>OX336389.2:718170997-719665266 GCA_946902985.2 Meconema thalassinum
ATACGACATTCAATTGCAACTAAGTAATTTCTGGCACGCAGCCCAATGGGACAGCTTCACCGAACACCTACATGACACCATAAAATCAGAGCAACGAGGAAGCATGAAACGCTAGAAAATAAATTAAGAAAACTAGGAGAAACACAGAACCATCAATCTAACGAACAACACACGAATAACAATGAATTCAATTTCCACAGCAGAGTAAACAACAGAACGGACGTAACCTTTTCGCAAGGTGAAATGAATATGTTAGACAAAGGTTTGAAATACAACTGCACAGACGCACACACGAACCACAATATAAAACAGTTAATCACAGATATTGAGATAGCCAGTCACAAGCTCCCAGCAGAAGACAGGGAATTAACCAAAAATCTCGCCACCAACGAAGCCAAAAAAATCCTCAAACGAGAGGGCGATAGCAATAACATTCAAAACAACAAACAAATCAAAGAAATAAAGTCGTTGAAACAAAAAATAAAAGAACATGACTTAATCATCACAAAAGCAGATAAGGGAAACACTACAGTAATTTTGAACAAAACAGAATACATTGAAAAAACAGTCGAATTCCTAAACAACAACGAAATCAAGGAATTAACAAAAGACCCCACCAACAAATTCCAAAAACAAATAAAAAGTGCGCTAAAAGAAACAGAATACATACTGACCAAAGCCGAAAAATCAAAACTAATAAACATGAACCCGAAAATACCGTCATTGAGGGGACAACCAAAAATACACAAAAAGGAATGCCCAATGAGACCAATAGTCAATTGTAGGAATGCCCCTAATTACAAAATCAGCAAAGAGTTACTAAAAATCTTAAAATGCCGTATTTCCAACGACAAAAACAACTCTGTAAAGAACACAACAGAACTAGTAACAGCATTGAACACCCTACAAATGAAACCTAGCTTCAGGCTAGTATCCTTCGACGTAACTAACATGTACACCAATATTCCGATTATTGAAGCAATCAACACTATCGAAAACAACTTAAAATCCAACAATTCGGTAAAAGAAATTGAAGAGATTGTGAGATTACTGAGGGTCGTTCTCACCCAAAACGTGTTTCAATTCGACAATAAAATATACACACAGAGAGAAGGCCTAGAAATGGGATCGCCACTAAGTGGGTTAATCGCTGACATCTTCATCAATGCACTAGAAAATGCGTTCTTAGAAAAGACTTCAACAAAGGGAATAGTAATATGGAAAAGATACGTAGATGATGTAATTTGCATCTACGATACTGAACTAACAAGCGAAGAAACAATTCTCTAATCCATTAATAGCCTTCACCATTCTACAAATTCACTAAGGAATCCGAAATAGACCGGAAAATAAATTATCTCGATATAACTATTGAACGTAAAGACAACGACCTTTCATATTCCATATTCCGGAAAGCAACACAAACCTCGCATGCAATCGACAATCAGTCTAATCACCCCAGTACGCACAAACTAGCGGGTTTTAATTCAATGGTGCACAGGGCTTTAAACATACCCATGTCAAAAGACAACTATAATAAGGAAATAAGAACTATTATGCAAATAGCAAAGGAAAACAACTTCTCGCCAAGCAAAATAAATCAAATTATAGCCAAACATAAAAATAAAGATAAAACGATTCCCAAACCGGACAGTAATGAGAAAAAATTTGCGCGTTTCAACTATGTGAATGCGAATACATATAAAATCACTAACCTATTCAAAAAGCAAGGCATAAAGATAGCTTTCACGACGAAAAACACAACCGCTAGGCACCTCCTAAATAGTAATCTAAATAAACGTGACCCGTATTCAAGGTCAGGGGTATATTCTATAACGTGCCAAGACACCGATTGTCAAGCTAATTACATCGGTCAGAGTGGAAGGCGAGCTGACACACGTTATAATGAACATAGAAATGCGATAAGATACGGAACACATTCAGCCGTGTGCGAACATATGTGTGACGCAGGGCATAGCTTTACCAACATAGAGTCGGACCTTAAAATAATCCATCACGAATCGAAAGGCAGAGCTCTTGACATAAAGGAAGCAATCGAGATACACCTAGCCAAACGAAACAATCCCAACAATCTAAATGAACACACGTTCATGGAGAGCTCACCCCTCTTCACGCTACTAAAAAACACACCCTGTTGGAAACAAAACACAATTTAGCGACACAGCCAAGCTAGATTAAAAAAAGGGGGGGAAATTAGGGGGTTTTTAATAGGTAAATGTTAGCTGGATCAGGTGTACGATGTACTTTTCTTCTGCAATAAACCAAGGCCCATATTAGAGGCAGTATTAAAGGTGCCGGGACGTCCTCATAAGACCGTCAACGCTTAGTTCGAATGGGTTATGCTCCACGCGTGGCGAGGACTAATCCACGGTCTTTAATAGTTGTAGATCCACCTCATTCAATAACATACATCTTATCTAGGTTGGCAACACCTCACATAAACACATCGCGATCACTCCCCACAGCACGTAGGGACAGGGGGGGGGGGGGAAGACAGGGAAAAACCTGTCGTTAAGATAACCACCGCAGTCGACCGCACAGCGAGTTCAAGTGAGCACGGAAACTGCGAATAGCTGTAGTACGGAAGACAATCAGATAAGTAGTTAGCCTAAAATTTTATAGTTGAACCATAGTTTACAACCATATAATCTCTCTAAAGTACAATCTCCGGATAGCCATCACCATTTAGCATTTCACCTAACATATATACTGCAATTAGCATACACTGACAGTTGCAGTACCAATACTGCAACTAAATAATTGTACATATTGTAAATATTTTCACCTGTATTTCAAACATAGATTTTATAGCCTAAGTGTATTGGATCTGATGATGATCGCTTGACGATCGAAACTGGTCATCCTAGTGTTTTATTAATCTCATGTAATTTATTTCAGGATCAGGGCATAACCCATCTCTTTTGGGTACATTCGTGTTGACCGACTGAAAAGCACTAAACTCTTGTTTACTAAGGCAACACTGAAAATATGGCTTCAAACACCACAATGTTCACGGCTAGTCAAGCAAATCGTGAAGCCAAGAAATTCAAATCACTCAGGCTTAAACTCATGAATTTAGACAAGTCAATTTGGTTCAACAAAAAATGTATAGAACTAAACCTCACCCCTAAATACGTACCAATTAAAACCGTACCGAACACACCAGCCTCGATCATTTCAACTAAACAAGCCAAAGCGCTTTGGATAAAAAACGAATTAAGATTTGCATACATAAGAAAGCAAAAAACTAAGCAACAATTATACGACATTCAATTGCAACTAAGTAATTTCTGGCACGCAGCCCAATGGGACAGCTTCACCGAACACCTACATGACACCATCAAAATCAGAGCAACGAGGAAGCATGAAACGCTAGAAAATAAATTAAGAAAACTAGGAGAAACACAGAACCATCAATCTAACGAACAACACACGAATAACAATGAATTCAATTTCCACAGCAGAGTAAACAACAGAACGAACGTAACCTTTTCTCAAGGTGAAATGAATATGTTAGACAAAGGTTTGAAATACAACTGCACAGACGCACACACGAACCACAATATAAAACAGTTAATCACAGATATTGAGATAGCCAGTCACAAGCTCCCAGCAGAAGACAGGGAATTAACCAAAAATCTCGCCACCAACGAAGCCAAAAAAATCCTCAAACGAGAGGGCGATAGCAATAACATTCAAAACAACAAACAAATCAAAGAAATAAAGTCGTTGAAACAAAAAATAAAAGAACATGACTTAATCATCACAAAAGCAGATAAGGGAAACACTACAGTAATTTTGAACAAAACAGAATACATTGAAAAAACAGTCGAATTCCTAAACAACAACGAAATCAAGGAATTAACAAAAGACCCCACCAACAAATTCCAAAAACAAATAAAAAGTGCGCTAAAAGAAACAGAATACATACTGACCAAAACCGAAAAATCAAAACTAATAAACATGAACCCGAAAATACCGTCATTGAGGGGACAACCAAAAATACACAAAAAGGAATGCCCAATGAGACCAATAGTCAATTGTAGGAATGCCCCTAATTACAAAATCAACAAAGAGTTACTAAAAATCTTAAAATGCCGTCTTTCCAACGACAAAAACAACTCTGTAAAGAACACAACAGAACTAGTAACAGCATTGAACACCCTACAAATGAAACCTAGCTTCAGGCTAGTATCCTTCGACGTAACTAACATGTACACCAATATTCCGATTATTGAAGCAATCAACACTATCGAAAACAACTTAAAATCCAACAATTCGGTAAAAGAAATTGAAGAGATTGTGAGATTACTGAGGGTCGTTCTCACCCAAAACGTGTTTCAATTCTACAATAAAATATACACACAGAGAGAAGGCCTAGCAATGGGATCGCCACTAAGTGGGTTAATCGCTGACATCTTCATCAATGCACTAGAAAATGCGTTCTTAGAAAAGACTTCAACAAAGGGAATAGTAATATGGAAAAGATACGTAGATGATGTAATTTGCATCTACGATACTGAACTAACAAGCGAAGAAACAATTCTCCAATCCATTAATAGCCTTCACCATTCTACAAATTCACTAAGGAATCCGAAATAGACCGGAAAATAAATTATCTCGATATAACTATTGAACGTAAAGACAACGACCTTTCATATTCCATATTCCGGAAAGCAACACAAACCTCGCATGCAATCGACAATCAGTCTAATCACCCCAGTACGCACAAACTAGCGGGTTTTAATTCAATGGTGCACAGGGCTTTAAACATACCCATGTCAAAAGACAACTATAATAAGGAAATAAGAACTATTATGCAAATAGCAAAGGAAAACAACTTCTCGCCAAGCAAAATAAATCAAATTATAGCCAAACATAAAAATAAAGATAAAACGATTCCCAAACCGGACAGTAATGAGAAAAAATTTGCGCGTTTCAACTATGTGAATGCGAATACATATAAAATCACTAACCTATTCAAAAAGCAAGGCATAAAGATAGCTTTCACGACGAAAAACACAACCGCTAGGCACCTCCTAAATAGTAATCTAAATAAACGTGACCCGTATTCAAGGTCAGGGGTATATTCTATAACGTGCCAAGACACCGATTATCAAGCTAATTACATCGGGCAGAGTGGAAGGCGAGTAGACACACGTTATAATGAACATAGAAATGCGATAAGATACGGAACACATTCAGCCGTGTGCGAACATATGTGTGACGCAGGGCATAGCTTTACCAACATAGAGTCGGACCTTAAAATAATCCATCACGAATCGAAAGGCAGAGCTCTTGACATAAAGGAAGCAATCGAGATACACCTAGCCAAACGAAACAATCCCAACAATCTAAATGAACACACGTTCATGGAGAGCTCACCCCTCTTCACGCTACTAAAAAACACACCCTGTCGGAAACAAAACACAATTTAGCGACACAGCCAAGCTAGATTTTAAAAAAAGGGGGGAAATTAGGGGGTTTTTAATAGGTAAATGTTAGCTGGATCAGGTGTACGATGTACTTTTCTTCTGCAATAAACCAAGGCCCATATTAGAGGCAGTATTAAAGGTGCCGGGACGTCCTCATAAGACCGTCAACGCTTAGTTCGAATGGGTTATGCTCCACGCGTGGCGAGGACTAATCCACGGTCTTTAATAGTTGTAGATCCACCTCATTCAATAACATACATCTTATCTAGGTTGGCAACACCTCACATAAACACATCGCGATCACTCCCCACAGCACGTAGGGACAGGGGGGGGGAAGACAGGGAAAAACCTGTCGTTAAGATAACCACCGCAGTCGACCGCACAGCGAGTTCAAGTGAGCACGGAAACTGCGAATAGCTGTAGTACGGAAGACAATCAGATAAGTAGTTAGCCTAAAATTTTATAGTTGAACCATAGTTTACAACCATATAATCTCTCTAAAGTACAATCTCCGGATAGCCATCACCATTTAGCATTTCACCTAACATATATACTGCATTTAGCATACACTGACAGTTGCAGTACCAATACTGCAACTAAATAATTGTACATATTGTAAATATTTTCACCTGTATTTCAAACATAGATTTTATAGCCTAAGTGTATTGGATCTGATGATGATCGCTTGACGATCGAAACTGGTCATCCTAGTGTTTTATTAATCTCATGTAATTTATTTCAGGATCAGGGCATAACCCATCTCTTTTGGGTACATTCGTGTTGACCGACTGAAAAGCACTAAACTCTTGTTACGTCCATTATACTGTACTGCTTATCACCCTCACTACATCCACCACCACCAACACCACCACCTCCACCACAAAAAGTTGTATTTTTTAGCCTATTTTCAATTTTGAAAAAATAGGCTTATGTGATCACCTTTTGTCCGTGTGTGTGTGCGTGTGTGTGTGTGGGAGGAGTGTGTGTGTGTGTCCCTAATAACTTCTAAACGGCTGGAGCGATTTCAATGAAACTCGGTATGTTCATAGCAATATTCCGGACGACCCCGACCGTGCCCTTCAAATTTTGTTACGACTCACCAATCCAACATGGCGGCTGTGCGAAATATTTCACCAGCGTTCAATATCTCCGAAACTATTCGCGATATCATCCTGGAATTTTTACGGTGATAAAGAGAACTACTAGAAGTTCACCTATGTGACCCTTGAAAAACTGGTAACTACAAAACCAACATGGTGGCCAAGCGAATTTGAAAATTTTAAATAGACCTTTCTCGTGATTTAATGTTCCAACCGCAATGAAATCTAGTACAGGAAATGTTTATACACATCGTACTACACTGGTATCTAATTTAGTTCCATTGTTTACATAACCTCAAGATAACGGCTTTGCGAATTTTAAAATTAAGTTTTTATTCCTTGTGTCGTAATCATGCGATCGATGTAAAAGTTTGAATAATGAACCTACGCAAAAATTTTGCTTTAATGGTACATGACAAAATGGCCTATACATTTAACAATCCAACATGGCAACCATCCGAAATATTTAGACGGCTCTGAATATCTAAGAATCTATTATAGCAATCAAACTGAATTTTTTATGTTCATAGGGGCTATGAACTTAAGTTCACCTATAGGACTTTAAATAACCTGGTGATCACAAATCCAACATTGCGGCGACGCCAAGTATAAATATTCACATGGATGTTTCTCGCAATTTAACCATCCGAGTGCAGGGAAACTTGGTACAGCAAATACTGATACGAATGTTAATCCACTGGCATCTAATTTATTCAATTGTTTCCATAACCACAAGATGGCAGCTGTGCAAAATTTTAAAATCTCCTTGTTACTTCTTGTGTCCTATTCATTCGATTGAAATTTGAATGCTACACGTACACAGTAATCTTCATGTAACAGTACATAACTCGAGGACCTACATATATAAAATCCAACATGGCGACCATCCGAAATATTTAGTCGGTTCTCAATATCTACGAATCTATTACAGCAATCAAACTGAATTTTTGTACGTAGATAGAGGCAATTAACATAAGTAGGATATATGAAAATAGGCTGTTTAGTTCTTCACGGAACTACTTGTTTTTCTTACGGGTAACTTAAGTATCATATGCCAGTTCTGTAGTAGTATTCATTATCCATAAAACAAATAAATCCACCGGGCGAAGCCGGGCACTACTACTAGTTTATATATATAATTACAATTTGCCTTACGTGGGAAGGAAGCGGCTGTGGCCTTAATTAAGGTACAGCGCCCATTTGCCTGGTGTGAAAATGAGAAAGCAGGGAAAACCATCTCCAGGGCTACCGACAGGGGGGAGGGGGGTCGGACCCACTATTTCCGGAATGAAAGCTCACAGCTGCACAACCCTAACCACACGGCCAGCTCTCTCCGTCAATCGTATCATACTATATCATAATATAATCTTTTTTATTGGGCTTGACGGAGGGAGAGTGCCTAGTCCACAAATTGGTAATACGCAGGGCCGTCGCGAGACGTGCGGTCTCGCCAGGCCCCGCGCTCAGAAAGGCCCCGCGCTTCAGGCCATTTTTTTCATAAATGGTAATAAATAAATAAAGATAGTGTGTTTGATTCAGTCCAGTCCAAATTAAAATTTGTCCTCCGCTATGGTGATATGATAGCAGAAACTCCAAGGATCGTCGAATCATTCATCGAGTTTTTGGAGGTACACGACACTACGGGAAAGGGGTTAGCTGAGGTTTTAGAAGGACTATTGGAGGATAATGATCTTGATATCATGGACTGTTGGGGACAAGGGTATGGCAAGGGTACTAATATGAAGGCTAAGTTTAAGGGAGTGCAGATGCGAGTAAAAAATACTAATAAACGAGCAATGTTCATGGCATGTGTTGCACATAATCTTAACTTACTTTTGGGTGACATGGTTAATGCAATAAGAACGCTATGGCACTTTTTGGTATAGTTCAGCGCCGGAAAACTTTGTTTGTAGCTTCCACGGAAAGGTGGGACATTTTGTGCGAACTATGTCCTGGCCTCCTCACGAGATGGGAATGTTGAATTGGCAGTGCCAAGCCCATCAGGTACCAGTTAGGCAAAGTAAACGAAGCTCTAGAAGAATTGGCAGAAACTACCAAAAATCCTGTTACCCGGTCAGAGGCCCAATCTTTGTTGCTTCATACAAGTTCGTATGAATTTGTTTTAAGCCTCGTTATCTGGTACGATATTTAATTTTCTGTAAACTCAACAACTAAAACTCTCCAATCTGAGAAGACTTCGTTAGATACGGCTTTAACCGAACTTCAGGGCCTAAAGTCATTTTTTCAAAATTATCGCAACACTGGCTTTGACAGTGCAATGTCCACCGCTAGAGAAATAATGGAAAATTTCGGCTATGCAAGTAAATTTTCTATTCGCCGTCAAAGCAATCGCAAAAGTTCCTTGATGAAATAAAACAGCAAAATGATCAGCGGATGGAAACAACTGAAGAGGAACTTAAAAAAGAAGCTGAAAATAAATTTCGGGTAAATTACTTTTTGTCTGTCGTAGATACTGCACTGAGCTTCGTAGAAAATAGATTTAACGAAGTTAATTTTTTTTCGGAATACTTTGGATTTCTCTTCGATCCTTCCAAGCTTTCCAATTTGGAGCAAAGTCAATTGAAAGACCATTGTCAAACACTCTCTAATTTTCTAAAAGACGGGGAGCTTGAAGATTTGGACGCAGAAGATCTTTTTCTGGACCTACAATTATTTAGGTACGCTGTTCCGCAATCTGTAAAAAGTGCTTGCGGTGCACTAGGGTACTTAGCCCCGATAAAAGAATCCTATCCTAATTTAACGACGACAAGTCGAATTATGCTTATAATTCCTATAACGGTTGCGTCGGGGGATAGGAGTTTTTCCATTTTGAAACTAATCAAAACAAGTAGTTCCCTGAAGAACTAAGGCCTATTTTCATATATCAAATTGCCACTATCAACATACAAAATTTCAGTTTGATTGCTGTAATAGATTCGTAGTTATTGATAACCGACTAAATATTTCGGATGGTCGCCATGTTGGATTTTTATATATGTAGGTCATAGAGTTATGTACTGTTACATGAAGATTATTGTGTACGTGTTGCATTCAAACTTCAATCGCATGATTAGGACACAAGAAGTAAAAACGAGATTTTAAAATTTCACACAGGTGCCATCTTGTTTTTATGGAAACATTTGTATAAGGATTTACTGTACCAAGTTTCACTGCACTCGGATGGTTATATTGTTAGAAATGTCCATGTGAATATTTTTACTTCGCGTCACCGCCATGTTGGATTTGTGATCGCCAGGTTATTGAAAGTCCTATAGGTGAACTTATGTTCATAGCCCCTATGAACATTAAAAAATCAGTTTGATTGCTATAATAGATTCGTAGATATTGAAAACCGTCTAAATATTTCGGAAGGTCGCCATGTCGGATTGTTATACTGTATGTATAGGCCATAGAGTCATGTAACATTAAAGGAAAATTATTGCGTAGGTTCATTATTCAAACTTTCACTTCGATCGTATGATTACGACATAAGAAATAAAAACTTAATTTTAAAATTAGCACAGCCGCCATATTGCGATTATGTAAACGAAGTTAGATGTCAGTGCATTACAATGTGTATACACATATACTGTACCAAGTTTCATTGCGTTTGGTTGGTTAAATCGCGAGAAACGTCTATTTAAAAGTCACAATTTCGCTTGGCCGCCATGTTGGTTTTGTAGTTACCAGGTTTACAAAAGTCATATAGGTGAACTTCCAGTAGTTCCCTTTATCACCGTACAAAATTCCAGGGTATTCTCGGCAATAGTTTCGGAGATATGAAATTCTGAGGAAATATATCGCACAGCCGCCATGTTGGATTGGTGAGACGTAACAAAATTTGAAGGGCACGGTCGGGGTCGGCCAGAATAGTGCTATGAACTTACCGAGTTTCATTGAAATCGCTCCAGCCGTTAAGATTATATTAGGGGGACAAACACACACACGAATCACACACACACACGCACACACAGACGGACACACGGACAAAAGGTGATCTCATAAGCCTATTTTTCCATAAATGAAAATAGGCTAAAAAACTATTTGCGATCAACGATGGCGCAAGAGCGTCTGAACGGTTTGGCTACTCTGTCAATTGAATGTGAAACGGCCAAAAAATTAGAAATGAACGATTTAATGAGCACTTTTACCCTAGCAAAGGCCCGCAAAGCGCCTTTTACATAAATAAAAAACTCTAAATACTAAACATAAAACAGATTTTTAAATACAAAAATAAAAGCCTGCCTTGTAAAGCATGTTATTTCTCGAACAAAGGGGCCGTTCAGCTGATATTTATCGGTTGAGGTAGTCTTATAGCACTTTTAGTAGTTTAGTTTATGAAAAACTGTATAGCCGAAGAAATGTTGAAATATGTAAACGTGATTGCGTATTATTATTAATGATGTGCGTTTGGGTAAGAAATTACATCAAGCACATGCTTAGTTTTCCATAATATATTATTTATCCCAAAAAATCACCTGTGTTAGCTCATTATATGAGGTTTCCATTGATAGAGCTTTTTGCTTTTATCTGATCAGGTGCTTCCTGTATCCGATTTTATGCTTGGGCCTATCTTATTTGTTGAGGTTTGTTTAGAAACTAGAAATGCAATAAAATGAGTTTTAACTAGCCTGAAATTGTAATTTCTTTTAAAACATCACTCTCCATACAACACATCCACTTAGTCTAACGCTATCAGTGAGAGAGAGAAGACATTGAGTGACGATGAGAGATAGGGGAGGAAGTAGGTGGTAAGTGACGGGTAGACAGATCACTAACACAAATGCAGCGGCTGTCCAACGGTGATAGTGCTGCCATCTCTTGCCTTGCGATTGACGGCGGTGGTGATCGCACAGCCTTAAAGCAGGGAGCCGTGGTGCGCCACAAGCTCTGCCAAGGTCCCCGGAACAGTGATAACAAAACTGCCGCTTCCCGTTCTTAATTTAAATGAAATATGATTATAATTGTTGTCACGGTGAAAACCATTACTGTAATGGAATAGGAAATCAGTTAAACATGATGTCTCATAACAACATTTCAAACACATCATGATGAATGGATGAATTTAAATATCATTTTAAATGAAACGTGAATAAGCAACTATAAGATAGCAACATAAAACATGTAAAGCCTCCTAATTAACAAATTTCATCTTGTTATATAGAGGCCTATGAGATCACCTTGTGTTCGTGTGTGTGTGTCCCCCTAATAAATTCTAAATGGCTGGAGCGTTTTATTGAAACTTGGGTAAGGATACATTATTGCCTCGTTTGACCCCAACTGTCGCCATTTAAATTTCCAATATTTCCGCCACTATAGCTGATATTAACTTGAAACTAAATGAAGTGACTTTCAAACAAAATGTTCGGTAAAGAATATATAGCCTACTTTCTCCTAAATGCATTGGTATAGTTATAACTCTTTGTCCTTTTCAAGGAGTATAATTGAATGTTGGCTGCAGTAGCTTGTTGAAATACAAGGTGATATACGGATATTCAACGTTGATTGATTGAATCCTTACCTGAATTATATATACACACTATAATACAGCCATCACAATAACACAGGATATCAGACAGAATTCAACACACCCAAGAACACGGGGCTAAATGACCATGATGTCCATGCATCTCAAATTAAACAACAACAGCTTCCTACCCAAATCCTTCCTAGCACTAGTAAGCCTACAGACATCACAGTGACACAGGTTATCAGACAACTTCAACACATACACAAGTAAACGGGACTACAAGACCATGATGCCGTAAAACCCCCAATGAATCAACAACAAAAACAACAACAACAATAATAGTCTCTACCATGGATCAAGGTCAATGAATATTAATCGCCGTATTCGAGCGTTGAAAAATGTAGTTATATAAGTATAAGTTATATATATTTTCGATTGCAAATACACACTACAGTATATATGCTTAACATTATAACGTGTCAGTAGTTATAAATCAATAAATACCAATAAGAACGAATTAAGGAAATTTGATCCTGCAGGAATTTGATCCCCGAACCCCCAGATTATGGGCCCAAGTTGCTACCATTACGCCACGGATGCGCTACGACGATGCTTGATAAACAACTGGTTTAGTATAAATGTATCATTTTCAGTGTTGATATCAACGATTTCATTAGTGTTCTCTGGCGTTTCTATAAACCATTTGATACTAAATATGTATTATTTTGTTCAGTACATTCCTAAATAGATATAGACTAAGAAAGTTACGGAAATATATGTATTTACGAGCATAAATAGCGGCCAGGTTGACAACCGGACGGCATGGGCCCACAACGATATGGCACGGTAAGCCTGACCCGTTAGTCACTTCTACGGTTAGATATTCTATTATAATATGCAAAAATCCTACCGGTCCCCTCTTTGAGGACAGATTAAACCTCCCTATTAACTGCATCCGTATAAATCAAGGAGCCTCTTGCTGGAAATCCGAAGATGGGCAGGATCGTAGAATCTTGAAATTCCCCGGCTAGAAAAACCCTCAAAGACCTACCAGCAAGCACTCCATGACCACACACAGCTGCAATGATCATATTATGGTTTAAACAATAGTTGGGCGGTAAAGTGAGAATAACTCGGGGAGTATAAGTGTAAAAGGAAGCCTTACCTGTTCCGGGGAAACCATAACATAATCTCTCCACTATAATTGAAATAAGTCACGCAACACCACGATGTATAAAAGAACGAATTAAATTTATTAATAAAATTCTAATCCTAAGTTAACAATATAAACAATAATAACAATAATAACTGAGGACAGTTTTAGGACCAGAAGACCCTTTCCTTAGACTCACAACAAGCATACTGCACAGCAACGTAATAAGTATATGTGACGGTCAGCTAGAATCAATGAACATAAAACAAACAAACGGAGTTCTACAAGGTGACCCTCTAAGCCCGATACTCTTCAACATGCTCACAAACGACGTAGTTCAAAAGAGCCCAACGGAAGGGGTAAAAGTACTGCTCTATGCAGATGACATGGTGTTCCTAAGCCAAAACAGGGAGACGATGCAGCAAGCTATCAGTAGGTTAGAGGAATGGTCGAAAGAAAACGAACTTTAAAAAAACCAGAACGAGACAAAAGTAATGAAGTTTCGCAAAGGCGGATGAATATCCCCCAAGGATGTCTTCACATTTGGGAATCACACTTTAGGCATAGCGAGGGCATACAAATATTTAGGGGTAACTCTGCAGGTCACCGGATTCGCCTTCACAAGACATGTTGAGGAAAGATCAATCTCCACAATAAAGGCCACAATGGAAATCAAAAGATTTCATAGCCTCTCACAAGAAACATCTATTTCACTGTTCAAACTGAAAATCGACCCAATAGCATCATACGCAATTGAAATAATTTGGCCACAAAAACATCAAAGACCTGGATAGAAAACCCTGTGCGTATCGAAGTACGCCCCAACCAGATTAGTTTATCAACTGGTGGGAACAAAATCATTTATAGAAGAGCTAATATTAAAACACACCCTGATTCAAACACAAGCATGCATCAAGTTCCTGGAAGAAAGAGCCCAGAAATCAACAGAAATAGACCACGAATTCTACCGCACCGCAGCCACGAAGGAGAAGGAATGGAGATCAGCCGGCTATGAACTACGACACCTCTACACCCGAGGAGCAATACACGGCTTCCACCATAAAATCTGCAACAAGTAAAGTTACCACAACGCTCACAGTCAATGCGGCTGTGAACTCTGCAACCAATCCTGCACACAGTATCAGCTATTTGAATGTTCACAAAGAACAATGCCAATCTCGCACTGTGCAAAGGACGAATGTCAATGGTATCTGTTATGTATTAATTCTGTACACATTGTGTTTAATTCCAGTATTAAAAAAATAATAACAATTAACAATGTGGCTCGTACTCCTCCTTGAATAACTCATATTTAAGTCCTTATGACTTCAAAACAAACATACTGTTACATTCATACCACTCAGCTGGTTACTGAAATTACAACAATCAAAATACAAAATTTACTTCCTTTACGAGTTTTAACACTGCATGTTTTTCATTCACGTGCGACTGTTTACAATCTGTTGAGTCCCGTTCAAACATAACACCTGTGACTCGGTTACATTATATCTCGCTCCGTCATGCAAGCCCCTCGCCTCACAGCCTGCTTATACATACGCAGCTGACTGCTCATTCAACACGTAAATCTGCTAACTTGCTGTCACACTTACAATAGTGTCACCACTCCGTTATAATCTTTAAAACTTCTTCCTAAATGTGAAGTATTACAATCATACACACATAATAAAATGTTTTAATATACTCACATTCTTACAATTGTTCACGTCATTTGAAACTAACGGAACCCTGTACTCTCTCATTCTATTCCACACAAATTGTATACACACAACTATCGTTGCATTCTCATAGGCTGTACAATAATTTAAATACCCTCGAAATATTTATAATAATAACAAAATTAAATATAATTAATGAAATGTTTATAATATTTACACTAATCTACCTCGAAGTTTAATTGTTTAAAACAATTAATAAAACTTATGATTATTAAGACGTATTATCAAATATTATTGTTTAAGTTTACTATTTACAATAGTATTACTCCTACTACTATCTCAGTTTAAAACTATCTCTGTTTAGAATACTATGGCATTGTCTATCTCAGGTATAAATGTCTAAGTTAAGTCTAAAATGACCAATCAATAAAGATAAGGCATCTGATTATTATAGTTCCGGTTTAATAAAATTTAATTAAGGTTAGTAAACAAAGGTTATACTTCATTTCGTAATTACCGTTCCAGGCTATCTCCCTACTGTCAATCCCTTCAATATCGGAGCCTTACTCACTCATCTGAGTAATAATTAACTTCAATACACACATAACAATGTTTCAATTCTCAACACAACAGTATTTTAATGCAATAAAAGCCAATACGGAATACACCCTCGTATTCTATATATATAAAAATCAATCTTACGTGATAGTTTGTCTGTGGGTGTGTGTGTATGTCTCCTATGCATTCATATACCACTCAACCGATTGCGATTAAACTTGGGTGAGATGTTGAGTACACTCTAAGGAAGGTTTCTGACTTAGTAAATCCATTTTATAATAGGTAGCGCACGCGTAGATTCAACAAATGAGTGACGATGCGCGAAGCGTTTCAAACAAGTCCCGTATGTGTTCATATACCATTCGTCCGATATCGATGAAACTTGGGTGAGATGTTGAGTACACTCCAAGGAAGGTTTCTGACTTAGTAAATACATTTTACAATAGGTAGCGCACGCGTAGATTCAACAAATGAGCGACGATGCGCGAAGCATTTCAACAAAGTCCCGTATGTGTTCATATACCATTCGTCCGATTGCGATGAAACTTGGGTGAGATGTTGAGTACACTCCAAGGAAGGTTTCTGACTTAGTAAATCCATTTTACAATAGGTAGCGCACGCGTATATTCAACAAATGAGCGACGATGCGCGAAGCATTTCAACAAAGTCCCGTATGCATTCATATACCATTCGTCCGATAGCTATGAAACTTGCGTAAAATGTTGTGTACACTGCAGGGAAATTTTCTGGCTTAGTACATCCACTTTAAAATAGGCAGCGCACGATTAGATTCAACAAATGAGCTACGACGCGCGAAGCATTTCAACAAAGTCACGTTTGCGTTCATATACCATTCGTCCGATAGCGATGAAACTAGGCTGAGATTTTGTGTGCACTCCAGGGAAGGTTTCTAGCTTAGTAAATCCCTTTAAAAATAGGTAGAGCATCTATATATATAAAAATCAATCTTACGTGATAGTTTGTCTGTGGGTGTGTGTGTATGTCTCCTATGCATTCATATACCACTCAACCGATTGCGATGAAACTTGGGTGAGATGTTGAGTACACTCTAAGGAAGGTTTCTGACTTAGTAAATCCATTTTACAATAGGTAGCGCACGCGTAGATTCAACAAATGAGTGACGATGCGCGAAGCGTTTCAAACAAGTCCCGTATGTGTTCATATACCATTCGTCCGATAGCGATGAAACTTGGGTGAGATGTTGAGTACACTCCAAGGAAGGTTTCTGAATTAGTAAATACATTTTACAATAGGTAGCGCACGCGTAGATTCAACAAATGAGCGACGATGCGCGAAGCATTTCAACAAAGTCCCGTATGTGTTCATATACCATTCGTCCGATTGCGATTAAACTTGGGTGAGATGTTGAGTACACTCCAAGGAAGGTTTTTGACTTAGTAAATCCATTTTACAATAGGTAGCGCACGCGTAGATTCAACAAATGAGCGACGATGCGCGAAGCATTTCAACAAAGTCCCGTATGCATTCATATACCATTCGTCCGATAGCTATGAAACTTACGTAAAATGTTGTGTACACTGCAGGGAAATTTTCTGGCTTAGTACATCCACTTTACAATAGGCAGCGCACGATTAGATTCAACAAATGAGCTACGACGCGCGAAGCATTTCAACAAAGTCACGTTTGCGTTCATATACCATTCGTCCGATAGCGATGAAACTAGGCTGAGATTTTGTGTGCACTCCAGGGAAGGTTTCTAGCTTAGTAAATCCCTTTAAAAATAGGTAGAGCACGAGTAGAATCAACAAATGAGCAACGGCGCGTGAAGCGTTTCAACAAAGTCCCATTTAATTTCATATACCATTCATCCGATAGCGATGAAACTTGGGTGAGATGCTGTGTACACTCCAGGGAAGGTTTCTGGCTTAGTACATACATTTTACAATAGGTAGCGCACCAGTAGATTCAACAAATGAGCGATGACACGCGAAGCGTTTCAACAAAGTCCCGTATAAAGTCATATACCATTCGTCTGATAGTGATAAATGTTTGGTGAATTGTTGTGTACACTCCAGGAAAGGTTTCTGGCTAAGTAAATCGATTTTACAATACGAAGCGCACGTTTATGTTCAACAAATGAGTGACTACGCGCGAAGCGTTTCGACAACGTCCCGTATACGTTCACATACCATTCATCCGATTGCGATGAAACTTGGGTGAGATGTTGTGTACACTCCAGGGAAGGTTTCTGGCTGAGTACATCCATATTACAATATGTAGCGCAAGAGTAGAATCAACAAATGAGCGTCGACACGCGAAGCGTTTCAACCAAGTCCCGTATGCATACATGTACCATTCGTCCGTACCTATGAAACTTGGGTGAGATGTTGTGTACACGTCATGGAAAATTTCTGGCTTAGTAAATCCCCTATACAATATGCAGCGTACAAGTTGATTCAACAAATGAGGGACGACGCGCGAAGCGTTTCAACAAAGTCCCGTATAAGGTCATATACCATTCTGCCGTTAGCGGTGAAACTTGCGTGAAATATGGTTGACACTCCAAGGAAGGTTTCTGGCTTAGTAAATACATTTCACAGTAGGTAGCACACGAGTAGATTCGACAAATGAACGACGATAGCGATGAAACTTGGGTGAGATGTTGTGGACACTTACGTGACGGTTTCTAACTTAGTAAATACATTTTACAGTAGGTAGCGCACGAGTAGATTCAACAAATGAGTGACGGAGTGCGAATCGTTTAAACAAAATCAGGTATGCGTTCATATACTATTCATCCGATTGCGATGAAACATTGATCAGTTATTTTGTACCCGCCAGGGAAGGGGACTTAGTAAATCCATTTCACAATAAGTAGCGCAAGAGTAGATGCAACAAATGGGTGACGACGCGCGAAGCGTTTCAACAAAATCCCCTATTGCGTTCATATAACATTCTTCGATTGCGATGAAACATTGATGAGTTATTGTGTACACGCCAGGGAAGGGCTTCGACTTAGTAATACATTTCTCAATAGGTAGAGCACGAGTAGATTCAACAAATGAGTGACAGCGCACGAATCGTTTAAACAAAACCCCGTATACGTGCATATACAATTCATCCGATTGCGATGAATCATTGATGAGTTATTGTGTACACGCCAGGGAAGGGTTTCGACTTAGTAAATCCATTTCACAACAGGTAGCGTACGAGTAGATTCAACAAATGAGTGACAGCGATGAAACTTTTGAAAGTTGTTGTGCACGCTTCCACGAATGGTTCTAAATTAGAAAATCCATTTTACGATAGCTTAGAGGCAGTTAACATGTTGTGTATCCAAAAGCACTTCAAGAAACAGAATTTCAACGCCAACACTTTCTTTGATTGGCATTGCAACGCATGCCGGGTACAGCTTGTGCTTTATATAAAATTCTCCACGCAGAATCCCTTACGTATTACGTTAACACAACGTCATATACGGCATTACATCTCCTCGTATATCTTTCACAAACTAAAACACCTGAGTTACAATGGTCTACTTCAACCTCAATAGTATTGCATTTACTCAAACTTACTGTTTCACAAACTTGTTGTCAATACAACTGCATTTCATTGTTTAAAAAATATCTACTGATAGTATGTAGAACTCATTCTCACGACAACTGAAGTTGCTTATGGAAAGACCTACCGAAGGATTACTAAGTCAAGATACTCTGACGTAAAATCTCTGTTACTAAACATGAAAAAAATACATTATATTGTCTCTCCATACTGATATTCTTCAAACTACATTGTTGTAAAATTACGTTCACGAAATACCTAACGTTACAAAGTGTGTTTTATTAACAACCAATGTTATAGAAGTGTCGAATTAAATTCAATTCCGACTGGAATAAGGATGTCCCTACATTATCCTAAGACGAATGAAATCATATCTCCTAAGAAGATCTCTCTCTCAATGAAGTTACAGTTTAGAGAGTTCAAAGCTTTCTTTCAAGTAAAATGGTTAGTCAAATCAAGAAATAAATTCCTCGTAGGAATATAGTTGCACACACAAATGTTCGTTTCATATTCTTGACGAATATTTCTTGCCAGATCGTCGTAACTTATCTAATATTTAAATAAAATATCACAGTCATATTTCTTCTCCTACTAATATTTCTTCTTACCATAAAGATGCCCAATACATTTATTCCAAAATGAATATAGATGGGCATTCAAGACTCCAAAACTGTCTGACATTTTTGTTTGAAATTAAATCAAAATCGAAGACGTCGTAAAAGTATTCAAGAAAGTCTTAAATTATGAAAAATAATTAAATACATTTCCAAAAATAATTCATGTCAGTTCAGAAACTGCATCGTTCAAATTTATGTACAGATGAATAAAGACCATCATCTCACATGATACTGAAGTTCAAATTCAAAAAAGTCGAATGAAAATACATCGAAAATCATGAAAAAATGTTGCTCATAAATGTCATCAAAATACTATACTACATAATGAAACCTGGTCGATTTCTACCTTGTGAAGATTTCTCGGAGATCCTGTAAGGTATTTAGAAAATACCCTGGTGTTAAATGTTCCACTGAAGAAAGGCTAGGCTGCAGGTACCCTCAACGATGAAACAGCGGCCTCGGGTAGGATTGGATTCCTCCCCGGAACGATTCCACACGTCCACTATGCTTCGAACTGCGGACCTTCCTCTCGTTCTGGCAACCGAGTTGCATGTGCTTGCTGGGATTCCCTATCATTTACTTTCTTCATGTGATGATCTCTCCGTCGTCGACTCATTTCAAATGGCCATGTCACGTTGGAGCAATATTGTCGATCTATCTCCATTGTTGGCAATAAATTTCGGAAACTGAAGATCTGATCGTAATTGTAGAATGAATATTCATATGGTTGTTCTATGAATTCAGTATAATGCTCTTAACTTCGTAGTAACAGTACATGAATATACATTAATGTACAAGTTGGTGAAGTACATTATGTATTCAATGTATTCGTCATCGTAGACAAATATGATGTCGTACATGGTTTGAAGTTAGCGTTGCTCTAAATTGTCAACTCATATATCTGTCATGATAAATCCCAATCGCATCTAAGTTTACTCCATAATAGAATTCATCTCTAAAACGTTAAATGTTTTCTCTTCAACCTTCAAAATCGTAGTCATAATATCTCTATGGACTTTACTGTTCATAAAGCACTTAATAATGTTCATTAACTCACGTTCCCTTGGAGTAGTGATGTACGACAGCATTCACTGCTATCTTGCTATGTGCTAATGTTCTTCTGCTTGAAAAGAAACACTTTTCCACTGCAGGAATATAACTGTCTGTAACTCACTTTATCTCGATAACTGCGACGTAAATCTTCTATAAAATGTTAGTAGATACTCGTAAGTATATATTATATCAGTTTATACTGTAATTCTATTGAAGAATAACTTTCTAAGCCTTAAATTGTGAATCGGCTTGACTTCGGACAACTTGCACTAGATTTACGTTACCGGGTGATATATAAAACCAACCCGCCACAGCACTGTATTCGGTGGTCAACTTTCCTCGCACTCAATATCGGGCTCCCAGGTCTGAAGCTTACCCTGGACCTAAGCCCGTACTCGATGAATTCTGGAGATGAAAGACCTCCCTCCCTAGCTCGGAACCTCCAAGCATGATTCTGGCTCGTGCAATTTTAACTTCGCGACAAAACTATGCTCGTACTTGTTAAAAAGCTTATTTAAGTCAATTGTGGACCTCCAGCGACTTTTCAAGTAATAATAATTTCATCTTTTTATTTTCTACATTATTCCATTTCATAAAAACACTTTCTTAGAGCCTAAAATTAATTATTTAATAATGTCAACGAGGCTTTTAGTAATTTTCACGTCCATTAGACCTCTCCTCATTGGCTGTGAGCTTATATCCAATTGCATAATTTATAACAATTAATATTTCATATTCGCGCCAAATCAACGTTGCTACGTGGTTTTGACCTTGCCATGCGCCGTCTTAGCATCACAAATCACATGACTAGACCGTGGCTTGACTGTAACTTGCTAACATAACCAGTTTCTAACACAAGTCCAGCTTCATATTCCCAATGATAAATTTTACTATGGGCTTGTAAAAATATCATTTTGGTCAGATATAATTCAAAATCAGGGCTCAGTACGATAAGCTGAATTGTTGAGGCCAGGCCTTGTTTAATTTTAAGTGACGGTTAGGCTATAATACTTGCATGATTCATACATCCACTACCTTGAAACTATTTGGGTGATGACCTTGTAGTTTGGGTAAAAGACGCTTCCTACATTAAGTTACTTTGTTGCCAAATTTTGTACAGATCGGATGATTAAGGTAGCGAAATTTGATTTAAGCTTTGAACATTTATGTGGCCGCCATTATGTTTCTGTCAAGATGGCGGCGATATAAAAATGACACTGAGGTTCCCATTGCTAGTGCTACCTCTGTACCCAATTACGTTCAATTCGGTTTACCCGTGTTTAAATTGATAGGGGGAATGTATTTGCACACATATATGGCCGCCTTCTGCAAACTATTGGGGTGATGACCTTGTAGCTTGGTCAAAGGACCCTTCGCAAATAAATGTTTGTTATTGCAAGATTTGGTAGAGAATAGATGAGTAGGTTAGTCGTAATTTGATTTAAGCTCTTAACATTTGGGTGGCTGCCATTACGTTTCCTTGAAGATGGCGGTGATGTTAAAAATGGCACTGAGGTTACCTTTGTTATGCTGCCTCTGAACCTTATTTCATTCAATTTGGTTTCACCGTGTTTGAATTGATAGGGAGAATCGATTTGCACGCATACATGGCCGCCATCTGCAAACTCGTGGACTGATGACCTTGTAAATTAATCAAAAGACGCTTCCCATATGAATTTATGTTGTTTGTGAAATTTGGTAGAGATCAGATGATTAGGTTAGTCTTAATTTGATTTAAGCTTTGAACATTTGGGAGGCCGCCATTACTTTTCCTTCAAGATGACGGCGATATAAAACATGACAATGAGGTGCCCCCTGCTAGTGCTATCTCTCTACCAAATTTCGTTCAATTTTGTTTCACCGTGTTTGAATTGATAGGGGGGGGGAACATGCAGAATACACACACATGTCTGTCTGCACCCCCCCCCCCTATCGATTCGAGCACGGTGAAACCGTATTGAACGAAATTTGGTAGAGAGGTATTACTATCAAAGGGCATCTCAGTGTCATGTTTTATATCACCGCCATCTTGACGGAAAGGTAATGGCGGCCACCGAAATATAAAAAGCTTGGAGCAAATTACGACCAAACTAATCGTTTGATCTCTACCATATTTTCCAACAACATAACTTGTTGTGAGGAGCGTGCTTTGACCAAGCTACCAGGTCATCAGTCTAATAATTTGCAGATTGCGGCCATGTATGTGTGCAAATCGATTCCCCTTATCAATTCAAACACGGTAAAACCAAATCGAAGGAAATTGGGTACAGGGGTAGCACTAGCAAAGGGCACCTCAGTGTCATGATTTATATCGCCGACATCTTGACAGAAACGTAATGGCGGCCACCCAAATGTTAAAAGCTTAAATAAAATTACGACCAACCTAATCATCTGATCTCTACCAAATTTTGCAACAACATACCGTTTTGTGGGAAGCATCTCTTGACCAAACTACATGGTCTACCCATTAGTTGCAGATAGCGGCCATTTATGTGTGCAAATCGATTCCCCACATCAATATAAACAGGGTGAAACCGAATTGAACGAAATTTGGTACAGAGGTAGCACTAGCAATGTGCAGCTCAGAGCCATGAATTGTATTGCCACCGTCTTGGCGGAAACGTAATGGCGGCCACCCAAATGTTAAAGGCTTAGATCAAATTAAGACTAACCTAATCATCTGATCTCTACAAATTTCACAAACAACATACATTCATATGGGAAGCGTCTTTTGACCAAACTACAAGGTCATCAGCCCTATAGTTTGCAGATGGCGGCCATGTATGTGTGAAAATCCATTCCCCCTATCAATTCAAACACAACTGAACCCAAATCCAACCACCTTTGGTAAAGAGGTAGAACTAGGAAGGGGCAACGCAGTATGATGTTGCATATCGCCGCCATCATTACAAAAAAGGAATGGCTCCCACCCTAATGTTCTGAGCTTAAATCGAATTACGACTAACCTTATCATCCAATTTCTACCAAATGTTTCAACAATATAGGCTACCTTAATGTGGGAAGCGTCTTTTTCCAAACTACAAGGTCATCAGCCAAATAGTTTCAAGGGGTTGGATGTATGAATCATGCAAGTATTATAGCCTAAAGGTAACTTATGATTAAACAAGGCCTGGACTCAGCAATTAAGTTATCGTTCATTGGGAGGTTTAATCTGTCCTCAAAGAGGTGACCGGTAAGGTAATAGCATCTTATGATAGAATATGAAACCGTTGTGGGCGCGTGCCGTCCCGTTGTCAACATGACTCCTATTAATGCTCGTAAATACATATATTTCCGTAACTTCCTAAATGTGTACTGAATGTACTGAACAAAATAATACATATTTAGTTTCAAATGGTTTATAGAAACGCTAGTAAACGCCAATGAAATCGTTGATTTAAACACAAAATATGATTTAGTTATACTAAACCAGTTGTTCATCAGGTATTACCGGGTGAGTTAGCCAAGGTCGTTACGGCATGACTGCTGGCAGTCGCTCATATCCGGAAGGGGAGGAGGTTCGAATCCCCCCGCCGGCAACCATGAAGATGGTCTTCTGTGGTTTCCCATCATCCTTCCAGGCAAATGCCGGGCTTGGTCCCTAACTATAGGCCACAGCCGCTACCTTCCTACTCCTCGTCCTTACATGCAAACTTTCCTCCCCAGACAACACTCCACACGCGACGGTACGTGTAGCTCACCCATTGGGTGTCCGCCGCCTCGAAGTAGCTACAAACCTGGCGAGCCGAACATGTCCTCGGACACTCCCGGAACTAAAAAGCCATACGCTAAAAAAAAACAGGTAATATCTAAGAGCATCCGCGGCGTAATGGTAGTGACTTGGGCTCTTAGTCTGGGGGTTCGTGGATCAAATCATTGCAGTGATAAATTTCTTTACTTCGTTCTTTTTGTTATTTATTGATTTATAACTACTAACACGTTATAATGTTAAGTATAAATACTGTAGTGTGTACTTGCAATCGAAAATATTATATATATACTTATATCACCACATATTTCAACACTCGAATGCCGCGATTAATATTTGTTGACCTTGATCCGCGGTAGAGACTATTGTTTTTGTTTTCGTTGTTGATTCTTTAGGGGATTCGCGGCATCATGGCATTGTAGCCCTGTTTATTTGGGTGTGTATAGAAGTTGTCTGATGACCTATGTCACTGTGATGTCTGTAGTCTTAATAGTGTGTGTACTTTTACACGAGAAAGGATTTGGGTAGGAAGCTGTTGTTGTTGATGTTTCATTTGAGGTGCATGGACATCATGGTCATTTATCCCCGTGCACATGGGTGAGTGTTTAATTTTGTCTGATAACCTGTGTTATTGTGATGGCTGTATTAGTGTGTGTGTATATATAATTCAGGTGATGATTCAACCAATCAACGTTTAATATCCGTATAGCACGTTGCATTTCAACAAGCAACTACAACCAACTTTCAATTCTTCTTCTTGAGAAGGAAAAAGAGTTATTACTATACCCATGCATTTAGGAAAGAGTAGGTTATATGGTCTTTGCTGAACATCTTGTTGACCCTGTGTTGATCTCATAAGTCTACTTTCAGTTTTGGGAAAAATCCAAAGTAGGATAAAATTGTGCCAAACTCTAGGAATGGGTATTCCAAGTTTCAGACACCTAGATATCAAGGGAAAGGCTGTAGCCGCTTTTGAAAGTTGAGATATTTGAATATCGCGCTACATTGCTTCTCGAAGCATTTGGAAGGAATTTACCGATACTTGCATGTCAAGTGACGTAGCGAGTAATAGCAGAGGTCGAGGCTATTTATTGATTAAATAGTTAACCATGGAGTAGAGACTTGAGACTGGGATCAGATTACTGGCACGGCCAAATAAAAGAGAATGCAATTAGTATCAAGTAAATCGGACCAGGGATACCAGAGATATGAGGATTTCTAGATTACGGCGTGATGACGCGTGACCCTGGCAGTTTTGAATAAAAGCCGGCTGGAGCAGGCATGGTTAGCTCACTCCAACACAAGCCCTTGCCTAGCAAGGTGCATCTACGCTGAGCCAAGGCACATGGTTGCCGGATCTACGCAGAAGTAATTTACAAAGTTGTGATAGTCACAAAAGTGCTGCGCTACGAGGTGGAACTTAGTAAGTTTCCGGCGAGGAGAATCACTGAGGTGATTGATTTTTCTACAGACATTGGTGGAAATATTTATATTTCTACATGGACATATGCTAGACTTTGTCTAGAATTAGTATTTTGTCACAGTCCAGTAATAACATAATACTTGGATGATTAAATCCATTTCAAGTCAGTTTTCATATTTGTAACTAGTTAACCACTTCGATCTGTCAGTACACTGAAGACTAGTCTATAACGGTGGCGTTCATTAGTCTACGCAAGGGAAACTACAAGTTGCTTAGCGCATGGTAGATGGTGATATAATAAACCATGCCCAGGGAACGATCTTCAGAACAGCCGTTGATTGGTTAGACTGTCAGTGTTTTTCTTGTACTGATAAGATTACCGTGAGTTATGTTACAACTGACATATCTAAGAATAGATCACTTAGATCTGACCCCATTTAAACAAACTGTTATGGCTTTGATAGAAGCCCATATTAAAATGGAACAACAGTTAATTCAAACGTCAAGAGATACTACCACTATGTCTTACTAGACGGATTGTGGGTATATAATGGCGGCCGATACAAGGATTGTACATGCTTGTCCGATAGGGCATGTCTATGGATAAATCTGGTACAGACCAGGTTTACTACGCTTCAAGACCATCAAGAAATGTAAGCCACATTTGAATTATATTATGCCTAGCTAATTGGAACAAACTATTTTTCTGCAGATGACCAACACATTCTTTTATTTTTCTTCGTATTTAAATCTTGCAATGATTTACGCAAGACTTATTAGAGTTATTCTGAGTATTTTCAGCACTCAGAACAGTTTAGGATCGATGACCGAGCATTTCGAGCATTTATTTGAATATTTCATATTTTTGGGAAACCACGGAAAACAACCGATGTAACTGTAAAAGTTAAATTTATTTTTGTTGAGGAATGGATATTTTTCCCATATTCGAAGGTTCGAACATGTGGATTCTCACATAATGAGATGATAATTAAACATATTTAAAATCATACAAATAATAATAATAATATTTTTTATAATTTTTCTAAATAATTATTGGATATTATATTTTCTAATAATCATATGTATTGAGAGAAAGCCTATGAAGTAGTTTAATCATTTCTAGTCTGGAACAGGAGATTTTCCGAAGGAGAGTGGTTAGCGCAAGCCCGCATTCAACCAACATTTCAATCCTGGTTGAACAGTTGATATTTGCACTGAGTGAAGTATATTTTTCAGATAACACGGAGAGGCATGAAACGGGAAGCAATTGATATTTGTATCAAATAGGATATTTTTGTATTTATATAAAATCATGACGTAAATACACTCGAAAGTGAAATAAAGATTTTCATAAGTATGGTAAAATCACGGGTTGAACTGAATGGTAAAATAAAATAAACTTGTAAGTTTATTAATCTTCCAGTGTTGATAACAAGCAGAGGCTTGATTTATTGTATAAATTTTGGGAAGATAATTTATGTGTGTGGAGTAGTTGAAATGCCATTCCCAGGTGCGCATGCTTATGTCGCAGGAATGAAGAGGTTTTTTCGAGCATCAATCAAATAGCAGGTTCGATGGCTCAGGTTTATAGTAGGAGTATTGGAACTACACATTTCGTCGTATGAATGACCCGAAGGTTATTTCTTTAAAACCATCAGTTCTTATTTCAACCTTGTTTACGAATTCCATTTAGACTTTGATTTTGCTAGAACCCGGATTTGTCATGATAGTAGTGTATTCTTCTTCAGAGGAAGACCTTTGCCGTTGTTGTTGTAATATTGTGTTCTTACACAAATAGTAGAATGGGCCACTGCCAATTAAAAATAATTCTTTAACCACGAATAATTTGAAGGATATTTTCAATCCTAGTGCCATGAACTAAATGAATTCATTATAAAACTACAATTCTAATTTCCGCATTCTGTCGAAGAATTGCAAGTTGTGAAAGTTGCTAAAAATGGCCATGAATATAAATATTTTTTTATAATAATGATTCCAAGTGGAAAATTGAATAGTTGAATGGTTCAACCATTTATTGATCAAGTTGATGATTCAGAAATCATGTATTTTGTTAGGAACTTGAAGTTCATAATCGAGTCACTTCTCGAATGTTTAATGTCAGAAGAACAATTAATTGTTGTTGTGCTTCGCACAGTTCTTCGATGCTATGTTCAAGGTCAAATACTTTTCAGATGTTATTAATATATGTAAATAATTTGTGTTGCTTCAATGATAATAATATTTTTCGACAATGTATCTTTGAAACTGGAAAAATAAGTGAAAGTTTAAAATTCTATGAACATTTATTCTACGAGTGTTAATATTATGTAAAATTTCAAACAGTGAACTACGATATTTCCAGTAGAGACAATTAAATTTGAACTGGAATTAATTATAAATAATTTTGGAACACAGTCTACAGGATTAACAATCAGACTTGTGTTTCCAAAAAATAATTGTCAAATGTGTTTGGAAAATTTCTGTATATTGTGTAAATAGGAGTGTGGGTCGCCACACGTGAGTGATGCTGCTTTGAGCATTTTTGCAGTCATTTTAACTTCAAAATAAACTGAGATAATTTTACAGGATGTGTTACTCCCAATTAAATCTCCTTCTATCCTTATTGTTGCATTGAGCCAAAAATCAGCAAAGCATTTTTTTAATTTGATGTCGTTTTTGCGATTAGCTTTAACCCATCTGGCGCTCCGGGATATTTTGACTCTCGTGCTGACTGATTATTGGTAAAATGCATATGTGGTCGTGCGGACTCCGGTCTAAACGGGCACATAAAATAAGATAGAGTGAGAAATGGCTTCGAACGTGGGTCTCGATTTAGACATGGTCAATCGCATGCCGATTTGAAATTATGATAATTTTTATAGAAATATTTTGGGAGTTGAGAGATGTCTGGTTTGGATGAATAAATTAGTAGGAAACCCAATTAGTGGGGAAAATTAAAAATTTAACTTGGTTAATAATTAGAATGGGTTTGATTATTTTTGATAATGGCTTAACCATTAGGGCGTCAAGTAAATTCAGTAGTAAACGTTCGATGACTGGACATACACATTATTAGAATCCAGGTGGAGGATATTTGAGAACTTGCATATTTTTCTTGTGATATTGTGGTAAATGTAATTCGTAAAAGTAGAGAATTTTGTTTTTCCATCACGTCGACATTAGGACAAATCTCATTTTATTAGAGTGTTCCAATTAGCTATTCATATTTCTTGTTCTAGTTATAAGCTTGTGTTTGCCACTGTTGTATACCCCTAAGTTTCGAATAATAATTGAAAATTATGGAAGAAATGATGAGGAGTATGAGGAGTTTGGAGGAGAGTTCAAAAGAAGCTGGACTGCGTGTAGCAGCCATTATGAAAGAAAATACTGAGGCTTTGGAAAGGAAACTTAAAGAAAATTCTGATAAACTTAAAGAAAGTTTAAACGATAAACTTAAAGAAAATTCTGATTCTTTAGAAAATAAACTTAAAGAAAGTTCTGATTCTTTAAAAGATAACTTGAAGGAAAGTTTAGAGAATAAACTTAAAGAAAATTCTGATTCTTTAGAAAGCAGGTTAAAAGGTAATTTGAAAGAAAATTTAAATAGTAAATTTAATTCAATGGAAAGTAAATTTAAAGAAAATTCTGAAATTTTGAAAATGACACATGAGAGTAAAATGAATAAATTATGCGATAAAACACATGAGCTCGAAACTTCATTAGCTACTAACGCAAGTTTAATGGACGATAAATTTCGCGATGCCGATCTTCGATCTCAAAGCTTAGCTGATAGGATAGAACATGGTCTTAGGAAAGTTGGTGAAGACATGGTCAACCTGGAAGTCAGAGTGAAGAAGGAGAGTAACGAGATGGGAATTCTACTTGTTGTTCAACGGTTGACAGAACAATTCAAAGAACTTGTAATGGGAGAAATAAGAGAAGGTGTGATTAATGAGTTACAAACTGAAATTAAAGCCACAGTTGTCAATGAAATTAAAGACACACTCAAGCTGGAGAACCAAGAAGGAATCAAGGAGATTAGGGAATCTTTGTCATCCCATATTCAAGTAATTGCCAAAGATATCCAAGCAACTCAGAAGGATATATCAGATATGACAGGGTCATTGAAAAGTCATGAGGCTGTTATGAATCAGATATCCACTGACGTTAAGGAGAATTGTAAAGAAACTGAAGCAATTAAGAAAATGGCAGAAGAAAACCAGAAGGAACTTGAGGCTATGAAAACCCAAATCAAGGACGAGAAACAGTCTGACCATTTGTTGAAAATGCCAAATGTAAGGGGAAAGGAACAGATACAGATAAATCTAGGAGGAGCTAGAGAAACTGACAGTCAAAAACAGGATGAGGTCAGGACAGTATTTCAATCCAACCCCATAACTGTATTTAAGAATATAGAGGATAAGCCTTCTAAATTTTCATGGAGAGATTCTGTGACACCCGTGGAATTTTTGAGAGAAGCAGGGGATTACCTGAAAGATTCCAAGATCCCTAAAGAAAGACAGATCCGAGTGATAGGGAAGTTTTTGGAAGGTCCTGCACTTCTTTGGTTCAGAGCATTTAGATCCACTCTAACCACTTTTGAGGAATTTTCTCGTGGGCTATTGAAAAAGTTTTGGTCCCCGGAATCCCAACAGCAAGTCAGAGCAGAATTATATTCTAAGAGATTCTCGACGTCACAGCCTACTCGATACTCTACGTACTTTTCTGGACAGCTTTCTAAACTTCAACATTTAGATCCGCCGATGCCAGATAACGAATTGATTACTGCATTGATACGTCAATTTCCAGCAGACGTCCAGAGGACTTTGATCGCTGCTGATATCTATAATATGGAGCAATTTGACGAAGTATTACAGAAGCTGGATCATACGAACGCTCAATTCTTCCATCAGAAGGGAGAAAAAATAACAACGCTGTGTACGCTGTTATGGCTGATAGTTATTCTCAGACACCTCGAGAGATTCGAGAGGAGCGAGAAGAGAAAACGCCGAGGGAAGATCCAAATAAGAGAGGATGGAATCAATATAGTAACAGATACAGTTACAAGCCTTATGCGAGACCGGATGGTGGAAATCGATACAATACTCGATGGAGAAGACCACAGGATAATCGAGGAAGGTACCAGGAAAGAAGATACTATGGTAGAAACAACTACAATAACCGAGGGAATGTGGATACTCGTCAGTCCAATGAAGAGTTCAACAAGGAGACGAGGAAAAACTTGGAAGCAAGACACCAAGATAACTTGCAGTTTTTGGAGCAAAGGCCCAATGAACCAGGTCCATCGGGAACACAACAATCCCGGGGGAATGGTAACGAAAAAAAAACTTCGAATTCACAGTAGAAGATAGAATTTTGAACACTTTCACTTCCAGAATTATTAAATGGCAAGCAGAGGATGATGACTTAATTCAACAGAATGACGAACGAAAAGAAATGGGTACAAGAATTAGAATGCCAATCATATCATGCGAAGTATTCGGTATGCCTGTCGATACTTTGATCGGTACTGGGACTATGCTTTGTCTGGTGAGTGAGAAGCTTTATATTCTGTGGAAGCTCAAAGAGAATTTAGAGGAGATTCCAGTATCAGGAATTAAGATCCAAGGAATAATACCCAATAAAATATCTCTGTGTAAAACACAATTATACTTACGTATTACGATTGGAGGACATGATTTCAGACATGTATTTGATGTAATGAAGGACATGGCTTTTGACATGATATTGGGAGCGGATTTCATTCAGAAATATCAAGCAGTGATAGACATGAAGACAGAGACGATCAAATTCAAGAATACCGAAGAGATTAACTTCGAGGGAAAAGAAGAGGAAGACATCGAGGGAGATGCTCAATGGTCTCTGATTTTTCATGAAGCTGAAGGAAGAGAAGTCTACACTGAGAAGGAGTCCCCAGAGCTAGGGAAGATTTTGGAAGAGTATCACGATATTTTTGATATCAAACCTGGTGGAATTGAAGATTTTGAATATTGTGGAAGTAAACAACAATGGAACCTATGAAATCGCTAATACACGAACTGGTAACATCGTGGGAACTTATAATGCATCGAATTTGAAGATTTATTATTCAAGAACCAGATGATTTAATGTGTAGATAGGAAAAATAAAAATTTTTCAATTTTTATTTTTTGCTAGGTGTGGGGTGGATGTGCCCAACTCTAGGAATGGGTATTCCAAGTTTCAGACACCTAGATATCAAGGGAAAGGCTGTAGCCGCTTTTGAAAGTTGAGATATTTGAATATCGCGCTACATTGCTTCTCGAAGCATTTGGAAGGAATTTACCGATACTTGCATGTCAAGTGACGTAGCGAGTAATAGCAGAGGTCGAGGCTATTTATTGATTAAATAGTTAACCATGGAGTAGAGACTTGAGACTGGGATCAGATTACTGGCACGGCCAAATAAAAGAGAATGCAATTAGTATCAAGTAAATCGGACCAGGGATACCAGAGATATGAGGATTTCTAGATTACGGCGTGATGACGCGTGACCCTGGCAGTTTTGAATAAAAGCCGGCTGGAGCAGGCATGGTTAGCTCACTCCAACACAAGCCCTTGCCTAGCAAGGTGCATCTACGCTGAGCCAAGGCACATGGTTGCCGGATCTACGCAGAAGTAATTTACAAAGTTGTGATAGTCACAAAAGTGCTGCGCTACGAGGTGGAACTTAGTAAGTTTCCGGCGAGGAGAATCACTGAGGTGATTGATTTTTCTACAGACATTGGTGGAAATATTTATATTTCTACATGGACATATGCTAGACTTTGTCTAGAATTAGTATTTTGTCACAGTCCAGTAATAACATAATACATGGATGATTAAATCCATTTCAAGTCAGTTTTCATATTTGTAACTAGTTAACCACTTCGATCTGTCAGTACACTGAAGACTAGTCTATAACGGTGGCGTTCATTAGTCTACGCAAGGGAAACTACAAGTTGCTTAGCGCATGGTAGATGGTGATATAATAAACCATGCCCAGGGAACGATCTTCAGAACAGCCGTTGATTGGTTAGACTGTCAGTGTTTTTCTTGTACTGATAAGATTACCGTGAGTTATGTTACAACTGACATATCTAAGAATAGATCACTTAGATCTGACCCCATTTAAACAAACTGTTATGGCTTTGATAGAAGCCCATATTAAAATGGAACAACAGTTAATTCAAACGTCAAGAGATACTACCACTATGTCTTACTAGACGGATTGTGGGTATATAATGGCGGCCGATACAAGGATTGTACATGCTTGTCCGATAGGGCATGTCTATGGATAAATCTGGTACAGACCAGGTTTACTACGCTTCAAGACCATCAAGAAATGTAAGCCACATTTGAATTATATTATGCCTAGCTAATTGGAACAAACTATTTTTCTGCAAATGACCAACACATTCTTTTATTTTTCTTCGTATTTAAATCTTGCAATGATTTACGCAAGACTTATTAGAGTTATTCTGAGTATTTTCAGCACTCAGAACAGTTTAGGATCGATGACCGAGCATTTCGAGCATTTATTTGAATATTTCATATTTTTGGGAAACCACGGAAAACAACCGATGTAACTGTAAAAGTTAAATTTATTTTTGTTGAGGAATGGATATTTTTCCCATATTCGAAGGTTCGAACATGTGGATTCTCACATAATGAGATGATAATTAAACATATTTAAAATAATACAAATAATAATAATAATATTTTTTATAATTTTTCTAAATAATTATTGGATATTATATTTTCTAATAATCATATGTATTGAGAGAAAGCCTATGAAGTAGTTTAATCATTTCTAGTCTGGAACAGGAGATTTTCCGAAGGAGAGTGGTTAGCGCAAGCCCGCATTCAACCAACATTTCAGTCCTGGTTGAACAGTTGATATTTGCACTGAGTGAAGTATATTTTTCAGATAACACGGAGAGGCATGAAACGGGAAGCAATTGATATTTGTATCAAATAGGATATTTTTGTATTTATATAAAATCATGACGTAAATACACTCGAAAGTGAAATAAAGATTTTCATAAGTATGGTAAATTCACGGGTTGAACTGAATGGTAAAATAAAATAAACTTGTAAGTTTATTAATCTTCCAGTGTTGATAACAAGCAGAGGCTTGATTTATTGTATAAATTTTGGGAAGATAATTTATGTGTGTGGAGTAGTTGAAATGCCATTCCCAGGTGCGCATGTTTATGTCGCAGGAATGAAGAGGTTTTTTCGAGCATCAATCAAATAGCAGGTTCGATGGCTCAGGTTTATAGTAGGAGTATTGGAACTACACATTTCGTCGTATGAATGACCCGAAGGTTATTTCTTTAAAACCATCAGTTCTTATTTCAACCTTGTTTACGAATTCCATTTAGACTTTGATTTTGCTAGAACCCGGATTTGTCATGATAGTAGTTTATTCTTCTTCAGAGGAAGACCTTTGCCGTTGTTGTTGTAATATTGTGTTCTTACACAAATAGTAGAATGGGCCACTGCCAATTAAAAATAATTCTTTAACCACGAATAATTTGAAGGATATTTTCAATCCTAGTGCCATGAACTAAATGAATTCATTATAAAACTACAATTCTAATTTCCGCATTCTGTCGAAGAATTGCAAGTTGTGAAAGTTGCTAAAAATGGCCATGAATATAAATATTTTTTTATAATAATGATTCCAAGTGGAAAATTTAATAGTTGAATGGTTCAACCATTTATTGATCAAGTTGATGATTCAGAAATCATGTATTTTGTTAGGAACTTGAAGTTCATAATCGAGTCACTTCTCGAATGTTTAATGTCAGAAGAACAATTAATTGTTGTTGTGCTTCGCACAGTTCTTCGATGCTATGTTCAAGGTCAAATACTTTTCAGATGTTATTAATATATGTAAATAATTTGTGTTGCTTCAATGATAATAATATTTTTCGACAATGTATCTTTGAAACTGGAAAAATAAGTGAAAGTTTAAAATTCTATGAACATTTATTCTACGAGTGTTAATATTATGTAAAATTTCAAACAGTGAACTACGATATTTCCAGTAGAGACAATTAAATTTGAACTGGAATTAATTATAAATAATTTTGGAACACAGTCTACAGGATTAACAATCAGACTTGTGTTTCCAAAAAATAATTGTCAAATGTGTTTGGAAAATTTCTGTATATTGTGTAAATAGGAGTGTGGGTCGCCACACGTGAGTGATGCTGCTTTGAGCATTTTTGCAGTCATTTTAACTTCAAAATAAACTGAGATAATTTTACAGGATGTGTTACTCCCAATTAAATCTCCTTCTATCCTTATTGTTGCATTGAGCCAAAAATCAGCAAAGCATTTTTTTAATTTGATGTCGTTTTTGCGATTAGCTTTAACCCATCTGGCGCTCCGGGATATTTTGACTCTCGTGCTGACTGATTATTGGTAAAATGCATATGTGGTCGTGCGGACTCTGGTCTAAACGGGCACAAAATCTGTCGAATGAAAAATGTATAGATGCCATGCATAATTCAAATATTCCAGTGAGTTTAATCATGTCATAAGCAGCATAACTTGGCTAGAATCTGTATTTAATGCTTAATATGATTGAGTCTCATATAATTCAATGTTGGGAAATTCATGAAATGTAGATGTGTGAATTTTTAACATAATGATAATATCTCTTATGTCTCACTCAAGTGATCCAAATTAAACTTTGTAAAACGAACCAATGCTTCAATCAACGCAATTGACCGACTGAAAATACATTAAATTTCCAAATATTGAATAGTATTGTCTTCAATGGACCTTAACACGACATCTAAATCGATCTAGAATATTACTATTGTGCTTTAATCGCATTTCAGCAAATGTCTAGCAAACAAGTTAGAACATTCCAGTCATACCTTTTGAGACCTTGAGAAATACGTGTTACATCTAAGTGTTGGGTTAGCTAAACTTTACCTTTGTGACTTAATTGACAATCTCAGTGTCGGTTATTACCCCCCAAGAAATTGTATGTGAGTAGTGGAGTCACTGATTATCCTTACAGTTAGTATAGAGTATACCTCTCATCTATTGATCTACTGGACCCGGAATTCCAGCTCATTCATCTCACTGCTTTGGACATGGTCAAAGCGCATGTAAGGAAATACTAATTAAGAACTATACTCCTTAATAATTTACCCATCTTACAAAAGACCAATCTATTCGATAAACTAATATCTTCGTTGATATTATCATTGGTACCGACAGTAGTGGCTACGCGGGCTAAAGCGCTGCGTTAGGTCAAGGGGCCAAGCTCTCTGCTGACTCGGTAGACGCGTGGGTTCGAGCCCCACCGTCGGCTGTCCTTGAAATGGTTTTCCGTGGTTTCCCATTTTCAACACCAGGGAAATGCTGGGACAGTACCTCATGACAGGCCACGGCCGCTTCCTTCCACATCCTTGCCCAGTGTCATTCATCTTCATCCATTCCATCTCTAATCCCGACGCGCAGGTTGCCCATGGGCGTCGACTAGAAGGACATGCTCTCGGCCTCTCAGGAGGCCACACGACAAAAAAAAATGGTATCATAGGCCGGTAAGTGCAATAGTTGTTTCAGTGACTTCTCATCTTGATGATAGAGACTAAGATAAATATTTGACACATTCTGGAAGAAATATGTTAATTTAGGACATACTGATGTGTTCTGGATCGTAGATTTCTGCAAACGTGGGGAAAAACAAGGAGCTATGCAGTAGATTCTGAGTCAAACACCATATAGTGATATACATTAAGCTGAAAGTAGTGAATCAACTTATTTCTTCTCCTTTTGATGAGATGGAAAGGTTCCTTTTAAATAGGTGACCGTTTTCAACGCATAACCTTCATTCATTATTCTAGTGTAAGCGTTTGGTATCTACACATTTCAGTCGATGATTTTGAGTATTTTAAAAAATAAGCCTTTAAAAGTAATACTCTGCTACCATATACAGGGTGAACGTAAAATGCCACACTTGGATGTCGGTATGCGGTTCCTCATACAATTGCAAGACAAAAGTTTCTAAAGCAAAATTGGATCGGGTGCTGTTTAAAACCACAAGCATGAAAGCGAGGAGCTGGCAACACTGTCACATACTGAAGCGCATTGGAATGTACGGAGAAATGTGTATCATCCCGCGATACAGTACTAGTCGTCGCAGCTCACTGAGTAGACTGCTGGGTTATCAAACCCACAAGCACCATGGAGCTACGGTTCGAATCTACGTCAATTTTATATTTTTTTTGCGTGTTACGTCAGTTCCCGTCGTTTAACTGCGTTTGTAAGCAAGCATGACATCACATCATGTTCACAGTGTCAGTCGTCTCCGCTGCGTAGTGGTCAGCATGATTAGTTCCCATCCTGGACGTCCGCGGTCGATTCGCGGCTCTGCCACGAAATTTGAAAAGTGGTATGAGGACTGGTACGGGGTCTACTCAGCCTCGGGTGGTACAAATGAGTAGAGAGGGCTCGATTCTCACCTCAGCCATCCTCGAAGTGGTTTTCCGTGGTTTCCCACTTCGTCTTCGGGCAAATGCCCGGATGGTACTGCACCCGTATCCACGTGGTCTTACCTGTTGAAATCCGATGGAACTGCTGGATCGTAGAATCTGGAAGCGCCCGGCTGAAATGCCCCTAAAATTCTACCAACTAGGATCAACCAGGGATAAGGATACCTCTCTTATAAAGAATGCGATAGGAAGATGCCAGTGGTCGATGAAATGAAAACGAAAAATAACTCAAAGTGAGCTAACGAGACTCTAAAAATGACTAAATTAATCTCGAGCGTGGCACTAGGCATCCTAAAAACTAACCCACTGGTCCTCGTAGCACATCCTATTTCTAGTATAAATGACCAAGTCATCCGAAGTATTTAAAATTGACCAACAGTTTATTATTCTAAAGACTGTTGCATGGTGGACTATCTCTCCACTAAACAAAATAATTCGCCTCTACTGAAGCGTAGAAATCTCATAATGACATTAGCATCGAAACATAATCAAAAATGCTATCAAAATACAGCATCGTAATCGCATGTAAAAACAGTTTCAAAAATATTTAAACATTATTATATACACTCTTTACATATTTAAATGATCCTCAAAGTTTAGGATATTATTTACATTTATACATTGTTGTACACGTTCAAATTCTTCATCAGTAATAAATTCGATTCCATCAATAAGCATTCTATAGTATTCGTTAAAGTCAAATCATGGCATGTTCGACGAATGGTTAAGTTTATCGAACGCATTATCATAGCATAAAAATGTTTACACCATTTTAAATCACATAGTTATTCATGTTATTATTATTATATCTAAAGCTTTTAGTGGTTATTATTACAGGATTATATCAATATTATTTCTCGTCTTTCCAATTAACCTTTCTCCAAAAACAAATGTTATTAATTTGAACAATCCATTCTAGAACAATTATCACAATGCTGTTTTACTTAAATGTTGGATGTATTAACCACATACTAGCCTTCTAGTATTAATATTCGTGACTATACTGCACGTTCAAAATATACACATAATTGTATTCAGACATAGTTCAATAGCTAATTTATACTGGACAGAAAAATGACATAGATCATCCATTGATGTCTAATATCTCATTATATCAATCAAATTCGCTAACACACGTTGCTTCATTCATAGATAAGCTCTCCATAGCTTGTAAACATTTTTCCAAACATCATTAAGTTCAAATAAGCTTTTACATTAAAGTCATTAAATATCGTGCATCAAATTAACATAAGTTAAAGTATCATGGACAATTTTTATCAGACCTAAGGCAAATATAATATAATCAGCTGTTCAAATAACAGTGCTTGAGAATTTTCGACATTATCATTTCGCTTTGTAACGAAAATATTTTATACAATCATTTTACAATAGTAATTTATTTCCCTCATTATAATCTCATGTTCATAACTATATCTTTCAAGAAATTGTGGATAGATCACTGTAAAAAGAACAATTTAGCTCTACTAGACAAAAACTCGACTGGAGATCCTCACCCAAAGAAACACGAAAGATCCTACACCATAGTAATGAGCCTGTCTTAAGAAGGTACACGAAAACTATTAGAATCCAACGCATAACCAGGATGGAGTTCAAAAAACGAATCATGAACAAAATAGAAACTGAACGATCTAATAGTGTCTAAGACAACTCCAAAAAGAAAAATCTGAAAAGCTGTAGATTGCCAAAATTAATCCATAAATCACAAATATCTGCTCTATAAATCATCATGTAGCCATATTTATACTGCACTTGATGAAAAATAGACCCGCACGTCTATTAAAGAAACTAGCATGAAATGCATAAGTGTTCAAATTCACAATTCGAAATTCGTAGAAATGTCTATTCCAATAATCTTCAAGTATACGTAGCGTATTGGTCATCTGCTTGCTAACTTCTATTCTTATATAAAGTTATCGTAGTCTTCTCCCTACTCTTCATATTAATCTTCTCAACAAGTTATATAATTCCATTAAATGCTCAAATTTAGAAAGAAAAAGAAGTGAATGAATGCATAAAAATAGCATTATAAAATATTAATGTTAACTACAAAAATAAAATACACTACAAGACAGAAGCGATAGAGAATCGGGTCTAGCCCTGGAATTCATTTTCTAACTACTAAGAAAAATTGATGAAAAGGAACACTCTAGAGTGTTTCTAATTCATACTGTCTACTATGAAAATTGGTGGTCAGCTACCTTGTACGTTGCCATCTGGTTGAAAAATAAAATAAAAAACACTACAAGACAGAAGCGATAGAGAATCGGGTCTAGCCCTGGAATGCATTTTCTAACTACTAAGAAAAATTGGTGAAAAGGAACACTCTAGAGTATGTCTAATTCATACTGTCTACTATGAAAATGGGTGGTCAGCTACCTTGTACGTTGCCATCAGGTTGAAATAGGAGTATGCGAGAAACACACTGTCCTCGTTCTGGAACTGATCCCTCGTTCATCAGGTCGCGTAGTCCTCGATACGACTGGATCTTGTAGAGAACCGAACCCGAGTCCGAACGTTTGAAAAGGAAAAACAGCTGTTCGCGAAACAAGTTTATCGCTCTCACACGTTCCCAAGATATAGCTGGAGCTTATTCGTAGTATGCAATTATATTCCATGCAGTTACAGTATGAATGTACAATAAACATCTCCAAGACGTCTTCCACCTCTTCTTTAAGTGTTTTCTGCTGTTATAATAATCCATGTTTGGTACTGGTGATCATCCTAAGTAGTCAATTCCACTATTGCATCGCATTCCTGCTTTCCATTTTAGCCCATACGTGACATAGTCATGTCTTGGTGAAGTATCCGTTCAATCAACTTCTGTTCTGAAGTCATAATGATAGTATGCTTGTATACTGTAAACTGTACTGTTGTAGAATCAAGTCTTGTACTGGCATAGAAAATATCACACAAGTCCTGGTGAATACAAAGTTCACTGCTCCTGATGATGAAGTTTAACACAGTCTTCAGCTATAATAGGCTGAGATATAAAAATTTGCGGTACGAACTGTCTAACTTTAAGTATATACACGTCCGCGTTGCTTGCGCACGATATGTGTGTCGTACTTCCAGCGAAGTATATTGCAATCTCGTGTCTCTGCCTGGAAAGATCTTTGCTTACTGCTCTGCGAAACTGTTCGTTGAGGAACGATATTGACTATCGATATCGACACTGGATCATGTTCGATAATATTCTGATATTTTGTTATCTGCATTTATTTATGTGTGAAATACACTCAAGTGTCCTCTTCTCTAAACATAATGCATTTGTCAATTACTATTCTGTTTCATGGCTACTATATCAAAGTATATCATGTTGCATCAGATTGACGTTACAGCCGTCTCCATTTTGTAGACCTCTCTTGTACTAAAACAAAGCACGTCCTCAAGGATGTAGAGCGGGCTGCCTAGTTGCTCCTAACCTCGCCACAGAGTATCCATGCGCTGTGTACCGTGCAAATAGCGCCGCAGGAATGGACCTGAGTACACACCTGTCCAACATGGATCCAACTCATTACAAAATACGGTCTCAGTACCTAACGTAAGGCCACGGCCGCCTCCTTCCCCCTTCCTTGCCTAACCCTCCCATTGTTCCCATCCCTTCATCAGGCCCCAGTTTGCTTTGCAGGTGAGGCCGCCTGGGCGAAGTGTTAGTCACACTCCCCAGTTGTACCCCCGACTCAGAGTCCCAAGCTCCAGGACACTGCCCTCAGTGGCGATAATGGTGGCATCCCTCGCTTAATCCGTAAAACGATAACGGAAAAAACGGCATGCATGAGTCGACTAACCATTAAGTGCACAACCATAACTGGTCCTGTCAAGTGCAAGAAGGGTGGCTTTATGATGGAGTTCACAAACGGTGAATACGTCGATTTGCTCTTAGTGTTGGGTGCATCCAATAACCAAGCTTCTGCTGCTGCTCGTGAGTATGCAGCACGGTACCCCCAAAGGCGCCATCCCGATGAAAATATTTTTCGTCGCCTTGAACAACGCCTGCGGGAAACCGGTAATCTTCGTCCTTAAGTAGTGGACAGAGGTCGTCCAAAGACTCGACGTACGCCACAAACAGAGGACGCAATTCTGGAAACCGTTCACCAATCACCTCAGCGAAGTACCCGTGATATTGCCAGGCAGTTCCAGGTATCTCAAACACTGATTGAGGACGTGTTGCACGACGAAGAACTGCATCCATATCATTACACGTTAACTCAACACCAGCAGCCAGAAGACCGCATTCAACGAGTACAGTTCTGTGAATGGCTTTTGCAACAAGTTGAAGATAACGAACATTTTATCAACAATGTGATATGGAGTGACGAATGTAGCTTCACTCGGGAAGGAATTTTCAACCATCACAACAGCCATTATTGGTCGGAACACAATCCACATGTCACCCGTGAACGTGGCTTTCAGGCACGCTTTGGCATAAACCTGTGGGCTGGAATCGCGGGAGGGGTGCTTTTAGGCTCTTACCTATTGCCGAACAAGTTGAATGCCCCCCTCTATCGTACGTTTCTTGGCAATATTTTGCCTGACGCCTTAGAAAACGTTCCACTTGGTGTTCGGCGACAGCTATGGTTTCAGCATGATGGTGCACCGCCACACTTTGGAATGACTATGCGAAACTATTTAAATGAAGCGTTTCCAGGGAAATGGATTGGTCGCGGAGGTCCATTGTTCTGTCCTCCACGTTCCCCGGGCCTTAATCCACTAGATTTTTATTTGTGGGAACACTTAAAGGAACAAGTTTATAGTACTTCACCCATGGATGTGCGGGACTTAATAGATCGCGTGCATGCTGCATCGGCACTGGTGAATGGAGGTGTGTTGCATGGGGTCCGGCAAAGTATGCTCCAACGAGTGGTGATGTGTTTGGAAATGTAAGGTGGTCGCTTTGAACACCTGCTGTGACGTGACCGTTACTCGTAAATGTACGCACCGGCTCTGTAAAGATAAGACTGGACGTCAAACGTACATTGTGGAATTATGGTGCGTAGCATAATGTGCAATCTAGTGTAGGCTACCTACAATATTGTGTTCCTTTGTTCCACATTGATTAGAGACGATGTTACCGTATCCGCTACTATGTTCTATTAGCTTTATTTGTGCCATGGACGAAACAAAGGGTCGTTTACGTCGGTAAGAAGTTCATGTTACGTTTGAATGTTTAAATAAAGGTAACTGTAACGGTAAGACATAGTAAACAACATAGAGTATTGCATAGTGGAGGTGTACATTGGATGCAATTTGATACCTTTCTGAAAAACAAAATTGGCGTGAACGCGACTCGAACACCGGTGCGTTCGCACTACCGGCATTTACGGCATAACCTCGTCTCACTGAGCTAATGAGACAGCTCCGGCAGAGCGCAGAGTTCCTGCGACCTGTATTTGGCCACGCTGCATGCAGTTACAGCGTTGCCAGAGCCTCGTTTCTTAACACGCATTTCTGTTAAACCTATTGGTTGGACTAGGTCTTGCAAGATAAACTTTTGTCGTGAATTTCGACAAGGAACCGCATGCCGACCTCCAAGTGTGGCATTTTACGTTCACCCTGTATACTGTAAACCATATCTGAATTGGCCTTGAAAAGTCCTTACTGTAGCCTATATCTGAATTGGCCTTGAAAGGTACATTATCATGAGAAAACCATGTCACTAGAGAGCAAATACTATATTGGCCTTAGTTACGTTTCCTAGCTACGTATTAACGTGAAGCAGGAGGTGCTACATTATAATTTACCAGAAACACTCAAGTACAGTATATTTGTATTCTTATTACAGTGAGATACTGTATAATCTAGTTGAACTGAAACAGCAAATACATTAATAGGGTCGAATATTGGTTTGTGCCCGATATCCATAGGAATAACGAATTACCTTAATTTCCAAAGAAATGAATCATATGACACCTTAGTTGATTTGAAATGATGGTTCCGAGTGTTATTCCTCTACTAAAATGCATGCAATTAGGAGGTTTATTTACCTACGGAATTAATCGTTTTCAATTCAGAATTATGTATTCATTCGGTGACAGATGATTTTGTTCGACAGAGCATTACTCACTTTCAGGAAACTTTTAAGGACCAGTTTATTTTTGAAAACAAAGGTATCGAAAGTGTTAAATTCAGCTAGACAGCAAGGGATCAAATTAAATAATGTGCCCATTGGGTAGAGATCGTGATGAAACTTAAGCACCTATTCACAGTAAAAGTTTGCAACCATGATTTGTTGCAAGGGAACGTGAATGTGAAAATTGCTGTAAAATGGATAGGATCCTAAGTTCAGATTTTCTGTTTCGTGCGGTTTGTAAGGGAAGTAAATTCTTCAGAATTAAAAACCTTTTTGTTATGTGGATTTAAAATATAAGTTAATATGCATTGGTGTTTTTCTAAATTTTGCATCAGACCGATTTGAGTTGAGCATGTCACCATTTTATTATTCACATTTGCGTTATTATTACACTCAAGTATTATATACATAGTGACAATAATTTCTCAGCAATGAATCATATATAACTTGGGAATGTGGATGTGATGTAATTGTCATAAGAGTTCTTATTATGCTTTACCTCTTACTGCACAACTAATTATATCCAAATGATATGGTCTTGTGGCTATATAATATAATAGTGAAATATACAGAAGTTATTTTTGCCAGTTCTTGAACTGTGCAGCTACGCAACATATGAGTCAGTGCCTTTCTCACCTGTTAATTAATATAGTCATAATTTATCGTTTGTAAAATTTCATATTATTATTATTATTATTATTCTCCTCCAAGGTTCAATTATAACCTGCCTAATTTCTCGGTAGAACATTTTTGGCATGAATCGTTTAAGGTAACATATAAGTTAATTTGTTTATAAAGAATCCTGTGTATTAAATCGTATTTCATGTTGTTGTTATCGGTTTGTGGTTAAATAATAGTCGTATAATTCATTATTGTACTGTAATCTCTCGTAAAATCTGCTGACTAATGTCAGCAATGGGTATTTTTCACTATAGAGTAAGTTTATACCTTACGTTCACAGAAACACGAGCGTCCTTATCGGAACTCCAGTGGGAAAATACAGTAGCAGTAATTCATAAGACTATTGCGGCCAGCGTTCGTTGCCAATGAATCACTTGCGCCCTTCGACCCACGTACGTACACACGCATTCTCCTTCTCCTCTCTCTCTCTCCTATCCTTCCTCCCCCAATCAGTGCTCAATTTTGAAAAGAACGGAGCTATCGAGGATGATAATTACAGGAATGCGCTGTGCTTAGCATGGTAGCCATCTATATGTTGTAGAGTCTGAATGCTAAAATATTATCTCCTATTTTATTTTAATAAAACCTAACATTTGGGTTAAAACGCGAAATAGGCCATTAACATTTTTATTTGCAGAACGAATTATTACGCCTGTAAAACATGAAAATGAACATCTTCTGGTATTATTGTTTTCAGTGTGGAAGCTCCAAACGGAATTATATCAGCACAAGGGCTTTTTCAAAGAGACTAACCGTCTTAATTTCACAATATTTTATTATTTTATTATTTTATTTTATTTTTTATTATTTTTATCGTGTATTATTTATGTGCTACTTTGGGTGATTTTAATTCCTGAGATTTTAATCCCCTTAACACATTAACTAACTAACCAACTAACTAATTTACAAACTATTATTTTCAACTACAACTATATCTAGCAATATCAAGACGTCATCTCAAATACTCAATCAGCTGTGCATCAGCCATTGCATACATTCCATGTGCGCATTCAATAATACCTTCAATTGGTGTCTATGAATTACCTCCTTGTAACATTGTAACACTTCACTCATTTATTGATCAACAATAACTATTCACGGGGCGATCAGCTGATACTTCAATTGTAGTAATCATGGTTAAATAAACATACCCTCAATCTCAAATTTATGTGCACATCAAATCTAACTACCATGACGTTCAACTTTGATATTTCATCAAGCATTATTCAACTGTGATCATATTGAAATAAACATGTCTCCACAGTAACTTCCATAACCTTCATTTCAAAATCGTAGCATCTGTTGTAACACATTTAGCAAATTAATTTAATACAGGTCAGTTACATTCATGGTTTCTCAAACATGCTTCAAATCTAGTCAACTCTAACTCCCCTCTCTGTACGTGCTATTAGTCTACTTGTATTTATTTCACAAACAATATACTGGACTTGTTGGCTCCACTGGACCACCAAACAAATGCTTGCTACAACTAACCTAGTACAGTACATCTGCTATCTCACAAACATATTGCCAAGATCTTTGAATCAAAGCACATCATCCCTTCATACACTTCTCGAATTTAAATGTAACACGGTTTTACAATAGCACACACAGTGAAATTTTATACTTAATTCTGCCCAGGAATTTCTGTACAGTTTATAACGTAATTCAGCCTGCTAGTAAATCCATCTAACCAAATCAAAACTTCATCATCATCAATTTCTACAATGATAAACTTCTCATTCTCTAGATTATCATGGTGAGTCGTTAGTGTGAGAGTCCTTGGTTTGAATCAGTCCATCACCGTTCCCGCCTGAATCGAATGTAATCCACATGACTCTGCTCTGCAACTCTCTGTCCTCCATCATGATGTCCTTAATTCTTCATGATACCATTTAAAACGTTAATAATGGTGTTCAAATCCTCGTTGGTAAATTTAGCCATGCTTAAATTTTCACAATAACTCACACTGGATTAACTTGAAGCAGATATTACAAAAAATGACCATACACTTCTGCCGTGGACTCCTATTCTCCTAATGCTTTGATTATCACATCTCCTGACTATTTCTACATTTCTCACAACACAATTTCCTTTCCTATAATTGACATCATGGTTGTTTACAGGTGAGGACGCCAGTTCAATTCTCGGCTCACAAATAAATAAATAATTATCCAATCAATCACACTTCTCACATGTTCCAAACGTATGAAAATTGTAACAATTAATATAATACTTTCTTCCGTTTAACACTTTATAAAACAGCACTTTATTTTAGAATATCAGTTAGAAATTGTAAAACTTATTTTATTACTTTTTTCACGTACCCTACTCAGGTGACTGAAGAGAGGATTCGTATATTATGTCATTATATTAATCATAATCTAATGGCACTAAATTCTGTAGCTTCCTTATCGTAAAGCATAGAAGCCGTGCATTTGTCTTTCCTTAAATTAAACTCCAGTGAAGCGTTCCAGAAAGATGGCATCTCGTGGGAGGAGTATTATTCACCGATACTGAATGTTATATAGCCTATTCTAACACATACATTATCAATAAAATGGTGTTGGTGTAGACATAGGTCGTGTGTCAAAAGCTATTTAGTATACATCGCATGGAAAATCCTCTAAACAGTCGGGGTAGTTTTTAATGGAAAAGAACAGTAGGATAGGCCTATATGAAAATAGTCTGGTTGGTTTCTCATGGAAATACATATTCTTCCTTGTGAACGGATAAACCGTTAAAAGGATAATAGGGGGAAGCGGATAGATCAACGGGTAAACCTACAACACTTCCAGCATCCAAGATGGAGATCATAATTCTCGATTCTAATGGATATTTAAGAACTTTGTGCTTAAAACGCGGGACGGTTTATATTCATTTCAAAATGCATCTCATTTCGGGTTGGTAATATTGTCGTGTGGCCTCCACAGATGTCAAAGCAAGTCTACCGAGTTAACTCCAGTATGTCGCCTGTACAGTGTACCCTTGAAGAAATGAATGAAGAAGTCGTCACAAACACGCAGTCTCCGAGCAAAGCGCTGTAACAATCCAAAGTATAAATCCCACGATCGGATTGATAATCAAACTCGGGACACTTCGGCTCAAACGCTAGTGCCTTACCCACTTACCCATCAAGCCGGACATTGTTATTGGTGATAATGGGCGAATATTATCACCAATAAACGAACGCCATGCTGACCAGGGTAACGCACTCCTTGCACAACGCACAGTAACTCATTTGCGGAAGGCATAGAATTTGCGTGCAACTAATGAGCAAGTTTATTTTAACGCAAGCAGCACAGTCTGATTTTTGGGATGGTAAAGGATAGCTGTGTGCCGTACTTTCCTTTGATAATTCTGAGAAACTTGTGATTTGAAGGAAATAATTCATTAGTAACCATCAGCGCAGTTTGATAGCATTCCTGTGGGCATTTCTAAGGTAGAATCCGCTTCTAAAAGTATAGTTTCTAGTCTAAATTATCATACACAAAGCTCGTTATTCAGATGTTAGTTGTTCAGACCGACCTGGGTACCTACCAGCTTTGCTTGCTAAGGCTCAAGGGCAGTGTGCCAGCTTATCTCTGGATTTGGATAGGAGTAGGTTTCAGCTCCACCATCGGGCGTCCTTGAAAAGGCTTTTCGTGTTTTTGAATTTTTGGCTCCAGACTAATGACGGGACGGTACCTCCTAGTAAGCCTTCCGCCAGTTCTTTCCAACTCCTCAACCTGTTCATTCATCTCCCAACTACTCTGATTAAAGTGGTGTCAGGAAGGGCAACCGGACGTAATGCGTTGCATAGCAAATAAGTTCACCTCATCCCTAGTCCCGTGAAAGCCGGAATAATATAAGTATGGAAATTCACTTGCTTATGCCGAGTTATTTTCCAGATCGTGATTGAATTCAATTGCAGAATCTCAGCTGCACAGCATGTGGAACAGTATCGTTGTCAACAAACAATATTGTTCTAACATCACGGGGTCCATCTCCACCTGCATGTAGAACTAGAGAGCTTTCTGATTACATGGAACACCGCAGTACAGTGAGTACATATTGACAACAAATGTGGTAAATCGATGCATGCGATATGTATGACCAGCCTACACAGCAGAGCAAGTCATCACACACAGTGTCTGTGGACATATACTTGACAAAGGAACAAGCACACATACCTTCCGACAGAGAGGACACCGTTTATAAATGAAATAACTTTCTAAAGAGTGTGTTATAATTTTGCACTCATGCAGAATGTCGAACCACAAGACAGGCGGGTTGTTCTGATGATGTTCAAAAATATGGGGAAGAGGATTCAATTAGCATAGTCGACCGTTCCGTGCCGTGAGCCACCAAAACAATTGAGGAACCACGTGCAATAATGGGGAAGCTGTATTTGGCTGAAGGGCTTTAAACATTTTTATAGGATGCAATATTATCTCACCCAAGGCTTCAAAGATTAACTTTCCACCCATTCTTCCCAAAACATTTAACCATACCCACTGACTTACTCGGTTCACTTTCCCTGTTAATATAATGTACGAGGTGGAATATAACTGTATGTCATGCAATTAAAGCGCTTACTTCCAAACTGACGTAAATACACGAGTGACGGTCTTTCAGTTTTTTCTTTTTCTTTCATAAGCAAGTTTAAAGGTTCTCTCAACGTATACCGTAGCATAGGTTTTAAATCGCCATACATCGTATATCCCATGTTATCAGAGATCAAAAAACTAAGGTTATTTGCAAAGTGACGTAACTCCAACGTGTGTTTATTTACAACTAGCAACCCGACCCGCTTCGCCCGGGAACAGCTATGAATGCATTACGTGATAAGCGCTTTTTTTTCCAATGTCAATGAACAACGACCAATATCAGTTTTACGTCTCGGCATGATGGGTTAAAATCACTTACTGGACTATTAATTATATTATCATGGAGATGTATGTGCAGCAAATTCTTGTCAGGCGTACTTTAAGAATGGCGAGGTGCAAGAAATACAAATCCTCCTTACGTCCAATCTTAACTTGACTGTGAATTTTTCGCAACGAAAAGCTCCCAGGCGAAATGAAGAAAAGCTGAGTTGCACTTCTAGGGAAACTCCAAACACAACCACTCTTCTCTAAAGTTTTTAGCTCAACACGACTCGACAGTTTACTGCTGGCTGTATCTGGGGCAATAAGCTCGTCCGCTAGCTAAGCTGTAACTGGGGTGATAGACTCGCCCCTAGCTACCTCGTTAACTGTCGCCTCAGTAACTGAATGGAGATTGTTGGAAGAAATGAAAAAATGTTTTCATGCTGAACAATTATTACACTCATAGTATATAGATAATTTTAATGGTTTGCACAGCGTAAGCTTAAAAAGCGCCCGTACTCAATTTTTCCGAACTTTTCACTGAAATCGTTAGTGCTTGACTTCCTTTGGTCATAAATAAATAATTTTCTACAGAAACCTTCCTCGAGATATCTTTGACAGAATAGTGAAAACCCCATCAAAATCCATTCAGTGGTTCTCGAGATTACCCGTGACACCCAAGAATCGGGGACTTTTTCTTATACTAAGTAGAGATTATACGCCAATCAATATAATTTAATATAATAGAATCCCCCTTCCGCCCAATCCTAAATTGACTCTGAATTTTGTGGAACGAAAATTTCACAGGCAAAATGAGAGTTGCACTTCCAGGGAATGGCTGGGTGAATGAAACTCAAATTCCCCTTCCGTCCAAACTTAACTTGAAAGTTTTTCACACGTGAAATGAAGAAAACCCGAGTGCACTTCCAGGGAAACTCCAAACACAACCACCCTTCTCAGAAGTCTTAACTCAAGACGACTCAAGGGGTGGCTGTTGGCTGCATCTGGGGCAATAGGTTCGCCCGCTAGCTAGGCTGTAACAGGGATGATATACTCGCCCTTAGCTTGCTCGTTAACTGTCGCCTCAGTAGTTGAATGGACATGGTTGGAAGAAATTAAAACGTAAAAACACTTATAGTGGGCGATGTATTGAAGATAGACCTATGCTCTCGCGGAATCTTTTGTAGAACTTATCATGCTGAACAATTCTTACACTCATAGTATATAGATATTGTTAACGGTTTGCCCAGCGTAAGCTTACAAAGCGCTCGGACGACAGGTTTTTTTTCAACTTTTCCACTTAAATCATTACTGCTCGGCTTCCTATGATCATAAACAAATTATTTTCTACAGAAATCATCCTCGAGATATCCTTTACAGAATGGTGAAAACCGTATCAAAATCCATCCAGTGGTTCTTGAGTTTACCCATAACATCCATGAATCGGGGACTTTGTTTTATACTAAGTAGAGATATGTGTCTTATATCCATGTTGACCAATCCAATGGCTCTCTGGATATCACGTGATATCAGGTGTTAAATCAAGGCCATGGCTGACTTTAAAGTATATGTAGAGCATCAGTTTGTGTTTGTTGTGTTTAAACCATTTAAAAGTTCAAAAATATCACTCGAAGCGTATGTCAATATATGACTTATTTCCAACACGGGCTAACTACATCTTACAGGAGACGATTACCACCATTACCATTGCTAGGATACTTTTCATTCACAGTATCAGGATGTGTATAAAAGTAATGAATGAAATTACGTTATATTCATATTGATATCTGAATTTAATAATACGAAGAACAAAAACGCGATTTCTGAACTTTTGCATTTCATGGATTTACGTCACTTTGGAAATCAGCTCTTCAATATTCCTTTAACAACCAAATATATTCTACTTTCACTCCCCCATGACACTGAGAATAGTTATGTAGTGGAACTGTGAAATGATCGTATTTAAACAGTCCCTTTGATATATTGCAGGGGAATCCATGGATGTAAATTTTGAGGAAAATTAGAATTAGGAATGTAGGACCGTGACCCCATTTTTTTTTCAGTTTAAAACACACACTATTAAATATTAGAAGACCCTCCTCATCACAGGAACAATGTATTTTTCAGATTTCTGTTTACCTATATTCAGTGGCTTCGTGTAACCACTCTCATGAACGTATATAAGGTGCAAACTACTTGTTAACCTACATTGAAATGCTCGGGATTTATTTATCCTAATATACAGGTGATTTACGCTAGACAAGGAATTCAGGGTGGAAGTTCATTATATTTTCAACTTAAGGTGAATATTTTACATACCTTCAATTATAACGATGATGAAATTGGCAATGGAACGGACTAAGGTTGGAAGAAGAACATTATATGTTGTTCTACCTGGATTGTTCAGGGTATCTCTTATAAAGATGATCAACGCGATGACATCCTCTGAAAAAAAAGACATTTGAATTTCGACAATTACTGAAATGAAGTGAAAGCTCAAAAACAGTAAATTATTTACAGTTTTACATTGGGGTTGATATAAATACTAGACCACAGACTTCATGCTCATGGTGCAAAAAATTGAGATTAACAATTGATCTGCTTGGAACGAAATATGAATTCAGTTACGGTTAAAATTTGGGGGCAATTCAGGAGAAAAAGATAATTTATATAATGATTTGCAAAATATACTCAATAAGACAAAAGAAACACGATATGCTACAATTCAAGGCTAGAGTTGGAAATGAGGAGTTTCAAAATAACGTTGGAATTCATGCTGAAACGTAACTAAATAATAATGGAACAAAATTAATCAATTTTACTGTATTCATTCACCTAACGATTATGAACACAATGTTCCCACACAAAGACAGCCACAAGTGCACGTGGTCTGCATTTATTCAGATATCAATTTCTGCTTATGCCGTTTGTAACGCTAAATTTGCGGATATCACCAGAAGCGAGCAATTCCAAAATAGGAAGTTAGGGAAAGGCCACGAAGAGTTTGGAAAAACTTTGTTTCACATCTGTAAACTGATATAACACGATCACAGCCACAGCTCCAAAAAATACTCAAGAATCTGAATAGCGATATCAAGGAAACCATCAAAAGTAATGCCTTATCACAAATTGTACGGTTAGATTATATTCAGATCCTTTGGACAAGTTCAAATGTCGAGCCATTTTCTCTTTCAGGATCGCTTAAAAATTCATGAGGCACAATTACTTTTGAAAAACTTAAGCTAGTACTCAGAAAGCTTCAAAATGGAAAACCACGTGGGGAAGAATCAATAAATGCCGAACGAGTCAAGTATTCTAGTGACATCTTCAAACAAAGATATCCCAGATTTTTAAAATTTAATATGGAATGGAAAACATCCACCGGAGAACTGGCAGAATGCCATAGTTAATCCTCTACATAATAAAGGAAATCTGCATGACTGTGGAAATTATTGACGGATAAGTATAGCCTACTCAACTCAGGATACAAAGTTTTTGCTAATATTGGTATAGAATAACTACTCAAGTATATTGAAAATGTAATTGGAAATGGACAGCAAGGTTTTAGAAATGGGCGCTACTTTATCATAGCAATCTTAATAGAAAAGCGTAGGGGATTCAATTTGGATACTCACATAGGATTTGTTGATTTTCAAAAAGCCTTTGACTTAGTGGACAGAAACGGACTTCTTAATATATTAGCGAATTAACATATCCCACAATAACTAATAAATAACTTGTACAGTGACAACTGTATTGCAGTAAAGTTGGGTCAGCATCAGACCTAATGGGAACCAGTCACCAGAGGTATCAGACAAAATTGTGGACTCTCACCTTTGTTGTTCGTAATTTATGTGAACAAATTAATACCGGAATGGAGGTGTGAACGACATGGGTCTATACCAGTCAGCAGATATGTAAAACATCTATATGTCATATTATTCGCTACTGATTTTGCCAAGGTAGCATCGTCAGACGGTGATCTACAGTGGTGAATTTTTAATCTCCAGTAAACCTCATCTAAATTCATCATGGTAATTTCGTCTAAAATAGAAAAGTAATGACCTTCCAAGTCAAACCTGTTTATATAATAAAACTTTAGGAAGAGTAAATTAATGCAATCATCTCGGATACAAATTATATTTCCGAGGAGAAGCCAACATATCTGCAGAAACAAATCACATCATGAAACCACCTGTTTTGAAAGAAAATTCGCTTAAGTCTTTATTACACTTTGGCCAGACCAACCATTTACTATGGCAGCAAGGCATGGGAACGAAGATATCACGACATCTCTCGACATACAGCTTGCGAAATTTACAAAATTGAATCATAAGCGAAATGAAGATGCGCTGATGAAATTGAGGGTGAAACCTGTTATCACTTAAATCTATGATTACCAGGAAAACTAGACATGTCACGTGAAAACAATAGATTATGGAAGACTATCCAAGGAGATACTACGCTACCAACCCAGAGGAACAAGATCTGTAGGACGTCCGATGAAGCGATGAAAGGAAAATTCAAGACCGTAACGGGACAATTGGCCCACTACTTGGAAGGAAGATGAGGTTGGTAATGATGATTTTTAATATACGAAATGAGAAACTCACCATATATTAACCTTGAATCTTATAGCATGACGGCCCAGGAAGCTAGCAGAGTGTGTTAATTTGCACCCTATGACTGAGATGTGCAGTTGAATGTGCACAGTTCAGAGGTTCATCCACGGCACTGACCATCCAGAGGGTGGTATTTTCCTAGAAATTTCCACACTGCTGAAACGAATGTCGGGTTGGAAACCCTAAAATAAAGTTCTCCACCTCAGGAATACTAGAAAAATATAATTTATTTCATTAAGTCCTTTATATGCCTAAGATATATTTCCAGACTGCAAAATTGATGGAGGAGTAGCCATACACATCCATGACAACGTCAAGTACTGCAAAATGGATGAAGGAATAGCCAAACGTATCCATTACAACACCAGCTTACGAGATTTCTTTACTGCATACAATAGCTTGCCTCAAACTATCTTAGTCCAATAGATAACTATACTCCATTCACCGGTCGATGGCCCTGTGAGACTGTTAATATGTCTCCACGTGATCAACTGATCCTTCAATGCTATGCACGGGAGTGCTCATTGTTGGTCAATTCATTTCTAGCCAATTTCGTGAACCCAAGGATATTGTTAATCTTCTCCTTATGTTAGTTTGATAGATGACTCTACATCATTTTCCGGTAAAAGGCTCTGTGAGTTTGTGAATGAGTCCCCGTGATCCGCTGATCATTAATTGCTATACCACGGGAGTGTTAGGTGCAAGTTAAATGTTTTCCATTCCATTATACGCACACATAGGGCCATTAGGTAAGTAAATGATTATTCTTTCTAACGGTCGTTTTGTTTGTGGTTCCTGCACTGTATACAACTAACTTCACTTGCTTATCTCAATGTCCACATATAACAGAAACCTAATTATTACTTCCATTGATACTCGAAGACTGTAGCAAATTTCGTGAACCGTATAATATTAATATTGATAATTTTCCTACAATAGCCCAATATATGTAACCGTGTAATCCGCTGATCTTTCAAAGCTACACCATGGGAGTGTTCAGTCTATGCTCAATGCTGCCCATTTTATTCCTCGCACACACAGAGCCATTGTACTAGTAAATGCAGTAGAACCATCATCTATCGGAATGCAGTGACAGTAAGGACGTTATATCGATAGCTGGTTACTCTGCGTAAAAATCCTATGTGATCTCCATTTTGTGTCCATGGTTAATAATATTTTTAATTGATGTGCTTTCCTAGCAGAAACACAATTATTACCCTATTTGTCACGTTAGCGCTAAAGAGCACACTCAGTTTTCGATTTTGTTATGTGAAATGTAAAATAAGTTCTGTTTCGAGGAGAAAATGCCCAAGAGGCACTGCAGATGTCACAGCTCAAACTAGGGATCAAATTAATAATTTCTGCAATTGTGAAAAAGTCCATTGGCTCCATATGTAGAGTAACAAAGGAAGTGTAAGTTTGAAGGGAAATAAATGATCCTCCTGAGTTCAATTTATTCTCCCTTACGTTTCTCACAGTTCCTTTATCATCAGTTTGGTTTTCTTGTTTGCAACTATTGCGGTGAAATACCACTAACAACAAATATAAAAGCAAGAAGTCCATTGGAACAAACCATCGATAAAAATGGAGGGAGTCGGCGTAACAGTGCTATGTGAGACAAATATTTATGGGATCAATCAAATTGACCAATACTATTAAAATCAATTAATTAGCAAAACTAACGGTGAAATAACACGACGCACAATACGTAAAACAATAAGCAAAGGAAAAGGAGCCGTCTCCACATTGTCGTACACTGACGTGGGTAACCATAATCAAATAATAAACCACTAAATTTCTATGGTTTAACCTACAGTGTCGTAGAATAATATTAAACCACAAAAAAAAGACATTTACCTAGTCACTGTTTATTGACATCTTGAGCCTATTTTCTTTTATGAAAGAAATAGGCATATGATATCACCCTTTTCCGTGTGGGTGTGTGTGTATGTGTGTGTGCATCCGTGTGTGTGTGTCTCCCCCCTTATAACTCCTAAACGGCTTAATCTATATCAATGAAACTCAGTAAGGTCATAGTACTATTTTAGCCGACCTCGACCAAGCCTCTTAAATTTTATTACGTCTCACCGATCCAACATGGCGGCTGTGCGAATTAATGCACCGGCACCCAATATCTCCGAAACTGTTACTCATATCACACTGAAATTGTGTACAGTGATAAAGGGCACTACTGTCCGTCCACCGGCTTAAGATCCGTGGCAGGAATGCAACGAGTCAGCAGTAGACAGCTGGCCTCTGCGTGAACGACAATGGTGCCAACCTCGGATACTTATGCGTTCTACTCACCACAGGCTGTGTGGCAAACACGTTGTTTTAAATGTGGATGGTGTTGACACAGCACAGTGAGATTTTTAATAATATTATCGTACTAGTTTAGAATGTGTATTCATGCTTAGATTGAAGATGAAAGAAAAGGGGTCGCTGAAAATTGTGAAACGTAAACGTTATTCAGTTCATGCGGCTTAGGTTATAACTAAAGCCCTGTGTGGATACGGATATCCACGGATAAACCCACGGATGTCCGCAAAAGTTTTCGCCATGCGGATACAGTTTGCATGGCTGTGCGGATAAGCTGCGGAAAATGTTTCGAGTAAATTTGCGGATAGCTTTTAGAATACAATCCGAACTTATTGAATATCATTACTAAGACCCGGATGTTTATGACATATCATATTTTCCCATTATGTTTTTTTTCTCATGACAAATGTAAGATGATGATTTACGCTAATCTTATTAAAATTATGTCAAGGACAATTAACACTCCGAACTGAAAAGGGTTGCAATTCTGGCTGTAGGCCTATAACATTCATTTTAAACATGGAACGAATATATTATTCTAATGCCAGTAGAATTGGATAACAAACGTGCGAATTGGGATAAAAGTCGTGCGGATGTGGGGCGGATGCGGATAACAGTTGTGCGGATGTGGGCCGGATGCAGATAACAGCCGTTCATCACATCCCTCAATCACTTTCCTAATATTTCCCTACCCTCAGAATGCATCACTCTTTTCTTCTTCACTTCCGACACAACACTACTGACCCGTACGATTTCACAATTGAAACTAAACGCAAGTAGCAGTGATTAAACATAGCGTGAATAACCTAGGTGCTAATTTGGCAATATCTGCAGCGACACGTCCACTCAATCAACGCAGCTGGAATGTCTTCCGCTCCCCTTCAGTCCCCTGAGATCATGAGCTGGTGGACGGACAGTACTAGACGACCACCTATGTGACCTTCAAAAACCTGTTAACGACGAAACGAGCATGGCGGCCAAGCGAAGCTGAAACATTTAAATAGACTTTTCTAGCGATTTAACCCTCCGAACGCAGTGAAACTTGATACAGAAAATGACCAAAAAAATTTCAACACACTGACATCTAATTTAGTTCAATTGTTTACATAACCTCAAGATGACGACTGTGCAAAATTTCAGAATTAATTTTTTATTTCTTGTGTTCTAATCATGCGATCGAAATCAACGTATGAATAATGAACATACACAATATGCCTCATCTAATAGTACATAACTCTATGGCCTACATATATTTAAATCCAACATGGCGACCATCTGATATAATAAGACGGTTCTCAATATCTATTAATCTATGAGAGCAATCAAACTGAAATTTTGTATGGGTATAGAGGCTATAAACATAAGTTCACCTATGAGAGGTTCCATAACCTAGTGAGCACAAATCCAACATGGCGGCGACGCGAAATATAAATATTCAAATGGACGTTTCTCGCGATTTAACTATCCGAGCGCAGTGCAACTTCGTACGGTATATGCTTACAAAACTTTTAATCCACTGGCATCTAATTCATATAAATTATTTTCATAACCACAAGATGGCAGCTTAGCGATATTTTAAAATCTCGTTTTTATTATATCTTGTGTCTTAATCATGCGATTGAAGTTTGAATATATCACCTACACAATAATATTCATGCAAATAGTACATAACTCGAAGGCCTAAATATAAAAAATCACTCTCGGCACGCGGGAAGGCGGAGGTAAATTTCGCCTAGGGGTGAGGCGAATATAGGCAAAATATGGAGGTTTTCGTAGAAGGGTCAGACCTCATTTTACACACCTCATTGAGAGAAAGTATTTTAAAATTGGAGCTCAATAAACTTTGTTTTTCGACTTTATATGCATATTTTTAACATGTTATTGTCTTATGGGGACGGTAACCATCTCGTCATTTGGGGTCCATTATTAGCCTATTTTCATTTTATAAAAAAATAGGCTTATGAGATCACCTTTGTCCGTGTGTGTGTATATGTGTTTGCGTGTATGTGTCTGTGTGTGTGGATGTGTGTGTGTCCCCCTCTAATAACGTCTAAACGGCTGTAGCGATTTCAATGAAACTCGGTACGATCATAGCACTATTTTGGCCAACCCTGACCGTCCCTTTCTGAGGTTATTTCGTATTCCAAATTCAACATGGCGGCTGTTCGAAATATTTCACCAGCATTCAATATCTCCGATACTATTAGCGATATCACCCTGAAATATTGCACGGTGATTAAGGTTCACCTATCAGACTTTCAAAAACCTGTTAACTACAAAACCAACATGGCGGCCAAGCGAATTTGAGACTTTAAAAGAGACGTTTCTCACGATTTAACCATCCAAATGCAATGAATTTCGGTACAGCAAATGTTTGTTCATATTGTAATGCACTGACATTTAATTTAGTTCCATTGTTTACATAACCTCAAGATAGCGGATATGCGAAATATTTAACTGGCATTCTATATCCCCGAAACTATTACTGATATCACCCTGAAATATTGTACGGTGATAAAGGGCACTACTATCATTATATCTATGTAATTTTGAAAAACCTGTAAAGTACAGAACGAACATGGCGGCCAAGCGAGTTTGAAACATTTTAATAGACTTTTCTCGCGATTTAACCATCTCAGCGCAGTTAAATATGGTACAGTAAATGATTATACATATTGCAATGCACTGGCATCTAATTTAGTTCAATTTATTACATAACTTCAAGATGGGGCCTGTGCGAATCTTTAAAATTATTTTTTTATTTCTTGTGTCGTAACTATGCGATCGAAGTGAAAGTTTGAATAATGATCCTTGTAACCCCTCCTTTCCTACACACTGCACTATCTCGCTCAGCTCGACAGACTCCCTAGAGGGCCTGCCAACCTGAAGGAAACTTACCAACGGCGACCCCAAGACATCCTTTACGGGACTTCATGGTTTTGCCTCTGCGGCCGGTGTTGACGACGTATTCGGGTGACACCCTCAGATGGACAAGAGAGGAAAATACGTCGTTTTATCCACAAGCTTGAAAAGTGGAAGACTTACCTGGTGAGGATCTTTCCACCGTAGCTGTCTTGAGGGTGGGGATGGGACGTTAAAGGCGTAATGAAGTCGTAATCAAAATATAAAAGGGGTCTGTATTATAAAGTATCAAAAATAGGAACTACATTTGGTTACAAACTTTGATTTCATGAGAAATTGGTACTTGAGAGGATGATAAACGTCGTTGACGTCACGTGGCACGACACACCACTTAACATGCTTTTAGGACCTCAACAGAATTAAGAAAAGAACAGGTACACATAGGGTAATATCTTACAATTAATTAAAACACAAGAGGAAGCTATCCCTAGCAATATGGAATGACAGGAGAATCGAACTGGGAACACGTGCACACAAATCCCCTGAACGAAACCTAACTTGAAAATGCCACCGTGAGGTTACACAAATGAGAGGACAAATTACAAGTTACACGCGTAAAAGAAAATTAGGATCAACTAACACGCACGAACATACCAGCAATAAACGTAAAAGTAAATAAATAGAAATTAAATGAAAAGCTACATTACTAATTACAGGCTCCAGAAAAGCAGAGCGGAAGGTATCACACGACCACCAAGGACCCGACGCGAACTATACTCTACTCTTAAAAATGGCGGAAGCTAACGGAACACCAAGGTACGATTGCACCATAAGGCGCCGCTCCCAAAAGTTGAGATTTGAACCAATCCCATAGGTGAAACAGAAATACAACAAAATGGGAAACGCAAAATGAAACGCGCTAGGGCGTAAAGGAGGAAAACCAAGGTAAAATGCGTCACGTAACAACAACCAGCACGTGGACGTAAGGTGATGCAACTTTAGGAACAGGGCCCCCATAAAACTAAAATAATAAAAATTCTACATGGCTGAAAACGGGAAAACTCCAAGAAGCGTGATCACAGAAAATAAATGAATAAATTTGGACCCAAACTAAAGGACGCACATGGTTGCACAACAAGGTAAATCCTCGCCCAAAACAAGAGAGAATCCCCACCATGAAAACTACTTCCGTAGAAGGGAAAATTGATAAACAATTCAGATATTAAACAGAGGGAGAAATCAACTCATAAAATCGGCCGAAGTTCAACCAGTTGTGCCGTACCCACGAGGTACGTAATTCCACGACGCTATTACACAGAAGGAAAAAACAAGGCCCCGAAAATAGGTAGATAAACAACAAACACAATATCACACTTCTTGGAACTTACCTGTGCCACTACATATTAAACAAAACTAAAACAACAAATTAAAATAACGCCCCACGAGGAGGCCGATACCTATGTTTTTCAACCTTGGGGGGGATCCGAACCCCCCAAGCAAGTGTCTTTCTTGACGGTCAGGTAGATAAGAGAGCGTTACCCACGCCTAAACCAGTACATATATAAAACGCTATAATTTTTGACAAAGGAATAGTTGTAGCCACACACGCACACACGAATCCCCTGGCTTCTTGAACGTAGTCCATAAGACACTTCCGTGTTCACTTCCGAGAGAGTTGGCCACCCTGGTCGTTCGCCATGCGTACGTCTCTTGTCATCTACGTCGGTCGATACATCTCGCGATGGTCATGGTTGGAACAATCGATACAGCTGATATTGACGTATTTAAATGCGTAAATCTAATGTTTCATCTTTGAAGTTAGGAAATGCAGAATTCCAGAACCAGTGCACATCAGGTCCAGAGTATACCTCGCGTGTTTAGACTGCGAGTGCGACGTTATATGCAGGAAAATTTCGTCGACAAGGTGTCCACAGTTCGAATTTGCAACAGTTGGCATAGGCCACAATGTTCTACAGATTTGAGGTGAGTGAAGGAATTTATGAAGCGTTCGCTCCAACTGGAAATACAGGGACGGGTAAATTTGGCAGGAAAGAATATCTTAGGTTAGGTATATTTTTATGTCAGCTAAGTGGCGTGAAACACGTCACAATCCTTCACATTAATTTTCCTTTAATTGTACATAACTCTAAGGCCTATAATATTACAATCCAAAATGGAGACCATCCATCATATTCAGACGGTTCTTAATATCTACGAATCTTTTTCAGCAATCAAACTGAAATGTTTTTTGTTCATAGAGGCTATTAACATAAGTTCACCTAAAGGACTGTCAATAAACAGGTGAGCACAAATCCAACCTGGCGGCGACGCGAAATATAAATATTTATATGTACGTTTCTCCCAATTTAACCATCCGACTGCAGTGAAACTTGGTACTGTGCCCGTTTGGACCGAAGTCTAACGACCACATATGCATGTTACCGAAAATCAGTCAGCACGAGATTCAAAATATCTCAGGGCGCCATATGGGTGAATATAAAACAACAAAACAAGATCTAATTTGCTTTACTGATTTGCGGCTCGAAGCAGCAATAAGGATAGAAGGGAGATTTGAAAATACCACAATTTCTAAAAAAATCTCATTTTATTCATAGTTAAAATTTACTATTTAAAAATGCAAAAATAGCATTAGGATGCATGAAAAAGTTTGCATACATGTAACACACAAATAGAAGTATCAACACATATGAAACACTATGAAATTTGAACTAATGCCAAAATATCAGTACTGTGGCATTGTCCAAAAATTTATCAACATTATTTACACCTGTAGGTTGTTCAGGGCAAAATTAATCGTCCAGCCTGAATCCTACTTGACTATTTTCACTCTTAGAATATTTACGAAGATTAACTAGTTCACTTGTAATCAAAAAACACATGCTTTCGTAAGTTCAATTGTTAAAATATATTCCTATCACTTTTCCAAGAATCAAACATTCACTTATCAAATCGGTGTGTTAATTATCATATCATTCAGTCATCACAAGAAAACATTAAACATTTGACGGACATCTGAGCATCAACATTAACAATCGTTTAAACATTTGAGCATTGATTCGAGGAACTTCGATCATGAGAAAAATATATTATATCATCTGTTCTCGATCCGATAATTACAATCATGAATAACATGATTCAAAAACTATAAATTCCATTCATTGGGCGATTAACCAAAACACATTATCCATCTGACAATTAAATCAAAAATTTTATTATTTAAACATCATCGTTCAGATCGTTGGAAAGATCAATCTGTCTATTTCCATCATATGACAGTGGTACCAAAGATTATCACCCATAAATTATTAATAGTCATTTAAATTTTAAATATTTACTTCCACAAAATTTAAACATTTATAAGTTTTGGAACTCCTATAAGATCAAAATTTTCTGTGAGACGGTAGTGGCTGTTTATTAAATAACAATGACAGTATTACTTCAAGCACCGGCCAATTCCACTAATGTGTCAACAATTATCTGGTCACATTCATATTCGAAAAACGGTAAGGAATCGTCAAAAACTAAAGATTTGTTTATAACAAAATCGGGTTGATCAATACAGGGAAATATATGTAGAACATGAGAAAATCATATGTGAAATTTAACCATGATTGTTGTATGAAATAACCATTGGGTTATCTCCTTTGAAGAGGGTGTGATTCGTAATTACTATACTTCCATGTATATTTATCAACATTTTTATATAAGCCATCTAACCATCACTATGGTTGATGCTTCTCGTAACACCATATTCATTCATGTGACATTATTTCACTATTTGAATGACAAAATTCACCTTTTACTACACATCATATTTTTTTCCACAGATTATTATTATTATCACACATTAATATTTTTATCAAGCCAACGCTTTTTTTCCAACCTTAACCATCCTAGTACCTCCAATAAATGTATTACAAATTTCACCATCACATTAATTCATTTTATATCGTGTCTACTCTGATCAACATTTGCCATATAGTGACATTCCCAAATAATGTATTATTTATAAAAATGCATGAACACCCTATTTGATACAGGCTTCTTATATCCCTTTCCGATAACATTTCGCGTCTTAACATGATTTAATTCCTTAACGCAATTGAAAATGCTTCAAAATTCATCCAATTACTTCAGAATGTGGCCGTGCGTAAAACCACTAGTCATCGGATAAAAACTATCCGAAGTAGCTAAGCTGTTCCAAACTTATTATCCACGTAACATGTCTTGATTATTAGTAGTTACCAAAAATGTTCTTATTATCATCAATAAATCAGAAAATGAAATTATTATTATTAACATTGAATTATTATTATTATTATTATTATTATTATTGTCATCTTCCAAATTGGAAATTGTTTGACAAAACAACTTGAAAATAATCAAGCTCAACTTCGTAGATGAAAAAAAAACTCTCCATACCTCCAATTAAAAACTTAAGATCGAATGATCCTACCGCTGATGACCGCGATGAAAAAATAGAAAAATAAACTAAGATGCTCATGATGTTGTCCATAGATTCATAACGTATAACCAGGGCCTCTGAACACAGAAAATGTTCAGACATAGGCTTCAATTGCATCGTAGCCTAGGGTTGCCACAGCAAACAAACGAATAGTTGTGTGTTGATATTTCTGTTTAAATGGAGAATTCAAATTACCATAGAATAAAAATAATTCAAATGTAGCTTACATTCTTGTAGATCTTGATGATGTCAACCTTTAGGTTGGTTCCAGATTATTTCCATTCTTCAGTCCTATCGGACCCGTACGTAAATCCGTGTATCGACCTCCATTGCTACCCGTAGCATTAGTTTTTACAGCTCATGACTGTTAGTTCCATAGCTGACTTGAAATACTCTTGACTTGCAATGTTCATGACGAATGTCTCAATAGTGGTTGCTATTAGCATAAAGGGGATTCGATCTCTAAGATCTATTGTAATAAGCCAAATGTATGTGCGATACAACTGTGACATATTCAGTAAAATATGATACTCTGACAATCTTGTTTGCTTTGGTTCAGACCTGAAGTTACTGTCGTAACTAATCAAATGGGCCGAGGTTATGCACCTTCCAGACACGCGTCAAACACCGCTGGTCTCTCGTAGGCTAAGTCCTAATGTCGGGAAATGGATTTCTCCAGCCCCTCTAAACTCCTACCGGGTGAGATTACGCATCTCCCAAATTCCAGTCAGACACAATTGGTCCCGTACGTTGGCTGAGTGGACTGACCAAGCAAGACTGGAATCTAATGAATACTGTGATGTTGTCGTGGTTGATCTTTAAGATACCAAGCCATCAGCTTGTCACTGGTGAAATTGGAAACACAACTATGTTCCAATAGAATTAAATATGGCTTGTAGACTAAGTCTACCATAAGTCCGATGCAGCTATGAATTGACTAAGTGTCAACCGCATGTTGAAGCCTAACACTTGAATTCGCTTCACAAAAATATTCAAAGTTTCACTGTGCGTGAAATATTCTAACACTTTGACCACTATTTGGTCCGAAGATTTACAACACTTTGCCTAGAGTAAATGCTTACTAGCACTTGAAGATAATTATGTGACCAGGCACAACATAGAAGTAATATAGCGACCGTGCGCTGCGAATAAGTGAAGTGATAGCGACCATGCGCTGCGAAGAAGTAAGGTATTGAGCTCTGCTCGGGCTCCAATTTATACTCCCACGTCGTTCCATGCTGGAGTCCACGTCGCAAGCTGTGTCATCACAGCGAAGGAATTCGTGAATACAAAATTAACAATATCTCGGCTTCTATTAATCCGATTTCTTTCCAATATAGTTCATTCTTCTCCTTTTCTCCATGCCAGAGAAATGATGAGCTTTCCAAATTTCCGAAATATCGGGAACTGTTTAATCATAAAATATAGCCTTTGTGATGACATACTACGCGGCACAAGCCTCGCTGTTGCCTGAAGATTCTTTCCAAATGCTTCGAGAACAAATGCCGCGCGCCGTTCAAACTTTGCCTGGAATTCAAATATGTGTCTGGGACCTCAAGTATGGACTAGTGGATAAGGGCACAGTACGGTAAATGCTTATACAAATGTTAAACCAATGGCATCTAATTTATTTTATTTGTTTTCATAACCACAAGTTGGCAGCTGTGCAAAATTTTAATATCTCGTTTTTACTTCTTGTGTCCTAATCATGCGATTGAAGTTTGAATACTACACGTACACAATAATCTTCATGTAATAGTAGGCTACATAACTCTTAAACCGAGGATAAAAATATAAAAATCAAAAATGGTGACCATCCGTAATATTTAGACGGTTCTCAATATCTACGAATCTATTACAGCAACCAAACTGATATTTTGTATGTTGATAGAGGCAATTAACATAAATAGGATATATGAAAATAGGCTTTAGTTGTCACGGAACTACTTGTTATACTGTACCCATGAGAGTAATCTCGAAGGTAAATATGCAGCTGCCTCCAGCTAGCATCAGGTCTCAGGCGCGTGCCGTTCCCCCAAATGAGCAGTGCATATTTTGGATTTGAGGATATAAGGTAACAACTCTACAATAACAAGGCACAACTCTATTCTAAAACTTTAATTCAGTAAATAAAAATCATGGCTTCAAACACAAAAACAATCCCAAAACCATAAAAAAACAAAGCAAACAAAAGTTTTACTTCCACAATCCACAAATAAACAAATGAAATCATAATAAAATCATATTAAACCATAAAGCTGTACCCTTATGTGAACTACATAAAGATATTCTGGTGCGCTGATGCACCTACGACTTCAATACAAACTGTACATTAACATAACAGTCATACAATGTGATTTCTTTAATATCACAAATTAATTATTCCTTAAACCTCTTGGTTTTAACAATTATGTGTGCCGTGCGTGTTTTGACTTTTCTCTTCTCACCAGACAAATGCTTGCATGCATTTACCTATTCGGACGTTGCACCGCAATCAACGTGCAACTCCATGATTATGTAAGCTACCCCTCCACTTCCTCTATTTATATGGTTCCATTGCATGCTGTATGTGATTCCAACATAACACGTTACGTTATAACTTGCGTCGGATGGGACAATTAAATTACCTTGCTCTCGTAGCGATTGGCATCTGGTAACTAACTTCAAAACTTGGTTTCAGTGACAGTACAAATACATCATCTAACTATTCGTCAGATAGCTAAAATAATGAACCATCAGGATATTCTATAATTATCCATGTGTTCCTAAACCACATGGCTACATTACTCAACATAACAATCTTTCATTATATGTCATTTACCAGGGTCGAAAATCTGTCCCTTTCAACTTGCCTTGACGGTTCGAGTTTCCGCCCACAGCCCCTTGGCTAGAGGAGTCAGCACACAATAGAAAGTGGGATGGGTGTTCCACCAATTACCTCGACCCTCCTTAAAGGTTTTGAATGCTTTCCTTTCTAAGCAGTAAAGATTTACAAGACAAATACTGTTGTCTGACCGACACACATATCCCAAAGGATCTTAATTGACCATTATGCAAACAGGGATTGAATGAGCTTTTTAATTACTCCTACACAGAGGATATAATAATTACTGGCCTCACACGGGTCCATTCAACATGAAGGTTCGGGGTTCGTAATGCATTAGTCTAACGGGTGACCGATGTCTCAAGTAAAATATAGGCGCACACTGCAGCTGTCGCCATGAGTTTCGCTACCACGAGCGGAATAACTAATTAATAAGTTCTCGGGAGACCATAGAGTTTCGAGGTGTCCTCGTTCTCCTCGTCTCTATCACAGGATCCCAACCCGGAACACTTTCATATCCTTCCTCAGAGCTAGGGTACACACTACAACTCTGGCATAAAATTATATCTCCACTTATGCCCATGACATAGGAGATTCCATACGTAGAATAGACCATCTGGCCCCTTACTCAATGCTACGACCTCCGACCTATATTATTAAGAGAAATCTATCAATTTACTCTATAAGCTTCTCATATAAGCTGCAAATTCAATTCACTAAAAGCTCTTTCATGCCTGGCATCATTATTGAATATATGCAATATTCTGATATAAAACTTCTTTCCTTAATTACTGTAACGTAATCTTACTGTATCATCTTACTGCTTAGATTGATAAGTCTTGCAATTAGCGTAAATCTCTCGCTTACAACATTTATTTGTTTCCTGATGTGTTCATTCATACTTTTAATATTCATTATTATTATTACCATTAATCTCACTGACATAAATGACCAAAATCATTCTTTATTATTCTTATTAATCTCACTGACATAAATGACCAAAATCATTACTTTATTATTATTCTCACATAACTTACCCAAAAATCCGACATAGCTAAACGTCTTAAAATCCGAACAATAGCGTTCGTCACATTTACATAACTGATTGCCATTCTTAATTCATAGTGGGAATAATTACTCCACTTAATGATGCAAATTAACATCTCAACTCTATAAAAAATCAACACAATAATGATCAAACATGGAGGATCTGCCTCCTAAACTGATTTTTACTGGCATCTTTACGGAATTCACAACATGCAATGGCCCATATTTCTACATAATCATAACTTGTGGGGTACTTACATTTCTATAGGTGTCTATGGTGGCTCCGACCAATCATATTTCTCCATGTCGCCTGCCATTAGCAGGTTTAACGCGACATATTCATCTTGCAAACACACATTTTATAACACATAATTTTCATCAACAATACGACACGTTGCATAACTCTCAGGAAGCTATTGCTCCCAAACATGTGAAACACTTATCTAATCACTACTTTAAAGGATATTTTACATATGTTGTACACTTAACACACGTCACTTTATACACTTTTCAATGCTGAAATTCCCTAGCAAAGATCGAAATTGCAGGCGTCGACGGCATCTTCCGTGCTCCTATCAACTCCTGATTGAAAGTCTGGTTTTCCTGCTTTCGGAATTCACCAACAGTTTTATATTCTTACTCCAACGGTAAGCGTCCTGCGTTGCATAAATATGCTAGCTCCCGTTTTGAGTGTTATCATCTGGTACTCTCATGACATTACCAAACACGTCATAGAGTTTCATTTAGCGCATACCATCGTAATTACACAGATACGATCAATCACTACTTTACACATTGCGCTCAACACTGTCCAATACTTTACACAAATAATATTTTACAATAGTTCTGCCATTAGCCTACACGGTGCTTCGTAACTGAACACGGCATAGTTCGTACTGCTGATTATGCCTATAGCACGACTATTATTCATAAAAGCTTATTAAATGCTTCATTTACATGTACCAGTCTTTGTCCGGCGTCTATTATGAGTAGAACCGCCATGCGTTCTGCCTTGACGAACTTGCTTCAAAGTGGCTGTACCTGACTGAAGATTCACTTGAAGACTGCTCGTACCTTACTTGAAGACTGCTGTATACTGCTTACATACTGTCTCGTACTGCCCTCGTACTTGTTGCATAGTGATTGCAACTTACTGCAACTGTGCTGCAACGGGGTAACTTCTAACGTCGTGAAGACTGCGTAAGACTGCAACTTGAACTGTAACTGGCTGTAACTGGGTGCACACTGCACGTGAACTGCGCGTAGACTGAGCTTGAACTGCGTGAGACTGGATTTCAACTGGGCGCTCCTCCAAGGGTCTACTCCCTTATATCAGATTCTCACTGAAAGTAGGGCGAAATCTTCCCGCGAAATCTTGGCTCCTCTCCCAGCGTGAATCTGGTCTCCAAACCATGATCATTGGGTTCCTCTTTCTTCACAGATTCCAAAACTATCTGCGTGCAAAGGAATCGCTCGTCCAATTAATTAATATTAATTCCTTTCTCCATAGCGTGGGACGCTATCTTACGGGTATTCCCCGGCAACATTCTCAAATCTATCCGCGCACAATGGTCGTTTTACAGTCCTTCCGCACTTCGTTAAATATGCCCCAATTTCGCAGGTAAAAGGCTCTAAAATTAGCCTCCTGCCAAAAGATTCATCTGTGAGCAACTCTCATCTCAATTCGTTGCTCCAATCACGAGTAATCAGTGATTTTCCTGGGCATCTCTCCTCCCACTCCTCAAATCTATTCTCCGTCGGGGAATAACTGGGTCATTATTCAGGCCTCCACCCTGCTCCAGACGACAGAATGGGGTCACAGAGATGGACATGGCTCCACTGGGCCCCACCCACAATTCTGGGCTAATTTGTAAAATGTCAACTCTGCCCTCTTCGTGCTTCAAGCCTCGTATAGCCTACACCAAGTAGTCTAATAATGCTGTAATCTGCTCATTATTCCCTGCATTATTTTAATAAATAATGTCATTGCACCAAAAATCACGCCAGTGATTAAATATACACTTCTTTCGAGGGGTTTTTACCATGAAACTGCCTCTACAGATCTCTGGTTCGTTCCCTGGTGGAACCTTTACACTGAGATCACAGTCTCTGAGAACCACGTTCGATTCCAGTCAGCATAACCTCCTCGGGTTCATATTCCCCTTGCGAAACTTATAAAAGTCAATTGCAAGTGGCTTTCTATAAGTAACCAGCTGACTGTCTACCACTGTCGGTGATTACATCAGGGGTCTTTCACCTCGTCTGGCTGCGAGTAGGTTAGTACTGTTCCCCCTTCCACACTCGGCCTTGTTCCTAAGCTGTTCATTCTCCATGCGGAGGGTCGCGTTTATGGCCTCAACCTCTCTCGCCACTCTGACCATTCCTTCATAGAATTCTCGCAGACACGGGCATTCTTTCTTCTCTTCGCTTACACTGGGTAAACTGTCTGCTTCTCGTCCCGTCTTGCCGTTCCAACTTTCAGGTCTGACTGCTTGGCTGACTTCGCTCTCCCCGTTGATTTGGGTGTGCGTTACCAACACTTCTTCTTGTTCGTCGAATTCTTCTGGCGAGTAATAAACTTTTAAGTTGGCTACGTTCATAACGACCTCGTTTCCATTTTCTAGATGCCTTAACCTGTATGCATTGTTCTGGAGGTCCCTTATCACCTCGAACGGGCCGTGATAAGAAAAATTGAACTTTTTATACTTGCGTGCCTCTGGATCTGAACTGGCGGGTTTCTTTATTAAAATTTTCTCTCCCACGAGAAGCGGTCTATGATACCTCTTCGCACGATTTCTTCTCTGACGTCTCTCCGCCTGTGCTTTGAGATATTCAAAGGTTCGTTGGATCCTCAATTCTCTACCTGGCTGTGCGTCTACTGGCAATGGAATAACACCAGTCCACGGTCTCTAAGGTCTTTGATCCAGATGTAGAGTCACGGGAACCTGACCTGTCGCCTCATGTACAGTATTATTTATACAGTATTCAATGACTTCTAGAAATTCTATCCAACGCCAATTCTCCTCAGAGCAGTAGATCTTCATGTATTTCTGGATCTCTCTCATTACTCTTTCAACTGGACTTGCCTCAGGATGGCGAATGGTAGATAAAATCTGCCTAATTCCTAGAGTTTCCAGTTCTCGACGAAATTCTGCACTTGTAAAGCAACTTCCGTGGTCCGAGAGAATGTTATCCGGCTTCCCAAGAATCGGAATAACTCTCTCTTTCAGGCGCTTCAAGACCTGTTTTGAACTTGTCTTTTGTATGGGGCATAACACCACCATTTTCGAAAATACATCCATGGCTACAAAAATGTGTCTATTGCCTCTACGTGCTCTAGGCAATGGTCCAAAGTTGTCTATACTCAATAGCTGCCTTGGCTTCTCCGGTAACAACGGGATAGGTCGATGCCTCATTAAAAAGGGATTTGGCTTAACCCTTTGGCATAGATCACATGTCCTAATCGTATTTCTCACCGTTTCTCTCAATTTTGGCCGAGTAAATGCTTCCTTCAACAGAGCACAGAGTTTATCTATCCCCGGATGTCCAAATGCTCTGTGGGCTAGCCATACCAATCTTCTCTGCAAAGATGCAGGAATTACAATCCTTTGACTTGTATGATCTACATCGTCCCACTTGTGTAATATCTGATTATACCATACATATTCTGTTGCCAATGCCTCCGCCTCTCTGTATACCGCAGTTCCCCTTGCTAAGCGTCCCTCAAAGTAATCGATCATCATCTTCAACCATGGGTCTTCGCGTTGTAGGTTGGTAAGGTTCCTTAAGTCATCCAACGTCTTCTGATCTCGATTCTCAATCTGGACAGCTAGCGCTTCCTCTTCTCTAGGGTAACGACTTAATATGTCCGGTATTACATTCTCTTTCCCTGGACAATATTCAATTTCCACATTAAATTGCTGGATATACAGGGACCATCTTGTCAATCTCTGGCTAGACAAATCTGTCTTTAACAAAAATGTTAAAGCTTTATGGTCTGTTCTTAGGACCATTCGGAAGCCATACACGAGTTTGTGCCAAGATTGCAACGCGTAAAAAATCGCGAGCAACTCTATCTCTGTGATCGTGTAGTTTTTCTCATGGGCTTTCAGTCTCCTGCTTATAAAGGCGATAAAAATTTTCTTCTCAGGCTGGTCAACATTTTCCTGGAATAGCATCGCTCCAATCCCAATAAATGATGCATCCGTCTGTATGATGAACTTCTGGGTATAATCTGGGTATCCCAGCTTCACATATTCCAAAAGCATTTGTTTTGACCTCACGAATGCTTCCTGACATTGCTCCGTCCAATTCCATCTGCCGCCTTTCTTCAATAGGTCCTGCAGGGGTGCTACTGTCGCAGTATAGTTTGGGCAGTGGTTCGAAAAGAATCCAATTACTCCCAAATACTGTCGGACGTGCTTTACTTTCGTGGGTCGAGGGAAATTTCGAATTACCTCCAATTTATCTGGGTTAGGCTTCACTCCATTTGCATCAATAACATGCCCTAGGAATTTGACTTCCCTCTGACAGAAGTGCGATTTCTTGATATTAACCTTAAAGTTAGCTTCTCGAAGGTCATCTAGCAACTTCTTCAGGTCTCTCATGTGCTCCTCCAGAGATTCTGATGTGAGTAGAATGTCGTCTACATATCTGATGGTACTCTCTTTAACCTCATCTGATAGATTGCGATCTAACGCTCTTATCAGGGCTGAACCAGCTGTTTTCAACCCAAAAGGTAGCCTTAAAAATGTGAATGTATGTTGATCAAACATAAATCCTGTCAACAGACTAGTTTTTTTCTCTAATTCCAGATGATGGAAACTGGATGTGATATCCAAGTTTGTGAATATGGTTTTCCCTTTAAACTTCCTGAGGATCTCTTTAATAGGTGGCACTTGGTCAAATTCCGGAATAACTCGCAAATTTAAGCGTCTCAGGTCCAGGCAGACTCTGACAGATCCGTCTGTCTTTGGTACAATTACCAATGGACTTACATAAGGCGTAGGTGTCTTCTCAATAACACCGGCCTCCAACATCTCCTGAATTGCCTCTTTCACTTTAGCATAATGCTTTTCAGCTATAGGGTAGGGTTTCTGCCTAAATGGTGTCCAATCACTGACTTGAAAAGCATAAGTGAAGTTCTTTATCCGACCAGGTCTCGAATCAAAGACTTCCTTCTGTTCCAGTAATAACTGCTTTAAATTTTCCTTCTCTTTTAGTCCAATTTTCGCTTCTTCTAGCTTTTCCGAAATATATTCTTCCAATTTGGGTTCCAGATCTTTTTCCAAGTCTGTGGCTAGTGTTTTAAGCTCCTCTTCTAACTGCTCAATAGCTAATACTCCCTCCTCAGCCACATCTCTGTATGTATGCCATACTTGTTCACTTGATCCTGGTTCAATCTCATTGAGTGCGACCTCTAAGCCTTCAGCTTCTTCATTCACATGGAACATAACCCTGTCCTGTGCTAGGTCGATTATCACTCTGTATTCCCTTATAAACTCTGCCCCAATAAGTAGGTTATAAGGCAGTTTGTTTACTAACAGAAAACTCTGTGAGAAAATAGAGCCTCCTATCTGTAAATCTAGGAATACCTGGTATTTACATATCATTGTTCGGTCTGGAATTACCCCTTTAATCTTGACACTAGAGATCGGTATTTTCAAAATGTTCTCTCTCCGGGCTATTTCATTATATAGAGCTTGTGTCATAAGGCTCACTGTTGACCCTGTGTCCAGCAGACTTCTGACTTTTAATCCTGCCACTCTCACAATTATAATAGGCAATTCTCTCTTGACCATGACCTGTGGTCCTCCTGTATCCTCAATCAGTTCTTCTGGTTTGGCTATCCAATTGATGATGTTAATAGACTTCCATCCATCAGTCTCAAACTCTTCTAATTTTGGCGTTTTTTTTTCTTCAGCGCCCGCCCCCTTGGAGTTTCTTCTCTCCTGTTCGCTGCGCTGTAGTTCCAAACTCTTAGCTCCATCTCCATATCTGTCTGGCGATGTCCTGTTCTGCATGACTTCTTGCCATCGAACTTGTTGTTTCTGGGGCTCATCTCCCCTTTCTTCGAGGTATCGCAAAGAAGCATGATATCGTTCTTCTACCTCGTCATCGAAGTTACTTCTTCTTTCTTGGGGTCTCCAATTTCTATTATTGCCTTCTTGGCCATTATTACCTCCATTGTTATGGTACGGTTTACCCCTGTTATTCTGCTTATTCCACGAGCTTCGACCTCTTCCTCCTCTATTAGCATTTCCTTTGAACTTTGACTGCCATCTTCTGGGTTCCTGTTCCCATTGCCGTCCATAGGAATCTAAGGTTTCTGTGCTCGTAGCTTTGTTGTTCCTTGGAGCTTGCTGTTGGTCAGTCTGTGTGTTGGTCACGTGGACTTGTTCCACGTAGAGTTGTGTGCACTAAATCTGACCGACTTTAGTTGTACCGATAGCTCAAATCACAGTATAGGACATCAAATCCCATGTACCCATGAGAGTAATCTCGAAGGTAAATATGCAGCTGCCTCCAGCTAGCATCAGGTCTCAGGCGCGTGCCGTTCCCCCAAATGAGCAGTGCATATTTTGGATTTGAGGCTATAAGGTAACAACTCTACAATAACAAGGCACAACTCTATTCTAAAGCTTTAATTCAGTAAATAAAAATCATGGCTTCAAACACAAAAACAATCCCAAAACCATAAAAAACAAAGCAAACAAAAGTTTTACTTCCACAATCCACAAATAAACAAATGAAATCATAATAAAATCATATTAAACCATAAAGCTGTACCCTTATGTGAACTACATAAAGATATTCTGGTGCGCTGATGCACCTACGACTTCAATACAAACTGTACATTAACATAACAGTCATACAATGTGATTTCTTTAATATCACAAATTAATTATTCCTTAAACCTCTTGGTTTTAACAATTATGTGTGCCGTGCGTGTTTTGACTTTTCTCTTCTCACCAGACAAATGCTTGCATGCATTTACCTATTCGGACGTTGCACCGCAATCAACGTGCAACTCCATGATTATGTAAGCTACCCCTCCACTTCCTCTATTTATATGGTTCCATTGCATGCTGTATGTGATTCATACATAAAACGTTACGTTATAGCTTGCGTCGGATGGGACAATTAAATTACTTTGCTCTCGTAGCGATTGGCATCTGGTAACTAACTGCAAAACTTGGTTTCAGTGACAGTACAAATACATCATCTAACTATTCGTCAGATAGCTAAAATAATGAACCATCAGGATATTCTATAATTATCCATGTGTTCCTAAACCACATGGCTACATTACTCAACATAACAATCTTTCATTATATGTCATTTACCAGGGTCGAAAATCTGTCCCTTTCAACTTGCCTTGACGGTTCGAGTTTCCGCCCACAGCCCCTTGGCTAGAGGAGTCAGCACACAATAGAAAGTGGGATGGGTGTTCCACCAATTACCTCGACCCTCCTTAAAGGTTTTGAATGCTTTCCTTTCTAAGCAGTAAAGATTTACAAGACAAATACTGTTGTCTGACCGACACACATATCCCAAAGGATCTTAATTGACTATTATGCAAACGGGTATTGAATGAGCTTTTTAATTACTCCTACACAGAGGATATAATAATTACTGGCCTCACACGGGTCCATTCAACATGAAGGTTCGGGGTTCGTAATGCATTAGTCTAACGGGTGACCGATGTCTCAAGTAAAATATAGGCGCACACTGCAGCTGTCGCCATGAGTTTCGCTACCACGAGCGGAATAACTCATTAATAAGTTCTCGGGAGACCATAGAGTTTCGAGGTGTCCTCGTTCTCCTCGTCTCTATCACAGGATCCCAACCCGGAACACTTTCATATCCTTCCTCAGAGCTAGGGTACACACTACAACTCTGGCATAAAATTATATCTCCACTTATGCCCATGACATAGGAGATTCCATACGTAGAATAGACCATCTGGCCCCTTACTCAATGCTACGACCTCCGACCTATATTATTAAGAGAAATCTATCAATTTACTCTATAAGCTTCTCATATAAGCTGCAAATTCAATTCACTAAAAGCTCTTTCATGCCTGGCATCATTATTGAATATATGCAATATTCTGATATAAAACTTCTTTCCTTAATTACTGTAACGTAATCTTACTGTATCATCTTACTGCTTAGATTGATAAGTCTTGCAATTAGCGTAAATCTCTCGCTTACAACATTTATTTGTTTCCTGATGTGTTCATTCATACTTTTAATATTCATTATTATTATTACCATTAATCTCACTGACATAAATGACCAAAATCATTCTTTATTATTCTTATTAATCTCACTGACATAAATGACCAAAATCATTACTTTATTATTATTCTCACATAACTTACCCAAAAATCCGACATAGCTAAACGTCTTAAAATCCGAACAATAGCGTTCGTCACATTTACATAACTGATTGCCATTCTTAATTCATAGTGGGAATAATTACTCCACTTAATGATGCAAATTAACATCTCAACTCTATAAAAAATCAACACAATAATGATCAAACATGGAGGATCTGCCTCCTAAACTGATTTTTACTGTCATCTTTACGGAATTCACAACATGCAATGGCCCATATTTCTACATAATCATAACTTGTGGGGTACTTACATTTCTGTAGGTGTCTATGGTGGCTCCGACCAATCATATTTCTCCATGTCGCCTGCCATTAGCAGGTTTAACGCGACATATTCATCTTGCAAACACACATTTTATAACACATAATTTTCATCAACAACACGACACGTTGCATAACTCTCAGGAAGCTATTGCTCCCAAACATGTGAAACACTTATCTAATCACTACTTTAAAGGATATTTTACATATGTTGTACACTTAACACACGTCACTTTATACACTTTTCAATGCTGAAATTCCCTAGCAAAGATCGAAATTGCAGGCGTCGACGGCATCTTCCGTGCTCCTATCAACTCCTGATTGAAAGTCTGGTTTTCCTGCTTTCGGAATTCACCAACAGTTTTATATTCTTACTCCAACGGTAAGCGTCCTGCGTTGCATAAATATGCTAGCTCCCGTTTTGAGTGTTATCATCTGGTACTCTCATGACATTACCAAACACGTCATAGAGTTTCATTTAGCGCATACCATCGTAATTACACAGATACGATCAATCACTACTTTACACATTGCGCTCAACACTGTCCAATACTTTACACAAATAATATTTTACAATAGTTCTGCCATTAGCCTACACGGTGCTTCGTAACTGAACACGGCATAGTTCGTACTGCTGATTATGCCTATAGCACGACTATTATTCATAAAAGCTTATTAAATGCTTCATTTACATGTACCAGTCTTTGTCCGGCGTCTATTATGAGTAGAACCGCCATGCGTTCTGCCTTGACGAACTTGCTTCAAAGTGGCTGTACCTGACTGAAGATTCACTTGAAGACTGCTCGTACCTTACTTGAAGACTGCTGTATACTGCTTACATACTGTCTCGTACTGCCCTCGTACTTGTTGCATAGTGATTGCAACTTACTGCAACTGTGCTGCAACGGGGTAACTTCTAACGTCGTGAAGACTGCGTAAGACTGCAACTTGAACTGTAACTGGCTGTAACTGGGTGCACACTGCACGTGAACTGCGCGTAGACTGAGCTTGAACTGCGTGAGACTGGATTTCAACTGGGCGCTCCTCCAAGGGTCTACTCCCTTATATCAGATTCTCACTGAAAGTAGGGCGAAATCTTCCCGCGAAATCTTGGCTCCTCTCCCAGCGTGAATCTGGTCTCCAAACCATGATCATTGGGTTCCTCTTTCTTCACAGATTCCAAAACTATCTGCGTGCAAAGGAATCGCTCGTCCAATTAATTAATATTAATTCCTTTCTCCATAGCGTGGGACGCTATCTTACGGGTATTCCCCGGCAACATTCTCAAATCTATCCGCGCACAATGGTCGTTTTACAGTCCTTCCGCACTTCGTTAAATATGCCTCAATTTCGCAGGTAAAAGGCTCTAAAATTAGCCTCCTGCCAAAAGATTCATCTGTGAGCAACTCTCATCTCAATTCGTTGCTCCAATCACGAGTAATCAGTGATTTTCCTGGGCATCTCTCCTCCCACTCCTCAAATCTATTCTCCGTCGGGGAATAACTGGGTCATTATTCAGGCCTCCACCCTGCTCCAGACGACAGAATGGGGTCACAGAGATGGACATGGCTCCACTGGGCCCCACCCACAATTCTGGGCTAATTTGTAAAATGTCAACTCTGCCCTCTTCGTGCTTCAAGCCTCGTATAGCCTACACCAAGTAGTCTAATAATGCTGTAATCTGCTCATTATTCCCTGCATTATTTTAATAAATAATGTAATTGCACCAAAAATCACGCCAGTGATTAAATATACACTTCTTTCGAGGGGTTTTTACCATGAAACTGCCTCTACAGATCTCTGGTTCGTTCCCTGGTGGAACCTTTACACTGAGATCACAGTCTCTGAGAACCACGTTCGATTCCAGTCAGCATAACCTCCTCGGGTTCAATACTTGTGGTCACATTGTCCTTATGCAAGGTTTCGACACTGACGGGTAACTATCTAACGGTCGGTTACTTCTTCACGCAAAATGTTATCTCCCGCAGAGATGATGGTTGATTCCTCAGTTTAGTGGCTGCGACAACGTGTTATGTAGCTCCGTGTATTTTGGGTGTGTGTAGAATCTGTCTGATAAAAGATGTTAATTTTGATGGCTGCATTAGTCTGTAATTCATGTAAGGACTGAAAACGGTCAATTATCAAGTATTAGTTCCTAATTTTGCTACCAAATGCTACCGTCAACGACACGTAGCTGTAAAATTGGCTAGTAAATGCCACCATAACCAGCAGCTGGCAACGAACGTTGGAACTTCCCCTTCTAAGGAAGGCATACTGAGGAATTTTAACGCTCATAAAAAATCCGAAGACTTCGGCCGGGTTTGAACCCGCGACCTTGGGCATAGAAGTTCAGTATGCTACCAGTTACGCCACCGAAGCCGCTTCCCACAGTGACAGATGGAAAACTTAATGTGATCTCGTTCACTGGCGTTATCTTATAATTCCGAAATCATTTTGGTCATCCCTTGGCGTTACGGTGGTTCATATCAAAAATTCTTTCAGACAAGAGTTTCAGGTAGTCTGATAATTAGGGGAGTATTGGCCATTGTAAACGGTTATAATATTGTTTCCCGGAAAACCCACTTTTTCCCACCCCTTTGGTCAATGGTTGGTGCTATCAAAAGAGGTTTCAAACATTAAATGTTGGCTCTTATTCGACACATAGTATGAACTTCGAATGGATTCGATATTTCACATAGTAAGTGAGTTATAGCGATATTTCCCTTTTTCGGAAAAAAGCCCCCCCCCCATTTTCACCTCCTTAGACCGATTTTGCCCATTTAAGAACTCGACTGAGATTTTAAAGGGATACATATTCTGTAAAAAACTCAAAAAGGTACGTGCAAAAATCGGTAGTTATCGTGTCCACAAGAACGTGATATACATGTATATACATAAATTATATACCGTATAAACTTTCTAACAGACGGTGGTTTTGCGCTCTGGGGGATGTGAAACGCGAAGATATGTCGAAATTTTCCGAAAGTCGAAATATGGTAACCATTGCAATAGGTAGCCTTTTTAATGAAATCTACCTAAAATCAAACGTGGTGACAATCCGAAATATTTAGACGGATCACAATATATAGGAATCTATTACAGCAATCAAACTGACAATTTGTATGTCCATAGAGTAGGATATATGAAAATGGGCTATTTCGTTCTTCCCGGAACTACTTGTTATAGTCATCTGATTGATTACTTCAAATGTTGGTACGAGTATATTGCTCCTATCCTATGCCAGAATATTACCCATTCGCAGGAGGTAACGAACATATCGTTGGGTTGATCACAATGGCCGAGGTAATTTCTTCCATTATTATCGGCAGTTAAAGTTATAACTTTCCTCTCTGATTTCCTATGTCTAGCAAAAGACACTTTGCGTGGTAAATTGTTTTGAAGATGTGCGTTTCATCAAACAGAGTTTAATGGTTACGTTGCATCATTCCTGCATTCATAAGGATATAACACAATGACACTTAATGTGCTATATGGGGGTGTACACTGGGAGAATTAGGGCTACATATTAATAAGCTGAAAGATACGTACATAAAAGAAGCAGGATTGGTAGGTTGGATTAATATGAGAGAAATAGAAGGTGGATATTTTTAATAAAGAGGTAGAGGGGGAATTGGGAGCTTAGAAACTGTATTAGATGTTGGAGCAATTTCATGCGAATGGTTCAATAGGGACCAAATATTAGTGTAATGAATTAAGCCATAGAGAGATATAGAAGCACAAGTAGACCTAGAGAATTCTATCAGACCCAGCGTTTTTAGACGTTTAAGGAGAGACGTGTACTATTCAGAATGCACGCAAAAGGAAGGAGAAGGCATTATAGAGGTGAAACGTTAATTCCCTGAAGTTGAACACTCACTGCAGGAAATACATTTCAGAGAGGAATAAAGAATGAATGAATTAATAAATGGACGTTGAAGGATCTCTTAGATACAATAACTAAATCATTACATATCGAAAATACCACGGGAAGAAGACGGATTATGGCTCGGGGCTTGTAGTGGCCATCCTGTATGTCAGTATGTCTACGCATAGCTTGTAATCGTCAACAGGTCGTTGTCCTACAGACTCTTCTCTGCGGAAATTTTAAAATGCAGTTCTGTTCTGTTCACTGGATAAATAAGGTGCTTTGAGCAATTACATCCCAGTCGAATTGAACTAAAGTATGTTTTTAAAAGCTTTTGTAGGACTTTTTGCATATTGATTGGATGGGTTCTGTAGCAATACCAATACAAGCGGAGAGTGATTCTCAGCCAAAATGGCGGTCAACAAGGGATAATATGATAAATCGTAAGTTTTTGTTTCAAAGTACGGTAGGTCTCAGTGGATTTGGTAGTATACCAAGGATGAAGTTACATGATCACTCACTCATCAATAACATTCTGAACACATGGAGAATGGTATTAAATCCAAGTATCAACAGTTTATTCATATTAGCTAGTGTCTTGTTCAAGATGGCACAGTACACATAACGTGTAAGAGGGTTCAACAATTCACCAGGCAAACGAGTAAGTTACGTTTGGCATGTTACTTCCGCAATCTGTAAGATATTATTAAAAGTTATAGCTGCGAGTCAAGCAAGATTCAACGAAAATAAAGGCCACAAACTAGCATGTAGGCAAGCTTTAACAGTGAATTGTTGAAATTCTAGCTCACTAGGAGTAAACCATGGACGCTCCATCGTCCCCTCCAGTGACATCTTGAATGTCCTCGCGATCAACTTCCACACTTCCGAGAAGTAATAACTGTGATACTGAACGAGATAAAGAAGAATAAAATTCAAGTTCAGGAACGTCTTGTGGAGCAGATAACTTACAGAATTAGACAGAGCACAGCAGTGGACTTGGGGTATCTAGCGGAGATGTCTATGCTAAAGCCAAATACACACTAACCAGGAAGCATAAAAACATGTCACTTTCCTTGGACTGTATCACCGATGGCACAAATTGGGTTGCCAATCAAGTGCCATAGCAGAAGTAGTAGTCACAGCGAGTGGCCCATTATAATTAAATTTATACGTTACCAGGAACATGCCCGTGTTTAGGATGCTATATGGTTGGTTGTTAAAAGGCATACGCTTTGAATAACTAATCCCTTAGTTCAACGAGGAACGACATTTTGAACAAAGCTTGGTACTTCTGGGAATTAGGTAACGTATCCACGCTAGACCTTACCAACGCTAGAAAACTACACACCAACATATCTGCGTAACTAAAGTCACAAATAGATGGGCGGCGTGCAATAATTTCAGTAATCGCCATCACCACCCAAAGGAGAGGTGGACATAGCCTGAAAAGACTAGAATACAAGCTTGCTGATGCAATTTCGAGTGAACTAAATGTACTAATTGGTATTATCTGCAGCCCAAGTACTGCATCGTATGCCTTCAAATTCGAAACTTGTCTACTTAAATAACTGCCATCTTTGGGGGGATGGCAGCTCGAGCTCTGACCTACACGTACAAATCATTGGCATTCCACGATCTAATTTCCTCATGTGACGTGCCCATACTTCCTCTTCATGCAACTAACTACGTAAACACAGTAATCTAAACCACGCACACACACTAATTGATGTCATTGAAACGAATAATCAAAGAAGCTAGTGATGCAAGGCCAAATATAGGTCCACCTATGACTTAATTTACTTCGCTTACCCACTCCACATCCCTAGGTAGCAGCCTATATATGCCTAATAACATGTCGGAATAAGGATATAGACATGGATCAATTGAAATTCGACACTGATATCCATCTATGGAATGTCTATTGAGACCGGATGATGCTGCTGTGAAAGTAAACAAAGAAAAATCACTGTTACACACCTTATACGCCAATGATGCTCCCAGGCGTAAGAATATATCTTGAGCCTAAGCCGTGGCTGTCTTCAGAAGTTAAAAACAGGTTTTCCCATCGATGTATTCTTTTCGAACAATACAAGCATACGCGTCAACCTAATGATATCAAATATTGCGGAGTGCTTCGGAATCAAATTAAGCATATCATATACATTACAATTATAAATTTAAGATTGTATCTGATACAGTTTGTCGAATAAATACGGATAGCGCCTGGGAACAATTTGCTACTTGGTCATAGGAAAAAACCAGAAGCAAGTCTCTATACGCGGCATTGCACTTGATGAGCCAAATGCAAATATTACTGCCAATACTCAACTTAAACCAGGTAACGGTCTCTGTGAAAACTGTACATGTGGTCCAAGCACGTCATGCCGTTGTGAGAGTTTGAACGGAGCGCCGAGCGGTTTTCAAACTAGCACTTGTATGCGGGGAGCCAGTCAGAGGTGAGCGCGCGCAGCTGTAGCAAATGGCGATACTTCGAACTTGCTGGAACATGTATGGTAATCTATTTCTTTGTCCTAGAAATGAGAATACTATAGCATGATGTAACCCCCGAAATTACGTGGAATATACTGAAAGAATCATGTAAATAGCGTTACGCGTTCTCAAGATATTGATGAAGGAAGGTTTGAGTTTTACGTCACGGAGGACAAGCGTCACACGCTGAAGCAGTATATAAGGGGTCAGGAATAGCCTAGTAGCAGCTTTTTTCGTTCAGTGGGAGCTTACTTCGCTCAGTGAGAGCTCACGTCGCCGCAGAACTTACGTCACTAGAGTGAAAGATTGCTTCTAATAAGTTGCGCTACAAGTCATCGCAGTGCGCGCGCAGACTGCGCGAGCGGGTTCAAGAATGTTCTAAGTACGAAACCGTGTGCGAGTAGGCCACGTCCGTCTCAAATATGAAGTGCTGGGACTGTGAATTCATCGAACATATGTGAGTTTTATATAAGACTTTGTTACTATTTGAACTGTTATTTCAGAAGAGTATTATGTGTTTAAAGTGGTTGTTATATATTAGCTAGAAACACTATTACTGAGCAGTGAAATATGTTCGCGTGTGGAGACAGTGAGAAATGAGAAGCAAAGGAACGTGTTAGCAGCCACTAAACTTTTGGTACGAGTGGATCACATATTCAATTTCACGAGCGTATTGCTGAATATTTAACATTAAACTGTGACATTTTGGAAATATTAGCTCACGAGACACGAAATTCATGCAACCTTTAGCCAAGCGCATTAAAGACGTTAGAGAGGTTTACAAACTTATGTGACTGTAGGCCACGTGCATTAAGAACATTGGCGAGGCATTTCTCTTCATGTAACCATTAGCCGAGTGTGTTAAGTACATTGAGAAATTATTCATGCAAATATTAGCTGAGTGTGTTCAGTACAGTGTAAAGGCCTCGTATTCAATGGAGCTGTTAGCCATGTGTGTTAAAGACAGTGATGGACACTCTAATAGGAGCAGTAATAAAATGTGTGCAGATCATCACGATGATCAAATGAACTAAATATTGGGACTTTCTTACGTCATGGTTACGACTATTCACTAAACGTCGAGGATGGGTTAGCTGAGGAAGGTGGAAGAAGGATGATGCCGATTCAAGACCATGTTGGAGACCGAAGGTGGATGCCGATTCCATACCATGTTGGAAACTTCTGGACCATCAAGATGGGGCCGACAATTGGACCGTTACCCGAGGTCGTTGACGATACAGACCAGGACGTGTCATGGATTCTATTGAGACACTCACACCACATGCAGGAACAAATACTGCAATATTCATCGCCCCGCAGATGGCATAATCAACATACAGGATGTATATGAAGTAAGATCACAACATGCTTTAGTAGTACCTGTAGTATAGTCATGTCGTATTTCCTTAACGTTCAGGTCAGTTTACTTTTAGATTTAGTCTTCCGTTGCATTAATCAAATCGTTTGATTTATTACCAGTGGTGATTTTCAGTTGACTATTCTTATGTTCGAATGTACACACATCAAAAAAAGTTTTGCATCACCTCGGTTCCCAGATCTCCGGCATATAGACGTTGACTGTGTATATTGTATCCAAGATACAGTCCCTTTGACTGTTCATAGAAGTCACTAAAACTGCTCAAAGATGTAAACAACCATGCATGAGCAGGGCCTATTAGACGGAGCGGGTACGACAGCCGATCAGTTCCAGTCATTCCACCAGGACGAAGGTACGCTGCTCATGTTGTCTGTAGTTCTACCATGCCTAGAAGGTCAATACCGCAGTTCGATCGCGTCCGCATTGTTACTTTGTGTCAAGAAGGGCTCTCAACAAGGGAAGTTTCCAGGCGTCTGAGTGAACCAAAGCGATGTTGTTCGGACATGGAGGAGGTACAGAGATACAGGAACTGTCGATGACAGGCCTCGCTCAGGCCGCCCAAGGGCTACTACTGTAGTGGATGACCGCTACTTACGGATTGCCGCTCGGAGGAACCCTGACAGCAATGCCACCATGTTGAATAATGCGTTTCTTTCAGCCACAGGACGTCGTGTTTCAACTCAAACTGTGCGCAATAGGCTGCATGATGCGCAACTTCACTCCCGACGTCCATGGCGAGGTCCAGCTTTGCAACCCCGACACCATGCAGCGCGGTACAGATGGGCCCAACAACATGCTGAATGGACCCCACGGAATTGGCATCACGTTCTCTTCACCGATGAGTGTCGCATGTGCCTTCAACCAGACAATCGTCGGAGACGTGTTTGGAGGCACCCTGGTCAGGCTGAACGTCTTAGACACACTGTCCAGCGAGTGCAGCAAGGTGGTGGTTCCCTGATGTTTTGGTGTGGCATTATGTGGGGCCGACGTACGCCACTGGTGGTCATGGAAGGCTACGAAACGGCTTTACGATACCTGAATGACATCCTCCGACCCATAGTGCAACCATATCGGCAGAATATTGGAGAGGCATTTGTCTTCATGGACGACAATTCTCGACCTCATCGTGCACATCTTGTGAATGCGTTCCTTCAAGATAACGACATCGCTCGACTACAGTGGCCAGCATGTTCGCCAGACATGAACCCTATCGAACATGCCTGGGATATGTTGAAAAGGGCTGTTTATGGACGTCTTGACCCACCATCCACTCTGAGAGATTTACGCCGAATTGTCGTTGAGGAGTGGGACAATTTGGACCAACAGTGTCTTGATGAACTTGTGGATAGTATGCCACGGCGAATACAGGCATGCATCAATGCAAGAGGACGTGCTACTGGGTATTAGAGGTAGTGGTGTGTACTGCAATCTGGACCACAAATGCTGAAAGTCTAGCTGTATGATGGTACAACATGCAATGTGTGGGTCTCATGAGCAATAAAACGAGCTGAAATGTTGTTTGTGTTGATCTCTATTCCCTTTGTATTTAACGGTTCCGGAACTCTTGGAACCAAGGTGATGCAAAACTTTTTTTGATGTGTGTATATATATCTTGCGGATATTATCTCAAATTTTCGAATACACTTCCTGATTCTTAATACATTTAGGAAAGCTTCTTTGAATTTATTCCTGAGTGGATATTTTGAGATGAGTGATTTTTGAACAGGAATTTTTGGACAGTTAATATGATTAATAAAATGCATAATTCAAATTAGGACTAGTGATGATAATAAGAATAAATAATAATAAGAAGAAGAAGGAATGATGTTGATAAATGGAGCTTGATAAATGAAGCTATGGCAGTTAACAAATTTTGTTGTAAATTTTATTATACAATGTGAAAAATGATTATGAGAATGATCCCAGGTTTATAATGGATGATATTATTAACATCTAGTGACTGAGAACTGAATGGTTGTAGACGCTTTTGGGTTATTATTATGCATGAGAATCAGATAATTAATGTCTCTCTATTTTGCGGAGAATAATTTAAGGAGGGTCGTGACCAGTAATTTGATGTTGAAGATTGGTATTCTGTGTTTAAGCGGGCATATCGATGACCTAGCGCCGTCATATGGTATGGTATTGGGCATCAGGCAATGTAGCTTGAGTGTGCCGTCATTGGGAAATTATTATTGTTGTAGAATTGGTGGTATTGATCATAAATGGTTTATTATAGTCGAATATAATGAATGCATAGTTTTTGGTATAGGCATAGCATTTTCTGCCTTTAGTAATGTCACGAAGGTTTTGAAATTAGGATTTTACGAGATATTTATTTTCTGCATATAACCTGATGCTTTATGTTATAGTTAAATTCAGAATAATGAGTGAATAAATAAGCTAGTCACTGATTTGAAATATCAATGGGAGGTTTATATAATAGAGCGAGAACCATCCTTAATAATCTGAAATGCTGATAAATTGAGTTAAAATTATTTACGACAATTTTTGAACAGCTGGCAAATATTTCAAGTGTTTACCGATTTAAAATGATAATTGATGAACAGCTATCTAATAATTGATTGCCATTTGAAATATAATAATTGAAGTGAAACCAAATGAAACGTAAAACCAATTAACCAACAGTGGATCGTGTGACATTTGCAAATGGTGATAATTATAACTGGTGATAATATATTGTAAATAGTGATGATTGGAATTCGTGATTATGCACACGTGGAACAATTTTAGAATATAAGACATTTAATTGTAGGAAGTGCAATCAGATTATCTATTTTCGAAGTCAGGAATCTCAAGGTGAGAGACTATCAGTTATTACACCCTGAAGATCTAGGCAGGAGGTTATTTCTGCTCGTATGACTTATTTTTCTAATTTTAATAAAAGTGGTGGTGTTTTATTAAATTTGTTGTGCGTTTCTTCGTCCTTCCTATATTCAGGCGTGAGTCTCGAATACAGTTCGGCACCATTTAGCCAATACCCAGTTTTCTCTGAGATTTTCCGAGTCTCATGCTCAACTGTTTTCGAGGCTCTCGCATATGTGGGAGGTAGTCTCCGGTCTAACGGGCACAAAACCAAGGCCCAACGTTTTCCCCCACCTGATTGCATCACATTTAGAAACGTAAGCACTAATGAAGTTGAGAACTCTATGGGTTCCCAGGTAGAGTGGGGCTGATGATACATTACATTAATGGAACTGTTCTCCCCATTGTCACTCTTAATACTTTCTAAACAATGTTTCCCTCAACCTGGCAATGTGTTCATTTAATTACTTCATAAGAGACCCTACATACTGCTATCCTAGCTCTATTCTGTTATCTCCAAACCAATTGAATGATAATTGCACGCTCAAACACTGAAATATTTCAACACTCACTCTCTGCTAGGCCCATTACAGTCTGGTTTTAAGAAAGATCTTATCACAGCGACTGCATTACCTAAGGTGACGGATGGCATAATTCACGGTATGGACCGAATACAGGTAAAAATACACGCTCCTCGGTTTCAGTAGAGTATTTTATACCATAAATATTCAGATCTTATTGAAAAAACAAGATTTGCAATAAGGAACATATAGCCTACTTTCTCCTAAATGCATGTGTATAGTTATAACTCTTTGTCCTTTTCAAGGAGTATAATTGAATTTTGGTTGTCGTAGCATGTTGAAATACAAGGTGCTATACGGATATTAAACGTTGATTGATTGAATCCTAACCTGAATTATATATCACACACTAATAAACATTAACACAAGTTATCAGACAAAATTCAACACTCACGCAAGTACACGGGGCTAAATGACCATGATGTCCAGGCATCTCAAATTAAACAACAAAAACAACAACAACAGCTTCCTACCCGAATCGTTCCTCGTATAAATGTGCACACACTAGTAAGCCTCCAGACTTCACAGTAACACCGGTCATCAGACAAGTTCTACACACACCCAAGTACACGGGGATACAGGACCGTGATGCCGCGAAACCTCTAAAGAATCAACAACATAAACAACAACAATAGACTCTACCACAGATAAAGGTCAACGATAATTAATCGCTGTATTCAAGTGTGAAATGGGAGGTGTTATAAGTTTATGTCTACTTAGTAAAAAACAAAGTCCCCGATTTTTGGATGTTACGGGTAAACTCGAGAACCACTGAATGGATTTTGATGCGGTTTTCACTATTCTGTAAAGGATACCTCGAGGATGATTTCTGTACAAGAAAAATTATTTATGCTCAAAGGAAACCGAGAAGTAACGATTTTAGTGGAAAAGTCGAAAAATAACTGGCGTCCAAGCGCTTTGTAAGCTTACGCTGGGCAAACCGTTAAAAATATCTATATACTATGATTGTAAGAATTGTTCAGCATGTAAAGTTCTACAAAAAAAAGCCTGGGTGAGCATATCTCTATCTTCAATACATCGCCTACTATTTTTTTTACGTTTTCATTTCTTCCATCCAACAATCACCATTGAGTTACTGAGGCGACAGTTTACGGGCAGGCGAGGGGCGAGTCTATCACCACAGTTTCAGCTTAGCTAGCGGACGAGCTTATTGCCCCAGATACAGCCAGCAGCACACTGTCGAATCGTGTTGAGTTAAAAACTTTAGAGAAGAGTGGTTGTGTTTGGAGTTTCCCTGGAAGTACAACTCGTCTTTTCTTCATTTCGCCTGTGAACTTTTCGTTCCGCAAAATTCACAGTCATGTTAAGAATGGACGGAAGGGGGATTGATGTGTCATGCAACTCGCCATTCTTAAATTACATCTGACAAGAATTTGTTGCACATGCATCTCCATGATAATATAATTAATAGTCCAGTCAGTGATTTTAACCCATCATACTGAGACGTAAAACGGATATTGATCGTTGTTCGTTGACATTGAAAAAAAAACGCGCTTATCACGAAATGCATTCATAACTGTTCCCGGGTGTAGCCTGGTGGGGTTGCTAGTATATAATATTTTCGATTGCAAATACACACTATAAATGCTTAACATAGTAACGAGTGATTAGTTATAAATCAATAAATGCAAGAATACGAAGTAAAAAAATAACTGCATAGATTTGAACCACGATCCTTCATACTATTAACCCAGGTCGCTACCATTACGCCACGGATGAGCTACGATAATATTTGGTAAACAACTGGTTTAGTAGTTTATAACCGACAGTAGTGGCTACGCTGGCAAAAGCGCGGCGTTAGGTCATGGGGCCAAGCTCTCTGCTGACTCGGTAGACGCGTGGGTTCGAGGCCCTCCGTCGGCTATCCTTGAAATGGTTTTCCGTGGTTTCCCATTTTCAACACCAGGCAAATGCTGGGACAGTACCTTCTGACAGGCCACGGCCGCTTCCTTCCACATCCTTGCCCACTTTCATCCATTCATCTCGTCTCTCATCCCGACGCGCAGGTCGCCCACGGGCGTCGCCTAGAAAGACCTGCACTCGGCCTCTCAGGAGGCTACACGACAAAAAAAAGTAGTTCATAACTGTATCATATTTTGTGTTAAAATCAACGTTTTCATTAGCGTTTTCTAGCGTTTCTATAAACCATTTGATACTAAATATGTATTGTTTTGTTCAGTACATTCCTAAAAGGATATAAACGTACGCAGTTACGGAAATACATGGATTTGCGAGCAGAAATAGCCGCTATTTTACAACGGGACGGCAAGGACCCACAATGATATGGCATGGTCACCTGACCTGTTAGTCACTTCTATGGTCACATATATACTCTATATTATTTCAGTAGTATAGATCCCTCCTGGGGCGCTCACAAGCGACCGATCGTGAAAAATGAGCATTCAAATGAAAGAGTGTTGACATTAGCAGTGACTTATTGCACATAATTTCATAAATATCAATAATTTCTTCCACAAATGACTTAAAAAAAATGTAGGAAGAGTGCGATTTGCAGATAATGTTGCTGTAGGAAAATACCCTCCATAATTGCTGTCGACTTAACCATTTGGCCGTTGTGACGCATGTTTCATATCATTTTAACATTCTGAGGTATTTCCTTTATCATTTTGCATGGATTTTTGAAACAGTATAGCAAAGGAATGAGTAGGCTACTCAAATCGTATAATTTCATAAATATCGAATAACCGGAAAATGTTGTATTGATCCAATATTCGGTAATTGCCTTTTTAAGTTACGGAACGTAGAACTTGGAATTCTAACTGAAATGTAAATAGTTTTCTATAATCATTTGGTTGAAATAAAAACATATCAACCTTTCTCCTTAAGTCTCTCATTATAAACCTATTTGGGAAACTGTGGTTTATGAACATGCGAGATTTCTCTTATCGGTCTGCTGATTCTATTATAATATGCTAATATGCTACCGGTCACCTCCTTGAGGACAGCTTAAACCTCCCTATGTACGATAAGCTGAAGTGTTGAGGCCAGGCCTTGTTGAATCGTAAGTAACGGTTAGGCTATGATACTTGCATGATTCATGCATCCGCCAATTTGAACCTATTAAGCTGATGGCCTTGTAGTTTTTGCCAAAGACGTTTCCCACATTAAGGTTTATTGTTGAAAAAGTTGGTAGAGATCGAATGATTACGTTAGTCGTAATTTGATTTAAGCTAAGAACATTTGGGTGGGTGCCATTTCTTTTTGTTATGATGGCGGCGATATACAACATGACACTGAGTTGTCCCTTACTAGTGCTAGCTCTGTACCAAAGGTGGTTCGAATTGGGTTCCGTTGTAATTGAATTGATAGGGGGAATCGATTTGCACACATACATTGCAACCATCTGCAAACTATTGGGCTGATGACCTTGTACTTTGGTCAAAAGACGCTCTCCATACGAAGGTATGTTGTTTCAAAATTAGGTAGAGTTCAAATGTTTCGAGTAGTCGTAATTTGATTTAACCTTTGAACATTTGGGTGGCCGCCATTACGTTTTCGTCAAGATGGCGGTGATATAATACATGCCACTGAGGTGCCCTTTGTTAGTGCTACCTCTGTACCAAATTTCTTTCAATTCGGATTGAATTTATAGGGGGGGGGGGGCAGACATGCCGAGTACACAGATATACACACATACACACACAGACAAACAGACAGATACACAATCTTTTGGCCCTGTGTTGATCTTAAAAGTTTATTTTCATTTTTTGCACAAATGGAAAGTAGGCTTATAAAATCCCTTCTTGGTATCGAGGCCATACATTTGTTTTTGCTTACTCGAAGGATTGAAATCACAGTGTGATTGTGCAGGACGCCAACGCCAACACCATTGTGCTAACGCAAAGAGCTTGACATCCTAAATGATTCGCCCTTGGACCGTATCTATTTATGATTTATATCAAGGATAGGCTTCACAGTAGAATAAAATAAATACAATACAAAACACAATTTCTAAATATACTGGCACATTCGCATGATCGTTATATCAAAAGAAACACGCAATATAAACAATTATTCCCATCAGCTAAGTGAATATGGCGGTGACAACTTTCTTTTACTTAATTCCGAAAAAGAAAAGGCTCTAGTTATCATCATAGGATCTCTAGTTACTAAACCATTTAAATAAATGCACTTTATTCCTCCAGTAACATGGAATGCAACCACCACTCCTTACATTATCAAATAAAGAACCTAGGGTTGGTTTTGACAAAAACTCTTCACTGTTCGACATTTGAGAAAAGTGAATAGATGTACGCTACCTTTCGCGCATTCGTGCCCCACAGGAACATTCTACCACCAGACTTTTCAGTACGCTTATACGTTCAATTATTTTCTACTATGACATTATTCTCATCGACGCGATTCATGAACAAACAATGAAAAGTATACAATTGTCCTCCGTTTCATTTTAATCTAAGATCTGATGCCCACATAACCCCATGCTTCAAAATGCATTGTTGGCTTAAATTGAATGGGAGTTGTAAACTTCACTTACTTTAATTCATCCATCGATCTCTGCATAAAAATATCCCAGTACGCATGTCATCAAAGTTTAGTTATTTGTCCTCATATCATAACTATGGATGGATATTGAATCAATCGCTCATGTTCGTTATGTCGTAGAAATTAATTTTTGCAGATATTAGATAGTTTTTATTTATTCGTGTCAGAAGCAAACAAAATACTGGATTACACTAAAATTACATACATATTTACAAAGTAAACCATACAACACACAATGTCTTTTCAAACCACGGTCAACCAAAAATGTGCAACCTGTATAGCATTGGAAGTTGCTAGTAAAAGATCTTCTGCTGTACAAGTGGCAGGGCACAGCGGACAATTCAGTAGATGCTCCATGGTATGGGGCATACCGCAGTCGCAGTTGGTGGAGTCGACGGGGAAGTGCCATTTCTGCAAGTTATCCTTAGATCTTCCAACAGCAGAACGGAGACGATTAAGTGCCCTCCACACGATCCATTTCTGATCATGTCCAGGTGGGAGGCTTTCCGAAGGGTGATCCCATAGAGAGTTATTCCCAAGCCGAGAAGTCCACAATTGTTTTCTAGCTGTAGCTGGTGTAGTTAGCAAGACTGCAGTGGTGTTGAGGAAACTTCTCCTGGACTTCAACCTACGGGTGGCTGGTACATAACCGTACAACGGATGGGAAAACTGATTAACCTGTTTAGCTCTCTCTTCATTATTAGATAGTCAAAGGCTACAAAGAAATTTAACGCCGCATTCCACGATTACCTGTTGAATATCGCTAAATGTCTCGTATGAAATGTGATGGAGCGTGGGACGTATGACTGAGCGAGTATATTATCTAGGACATTATATAAATATTCGTATTGTTATTATTAACAAGAAATTGTGCTAATTGTATTTCGCCTGCGGTAATCTGTGCATAATCCCTTTTCGTGTATGATAACACGTGGGTAAGTTTGAGAGAGTGGCATGAGCCTGAACTTCGACACATAAGTATATAAAACCAATGATATAAATAAACATGAAACCTGGTAAAAATAACGTATGATATTATTACCAGTTGTCTATGATCTACTGTACAACGACTGGTGTATACATTCCTTGCTGCTCCCTTGTAGAGACTCGAGTTAGTTGTTACCAAGCCTGAAATGCTATTGCGTGTGTGACATCTCTGTGTTAGCTAATGCTATTGTCATATTACTTTAAAATGATTGGGTTGGTATTGCATAGTAAGATGTTCAGGTTATTCAAAACTGCATTCGCCTAGGGTTTAAATACACCATTGAAAACCATTTAAGGATCGCTCGCCGTTAGACTGATTATAACCCCTACCTGTCTGCTGTTGTACCCCGAGGTATCGGTGACCGTGTTGGGTGTTCATATCTCTAGTGAAACGTACTAAAATAAAGATCAGTTCCGAAATTTGAAACATCCACCAGTAAGTGAGAATTAATTTGATTCACGTTACCACACCTTTGAAGTGATAAATCGTTCCTTGTAATTACCAGATAATTACGAATAAAATTGAATCTTATTTGAAGGTGGATAGTTTGATTTCTGGAACAACTTAACAATCAAATACAGTGCCTTTGAACTCCAAAACGATTTTCATATTTTTTGTGTTGAAGTCGTAAAATCTTAAGAATCGATTACGTATTAGTGCCTTCGGATACCGAGTATTTCCATGCTTGCATGCAAACAACTTTATTTTAATTAGTGATACATTTTACCGATGACAACTTCCATGCCAGTTTAGAAGGCGTATGATTGTATGCGATAGTATTACCATTCACTAATGCGTGTGTTTCTTTTGTTTCAGGTAGTCTTGCTGGTAATTGAATGCTATATAAATGCAAAGTATTAAGGAATGAAGTGCCGTCTAACAAACATATGGACTAATTTAACAACATGCTAAGGAGGAATACACCCGCCAAATTATTACAATCTTTTACGTTATGGTGCTGATGACTTCACGTCAGTAAATTTAAATATGGCAAGACTTATATACGCATATCCGAAGATGTTGGGGATAATTACGGCCTACTGAAGAAATATAATTGTCTTTATTTGGAATTGCATATATTGACATCTGCAGAAAGATAACTTCTCAATTTAAATCCATCATTGAATGACATGTTAAAATATGTCATGAAATGTACTATAATCAGTTCATGGTTGTAATAAAATAACTACTTAAGTTCCTTATTTAAATACAGATGTTAACAAAGGATTGGAATTTGCGAGAGAATAACGCTAAGCTTCAAGCTCATGAATAACAAGTCTAATTTCAAAGCACAATCATACTGATACATATTCACGTTACTTTAAGAAGAAGTATTTGAAGATATATATAAAGTTTAGTCAGGGGTAACTTATATCTTTACGCCGCATGCGGCGAGTGGCTAGCGGTGATCATGTGTTAGGTGTATTACTAAAAGTAGTGGTACCTGATCTTAAATATATGGTCCTGAATTTGAGCTGGAATATGACTGGGCTGATGACTAATTTTATTAATTTTGAATATTCATAATGCCTTTGAACATGAGAGCCCAATGATTACGTGACAGGTATTTGCTTACCACTGCGTATCAACGATGGAGTGAAGGAACACAAAATTTATTTGAACAGGTGTAGTGAATGACATGAGTCAACGCTCTGCTGTGAATGTATCGAATCATGTACTTGGAAATGAAATGCATGGGTTAACTGTTTTATATATCTGGAAATATGAAGAAATAAAATACATTATAAAGTATCAAACCTCAAGATAATGTATAGCGTGTATACAGAAAAGTGAAATACTGAATAAAAGGTGCTATAATTGTTCGTGTTGACATATAATATCGTCAATATTTTCAAATGTGGAAATCAATTACATTCCTCTTCGTCAAAACAACTATAGAACCAAATCTTAGTCTACTTGTGAAATTAGTGCACTATTCTTTATGCCTGTGCAATTTACTGCATTATGTTATGACCGCATCATGTTCATCGGTATAAGCATAATACATTTAACAGCAAATTCCTAAAATAATACATATAATGCATAATGCATATAAAGTCATTAAAAGATTGTATTAAAACGCAATTCGAAATCCAACAATAAATATACAATAACATTAGTCTTTAAACTTATTTCTAAGAGGAATACAATTCTGAGTAACGAATTAGAACTAATGCTTCATAAAAATTCTAACTTTCATTGCATGATAATGATGATGCCTAGCACGATGGCAATAGTCCATCAGATGGGACAATGAGTTCAATGAGAAGAAAAACTTCAATTCGGAAATATAATTGAACTGTCGTGATCTTCACAAATGAGAAACCAGATATACTTGTGAATAGGTTGTGGTAAATGCTTCTAATTAAGAAGTGAGAGGAAGTCATTTCCTGACAACGATACAACGAAGACATTTTTCATGTATATAAAATGAAAGAAGCGAGACAGTTCTTACTAACATTCGCCGTTGTTTGGCAGTCAGTGAAACAGTAGGATATTTATACAATGATGAAAGTACTATAATAGTCGATGAAATTTATTTCCTGAAAAGCAGCGTATTGCTATGAATGAATGATACGCAAGAACGATGAAACTTCAAAATTTCCATTCTCAAGTGGTGCCCTATCATACTGTGATGGCTGGCTTGTACCGTAGGTAAATGGTAGTGGTATTAACAGTTGTATCTTCCTATGAAAAATGAATTGGCTTCAGATCAATTTCCGCTATGATACAATGAAAACAGATTAAGAGTCCTTATTTTAATCAAGCAGTTATATTGTGCTTTTTATTAATTTGAAAATGACTATAAACAATTCTTTATGCTTAACCCAAACAATGGAGAAAAATGAGATGTGTGGGTGTCCAATTAATGGTGTACAAGTAAGTCATAGTATATGAAATGCGTGGAATGTTACAGAATCATCTCATTAATAGAGTGAAAGGTGCATCTCTTCTTGGATAATTCATGCCACGTTAATGCAAAAGGTTTCCAGTTTTGATAGCGCTGATTGTACGACTTATCCAAGGATAAGATACGGAAGTGATATGCTAGGGAATAATATTGTTATTCCTGCAAACCCCTTAATTCTTTATTCATCGTGAGTGGAGTATGCGGACTCAACGCTCCTTATTTACATAACGTATTGGATCTAATAATCAATATATAATTTAACTGTTTTAAATTACCCTTTGGATTCCTGTTCCTTATGGAGAATTGAAACATAATACTGTAACAAATATCCAAGTGACAGTCTATAATGCATTGTGTCCTGATTTCTTGTCACAGTTACTCCAGTTGAAATCGAAATTGATTGCTTCCTTTACTAGTGATATTTTAGGTGCATAAAACATTGGCTGGAGGATGAATAAAACATAAATAATAAGAAATCTGAAACATAATACCAGATCATTGACCCACAAAGAGACAATGTAAATAAAATTTCTTCAATGCATCCAGTAGAAATAAATGTACTTCAAAGATACAACCGCATAGTAAATGTGTAATATGCAATCATATTGATTCTTAAGTATCTGTAAACAGTCATGTTGAATTATGAAAATCATCTACATAAGATCTGCACAGATCTCATAGGAGCAGAATTAATGCAGACATACAGTATGTGAAAACTAAAAGATGTCATATCAAAAGGAAGTACAATGTTGGACTGGATGGTAAATTGGAGGATACATCGTAACAAAAAATATAATATATGACGGCTGAACCATGGAAGAACCCAATACGGTGTCCTTACGCGTGTTGCATTATGTATTTATTATTTATCGTCAGTAAAATACAAATGACATCATCGCATTATAAAATAGAGAACAGAGTACTTCAATGACAAGTCCATATGACTTATGCAATGAAGAGCTTCCGGTGTAGCGTTCAGAAAGTCACGGAATTCTCCAATATAGGCTCTCTTGGTGCACTCCATCACTATATGCAAATAGGCATGTTGTAATATATATTCACTCAACTTATAACTCCATATACAACGGACAAAATAATTATCCTTGATATTCCACAATAAGTAAAATAAGTAAATGGCCATGAACAGTCAATTTCGACCAAGCATCAATAACCAGACTGCCAACGGCACCTCATCCAAATGGGGGTGGAATTTCATGGAGACAGTTGTTGACAATGCTACTCTATAAGCAAGGTATAAGTTAATATACTTTGCAATTCCAAAATAAAACCAAACCACTTCAACGTTACTCATTGCACTATACAAGTGCGAATCCCCAGTCGCACTCGAGTGAACATCAACTGCTAACATTAATTCAATTCAGATCTATGGCACAAAATGTATCACCACTTTCTGGTGTTAACCAAAACTTTAAAGATAATAATACATATCTTCATTTTCCTGATGTACTAATCAGAGCAAGGGTATATGTTTGAAGAATTAATCTGCATATTATCAGCCTCATGAACATTATGTGAAGCCTACCCAGGAATATTTGGAGAAATACATATCACCTAAATGAAAAAGGAAATGTAAAGTTTACCACAATTAACTTACTAAAAGTCTTGTGAAATTATTTTGAAAGAGCCGATGTTCATATCTTATTGCTCTGAAAGTTAAATAAAATTAGTATAATTTGAATTAATTGGATTTCTGGAATAAAAAACAAATTCCATAATTTCGCTTTGTTCCATTGCAATATTAGACTGAAATTACTGATTATTTGAGAATTGCACTTCAGTATTGACCTCGAAGTATGGAACGGAAAGTATACTGCTTCTCTTAATCCTGATTTTTAGACTGAAACATATAATGAATCTGAGTGCCACATGTGATTAGGGTGAATGAAGGTGAAATAAGGTTTAATAGAGACCGTAAATGGATATTTTTGTTATGTTGTGTGACACAAATCTAGTGCTCTAGCGTAGCCTTATTAGTGATTATCAGCATACGCTATAAATATTGTCTTTCAACAAGATTTAAATATAACTTTGATATCAAGCACACTTATCATCTATTTCCAATCTACATGTATAACATCATGTTGAACAATAAAGTTCAAACAGAAACTTGTGATTAAGACTTTATCAAACTGATAGGTTTATATATTGCCTATATCTCTCAAATTGGAGAGTACCAATCAATTGCTCACCGAAATGCCTATTAAAACCCTTATGCTCCACTCAAACACCTGTGGTATCTTTGCATCTTGAAAGCCATAACAAAGGGAAATATTGTGTTACTATTTGGTTTGATTAAAGCTATCTTAGCATTCCCGCTTAAGTCAATTCACTAATTCTATGAGAATTCAAGAAAACTAATTTTGATGTTATTGTTGCTGTGCACTGATGAAAGTTTCAATAGTTCATTTCATAGGCCACTGAAACCATTTAAATTACAAAATTACCAAGTTTAGAAAAAAGAGAGGATTTTCTTCAATCTATTTAAAAATTGAAGTTTCATGATAGTTTGTCTGTCTGTGTGTCCCCTATTCGTTCATATACCTTTCATGCGTTTGCGATGATACTTGGGTGAGTTGTTGTGTGGAGTCCAGGAAAGATTACGAGCTACAAATTATTTATGTAACACAAAATGGTGAGGGACTTACTTAACAGGAAGCCCATTCATCGCGAGGTGACATGCTGTCTCAGCGCAGCTGTAATGCACGTGTCTCAATGAAGCCTGTAAGATTGTCTATCAATCACTTTACGCCGATTTTTTTAATTTTTATTTTTACCAGCTGGCGTGGGTTAGTGGTAAAGTGCAGTTCTTGAAACTGAACTCATGCTTGGTTGCTGGTTCGAATACGGTCATGACGCGTGATTCGTTTAAGTCCCTTATCCATTCATATACCATCGCCGATTGCGTTGAAACTTGGGTGAGTTGTTGTGTGCACTCCAGGAAAAGGTTTTGACTAGGTAAATCCATTTTACAATAGGTAGCACACGAGTAGATTCAAAAAATGTGTGACGGCGCGCGAATCGTTTCAAGTCGCCTATGCATTTATATACCGATCGTGATTATACTTTGGTGAATTGTTGTGCACGCTCCAGGAAAGGTTTTTACAATAGGTAGCGCCGGGGAGATTCAACAAATCAGCGACGACGCAGAAATCGTTTCAAAAAGGTCGTGTATGCGTTCATATACCATTCATTCAATTGCAATGAAACTCGGGTGAGTTCATGTGTTCACACCAAGGAGAGTTTCTGGCTTAGTAAATCCATTTTACAATAGGTAGAACACGAGTAGATTCAAAAATGTGTGACGGTGCGCGAATCGTTTCAACAAAGTACTGTATGCGTTCATATGCCTTTCATCCGATTGCGATGAAATTTAGGTGAATTGTTGTGCACACTGCCGCAAACGTTTTTGAATTAGAAAAAACATTTCATAGTAGGTAGCATACGAGTAGTTTCGACAAATGCGTGTTGGCCAGCAAATAGTTTCAGGAGAGTTCCGTAAGCGTTCATATACAATTCCGTCAATTGTGATGCAACTTTGGTGAGTTGTTGTGCACACTCCCACCATTGTTTCTGAATAAGTAAATCCATTTTACATTAGATGGCGCACGAGTAGTTTCAACAAATGCTCACATGTTCAGCTGTATGTGGCGTGCTTACGCATCGGAAAGCCATCGGACTTATTTATATACGCACTAGACAGAAAAACCAAGGGTATTGTTTATCCAAAGGCACTTCTATAAACCAAATTACAATTCTAACACTTCTTTATATTCTTTCTTTCTTTCTTGGGTTGGCTGCATGGCTGAGCAGTAACGTTCTGGCCTGCTGTGACCAAGTTTGCAGGATGGAATCCTGGCGCAGCCAGTTGGCATTTGAGGTTGCGCAAATGCGAGGGATCCATGCCAGTAGATTTACTGGCATGTTTTAGATCCCCTTTGGGCCAAAATTCCGTCAGACCGACGTCTCTAAAACAGTTGCTCAAGGGAACGTAAAACCAATAACAGTATTATTATATTCCTTTCTTTCTTTCTCCCTGTCTTTGATTGGCATTGCTACGCAAGCCGGGTATTGCTAGTACTTTATAATATAAATTACAGTATTATGATGACGACATTTCCTTTATGTGTAATGTAATATGACAACTTTGTTTATTTATGAGCAACATTTTGTATTTTTGCGACTTTCAGGACTGAGATTAGTCTTCTGAGGGCATAATATTCTACCCACTTTGTGGAAATAAAGGCCTAGTCTTTAGTGTACTTGGTGAGGCATTCACAAGCATAAGGACCTCACAGGCATTTGTTCGGAGAACTTAATACACAGTAAATTCCTTAAATTCGTGGATTGGCGCCTAGAGTTAAGTCCGCCAGCAGATAGAGTAAGCCTTACAAGTTGCTGCGCAACACGGCGTACAGTTACGCAGAGCCACATCCACCCTCAAAATAGTCGACGTTGGCCGCTATGCACGTCTGTCAACGTTCGTACACCTGCTGGAAACACCGCTGAACGGTATTGGCAGGAAGGTCCAGTACGACTTCTGTTGTGGTAGTAACGATATATTCAGCCGAATGAAATCTACGCCAACGGATCTTTGCTTTTAATCCGGGAAAGAGAAATAAATCGCATGGTGCGAGATCAGGTGAGTAAGCTGTGTGTGGCAAAGCTGTGACCTGCTTTATTGCGAGTTCATCCTGGCCAAGCAGAGAGCGATGAATCGGGCGTTGTCATGTAGCAACAACCAATACTTCTTACGCCATAATGAGGATGGTTTCGAACAATTCAATCCCGTAGGTGAAGAAAGTTCTCTTTGGTGGTAGTCATCTTGAAGAATGCTCCTCGTTGGATGAATTATATATTGTGCCCGTCAGACCCGATTGACAGGGTACCACCAACCGCAGTTGGCATTACAGACACCCCCAACCTCCAAACACACACTCTGAGAGGATGGGATGTGTTCCTCAGGCCAGCTCCGGCACGAGACTGATAACCCGGGGGTATCAGGTACAACGGGTGGAAAAACTCAAAGACATGCCCGAGGAAATACACCCCAAAACACAGAGCTAGCTATAATAAGATCCAGGTTTAAGTAAAATTCGTAGAAATTCATTCAATAAAGCCACAAACCCCTATCCTACTTCGGAGGGTTGAAAATCGGCTATTCCGCAATGCTAATGAAAATATAAAAATAAATAATTCATTCCTAGATTGACAATAAAATGTACCCTCACGAAAGTCTTTCTTACAAAAGTCAAACAACAAGCAATCTTGGAATCTGGCACGAATATGAAATCCCTATGCACATACAATAAAGCGTTAAGAATACGAATAATCACATCATCGAATTTACGACGAAGTAAGAATACTAATCGTCCACATGCCACAAAGGTAAATTTATATTTAATAGCACCAATAATTATTATTGGAATTAAACACAATGGGTACAGAATTATTACTTAACAGATATCATTGATATTCGTCCTTGCATAGTGCGAGATTGGCATTGTTCTTTGTTAATAGCACCAATAAGAAATAGGCTAAGTTACGATGGTTCCATTTCCAACATTTATCTTTACGTCATATATATAGCTAAGCCCTAATTTAGGTTAACGTACGGTGAGAAGTATCCGTAGCAAATAAATAACAAAGTGAAACCAGCAACAATGCCCTAGCATGACAAACAAAGATAACAAATCTCAAAAATACACACAACGGTACAGGTATCATGGATAAATACACTATTAAAATGAATGCACATTTAATTATTAACCAATCTTAACTACCCTGATTAGAATACTGATTGCATCTTATCATCACATAAATGCGTGTGATTAGGTTGGCAATAGCGCAGTAAGAACTGCGTCTAACATTTCATTAGTCACAACGGCCCACAAGTTAGGAACTATGGTGGCGCCAGTGACCTTAGTCGTTTCAAAATAGTATCAGCTGATCCTAATTAATGTCAGTTCCACCAAGGAAGGATCAGCTCAATGCGTCAGTCAACAAAAAAAATTAGATCAAATTTAGAATCAGTTTCAAATTAGTTAAATTTTCTTTGAATAATCGGTTTAAAATTATTAGGTTCCATGATTTAGTTGTTCTCTTAGTTCGTCGTTTTAGATCCCTTACTGTGTATTTTAGATTATTAGTGACTATAAAGACACATGCCGAAAACAAGCACACGCTTCTATAGTGTTGTCTCTAACAATAACTCATCTGACTACAACCTCACGGGTAGCACAAAAACACAGGCTATAAGAAGCTCAATACGCTGCTCTCAGGCACGCAACACCTTGGCTATTGTGATTCAAAACATAATTATCATCACCGGAAAAGTTCCATAAAATATTGTGTGTGCACAGACTCTACCCGTCATTAGTCTCGAATAGGCACAAAAATAGCACAAGTAGCTACTTATATACATGGTCTGGTCATGATCTAAAACGCACGGAAAAACGTCCGTTCATAGATTACCAATTCACGGAAACAACGGAAACTGTCGTAAGCGCAAACGACTTTTAAACCTGTGTCGTAACAGTCTTACAATGGATTCCAGTGATCCGCATTGAATCTAATATTTCATGGGAAACATTTCGTCGTTTGTCAATGATACTGCAGTCGTCTCACGATATAATCACTTTTGAATGATGGTTAATATTAGCTCGTAACTGGCAGCGTGGCCTTGAGTCAACTGGTACACACATATTTGACTCACTGTTGTGACAATGCTTATAACACTGTCTTGCCTTCACAAAAATCAGAATGCATTGTACTATATTTTAGAGCTCACAATCGACAGTCCTATCTGAGGCTCATATGTCTCAAATACACACATAATTACAGGTCCATTAATACTTGAGCTAGTTCAAAACTCAGCTCTTCTTAATATCAAAGGTTGAAATCAAAGAGAATAAAATCACAGATATCCCTACACACTCCAAGTTGTTTGAAATCTAAAGATACTGCTATCACCCTCGTGCTCTGCTCTGGAGGTAACGCACATCTTCTCCACTCTCAATAAACCTCATAGTAGGTTTTGAGTACGTTTGGTGTCCTCCTCGACATAAAAATAAACATAACCAACAACACTTTACTTCCTGGTGTTGTGAACTGATACGGTGATATTAGCGTAGTATAATACACGGTTTCTGAAACTTTATGCACCAAACCTGCTAATTCCAAACTCTGGAATGATGTGGCTTCTGAGCTTCATAAAATCAAAATTAACCATTCATAAGGCGAAGGGTGATTCTGAACACAGACAAATGATACACCAAAGATTAGCGGTGTATAAAATACATGTACATAAGTGGTTGCCTCTCTATTACACGAAAATGAAAGATTATCAACATCCGTGGCTTAGGCGGCAGCACGCCGGCCTCTCACCGCTGGGTCCGTGGTTCAAATCCCGGTCACTCCATGTGAGATCTGTGCTGGACAAAACGGAGGCAGACAGGTTTTTCTCCGGGTACTCCGGTATTCCCTGTCACAATTTCATTCCAGCAACACTCTCCACTATCATTTCATCTGTCATTCATTTAATCATTGCCCCGGAGGAGTGCGTCGGGCCTCGGCAGCCGGCACAGTTCATATCCTCGCCGCTAGATGGGGGCTTAATTCATTCCATTCCTGACCCGGTCGGGGACTGGAAGCAGGCTGTGGATTTTCATTTTTTCACTTCGCAATGGTTAACGTGTAGACCTAAGGCAGCCTCCATTGCTCTACTAAATAGCTGGCGTTCAGAGATCCAGGGTTCAAATCCGTCAGTTAGAGTGGTAAAGCGTATTGTAACAAGGCCAATTGTACACTTAAATGGAACCGAAGTACTAATGTGTAACCAGTTCCTAATTATGTTGATACATGATCTGCTGATAAAATAATTAGTATTTAATTGTGTTGCAATAGCTTCAATATTACGAATGTGGTTGTATCCAACTGAAGATTCTATAATCGATTACGCTAAACATCAAGAGGGTTCGTATGTAAGCTAAGATAATTATAATATATAAGGTAAGATGGCAAATAATTATTATTAGGTTTTAGATAGTGGGGATTACTCCCTCACAATCTTCTCCTGCACCAGGCCCGTATTCCAGGAGTCTGCAGTGTAGACTAAAAGCAGCAAATAGAGTAGGTCTCAGTATGTCAGGTTTCTTTCCAGGACACAACCAAACTCTTTTTATTCCTGTTCTTCAACCACCCTTCGTCTTGTACATTAATCCTTGTACATACTGTAATGACCCCGGCTACTACACAGGGGTGCGTGGGGTTAAACACCTGTACGATTATAACAACAGCAATAGACATTCACACCTAACTATACCTAAGTGACCTAATAAATAAAACCCTTCAGCTTCTGGTAAAATTGATAATATATTGTTATACCAGACATAAGTCACACATTTCGCAGGATCCTCCTCGTACATGATAATAACACTCCCTATCGTATTTCCACAGATACACATATGATATGATATAGATGACACTTAGGAATAAAGTTGATCGGTACTTACAGATGTTGGCTCCAGCAGTGGTGACCTAGCTCTACTAATTCTGGGGTTATTTGCTCCCAAAAGAATTAGGCCTATACTCGCAGCACAATTGATTTGATTCACACGCCATTCCTACTTTTTCGATTACTTATTACGTTTGGTACTTTTGTAACCAGCATCCAACGATTTACTTTGCGTCGTGGATCTAGTATCAGACCAATGTTTGGAATCCGTTCGTGAATTTACGAATGCGGAGCATATTTGACTCACATCCTTGGAAGAATAAATTGCCGCTATAGTTGCAATATAGATGTACAGATATCAGACTACAATACTTCATGCTGTTCGAAATAAGCAACCTTGGCGATATACTTAAGTCTAGGCTCATCATTCAATTAAGAACTTATATCCAGCAACTCCGTTATTGTATCCAAAACCACAATTAGTGTAAAACTGTAATGTCTTATCCTCCACACACAAGACCAAAAAGACAAGTCCACTTCCGCCCGGAGTTCTACATAGAAACCCGCTCCACACGCGGTCCAAAATAAGAGTCTACACCGCTCCGCGTTCTGAATAAGAGTGTCCCCCAATGCCTTCCACAAAATCCCAAGTACCGTCATCACCCCCCCCCCCCCTCTACAATCACAGGTTACCTGGGTTGATCCACGGATCCACACAATCCCAACGCTTGATTCTCAACATGACCATATATGGAACACAACCCATCGTCACCGCTCGTACATGGATGCCAAGTCTCACCTCTGACTCACGCTTACTGGCGCTCGGGTTTTACCCCGTGTCTGAACACCAACTCGTAATTCATCGCCTGTGTGCACTTTTCTGTTACAAAACTTGCAGATTACTCCAATGTTAAATATTTCAACTTCCCTTGATTTGGATCCTACTCCAATTATAATACTTATACGCTAAACAAATTACTTATAAATTAAGCACGTCATAATATACACTCTAATAAATAATTATAAAACATAAAAAGATCTAAAATAAAAATATACACACGATTAATAAAATCCGTAACTCTCCAGAACACGGGTTCAGTCTGTTTGTAACTTGGAAGGTTACAAATTCCCCTCCATGGAGTTCCCACGAATAAGTGAATGGGGACTCCATCACCAAACACAAAATACACAAATGAGCCTAGAAATATACAATGAACAACATACACAAATGACCCTAAAAATATACAATGAACAACATACACAAATGACCCTTCAAATATAAAAAAATTACCCTCAATACAATCATTTTCTTGACATCTGAATCTACACAATCATTCTTCCAAAAGTCTTTGTATTGTCCTAAAACTAACTCACACAGATCTCTCAAGTGTCCTAAAAACTAACTGACACGGAATTTCCTCACTTGTCCTTCACTTTGCCATGTCAAACATGACCGATATGGCACAGAACCATGTTACACACGCTGAAATACATGCTACAATGCATTTACGTAATTTGCTCTGCTTTGTTTCGCTTGGCTAATGGTGGCCTCTTCGTCATTACTTGCAGTGTACCTGTATAATACACCACAATGTCTGCTAAATCTGCCTCAGAGGATCTGACCTACCATTACATGCTAATATACTTCTTAAGGTTATAGACATTGTATCTCCCTACAATGGTACCTTGGTGGTATGTTAAGCTATACGCACACTCGCCAATATGCTTATTAACTACGAAGGGTCCCTTATACAATTCAAAAAACTTGGACATTTCCTTGTCAACAGCGGAAAACGGACATGGCATTCTGAGCAAGGCCTGGTCACCAACATAAAAAAAATCAAACTTCACTCTCTTTTGCTGGCGCCTACGTTTATTTCCTGCTTTCTCTAAATTAAACCTAGCCAGCCGGAAGCTGATATCCCTGTCGATGTCTTCTCCCGTTTCCAATCCTAAGATTCTTGCGATTACATTTGTAGGCTTCCTACCAAATTGCAGCTCATTAGGGGTGCATTTCGTGCTCTCATGCAGCGTATTATTGAATCATTGTTCAATATCTCCTAGTTTGGAGAACCATGCATTATGGCCATCGCTTACATAAGCACGGAATACCCGCCCAAAATCTTTCATAATTCTTTCGGACATATTTCCTTGCGGGTATCTTATAGAAGAGAAAATATGCTCGACACCCACTTCACCTAACTTGGTCTTCCAGATTTTCGAGGTGAACTGGCTGCCGTGGTCAGTCAATACGGTACTCTGATGGGCTTCCCGAACTCAGGTATGTATTTGTCGTCCATTTGTAGGGCGCAACCCTTCCCCGTCGCTTTCCTCAGGGGATACAGTTTGACAAACTTATTAAAAGAGTCAACAATCACGAAGATATACTGATATCCGTACCGAGATGTGACTAATGGCCCATACAAATCACAACATAGTAAATCCCGCGGTTTTTCAGTGATTACCGCCTGACGAGGTCCCTGAAAATATCTCGTCGGGGCTTTACGACGTTGACAAGAATCACAACTCGCAAGAACTTTCCTGATATTCCTTCCCATGTTACGCCAAATAAAATGCTGCTGAACAGCGAAAAGAACTTTAGCTGCTCCAAAGTGCCCCAAAGCTTTATGGTGATACCAGATCATAGCCTCCTGCAAAGACTTAGGTACGCATACCTTCCTCTCACCTAGGTGACATAACCTCGCCAATAAGCCGCACTCCAGCTTATAAGTGAACTTACGCACCTGAAGTCTCGCTCCAGCCTCCTTCTCTCTCAACTCCCCCAAGATCTGAGCCATGCTCTCGTCTTTTTCTTGCTCTGCCAACATATTCCGGAGCTTACCAATCTCCTCCACACAATCTGCCGTCTTTGTGACACATAAAACAACACCCTGTTGCATGTTCACCACCCGGTGATCATCATCACCTATGTTCCTGCTTAGGAAGTCAGCCACGATATTCTCCTTACCCTTGATGTGTACAACCTCTAGATCGTACTCACTGATCGCCAAGATCCATCTCGACATCCTGTTTGAGGTCAACTTACACGATCCCATAAATACCAAAGCATTATGGTCCGTGAGCACCTTCAGTTTGCTCCCCAAAACATAGCTTCGAAACTTACCAAGCGAGTACACAATTGCTAACAATTCTATCTCCGTGATAGTATAACGCTTCTCAGCCGTACTCAAACCCCTAATAGCTAATGAGACTATTCCTAGATTTCCTTCTTCATCATACTGGCACAGCACCCCTGAAATCCCTAACATACTGGCATCAGTCATAAGGACGTAAGGACAATCTAATCTAGGGTATTTCAGTATAACTGAATCCACGAAACCTCTCTTCAACTCAGCGAAAGCTGCCTCGTGCTCATGGTTCCACACCCTTCTTGCACCCTGCTTCAACAATTCCCTAAAAGATTCAACCAGATTAGATTACCTAACGACAAATCTCCTAAAATAGTTGAAACCCCCCAATATGCTTCTAAGTTGCTTGGCGTTACGTGGTGTAGCGGTGTTGTTTATTTTCTCTAAACGCGATTGTTCCGGGAAAATCCCTTGAGTAGTAATTGTGTGCCCCAGAAAAGTAATCTGTTGTGTTGCAAACGAAGACTTACTAAGTTTCACTGTAAAACCCCCCTCCCTTAACTTTCTCAAAACTATGTCCACGTGTCTTATGTGATCCTCCTTAGTGTGAGATGCAATAATAAGATCGTCAATGTATATTGTATCAAAATCATGTGTGTCCCTCCCTAATACTAAATTTAAAGCCCTGATCAACGCTGAACTACTAGTTTTGCATCCAAATGGCACCACACAATGCTGAAAAAGACCACCCTTATAGCTGAAAGCCGTTAACTTCCTATCTTCCATTCTTAAAGGGACCTTCCAAAAGCTAGCCCTCAGATCAATGGTTGAAAAGAACTTCCTACCAGTAAATTTCTGAACTAGGTCTTCAATGCACTCAGGCCTCTGGGTGTGTCCTGCCAATCTCAAATTTAATTGACGAGCGTCAATACATAATCTAACTGAACCATCACTCTTACCAACAACAACATGGGGGTTAGAATACTTACTAGTGGAAGGCTCTATAATACCCTGGTCTAACATACGGTTAATCTCGTCCTCCACAGCGGCAGCATACCTGAAAGGAATGGCATATCAGGGTCCTGAAAAAGGTGAACTATCCACTAGTTCGAACTGATGGGTGTACACGTGCGTTAATCCAGGCTTATCACTAAATACCTCTTTGTTGACCCGCAAAACTTCCAATAAATCTTCTTTACTCTCATCACACAACTTACTTTTGTCCACCGCTTCCCAAAGTGGATCACCTCCATGTTCCTCTACCGAAATATGGGACACAGCCTCCAGCTGCACCTCCTCATCAGATACTCCTACTGACATCCCCTCCAACCCCTTAGTGATACCCGCTCCATCCATCTCCTCAACTAACTCACAACTCATCTTATTTCCCTGACCAGTAATGCCTTTCTCCAGACATAAAACTCCGCTATCGAAATCCATAACAACCTTATGCTTATTTAACCAGTCATTACTGTACCCGTTCGTCCTGGGGATGCGATGACCCATCTGCTATTACATCGCATTCCTGGATTTCCAGGACAGAGCGGAGTTAAATGAACATCTAGTCAAATAAGGAATGTGTCGGAAATTCAGTTGAAATATCACAAAGGCAGAGGGTAACACGAGATAAAGTATCTCCAGGGTCGTTACGGGTTTAAATTTAATTTTAAAAAATACAAATAGCAATGGGCGCCATCAACTGAATCCCTAGCAAACCACATCCTTCCTGGTTAAGCCTTAATTAAGACAAGGAAAGAAATAGGAAAATCACATCATCATCAGATCACAACTAATATAAAAACAAATTTATTCAACTTTGATAGTCAGACAGACATATTAAACACTCATCCTACCTGAGAGCATGGTCGAATGCCAACGTTAAATTTTCATTGTCCAGAAAATCGAACCATCTCTATTCTACTCAAAGTGTATTAAATCCACATAAAATAGGAAAAATATCTAAAGTTCTCTTGGGTTCTCAGGATCACCGTAGCACTATGCCTTTGCGTCACTGACATTCGTGATACCTGAGACCTAACTTCTCTTTAAATTAACATCATGAATGTGGATGTAAAAATATAATTAATCTGTCTAAACACATATATTCTAATCACATATTTAAATATCACATAATTTATGGCTTGCATGGCATTATTCAAATACTGAATATGTTAGTGAATTGCTCCTAAACATTGAATAATAAATTTACACTATTTACACAGTCATTAATAATTGCTTGTTTGTGAATCACAGAAAATCCACTACTCATTGGTAATAATCATCATCATCATCATCAAAATTAAATATTTCTCACATTTGTTCTCATCTCAAAATTCATTATATTCATGTCAGAATAATTAATTCATTATCATCAAATCATTTAAATGAATATTATAATCATCAATTCTTTATACATTCTAATTATTCACACTCTCTCATTTCACCATCTCCTTAAGATTAAATCATCTTAAATCATCAATATAAATAGTTTAATTCATCAACTCAAATTGCAATTCTTCAAATCATTCAAATCATATCTCTCAATTAAATTTATTTAAATCCATTTAAATTTATTAATCATCAGCTTCTTTAATTAATTATCACCTTCTAATTCAGTTATTCATCATCTATTTAATCATCTATTAATTTATTCAAATCAGCTTATTTACTCAATCTTTAATTCATCCATTTATTTAATTCATTGGTTTATTCCAAAATTTAATTTATCAATTTATTTAAATTTCATTCATCTGGTTATTTAGATTTTTATTATTTCATCTAGTCATTCTGATTTTTATTTCATTAGGTCAGATCATTAATATGCTTAAACTTCAGATTATTATTTCATTAATTATTATTATCAGAAAATCTTGTATTATCAACATTATTTATTTGTTTAATTTCCTAACAAATTGTTTACTATGGTTTATAGAACGTTGTCTCACAGTTTTATCACTTCCAAGTTATATCTCGTATTCAATTATCATACCAAAAATATTATTGCCTTCACAAAATCACGTTGGATCTCACTATCCACAACTAAATTATATATTCCCACTTTATCAAATATCACATTTGAATACCACAATTATTCCACAAAACTCCATAAATATTCAGCGCACAGCATGAATCTCAAAAATTATGCTAGACTGGGTTCGACAACCTCATGTCTGCCTCAAAATACATCAGCAATATTGCAACTTCCAATTGGCAACTTCCACAAAATGCCTATCACAAACTTCACTTAATCACGTTGCATGATCTACAAAAAATATAACTGGCTTCAAATTATCAACGCACACAATCTCCAATAACTGTAATTAATCTGATCACATCTAGACAACTTCTTAAACAATTGGGAAAAATATTTTACCTTAGTAATCGAAATCAAATTCAAGATCTGCTTTCAAATAGCATAAATTCTCTTAAAATTCTCATAATTCACTTTACAGAAAAACACCAATGTGCTATAATCTCTCACATCGAAATATGCAATACTGATCTGCCTCAAAATAAATCTGACCATTACTGATTCATCTTACAAGATTCAATTACTTTAAATCCTTCTCAAAGGTATTAAATTCAATCATAAAAATTATCAAAAGCATCAACTGTATCAGCTGTTAAATGAAAGTACTCTCAAAACAGTATAGCAACAAAATATTGGATTGGCAAACAAGAATTACAAAATGTAACCCTGCTGACATTTATTTTTAATTTATTTAACAAAATTCGACTGATATGTGACTAGTAGTTTCTTGTTTGATCCTCTTACAATCTCAAGTACACTCGGATGATAAAAATGAGTTCCTCAATGGCAAGTAAAGATGAGTACCACTACGCAATCGTATAAATACGAAAGGCCTTGCCCCGTTGTCTAACATGATAATGCCCTGAACGATGGGTAAAGATGTGTACCACCACGCAATCGCCTAAAGCGAAAGGCCCCATCTCGTCGTCTAATTAGTGAATGCACCAGATTGGAATCAACAAGTCTCTAGTTGTCACATAAAAGCGATATTCATTCACTTGAGTGAATAACGTCTTAATATCTCCAAACAATCCAATGGAAAAAATCCCTACTGATGAATAATACACACTCGCTAGTATGCAATGAACTGACGAAGTAATTTAAATAATCCAATTGCAGATCACGAGTTCGAAATACTCGCCACAAAAAAATAACTATCCAAGAACAACTATCCTTGCTGGAAAATGTCTAAAAGACCAAACATCTGCTTCATAAAGCCAACCAATGGTGAGAATGTCGTATAATGGTGCCTGCCATATCATATGGTAACGCCATATTCTAGCAAAATTTGAACAAATAATGTCTAAGCCATGTCTAAATAATTGTAGAACTCCTACTAGAAAAATATACAAATATGCCCAGTGTTCATGAAAATATCATATCAGAAAGTCATAACTCTTACAGTACCTTCTCATATCAGCTGTTAATATATTTCCAAGATCGTCGATTATCCTCGTGTGTAATAAATTTCTCGAAAGATCGACGTGAATATCGTATCACCCACGCAATAACGATCGCCTTCATATCCCAAGTGAATCAGCTGTTGTACCTCCTCTTCTTCAGGAACCGAATCCATCGCTCCGTGGTGCCATCACGCCTCTGTCTTCGTTTACTCCGACATGATGAACTGCATGTTATCCATAGCGGATACTGTCCAAATCCTTACGTAAAAGTTCATAAAAGCAGCGTACCCCATATTCTTCTTCTGTGTTACGCCACTGTCCCATACAATGTTCGGTTTGCTTGTTAAAAGTTCAATCTCCACAGCGGTTAAGTCTCACTTGTAGAAAATAAATTTTATTTATGAGAGTGTATAAGTTTTTGAAACACCCTGTAGCTGTGTTCGTACTCGATATTTTATAATAATTCATGAAAAAGAATTGTATTAATGCACGTGCCAATGTTCATAAGTGCATATACTTGTAACATTTCGTTTGCTTAAAAGCGTTAATGTTGTTTGGACCCCATGGTCGCTCTACATGTTCCGTTATGAAATGCATAGTCGTAATGTCATTTGAATATCTAAGTTCATTTGAAGTTTACTATTGCAGTATATTATAACTATCTGCCTGCACAATCCTATTACTGAATATAAGTCCCAACTCAATGATGTAACTGAATGTTGAAATGAAGTTCAGCTTCTTTAAAGTTGCCTGCGTATAAAAGTCGGAACTAGCACGCTCGGTTCTACTGCACTGTTCCAGAATGATATACGCCTAAAGCCGGCCTCGCCATGCCGCTTCGCTGTACTGTTCTACGTTACAAAATCAGCTCGAAATAAACTTCTCAATCTCGTATTATAATGCTGTTCTGAACCCGGCTTTTCTCCTGCTTACACGGCCCGTACAGCTTGCCTCGTTACCGGTCCTCGTACCGCCTAGCGTGCGTTGCTTGCCTTGACTCACTGACCTACATTCCGCTCTCTGCTTGGTGAAGTAATACTGTCGCTTTCACGCCACGTAACAAGTGCTCTGCACCGCTCAACTTGTCGTACTCTCTGCGCATGTGTTCTACTCAGCCCTGCTGACTGAACTCGACTGAAGTGATACTGCTGTCTCTAGACTGCGTTGACCAGCTCCTACCTGGCGCTGTCACGTGATGCTCCCCCACCTTCTGTGGTCATGCGTCACAAGTATAATCTCGACCACCATCATCTTGGCTATTAAGTTATACAATAACTTAAGGGGTCATCTGTCTTTCTTCAAGTTATTACCATATATAATGCTTGACATTTCTTCTCCTCCCCATAGATGATATAATACTATGTTCCATTTAGATCTTAATAAAACTTCATATTTCCTCCCATAATTCCATCTGCATGACTGGCAGTGCCATCCTAATCCTTGGCCTTCTACGTCATTTCCTAACATTCCTCTTTACTCGATCTGAGCGCTATCTTTACAACTCTTCCCATAAATCTCAACTACGGCTCAATTTCAGCTGGCGTAGCCGATAGCCTCAACTAGGTATCGGGTACATCGCTCCCGTACATCTCCTTTTTTTATCAGGCTTGAGAAAAGAAATACACTCTCAGGCATTCTATACAAAACATATGTACACGATAGCTCTACAATCATCTTACTCAGCATGATGATACTTTCTAATGCTAGCTGCGTTAAAAGTCCCCACTATTTCATTAGTATCCATTCCCTCGATGTACTATATCTCCTTAAATTAGATCATCTTCTTTGACTTGCTATCTCTCAACAATGATGATTGATTTCCAATGATTAGTATCCTGATTCTTCGTTACTTTGTCGTTTATTTCTTCCTTCTGCACTCTTGCTTGCTCGATTAACATCTCTAGTTATCTCTTCGGGTGGTGCACTAGGCTGTCTACTTTCTTGCCTTGATCTCCCATATTCTCGATTATCTTGTCGTTCATTTGGATCATTTCTTCTTCTATCCTGCCTATTGTTCTGATTAGACTGCTGACCTTGGTTCCAGTTGTATCGACCCCGATATCTATTATTGTATCTATTCCTATTTTGGTATCTGGAATTCTGATCATTGTTCCTGTATCTACTGTTTCTTGCGTCCTGATCGTATGGCCTCTCATATGGTCCTCGATATCGATCATTCCCACGAACGTTGTGAATGTTTCCTCTATTCCCTTCGTTCCTTCTGTTTCCCCAGGTATCTCTTCTATCCGTCTGTGCTGCGTTATCGACAAACACCGCATTCACCTCTTGCGTGTTTCGATTATCGTTCCTTGCAGTTCTGGGTGTAATTTGAGCGCTTGTATAATCTAATCGGCGTAAAATATCGTCATAGTGCTCAAGTGTGTTCGCTCCCGATGCTATGAGTGATCGTTGTACCTCAACTGGCAACTGTCTTGCTATAGCTTGCAAAAGCTCTTCTTCTGGCAATGGAGGAATCAAAAACTGTAATTTAGCCAATTTCGAGGTAAAGTAATTAGCATAATGCGTTGGATGTGACGTAGAGTAACGCTTCGAATACATTTCTGCTCTTACGTTCAGCTGATCCTCTGCACTCCAAAATCTCCGTAAGAATGCTATGGCAAATTATTACATATTCGCAAAATTGCTCCTGAATGCGCGAAACCATGTTAACGCTGGCCCGTCTAAGGCGCGTTCGACTATCCTTAGTTCTCTCTCCTTGTCTACTCTATGTTCCGCCATGTAATCGCGGATATCTCTCAGAAATTCGACTGGTGTGACTCCTGTGTTCCCTGAAAACTTCCTTGGTTTGTCGTCCAAATTTCTGATGATGGTCACTGGACCTGAGTATCGTTCACTCGTACCAAACGTACTCCTATTCGAATTCGGATTATCTTGAGGGGTTGAACTAGCCCTTTCGAATGTTACATTCTGTTGCTTTTGACGGTCTTCTCCCACGCTAACCTCTTGACTGTTCATACTGCGGTCTATCGGTGTCTGATTTATCGATACTTCCCCCGTTGTAACATTTTGACTTGTGAAACTATTTATTATAGATTCTATTTTAGTCATCCTATCTTCTGTTCGTTTTTCTACGGTCTTGACCTTAGTCTCCAAATCATCTAACGACGTAACATTCTGCGTTCTGTTACTCTCTTCTAAATCATTCTTCAATTCGTCTATCTTATCTTCGCATGTAGTCTTTACTGACGCGACTTGTTCCTTTAACTGATCAACATCTGTCCTAAACTGAGTTGAATCTATCTTCATCGCTTCCTTATTCTCAGTAAATCACGCTTCTAAGTTCGCCATACCTGCGATTAATTTCTCATCCAACCCTGCACGTTTTTCTTTTGCTTCGGCATCGACCTCTCTATACCGTTCTTCCACTATTGCACCGACTCTATTTTTGAATAAAGCTAAGTTTTCATTAACCTTTTGCTCTATATCATCATCAATTTTCCTAATGTCTATCTGCAATTGGTTTTCTAAGGATTTCAAGTTAGAATTAACCTCTCCTAAGACTTCCTCTTTAACGGTCCCAATTACTGACTTTAAACCTTTGATTTCATTACCTAGATTCATTTCTAGACCTTTGATTTTAGTTTCGAAAGATACTTCGGTAGACCACTCTTGTGTTTTGCCTACGTCTGCCACTAAACCATCCATGTCGAATCTCAACTTCGATACATCTGATTTAATGTCTTTCGGTATGGACATAACATCTGTTCTCAAATTAAGAATGTTTTCTTCTTCTCTAATTTCTAAATCAATAATATTTTTTCTTAACGTTTGCACATTTTCTTCTCCTTTCATTTTTACTGCTTTTATATCTAATTGTAAAGCCTTAAAGATTTCATCATTCTTTAATGTTAATCTATTCTCCAAACTAGTTAAATTGTTTTTCAACTCTGTGTTATTTTCTTCATTACGAGCTTGTAATCTAGTTTCTAATAATTTAAAACTATCTTTCAAGTTAGCTTCACTAGCTTTCAAATTATTTTCATTGCTAGCCTGTAACTATTTTAATTCATCCCTATTGCTGGACTGCAATCTGGTCTCTAATGACTTTAATTCATCTTTACTATTTGACTGTAATCTATCTTCCAATAATCTCATTTCATCTTTACTATTGGACTGTAATCTGGTCTCTAATGACTTTAAATTATCTTTCAGATTGTCTTCATTACTAGCCTGTAATAATTGCACCTATTCTTTACATCTAGCTTCTAACCTAGCTTCTGAATCATTTATCTGCTCTTTAACTTCTGTTTCCATTTTATAAATAGTTACTGCAATACTAGACATGCCATTCTGTAACTCTCCTTAGCTAAATCTTCCGGTAACATAATTATATCTTTCAATAAACTTTTTATTCAGAGACGTTAGATAACAACACATCGCAATGTATAAATTCCTGCATTCACTTGGGTATAAGAAAAATGACTTATAACTAAACATGATATAACACTAATATGATTAACATGATCACTGGAATGGGCATACAAGTATATTGTCTGACTAAGTTTAATAAATTTTATAACACGATTAAATGAAGTTGAGATCAATCTCTTCGTAATCTAAATCTGATGTGATTCCATAGAATAAACAAAATCGAAGCCCCACGGGTGGGTAAAGCCAATTATCCCTCTCTCTCTCTACCCGTTCGTCCTGGGGATGCGATGACCCATCTGCTATTACATCGCATTCCTGGATTTCCAGGACAGAGCGGAGTTAAATGAACATCTAGTCAAATAAGGAATGTGTCGGAAATTCAGTTGAAATATCACAAAGGCAGAGGGTAACACGAGATAAAGTATCTCCAGGGTCGTTACGGGTTTAAATTTAATTTAAAAAAATACAAATAGCAATGGGCGCCATCAACTGAATCCCTAGCAAACCACATCCTTCCTGGTTAAGCCTTAATTAAGACAAGGAAAGAAATAGGAAAATCACATCATCATCAGATCACAACTAATATAAAAACAAATTTATTCAACTTTGATAGTCAGACAGACATATTAAACACTCATCCTACCTGAGAGCATGGTCGAATGCCAACGTTAAATTGTCATTGTCCAGAAAATCGAACCATCTCTATTCTACTCAAAGTGTATTAAATCCACATAAAATAGGAAAAATATCTAAAGTTCTCTTGGGTTCTCAGGATCACCGTAGCACTATGTCTTTGCGTCACTGACATTCGTGATACCTGAGATCTAACTTCTCTTTAAATTAACATCATGAATGTGGATGTAAAAATATAATTAATCTGTCTAAACACATATATTCTAATCACATATTTAAATATCACATAATTTATGGCTTGCATGGCATTATTCAAATACTGAATATGTTAGTGAATTGCTCCTAAATATTGAATAATTAATTTACACTATTTACACTGTCATTAATAATTGCTTGTTTGTAAATCACAGAAAATCCACTACTCATTGGTTATAATCATCATCATCATCATCATCAAAATTAAATATTTCTCACATTAGTTCTCATCTCAAAATTCATTATATTCATGTCAGAATAATTAATTCATTATCATCAAATCATTTAAATGAATATTATAATCATCAATTCTTTATACTTTTTAATTATTCACACTCTCTCATTTCAGCATCTCCTTCAGATTAAATCATCTTAAATCATCAATATAAATTGTTTAATTCATCAACTCAAATTGCAATTCTTCAAATCATTCAAATCATATCTCTCAATTAAATTTATTTAAATCCATTTAAATTTATTAATCATCAGCTTCTTTAATTAATTATCACCTTCTAATTCAGTTATTCATCATCTATTTAATCATCTATTAATTTATTCAAATCAGCTTATTTATTCAATCTTTAATTCATCCATTTATTTAATTCATTGGTTTATTCCAAAATTTAATTTATCAATTTATTTAAATTTTATTCATCTGGTTATTTAGATTTTTATTATTTCATCTAGTCATTCTGATTATTATTTCATTAGGTCAGATCATTAATATGCTTAAACTTCAGATTATTATTTCATTAATTATTATTATCAGAAAATCTTGTATTATCAACATTATTTATTTGTTTAATTTCCTAACAAATTGTTTACTATGGTTTATAGAACGTTGTCTTACAGTTTTAACACTTACTAGTTATATCACGTATTCAATTATCATGCCCAAAAATATTATTGCCTTCACAAAATCACGTTGGATCTCACTATCCACAACTACATTATATATTTTCACTTTATCAAATATCACATTTGAATACCACAGTTATTCCACAAAACTCCATAAATATTCAGCGCACAGCGTGAATCTCAAAAATTATGCTAGACTGGATTCGACAACCTCATGTCTGCCTCAAAATACATCAGCAATATTGCAACTTCCACTTGGCAACTTCCACAAAATGCCTATCACAAACTTCACTTAATCACGTTGCACGATCTACAAAAAATATAACTGGCTTCAAATTATCAACGCACACAATCTCCAATAACTGTAATTAATCTGATCACATCTAGACAACTTCTTAAACAATTGGGAAAAATATTTTACCTTAGTAATCGAAATCAAATTCAAGATCTGCTTTCAAATAGCATAAATTCTCTTAAAATTCTCATAATTCACTTTACAGAAAAACACCAATGTGCTATAATCTCTCACATCGAAATATGCAATACTGATCTGCCTCAAAATAAATCTGACCATTAATGATTCATCTTACAAGATTCAATTACTTTAAATCCTTCTCAAAGGTATTAAATTCAATCATAAAAATTATCAAAAGCATCAACTGTATCAGCTGTTAAATGAAACTACTCTCAAAAGAGTATAGCAACAAAATATTGGATTGGCAAACAAGAATTACAAAATGTAACCCTGCTGATATTTATTTTTAATTTATTTAACAAAATTTGACTGATATGTGACTAGTAGTTTCTTGTTTGATCCTCTTACAATCTCAAGTACACTCGGATGATAAAAATGAGTTCCTCAATGGCAAGTAAAGTTAAGTACCACCCCGCAATCGTATAAATACGAAAGGCCTTGCCCCGTTGTCTAACATGATAATGCCCTGAACGATGGGTAAAGATGTGTACCACCACGCAATCGCCTAAAGCGAAAGGCCCCGTCTCGTCGTCTAATGAGTGAATGTACCAGATTGGAATCAACAAGTCTCTAGTTGTCACATAATAGCGATATTCATTCACTTGAGTGAATAACATCTTAATATCTCCAAACAATCCAATAGAAAAAATCCCTACTGATGAATAATACACACTCGCTAGTATGCAATGAACTGACGAAGTAATTTAAATAATCCAATTGCAGATCACGAGTTCGAAATACTCGCCACAAAAAAAATAACTATCCAAGAACAACTATCCTTGCTGGAAAATGTCTAAAAGACCAAACATCTGCTTAATAAAGCCAACCAATGGTGAGAATGTCGTATAATGGTGCCTGCCATGTCATATGGTAACGCCATATTCTAGCAAAATTTGAACAAATAATGTCTAAGCCATGTCTAAATAATTGTAGAACTCCTACTAGAAAAATATACAAGTATGCCCAGTGTTCATGAAAATATCGTATCAGAAAGTCATAAATCTTACAGTACCTTCTCATATCAGCTGTTAATATATTTCCAAGATCGTCGATTATCCTCGTGTGTAATAAATTTCTCGAAAGATCGACGTGAATATCTTATCACCCACGCAATAACGATCGCCTTCATATCCCAAGTGAATCAGCTGTTGTACCTCCTCTTCTTCAGGAACCGAATCCATCGCTCCGTGGTGCCATCACGCCTCTGTCTTCGTTTACTCCGACATGATGAACTGCATGTTATCCATAGCGGATACTGTCCAAATCCTTACGTAAAAGTTCATAAAAGCAGCGTACCCCATATTCTTCTTCTGTGTTACGCCACTGTCCCATACAATGTTCGGTTTGCTTGTTAAAAGTTCAATCTCCACAGCGGTTAAGTCTCACTTGTAGAAAATAAATTTTATTTATGAGAGTGTATAAGTTTTTGAAACACCCTGTAGCTGTGTTCGTACTCGATATTTTATAATAATTCATGAAAAAAATGTATTAATGCACGTGCCAATGTTCATAAGTGCATATACTTGTAACATTTCGTTTGCTTAAAAGCGTTAATGTTGTTTGGACCCCATGGTCGCTCTACATGTTCCGTTATGAAATGCATAGTCGTAATGTCATTTGAATATCTAAGTTCATTTGAAGTTTACTATTGCAGTATATTATAACTATCTGCCTGCACAATCCTATTACTGAATATAAGTCCCAACTCAATGTTGTAACTGAATGTTGAAATGAAGTTCAGCTTCTTTAAAGTTGCCTGCGTATAAAAGTCGGAACTAGCACGCTCGGTTCTACGGCACTGATCCAGAATGATCTACGCTTAAAGCCGGCCTCGCCATGCCGCTTCGCTGTACTGTTCTGCGTTACAAAATCAGCTCGAAATAAAGTTCTCAAACTCGTATTATAATGTTGTTCTGACCCCGGCTTTTCTCCTGCTTACACGGCCCGTACAGCTTGCCTCGTAATCGGTCCTCGTACCGCCTAGCGTGCGTTGCTTGCCTTGACTCACTGACCTACTTTCCGCTCTCTGCTTGGTGAAGTAATACTGTCGCTTTCACGCCACGTAACAAGTGCTGTGCACCGCTCAACTTGCCGTACTCTCTGCGCATGTGTTCTACTCAGCCCTGCTGACTGAACTCGACTGAAGTGATACTGCTGTCTCTAGACTGCGTTGACCAGCTCCTACCTGGCGCTGTCACGTGATGCTCCCCCACCTTCTGTGGTCATGCGTCACAAGTATAATCTCGACCACCATCATCTCGGCTATTAAGTTATACAATAACTTAAGGGATCATCTGTCTTTCTTCAAGTTATTACCATATATAATGCTTGACATTTCTTCTCTTCTTAGATGATATAATACTATGTTCCATTTAGATCTTAATAAAACTTCATATTTCCTCCCATAATTCCATCTGCTTGACTGGCAGTGCCATCCTAATCCTTGGCCTTCTACGTCATTTTCTAACATTCCTCTTGACTCGATCTGAGCGCTATCTTTATAACTCTTCCCATAAATCTCAACTACGGCTCAATGTCAGCTGGCGTAGCCGATAGCCTCAACTAGGTATCGGGTACATTACCAAGCACCACTTCATAAATTAAATTTGGTATGACCAAACAACACTGAAGACTGACTTTACCTTCTAACTTAACAGGCAACAATACCTGCTTACTGACCTTCTAACTCTTACTTCCTACAACAGTGATAATTTGTAAGGTCTTAATAGGTATCTCTTCCAACTCATGACCATCTCTAATAATTTCTTCATAAGCCATCTTGCTTATGCATGACCTTTCACTTCCAGAGTCTACCTGAGCCTTCATTTCTCTCCCTAAAATATCTACTTCAATGACCGATGAAAATCCATCGCTCTTACCTTCTACTTTTAACTCCTCTTGGTCAGATAATAAATCCTCCTTCGTCGTAGGCGTGAAACTCATCTTCTCTTCCTGAATCACACACTGCCTAACATATCTACCTTCGGGCTGTCTACCTGACCTACTTACACAACCCGCTACTAGTTTAAATTACTCGTGCCCGCTACCTGAGATGGTTCCTGTCCCCTCCTAGATTCATTCACTCCCTGAACTGTCCCCTCCTGTTGGCCCCTCTGAACATTTTCCCGCCTTTGGACATTATCTCTCCTCTGATAGTTATCCCCTTGTCAATTATTTTCTGCCCTCCACTTATTGTGCTCCTCCCTCCTTCTATTTAAATTGTCACCTCTGCCAGCCTGATTGAACCTATTTCTATTCTGATTAGGTTGATGCTCATTCTTCCTATTCTCAGCCTTCACTTCCGTCCAGTTCATTTGCTGAAGGCCCAAATTGTCGAGACTAGTTAATAGCTCTTCAAAATCCTCGATACTTTTCACTTTCTGCATGCAGCTTGCCTGCTGTATTCTAATGGGAAATTGTTTCAGCATCAACCTAACAATATCTATGTCTGAGGTGACCCCATCTAAGTTTTTCCATAACAATACATGAGCTAGAAAATACTCTGTGAGGGATACCCCGTCGCGCTCCCTAAATTTTCCTAACATGAGGTTTTCCCTTTCCCTGGCTTGAATTGCTTCTCCCCAAAATTTGGCCTTAAATTTCCCTTTAAAATCTTCTATATTCCTCATATTTGGCCTATAGATCTCGAACCAAGATCTTACATCCCCCTTGAACGAGTGTGACAGGATTTCCATTACCGTTTCCCAATCTATTAATTCATCATCTTAACTTTTTTAAACTTCTTTTCTACGGACTTTAAATATTCCATTGGATTAAATTGCCACGAATTAAATTGTGGCAGACCCAGATCATTATTGGAACAACCAAGTGACATTGCTCCTCTGTGACTCATCGGTCGGTCTCTCACCTCTCTTCTCACTTTTATTAACTCTTCCTTAAGTTTTTCATTATTTTTCGCCAATGTCACATGTTCTCCCTTAAGTCTCTCGATCTCCCCCAATTTATTTTCTACGGCTCCTACTCTATGTAAATATTCCTTAGACTCATCCCTTACGGTATTGCAAACCTCTGTACACGTTCCGCTCACTCGCTTTTCTATAAGTTTCCCGTTCACAATAATTTCTTTCCTGACTTCCCCCAGATCCCGCTTCTGCTTTTCCTGATGGCCTTCCATCCTTGCTAGCCTACTTTCCACGCTATCCTGTCTTCTGTCTATTTCCTTCCTAAGAACATCTTCTCTCTCCTCTATTTTACTACTAAGATCCTTCTCTAAGTTCTCTAATCTACTGCTCATGACTGATTTATGCTCCTGTACTTCCTTACTTAATTCTTCTATCTTAGTATTTGTTGGCTCTGCCTGTTTCTTTACCGCCTCATCTACATAAAATTTCACCGATTCCACCTGCTTTCCTACAGACTCTATTTGTTAGCCTAATTCTTGCTTCTGCTGACCCATAGACTCTTTAACCTCACCTATCTCCTCCTTACTTACAACTTCTATTTTCTGACCCATAGATTCTATCATCGACTCTTCCTGATGTTTCATAGACTCTTTCACACCTCCTATTTCCTTACTGATAAACTTTTTCTCGCCTCCTATATCCTTGCTTAAGGATTCATTAGACTTACTTACACTTTCCATTTTCTTACTCATAGACTCTATTTTCTGATTTACTGACTCTCCTTGCTATTCAATCCCTTTTATAGATTCTTTCATACCTCCTTCTATCTTCTTACCCATAGACTCTATCAAAGCCGCAAGCATTTGGAGCATCCTATCGTTCACAACCCCCCCCCCCCCCGTTATCGTTACTGTTAGTACCCTCCTGTATAGCGACCTGGCTTTGCTCGGAATTAATAGATTCCCCGGATGGTGATTCTATTAAGCCTTCACCCTCCCCGCTATTGTCCACGTCCATACCCAAGTTCTTCCCTGCCATCTTAACGTTAATTCTACTAATAACTCTATTTCTTAATTTCAAACTCTCCTCTGATAACATCTAATCTGTATGAAAATTTCTCTAAGTTTATTGGCGTACGCGTATACCTGAATGTTATTGTTGTTGCTATATCGTTCTTCGAGCTCCACAGTTGGGCGTCAGTTGTAATGATCCCGGCTACTACACAGGGGTGCGTGGAGGACAACACCTGTAAGATTATAACAACAGCAATAGATATTCACACCTAACTATACCTAAGTGACCTAATAAATAAAACACTTCAGCGTCTGGTAAAATTGATAATATAGGCTATTGTCATACCAGACATAAAACACACATTTCGCAGGATCCTCCTCGCACAGAATAATTACACTCCCTATCGTATTTCCACAGATACACGTATGACATGATATAGATGACCCTCAGGAATTAAGTTGATCGGTACTTACAGATGTTGGCTCCAGCAGTGGTGACCTAGCTCTACTAATTCTGGGGTTATTTGCTCCCAAAAGAATTAGGCCTATACTCGCAGCACAATTGATTTGATTCACACGCCATTCCTACTTTTATGATTACTTATTACGTTTGTTACTTTTGTAACCAGCATCCAACGATTTACTTTGCGTCGTGGATCTAGTATCAGACCAATGTTTCGAATCCGTTCGTGAATTTACGAATGCGGAGCATATCTGACTCGCATCCTTGGACGAATAAATTGCCGCTATAGTTGCAATATAGATGTACAGACATTAGACTACAATACTTCATGCTGTTCGAAATAAGCAACCTTGGCGATATACTTAAGACTAGGCTCATCATTCAATTAAGAACTTATAGCCAGCAACTCCGTTATTGTATCCAAAACCACAATTAATGTAAAACTGTAATGTCTTATCCTCCACACACAAGACCAAAAAGACAAGTCCACTCCCGCCCGGAGTTCTACATAGAGACCCGCTCCACACGCGGTCCAAAATAAGAGTCTACACCGCCCCGCGTTCTGAATAAGAGTGTCCCCCAATGCCTTCCACTAAATCCCAAGTACCGTCATCACCCCCCCCCCCCCTCTACAATCACCGGTTACCTGGGTTGATCCACGGATCCACCCAATCCCATCGCTTGATTCTCAACATGACCATATATGGAACACAGCCCATCGTCACCGCTCGTACATGGATGCCAAGTCTTACCTCTGGCTCACGCTTACTGGCGCTCGGGTTTTACCCCGTGTCTGAACACCAACTCGTAATTCATCGCCTGTGTGCACTTTTCTGTTTCAAAACTTTCAGATTACTTCAATGTTAAATATTTCAACTTCCCTTGATTTGGATCCTGCTCAAATTATAATACTTATACGCTAAACAAATTACTTATAAATTAAGCACGTCATAATATACACTCTAATAAATAATTATAAAACATAAAAAGACCTAAAATAAAAATATACACACGATTAATAAAATCCGTAACTCCCCAGAACACGGGTTCAGTCTCTTTGTAACTTGGAAGGTTACAATACATGAATCCTTAAAATTGCTAAGCGGACAAACTTGTTGTTAAAACCCTTTATTCAACTTTCCTACCCAAGATTTATTAAATTATTGCTGGCTTCAATAAATCACGCCAACCCCATGGTATAGGGATAACACGCTAGCCACCTACCTAGGAGACTCCAGGTTTGATTCACGGCTCCTTAGAATATTTTAGTACTGACATGAGGGTTGGAGTGCGATAGCTTCGTAAGGACAAATGAACAGCTGCCTAATTTTAGCGACAACGGCTCTGGTCACGAATATCAAGATGCTTCATGGCTATCATTCTTTACAAAGTTGGAAACCAAACCTGCTATAATGGCGTAAGCCAATATTGACTCTCGATGCAAATAACATTATAAAATATTTTGAGCACGGAAATAATCTTCAATGAGTAAATCATTTGAGCGATGCAATCTCGATTGTCATTCGTCTATGAGATATAATTGAAATATACTTTCCAATCAACGGTTTCTAGTCCCTAACTACTTTCCTCAGTGTCCTCACTAATCATGAAACTGTGAAATTACTTAGAGAAAAGAGGCACTATTTGTGTACGCCCTGTATACTTAACCGTGCAGCCCACTCAACACAGGATCAGCTGTTGCTTGTCCATGCTATTGTTATTTGCCTCGACACAAAGTGGTCATTGTGAGATAGAATCACAACTCTAGCAATGGATATCTCACAGACAGCATTTAACGTGTCTTGGTGCAGTGCACAATTACCCGGTAGGTGAATACATGGATTAACGCTTACTGATCTTCATCCACAGTTAAACTGATATCGTCTACGACCTATTGTAGTTTTCAAGAAACGCTGCATATAAAGTTGGCTCACCTGTTATCTATTATTGTGTATGAATATTTCAGCCTGGCAGTCATAATCATCCCATATTCACTGCATGCCCCCTTGGTTAGCCAGTTCGAAATTATCATGGCTGAGAACATTATCGTTAAAGGATTGTTGGTAGATAGGGCAAGAGAAGCCAAGTAGGAATTTAACAATCAACAATGCAATAATAATAAATAATAACATAAATGATAATTCATTCACTTCTCTTGATTTTGAGAAGTAAAATTATATTTCAAAATCTTGGATTTAATTCCATTGTTCTAAAAATCCCATATGAAATGAAGTCTTGCTTTTTGTTTACCGAGGAATTGAAGTAAGTCGCCTACTATAGAAAACCAGTGTAAACAAATGCATCAACTAGGCAGTGAGCTGCAGCGGTAATGTCCACCAAAACTCAAGTTAAGTTATGTCATTGGGCACATGACCTTGATGTTTCGACCTTTGAAACAGCAATCACAATCAACACAACGACCACAACGCCCATCGAATTATCACTTCACCTACGACATTTTGAGCACTTGTTTAACGGAAAACCAATGATACTTAAGATAATTTGAGATATAGGATTTTAGCGATTATTTGTCACTCAATTAATTACAAAAGCCCGTGAACCTATGAGTTGGTTTTCAAACTTGCTTCACAGTAATATTTTTCCACAGTTGGCCCTACAATCTACCAAGGTTCTCATGTACTGTATTGAAGGAAGATAGGATGCTAAAAGTTACCGAACATCAGAGAAGGAAGGAAGGAAGGAAGATTGTAGTTTTACGTGACCGTGAATCTTGTGATTATGAGCCACGGGACCTCCTTGAAGGACTAAACGATCTTCCTAGGCTCAACCTCATTTGCTTGCTTAGGCCGATACTCGTTGCATCTAGAGAATGAGATGTTGGTGTAATGCTCGGGTCCCAGCTCCGTGAATCTGAGCGGAATGTGGATCGCATGGATGACGGTATAGCCTATGATGACAGACGTGTGGGGTTCCCGGTCCTTGCGTAGTAACAGACCAAATACATTGGGGCGTGCACAGATGTTCACCGAAAATCATTTATTGACACGACACGCACGCCGTTTACTGTAAAATAGATTTGCTTATTAAGAAAAGTTCTACTCGTGCGCTACCTTTAGTAAATGCCTTTCCTCGAGTGTGCACAACAATTCTAATTTCGTTTACTAAAGTGCCTTTGGATGAACAATATTCTTTGATATTCTGTCTGGTGCGTATATAAATAAGTTCAAAGGCTTTCCGACGCGTTAGCACGCCATATACAGCTGATCATGTGAGCATTTCTTGAAAGTACTCGTGCGCCATCAAATGTAAAATGGATTTACTTATTCAGATACAATGGTGGGCGTGTGCACAACAACTCACCAAAATTTCAATACAATTGGCGGAATTGCATATGAATGCTTACGGAACTCTCCTGAAACGATTTGCTGGCCAACACTCATTTGTTGAAGCTACTCGTATGCTACCTACTTTCAAATGTGTTTTCTAATTGAGAAACATTAAGGACAGTGTGCACAACAACTCACCTATATTTCATCGCAATTCGATGAATGGCTTATGAACGCTTACAGGACTTTGTTGAAAGGATTCGCGCTCCGTCACTCATATGTTGAATCTAGTCGTACACTACCTATTATGAAATGGATTTATTAAGCCAGAAACTTTCCTTGGAGTGTACACAACAACTCAACCATGTTTCATCGGAATTGGAGTAATGGTATATGAACGCATACAGGACTTTGTTGAAACGATTCGCACGCCATCACTCATTTGTTGAATCTACTTGAATCTGTACATATCGTAAGAACCTTTCCTGGAGTGTGCGCAACAATTCACTACAGTTTAATCGCAATTGGATGAATGGTATTTGGACGCATACGGAACTTGAAAGGATTCGCGTGCCATGACCGTATTCGAACCGGCGGCAGCCAAGCGTGAGTTCGGTTTAAAGCACCCCCGATGAAAAACCGTGGCGTGAACTGTATTGGAATAGACAGCAACACCAGATAACACGGCGGGCGATGTCATCTCGTGATGAATCAGCAAGCTATTCTCATACCTTGCTTTGCGGTGTCCTTAGAATACAAATTGTGCGATTGGGTTCCTGTGGGATTTAAGGATTCCTGTTAAGTCCCTCGCCCTTTTGTGTTAAATAAATAATATGTAGCCAGAAACCTTCCCAGGAGTGCACAAAATAACTCACACAAATTGCAGCGCAATCGGATGAATGGTAGACCTATATGAACGCATAGGGGACATTCATACAGACAGACAGAGAGATGGACAGGCAAACTATCATGTAACATTTTAATATATATATATATATATATATATATATATATATATATATCAATATACATAATTTCAATTTGATTGCTGTCATAGATTAGTAGATATTGAGAACCGTCTAATTATTTCGGATCGTCGCCAATTTAGAATTTTATATGAGTGGGCGATGGAGTTATGTTCTATTAGATGATGATTATTGCATAGGTTCATTATTCAAACGTTGACTTCGATCGCATGATTCGGACACAGTATATACAAACTTAATCTTAAACTTTCGCAGCGCCGCCATCTTACGTTTATGTAAACAAATGAACTGATTTATATGTTGAATTACAATGTGTATAAACATTTGATGTACCATGCTTGACTACGCTTGGACGCTAGAATGGCAAGAAATGATTCAAAGTCGCGTTGCCGCAATGTTCGTTTCGTTTTTAACAGCTTTTTTAAGTCAAACAAGTGAACTCGTAGTAGTGCCCTTTATCACCGTACAGCATTTCAGGGTGATATCAGTGATAGTTTCAGAGATATAGAATGCCAGTCAAATTATTCGCACAACCGCCATGTTGGATTGGTGAGACATATTGAAATTTGAAGAGCACGGTCGGGGTTGCACAAAATAGTACTATTACATAGTCGAGTTTCATTAAAATCGCACCAGTGGTTTAGATTGTATTAGGGACACACACACACACAGACAAACACACATACGCACACACACACACACGGACAAAAGGTGATCTCATAAGCCTTTTTTTTTCATAAAATGAAAAAAGGCTTTAAAAACCAGATTAACACAAACAATACAAGTACTACAAAAATAAATTCAACAGTACTACTGAACTGCATACACTGACAATAGTGTAGCAAGGGCTAATGACTGTGCCGATTGTATTAAGCTAAGGTTAGTGTCAGAACTCCCAAACCCCACAATATGGGTTAATGCCACGTTCACAGGAGTAGAGAAGTTGACTACTTGAAAATATTTCACATTATCAGGTCACTCAGTGGCGGAGATATAATCAGATGACATCTTATAAAGCGAAACATAACTGTAGCTGTATGGTCTATACTTACAGGCTGCCGCAAGAGTAATAATTAATTAATATATACATATGTAGATAATTAAATAACTAAATAAATGTCTGACTACTGGGAGTAAGTAAATAAATAAATAATTAGAAAGAAACAATAAAAAAGAAAAAGTAATATACAGTATATTAATTTATGTCTTTGGGCACTGGTATGTCATATCTTGTGTAGTTCGCGAACGAACTAGTTCGGAAGAGCGGATCCCACAGACGAACTACCGAACTAGTTCTCAGATCCCTCGCTTGTTAGTTCGTTCGATCTTTTTCCGCTGACCGACTTGTAACAGCGCGAGAGCGCGGGTCCGCCGTAGCTCGTAAGCTCGTCACGTCAACACTCATTGCACAATCACATGCGCTTTCTTTCGTTCAGTCAGTTCAGTTGATTGAGTGTATCTATTGTTAGTGGCAAGATTGTCAAGTTTTGGCACGGCGATTGTTCAATGTTGGTTTATAACAATATAACAGTATAATACACTACTAGTGCTAACACGCTATTAGGTAATAACTACCTTATATTTGTAATTTAATACAGTGGCGTTCCATAAATTGAAGTTCCTGATAGTTAACTGATTTAGATGTGGGGACAATTCCACAGTTTTATTTAACTTAGTCATTTTGGATTATTTGAAAATATGTCCAATTATTTAGAAAATCGGTGAACTGGATTAACATTACCATTTTATTGAACTGGTTGATATTTATTTTTCTCGATACATGGTGATATAACTACTTTTACCTGTTTATAAGAAATGAACATTATGACGATGATTCACAAAGAAAAGCGAACTTCTACGGACAAAAACTCTGAACTAAAAAACCTATTCTTCCCATTCATGCCATAAATATAATGTACTCAACGGTTTCAGAGCAACCAAATAATGAATATCACGAAGCAAGTAAGAAATGAAACCAAAATTGCGGGAGGGGGGGGGGGTAAGTCTTATCATCACCTAGTGACAAGTAGATGGAATTGGATGGTGACGCACCGATCGACAATAGAGTGAGATGGAAGAAGTTTGTAGCTACCCTATGTTCCTACAAGGAATAAATGGAAATAAGGAATTTCACTAATGTTTCAATACTCATATTTTTGTATTTTTTTTATCTTCTAATATCAAAATGTGAAACACATTACTACACACGCAACATGTCAATATCTAATACACGAACTGCACGTGCAGCCAGCATAGTAACTGAAAAACGGTAGCCAACAGTATTGCTTGAAACGAGAGCAATGTGAATGAGTAATCAGTGGTGACGAGTAATGAGTGGTGACAGACTGCTATAACTAACAAAGAGCGCGTGCAGTGGCAGTAGCAAGGCGAGCGAACGATCTGTCTTCGAGATGGGAGCTAACGAACTAGAAGAGCGAACTAGTTCGCTAAGGAGCTGCGAACTAAACTGATCGCTCCCAGCCGCGAACTAGTATGCCAAGTATGGAATGAGCAATGTATAGTACAGTACATTACAGTAGTCATTGTTGTCCTCAGTGAAGGGAGACAGTTGTTGTTTTATTTGAGGGGCCTGGACATGGTGAACATTTAGCCCAGTGCAAGTGAGTGTTTGTAAAATTAGTCTGGTGGCCTGCGTTATTGCGGTAGAAATAGTAGGGTGTGTATTTTTAATACAGGTGAAGATTGAGAAGGTGACGTCCGTGACCTTGCGTTAGGTACCACCCCGACATGTGCCTAATGTGAAAGTGGAAAACCACTTCAAGGTTAGCTGACATGGGAATCAAACCCACTTCTTCTGAGTTTTGCCTCTTGAGCAGAGCGTAGTCTGTTACCGACCTCAGAACAAAATTGAATTTCTTGGCAGAGCTGGATATCAAATCCAACCTCAAGTACGACAGCCAAGAATGCTAGCAACTGCGCCACGAGGTGGACTGAGGGGAGAGAATCGAATACCCGAAGTGTCTCATCGGTTTCGCACCTCCACTAATATACCTATCCTTACGTCAACCCCTTCCAACACAAACTAACTGTTCATCCTGTCCACCTCTTTGATGCCACACATTGGCCAATATTTAATTGTAACGTAATAGGCGGACCCTTCCTCTTGTTTAGTTATTTTACTTTCAATCCAGTTTGAAAATGTTGACGGTCTGTGTGCAGATCTTTCCATTGTTAGTTCAGTGATTGGCTTCCTGGAGGCGGGCTGTATCCTCAAATACATGTTTTTTTATCGGTCTATCAACATAGCATCACAACAATATATCTCTCGGCAAAGTTGCTGAACTGATAGAGAAAACCTGTAGTTCCTATCAACTTCCACGAAACCAAGCTAGTTTTATCGCGCTGAATGCTAGAACAATTATTTCACCTAAAGATGACACGCATTGCTGTAACTAGTTTGTGATCCGTTCAATATGCATCCATACTGACAGAATCAGCTAAGATCCAAAACATAGTGGGATGCTACCCATTAGGTGATGAGTTAATAGGGAGTGGATCGATTTCCAGGTTCATGTGTTAGACGAGAACGGCCCAATTTTTCCATCACAGAGAACTTTTGTATTAAGTTTTTCCAACACTAATCGTTAGACATGTTATGCCGATAGGACTTTCTATCCGCCCAAAATTATTATAATGTATTAAGCAAATATTTGTTTCTATTTAACGTTTCAGCCTGATAAAACAATACAAATGTTGTTCAACAGTGACATATAACAGAGGAGCTGGTAGGGAGACATACATACATACAATAGATAATCAAGGAGAATTTAACCCAACAGCGTCAGCAGTTTTTAAATTAGCCGATATTTCCCGAACCCATGATCGGTGGTGGTCGTGTGTGGTATCGAATTATTCGAGATGAATCTCCACCCCCCACCCCCCTTTTGCCATAGACCTTTTTTTTTATAGATGTACCAAAATTTTGACAAACTAGTAAGTCATCGATCCGTTATATTTCATGAACCCGTAAACCTACAGCCTCGTGTGAGATGTCCATTTACTCAGCATGAAGCCCCCTTTTCTGTAGACCATTGGTGTAGCCACATTTTGCCCAAAGAGCCTAACTGCATGAGTCGGACCCATTTTATTTCTACCCGACTGTACGTCGCCATGCGCATCTGACTCTACCTTGAGTTTGGATTTTTTCCAATATTTCCTGAACCCATGATTGAAAGAAGTTATGCCAAGTGTCTTTATAAATGATGGGACAGTACCCGTTCCCCAAATTTAGCATTGCTGAAGATCATGGTGCAGTTGAAACAATAATAAACCTGTTGAGAGACCTTGGGTGGTGTGACAGAGAGAGAGAGAGAGAGAGAGGTTGGCTGTGTATCTTGGCTAAATGGAATATTTGTTATTATTATTATTATTAGGTAATTATTATTATTTGATTAAACCGTAAAGGTAGGTAGCTACTGTATAACTGAACAAGGTTTACCCTTACTGAGCGGTAGGAAGAGGAGAGAGAGAATGGAAGTGTTTCAGGATGGTCAACTGCGGCTAAGTATTAAATAATTTAAGTGGCTTGCACTAGCAAGTAAGTTACAATTACATTTTTATTTTTACAAAACTATGCATTATGTTTAACTCAAGGAAGCTGTCTAGAAGCCAACGTCAGCTCACCTAACCTAACCTAACCTAACCTAACCTCAGCTCATCTAACCAAAGTCTTATTTATTTATTATGTTATTGTTATTTTTATTATTCAATTTTCTTTTTGAAAGTTAACCTTAATGTAACTACTTGCATAAAACTTAAGGCAGCACTGTAATCATGTGTACTATGCAATGGTAAATATCCTGTCTTTATAGGATATAAAACAGCATTGTAACATCATTTATATTTATTTACAAACTTTATACACATTTATTTTACTCATGGTAATATATTCAGAAAGACAATACTAAAAACTAAAACATTATTATTTCATACACAAAGATTTTGTTTTCAGTCAATGTTGTATATTTTCATTATTATTTCGCATGAGTGTTTTATTTCATTGAAACGTACAATACACTTATTGTTTTTTTTTTCATCTTAATAAATTAGACGTATCTTCAAAAACACTCTCCGACACATCATTTAACCGTGTAGGAAGAAATGTCTCAAAATTCTCACATGCACAAAGTACACGATCACCATACGCCGCTTTCAATTTCTGGACCTTGATAATGCGGAATTGAATATGTGTTGGTAATTCATTCAACATCCTTCTCTCTAAACCACATGCTAGCCCCATAGCATCGAGAACGTTCATTGTAGTAATCTATAAACAAAAGAAAAGCATATCTATTACAGTCTAGAACAGCTTGTAATAATAATAGAGTGTAACTATTATCCATTGCACCTTCTACTGTTGATATATTATACTATTTAGGCAAGAAAGGTCCTAACTGTATCAGACACTACTTTGCGGCACACATCACAAGTGTTGAGTACTAATTCACACTTGACACACGCTACCAAGTGTCCACAAGGCAAAAATACAACACATAGTTCTTCTTGATAAAATAATTTACATCACACTTTTGCATCCGTTGGTGAGGCACCTCGTTTCTTACAGCCTGATCTATTTGTATTAATTGTTTTAGCTCTGAGGGCACTCTTATGTCTTGTGCTGCAATCACGTTTTCTTCATGAATAGTGTTCACAAATTCCTGACCCTTAAGGGGGGCCGGTACAGTAAATCACCTTCAAATGTTGACATGTTAAATAATTCTTATCTCAGCTTCTAATATAATTACAGCAATGAAACTTTCTAAATAAAGGATCCTATATATTTACTAGTAAGCACATATCTCAGAATTGATTTTAGCATTATCAAACTCGGTAATTAATTACTCAAAATGGCCGCTGTTTGCGTGTTGGTGCTCAGCATTATATTCATATCCGGACCATTTATCAATATATTAGTGTTATGGTTTTTTAAATGTACTGTTAAAGGTTACAGCTACAACTCTGACCACTTCCAGAATTTTATGTTCAAAATTAGTATTTTTAATTTTGTGTTACTTAAAATGGCATATTTTGGTCAATTTTTGAGATGTAAATAATTTTTAACCCAATAATTATCAACCTTAGGAACATGAGTTTGGTCAGTTTTGTAGTCTCTAACACTTAGAATTTTAGAGAAAAGTATCATTGTAATACAATGTATAATTTAGGAGTTACAAGTAAAACGGATTTGAAAAATTTAGTTTTGAGAAAATGAACCGCAAAGCATATGCAATGTCTAGCATTTTAAATCATAACTCCTAAACTATTGCAGATATTTAAATAATTCATTCACCAAAATGAAATAGACGAGTGAGGCTGTACATTAAAACATACATTGAAAAATCGAAATTATGAAGTTGGTTTACTGTACCGGTCCCCTTAAGCAGCACAATGTACCTACAGTTAGGTAACCAACGAGCGTGTTCCACAAAAGGGTCATCTGTCCTCAGCCAATCCTTTAAACCAAATCCGCAATGAAAGTATACTAGTTTGTCCCCTCGACCTGTATAAAAATCCAGCTTGACTTAGCTCATTTGCAAGGATTTTTTAATATTGATGGCTAAACCCCATACAGACAACATATACCGTTAATACTGTTCGCTGGTGATACATCATCATTATGATTTATTCGTGATTGAACAAAGTAGTAGCGGATGGACTTGTGGTGTGATAAACCGGGTTACTTGAAACGTTATGCGATCTCGTGGTTCGGTAAAATGGGTACATTGGAACGTTACCCACTTTATTTCGAAACAAGTAAGGACAAGAAGGAGACAATCGCAAATGTTCTCGAAATGGGTTGTCCCCCTATTCCCAGTGCGAAAATTCAATACTACTAAAAGAAAGAATCCGTACAACATCTTCCCTGTTCAAATAATAAAAACCAGCTGCAGCTAGTTTATGTGCTGACAATGAGCTCACAGGCCAGGATTAAAATGTAAACCAACGATCGTTTTCCGATTTTAAATTTAGCCCAGGAGGTAAACCCACCTGTTCGCTTCTTGTATTTGATATTAAAGCCATGTGTTATAATAAAACTCCATATTGTAAATTATTAACGTTGCTCAAGAGCACAGAGTACTTTATAGCATAACGTATGCTTGTTCACAATCTGTTCACTAAGTTAGTGGCGCATTACCGCACCTAAAAAAAACAAAATAAACAATCAATCAATTAATCCTTGTATATAAAACTTGAACGTTAATTAGCATTAATATACCAAAAAAAATAATAAACTTACCTCAAAAAAGAAAAAATGAACAGTATGCCGCCACTAACTGCGACCAATCTACATAAATTTTAATGAAGCAATAGTGATTCAGATCCCCCTTTGACAGATATTAGAGGTGAATGTGGAGTCGTTTCTTCACCTACGTGGCATAGAGAGGGCCCAAAATTCCATCACCTTGTAGGCCATAAATCATAAAAGAATAGTCGGGAGTATCCAGTTCAAACCTGTGGATCTTGGTTAGGTACATAGGGAACGATACGCGTGTTAAATTTTGTTTCAATTGATCAAACATGGCCTTGTACATTCCCGGTTTGTGACAGGCACGCTGTACTGGGTGCAAATACGCAGCCACCAACCAAAGAAAGCAGTCATCGTCCCGGTTTTCAATAATCACCACTGCTTGTTTCAAAGCTATTTCTCGTGATGTAGGCATATAGCCTACCTAGACCGAGCATTGAAAGGGTTTAATTTACAAATGTTAATTTGAAGGTGATGATTTTCCTAAGGCAAGGCCACTGGGTCCTACTTGCAATTTATCAAAATTTAGCAAACAAGGCATTCACACCGTGTGTCTCGTACCACTGTTCCATATTGCGGGCTACGAAGAGCTCTTACATTTTACTACAAAGATAAAATTTCTCCGTCATCTCAATATCATTCTCCTTGTATACGAAATCGCAGACCAGTTCCATATTAACCTATAAAGCCCTGTAGAACCTTAGGACTGTACAAATTTGCTCCCTAAAAATTGGAAAACAAGATTCCAAATATTCTTTGGGAATGAAACTTTCAGTGACATTTACCACGCGACCCGAGCAAACACGGGATTTAAAATAAGAGTCGAGGTGCTCCCAATTTAAACTATTATCAGTAGCAGTGGTAAAATATGCCATAATTGCAAGTTAGTCTTACCTGAGTTTTCAACAGTCGGCTGCACAGCTATGGTTCAAGTAGAGGTCTCAAAACTATTGACTCTCCTGTATTCAGCGACAAAATATGTAAAGCTTTTCCAAATGTCTGTAAAGAAATAAAACAGACAATCATGAATATATGAATTCAGGTTAATACATGCTTTCCTTAAAACAATATTACAAAATAATTAATTAAACAGTTTATAAAAATAAATGCCTTTGTTTGTAAAGCCTGCTTTTTTCCTTCTCGTGGGCTCAAGCATGTAATGTTCACTCTATCTCCCCTTTTCTCACATAGAACAGGGTATTGTATACAGGTTATCTAAAAAAAACGATCAATCAATCAATTCCAATCCATAAATACCATTAAATAACATCACCAAATAAATAAATAAAATAAGACAGTATTCACCTTCAGCAAATATATCTATAATGCAAAGTATAGCACCACCACCGTCTGGTTTCTCTACAAAGAACACAGCCAGGTACATCCAGTTCTGAAAATATAAAATAAACAATCAATAAATCATTAAATAAAGCCTCCGTGGCTTAGGCGGCAGCATGCCGGCCTCTCACCGCTGGGTCCGTGGTTCAAATCTCGGTCACTCCATGTGAGATCTGTGCTGGACAAAACGGAGGCAGACAGGTTTTTCTCCGGGTACTCCGGTTTTCCCTGTCAAAATTTAATTCCAGCAACACTCTCCACTATCATTTCATTTCATCTGTCATTCATTGAATCATTGCCCCAGAGGAGTGCGTCAGGCCTCGGCAGCCGGCACAGTTCATATCCTCGCCGCTAGATGGGGGCTTCATTCATTCCATTCCTGACCCGGTCGGAGACTGGAAGCAGGCTGTGGATTTTCAAATCATTAAATCTTTAGAAACATCAAAAACCATTCATTATGTATATACATTGCAAATACTAAACTGTTTTCCACCAAAATATGTTTACCAAGAGCTATTGCGTTGTAGCAATACATTACACAAGTAATATAATAATAACCCCTGGCACTACAGCCCTTGAAGGGCCTAGGCCTACCAAGCGACCGCTGCCCAGTCATTTGGCCTGCATATATTGGGGTGACGCGTGTTCAGCGCATCGGGTCCCCTCGGCTGCTAATCTTGGTTTTCGTAACCGGGGCGCTGCCTCACTGTCAGACGGCTACTCAATTGTCCTCACGAGGCTGAGTGCACACCGTTTCAGCCCTCACGTCAGTTTCTAAAATCGCTGACGGAGCCGGGAATCGAACCCGGGACCACCGGGTGAGAGGCAGGCACGCTACCCCAACACAACGGGGCCGGCATTTTACACAAGTGACAGTGGAAATATTTAAGACCACTCTTTATAGACCATTACATTACACGTTATCCACGGTTTCCCACGCTTCATAATTCGGTTATCACACACGTGCATACAAAATAACACATGAATGGTTTAATATTTCACTTAAACTTGCATTTCCTCACAATTAAACATTACAGAATTAAACTTGTGTAGGCTACTTACCCATGCAGATGACCTCGTAGTTCCGCCCCTTAAAACAACAATAACTAACTAACTAACTACCTACTTACCCATTTGTTGCAACACTAGCTTTTCGCTTCTGTCCAGCACAGCAAAGAGACGAATAATGAACTCGGCTGTGTTGTCTTATTCACACGTCACTAGACATACGCTTAGTAGAAGTCAGTTCCCAGAGCACGCAGCCCATACCTAGATAAGGCATTATCACCACATGCTGTGAACTCGAATCTGCAACTCTGCTCGCCAGCTTCCTATTCTGTCTGCTAGCGAGGAATATAATTTTTAACCGTACCAATCCAGTAGTCGTGTCTTTCAACACATTACAGAAAGAACTCATCCACGCTAAACAGGGCTTCATTCCGTTTAAACTGAGCTATAAATCGGCTTTCTCCGATCATATGTTCGGCAAATATTCGAAAAAACGTCGATTACCTAAAAGTCAAGTTTTTGAAATAGAAAACTAAAAAAATAAGTCTTCCATAACAAGAGAGAGTATAATATCCCGTCGCAAGCCTTTCGCCGATCATGGGTTCAGGAAATATTAGATGAAAGCGTAAATTACCTAAAAGTCACGTAAAAAAACTAAAATAATAAGTAATGCATAACAAGCCAGGCTTTACCTTCAGTAAAATAAACCGTCTTATTGGTTTCTCCGATTGTTAGTTCGTGAAATATTAGAAAAGACATGAATTACCTAAAAGTTACGTTTATTTGATAAAAATATGAAAAATATATCTGGTTCGCAGTAAAGATGAGAAATAATCTCCTTACAACGAGCCGTTACACAAGTCTGTACCATGAATGGTTTGCAAGATATTGACTAAAGTCAGGACGCGGCCACCGCGGCAAGTGACATGCTTGTTGCGGTAGAACCCCTGTTGTCTGCCCAATGCTGCTGCCTAGCGTAGAACTTGGTGATGATAACGGGAACACATCAAGTGCTGATGCACTCATCCAAGTCACAGAGGTTCACACACTACTCGTCAAATTCCATTTGATAAGACCTTATCAGGTAGACACCGGCTCGCGAACAAGTAGCCTCTCGGAGCTTGCCATGCAGCCACTAAGAATCCTTACCAGCTAAGCCATAGTTTATAACTGTTTCGTTCTTTTGCGAATTTAATAAAGGACTATGTTCTATTATTTAAAAGCTAATTTATTAAATAATAAAACTACACCTCTCGTCACATACATAGTCGTACGTGTTACTCACGTCTGTCGGAAATAACATTCCACTTTAATAATAATAATAATAATAATAATAATAATAATAATAATAATAATAATAATAATAATAATAATAATAATAATAATAATAATCCAGTAGTATTAGCATTCGTCGGGAAATTCATGGGCCATGAAAAAGTGGGCTTCGTTACAAGTAATTCGAACCGTCACATAACTTTCGCCGATAACTTTACAGTTTTTAATGTTGTAGGTAAATCTACAAAGTAAGTAGTCCACGTTAAAGATAAGTGAAAAGTCCATTCAAACAACACCCCACACGACCGTCTACGATAAATGTTTCGCGAGATATCGGGTTGCCTACAGCCACGGGCTCACCACTTGCCGCTCGCAGCGTAGACGAGCGCCTAGTATCACTACGTAGGACTGTCACCATCTCACTACTAAGAATGTTAAGTATTTTTGAAGCTTCAGTAACCAATATACTGTATGTGGTCATTTAAACTTTGTAAGTGGTATCTTGTGATCAAATTAAAAGAACAGCGAGTGTATTCATGTACGACGGTGGCTGGGTGTATTCCAGAAACTAGAACACTATTGACTTACGAAATATTAGAACGATTTGTGTGAAATTTGTTGAGAAAAGAATACCACTTAAAATACCTCACTAGCATTATTCATAAGAACATTACACTAAATGAAACGTGCAGCGGCCATCTTGAAATTATGGAATATAAAAATGAATAACAACATATTTTAGTGATAAAATATCTAGAACTAGTTTGAGTTTTATATGCCAAGGCAAAATACGAGCCTCACCATGTATTGAAGATGGTGGCTGATCGCACTATTAATATTTCTAAATCAAAAACTCACGACACAAATGCACTATTAGCAGGAAACTTTTGTAAGAATGGGGTATCTCATTATAGACGTCGCTAGCATTAGTATTAAGACTAACACGCTACATATAGCACGAAGTGGCCATCTTGAATAAATGAGACATTACAATTGATAATTCACTATTTATTAGAGTTACAATGACGAAACGCAGCTAGTATGTAGTCCCATATAAGTGGTTTTCTCTGTAGAAGCCACACGATTAACGATTCCATGCGTCCAAGATCGTATATGGACTCTCTTTATAATCTTAGAATAATTTTTCTGGATGCAAGAGCGGAAACTTTTTGAATGAGGTGTCTTATATACAGTACGGTAGAACTCAAAGGTGTTATAACGATATCATTCAAATATATCTTGATAAGGACAAGGAGTTATAACTTGACACACATATTTAAGATAAATTAGGCTATATATTCCCTACCGAATAATTGTTTTGTATTTTATTCCATCAGAGCCCATTGCATGGTGTAATCATTTTAACAAATTGAATAAAAATGTTTACGGAAATAGTAGGAAACGTAATGTACTTGCTTCCTCCAAATATGGGTCTTTTATATTAAGAGGACATAAAAATATTGCTCTAAAATTCTGTTCGATATGAGTCTTGGATCATTTATTTTGTTCATCTGAAATAATTAATTTATGTGAGCCTGGTCTCATTGCTTCTGTATCCTTCAACGATTAACACACGAATAAACTGGAATAAATGTTTAACGCAATTCTTTATAATTTATATCTTATGGTGTAGAGATTATCATTCTTGGGTTTAGTCCCAAAGGATCGGATGGATTCCCGGCTCAGTTAAAAAAAATATTCTGATCTGAGAGTCGGAATAGGGTACACTCAGACTTGTGAGGCCAAACTGAAAAGAGATGGGCTCGATTCTCTACTCTACTATACTAGAAATGGTTCTCCGTGGTTTCCCCACTTCTACTCCAAACAACGGGACGGTTCCAAACGTAGGGCCGCCACCACCTCCATCCCAATCCTCACCTGGATAACAAATACACGGTACTACAGACACTACAATAACATGGTTTATTTGAAAGATTCTTCATTCACCCAAGTACATGAGGTTCAATTACCATGACATTCATCCCCGTCAAATGAAACAAGTACCTTTTCATTCCCTTGGGGATAATATTTTTATCAAGGACACCTTCTTGTGTTTTCAAGTAATCAGGAACTTACTGTGGCGGGTCTCAGGGTTCATTCATCTATTACAACACAATTAAGCGTACATCACTAAACGTTAAATTTATTACGAATACTGCAATCAACTATTTAGGCACACTTCAAAATTCCAATGCATCGTTCTGCCAATTCCATTGTCCACAATTCACTGTTAATCGGTGGAGCTCCACAGTGAAAGTTCCTGTTGGAGTCCCACTTCGTAGTCCCCGTGTGTGCCACGTGCCAGGCATAACCCAGGGTTTTCAGCATTGTTCGTTTCTACCCTCATACAACGCTCCATGGCACAACACATTTTTTGCTCTACAACACACACCGTCATAAGCGTAATGCTCTATCCCTTGTCAGGGCTGCCAGTTACTTAACTTGACTCAACTGAACATAACTCCCGCCCCTCGTTTGCTGGTCCATGAGGCCTCGTGTAGCTTCTCGGCCACCCCAGCCAGAACTACCAGGTGACGACAATATGTCCCAAATTGTCGCACTGCTTCCTCGCCCTGGTCTCTTTTTAGAACCAAAACAATCCAGCCACCAGGTGCGTCAATGATATAGCGCTATCACAGAAGGCCTCTTTAAAGAGGACTGCCTTGCAGGCAACAATTGGGGCGCGTTTCGCGATCCTCCATCCTCTGTCTCCCGAGCCGGATGGATTTGTAACCATACTATATATGATGCTGTTCATTGTCTACGAAAGAACAATAAAATGTGTTGCCAACCTAACCTTATATACAATCAATAAAATGGAGCTTATAACCCCGATGAAACAACTCATCCTATGTTGGTGTCCTTTGTGAAAAAAAGAACGACAGTACAGAACGTTCAAGATGCGTAGAGACCGAGTCAGACCTCTGTCACCACAAATGAATTGAAACAAAAATTCGTCACATCGTCCAAATGGGTTAGCGCTTAACGGGCGAGGAGGTGCACGTGCATGTCCGATTGTGTCTCGTACTGTTCCATACCCATTACAAAAATTTTCAGTGCAGGAAAATGTGTTCATGGTGGGTACCATGGATGGGCACGGATGACAAAAAAAAGTGCATGAATAGGTTCTGCATTGGCGTTCATGAAGCTATATTACCAGCAGGGTAACGAATTCATCGATAGAATTGTTACAGGATATGAATAGTGAGTTCTGCACACGAGCTCGAAACGAAAACGTCGTTCACTAGAGTCACATTTTCTAACCTGACCAAGAAGTCCCGTAAAATCCGAGAGTCTGCATTTTCATGGAAGGACATGGCAACTGTTTTCCGGGACCGATATTAGGGTTATTCATTGAATTCATGCCACATGACACCTCCATAAAAGCTGAAGCCTACTGTGCTACTCTATGACGTCTTTGTAGGGCTATGCTAAACCGCCGTAGAGCAGAATTGTTCTTCCCCAACCTCATATTGTCAAGAAGACGCAGGACTTGCAGCATGGATGTCATTGGGAGACTTATCCATACCCGCCCAGGCTGTCAGATTTCCACCTGTTTGTGAAGTTGAAGGAGCACCTCGCTGGAAGAATATTCGACAATGACGATTAATTGCAGGGTGCTGTCACGGACTTGATGAAGCAACTGGCGGAAACCTTCTTTGTGCAGGGAATACCTCACCTTGTCTCAGGTACGACAAGTTCCTGAATGTGCAATGTGACTATGCGGAAAATTAGGACTAAGGTATGCGACTTCATTTGTATATTCAATATTTCAACATTATAACCATATATATTTTATGAGCAAAGGTTTTTCAATTCCTCGACCCCCTGGAAATTAGATCCTAAAACCAGACGCCAGAAATTCAGCACTAATTCTGTAGAAAATTATTAACCCAAATTCATTTATTGTACCGTTTAATATTACAATATCCGTGATTAAAGATCAAATCTGAAAGGCCGCAGTGTAACATTCTACGTCTCACTACACAGGGCACTGTCGTACTCTCACTGCATAGATTAACCTACCGTGCCACATGAGGACTGGCAACAAAATAGCCATTCAGCACAAGAGGAAGCTGTGGCATTATTTTTGTGATAAGTAAGAAACAGGTTTCTTTCCGAACAAATTGGTGTTCCTGTTTGTCTCAAACTTCAGTTTTTGTTTCTTTCCTTCAAATCTTGTTGTTGTTGTTTCATTTCGGGACTTCAACATCGTCCACTTGTTATCCCGTGTACGTGTAGAATTTGTGTGTTAGACAGTGTTATTAGGCTCTCTAAGTAGTATGTGCATTTGTATTTGAGGCCAAAATTGGGAAGGACGTGATCATGTCCGTAAGTTTGGAACAATTCCGGCATTTGCCTGGTGTAGAAGTGTGCAACTAGGGAATCAACTTCTAGGAAGGCTGAGAGGGAATTAGCACCAACATTCTCTCAATTTTACGTTACGGAGCATAGTGTACCTTCAGTTCAGAATTAAGTTTACTGGCGCAGGCAGGATTCTAACCCGGACTTCAGGAGTGACAGCCGAGAATGGTGGTCTCTGCATGACGTGGTGGATCATTAAAGATTACCACTGTCATTTTGTTTCCTCCCTTATTCTGTGTAATTATACATCTACCCCTTCCCTATTTATTTGCTGTAAATTGCGTGACCATTGTTCGATTGACACCGTTTGCTATTTTGTGCACATGAGTAAATATATATGTACAGTATATTTAGAGACATTAGGGTTTCTGAGGCATTATATATGTGATTAGGGCTATGTTATTACCAGAGATTAATTCCAGTGAGATGTGACTGAAAACACAGTTGGCATTAGCCCCTATCAACATGTACAAATAGTAGTTAGCCAGTGTTATCCACTTAAACCATAAGACGGTATTGATAAAACCATTTTATTTTAAGAGGTCATAGAAGCTTTGTTGTGCAGGAGTTACGTGTTAACATAATGGTAGCTGAAAAACAACTGTATAGTCTTAATCATGATTCAACGCGTCCTCTCCACTTGACCTGGAGAACCCTTAGGTCTCTAAACATTTCAAGGATCCTCATTTCCCCAGAGTCTTGCCGCACTTGTAGGGGACCTATTACTACTGAAAGAAATAAAGTGTGAATATAATTATGTGTTTCCATTTGGGTATTCGCCTATTTGTCCAAGATGAACATGGTAAGACTCTAAGCTCATCAGCTTCTGATTTTCTACAGGGTTGCCAGGTTTCTTACGCCAAATGCCGGTTAACTGAAAACTCATTTACTATAATTCGCATAGCTCGGTGTATAAATTTCTGAAAATTTCTACTGCCATAGGTGAAACAGCAATATATAGCCAACAAAGACGACGTCATAGAAACAAGACTAAGCTTGTTGGCCACCCAAAGGTAAGCTAGTGAATTGTTAGGAGGTACATCACAATAAATTCCCTGCTCCAAATTCTAAACAAGTAGTGTTTGTGAGATGTGACCTTTTTAAATTGTTTACAGACAGAAAGTAAAAAAAAACATATGGAATAAAGTGCTTTTCATCTTTAATCTCACCTGAAAATCTTGCTACATAACCTGTCTTCAGAATCTGCATGCGTCTAACAATACCTAATTAATATATGCGTTTGCTGCTTGTCCTGTAAAACACCTCAAAGCATTGCGGTGCCCAAGGGTCTTTAGGTGTCAACTTTGCACTTATGTTTACAAAAGTTCTTGTTCAAATGATGACACCCAAACCCGTAGTGGTTATCGGCAACATAGACGCTTAAATGCATGAAAACGTTTTTCACGCAGTACTTGAACCGACAACGCAGGCTGCATGACATCTCCAGCCGGTTTCCAATGTGGTATTGTGCAGGAAGTGTTGAATACATCTACAGTCATTTCATATGTTGTTCATTTATATCGTTATGAAATGAGTTGATCGTAGCTGAATAAAGTTAACAGAACTACTAGTGTCCCATAAAATTCTTGGTCTATACAGAAATACTTCTTAATTTCGTAACCTAGTAGACTAATATAATCGTTTATTTTATGTATAATGGCAGTAATTTGCACAAGGTAGGCAGTGAGAATATCCTTCATGTGCGATGAATAACTTAAGACACCAGGAATGAGTAATAGGTTATTTATAGCAAACAAACTCATACGAGGTCAATTTGCGGAATTGGTAGACTACGTCTAGAAATATACTGTAAAAGACCTGCATTCGTGAAGAAAATACACAAGAATATCAGGAGGTCATTTGTCACGATTCCCATACATGAATCGATCCATGTATCCTAAATTATTTTGATAGTACAATATTCTTTAATAGAATATCATATTCCAGAAACGACTTGGCATATGTGAAGGCTAAATCACCTAATGATAGGTACACGTACGCTACAGTCATTTCATAAGTGCAGGATATCCATTAACTTCAATACACACCCAAATACGGGGGACTGATAATTAATATCCGAAGATCCTGTGTGAAACTTCAACAGGAAATACAACAACAGGCATTTCGATCCCAATAAATCCATTCCATTGTATTTAAGAAGCAAGTTCCGAACGTATGAGTATGCGTGATTGCGATCAAAACTATAACGTCACCTTGCGCTAACTGAGGGGCTCGCTCTCAGTTCCTAACATCAATGTTTGCAAGGTTATTGATATTTCAAGAAGTTATTATATAGAATACCTTCTATGTATGGACTCGTAATAATGTGAAGCATTATTCTAACAGCGTAACATTGTATCGTTCTATTTAATAAATGACAATGTTGGTCAATGATTCTAGGTAAAAGCAAAGCTAGTTATTTTTCTAGCTCGTATTACTCCAGCTATTTACGAATCTGACAATGACCGAATAAAGACATTTAAAGGTTTAGAAGCTATTCGGGTGTAAAATCTTTGGTGTAAAACCCTTGCGTAATATCAGGAAGGCGTAAAATCAATATGTGATGATCTCACCTGGGTTTGACAGTGTTGACAGCTGTCCTCCAGAAAGTCAACGCATTTGGTTAAGTCTTATGCTTAGGATGCACATGTCTAAGAATGCTTCTTTAGATTATTAGGTTATTTTCATTCCGAGCTGGTAGAGTTTAATTAGTTACTTTTATATTTGCTGAATTTGATTTATGGGAGATGCCTGCTTTTATTTTATTTCAATTTTATACGAGAGCCTACTTCATTAAGTCTTATTTAATAACTCAATTAGGGTTCTGTTATTCCCTATGCGTGCCCTTATTATTACTATCAATATATACCCTATACTCTTCCAAATAACACTGCAATACTCCATTAAAAACTCTATCAACTGATCTGACCTTCAACAGCAATTACATATAACCTGTGGTCTGTGGCTTCATTCTCACAGCTTAATACAATTCTCCACTTTAACACTCAAATTACCAAATTAGGCCCTCAGAATTTCATAAGTAATTTATAATATCACGGCAACACATGTCTGACTCACGTAGTACCTCAAAATAACGTGCAATTTTATTTAACCGAGCTTCTGTAATATATAATTCAATTTAAAAGATGATTTTGGTAACGCACTGTATAACCTCTCTCTTCAATAAAAACATAACATCTCATATAAATTATTCTAGTATGTACTTTCATCCAGCTTGATTTTATATAACATCTCGTTATCTGAATGAACATAAATTACGGCTTCACATATTGTCTTTATTCTAGACTACAGTAAGATTTGTCAACATTCATCTGGCTGTGGTTTCTTTATTCAGATTGCTTTAACATAGCAATTTCTACTTTCATAATATCGGCTCATCATACATAACCAACACAAGTTTGCAATCCATAATAACTTGAAAACTCAACACCAGCAACTAAAACAAGATTTCACGGTCACTGCACCGCCTTGTCGATTATACTGAACACATTAATTATCTCTCTCATTGTGGCTGTGCTAACACATAAGAAATCTCATAAAGAAGTAAAGGACTGCCTAGCGTTTTTGTACAGCAGCTATTTTATACTTGTTTGGCCAATTAAACTACTCAAGAATATACTAAAAAAATATAAATTACAACTTATTTACAATTTCATCCTCTTTAGCTGACCATGTGGTTCGATGCCCGAATATCCACATCAACGATCTCAGGCACTGGACAGGTACTGTACTGAGCTTGCATGAGATAAGTGTTTCCAACTTCTTTCTTCTGCAGCCATTCAGCTTCTTCCTATTTTCTTCCGGGTGGTTCCAAGTAATTCATACTTCCACATATAAGTTTTATCCAAATATAGTTCTGTAAATTTCTTACTCAATGTCTTGTATTGCCCATTTCTCCGACCCTTATAATATTAATTTCGATCTCGTGATTCCAAGCTCACGGCTCGCTCGATCAAATCACAGCCTTCACAAGTATTTCTTTCCATGCGGTGTCTTCATACTGTTACTCAGCTTACAGTCTTGTAGTATGATTCGGTGTTGACACGTGGTCTGACATAGCATTCCGATCTTAGTTCAGTTTATGAGGAAATGAAAGGGAAAATGCGTAATTCTGAATGTTCGTCTGTTTGTGTTCTATTCACAGGATCTTGATTAATAATTCATCCCTCATAAAATATATCAGCTAAAATAATTTTCTAGACTGTAGTTTCTATGGGCATAGCCCAATTGAGTTTTGATATTTATTTTATTTATATATTGTAGTATACGAAACTGGCAATTAGTATCTACTGAAACGAAAATAAAGTAAACGGTTAGTCCTATTACGAAATAAAGCACACCGCGTGATCTTAAAATTTAATTTTGTACACGAAAGGCCGCATACATTTTCTTCCTAAATCTAATGAATTTCAGACCCCCAACGCTACACAGTCAGCCGCATACAGTTGTTCATAAATGGGATACGTACTGGGCTACGTAAGCCTCTCTACGAAGGCTGCGGTTACGCTGATTGCAACAAATTGTTTGTTTAGACTTATAAATAATACCGTCAAAAATGTATTATTAATATTGTCAATCTCCAAGAAGTACTATCTTTTAAAAACCTCTGTAGGTCGCGCATTGGTCTGACAGCTCCATGGTTCGTTTAAGTTTTAATATCAAGCCAAGAGTTCAAGTTATGATCTTATCGTCTGGAGACATCTTACACCATACCTTAGTAAGCATATCCCTGGAGTTGTGGAATGACGAGCGTAAAAATAACTCTACACGTGTAACATTTCGTCAGCGTGGGATTGATAATACCAGCGCGCCAAATGATGTAACATTCTGTCAGTGAGTTGCAAGTGTGTGTTATACCAATTATTTGGCTTGGTACGTTGCCTGAGTGAATATCAATAAAGAGATTACGCCTTACGGAAACCTAACGATGTAGATGAAGTGTGTCGCCGTCTGCTGAAAGATAACGAATCGCTAGTTTATGATTCAGTAATTTCAAGGGAATTTGTGACTGTGATACTGAAGACAAAGTTGAAACAAGATCCGAAGACTCAAATACTGACCATGATATCGATTAGGAGGACTGTAACGGAATCGAAGAGTTGGATGGCCATTTATTCTATTGGCAGGTTGGCCATTATTAATATTATTATTATTATTATTATTATTATTATTATTATTATTATTATTATTATTATTATTATTATTATTATATGTCCGTCTCATTCTTGGCTATCACCGAGGTGGCCCGGGTTCGATTGCAGCTCTGGCAAGAAATGTAAATCTGGTCTGAGGACTGGAACTGCGTTCACTCAGCCTCGTGAGGAAAAAATAATATAAGGCGCGTTCGATTCCTACCTCAACCATCCTGGAAGTGGTTTTCCGTGGTTTCCCACTTCTACTAAAGGCAAATACTGGGATGGTACCTAACTGAAGTCCACGGCCGCTTCCTACCCAAATCCTACCTCAATTCCAAATACATACACTACGACAGAAATCACAATGACACAGGTTATCAGACAAATTCTACACACACCCAAAAACACACGGGGCTACGTGACCACAATGTCGCAAAGTCCGTAAAGAATCAACAACTATTATTACTTTAGGCCTATTATTATTGACACACAGGAATGGCCAGGGTGGACCTTTCTTCAGAGGTCCGCATCTCTTCCACAGCAAAATCACCTCCAGATGGCATGCCCCAACAGAAGAACACCTAACGGTGGAAGGAAGGTGGAGAAGAGGGGAAGGCACAGGCTATTCTACAGACACCCTCCGATAACCAACAGAATTGTTGTCGACGAAAAAATGCCACAACAGTTGCTTAAATAATTTAGAAGAAAATTTAATTATCAGAAGGATGCAAGAAAATATAATTTAATATAACTCCTTCAGTCACCAAAAAACCTCTCTGGTAAAGCACATGGCTTAAGGCCAAAACAAGTCAATTACCTTAGAAAACTAGATAAGGTTTTACATGCAGTTTGCTGAACCAAAAAGAAAAGATTAAATTTAAAAAAATTAATTAAGCCCAAAGGAAGAAAATCAGTAGACAGGCATTATTAAATGAGAAAGGGCTTGATAATTTACTAGTACGCAATACCAACCCGACATGCAGAGATCACGGCCACGGTGCAAAACGAAAAATTTTAAATTAAATTAATAAAATAAAATAAGATCAATTAAGAAATCCACAACATTCGTGACGGAGAAAAACACAGGAACATTCACCAAAAACACAAGGTTAAACCAACAAGGTTACCAAAAAACAAATTAAGCTAACACCACAACACGTTTGAGTTTCCCATTCGACGCCTAGAGACTGCACTCCCAAGACCAGAATGCAGTCGGGCAAAACAAAAAACAAACATGGTCACCAAAACAGACGACCGCATGTCCGATCGAATTACGGCAAACAATTAGCATAAAATTAAATTAAAATCACCAGAGAGAACAAAAGGGAGGAAAGAATTACGCCTTAACACTATTGACATGAGGCTTTTTAGACTGCAACGGATCGTAAAATAAATAAATAATAGGGCTATCTCAAAGACTACCAAAAACTAAATAAATAAAAATTTACAACGTAAAATAAACTAGAAGCGTGTCTCCAAAGGTACGAAGAAAACAATAAAATTTACATAACTGGTAACATTAGTAAAAGAGAAAAATTAGGCCTACCAGGAGAAACAAAATACAGAATTAAAACATTAATAAAAGGCCAATATCGGAGCTCCATAACAAAATATATAAACTAATTAAATAATTACGTACCTTAAAACTTCTCTGAGGAGACACAATAAAAATAAAATAATTAACACAGAATTTTAAAAATATTATACGGCACTAAATGTGCCTCAAAAATGGCTAACCCGGCACATGCGTCGTTTAGATGACAAGCACTCGTTTGCAGCAAGTTGCGATAATATATCACTTTCATTCTCAATCTTCAATGCGAAAAGGCGAAATACAGCCTTAAGAGCTCATGCAATTCCTTTTAGCATTTATCCACATTTCGTAGCGGCTAGGGGCCACGGCCCCCAGCACACGGAGAGATACACTTTTCACACCAGCTGGCTTGTTGATTTCTAGACGACAGACTATCAATCTCACAAGATGGCGGAGAATCACAAGTCAAAAACAGCATTGCATTCATGTTAATGTAATTGTCCAATCACAGCTTGACACATCAAGCAACAATGTGCATAGTATGTAATTAATTTGGCGGTATCATGTATATACAGTCTTTTGTTCCATGAAGTAGAATATAATAGCCTTCAAATATGACTCGATTAGTACGAGTTTAGAAGGCACCACAAACACACTCTAGCGGTGAATAAGGAACCACGGCTAGAAGCGCCAAAGTCCGATAGAAGCTGCCATCTCGTGTTCATAATCGGAACCAAGCCATCAGGCGGTCGTTTCAAAGGTCGGGAAGTCACATATAGGGGAGATACATATTTAAAAACGTTGGTACGGGCATTGCACGTAACAATTATTAAGACGGATTATATATTTTTTCGTTTAAGGTAAGGATGGCACGAAGTAGAACAAGTAACCATGGAAGGCTGCCTTCATTCCGTTTCCTACTGGGCGCCTTTCGTGATTTAACTCAGTGGATAGATATGTCGGAAATGTTGAAAAATGTGAGGTACTGATCCTGGTTTTAATTTCCATTTCACGCGAGGAAGTTCCGCGTTCTCACAGTTCACTACCAAACAGTCCGCCTTAATAATAATTAAATCTTCGGAAAAAGGCACGTCACAGATTCTACTTTCGATCGACAGCTTATCTTTCTGCGGAATTACTCTTTCCCATTTCGCAAACAGATTTGCTTTCGTAACTCGATTTACATTCAGGAACGAAACAATACGACATCTTCCCGAAAGGGATGAAGTTGTTTGCACACACAAAACACTGCATAGATATTCGTAAATTATTACAAAGAAACAAATTCCCTCGCATAATATGACATCTCGCGCACAGAATATCACAGTACTAACCTCGTGGGCTACTTGTCACACGTGCATAAGTTTCGGCGCGACTTCCGTACCACACACTGGATGGACCACGAACAACAATGCTTAAGGAGTTGAGTGATGACACTTGTTATTCCTATTCGTCATGGTTTTAGTGATACACTCACACATAGACCTAGTGAAATTTTGATTCGGTATAAGCAACTGGATAAACGATGACAACTTATATTGCGCCCGATTGTTCCCATATACCATGGGGACCAAATGCCAACTCAGCCACTATGGGATCTCTCCCAAACAAACCCTGTGGAAGCTGCCACATATGTATTCAGAGTAGTCACAGTGGTATCGGGTATGGAGAGGTTAGGTTACGAAACTAGCCTAAAATGCACATCCAGAGAAGGAAAATCTAAAATCTAAAAGAATAACACAGTCTTAGAATAAATCTCCTCACAATTTTATTATTGCTCAGATCCCTATCCTACTCTATATTGGGAATCTGATGGCTAATCAATAATAATTAATCTAAGAAGATAAAATTCTCCTGGAAAATAAAAAACCATGCCTACCATTAAGTCCTAAGATCCCCTCACGAAATCCGATTAAACAGAAAAGGGGTTAAAAACAAACTAGGAATGTGGTTTTTAAATATCCCCTCAGCAAATGGAAATGTCGATTCAAAATAAAATCATAGTCACATCGCTCCTACTTCAGAAGCTGTCGGCTGTCAACTTGACGTTAAACAACGTGCAAAGAAGATCGGGATTATCAAAGGCATAAATAACATGCTACATTAGGTTTTTATCACTTCCTACATTGAAATTTAATTTTATATTCTAGCTAAGTGGGATATAACGGCCGAAGCTGGTGCAGGGAGAAATGCGAAAGATGGCCGCCACGCGCAACCACACTCTTTAATGGTGGGCTTTCCAAATCATTATTTGTTATTAACTACGCATTGTTTATTATTTATTTATTATTTATTTTTTATTAAATTTATTTATTATATAATTTTTTGTCATTAATTTTTATTTTTTTATTTTAATATTTAATATATTTTTATTTTTTATTGTGTCAAAGCACTAAACTGCAAGGTCATTAACCCATCAATTATGTAACCCAAAGAAACCTAATTTAAACATTTAAATTAATGCATGTAACAATTTCTATTATTACATTTTACATTTTAAATTTTAGATTTTAAATTTTACGTCTTAGTTTCTAAATTATAAGATTTTATATTTTGTGAAAAAGACAAACTACAACGTCACAGACATAACATTTTATTTTTAATTTTTTGTTTTTTAACTTAGGTCTATACATTTTTTTTTATTTAATATTTAATATTTATTTTTTAGCACAGGGCCTAATACACAAAATGGTCACTGCACGCAACCACTTAAACATATGGCATGCCATCCTAACCTAACCTAACCTAACTTTACCTAACCTAACATTACATCACCTAACTTTACCTAACCTAAATTTACATAACCTAACTTGACCTACCGGTAACCTAACTTTACCTAACCTAACCAAACCTAACATAACCTAACCCACAGAAACCACATTTAAAGATTTAAATTAATGCATGTAAGATTTTATATTTTTACATTTTAGATTTTACATTTTAGATTTTCCGAAAAGATTAAACTACAAGGTCACATACCTAACCTAATTCAACCTAACCTAACTTAACCTAACTTCACCCAACCTAACTTTACCTAACCTAACCTAACCCATCTTAATGTAACCTAACCTATCCTAAATTTACCTAACCTAACGTAAGCTAACTTTACCTAACCTAACCTAACCCAACTTTATGTAACCTAACCTAACCTAACATAACCTAACTTTCCCTAAACTAACCTAACATAACCCACAGAAACCTCATATAGGTAAGAAACGGCTCATACTATACTTTCTGCTACCGAGTTTCAGCTACTTTTTCAATGTCACTCCCCGAGCATTGCCGGAGACTGCCGAAGGTTAACGATTGGATTAAGAGTCGGAGGCGGGTAACAAGTAACACCAGCGGTACCCATGCAAATGTTTTATTATTTAAATGTATCTACAATTTTTACTTATAATACACATTTTTCTCTTCTTTATTTCAGTTTTAATAACATTAATATTCATTTTTCTAGATTAAACTTAAATTTTTGCTTAAATCTTTTAGGTCTCTTTTGTATCCTTTAGTTTAATACGAACAGGGCAGCCCATATTCTTGATTTGTTAGGCATATTAACACACAGAACACAACCCTTTCCTTATGTTTGCTTGGTGTAGATTAAAAGCATCGAGCTTAATTTTTATCCTATAATTTAAATCTGTATCTGAATCTTGTAGTTCCTTTTCCAGCCAATATTGGATATAAACAAAGAGTCAATATTCTCCATTTCCAACACATATCTAAATTTATGTCTATAAACTAATGGCTCTATTCCCTTAACAATTAGTTCTGTTCCTTTTTCCAGACTTTTTAACCGGGAACACTTTTGGATTTTTATTTGGCCTCTGATTCCCTGCATAGTAATGTTATTAAGCAGATCGACCGACGGCCCCTTGCGTGTGAGTCGACGCTACTCTGTAGTCTGTTTGGATGCTTGTCAGAAACTGAAAATTCTCGATTTTAGCAAACGAGTTACCATTAAATGTAGTCATTCCATTGGTGTTGAATTCTGCAAACGGTTTTTCAGTTTCCAGATGCACAATGTCCAATCCACCACATGGAGTTACAATAAATCCATCCATTTTAAGCAAGTCAAAATTACCATGACTCTTTAAAAACATAGATTTTAAATATCCTCTTAAGTAGCATACACATTTACATTCTTCACTTTCTAAAAGCACTCCTACGCGTGGATAAGTTCCTTTTTTGTAATTAACAGTAAATGCTGCGAGTTTGTATTTCCCAATCACATCTAGATTTTGCCAGGGACTTTGTTTAAAGTAAACTGTAAATCTGTTTCTTGCATCCACAATCGCCTGTTCTTTTTGCAACACCGCTTAGTACTCTTCCTTTAGGGCAGTAGTCTCTGCAACTTACTCCACTTTCCTTTTTTTTTGTTTCAATTTCCTCCAACTCCAATTTTCGTTTCCTTACACATAGCACATTAACTGTACTCAATGGGGTAATTTCCTTAAGAGAGTATGGTTTAAGTCTGTTAGTTTTATTGGTTCTTTTTCTTAACACCTGGGGAAGGATATTATTTGTAGGAGTCAATCCTAATTCGCTAATGTTTATGTTTGTGGGAATGGTAGAGAACAATGTCCTGGATTGAGAAAAGAATGTTTCCCCAGCTTTAGTGTAGCATTTCTGTATAATGCGAAAATTGCTGTTTCCAGAATAATCGTTAACAATTTATACAAACGTTACGGGTAAGTAATTAAAACTATAGGCAGAGAGAGCATAGTTTATCATCTATTCCCGATCTTGTCTATCGCGCAGGTCCATTTGCACACCGGTCAATTTCCGAGTATTTTTATTACCCCAATAGACAAATAGCAAAACTATGTTAAACACCACACAGCAATATTTTGTACGTTATCCGCTAATTTGGTCCACATGGATGCAATCGGTACCGAGTACACGGGCGTTTCCCTTAAGTAGTGTTTGTTGGCTTCTAATACACTAACACAATCTTCGAGTGGGTCAAACACGCCATCAATTTTGAAGTTGTAAATTGTTGCCTCTTGTCTTGTAATACCATGTTCTTTAGCTATGGAAGACGTGAACGTTTCCCTTAGACGGGTGTCCGGTCATCAGATAAAGTCTATAATGTGGTTTCCAATGTCTTTGTTTGCGCCAGAACTTGTAATTAGACCTATAAATTTGTTATATATCTTTATTCTAGAATTAGAGTTCATCCATGTTAAACGGTGTATACCAACCGTTTTATCTTTGTTCACAATCACATTACATTTTTCTCGATAATCTCCTTGCACACAAAAGTTGTGATTCGATGTTAGATAATCATACATCTCCGCCATATTTAAACCCCAGCTAAATCTTGTGTTATGTCCAAATCCATAGGAAAAAAAACTCCTCAACACAAAGCTGTTGCAAGATCTCTGGAAGTTCGACTAACAGACCGTCTAATTTAACATCAGCCAGATCCACATTGTATGGTATAGCAACAGGATTTTATACCTTTCCATAATTTTAACGATTCCTTTCTCCCCAAGTTGTGCCCTGAGTCCCCGTGCCATTGCACACTCGTTGTTGAGTAGAGGAAATGGTTGCTTTGCCTTGACATCGTGTTTAGCAGAGATGAGCTTGGAGAATTTACCACGTAAATAGAGGTTGAAAGCACCACACACCTCTTACTTTATTACCAGAGACTTACTATTTTCCAATTGCTTTTGGCAGTCCACTTGGTCACATATCCTAACCACCATTATGTTATCACAAAACGGCTCCATAATCGGTGAATTTAATTTTATTATTTAGTCCATTTACCCTCTAGGTTGGTGGTTCCCACGGAATCAGCGAGGGAACTCACCACTACCGCCACTACGGGCAGTGTTCTGGAGCTTGGAACATCTGGTCGGGGTGGATACAACTGGGGAGGTGTGATCAGCACTTCGCCCAGGCGGCCTCACCTGCAAAGCGAACAGGGGCCTCATTAGGGATGGGAAGGGAAGATTTGGGATGGATAGGCTAGGAAGAGGGGAGGAGGTGGCCGTGGCCTAACAGAAGGTACCATCCCGGCATTTGCTCGAAGACGAAGTGGGAAACCACGGAAAACCACTTCGATGATGGCTGAGGTGGGAATCGAACCCCCTCTACTCATTTGGACCACCCGAGGCTGAGTAGACCCCGTTCCAGTCCTCATACCACGTTTTAAATTTCGTGGCAGAGCCGGGAATCGAACCCAGGACCTCCGGGGCGGCAGCTAACCATGCTGACCGCTACGCTACGGAGGCGACATCGGTGTAAGTAAATTAACATTTTTATCACTTAGAAGCGTCTAGTTTTCTGTGTAGTTTATATTACCAATGTCTTTGTTCTGTTCCCCATAAGTTCGGGGACACTAAACACTTTAGAGAGAAACATCTTCACACTTTCAGCTACCACGAAGCACTGATCGAATGAATCTGTAGCGTGTCTTATATATACCAGTACTCAATTCTATTTTTAGATTATGACGTAACCTACAACGCTTGTCGGCACAAAACAGTACACACATAAATACACAATCTCACGAACATTACCGGAGACTGCCGAAGGTTAACGATTGGAACTCTAACAAGACTTAACTTGTTGCATGATGTAACAAAAAGTTAAATGACGTAATTGTATGGGAAAGTTGCATTACTTAAAATGTAATACTATGCAAGTGTTTAACATTTTACAATCGGCATATGTTGGCTTTTATGTAGGCTTTTTATGTTGGCTATTCGTATTGACATATTATGTTGGCTTTTTGTATTGGCTTTTATGTTGGCTTTTTGTTGGCTTCTTGTGTTGGCTTTTTTATGTTGGCTTTTTTGTTGGCTCGTATGTTGGCATTTATATTGGCTATTTATGCCGGCTTTCTTTTATTGGCGTTTAATGTTGGCTTTTATTTATCGGTTTTTATGTTGGCTTTTGTATTGGCTTTTTATGTTGGCTTTCTTTTTGAATCGCTTTTTATGTTGGCTTTTGGTATTGGCTTTTATGTTGGCTTTTAATGTTGGCTTTTTATGTTGGCGTTTTGTATTGGCTTTTATGTTGGCTTTTTATGTTGGCTAATTATGTTGGCTTTTTGTTGGCTTTTTGTAATGACTTTTTATGTTGGCTTTTTGTATTGGCTTTTGTTGGTTTCTTTGTTGGCTTTTTGTGTTGGCTTTTTATGTTGGGTTTTTGTTGGCTTTTTGTGTTGGTTTTTATGTTAGCTTTTTGTGTTACCTTTTTGTATTGGCTTTTAGTGTTGGCTTTTTATGTTGACTTTTTGTATTGGCTTCTTATCTTGGCTTTTGTGTTGGCTTTTTACGTTTGCTTTCTTTTTGTATCGGCTTTTTTATTTTGGCTTTTTGTATTGGCTTTTATGTTGGATTTTTATGTTGACTTTTTGTTGGCTTTATGTATTGGCTTTTTTATGTTGGCTTTTGGTATTGGCTTTTTTATGTTGGCTTTTAGTATTGGCTTTTTTTGGCTTTATGTGTTGGCTTTTTATGTTGGGTTTTTGTTAGGTATTTGTTGGCTTTTGTGTTGGCTTTTTATGTTGGCTTTTATGTTGGCTTTTTGTGTTGGCTTTTTATGTTGTTTTTTGTTGGCTTTTTGTTGGCTTGTTGTGTTAGCTATTTATGTTGGCATTTTGTTGGCTTTGTTGTTGGCTCTTTATGTTGGGTTTTTGTGCTGGCTTTTTATGTTGGCCTTTTGTTGGCTTCTTGATGACTTTTTGTTTAGGCTTTTTATGTTGGCATTTTATGTCGGCTTTTTTATTGCCTCTTATGTTTGCTTTTTGTGTTGGCTTTTGTATTTTACCATATATTGGCTTTTGTATTAGCTCTCACATATTTGCTCTTACATGTTGGCTTATTTGGTCTTGGAACGTATCTCAGCCTTTATAATAGCAGCATCATTTTACCGTCCTGTTTGTAAGCAACAACAGCCACAACAAAACACTAATATTCCAAAAATCCAAAGTATTCTTGACTCTTACTCTTACCTCTTTCCCACACCTAGTCAAATATAGTGTATTTTTCAAAATTTTCCAAACAATATTTGGAAAGTAGGCTATATGTTTAAACTAAAAATCCTAAAAAGGCAAACGTTCATTCCAACACCTACCGTACCTCTATACCACACTCAGTCCAAAAATATTGCATTTTTCAAAATTTTCCTAAAATTTTTGGGAATGTAGGCTATATGTTTAAACTAAAAACCCTAAAAAGTCATATGTTAACTCTTACTCCTACCTTTATCCCACTCTCAGTCCTAAAATTGTGTATTTTTTAAATTTTTCAAGTAAATATTTTCAAATGGGTTATATCTCCAAAATTAGGAATTTTACAAACAAGTTTGTTTGAAGTAAATGAGTGGTCTTTACGCTCTCTACTTGTCAATCAAGTTTCAAGTCCCTAGGACTAAATTGAAAAGTTCAATTTTCAAAGTAGGCCATATGTTTCGAACCAAACATCCCAAAAATTGTTATATGGGCCGCGAGCAATTCAATAACTGCCGACGCTATGGATTTAAACTGTCACTACCCCCCTACTGCACAGTTTTTGTCCTAGAACAGTGGTTCCCAACCTTTGCCACCTGACGCCCCCCTTTTCGGAAACGGGAGTTCATCGCGCACCCCTCGTCCCCCCTCCCTACCACTCATCGCTTCTATAACCTCTTCGATTGACGCGGAGGGTATAAACCTAACCTAATAACACTACATAATGGAATAGGCATGTCTATTACATACTAACTTCATTATAGCACAATAAAAAGAGCACACTTTTACAACAAATCCATAAATCAGTCAACAAATGTTAGTAAGAGGGTTGACACTGTTTTCTCTTGGTAAGATTCGGTATGTTCGGTTTGATATTCGACAGAGCACAGCGGAGATAACTTGCAACATAAAGCCGACAGTGCTGCTTTGATTCTATGACACTCAGCGTTAAAAATCCTGACTCGCAAAAATATGTCTTTGAAAATGGGACAATGACACGCAATGCAAATTTGGCTATTACAGGATACTGCTCAAGACAGTTTACCCAAACGTCTGCCAGTCCTAATATTTTAGAATCATCTTTTAGCTTTGATTCACCCTTCAAATCTATGGCTTCTTCTTTAAAGTGTGCTGGCAGTGCTTCAATGTCAATGGCAAACGGATTTCTTGTTAACATCCAGGGCCATTCATCCAACTAGATGTCAGGAAAGTAGAAGTTGAATTCTTGTGCCAGGGAATCCAAATGTGACTGAAATTGCACCTAAGCTTATTACGATCACGTTCATTTTCCGGCAAATTTTCATTAAGGCGGTGAAAGGATGAGAAGTTGTTCAACTGAAGCCGGTGTTTCCATAACTGTATTTTTTCCAGGAATGCATAATATTTGAGTTATTGCCAAGGAGCTTTTAAGTTCAAACTGGACAAAGCTTCAAAGAAATCACAAAGATATGCCAAGGAGACGATAAAATTGGCATGATTTTGCTCCTTGAACACAGCAAATTCCTTATTTCACCTCCAAATTCGCGGCTCCGCAGAGGTTTGTACCGACAGTTGGCAATTACCAGTGCTTTTGAACGATTGGCTTGGTGCGACAATCACTTGGAGAGATTCAAAAATGTTTATTTTACAAAATTGTAATATTCGAGTTTAAAAAAACTTAATTCGGAAATCACTTCACGCCCCCCTTGATAAAGCCCCACGCCCCCCAGGGGGGGCGCGTCCCACAGGTTGGTAACCCCTGTCCTAGTGACTTGAAACCTGGTTTGCAGGGGTAATTTATTTATGTCAAACACACTTCTTAGTTTCCAAAATATTAGAATTTCAACATTGGACTATAAAAAAGAAGTTTTATTATGAAAATAAAGGACACGAAAACCATTCCTTGAAGCCTATATAACACTTTTAGGATGTTTGGTTATAAACATATCGCCTACTTTCAAAATTGAACGTTTTTCATTTTTGTCCTAGGGACTTGAAACTTGGTCTTCAGGTAGATGGCGTAAAGACCATTCATTTACGCCAAACAAACTGTAAAATTTCTAATTTTGGAAATATAACCCATCTTGATAATATTTTTAAAACATTTGAAATATACACTATTTTTGGACTGAGAGTGGGATAGAGATAGGTGTAAGAGTTATCATATGACTTTTTAGGGTTTTTAGATTAAACATATAGCCTACTTTCCAAATCATTTTTGGAAACATTTGAAAAATATTATATTTTAGGACTGAGAGTGGTATAGAGGTAGGTGTGGGAGTTAACATATGACTTTTTATGATTCTTAGTTTAAACATATAGCCTACTCTCAAGTGTTGTTTGGAAAAATTTGAAAAATACACAATTTTTGAAGGTATGGGATAGAGGTAAGAGTAAGAGTCAATGAGTAACCTAAGAGTACTTTGGATTTCTGGAATATTAGTGTGTTGTTGTTGTCGCTTACAAACATGTCGGTAAGCATTATGCTGCTATTAAAAAGGCTGAGATACTTTCCAAGACAAAATAAGCCAACATGTGAGATCAAATATGAGAGAGCTAATACAAAAGCCAACATATGTGCCAATACAAAAGCCAACACAAAAATCCAACATAAAAGCCAATACACAAAGCTGACATAAAAAGCTGACATAAAAAGCCAACACGAAAAGCGAACAAAAAGCCAACAAAAAGCCAACATAAAAAGCCAATACAAAAAGACAACATAAAAAGCCAAAACAAAAAGCCAAAAAACCAACATAATAAGCTAACACAAAAAGCCAACATAAAAAGCCAATACAAAAAGCCAAGATAAAAAGCCAACAAAAAGCCAACATAAAAAGTCAATACAAAAAGACAACATAAAAAGCCAACACAAAATGCCAACAAAAAGCCAATATAAAAAACCAACACAAAAAGCCATCAAAAACCAACGAAAGCAAATACAAAAAGCCAACATAAAAAGCCAATACAAAAAGCCAACAAAAAGCCAACATAAAAGCCAATAAAAAAGCCAACATAAAAAGCCAACATCAAAAGCCAACATAAAAGCCAATAAAAAAGCCAACATAAAAACCGATACAAAAAGCCAATATAAAAAGCAATACAAAAGCCAACATAAAAAGCCAATACAAAAGCCAACATAAAAGTCCAATACAAAAAGCCGGCATAAATAGCCAACATAAAACGCCAACATAAAAGCCAACACAAAAAGCCTACATAAAAGCCATCATAAAAAAGCGAGCACAAAAGATCAACAAAAAGCCAACCTAATGCCTACTTAAAAGCCAATACAAAAAGCCAACATAATATGTCAATACAAAAAAACATAAAAAGCCTACATAAAAGCCAACACAAAACGCCAACATAAGAGCCAACATATGCCGATTGTAAAATGTTAAACACTTGCACAGTATTAAATTTTAGGTGATGCAACATTCGAGTACAATTACGTCCTTGAACTTTTTGTTACGTCATGCGACAAGTTAAATCTTGTAAGAGTTCCAATCGTTAACCTTCGGCAGTCTCCGGTAATGTTCGTGAGATTGTGTATTTATGTGTGTACTGCTTTGTGCCGACAAGTATTGTATGTTACGTCATAATCCAAAAATAGAATTGAGTATTGGTATATATTAGAGACACTACAGATTCATTCGATCAGTGCTTCGTGGTAGCTGAAAGTTTGAAGATGTCTCTCTCTAAAGTTTTTAGTGTCCCCCAACTTATGGGGAACAGAACAAAGCCTACCAACGAGCGGTTTGGTTTGTGGTTGTTGTTGGAAAACCCACGACAATATGGTTACAGACATTGGTAATATAAACTATACAGAAAACAAGACGCTCCTTTGTGCTAAAAATGTTAATTTACTTACACCGATTACGGAGCCGTTTTTGATAACATTATGCTGGTTAGGATATGTGACTAAGTGGACTGCCAAGAACAATTGGAAAATAGTAAGTCTGTGCTAAAGTAAGAGGTGTGTGGTGCTGTCAACCTCTATTTACGTGGCAAATTCTCCAAGTTAATCTCTGCTAAACACGGTGTCAAGGCAAAGCAACCATTTCCTCTACTCAACAACGAGTGTGCAATGGCACGGGGACTCAGGGCACAACTTGGGGAGAAAGGAATGGTTAAAATTATGGAAAGGTATAAAAATCCTATGGCTATACCATACGAAGTGGAGCTAGCTGATGATAAATTAGACGTTCTGTTAGCCGATCTTCCAGAGATGTAGCAACAGCTTCGTTCTGAGGTGTTTTATCTTACGATTTGGACATAACACAAGATTTGGCTGCGGTTAAAACAAAGCAGAGATGTATGATTATCTAACATCGAATCACAACTTTTGTGTGCAAGGAGAGTATCGAGAAAAATGTAATGTGATTGTGAACAATGATAAAACGGTTGGTATACACTGTTTAACATGGATGAACTCTAATTCTAAAATAAAGATATATAACAAATTTATAGGTCAAATTACAAGTTCTGGTGTAAACAAAGTCATTGGAAACCATATTATAGACTTTATCCGATGACAGGACACCCGTCTAAGGGAAACGTATACGTCTTCCTTAGCTAAAGAACATGGTATTACAAGACTAGAGGCAACAATTTACAACTACAAAATTGATAGCGTGTTTGACCCACTCGAAGATTGTGTTAGTGTATTAGAAGCCAACAAACATTACTTAAAAGAAACGCCCATGTACTCGGTGCCGATTGCATCCATGTGGACCAAACTAGCGGATAACGTACAAAACTGTTGCTGTGTGGTGTTTAACATAGTTTTGCTATTTGTCTATTGGGGTAATACAAATACTCGGAAATTGACAGGTGTGCAAATCGACCTGCCGATGGACAAGATCGGGAAAAGATGATAAACTATTCTCTCTCTGCCTATAGTTTTAATTACTTACCCGTAACCTTCGTAGAAATTGTTAACGATGATTCTGGAAACAGCAATGTTCGCATTATATATAGAAATGCTACATTTGAGCTGGGGAAACATTCTTTTCTCAATCCAGGACATTGTTATTTACAATTCTCGCAAACATAAACATTAGCGAATTAGGATTGACTCCTACAAATAATATTCTTCCCCAGGTGTTAAGAAAAAGAACCAATAAAACCAGCAGACCCTACTAAGGAAATTACCCCCACTGAATACAGATAATGTGCTATGTGTAAGGAAACGAAAATTGGATTTGGAGGAAATTGAAATAAAAAAAATGAAAGTGGATTATGTTGTAGACTCTACTGCCCTAAAGGAAGAGTACGAAGCGGTGTTGCAAAAAGAACAGGTGATTGTGGATGCAAGAAACAGATTTACAGTTTACTTTAAACAAATTTCCTGGAAAAATCTAGATATGAGTGGGAAATACAAACTCTCAGCATTTACTGTTAATTACAAAAAGAGGACTTATCCACGCCTAGGAGTGCTTGTAGAAAGTGAAAAATGTAAATGTGTGTGCTACTTAAGAGGATATTTGAAATATTTTTTTTAAAGAGTCATGGTAAATTAGACTTGCTTAAAAAGGATTTATTGTAACTCCATTAGGTGGATTGGACATTGTGTATCTGGAAACTGAAAAACTCTTTGCAGAATTCAACATTAATGGAATGACTACATTTAATGGTAACTCGTTTGCTAAAATCGAGAATTTTAATTTTTTCACAAGCATCCAAACAGATTATAGAGTAGAGTCGAGTCACGCGCAAAGAGACGTCGATCTGCATAATAACATTACTATGCAGGAAAGCAAAAGCCAATAAAAAATCGAAAAGTGTTCCCGGTTAGAGAGTCTGGAAAAAGGAACAGAACTAATTGTTAAGGGAATAAAACCAATAGATGATAGACATAAAGTTAGATATGTGTTTAAAATAGAGAATATTGACTCTTTATTTATATCCAATTATTGGATGGAAAAGGTACTAAAAGTTTCATATTCCGATTTAAATTATAGGATAGATGCTATTAAATCTACACCGTGCAAACATAAGGAAAGAGTTGTGTTCTGTGTGTAAATCTGCCTGACAAATCAAGAATATGGGCTGCCTTGTTCGTATTAAACTAATGGATACAAAAGAGACCTAAAAGATTTAAGCAAAAATTTAAGTTAAAATCTAGAAAAATGAATATTAATGATATTAAAATTAAAATAAAGAAGAAAAATGTGTGTATTATTAATAAAAATTGTAGATAATTTCATTAATGAAGCTATTGCATGGGTGCCGCTGGTGTTGCTTGTTACCCACCTCCGACTCCAAACCAATCGTTAACCTTCGGCAGTCTCCGGCAATGTTCGGGGAGTGACATTGAAAAGTAGCTGAAACTCGGTAGCAGAAAGTATAGTATGACCCGTTTCTTACCTATATGAGGTTTCTGAAGGTTATGTTAGGTTAGGTTAGGTTAGGGAAAGTTAGGTTATATTAGGTTGGTTAGGTTAGATAAAGTTCGGTTTGGTTAGGTTAAGTTAGGTAAAGTTAGGTTATGTCAAGTTAGGTTAGGTAAAGTTAGGTTAGGTTAGGTTAGCATGTCATATGTGTAAGTGGTTGTGTGCAGTGACCATTTTGTGTACTAGCCCCTGTTCTAAAAATAGAAATTAAATATTAAATAAATAAAAATGCATAAGTTAAAAAACAAAAAATTAAAAATAAAATGTTAGGTCAGTGACCTTGTATTTTGGTCTTTTTCACAACATTTAAAATCTAAAATTCTAAAAACTAAAAAGTTAAATTTAAAATCTAAAATTTAAATTGGAAAATGTAATAATAGAAAATAGGAAGCCTCCGTGGCTTAGGCGGCAGCACGCCGACCTCTCACCGCTGAGTCCGTGGTTCAAATCCCGGCCACTCCATGTGAGATCTGTGCTGGACAGAACGGAGGCGGACAGGTTTTTCTCCGGGTACTCCGGTTTTCCCTGTCAAAATTTCATTCCAGCAACACTCTCCACTATCATTTCATTTCATCTGTCATTCATTCAATCATTGCCCCAGAGGAGTGCGTCAGGCCTCGGCAGCCGGCACAGTTCATATCCTCGCCGCTAGATGGGGGCTTCATTCATTTCATTCCTGACCCGGTCGGAGACTGGAAGCAGGGTGTGGATTTTCATTTTCAATAATATAAAATGTTACATGCATTAATTTAAATGTTTATTTTAAGTTTCTTTGGGTTAGATAATTGTTGGGTTTATGACCTTGCAGTTTAGTGCTTTGAGACAATAAAAAATAATAAATAATAAATTAAATATTAAAATAAAAAATTAAAGTAAATGATAAAAAATTATATAAATAATAAATTAAATAAAAAATAAATAATAATTACATAATAAACAATGCGTAGTTAATAAAAATATATAATGATTTGAAAAGCCTGTCATTAAAGAATGTGGTTGCGTGTGGCGGCCATCTTGCGCAATTCCCCCTGCACCAGCTTCGGCCTTTATATTCTACTTAGCTAATGTATGTCAAGATCCTAATATTTTCAATCGTAAAATATCTGACATATGCTAGAGCACAATAAGCTACTCTACTAACAAGGATAATTTACACAAGTAAAATTAATAAATAAACAAACTACAATAAACATATTTTATTATTCGTATAATGCACTATTTGTGCAATCCTGCCTACACAAGTAAAGAAGTAAATTTGTACTTTTACGTGACCGTTATACTCGGGATCTTCTTTTTACGGGGAATCCGAACCCCACAGGACATGGCATTTCACTATGAAAATCACACATGCATTGACCGGGAATCGAACCCGGTCCACCGTAGTAAGAGGCAAGCAGCTTTACCACTGCACCTCCTCCTCCCCTGCCTACACAGGTTGCTACTCTTTGTAATTCGCTGTAATCTGCGGTAATAATTATCAATCGTCTAATCACAACTGGTGATTTACCATAATTTCGAAACGTAGTCTCATCTTGAATAAATAGCTAAGTGATTTTATTATTAAGAGCTGGTTTAAGTTATGCTGTATTCTATGTAACTCAAGCTTAAGTCATTTTCGCATTCATTATTCCTAAGGTTGATTGTATTTAGTTCTTGGATTCACGAAATACCTATATTTCATTCCTATTTAAATTTGTATCAGGTTTGTATTGCTCCCTCAACTAACCGTTGATTTATGCTGGTGAATATTAATCCCTACCGATGCGGAGTAGTAGATCCAATCTCATCATCATCCGATAATACCATGTCATGTACTCCTCAAAATATTATCATTGGCACACACCCCTACGATACCATACTACTGTCGACCAAAATATTTAATGCACTCGAGTTTGAAGGTTATTTGAGAAGTAACCAATAGACTTACATAAAATCTAATAACATCATCATTTTCGTCGTCCTATTTTACGTTATTTCATGTAGGTTTGGAATTTTTAATTTATATTTTAATATTTTTTATCGCAGTTGGAACACAAAACGTGCCCGTTTTTAAGCGTGTTTCAATCATGCATCACATTTAAGAATTATTATCTCAAAAGCCCGTCATCAGATCGCATCCACATTTTAACACATTATATATACATAGGAATGTTGTATAACTATTTTATTAATTTCAACATTTTGTGTGCCCAAGGAACAATGTTGTTATCATTTTTGTAAGGTAATTTTTTCTTGGCTCGGGGTGGTTGGAAAATGTAGTTCTTGGTCGTGTTGTAATCCTTATACATCAAAAGGTTATGCTGTATGATTGTGAAATACGTAAATTATTTCACTTATTTTATATCGGTTTGTATTTTATGGGGAAAATAGACATCGTTTAGCAGCTAGCTGATACAGAGACAGCTACACAGCGTTGCCGAATTGGTGCCCATCACTTCCGAGCGAGGCGCGCCATGACACAATATCTTTCCATCAACCATGTGCGTAATGTTCACGTTGTACGTACTTTCGTCAAAATTCGATGAAATAATGAATTTGTCCTACAGGGCACCAGGAAATATTCCCCGCAGTGCCTACGTGAGTGTGCGAGAGCTAGCATCAGTAGTTACGTTGGCAGCACTACTGTCGCTTGTATCAAAACAAACAAACAGTAATATTTGTACTCCTCACAGCCATTCATAACTGATGCTGGAAGTGCTGATGACATATACGCTCGCTTATTGCAATATACACTGACGATTTCGACAACCTACAGCCCACACGTGTGGGATTCACCCTATCAAGGACACCGTGCTGCCAACATAACTGCTGATGCCAGCCCTGGCAGAAGCCGGAAGTCACTGCGGAGAACATTTCCTGGCGCCCTGTATTACGTTGCAACTATCGCGAGCCTCCATGGCTTAGGCAGCAGCACGCCGGCCTCTCACCGCTAGGTCCATGGTTCAAATCCCGGTCACTCCATGTGAGATAAGTGGTGGAAAAAACGGAGGCAGACAGGTTATTCTCGGGTTACTCCAGTTTTCCTTCTCACAATTAATTTCAGTCCAGCAACACTCTCCACTATCATTTCATACAATCTGTCATTCATTTAATCATTGCCCCAGGGTAGTGCGACAGGCTAGGGCAACTAGCACAGTTCTTATCCTCGCCGCTAAATGGGTTATTCATTCATTCATTCATTCCATTCCCTGACCCAATAGGTCGACTGGAAGCAGCCTCTGGATTTTCATTTTTACATCGTAATTATCAATTCCACTGTTATTTACAGTTATTTCTGGTATTTAAAAACGACTTTCAGAATTATTTAGGTATTTCTTCACTAGATACAATCCGATAGATCATTCTCAACTATTCAAAGCGTACTAAGAGCTCCGCTGTCACAAATATGAGTAGTGAATACTCTTTCATACTTCCGTCTTCGTTATACTGCAGAGGTCATGTAAGTCCATAAAATTGGCGTGTGATGATTTAAATAAATCTTCGACTGTCCTGAATTGTTGTGAATTACGTAAATGATTTTAGCATGTTTTATGCATAACTTATAAATGATTCCTTTATTTTGACATGCAGTCAAAACTAATGTTCCACGGTCTCCTGTACCCTTTTATAACCGTTCATTACCAGTCTGGAATACTTATCTCCGCAAGTCACATTTTGACTCATTGCGCTTCTTAGTTAATAATTCTTCGTTCCAGCTGACTAATGAATAATTTGACAGCATGATGGTATTATAGTCTATTCAATATGCATATAGTTACTGAACTGCCCATGTGTTACATACCTATTTCGAAAATAATGGGTGAGCATTTTGTCTTATCACTAAATGAAGCCCTCCGAAGATATTTAGAATTTAATTTTCTAAAGCTCCTTAGGGCGCTGTTAACAACTAAACAAATGTTGTATGGTGGTTTTCATTCAGTTCATAGGCAACGGAAAAAAACGAGTTTATGCAAAACTTTGTTCCTTGGGGAAGAAGAACAGTCGATTAAGAGATTTGTTACAAACCGATTGTGTTGTAAATCATTAATCTTGACATGAGCGTTCAGTAGTGAAACTGAAAAGAATTGTGGTACATATAGTCCAGAGGCTCATTTTCGTCACAAAAACTGGTGAACAAAGGAACCTTCCGACAATACTGCTCGAAGGGAGAAATTCACCTTTCTTTTAACTCACATATTATTTATATATAAGACATTTCTTTCAACTGAAGATGCATGTGCTCGCAGCACAAATGAATACTCCTAATCCATCACACATTGAACGATCTCCTAAGTCCGCCTAAAGCTTTACTCCACTGGTGTAATGTATATTTTTGGGTCATTCAACTAGACAACTGCAGTTCAAGAAGGTAAACACGATTAAAAGTTGAAGTAACCATGCTGTAAACAAATAATACATTACCTTTCCGCCTCAAACTATACCATGAAATATTATTAAAATATCTATACATTAATGGAATTTGCTACTAATCGTATACTCATAGCGAAGCCGCATAACGTACCCAAATACCCTATAATCCGTAAAACACCTTCGGAAACCTCCTCCTTGAAATGAAGTGCATGTGCCTGCTCTATTGATTGGGCATTATCGAATGTTCCTGAATCTTGAAGTGGCATTCTTGCATTAAATGTACGGCCATTATCTATAAAAGCTACTTACTGGACCAGACATTGTGAAATAGAAAAAGAGTAATATGCACTTAAGCGTGGGGACATTGTTATATATGAAGGAAACATGAAATTGCTTGCGAGCATGTGATGTAGGTGTAAGTTCAATTGCAGCTCAAAATGACAAAGTTATCGTTTAGCCAATTTGCATAATTAGCGCAGCGCGAGTATTACAGCTAGTGAGTGTATATATAAATAAGGAACAGTTCAAGCTGGGAAAAATAATAGGACGGTCTCATCAAGGGAACAAGCCATGCTCCATGTTCATATAGACGTATTCTCAGGATTCATTAAATGTTGGATGATGTTTCTTTCCACGATCACTGGCCTTGTGAGGAAAACTTCACGTTGGTCGATAACTGATAGAGTGTAATCATTATGTTCAGCTTCTATAAAGGACAATCCAATAGTAACCGCGAATTCATTGAGCCGAAATATCAAAGGTGAATAGAAGTCAGACGTTTTGATAGTGTAGTAAGAAGCACTGAATTTTTGCCTCAATAAAACTGTATTTCCTTTTGAAATCAGAGTCAACCTTGCAAGAGGGTCCATATGAAGTGAATTTAATGGGATTCGTAGATAATGTATTTAAGAATACAGCGGTATACTTGGTGGAGCGTAAGTCACACTACATCTCAACTCAATTCTTGTTTAATTCGCAGCTAAGCATTTCTAAAGATGGAAGGCCTTGGAAGGAATACTTCTACGCCGGTGGACTTACTAAATAACCTGCACTACCTTCTGAATCATAATTATATGTAATTCTTTTGTATGGATTGGCAGATATTGCTCACATGCTGAGCGTATTTAGAGGTTAATCACCTGTCCTAGTAATAATGCATTATGCAGCCTAACTAACGTGTGCTATAAGGAAGGTGGATATTTCTCTGCTTGCATCTCGCGTGGTATTGTGCAAGCGTATCCGGCAAATAATACTGAACACTATTATTTTTCCATCGACGTGACTAGAGAGCTTTGGAATAATATTATGTGCTGGCAGTCAATTATTGTAGTGCAACATATCATCTGAGTGGAGATTTCAAGAAAAGTGGCTGGGTACCGCAAATCACTAAATTAACGCTTAAAACTACGATATGACGTGGAGAGCGTTTGAAACAGTGAACTGGAGGTGTAACGTACTCTAAGAGGTTCTCAATACAAGTCTCCACCAAAGCCGAGGTGAAGTACTTGTGGATAACCATTCGATTGCCAATTAAGAGATTGGAGGAGCGAAGGTTCGAATCCCTATCGGACAACAATTTCTGCAACGTTTTGGAACGTTGTGTCGCTTCAATGCTACAGTCACATGTCATTGTGTACCACAGGCACGCGGTTATTACAGGGTTGGTGCTCTGCGCACCTTGCGTTGCTATACGGTCGGATTGAAGTCACTTTAGTCATTCGTCCTGTATTCTACTGACAAACACGTTGACATACTTCTTGTTTACTGGAAGGCAAGAGGGATTTTATTGTAGGCACTATGTCTGTATAGGGAAACATACCCAGACAAGTGACATCCGAATGCAAATACTGTCCGGTATGTGGAAAGACCTTTACGAACATCACGGGTTTTTCAGACAATGCCACTTGTCCGAGAGAGGACCATAGCGTCCGCTGAGAATGATAAGTCTGTTATGGACGCAGCTCGCAACAGCCAAAACACTAGTAAGTGCAATTAAATTGCACAACAGGTGAGCATCAGCCAGTCGTCCGTAAATAACATAAATAACACCCCTACCATCTACAGTTATAGCAGGAGCTCTACAGGCGAGATTTCAGTACTTGGATGAAGTTCTGTCAGTGGCTGTTTGGAAATGTGGAATATAATACAATATAATACAGTATAATATGTGAAGCCTCCGTGGCTTAGGCGGCAGCACGCCGGCCTCTCACCGCTGGGTCCGTGGTTCAAATCCCGGTCACTCCATGTGAGATCTGTGCTGGACAAAACGGAGGCAGACAGGTTTTTCTCCGGGTACTCCGGTTTTCCCTGTCAAAATTTCATTCCAGCAACACTCTCCACTATCATTTCATTTCATCTGTCATTCATTTAATCATTGCCCCAGAGGGGTGCGTCAGGCCTCGGCAGCCGGCACAGTCCATATCCTCGCCGCTAGATGGGGGCTTCATTCATTCCATTCCTGACCCGGTCGGAGACTGGAAGCAGGCTGTGGATTTTCATAATATAATATAATATAATATAATATAATATGAGCAATTCATAATGAGCAATTTGCTCCTAGCTAAACTAAAGCTTCTTAAGCATGACGGTTAAACAATGACAGGAGATTAATACCCCCGGTGGCAACTTTTCGAAGAAATCCACCGTCGCGGTCACCCACGAGCGACGCATGCATCCCATTCGGACTCTGGGTGGGATGCAACGTCATGCTAAAGACGAGTCGGAGCGTCTTGGAAATCCTGAACAGTCACGAAAGCAGAAACCCAAATCTAAGAGTTTTTTGGCACCGTTCAATATTAACTCTCTAATACAAACTGGTAAGATGAAACAGCTGACTAATGCCCTTCTCAAAAATAAAATCGCAATAATGGCCTTGCAAGAAACTCGCTTCACTGCCGAAGAAACGTTTGAGTCCGATGGGTGTCAGTTTTTCAAGAGCAAGTACCGTAAGAGGGTAATGAAGAACACCCCTCCCTATCTTCGGTACAGCCTTTGCTGTCAACACCAGAATCCTTAGGCCAGTCTCGAATTTTGAAGCTGTTCACGATAGGTTATGCCTGCTATCTCTGCGCTGTGCAAACAAAACATATACGCAAGTCAATGTGCATGCTCCAACTAATGAACAAAACAAAAAAGAGTTGGAAGACACTAATAGATTTTGGAACCTCTTAGGTGCTAGATTGGCAAATATCCCGAATCACCATTTCAAGATCTCAATAGGTCATTTCAACGTACAGGTAGGACGTGAACGGGAGTACAGGAATGTCGTTGGGCTCTATTCAGCGCACAATAGAACTAACAAGAATGGAGAACGCCTCATTGAACTGTGTGATAACCATTACCTCCAGCTGATGTCAACACACTTTCGTCACCTACCTAGAAAACAGACTACATGGATATGACCGAACAAAACATTAGGAGAGTTCCAAATAGACCATGTTGCTATATCTCGAAGATCTAGTTCGGAAATCATGAACGTTACCGTAAAAAGGGGAATGAACATAGACTCAGATCTCTATGTATCGGAAATAAAGTTCTGGCCCATTCCACTCAACAATAAGAACTTACCATAATCCGCTTCGACGCAAACTTGCTCAGAGATTGGGAGAATGAATTCAAAGAACTTGCCCAACCAGTGGAAAAAGACTTCAACAGCACGAGAAAGCAGACGATACACGTTGCAAAAGAAGTAGCAGAAATCAAGAAGAGGAAGAAACACACATGGTGGAACAATAACTGCGAGAAGACCTTAGAGGATCGTCTAAATGCTTGGAAAAATTACTACACCTCCAAAGAGGAAGAAGATTGGAACATCTATATAAACCAACGAGCACAAACAGCAAAAATAATACGCAGCGAGAAACGCAAGTATGAAAAAATGGACAAAATTGAACAAAACTTTCACAGAAATGAGACCCGTGAATACTACAGGGATCTTAAAAAGAAGATACAAGGATACAAGGCACCTTCCCTTTGTTTTCCAAGAAAAGATGGAACTCTAGCAACATCCAACGAAGAAAACTGCGAAATTTTAGCAGGGTATTTTAACGACATCCTAAATTGTAAAAAGCCACCCAACCCCATCAAAACAAACAAACAAATGAACCACAATTTGCCATCTTCTCCAACAAATCGAGATGAAATCAAACGCCACATAAGGAGGTTGAAAAATAACAAGGCTCCTGGTGAAGACTCAATGATTGCAGAACTGTGGAAACATGCCCCAGAAGAAGCAATTGACATCCTACACCAAACCTTTGTAGATATATGGGAGACAGAACAACTCCAAGAGGACTGGAGGTTAGCTTTGATCCATCCTGTACACAAGAAAGGAAATAGAAGAGATATGAACAACTACATGGTATTTCTCTTCTGACAGTAGCTTACAAAATCCTGTCACTTTCCTTCCTTGAAAGACTGGAACAGCAAGTTGAACACAAACTCGGGGAATACAAAGGGGGTTTTAGGAAAGGCCGATCGACTGCAGAACAAATCATTAACTTAAAAACCATAATTAAGTACTAAGTGTTGAGAGGTCGAACGTATTTATCGACATATGCAGACTTTAGGAAAGCGTACTACTGCATCGACCGTGATGTGTTGATTAACACACTTGCAGAAATGGGAGTCGATGAGAAACTGCTGGCGATAATAAGAGCAACCCTAATTAATCCCACATCCAAAGTCAAATTCCAAGGATGTTTGTCTGAACCCTTTGAAATCAAGACAGGCGTTCGACAGGGAATAGCCTGACACCTCTGTTGTTCAACTTCGTGCTTGAAAAGGTAATACAGAATTGGCGACAGATGTTAAAAGAAGGAGGACTTTACAAACCTTTAAGGATCGGGACAAGAGGACTGGAGGTTAGCTTTGATCCATCCCGTACACAAGAAAGGAAATAGAAGAGAAATGAACAACTACATTGTATTTCTCTTCTGACAGTAGCTTACAAAATCCTGTCACTTTCCTTCCCTGAAAGACTGGAACAGCAAATTGAACACAAACTCGGGGAATACAAAGGGGGATTTAGGAAAGGCCGATCGACTGCAGAACAAATCATTAACTTAAAAACCATAATTAAGTACTAAGTGTTGAGAGGTCGAACGTATTTATCGACATATGCAGACTTTAGGAAAGCGTACTACTGCATCGACCGTGATGTGTTGATTAACACACTTGCAGAAATGGGAGTCGATGAGAAACTGCAGGCGATAATAAGAGCAACCCTAATTAATCCCACATCCAAAGTCAAATTCCAAGGATGTTTGTCTGAACCCTTTGAAATCAAGACAGGCATTCGACAGGGAATAGCCTGACACTTCTGTTGTTCAACTTCGTGCTTGAAAAGGTAATACAGAATTGGCGACAGATGTTAAAAGAAGGAGGACTTTATAAACCTTTAAGGATCGGGACAAAGAAAAACGGAGTGGAAATAGATTGCTTAACATTCGCTGATTATTTAGCCCTGATGACAGAAGATTTTGAAAGTGAAACAGAACAGGTCAATATATTGAAGGAAGTTGCAGAACCGACAGTATTACAAATTTCCTTTGAAAAGACAGAAGTAATGTCGAACATCAAGGATGATACAGTTTATGCGAGAATTTAAAAACGGTTGAAATTTCATTTTTCACAGACATTTAATTAACATCTTTTGTTAGTTCACTTAGAGGGCACTCCTGGTTTCTGTTACATAATATCTGGCGAAACAGATTTCTATTATTTTGTAGCCTGCGAATACAAAGCTATCCGTTGTACTTGTTGACTGTGCGAGCCGGAAGTGCAGATATTTCAGCACATTCATAAACTGCGTTTTGCATAAAACTGTATGTCCGTGACACACAATTACATGAGAAGTCATAACGTTGCAAAATGTTTGTCCAATGGGTGATTTCGACCATCGCTCCTCCAGTCCTTAAGAGGGCAATCCATTGATTGCCCACATGCGCTACGCCTCAGCTAGGATGGAGAGTTTTACTTAGAACCTCTTAGAGTACGTTACTCCCCCAGTTCGTCGTTTCGTAGTTTTAAGCGTTAATTTCATGATGATTTGTGATGCCCAGCCACTTGGCGCATCTTAATTCAGAAGGTACCTTGCACTACAATAATTATAGTAGGTACATCATATTATTCAAACGGTCTATAGTCACATCGAGGGAAGTATAATAGTGTTCAGTATCGCTTACGGGATATGCTTGCAGTGCATTAGTACCATACTGAATGCAAGCAGAGAAATATCGACCTTTCTGAGAATACACGTTAGTTGGTCTGCATAATACAATTTTATTACGAGCAGCTGATTCAACCGGTATAAAAGGAGATGTTCGTGTGCATGGGAACCTTGTATTGCAGAATAGCCAACCGCTTATTTAATGCGTCATTCTTTGGTAACAATGACACCCATAAACGTAAAATTTTCAGAGTTAAACAATACCATTTACGGAAACATGCTACGTAAGTATTAATATGAACATTTAAGACATGTTTTAATAATTATGTACATTCAAAAACTGATTTCTCAAAACTTGAACTTTCCTAAGTTATGTGCCTTTTCTCAGAAAATATATGCTCGATCAAGTTGTTATTTTGAACACGTATATGCGCTTATTGGCTAGAAACTCTGAACCAAAATGAAAGTAATCAGAGCAGATATAAAAAAATAAAAATAACAATCTGAAATGATAGCTTAAAAATTTGACTAATTCAAATATTCGAAAATCTAAACTAAATGCATACATCAATAAAAAGTTTACTTTACAAGTTGTACCATTTTCATTAGATAACAAATTATAGTTTTAATCCAATTATCTACAGTATCATCAGATAGAAAGTTACCTAATTAGGAGAACTTTTCAAAATATTTTGAATTTGTTTACTTTTTTAAATATCCGTAACTATTGAAATAAGGTATGCATCTCTATAATATTGTTACGTGCCACACCCCTAGTGACACTTTTGTTAACTGGATTACGGTGGGTTGAAGCACAACTCAAATTGTTCCTTTAAAGAAATAATTAACTTTATTGCGGCCAGAAAGATACACTACTCATCAGCAAATACAAGCAATTAGAACCTTACTCCAGTTTCCTCAAGTCTCTTCCTTATGGAGAGCTCTTGCCCCCTTTCACTTGTCAACAAACCACAGAAGTTAATCCGTGCTAATGAGTCCGGTGGCCTTGACAGAAACTACCTGCACCTCTCCCTCATGTACACAAACTACAGTTACTTACGATAACCTGCTACACGCTGCTTCGCTGTTCACAAGCTGGGAAACAATGTCACTGGATTTCGTAACTCGCACGGCACTTCGTCACCACAATACGTCTGTCGCTCAGTGAAATCACACTCGCTCAAAACACAGGCAGTCCCCTGTATGCTTCTCACTCCCTCGCTGTCCTGACAATCAGCTTCACTAGGGTTTTCGCAAGTCACCACACTTCTGTCGCTCAGGATAAACGCCCGCAGTAGCTCGAAAAACACACACACACTGCTTGAGAGGTCGCTCTTATATAGCAGGCCGGTGACTCAATAAATGCTTCTAGACCCATCCAGGGTTCGCGGTGTGACCGATCCAGTCAGGGACAATTACCGGCCCCGGATGTTAGGAGATCGAAAGGAGACCGGAGGGTCAGTATGACGTCATGGCATGACGCGACGAGGCAACCGCTGGAGTAGGGGAATGCGCCAGAAGATTCAAACCCCTTCCACTTTTTTTTCTCGAGAGGAGGACACAGTTCCGGAATGTTCAGTTAGTCAGCGGGGCATGGACGAGTATGTTATCCAGCGTGGCACGGACGAGTAGCCTATGTCACGTGGACTGAAATTTCCATCGGGGCATGGACGAGTATGTTATCCAGCGTGGCACGGACGAGTAGCCTATGTCACGTGGACTGAAATTTCCATCGGGAACTTGAACGTTTTACGTGAGTGGTCAGTGCTCGTGTCCATTTGATACGAGGAGTGATCAGCAGGCCATGAGGCTAGCGTGCGTGTAGTGCCAGTGAGTTGTTTACAGTGAAGTGTGTCAGTTTGTTTGTCGAACAGTGTTCAGTAAGGTGTCACTAGAACGATAATCGTGAATTTCAAGACGATATCGGACTCGCTAGTATGTGAGGAAATAATCAGAACTGATAAACGAAGGTCCGTTAAATTCATGCATATGCTGCTATTGATATGTGAAGACGCGTGGAATATTATACAGTACTTTACCATTTTGATTACGAAGATTAATGCACGTGGTCCGGTTAAGTTAGCGGATAGTAAGGTGTTGAAGGCATGTACTGTGGTAATAGCAAGACAAATTGTGCGCCTTTGAACGTCCGAGTGGAGGCCGTAATGAAAAACTCAATTTTCATGCCGACAATTTATGTTAATTAAAGGTGTTTAACATGACGAGTATCGGGGAAAGAACAATAATAACGATAGTCGAGGCGAAGCATTATCGCGAGGCCCTATATTGTAACAGACATTCATTCGAAAATAGCATAGCAGTGCTGGCATTTAAGAGACGCAGTGAGAATGTGACGGAAGGCTACATCTGCTTTAAGCTTGTGTTGAAGGACTGCAGGCGACTTCATATGTCGGTCAAGGCCAGGTCGAAATAGCTTCTCGTGGAAGGAAGTGTGTTACTGGTTGAGGAAAGTGAGTACATATAATTCAAGTGAAACAGGAACTAGACGCTATAGTGCGTGGGCGTGAAAGTGCTCTGATATAGTGAAATGTAACATTGCTACACGGCAGCATGAACCTTATAAACATGGACTAAAATATTCTGGGAATCAACATGCATATTAATACGCAAATTATGCTGCACTGAACCTCTAAAGGGGCCATAATGGGGTGAACGGTCGCGACGAGATTGACGATTGGACCTTGGTTGGGACGTCAGGAGATGCCGTCGCTGAAGGTGACCGGGGGCAACCGGTGGGCGGACATGGGCGTCGCCAGGAGATCGAGAGGAGCCGGGGGCGAATACCTCTACCAGTACGCTGGGAGACCACATCTCGGAGACGCTGGAGGAACGACGCCGCCCAAATGCCGCAGACGACGACGACGCCGACGCCAAGGGCTTCCGAGGACGCCGGATCTCAAGTAAGACGTGTCATTTCCATCCTTGTTCATCAGGAAGAAGAGAACTTCTAACTCGGATAGCCGTGCCATGAGATGACCTGCGATCGTGTAACTTAACGCCATTCATAATCATTTATTCCAGATTGAACAAGAGCATCATTTTCTCATAGGGTTGTACAGATATTCTTCCCCATTTCTTTTCGGGTCGTTTTGACTTACATAAATTAACAGTATCAATGGTAGGAGTAAGACATACATTTATTCTCTGAGACCTAATAATAATAATAAGTTGAAATTGGGTAACGATAATATGAGATGCCCATTTTGCTGGGAGATTCTAGCATTTCGATTTCCGAGGTCATTATATGAATTTAATTCTGAAAGGTTTGTCACGGATTGCATAGATTTTAATAGCAAAAGGATAGCAAAATGAATATGGTTCGAGATTGTCGAGTAAGGTTCCTTGGATAGGATGCCATATTATCATACGACCTCGTGGTCCCGATAAAGTTGATACGCTCTGTTAAGTGTGGGTTCTTGAGAAATGCTAATAATGCATGATTTTTGTAATGATGTTGTGTAAAGTTAATGTGATAATTAAATATGGTATTATTCCGTCATATGTGACGAGGTTATTCACGGGGCGACGTATGACCGTTGAATTGAATTTGTGAGGACAGGGTCCTTTACTCTTGACGAACGTGTTACGTTTATCGATGAGGTGTATATTGAATAGCGCAGGGGTGTAATTGATAGTGCGCTCTACAGTCAGATTGTTCGGATCCTCACACAGAGTGTTCGACGGAAGGGTTGCGATTAAATGTTCGTTGTGAGAATGAAATACACTAGGGTGCCTTATTACGAGGTTCTTAACCTTTTCTAAACGTTAGACAATGCTATAATTTAATTACAGTAACAAATATGACAGTGTGGATCAAGGTTGTTGGAACGGCGAATATAAATCAGTAATAATAATAAGAATTAGTAGTGTAAATATGTGAGCACAATCTGGGTGTGTTAATAATTTACGATAAGTTATAATTAATTGTTGAAATGCCTTATTATGTGAAGCTGAGTTGATGTTTGAGTGTTATTTGATGTGATATGATGCTCTTTAGTTATTAATTTGCAGTTCGATAGAGGAGATCCGTCCATTGCTCTATAAGGGTAGACAGTTGTGATATACGCAGATATTCGATATTTTCTTCGAGTTTTTGCCGCAGGTGAACTTTGTGATAAGTGGCCAGTGATGTTTACATGCGGGTGCACCGATAAATTAATGGTTAATTTAGTTTTTGAAAGGCGATCTCCTTGTCGGAACTTTACGAGAGGACACCCACGAGTTTGAATAAGTATCATTTTTTTGTTTGTTTAGGGACTATGAACTTTATTCTTTTTCGGACTTTGTCCCACCCTAACTCTATACACGTGCGTGGTAGGCAGGTTGCATATTTATTAATCCTTTGGCCAATAAAGCGCAGATGCGATTTTACGAGGGCTTTTTTTCTTCTCTGTTTGTTAATTCAAGTTAGGGAGTTTGCTTTTGAATCCTGGTTCATTTTGTTTGCCATCCCAACCCGTAAACGACCCGAGACCCTTTGTCTCTGGCTCGCTGGAGCATTTCTTTTATTCTTGTCTGTATGAACCAAGATTCACGCCCTAATCTTTTTCACCCAAACTCTTGGCCGTTTCTTCTGATGGGGCCGGGATGTTGGCCGGGTGATCGCCTGTCCCATTGTAGAAACGGGCACAGGGAGGGAGAAGTGGCGCCGCTAACGTGTTGGCTCGACGACGATGGTGCGTGTCGTCTCCGTCATGGGCATGCTTTTTACTCAATCATTTGTTGTTGTGACGGGAGTATACTGAGTGGTCAGATTCATGCCTTTGATGGGGGCGAGATGCTTGCCATGTGTAATTCTTTTGTGTAAAATTAACCTCGTATCACACTGAGCCTTTAGTGAACCATTTGACAGGGTTGGTACACGATCTCAGGTCATGGCTATACTCGACGACCTACATTCCCCTTGTAGGCCCCTATATTTAAGTTGTATTGTAAGATGTCAAAAGTAGTAACCGCAGAAAATATAGCTAATATATTAAAACAAATCCAAGATGGATTAAATGGTCTAACCACTGAAATGAATAATGTTAAGGATAGTATTGGGTCAATTAAGACAAACATGAAGAGCGATCAGGATCGCTTACAGATGACACAAGAGGGTGTCGGTACTCAAATAGCAGAGGTACAGAGGACACAAGAGGGTGTCGGCACTCAAATAGCAGGAATAAAAAAGATGTTAGTGATAAAGTTGATGCTCTCAGAACCGACTTATTGGAAGTCATGGGATCTAATCTTAAGAGTTTAGAATCTCATTTGAAGAAAAACATTGATGCTGTAGAACGTAATCTTAAGCTATCAGGAAAGGCTATAGATAATAAGATTAATCTACTCGATAAAAAAGGTAGAAACTACATTTCAAGTGCTCACCGCGGAGCTCAAAGATTCTATGGCACGTTAAATCAGGGATACTCAGAGTTCGCTTCGGGGGAATATTGAGGGACTTGAGGAGAAGTTGAACAGTAATATTAAAGGCATGGGACAAGATTTGACGGCAAAAATTGAGCAAATTGGTCAGTATAACGAGGAAACCCTGGATAAGTTGAAACAGGACGTGTCATGTTGGAAAGAAGAGGTCGCGAAGGACGTGAAAAACATGCAGATACAGGTTGAATCATTCCAGGACACGTATGACAGGAAAATCACTCATTCCCAAACGACATTATTCGAACATGTGAGAGAATCTTTCCACATTTCCATTGTTGAGTTGGAGGAGATCATTATTCAACAGGGAAGGCAACTCACTCGATTAGGCAACTTAGAGGCGGAAATGACGCAGATAAAGACAAATCGGAGTCAGAAGGGGTTAGATGGTCCGAAATTGAAAACACGCCACCTTCTAGAAAGGCGGGAGAGGTAGTTGCAACGCCGAGAATACAGAGTACAAACCCCGCGGGACACCTGACTATCATTAGAAGTATAGACCACCAGCCGAGGAAATTCTCGGGGAACAATGGGACTAATAACGTCACACCCATCGAATTTATGAGGGAGGTCCTTGAATACATGGCAGAAAATAAGATACCACGTGAGAGGGAACTAAGAGTTATTGGGAGGTCCCTGGAATCGACAGCATTAACTTGGTTTCGCGCATTTCGATACACGTTCACAAGCACGGACGAGTTCGAACGACTATTAATCAAACGCTTTTGGAGCCCTGAAGAACAATTGAACATACGGGCGGAACTATACGCTAAACGGTATGCGACGTCCAATCCGACTAGGTATGTGGGGTACTTCGCATCGCAACTCGCCAGGCTGCAGTATTTGACTCCACCAGTGCCGGAGGACGAATTGGTCCAAGCCATTATACGACAATTACCTGTAGAGGTCCAGAAGAGTGTAATAGCGTCAGGAGTCGAGACTTTAGAGGGATGTGTAGAGATTCTTCGAAAACTTGACCACACTAGCGCACAGTTACAGGCGAGGTCCGGACGACAGGAAAATAGAGATGTAAACACGGTCGTGATAGACAAAATTGCGCAGACGGAAGAGCGAACGCCGCGGGAGACGGACAGGCCAAGAGACACAGGGTACTATCGGAGCCGAGATAGGAGCTACGGTGGAACAGACGAGCGACCCAGGTGGAGGAATAAACCGTACGAAGAGCGTAAGAGATCCCGATTCAACAATACGAAGGGACGATATGTTGAATATCAGCGAAGGCAGTTAAATCAATATTATCAGAGACGGAATGCCGATAGGGATTCTCGTTCGCAGGGGTCGCGGCCGAGCTATACGGAAAGACATCGAGAGAGCCAGGAATATTTACAACAAATACGGAGTAATCCATCCGCACCACCACGGGAAGCTGACCGACCACCTGCACAAGTCGGTCAGATCAACAAAAAAAAAAAACTTCAAATTAAGAAATTCCTCTAACCTTGGTCCTCCCGAACTGATTGAAATTCAAGAGATATTTCAGGCTACCGACGAAGACTTGATTCATGAGGAAGACGTTATCCGCCGCGGGAAAGTGTATCCTTTGCCAATCATAACAGTAGAGGTGCTCGGTAAACAAATAAAAACCCTGATTGACACCGGAGCGATGATTAGTGTGGTGTCTCAGTCAGGTTTGGACGAGATAATGGAGGCAGGACCCGCATATACTCTACCAGTAGCGAAGGTAAAGGTTAGAGGTGTAATTTCCGATCGCTCAGTGAGATGCAAGCTGCAGTCCCTGTTGATGATCAAGATTGCGGGGAGATTTTATGAGCACGTGTTCCTGGCCATCTCCAACATCAATTTTCAAATAATTATGGGTGTTGACTTTATTTCGGAGTACGGCTGGATTATAAATATGCAAGAGGCTGTTATGTATGTCAGAAACGAATCGCCGATCAGAGGATCGAAAGATTATATCAATGCCAACTCGAGCACGCTCTTCTTGGAGAACACACTTGAGAATATCGTGGAACGTGAAGAAGAGACGATCACACACATGCCCGTTGGTGTATAAGAAATTTTGTATCCAACTGTCCAGAAACAGTTTGATGACCTAATACAGGAGTTTCGGGAGGTATTTAGCGACAAACCTGGAGTTATCAAGAACTTTCAGTACGATATCAAGTTGAGTGATGACTCACCATACAGGAAACACATATATCCAGTCCCAGAGAAATGGAAGGAGGAGGTAAATGCCATGATAAACGCCATGGAGAAGGATGGCATAATAAAGAAGGCTCCGACTTCTTTCCTAAACCCTTTAGCGGTTGTAAGGAAGCCAAATGGTCGCCTAAGTATTTGTCTGGATGCACGTGGAATAAATGCACGCATTTTGCCAGAGTATGACCGCCCACAACAAATTAGAGAGCTGCTGAGGCGCATTAAGGGAAAAAAATACTTCTCAACCGTAGATCTCACAAATCCCTATTATCATGTCGAGTTAACCGAGAACAGCAAGCAATACACTGGCTTCCTGCATGAGCAGAAGACCCACGTCTTTAACCGCCTTCCCTTTGGTTTGAAAAACAGTGGCCCTGTGCTGATTCGACCGCTGGACAGCAACTTGAGTGAAGAGGTCAAGGATCACGTACTATGTTATGTGGACGATTTGATCTTGGCATCCACGTCAGTAGAGGAGCACCTGAAACACTTGAGATTGTTGTTTGAGAACTTGCTTACGGCCGGATTTAAGGCAAACCTGGAGAAATGCAATTTCTTTCACCGAGAAATTCGGTTTTTGGGACATCTCATTGACGAACATGGATATCGGCCGAACCCGGAGAAAATTGAGGCGATAGCTGAGTTTCCCAGACCAGAAAGGGTGAAACAAGTGAGGCAGTTCCTGGGAATGACCTTATTCTTTTCTAGTCATTGCCCCCGTTACACGGATGTAGTTGCCCCTCTGCAGAGCATGCTCAGGAAAAACAATCGGTGGAAGTGGGATCAGGCGTGTGAAGAGGCCTTCACGCAAGCTAAACACATGCTCCTTAACATCGTTAAACTGGAGTACCCAGACTTCTCCAAAACATTTTATATTGACACCGATGCTTCAAAGGTAGGAGTGAGCGCTGTGTTGTACCAGTTGGATGACGAGAAGAAACAACATTATCTGGCATTTACCGGTAGGAAATTGCGACAGCCTGAGCTTAATTACTTTGCCACGGAATTGGAGGCGCTGGCTATAATTTATGCTCTAATGATGTGGAAGAAGATTCTTTTAGGGCATAAGGTCGTGATTGTGACGGGCCATCGCGCGTTACAGTTTATGTTGAAGTCTGACATTTCAAGCGAAAGAGTCACGCGCTGGACCCTTTTCCTGCAGCAATTCGATGCAGAAGTTATTCATAGGGCCGGAAAGCAAAACTTTCTAGCGGATGTTTTGAGCAGAAACCCACGTGAGGAGGCTGTTTTGCACCAGGTAGAGCTAATACCGGATGATCAGGAAACGGTGGAGCGTTTGAAACGCCTGAGCCAGGCGCAACGGGGATATACTCCGTTATGACGGATATACCGGTATTTGAAGAATCGCATGGGTGCAGATGAGCCCGATTATGCTGGAACGGCAAAGATTGCTCACTTTTATCACATTGTTGGTGACGTGATTCTTAAGTGTGTCGATAAAGACCACACGAGGCTACGTATTGTAATACCGCAGAAGTTGATTTCAGCAGTGGTTTGGTTGGCTCACCGATATATTGGGAATGGAGGATGTGATAAAACATTAAATGCCGTAAGAGAAACATTTACCTGGGAGTATATGGGAAAAACCATACGAGCGGTAATCAGGACATGCGACATCTGTCAGAGGTGCAAGTTCCCATCGGACGTATCTAAGGAGAAGCCAAGGGCTATTATACCGACCCGTCCGAATAAATAAATGGCTACGGACCTGTATGGCCCCCTTCCGAGGTCCACCAGGCGTAACCAATACATCTTGGTGACGATGGATGTGTTTACCAAATTAGTCAAGTTGCACCCTATACAGAAGGCAACATCCCGGTAGGTAATTCGCAGGATTGAAACCGGCGTGATTCCAACTGCAGGGAAGCCAGAGTTCCTCCTGAGCGATCACGGAACGCAGTTCACGAGCGCCGAATTTCAAGAGGCAATGGCACGACTCGGCATAAGGCATATCTTGAGCTCCATAAGATACCCAGAAAGAAATCCAGTTGAAAGGGAAAATGCAGAGATTGGAAAATACTGCCGGATTTATGGTCATGAACAGCATCATAGATGGATGGAAGTGGTACCCATAATTGAACGTTGCTTGAACTCTACAACACATGAAAGTACCAGACAAATTCCTTGTCTTCTGCACCATGGACGAAAACCAAGTAGACCTTGGCATGCTGTTATACAGGCAACCCTAGAGATTGAGCCGTCGGTGCAAAGGAGAAACGAACTGGCTCGGGAGAGGATGCAGCTACAGGCGCAGAAACGGGAGAGAAGGAAGGCTGGCCACAGTTTTCCCGAACCACTTCGAGTCAATGACCTGATGCTGATTCGGAAACCTACGTCATCAAACATACCACTCAGAGTGTATGGGAAATTTGCGCGCCCATTTTCGGGACCCCATAGGATTGCCAGAGTGATGGACAACAATTGCTATAGGGTGGTTGACAACGTCACGAATGCACTTGTTGGGAAATTCAATGCCGGGAATCTGCGGAAGTATCACATGCAAGCCCGTTAGTCAACATTGAGGAGATGATTGAAAGGATCGTTCACATGCATCATTTGAGGAAAATATAAGCTATGTTCCCACCGCTTATATTTTGAAGGCCGCGGGAGAGATGTGACCGATCCAGTCAGGGTCAATTACCGGCCCCGGATGATAGGAGATCGAGAGGAGACCGGAGGGTCAGTATGACGTCATGGCATGACGCGGCGAGGTAACCGCTGGAGTAGGGGAATGCTCCAGAAGATACCAACCCCTTCCACTTTTTTTCTCGAGAGGAGGACACAGTTCCGGAATGTTCAGTTAGTCAGCGGGGCATGGACGAGTATGTTATCCAGTGTGGCACGGACGAGTAACCTATGTCACGTGAACAGAAATTTGCATCGGGAACTTGAACGGTTTACGTGAGTGGTCAGTGGTCGTGGCCATTTGATACGAGGAGTGATCAGCAGGCCATGAGGCTAGCGTGCGTGTAGTGCCAGTGAGTTGTTTACAGTGAAGTGTGTCAGTTTGTTTGTCGAACAGTGTTCAGTAAGGTGTCACTAGAACGATAATCGTAAATTTCAAGACGATATCGGACTCGCTAGTATGTGAGGAAATAATCAGAACTGATAAACGAAGGTCCGTTAAATTCATGCATATGCTGCAATTGATATGTGAAGACGCGTGGAATATTATACAGTACTTTACCATTTTGATTACGAAGATTAATGCACGTGGTCCGGTTAAGTTAGCGGATAGTAAGGTGTTGAAGGCATGTACTGTGGTAATAGCAAGACAAATTGTGCGCCTTTGAACGTCCGAGTGGAGGCCGTAATGAAAAACTCAATTTTCATGCCGACAATTTATGTTAATTAAAGGTGTTTAACATGACGAGTATCGGGGAAAGAACAATAATAACGATAGTCGAGGCGAAGCATTATCGCGAGGCCCTATATTGTAACAGACATTCATTCGAAAATAGCATAGCAGTGCTGGCATTTAAGAGACGCAGTGAGAATGTGACGGAAGGCTACATCTGCTTTAAGCTTGTGTTGAAGGACTGCAGGCGACTTCATATGTCGGTCAAGGCCAGGTCGAAATAGCTTCTCGTGGAAGGAAGTGTGTTACTGGTTGAGGAAAGTGAGTACATATAATTCAAGTGAAACAGGAACTAGACGCTATAGTGCGTGGGCGTGAAAGTGCTCTGATATAGTGAAATGTAACATTGCTACACGGCAGCATGAACCTTATAAACATGGACTAAAATATTCTGGGAATCAACATGCATATTAATACGCAAATTATGCTGCACTGAACCTCTAAAGGGGCCATAATGGGGTGAACGGTCGCGACGAGATTGACGATTGGACCTTGGTTGGGACGTCAGGAGATGCCGTCGCTGAAGGTGACCGGGGGCAACCGGTGGGCGGACATGGGCGTCGCCAGGAGATCGAGAGGAGCCGGGGGCGAATACCTCTACCAGTACGCTGGGAGACCACATCTCGGAGACGCTGGAGGAACGACGCCGCCCAAATGCCGCAGACGACGCCGACGCCGACGCCAAGGGCTTCCGAGGACGCCGGATCTCAAGTAAGACGTGTCATTTCCATCCTTGTTCATCAGGAAGAAGAGAACTTCTAACTCGGATAGCCGTGCCATGAGATGACCTGCGATCGTGAAACTTAACGCCATTCATAATCATTTATTCCAGATTGAACAAGAGCATCATTTTCTCATAGGGTTGTACAGATATTCTTCCCCATTTCTTTTCGGGTCGTTTTGACTTACATAAATTAACAGTATCAATGGTAGGAGTAAGACATACATTTATTCTCTGAGACCTAATAATAATAATAATAAGTTGAAATTGGGTAACGATAATATGAGATGCCCATTTTGCTGGGAGATTCTAGCATTTCGATTTCCGAGGTCATTATATGAATTTAATTCTGAAAGGTTTGTCACGGATTGCATAGATTTTAATAGCAAAAGGATAGCAAAATGAATATGGTTCGAGATTGTCGAGTAAGGTTCCTTGGATAGGATGCCATATTAACATACGACCTCGTGGTCCCGATAAAGTTGATACACTCTGTTAAGTGTGGGTTCTTGAGACATGCTAATAATGCATGATTTGTGTAATGATGTTGTGTAAAGTTAATGTGATAATTGAAAATGGTATTATTCCGTCATATGTGACGAGGTTATTCACGGGGCGACGTATGACCGTTGAATTGAATTTGTGAGGACAGGGTCCTTTACTCTTGACGAACGTGTTACGTTTATCGATGAGGTGTATATTGAATAGCGCAGGGGTGTAATTGATAGTGCGCTCTACAGTCAGATTGTTCGGATCCTCACAAAGAGTGTTCGACGGAAGGGTTGCGATTAAATGTTCGTTGTGAGAATGAAATACACTAGGGTGCCTTATTACGAGGTTCTTAACCATTCCTAAACGTTAGACAATGCTATAATTTAATTACAGTAACAAATATGACAGTGTGGATCAAGGTTGTTGGAACGGCGAATATAAATCAGTAATAATAATAATAATTATTAGTGTAAATATGTGAGCACAATCTGTGTGTGTTAATAATTTATGATAAGTTATAATTAATTGTTGAAATGCCATATTATGTGAAGCTGAGTTGATGTTTGAGTGTTATTTGATGTGATATGATGCTCTTTAGTTATTAATTTGCATTTCGATAGAGGAGATCCGTCCATTGCTGTTTAAGGGTAGACAGTTGTGATATACACAGATATTCGATATTTTCTTCGAGTTTTTGCCGCAGGTGAACTTTGTGATAAGTGGCCAGTGATGTTTACATGCGTGTGCACCGATAAATTAATGGTTAATTTAGTTTTTGAAAGGCGATCTCCTAGTCGGAACTTTAAGAGAGGACACCCACGAGTTTGAATAAGTACAATGTTTTTGTTTGTTTAGGGACTATGAACTTAATTTTTTTTCGGACTTTGTCCCACCCCAACTCTATACTCGTGCGTGTAGGCAGGTTGCATATTTATTTATCCTTTGGCCAATAAAGGAGCAGATGTGATTTTACAAGGGCTTTTTTTCTTCTCTGTTTGTTAACTCAAGTTAGGGAGTTTGCTTTTGAATCCTGGTTCAGTTTATTTGCCATCCCAACCCGTAAACGACCCGAGACTCTTTGTCTCTGGCTCGCTGGAGCATTTCTTTCATTCTTGTCTGTATGAACCAAGATTCACGCCCTAATCTTTTTCACCCAATCCCTTGGCCGTTTCTTCTGATGGGGCCGGGATGTTGGCCGGGTGATCGCCTGTCCCATTGGAGAAACGGCCACAACGGCTTCTCGAGGTTTCCTTCACTGGCTGAGTCACGAATATTCTGGACCATCCCTTTGTCCTAGTAGTCCTGTTGCATAAGGCGCACGCAATACACTGAGGCAGAGCAGCCCAACCCTGGGGCAGTTGTGACTCATGCGGTGAGCGATGAAACGAACTCATAGCCGTAACAATATTTTAACAACACGCATCCATGAATATTGTTGATAAACTGTGAAAACGTTTTCTAGATGTCACAGTAACATTGTAATGGCACTTTCATTAAGCAGTTGCATTGTTGGCTAATCTACACTACCAGGTTCCTTTAAGCTGAACATCTGAGGATCCCTTTTACTACTTTTCATGATTAGAAATCAGGTAGACGCAAGAGAAGACCCCATTCGTACTACAACCGAATAATGAATGCTTGTCTCTCGTATTTTTAAGCGGTGTATGGTGTGATACTGTAAGTAAAAGATGTAAGTATTCTAAATTACCGCTTTTGTGTCGATGTTCAGTGTGTTTCTCAATGTAGAGATGATATCTTCAAACTGAAGCTTATTGTGTCCCCATCCAACACTCATGTAACCTGTGTTGTGCTCTGTCATAAATGTGAATAATAGACAGAATGTCCCCTCCTTTTGTCTTACAACTCTGTGCTTTCAATGTCAATTCTGTTAATGCCACAACGATATGCACGTTTATCTGTCACTTGGTGTTGTTGACTTGAATATTTCGTTTCGTCCGTTATCTAGTAACCCCTTCCCCTTGTGTCTGTCTGTCCATACCACTGCATTCTTGTCGTATGTATCGGTGCTTAAATGTATTTTTGGTTATATCCCCTCTTACACGAAAGATAAGGAATTCACCTCATCATATTGACAGAAACATTAAAATAAAAATTTACTTTCTTTTAAAAAGAAATTGAAACTGATAATTGGTCACCGATTTACAATATTTCTATCCAAGAAATTTTATCCGAAATTCCGAAAGCATTTCTTGGAAGAATCCGTCCACTCAATATGATGAGCCATATTTAATGCTTTCTTAATTTTTTTTTCACGTTTTGCCCCGCAGGAATGTCTAACAATACGACCCATATCATACGCCGTATCAGGCATGGGAAGATGCTTGTTTCACCTGGAGGTAAGGAACTTTTTATTTTTGGATTTGAATTTTTTGTTCGTGATACCTTTAATTGTAACTATCAATGGGACGCATTTACAGAATAAAAAAGTCATTTCAGAATAATGTCATCGGTTTGCTGCTACGAGATCATGGACAGAGAACTGAAATAGACTGTGGATGTACATGAAGAAGTTTATGTTCGCTATGTGTTATGTATTCCCTTAACGCCTATCACTCGGCGAGGGACACGATTACTCGACCCAACACTGAACCTATGGCGGAAACGTAAAGTGCACTGTGTAACCAATTCTAGTGGCAATTGTGACATGTGTTGAATGCGAGTGGTTAATGTAACGTCGGTAGAACAGGTACAATTGTGCCAAATAGGATGGAAAGTGAATAATAACCCATACATAACTTTGATTAACTTCCATTAAAACAAAAATTTGTTAAGCAAATTTACCCAATTTTTAGGTTATTCGATACATTATTATGGTGCTTCCATGGTGTCATATTCTTCTTCATAATACTACATTAAACTCATGTGATACGAACGGTAAGTATTCTGAACGACGTTCTGAAAGACATCAAATTAAATGAATGAACCACACATCCATCGGGTAACGGACATTCAAAACAGTGCTAGTTCGTAAGTTGAGAAGTTTATCATGAGAAGGGAAGAAGGTATCACTTGTGAGTGAGGCTAATACTGAAGTTCAATATTACTTATTGATTAAATAATGCAATATCAAGTCACAAGCAATTGAGGATGTTATATAAAAGAACGATTTTAGCTCTTCTTCTTCATCTTCTTCTGCTTCTTCTGCTTCTTCAATTCCCTTACGCCTTCAAGCATCAGGGTAGCCTCGTTTGAGCCATTTCTGCCATTCCGCTCTATTTCTGCACATTCTCTTCATTTCCACAACAGTTTTGCCCCTTTATTGTCCCAATCTCTCAATCATATTCTCCCATGTAATGCGAGGTCTATCTCGTCCAGCTCCTCCCTCAACTCGCATTTCATGTATTTGTTCTACTTTTCTTTCTTCTTCCATTCTCGTAACATGTCCGTACCATCTCAACTGACGTTCCTCAACCACTTCACCCATTGCTTTTTGTCCTAATTCCTCTCTAATTCTCTCATGTCGAACTTGATCTCTTCTTGTCTTTCCTACTGCTCTCCTCAGAAACTTAATTTCTGTGGCAGTAATCTTACCTAGATGTTTATCTTGGAATGCCGAACTCTCCAATACCACACAGTGTAATCGGTGCCTTGATTGCATTATAGATCTGCTTTTTGGTCTCAATACTTAACTCCTTCTTCCCTACTTTTGTAGTATTCATCTGATAATAAGCTGATACTGCTTTCTTAGTTCTATTTAGTACCTCGGGTTCAATTTTTCCATTTGTACTTAATATGGTTCCTAGATATTCAAAAGTATCTACTTTCTCACGAGGCTTTCCATTACAGAGGATATTGAGCTCTCCTACCTGTTTATTCTGTTTTGAGACCCTCATTACATTACTTTTCTCTTCATTCACTATCATTCCCTTTCTTTTCAATTCTTCATACCATTCCACCACTGCTTGCTGAAGTATTTCTGGTGTGTCAGCTACCAATACCATATCATCTGCGTAGAGCAGTACTTGCATATAAACCGGTTGTAATCTCCACATTTCAAGCCTTGTTCTGTATGCTCTTTTACATATTTTAGTTATTTCGTCTAGCAAGATGTTGATAAGCAAAGGGCTAAGGCTATACCCTTGTTTAATTCCTTTCTCCATTGAAAATCTTCAGATGTTTCTCCATCTACACGTACTATTCCGACTGGTAGGCTACATATGCTCTTCACAGCACATATTTCCACACATATTGTCTTGGTACCACGTCAAATGCAGCTTTGAGATCGAGAAATGCTAAATATAGGTCCCGATTTTTGGCTATGCTCTTCTCCATTATTGCTCTTATTGTATAGATATGATCCTGTGTCTGCCTCCCAGGCCTAAAAGCAGCCTACTTCTCCTCCATATCTTCTTGTACTGCCCTCCTCCATCTCATCTCCAGCACACGAGTGTAGAATTTGTAGGTTGTAGATGACAGACATATGGCCCTGTAGTTGTTACAGTGATAACAGTGGTGGATTCTACACAAATTTCTCTAAATTTTATATCGTGGCGCTTTCTCAAATTCTCGAGCCAGCCGTTCGAGGCTTTGAAATCTCCGATACCTAATTCTGTCCCAAAATCCAATGCTTTGGCTTGTATCATTGGTCCGGACACAGGCACGTTCTGACTTCTTATTTTGCTGAACCACCCTATCACTGATTTATCAATAACAGCACCCTTACCACTTTAAAACTGTCTAATTTGCAGTTCATTACCATTAAGACGCCATACCTTAATTAACTATTCTTGCTTTTTCACAATTTCTGCTGCCTGTGTCTTTCCAATCTTAAACACTTCACATGGTTTCCGTACACCACATTTCTCATGTTTGTGATAACCTACGATGTCTACTTGCTCTTTTAAAGTTAAACTTTTACGGGGAGCCATTTCAAATGCACTCACATGCTACTTAACGCTCAGGTCCTACAATAGATTTTGAAAGTTTCACAGTAAAACTGACCAGATAGTGAAAGTACGAAATCCCTTATCCCGACCATTTCAAGTTCAAGAGAACAATGAAAGCGATACCGTTTTGTGCCTAGGTTTATTTTTGGAGCAGTGCAGAAGATAGGGGATGGGAAGGTCAGTGCTACCTGGCTTCCAGGAAGCACAGGATGTGTCAAAAATACATTAACACCACAGAGTGTTCATACAAGGCTAATAGACCTACATAAATGCGGCTTCTTTTCAAAACAAGTGCCCGCCAAGAGTGTCCGTAATATCGAGTGTCCGCATAAGAGAGATTAACTACTAATATACTTAGTAGGAGTTTGGTCACGGACCTAGAAGTTCGTCCGTTAAGAAGGGGTGTCCGCATTAGAGGAGTGTCCGTTGAGAGAGGTTTCACTGTATATAAATAATTCTGGAGCTATCTCATCAATTCTTGCTGCTTTCCCTGTCCTAACTTGTTCAACTGCCACACCTATAATACAGCTGCCTTCTCTGAAACCAGCTTATCTCCATCCTTAATTGTCCGTATCTGCTACCCATATTTTCCTCTGAGTGCTTTTATTTTTTTTTCCTAAAGGTTCTTATGTTCTTTTCCGTTGCCTTATTTTTGACCATATTTCCAAAATCTTCCCAAGATTTCCTTTTAGCTTCCTTTACCTCTCGCTTCACTTCATTCCTTTTTTCCTTATAGTTTCTCCAGTCGTCTTCAATCCGTGATGCTATATATCTTTTCCAGACTTCCTTTTTGTCTTTCACTTTCTGCTTCACTTCCTCATTCCACCAACTAGTTCTTTTCTCCCTTGTATCGGCCACGATTTTCCCACACTTCTTCTGCTGACTTTATTAATACTTTTTTTTAGATCAGTCTACACATTGTTGATGTCTTCACCCAGATTTGTTCTTCCTTGTTATCTCGTCTTCACCAACTCTCCATACCGAGTCTTCCTTTCTCCCTTCTGCAGTTCCCTCAACTTAATCGTCTCAAATTTCTGGGTTTAGGTTTGACTGATCTTTTAAACATATTGTCTGCCACCAACAATCTGTGATCCGTTGCAAGTTCTGCCCCTCTTATAACCTTCACATCCATAATGTTATAATCTATATTACATTTGGCTTATCTGCTTCTGCTTCATAAGTGATCTTATGCGTCTGCTAATGAGGAAAGAAGGAATTTCCCAATAATAGTTGATTTTCTATGCAAAATTCTATTAGGCGCCTGGGGTCTTCTCTCCTCCATGGTTATCCATACTTCTCTGAGCGTTTCTTCTGTCCTGACCGATTCGCCCATAGAATTTACCTCCTATTAATACATAGCGTCCTCTGACTACTTCCTTGTCTATGGTCCGTTGTAGCTGTGCATAGAATTCCTCCTTATCTAGTACATTGGAATCTTCCGTTGGTGCACACACTTGAATATAGGACACTTACAATTCCTAGTTCAAATGGACAGATATTATTCTTGAATTAACTGGTTCCCATCCACTCACTCTCATTTCCAACTGCTCACCGGTTATTGTTCCTACTCCCTCTTTTGCTTGACTATCCATCCCAACTCCACAGTAACTCAAAGTGTATCCTTCTGACATTCTCTTCATTCCACTACCTTTCCACTTAACCTCCCTTAATCCCAGTACTTCTAGTTTGTGGTCCTTCATTTCCTGTATCAATGCCACTCCTTTACCAAAGATTGTCTTAATATTCCATGTTCCGAATGTCGCGTTCCGTTTCCACTCTGGACCTCGTCGTTTATATCCGTCCAATCCGAGGCTACTTGTAGTTCTCTGAATCACTTTACCTCCACATGGGTGATTAGCCCCACGTAGAGAGGTTTGTTGGGTTACCTTCCAACCCTCCATATTTATCCCCTGGAGACAGGGTGCGCCAGAAGGACAGGGTTTAGGCAGGAATTTCCTCCTTACCCACTTAGGTATGGTTTTCCCGCCGATAATCGGGTGGCTGATTGCTGTGTTTTCCCAGTGGGCGATGGGGCCGCCACATCCCTACGCCGAAGATTTTAGCTCAACAGATTTAAATTAAAAATTGGATATAATTATGTTCCAACTGTTAGCTTTCTCGGGAGACCAATGGAAGTGTGTCCACCCAAGATGAGCCCAGGATCGCGGGTTTGGTTTCCGAACGAGGAAATGGGTATTTCTAAGGGCGGAGAGAATCCACGGCACTCCAAGTTAAACTATGCTCTTCGTACATGAACCCTCGTATAATATTTTGTGAATACAAGAGAAAATGATTTACCTCAGCCACAGATCACCCGAAAAGAAAATGGTTCATCTCTCAGACGGCAGGGCTCAACGAAAGATCGAAACGGGAGACTCGATCACTTAAATATTTACACCAGGTAGCTGAGGACATTCGATAAAAAATTAATAATAACAATATTAATAATATTATACGCAAAAGTTATAAAAATAAACATAATTATTATTATTTACCGTAACGTTGTTTTGTGTATTAATTAGTTAACAGAAGAGCCTTAATTTATTTTCGATATCATTTCCTATTCCTGTTCCTAGGATCCATAGAATCATTAACAAGAAATGCTAATTAAAAGGAAGAAGAAGAAGATTGGAGATTTACGTGACCGTGAATCTTGTGATTATGAGCCACGGGACATCCTTTTTACGTGGAATCCGAACCAAATGACATGGCATTTCACTTCGAAAATCTCACATGTATTGACCGGGAATCGAACCCAGTCCACCTTGGTGAGGGGCCAGCAGCTTGACCACTACGCCACCACGCCCCGCTATTTAAATACTATGAAGTCTAGATTACGATATTCATTGCATTGACCTTCATAAAAATGCATTGCGTTCTTCGCAGACCTATTTAAGGTTTTTGTCTTCCTGGCAATCATAAAAGAGGAAACTGTTTTAGATTACAACTAAGTTTGAAAGTTACACCATTAAACATAGTCAAGTGTTTATGTTATTGTTTCATGTAGGCGGATAATTGAAGTGGTCATTTCATTCCCGTGCACTTGGGTGTGTGTAGAATCTGTCTTATAATCTGCGTTTCTGAGAGGTTTGTAGAAGTGTGTGTATTTGTAAATGAGGTGAGAACTGAGCATTGGCCACAATCTTAAGTAAGGACAATTCGTCTGTTTGTCTGAAGTAGAAGTGGGAATGCACGTCTAGGACGACTAAGAATTAAATCGATCCCGTCCCTTCTCAGTTTTTCTCTCCAAGCTGATTGTAACCCTTCCTACCCCATAGCTCTGAATTTAATTTAATTTCAGATCCCTGGTGTGCTAGCAAAGAATGCCTGTCACTACTCCATAAGGTGGACTGTCAAGTATTATAATCAGCCATCACTTATGTAGGATAATTACTATTTTGTTTGTACGACATTTGGTAGATCTTGAACCCGTTTGCTACGAGACACCACGGGGTTGAAGGCTGATGTCATCCACCGTGAAATCCCATGGCAAGCCAACATATATAATACACGACATGAATTTGAGGTAGTCCCAGCACAGGACTGTTATCCCGGGTAGTATCAGATTGGGATGTACTGGATTTATGAAACAACCTCTTAATACACATTCTACTCAAAGGAAAAATCACAAAACTACAAACAAATAGTCCAAGGTTCATATTAAACTGTCGTCTGACAATCATTCTGCCTAATATCCCTAGCCTACTCTTCATTTGAGGAATACCGATAGCAGTGGCTCAGCTGGCTAAAGCGCAGCGTTAGGTCATGGGAGCAAGCTCTCTGCTGACTCGGTAGACGCGTGGATTCGAGCCCCACCGTCGGCCGTCCTTGAAATGGTTTTCCGTGGTTTCCCATTTTCAACACCAGGCAAATGCTGGGACGGTACCTTCTGATAGGCCACGGCCGATTCCTTCCACATCCTTGCCCAGTTTCATTCATCTTCATCCATTCCATCTCTCATCCCGACGCGCAGGTCGCCCACGGGCGTCGAATAAAAAGACCTGCACTCGGCCTCTGAGGAGGCCACACGACAAAAAAAATTGAGGAATAATGTGCAGAGCTCAAATATCTAAACCCTTCTGAAAAAAAAGAACCCTACGTTGTCGTTCTAATGATCTCGTCAAAGGTCCTGTCATACAAAATCCAAAAATTAAGCTAGAATGATGCTACGAAATAATGCCCTAAGTAAGTAGAAATGTAAATTTAAAATATCCGTAATCACACTGACCCTATTATCGGTAGCATACGGCATTTCCGTCGACATGCACAGCCTTCAACCAGATCCGATAACTTGCATCAATAGCAATAAATCTACGTTACGTCAGTACCATCTTCAACATTTTCTTCTTTAATTTTAAACATAGGCTAATCCCTAAGCCACTATAGTTAAATAAATTACAATAAGCTAACCTATTCTAAACAGTGCAGGACTCTAACAAAAATATCCAAATGTACAACTAAATATGAGGACACCTCATCGTTCGTCTTCTAGACAAATCATCAGTGTTGATTCCTTTACCATTTACCAACATAGCACTGAAAATGTCGCCTCAATTCCAGTTAATCTCATTATTAATGTTGAAGTCTATATCTAACTATATCTTGTTCCATTAATTAGGAACTATTTTTGAATGGTCCTTTTAAATTTCGTTTGGAGATTTCCAGAGGGTTTGTGTTTACTTACGACACTTGATATTTTTTAATTTCACATTTATAAAAGCACAAAAACATGTATTAATGAGCCACTTTAGGTAATTTTATTCCCTGAAACAATTATTCAATCTGCTTGGCTTTTATATTCAGCCAAATATCACCAATAATTCCATGACGTCATCTCAAATACACAATCAGCTGCTCCTCAGCCATTGCACATAATCAATTGGCACGTAACCAATATCACCTTGAATTTGAATAAATAAATGACCTTTTCACAACACCCACTAATACTCGTTATTAATCAACATAGTAACCTACTATGATCCTCTAACTTCATATTTTATGTGCATTTAATCTACTTCTTCTTCATAATAATTATGACGTTCTCGTTTGAATATTTCATCAAGCCCATTTTAACTCATTTCGCATATCAATAAACATATATGATTCCACAGAAATTTGTAACTTAGATTATTCATTTTAAATATTAACATCTAACACTCTTTCTCATATAAAATTTTTGGCTTCTCAAACATGCCGTTATAAGTTGCCCAAGAGTCTTCTCCCTCTTTCTCTCTCTCTGCTCTACCCGTGTTATTCATTCAAACTGTTCTATTTTATGTAAACAATGCACTCCCCTTCTCAGCATCTGTTGACCTTCGCAACATCAACAAGTAGTTCCGTGAAGAACTTAATAGCTTATTTTTATATATACTATATATCCTTAGGACATGAGAAATGAAAGCGAGATTTTAAAAATGCACTGCCGCTATTCTCATAAAATTCCATTAAATTAGACATCAGTATATTAAAGCTTGTATGAATGTATACCGTGCCAAGTTTCACAGCGCTTGGATCAAAAGTCCTAGAAAACTCCTTTAAATAATTAAATTTCGTGTTGCCGCCATGTTGGTTTTGTGCTCACCAGGATATCCAACAATTCATAGGTGAAGTTATGTTAATAGCCACTATCAACATACAAAGTTGATTGCTATTATATATTCGTAGGTATTGAGAACCGTCTAAATAATTTGGAAGGTTGCCATGTTGGATTTTTACATATGTACGGCATGGAGATATGTACCATTAGATGACGTGTATTGCATAGGTTCGTTATTCAAACGTTCACATCGATGGCATTATTAGGACACATGAAATGAGAAATTAATCTTAGAATTTCGCACAGCGCCCATCTTGATGTTACATAATCAATTGAAATAAATTAAATGGCAGTGCATTACAATGTGTATAAACACTTGCTGTACCACGTTTCATTGCGCCTGGATGATTCAATCGCGAGATAAGTGTATGTAAATGTTTCAAATTTGCTTGACTGCCATGTTCGATCTGTACGTAACAAGTTTATTAAACTCACATAGGTGAACTTCTAGTAGTACCATCCATTATCGTACAAAATTTCAGGGTGATTCTGTTACTGCAGCGGAGATATGGAATGCCAACGAAATAATTCGCGTGGCCGCCATGTTGGATTGGTGAAACTTATTATAATTTGAATGGCACGGTCGAGGTCAGACAAGGTAGTAGTAAACACCTACCGTGTTTCATTGAAATCGCTTACGCCGTTAAGATTTTAATACGGACACACACACGGACGAAAGGTGATCTCATAAGCTTCCTTTTTTCTGAAACGAAGATAGGCTTTCAGAATGTCACACACAATAATACCTTACAATAAATCCCACCTGTTATACAAAGTACAAGGAGGGGTCGATAACCTAGATGGTAGGCCCCTTAAAACACAATTATCAACGTCATCAAAATACAACGCGACAGCATGTTGGCGTTTTGGCCAAGTATTTAAACCTCAGCAAATCTTCTAGGGTTGTTGTCATGTCATTTGTGGGGTTTTACCTAGGTGCACCAAGTCAGGCTCATCAATAACCTATATAGGGAGGAGAAAAGCTGCAACAGCTCTCCTCTGTCGCAGTAAAGAAGCACTGGTACACTTCATATAAGGGAGGGTAGAGTGTGGTTAACTACACCAGTGGCGGTTCTAACACGGACACCGAGAGCCCGCTGATGGACCTGACTTAGTGCACCTGGGCGAAATGCTGCTAAAGAAAGGGCAAATATAAAAACAATCTTCTGAGTTTTAATATCTGAACAATTTGCACGTTAAATTCAGCCTACTAAATAAATCAAATCATCATCAATTTCTACGAATGATAATTTGCTTGTGCTGTACCTTAGCATGTAGATAGTCAGTGTAAGGGTTTCCAGTTCAATTCAGCACCTCCAGCTGTGGTCCCTCACGGATCGTACGTTATCTACATTACCTTCTCTGGAACGTATACTCCTCCATGATGATTTATTAAAGCGTCCATAATTCCAGCTAGTACTGTGCCCGTTTCCTGCACATGAAATTGGTTGGCCCTGCAAAACCATCGCAATCCCCACTGATATGTGAACACAACCAAATAAAAACTTGTAGATTGGATTTAGTTTCATACTAATTAACATAAACAACTAACATCAGAAGGACAATAGCTAAGTAATCACAAGCGCGTTACTATGATTGGGAATAGTAGGTTTTCATTAAACTAAGTCCTATAATATCTCACAGTATCCAGGTTGAACCATTCAGGAATCACTACAAAATCACAAGTCAAAATTTCATAAAATCACTTTACCAACTATTATTCATGCCTCCAAGTGGCTAACCTACACTCTTGAGGCTTGCTAAATTAAGTCTTCATGTGCAAGACTAAACCCTCAAAATTTAAATTAAATGGGTCAACTCATCACTACTGTTCTCTAATACCTGGAGATTTTCAAACAATAGAATTTCATTAATGTATTACAAAAGCAAAATAACGAAATTAAATGTTTTTTAATCGGTCAACACGATTTCACCCTATTGCAATGGGCGTTTCTCTTACCTTGAAAGAAATTTACATGAGATTAATAAATGACCAGTTTCGATCGACAAGCGTTCATCATCAGATCAGTTACAAATATCTAGCTACCAACGAGGCAAAACGAAACTCAAATGAGAGATCGAAAGAAACAACACCCATGGCAGGAGAACAGGAAAACACAGACAAGGGTAATACCAGTGTAATCCTGAATTAAACGGAATACATCGAGAAAAAATAGAATTTATGAACAACAATGGAATCATGACACTACGAAAAGACCCAACGAACAAATACCAATGGAAAACAAAAAGTGCGTTAATCGAAACAGAATACGTATGCACGAAAGCCGAAAAATCATAATTGATAAATTTGAACCCGATATTACCGTCCTTAAGAGGACTGCCGAAAATCCACAAAAGGGAAGGGAGTTTGTAGTTTTACGTGACCGTTAATCTCGCGATCATGAGCCACGGGACCTACTTTCTTACGAGGAATCTGAACCACAGAACATGGCATATCACTTTGAATATCTTACATGCATTGACAAAAAGGAATGCCCAATTAGACCATTAGTCAATTGCAGGAACGCGCCTAATTACAAAATCAGTGTGGAATTACAGAAAATATTAATACACCGCATAGCCATTAATAATAACTCAGTTAAGAACACATCAGAACTGGAAACTGGAAACTGCATTTAACATGCTACAAATGAAACTTAGCTCGCAGGCTAGTATCGTACGATATAACAAAAATGTACACTATTATTCCTATAAATAAAGCCATCAGTATTATGGTAATCAATTTAAAGACCAACTACTCGACAAAAGATACAAAAGAGATCACGATATTACTGATAGTCGTTCTCAACCAAAACGTGTTTCAATTGAATAATACAATATAAGCGCAAACATTGGACTTAGCCATCGGGCCACCGCTAAGTGGGCTTACAGCCGACATTTTCATAGGCCCTAAGCACATTGGAAAATGAGTTCTTAGAAATTAACTCCACAAAGGGGATAGTGCAGTGGAAATACGTTGATGATGTAATATGCGTCTAGGACACTGAATTAACTAACGAAGAAACAATACTACATACCATCAATAATCAACACCACTCCATTAAATTTACTAAGGAACCCGAAACCGTTCGGAAAATAAATAATTTCGACATATCTATCGAACGTAAAGAAAACAAACTATCAGACTCAGTATTTCAAAAACCTAAACAAACATCACATGCAATGGACAATCACTCCACCCAGCAATATAGATCAAATTGTAGCCAGGCACAGAAATAGAACAACTCAAAAGCCGGACAATAATGAGAGCAAATTCGCGCGGTTTTATTACGTGAACGTGTATACTTACAAAATCACCAATTTATTCCAGAAACGAGGCATTAAAATAGCATTCACAACAAACACTCAACTGGAAGGCATATGCACTACGGTAATTAAAATAAACAAGACCCGTACTCAAAGTCAGGGGTATATTCCATAACGTGCCAAGACACATGGTGTCAAGTAAATTACATTGGCCAAAATGGTAGCAAAATGGACATGCGATACAAAAAGCACACATATGCGATGAAATACAGGACACACTCAACCGTATGAGAACACATGTACGATGCGGGACATAGATTCACTAACTTTAAACCGACTTAAAATTCACTCACCAAGAACTTAAAGGAAGAGCCTTGGCATAAAGGAAGCAATCGAGATACACTTAGCTAAAATAAAATAAAAAAATATTTTAACGAACAAACATTCATGGTGAAATCACTCACCTTTTCAATACTGGAAAACACCCCTGTTCAGAAACGAGAAACAACGCAACGTAGCAGGTTGGCTAGATAAGGGAGCAACAACGGAAAAATGTTATCGGATTAGGATGTACTTTGTACCACATCTTTAATAGACCCCAGTAATAAACTGTCCAAAACATTCTCCAAAGATCGGTTGCGATTAAAGAGGGCTGGTTTGCTTACGTGTGGCGAGAATGGAAACTGGTCTTTAGAAGTTGAAGATGTCAAGAATACAGTAGCATACAACATATTAGGATTATTTATACATGGCAGCTTACATATATTACATTGCGAGACGAGCATATTGACGGGTAGGAATGTGGGGGACAGACCAAAGAGAGTAAGATATAACGAGACAACACAGGAAACTGCTTCCTGTTCAGCGTAGGCAGAGATGAGAAGAGCTGTGTGGGACCGAACCACACATTCCGTAGTAAGCAATCCACTCAAACCCGACTATTTAATAACAATCACATAATCACTTAGCAAGCAAACTTGACGGCCAATCGCCACTATAAATACATTGACATAAAAATTACACATAACCAACAAATCAAGACTAGTTGTGGTAGTTTTAAAACAACTGCAACTAAACAGGTGCATATATAGTTAACACCATCACCCATACGTGTAAACTAACAGCCTTAGTGTAACGGACTTGATGATGATCGCTTGACGATTGAAACTGGTCATCCAACTGAATTTAACAATATCATGAAAATGTATTTCAGGATTAGGGAAACCCCCATTACAATTGGGTACAAACGTGTTGACCAACAGAAAAACATTCAATTTCGATCACTTAGGCAACACTGGAACAAGTAGTTCCGTGAAGAACAAAGTAGCCTAGTTTTATATATCCCACCTTTAAAACTCTGCTGCCTGTTAAAACGAATTTCCATGTGATAGGCTTATACTAATAGCTACTGGATCACAACCTACTGTATGTCTTCACCAACACCATTACAATGAGAAGTTGTGCCAGAATATATAGTTTCAATGTGGGTGATTAGGACTCCTCCCGCGAGGTTGTATCGTTCTGTGACGAACCGATGGTCTTAATTTTTAGAAAAAACAAATGCACACTTATGAGTACCGAAAAGTAAGCTGCAGAATTTAGTGCCCGTATACAATGATGATTATCATAGCTCATCATAAGAATTATCTTTTCAATCTCCTGAATAAGATATGAGAAATAAGAAAAGTAGGTTTTATAATTTTGAATAGCCGCCATCTTGAATATTTGAAAACAATTGAACATCATTAGTTATATATACACTAAGTCCTGAATAAAGATTCGCAGGGCAAAGTTTGATTGCACTCGGGTGATAAGATCGCTAGGATTGTTATTTTGAATATTTGAAAATCACTTGGCCACCATGATGTTCTTGTGTATCTCAGAATTTGGAAAGTCACACATTTCTCCTTACTCAACAGTCCTCTAACAGCATATAAAATTTCATTTTGATAGTTTTGGAGATATTGAGAACCGGTAAAGTATATCGTATAGACGCCATGTTGGATTGTTTTAAATATATGCGATAGAATTATGTGCCAGCAAATGAATATTATAATCATTTTATTAATGCAGCCAATGGCCATGTATTTTTCTTTTCAGGACGGGTCAGGGAAGGGATTATGAAAGGAAATCGGCCGTGGACCTATTGAAAGGCATCGTCCCGGCATTTGCCTGGTAGTGAAAACGGGAAACCACGAAAACCATTTTCAGGACGGCCGAGGTGGGATTCGAATCCACGCTCTCCCGATGCCAGCGAGACACGAGGTAGTGCGTTAGCGCTCTCGGCCACCGCGGCCGGTAGCAGATGAATATTATAATCATGAATCAATACATCAACCTGCATTCATTTTATCAAGATAATTGCTTAGTGTTTTGGCGGGCGCTTCCCGATGAGTGGGGCACTCGCTTGGGGAGTTATGTGGGGACGTTTCCCAGAGGGAAGTGCCACGCCAAACTCGTCGAAGGGTAGCGGGAAGTGTTTGGAAAAAGGGTGGCAAGGCAAGTCATGAAGGGAGTGCCTGCATGGTTAGCGCACGAGCGGAGACCACACGTCCTGGATGCTGACTTGCAGATCGAGACAGCAAAGTGCGCGGTTACAAGGTCAGGTGGGCTGCTACCACGAGAGGATGAATGATTGGCTAGCTTTGGTATGCAGAACGAATAAATGAAAGAACATGGTCTAAATGTATTGGACTGTTTATTGCAGTCGAATGAATGGTTGATGAAGTTGGAGGTCTGGGGGATAGAAATAACGATAGCGCTGAGCACACATACCCTGGAGTATCGGTCTGAAGTTCCGTTGTCGAGTCGTCTATGTTGGGGGTAGCGTCACCACGCCGAGAGGCTCTAGCCTCCGGCTCCCGTAGCACTCTCTCCTCCGTCAGACTGTCCTGAGCCCGTGGGACCTTCCCTTATTTGAGGGCTCAACTGGGTCGTCCATTGTCAGCAGTATTTTGCTTATTGCTCCCTTTGTTGTTGTTGTTGTTTTGGAAATGTTGGAAACTTGCAGTTACAGTGTTGTGGCCTTGAAGCAATAGTTGCCTCACCTGTGTGTTATCCAATAATTGCGCTGTCTGTAATCTGTTCCTCGTATTCATTTGGTATGGGATTTGTTAAGGGTCTCAGGGCGCTACAGGCTTTTAAAGGCTGGGGCTGTAACATTAGGTTCGTTATTGAAACGTTCACTTTGATCGCTTGATTGGGACGAAAGAATTTAAAAAATCGTTTTAACATTTTGCACAACTGTCATCTTGAGGTTATTAAATCAATTACATTAAATAAGATGCCAGTAGCGTAAGTCCTGTACCAGTTTGTGCCGTACCAACTTTCACTGTGCCCGGGTGATTACATTGCGAGAAAAGTCTATTAACATGTTTCAACTCTGCTTGAACACCATGTTAGTTTTATAGTTAGCAGATTTATGAAAGTCACATAATTCTGAAAACTTCTATTAGTGTCATTTATTACCGTACAAAATGCCAGGGTGATATATGTAACTGTTGCGGAAGTATAGAACGCCGGTGAAATATTTATTGTGGCTGCCATGATTCAAAGGTGGTTTCCAAATTCCACCTCAGGCAAATGCCAGGATGGTTGCTAACTTAAATCCAGGGTCACCTCCTTCCTAATCCTCACCTGAATTACAAATACACACTACTACAGACACCACAATAAGGCAAGTTATGAGACCATTCCTCTACACACCTGAGAACACGCAGCAAAATGACCACGATGTCCAAGCCCCTCCAATATAACAACAAGCACAACCCATTATCAGACAGTTTTGTAATAATTTAATTACATGCAACATTTGTGCTTGAACAGTGAACCATTTTAAGGAAATTTTCATGATGATACTGTAGACTTTATAATTATATCAGCACCGTCACAGAGAAATTAGCGAGATTTATTGGCCTACTCATCGCATTTCGCAAAAATGTTGAATTTGTAGCCTCATGAGTACACCCACCCAGATGTCTGTGTCTGCCTGTCCTTTTGTCTGTCTGTTTTCCTTTCTCTCCGTTTGTCTGTCCTGTCTGTCCTACTTTCTGTATGTGTGTTCCCCCCCCCCCTAACAACTCCTAAACGGCTGCAGATATTGCAACAAAATTTCGTATGAGTTAAGATTAATAACACGACATATTAAAGCCATCTTTTAAAATGACGTCAGTGCTACCAACTGCTGATAATTGTAATTGAAATTTGAACTCAAAGTTCGATATCTCAGAAGGTATGCATGGGAACTATTCCTATATTAGCACATACATATATAATAATAATTCAGATTTGACTGTAGGAGACCATATGAGGGCGCCAGGGAATGTTCTCCGCACTGTCTACTTGCTGCTGAGAAAGGTAGCGTCAGCAGTCACGTTGGCAGCATGGCTGTCGCATGTATCAAAACAAACCTACCGTAAACTCTGTTCTCACCACAGTCATTCATAACAGATGCTGGAAGTGTTGTCCTTGTGTTCGAAGACAGATTTAAACACGTCTACACATATTGTTGAAGACTTTCACTAAAGTTTATTGCGTAATGGACTGCACATAATAATTAATGATATGCACCTCAAGTTCATCAATCATTTTTGGATTAGTTTGTGAGCCAGTCACATGAAATTTACTTATCAAATTCCAAACAGTAACCCGGTTTGGACACTTTGAATTCGGAAACTCAGCCTGAAATTTTATTTTTATTTTTTCTGTAAACCGATCGCCTTCTCGAAAAACCTATTTCACCAAAGAAGCTCTCTCTTCAGTAGTAAACATTAGCGCCTCTATACGGTTGCACATTTCCTTTAATATATCTGGACGCTCGCCTTCTGCAATACAATCTGACGATTTCGACAGCCTACAGCCCACACGTGTAGCCTTCATTGTACCGCTACACATCGTGCTGCCAACTAAACTCCTGACGCTACCTGTAGCAGCAGCATGTAGCCGCTGCGGAGAACATTTCTTGGCCCCCTGTATAACAGTGTTACAAACATAAATCTACTCCTGCTGATAGGTCCAATTTTTAAATGAATATAGTCCAACATTCATACTATTAGGTGGGTTTCAACCAATTCTTGTATGTGCTGTAAGCACCGTCGCAGATATAAATATGCGTAATCTTTAGAGTCTGCAGGGCTGTCAACAGTTCATTAATGCTCTTTATATTTTTACCCTAATCTCAATACATCAGAAAATATGCAATCCACCAATTCTAAATTTTGCACACGTATAGTACATGAAACTGTAAATTATCGTCGAGTAACTGTATTAAGACAGTGCAGCCAACATGATTCATGCGTGCTGAATGGTTCAATGTTTAATCGAATGTTCCTTCCACACTAACAAATTGATTTCTTCCAAAATTTGCACATATGAACAGTAGATCACAATATGTTAGGTTATTTGTGAGTAACCCATGTATGGCCGTGTGGCCAACATGATTGTACGTGTGTTGATGGGCACAAATTTTAACTGCACAAGACTGCCATGCTAACGAATGCTTTTCATCCACATTTTGTACGTGCAATGTATGCTTTAAGACGTATAATTGTGTTTATTATAAGAGTCAGCAGGGCTACCAACTGTGAGTTATGATCTTTTGAACTCGAGATTCAATATCTCGGAATATGTGTACGGAACACACTTCAAATTCAACTAACTGTAAACTTAAGGTGTTTAAGACATATTTAGAGTAAATCGTCAATTTTAGTGCTACCAACACAATTCTTTATTTGCGTATAGGATCACGCTCGACTGCATTTCAACTCAATCTCGTATGAGTAATGGATGTCTCAAAAAATAAACGTCACCATACTTTTGGAGTCAGCAGGACTACCGGTGTTGATAAATACCCTCCATTATTTTGAAACCTGGTCTCATTGAGGCAAATAATTTCAGACATGTGCATATACGATAATTATGCAGATGCGTGACAGTGTTGCCAACATATTTCTACACGTGTTGATAGGTTTAATGTTTAACGGCATCTAACTTCCATAGCATTTAATGGAAACGAAACAAATTTTATATATAGTGTGTATGCCGTAAGGGATATATTTGTGGGCGTTTTCAGAGTCAGTTGATCTACCAACTACGTAATAACTCTCTTTGAGCATTTGAGCGTTAGGCTCCCAGTATCTTGAAGTCATTGGAAGAAATCAATTTAAACAAACAATAGTGCTAAAATAAGCTTCAACATTTCAGGTATATTTCGAACAAACAATAAATGCCAGTAGTACCTACTTAAGTTTGTAATTGTACTATATAGGTCTATATAGTCTATACAAGTCCATGCGTTTAATACCCCCTCCCTCCCGCAAATAAAATGTCATCGACTGAACTTATGTCAGCAATCTGATATTAATTATCATCACGAATATATCCCTTACGGCATACACACAATATATAACATTTGATTGTTATACATTAAATGTTGGATGCAGTTAAACACTGAACTTATCACCACGCCTAGAATTATCTTGGCTACACGGCCTACATAGGTTGTTCGAATTGACTCTGCAAAATTATCGTCTATGCACATGTGCCAAATTTTGAACTGTATTGAGACTATGGTTAATAATTTTAGAGAGCATTTATTAACTGCTGGTAGCCCTAATGACTCCAAACATATGCCGAGTTTTATCTCTTGAGACATTCATTGCACAGTCGAAATTCGGTTGAAAACCATTTCTTAGTATGGATGTTACATGCAGTCGAACGTGTATGCAATACGCTAGCAAAGAATTATGTTGTTATAACTAACTTTGACGATTTATTATAAATATGTCTTAAACGTCTTTGACTTTCAGTTCGATTTATATGAAGTGTTTTCCTGACACATATTCCGAGATATCAAATCTAGAGTTCAAACGACTTCGGAAAATTATAAACAGTTAGTAGCCCTGCTGACCCTTATATTAAGCAAAAATATATATCCTAAACAACACCTTTTACGTGCAAAATGAAGACGAAATCCTTTCCTTAGTATGGACGTTTCGTGCAGTTAAACATTGAACCTATCATCATGCTTAGAATCATGTCGGCAACATTGCTATATTTGGGTTACTCAAAATTCATCTGTCCTATAAGTTTGCTAAATATTCGTCTGTTGGCTTTCAAACTCTCTTATCTACTGAGACTATGGTTAAAAAATATAGTGAGTGTTTTTCAACAGTTGGCAGCCCTACTGACTTTGAATATATGCTTTGTCCCATTTCGTAAGTTACACAATGCATACTCGAAATTTGGTTGAAGTCTAATACATAGTATGGACGTAATATGCAGTTAAACATTGAATCTATCAGCACACGTAAAATCAGGTTAGCAATACTGTCACATATGGGTTACTCACATCTAACATGACATGCTATGATTTATATATGTGCATATTTTGGAAACAATCCATTCGATAGTATGGAAGTTACATGTGGTTAATCATTTCATTTATCAGCACGCGTAGAATAATTTTGGCAGCATGGATTTATCAGTTATTCTATATTTTACTGTATAATATTTCAATAGCACCGTACTACTCAGACGTTGATTACTATCTCCGTTTAAATGTTACTTCAATTTATGTTCCATGAGGAGCATAATCCTGCTTAATACTAGGTATAGCTTTATGATATTTAACTGCACATTATTCACGAACCTGTGGAGGAATTCACTAGATGGTGTGCGGAGTCTACATACTGTTCCGTATTTACTAGTTTAAATACCGTACATTATATCCTGTTTTTAGACTGCTTCAATTTATTACCTTGCTGCCGAATGATCGACTCAATAAATTAAGGGAATGAGTTCTGACTATTAAATCTCATTTCCTCTAAAGCCGAGTGAAATTTCCGGTATTCATTACAATTCACAAATATAGAGAGCAGACACTTCCTTAATGAGGTCAACTAACAATGTACTTCTTCTACGAGATTGTCAATCTAATCATATTCCAAATTAACACTGACTCGTAGTCCCTGCTAGGCTATTGAGTTATGAAGGCGCTTCAAAGACATCGCGTCTCACGTACGCTGAACCTTAATTGCAGAGGGTGCCCCGAGGCGACTTAATGATTACATTTCTTGCTGATTGTTATCAGTCCACTTCAATTTGCATAGAATAAAAATGAGATATCCGAAGGATGCAAGGGAAACTCTGGCGGTCAGAAGTGGATTTCATTACAAAGAAAAAACAAATGCAGAGAAGAAGAGCACTTCCCTTGTGTTTATCCCTGTTACCAATAGGAATAGCAAGTTACAAGTGTTCCGTGTTTGATGAATTTAAGTGTAACACTCCTGACTCCTCTCACATACTCATTCTCATCCATTTATTTTCTGTTTAATGAAACATAGAGGTATCATAATCGGGGAGGCTCTAATAAAACTTAACGAGATCATTTTTGGCTAGGCATTATAATAACTATAATGTGGAAAGAACTATATAAATTAATAATATAGTAAATAATCTCCTCTCAAGGAAAATAATCGATCTATTATTTAATCTGATTGTAGAGGGAACATCCTAGGTGACACAACTGCCTCCTAATCTACATAAAGTTTCGTTGTAATTGACTCAGTTATTGTTGATCTTGTTGTCGTTTAAATTGAGTGGCTTAGACATTATGGTCATTCAGCCCCGTGTACTTGGGTGTGTGTGTGTGGAATCTTGTCTGATAACCTGTGTTATAGTGACGGCTGTATTTTTGTGAGGATTTGTAATTCAGGTGCGATTTGGTAAGGAGGTGGCTGTGGACTTAAATGAGAACCATCCTGGCATTTGCTTAGAATAGAAAATGGAAATCACGGGAAATAACTTCCTGGATGTCCGCAGTGGGAGACGAACACACCTATCCTCACTTTCGCCACACTAGGCTGAGTGCACCCTGTTACAGAATTGGAAGAGCCGGGAATCAAACCCGGGCATCCGGCGCTACAGCCAAGAATACTAGCCGATACAACATGAGGTGGTTACTCATTCACTAATGGGGTGGATACATTCTGTACATTTAATATGCACGTAATCATCATATTCCAATAGGATTCATATGTAGCGGTAAACTTGAAAATATCACTCATACATTACGTCAAGTCTAGCAAGAATTCCTTCACTCATCACGATTTACTTTCAATTCAAGTTTTCCTTCAGAAGTATACTTGCAGAGGAAGCAGTGTACTGTATATTTCAGCCTAGGTTCAAAGTTTAAAAAATAGTAAAATAGGAACATGAATTCTACAAGGGACGTTTTGGTACGACCGTCCGTCGGCTTGTATGTGTGTCCCTTATATAGTTTTTAAACATCTGAACCGAACTACGCAGAGAATTGATATGCAAAACCTCCTTCTGGGAACATCACAGTTTATATATATATATATATATATATATATATATATATATATATTCAAGTTTAACACTGCTTCCAACAAAAACCAAGACGTCAATTTGTAATTTGATCAAAGAATCCGTAGTTCCAAAGCCATTAGCTGTAAGAATACTAAATTTAATACACTATTACAACACATAAGGAAACGTAGTAATGCAATTTTTCAGACACCAAATTAACTAACTTTCGATATTTGCAAAATATGAAAGTAGACTTACGAGATCTACACAAGGCCAAAAAATCGTGTGTCTGTCTGTGTGTCTGTGAGAGTGTGTATGTGTGTATGAGAACTCTGCATTTCTGTCCCACCCTATCAATTCAAACATGGTGAAACCGAATTGAACGAAATTTAGTACAGAGTTAGTACTAGCAAAGAGCACGTAAATTCCATCTTGACGGAAACGTAATGGTGGCCACCCAAATGTTCAAAGCTTATATCGAATTACGACTAACGTGATCATCTGATCTCTACCAAATTTTTGCGCCAACATACCTTCAAAGGGAAGGCGTCGTTTGACCAAACTGCAAGGTCATCAGCCTTATAGTTTGAAGATGGTGGCCGTGTATGTGTGAAAATCGATCCCCCTGGCAAATCAAACACAACGGAACCAAATCGAACCAACTTTGGTACAGAGGTAGTACTAGCAAGGGACAACTCAGAGAAGTGGCTCCCATCCAAATGTACAGAGCTTAAATCAAATTACGACTAACGTAATCATCCGATCTCTACCAAATTTTGCAAGAATATTCCTTAATCTGGGAAGCGTCTTTTGCCCAAACTACACAGTCATCAGCCAAATAATTTAAATATGGCGGATGTATGAATCATGCAAGTATTATAGCCATACCGTAACTTACGATTCAACAAGGCCTGGCTTTACCAAATACGCTCATCGTATATAGGGATGTCTAAACTCTCGTCAAGGAGTTGACCGGTAGGATATTAGCATTCTAAAATAGAATATTATTCCGCAGTAGTGACTAATAATTCAGGATGATCGTGCCTTGTCGTTCTTGTCCGTGCCGTCCCGTTGTCAAAATGGCGGCTATTCTTTGCTCGAAAATACATATATTTCCGTAACTTCGTAAGTTATAGCCTTTTAGGAATGTACTGAACAAAATAATACATATTTAGTATCAAATGGTTTGTAAATACGACGCGCATCAAGTAGAATGACCTGTGCTCGGCCTCTCCCGAGGCCACACGATCATCATTATTATTATTGTTTATAAAAAAGGGCAGAAAACGCTAATGAAATCGTTCATTGCAAGACAAAATATTCTAGGCTGTTATTCAAAAGCGATTATTAACGCAATGTTGGGACTGAGCATGTTTAGCATAATAGTTGCGTGTCTGGGTCGTACCTTGGATGTTCCTGGTTCAAATCCCAACAGGTTCAAATTATTTTACTGCCTATTTTTTCATACACGTAATAATGTTAAGCATTTATTGTGTGCATTTGCGATTGAAATTATTATATACCTATACTTATCACACCAGCCTCCGTGGCTTAGGCGGCAGCACGTCGGTCTCTCACCGCTGGGTCCGTGGTTCAAATCCCGGTCACTTCATGTGAGATTTGTGCTGGACAAAGCGGAGGCAGACAGGTTTTTCTCCGGGTACTCCGTTTTTCCCTGTCACAACTTTCATTCCAGCAACACACTCCACTGTCATTTCATTTCATCTGTCATTCATTTAATCATTGCCCCAGGGGAGTGCGACAGGCTCCGGCAGCCGGCACAGTTCATATCCTCGCCGCTAGATAGGGGCTTCATTCATTCCATTCCCTGACCCGGTCGGACGACTGGAAGCAGGCTGTGGATATTCATTTTCACTTATAACACCACATATTTCACCACTCGACTACATCGTCTAAAATTCGTTGTCCTTGATCCGCGGTAGAGTCTATTGTTGCTGTTGTTTTTGTATGTATGTATGTATTCTTTATTGTCAGACAGATAGACTCCACTAGTGACAATATAATAATTAACAATAAAATTTACAAGTATACACAAAACAAAAACAGCAAACACGTACAAAAATAGCAATACACTAGTCTATTATAAATCAGCAACCACAACCATACAGACACGCACTCCAACATCCTATCTCAAGCATTCATTCATTCAATCCCTTTGTACAAGAAACATTACAATAATTATTACAGAAAAAAAACTATCAACAGTAAACAGAAAAAGGCAAAAACATAAAATAGAAGATAAGAAGACAAAGTTCAGAAACTAGGGAAAGTAATACAAGAGCGACATTCAAGGATCTAGATAACAGCAAACACAAAATACATTACTTCATTCACTCGTACATTCAATCAAAAAATCAATCAACCATTAATTCGACCACATGTTCAATCAATCAACGCAAATAGAAATTAACACAATATGCAATACACTATTTTACAGCCCACTTGAGATATCTCTCATAACAGTTAATAGAGAGTCGAAGTGAATATCAGTAGCACTTCTACTCTCCATCAAGCTGTATGTTGACTGCAACCGGATCAGACATGAATTTTTGTGCACATTAATTCTCGATCTGACCCCATCGAACGTGTGCTTCCGTCTGGTGGTTCTCTGAGGGACGTGAAAACCCAAGTCAGCTAGCAACTGATTAGAGTCAATTCCGCCATTTACCAGCTTCCAAAGGAATCTCACGTCACCCACTGTGCGCCGACTGCTAAGTGGAGGAAGACTGTACACGTTGCAATAACTCTCATACTCAGCTCTAAGGTACGGTCGTCCACCCCTGTAACAGAGCCATTTAATAAATCTCTTTTGCACACGTTCGATGGCGTCAATTTTATTACTGTGAAAGGGATTCCAGATCACACTACAGTATTCTAATTTAGGCCGAATGAGTGACTTAAATAATTTGGATAGAGTTATGTCCGAAAAATAATTTAAACAATTTCTTTTTAAAAATCCCAGGATCCGGAAACTTTCACGACATATTTTTGAAATATGTTCATCGAACGAGAAATTATTAGTGATTGTCACCCCTAGATCCTTAATGGTTGACACTCTACGTAGCGTTTCATTTTTAATACAGTAATTAAACCTGGGTAGGAGGTTACGTTTCAATGAAACTGACAAAACTTTACACTTTTCAGTATTCAGTTTCAGTTTCCATGTTTCACACCATTCACTGAGTTGGTGTAGGTCTTGTTGCAACAACTCACAGTCATTTATAGTACTGATGGGCATATACAGTTTAAGATCATCAGCGTACATCAGGCACCTAGAATTATGAATTATACGAGGGATATCATTTACAAAAAGTATAAAAAGCAGAGGGCCCAATACAGAACCCTGAGGGACACCGGAAGTAACGTTAACAGATTTAGACTTATTATTATTAATTACAACTGATTGGGTTCTATTTGAGAGGTAGCTTTTGAAGAAACGTAAAAGATTACCAGTTATACCAAAGTTTGAAAGTTTATGAAGCAGTAGGTTGTGATGAACGCTGTCGAAAGCCCTAGAGAAGTCAGTATAGATAACATCAGCACTACCGCGGTTATTCATAAAGGTGGATACATCATGAGTGAAGACTGCTAGGTTGGTAGCAGTGGATCGCCTAGGAAGAAAGCCGTGCTGAAGTTCAGTGATGAATGGTGACACGTGAGCGTACACTTCGTCTCGAACAATTGATTCAAAGACTCGCGCGAAAATAGACATTAGTGTTACTGGCCTGTAATTTACTACCTTCTGCCTGGAGCCTTTCTTTAACACTGGGGTGATATGAACTGATTTCCAGTAATTCGGAAACACTCCTTCACTGATGGCTTGGTTGAATAGGATGTAAAGTGGACGAGATAGCTGGTGGCATAAAGATTTAATTATTTCTATAGGAATGGCATCAGGACCGGGAGACTTGCCAGAGGATAGATTATGTAATTTATTCTTGATGCAGTCTTCGGAAATATGGAAGTACGAAAAGCTGTCATTACTGGAGGGTGGCAGATCAGGTAATGGTGGCGGTATAGAATTTACAGGAAGGAATAAGGTTTCGAAATAATCAGAAAACAGCTCACAGGCAGAGTGTGCATCAGTACTGGTACGTCCGTCATACTCGAGCGAGACTGGTAATCTGGTGTTCCTAGATCTCTGCTTAATGAAGGACCATAGTCTGTTCGGATTAGTTTTAACACTGGAGTCTATGTCTTCCAGGTAGGCGTCATACTTTCGGCGTTGAATTTCTTTGAATTCGAGTCTCCTGACCACAAATTCAATTCTATGGCATTCCAAAGAAGAGCGTTTCCATTGACGATGAGCCCTATTTTTCGAATGTAGCGCGCTGATTACATCTGCATCAAACCAAGGTGGATAACGGTAGGGATTAACCTTCACACGAGGAACTGCTTCTCGAACTGCGGACATTAAGAGATCATAAAATATCTCACAATTCTCATTAATGTCGTTCCTGATGTCAAGGAGGGACCATGGGCAATAATCCAGTAGAAGTTTCAGGTGGTTCATGTCTGCTTTCTTCCAGTTAAAAATTTCCCTGCGAGGTAGTTTTTGAAATAAACTAGCTTCGTGAAAATCAATGTTCCATATTAGAGCACTATGGTCAGATGGAATCCACCCCGGTTTTTCTAACTCTACAGATTGAGAGATTTTAGGAATATTAGTAAACAGAAGATCGAGGTAGTTTTGTCCGCGCGTGAGATGTGGATTCAATTGATGCAGAGAGAATTCCTCAATTATCTCGCAGAAGATCGAGTTCTTGTTGTCGATTCTTAAGGGTTTCTGCGGCATCGTGGTCTTGTAGTCCCATTAACTTGGGTGTGTGTAGAACTTGTCTCTAAACCTGTGTCACTGTGATGTCTATAGGCTTACTAGTGTGTGTACTTTTATACGAAGAAGCTGTTGTTCTTGATGTTGTTGTTTCATTTGAGGTGCATGGACATCATAGTCATTTAGCCCCGTGTACTTGGGTGAGTGTTGAATTTTGTCTGATAACCTGTGTTATTGTGCTGGCTGTATTAGTGTGTGTGTGTGTGTATATATAATTCAGGTGAGGATTCAATCAATCAACGTATACTATCCGTATAGCACGTTGTATTTCAACAAGCTACTACAACCCACATTCAATTAATTATACTCCTTGAAAAGGACAAAGAGTTATAACTATACCCATGCATTTAGGAAAATGTACGCTATATGTTCCTTACTGAACATCTTGTTTTAATGTTGCACACATCCGCAATCATAAGTATGTAAAACGTCGACGTTAGTTATTCATCAGACAAGTTCCCTATTCCGTTTCATGTTTCACTTGTAAGCATAACAGCATACTCAACATACACAATTCAAACTTGACAAGGCAGTAGTATGTATGTATTCTTTATTGTCATACAGATAGACTCCACTAGTGACAATTTAATAATTAACAATAAAATTTAAAAGTATAAACAAAACAAAAATGGCAAACACGAACAAAAATAGAAATACACTATTATATATATCAACAACCACAACCATACAGACACAAACTGAAAAATCCTATATCTAGCATTCATTCATACAATTCCGTTGTTGAAAAACATTAAAATATTATTGCAGAAAAATCAAAACTATCTACAGTAAACGGAAAAGGCAAAAACATAAAATAAAAGATAAGAAGAAAAAGTTCAGAAACTGGGAAAAAAAAGCAATACAAGAGTGTCATTCGAGGATCTAGATAACTGCAAACAAAAATACATTACTTCAGTCGCTTGAAAATTCAATCAAACAATATTAATGAACCATTCATTCAACCACATGTTCAATCAATCAATCAAACGCCATTAGAAAAGAACACAATACACATACAATATTTTACAGCCCACTTGAGATGTTTCTCATAACAGTTGACAGAGAGTCGAAGTGAATATCAGTAGCACTTTTACTTTCCTTCAAGCTGTATGTTGACTGCAACCGGATCAGACATGCATTTTTGTGCACATTAATTCTCGATCTGACCCCATCGGACGTGTGCTTCTGTCTGGTGGTTTTATGAGGGACGTAAGAACCCAAGTAAGATAACAACTGATTAGAATCAATTCTGCCATTTACTAGCTTCCAAACGAATCTTACTCACCCAGTGTGTGCCGACTTCTCAGTGGTTGAAGACCGTACACGTTGCAATAACTCTCTCATACTCATCTCTATGGCACGATCGTCCACCCCTGTCACAGAGCCATTTAAGAGATCTCTTTTGCACACGTTCGATGGCGCCAATTTTATTGCTGTGAAAAAGGATTCCAGATAACACTACCTTATTCTAATTTAGGCCGAATGAGTGACTTAAATAATTTGGATAGAGTTATGTCCGAAAAATAATTTAAACCTTTTTTTTAAATGCCAGGTCCGAAAACTTTCACGACATATTTTTGAAATATCGAAAGAGAAATTATTTGTGATTGTCAGCCCTAGATCCTTAATGGTTGACACTCTACTTGGCGTTTCATTATTGATACAATAATTAAACGTGGGTAGTAGGTTACGTTTCAATGAACCTGACAAAACTTTACACTTTTCAGTACTCAGTTTCAGTTTCCATGTTTCACACCATTCACTGAGTTGCTGTAGGTCTTCTTGCAACAACTCACCGTCATTTATAGTTCTGATGGGCATATAGAGTTTAAGGTCGTCAGCGTATATCAGGCACCTAGAATTATGAATTATACGAGGGATATCATTCACAAAACGTATAACATGCAGAGGGCCCAATACAGAACCCTGAGGGACACCGGAAGTAAAGTTAACAGCTTTAGACTTATTATTATTATTATTAATTATAACTGATTGGGTTCTATTTAAGAGGTAGCTTTTGAAGAAACATAAAAGATTATCAGTTATACCAAAGTTTGAAAGTATATGTAGCAGTAGGTTGTGATGTACGCTGTCGAAAGTGCTGGAGAAATCAGTATAGATAATATCAGCACTACCACGGTTATTCATAAAGGTGGATACATCATGAGTGAAGACTACTAGGTTGGTAGCAATGGATCGCCCAGGAAGGAAGCCGTGCTGAAGTTCAGTGATGAATGGTGACACGTGGGCGTACACTTCGTCCCGAACAATTGATTCAAAGACTCGTGCGAAAATTGACATTGGCGATACTGGTCTGTAATTGACTACCTTCTGCCTGGAGCCTTTCTTCAACACTGGGGTGATATGGACTGATTTCCAGTAATCCGGAAACACTCCTTCACTGAGGTCTGGGTTGAATAGAATGTATAGTGGAAGAGTTAGCTGGTGGCATAAAGATTTAATTATTTCTATAGGAATGGCATCAGGACCTGGAGGCTTGCCAGAGGATAGATTATGTAATTTATTCTTGATGCAGTCTTCGGAAATATGGAAGTAAGAAATGCTGTCGTTACAAGATGGTGGCAGATCAGGTAAGGGTCGCGGTATAGAATTTACACGAAGGAATATGGTTTCGATATAATCAGAAAACAGCTCAAAGGCAGAGTTTGTATCAGTACTGGTACGTCCGTCGTACTCCAGTGAGACCGGTAATCTGGTGTTCCGAGGTCTCTGCTTAATGAAGGACCATAGTCATGCTATAGCTTTTCTGTTTTGAAGGTATAGGTCCATCAACCGAATACATTGAAAATGGCTGCCATGTATAATGTTGAAACATAAGAATAGGTATTGCAGAATATTTTATGAATGAGCAGTTAAAACAATCGTTTTAGACACGAGAGTCCTGTACAAATTACAAAACTTGCATCAAACAGAAGAATATCTGACTGAATGTTCTGCAAAGCCAACATCTTCAATGTCGTCTGCCTACAAGTGAATCAGTCAAGAGACACGTTGATGCGAAATGAGCTGCATATTAGGAAACTCTCTGTTCAAATTCTCTGGAAGATATACGTTTCATATGACTTTTCTGGCGATCTAACCACCCGAGAGCAATGATGCTAAGGACAGCAAATCAGTATTCACAGCTCTGTATAGACACATCTCATGTTCAATAGTATTCAAAAAATTAAGATAGCATCAGTTCTAAATTTTAAAACCTTAATTTTTAGCCTTATTTTCATTTATGAAAAAATAGGCTTATGAGATCACCTTTTGTCCGTGTGTGTGTGTGTGTATGTGTGTGGATATGTGTGTTCGTTCGTGTGTGTGTCCTTCCCAAATAAATTCTAAACGGCTGGAGAGATTTCAATCAAACTCGGTAAGGTCATAGTAATATTTTGGCCGACCCCGACCGTGACCTCCAAATTTTATTATGTCTCACCAATCCAACATGGAAGCTGTGCGAAATATTTCACTGGCATTCTATATCTCCGAAACTATTAATCATATCACCGTGACATTTTGTACGTTAATAAAGGTTACTACTAGACGTTCATCTATCTAACTGTCAAAAATATGTTAACTACAAATTTGAAACATTTAAATAGATTTATCTCGCGATTTAACCATCCGAACGCAGTGAAACTCGATACAGCATATGAATATACAAATTGCAATGTACTGACATCTTATTTAGTTCAATCCTTTATATAATCTCAAGATGAAGGATGTGCAAAATTTTCAAATTAAGGTTGGTTTTATTTCTTGTGTTCTAATCAAGCAATCGAAACCAACGTTTGAATAATGAACTTACACAACAATCCTCATTTAATAGTACATAACTCTATGGTCTACATAATCATATTAAAATCCAACATGGTGACAATCCGAAATATTTAGATGGTTCTCTATATCTATTAATCTATGACAGCAAACAAACTGCAATTTTTTTTATGCGTATTGACAACTCAAACTAGCACTTGGTGCGCTGCGGTCGGTCCAACATGCCGGGAATAAGTAGGATAAACCATTCAATAACCCTGGATTGCTATGGAACACTTTCGTATTATCCTGTTATAATCAGTAAATGTGATTCCTAAATTACTGACAGTCTTATAACAAGACGATACAAGCGATCTAATTTGTGTGTTCCACTGGATTATATGTGAGAATTACGTATTATCAAGGATTGATTGTATGCTAGGATTTCTTTTCGTGCATTTCGAATCATGACGCTGTTACGTTTCAAAGCTATATTCGAGTTTGCTACCTACATCATAGACTCAAGCAACTTTACAGTAGGGGTAGAAGTCTTATTTGAAAATATGTCACGTGAAAGTGTACGTTATGCAATGATGAAACCTTTTGGTCAATTTACGCTCTTGATATCCACACGTCGCTGCTCCACCGCACATGGTTACAAGATAAAGTGAATGGAGAAAGCTAACGATTAAGCAGTTTGAATGTTCTCTTTTAAGTCAGGTACATCAGAATGTTGCAAACATCTTTTAGCAGTGCTTCTTTTCTGTCACAGGTAACCCTAATTAGGGCCTATTAGTCCGTTATTATTATACTATTATTATTATTATTAATATTATTATTGCTTTAAGTGGCTAGACTGTCCCCCAACGACCATACCAACTGCATTCCAACTCGTTCCTGTTCTCCGCATTTATTCGTTATCGCCACCTTTCGCCCATTGATATTTGCATCTTTTGGAATACCAGCATAATCTAAATTTATATCCGTAGCCCTCTTATACATGGACTTGCAGCCGTAAACTGAGCAATATACTTTGCTTTTACTCATTTTGTATTATAACAATGAGTTAGTTATTGTTGTTTTAAGGGGTGGTACTACGAGGTCATATTAACAATGAGTAAAACTCATTAATTGATTGTGTATAAAAACAAACAAATTAACACGCTCTGTTCACCCATACAAGAAACAACACAAACTGTCACCACGTGATAAATTTATCCGACTTGGTGAGATTCTTCTTATCACCGCTAGATGGCATATCAGATAGCTGGAGTTGCCAATAGAGGCTATAAACAAAAGTTCACCTATTGGACGTTCAATAACCTGCTGAGCACATATTCAACATGCCGGCGACGCGAAATTTAAATATTCAAATGGACGTTTCCCGCGAATTAACTACCTGAGCGCAGTGAATCTTGGTAGGGTAGCCTATATGCTTATATAAATTTTAATCCACTGGCATCTAATTCATTTAAATTATTATCATAACCACAAGATGGTGGCTAAGCGAAATTTTAAAATCTAGTTTTTATTTCTTATGTCTTAATCATGCGAAGGAAGTTTGAATAAAACACCTACACAACAATCTTCATGTTATAGTGCATAATTCTATAGCCTATATATAAAAATCCAACATGGTGACCATCCGAAACATTTAGGCGATTTTCAAAATCTACGAGTGTGTTACAGCAATCAAACTGAAAATTTGTATGTTGATAGAAGCAATTAATATAAGGAGGATATATGTAAACAGGCTATTTAGTTCTTCACGGAAGTACTTGTTTTATATCTCATAACCTATTCACGGGTTTGAAAAAGAGATTCGTATGGTAGGCTGCACAATAATCATAATCTAATGGCATTACATTCTGTAGTTTACTGACGTGAGGGCTGCAACGGGGTGCACTCAGCCTCGTGAGGACAATTGAGTAGCTGTCTGACAGTGAGGCAACGCCCCGGTCACGGAACCAAGATTAACGGCCGAGGGGACCCGACGCGCCGACCACGCGTCACCCCTATATCTGCAGGCCAAATGGCTGGGCAGCGGTCGCTTGGTAGGCCTAGGCCCTCATGGGCTGTAGTGCCAGGGGGATTACTTTTCGTAAATCATAGTAACCACTAACTTGACGTTCCTTAAATTTACCTGCCCTGATCCGTTGCAGAAAGACGGCATCTTGTGGGAGGAGTCTTTACCACCGTTACTGAAAGTTATATATTCAAGCATATACATTCTCAATGTAATGGTATTGGTGAATATATAGGTCGTGTACCAAATACAATTTAGTATAGATCACATGTAAAGTACTTTGAATAGCCGAGCGAGTTTTTATTGAAAAGACCGGTAGGATATATGAAAATAGGCTATTTAATTACTCACTGAACTACTTGTTTCATAGGGGCAGATGACCTCGTATTTCCGCATCTTAAAACCCCAATAACCAACTATTTAACTACTTATTTCATATGATGAAAATAGGCTAAAATTAGCTTCCAACACGTTAACTGACGGATTATACTATTTTAGCATCCTAATGGTATTCTTACATAGACTTAAGTTTTTAAATTCCCTACAGTGAGCTTGTACGCTGTACTTTATTCATGTATTACCGTTTGGTATTGTTCCTAAATATGTTCGTATTACTTTTCTCAGCAACTGCCAGTATATGTTTATAGAAACATCACAGAAACTCGACTGATTTTAACTGAGTTACATAGAAAGTTCAAAAAATTCAAATGGGGCATTCAGTTTCAAAACAAAAGTAAGTGATTCATTCGTTACGGAGCATCTTGTTCTCTCCTGTGTCTGACAATGCAATCTTTGAGCCGTAAACTCGCAAATCTTGACATATGTTGGTCAGACCGTATTGACCGTATGATATATCGGCCCAAAATTCACATCGGCTATTTCCAGTGTAGGAAAATACGTAGTGACTTTCACTAATCAACCGCTACAATCCCTTGTCAGCCACCCACGTCAGTCTGGGAGTACATATTGTAATTGCCATCACAAAGGTCCTGGGTTTGATTCATGACTCTGTTAATAAATTGAATTGTGGTCTGAATGTTTGAATGAGGTACCTTCAGCCTCGTGAGGAAAAACTCGCTAGTGGTGAGTTCTTCTCCCATGTCAGCCATCCTGGATGTGACTTTCAAATGTTACTCATTCCTATTCAAAGAAAATGCTTAGATGGCCGCTTTCCCGATCCTATCCTAAGTTATACACGCACATTATTAAATTCAGCACAATAACTCAGGTTATCTGAAAGTTTCTACTCACGCCGCAGTACATGGGGATAATTACTACAATGTAGAGCCACATTAATGTAATAACAGCAACCGTAACTAATTCTTTTGTTAATCTCGTTCTATCGGTCGACAGTATTTCTGCCACTTCCCTAATCAGACTGTCGATGGTGAGACGGTGACTGTGGAGGTTTAAATCACATACCTTGCATATGATCGGTAACACATACATGCCTATAGAGCCTATCGTGAGTGGCAAAGCAGTTTCCAATTAACGTCAACATTTTAAATAATTGAGCACACGAACATTGAGATTATGGTCACATATACCTAGGTAGATACAGATATGTGGTTAGGGACATTCTTCCGTTCATGTCACCAGCAATGAAATGCACGCCTGAAATGCCCGGAGAAGTAACTGTGGTAGAGCATTTAACCAGGGAGTTGAAGGGAATTCGGTATGGATTCATTCATGTAGGCGTACATGGCATGCACGTCAGGAGGATTGTGAGAGAAGGTTGTATTGTTGGACACATTCAAATTCATGTGCGTATTTAAACCCGTGTAACTTAACCCTCCCTAGAGATGCCTCAAGTGATTTCGGGGATGCATTAAGAAACTGATGATTCGAGTAGATTGCGATGTTCACGTTCGCGAGGTTCGCCTAAGGGTGAAGGATTTGATTGGTTAGATGGCTCTCCTTGCCCCAGAAGGCATGGACTATATTTATATGCTCCGGTCAAAACAGCGGTTCATTGCATGACTAATACCATACAAGGTGTTAAAACATACAGGTCTCGAGAAGGAGACACATAGGCATACAGATAATGCGTGCTATTTCGCGATGAAGTTCATGCATACACCTTATGCTTCTCAACATAAAACCTGCAACATGGTTACTGGTTACATAATACCTTTGAATGTAGGCATGAAAGCTGAGGCAACGCTACATGACTTGAAAAAGATATGATGGGAAGCTAGGACCTCATTAACCAATGATTCCCGGTCAATACATGTGAGATTTTCGAAGTGAAATGCCATGTCCTGTGGTTCGGATTCCACGTAAGAAGGAGGTCCCGTGGCTCACGATCTCGAGATTAACGGTCACGTTAAACTACAAGCTTCCTTCATTATCCAATACACTAGCAATACATCATAACACACAATAATACACTCTACTTTACTTTTTTATTGGGTTGGGTCACTCATACTGTATAGGCTGCTCTACGAAGTCAAAATTGACCACCTCGTGGTGTAGAGGCTAGCATTCTTCGCTGTCACCCCGGAAGCCCAGGTTTGATTCCCGGCTTTACCAAGTAATTTTAACTTTGGTGTGAGGGCAGGAACGGGGTACACTCAACCTCGTGAGGAAAAACTGCGAAGAGAAGGGATCAATTCCCTCCTCCGCCATCCTAAAAAATGGTTTTCCGTGGTTTCTCAATTCTAGTTCAGGCAAATGCCGGATGTTTCCTAACTTAAAGCCAAGGCTGCCTCCTTCCCAATTCTATCTTCAACTTAAAAATATGCACACTATTACAGCCATCGCAATTACACAGGTTAGTACACAAATTCCACGCAAACACATAAGCACATGACCACGACGTCACAAAGCCCCTAAAATAAGCAACAACAATAAAGACATGGACCTCACACTATATTCACATCCAACTAACAATTGTTAGGTAAATGAGCATCTGGAAATTCGAAGTTCAAATATCGCCATTCAGGCTTTGGATTCTCTCGTGAGTTTTGCACACTGTCCACAGGCAAATGACGGGAGGTACATTATTTCCTTGAATTCCCTTAGAACTAATACCCACACTATTGCTACTTGGTATAATCACAATAACGCACGCTATTGAACAAATTCATGACCAAGATGATCCAATTCCTAAAATCAAGTAATTTATCTATTGGTTGAACTAGTTTAACGTACATACCTCAATCTGTCTGTTTATGAGCTGCCAGTATGTGAGTTTCACAACCAGAAGAGCGAACTCTACATGTGAGGGTATTTTATTTTATTAAATTTTTCGTCTCTATGGATAAATCTGATCATTGTTGCAGATGAATGTAGTTGAGTTGGCCCTGATATAATATGAAAAGTGGACAGTGACAAATCAGGGAGGTGCAACCGATAGCTGCGCAGAACAGAAGGACAGAACAGGGACCGTGGTGCCCCCACTCAAAACCCACATTTCCCACCACGTTGAGTTTGAAAATGCAGTTCGATTGTAATCATTTCTTTGTAATAATAATAGTATTATTCCATTCATGCCACAAGTTGATTGTAAGAAATAATAACAAACTAGAAGACCCGTGCTGTTCCGCAGTATTCGTTTCAACATTAGAATAGCACTTATTTCCATTCGACATTTTCTGTTCCTTTGCCTTTTCTTTCTACGGTATTTGAACTTTGACGTCTTGAAAGGATTTTGCACGCGATAGTGCGACATGCAGTTGTCCATGGTTAAACACTGGTTGAGGTAAATAAATTCTTGCTTGATCTAGTGTTTGAACTTGAGCTTTAATGATAGTGATACAAAAAGGGGAACGTACTGGGAACTGCCTCCTTTTGAAGGAAAATGGCATAGAAGTCTTTAATGGCATAAGGTCAAGGCGAGGAAGTAGAACATTTTCTCCAACATTTTAGCCAATAATAATTTCCAGGTGTAAGCAATTGTCATACGTCTTCCGAACCAACAGTCTACTACCGTTAAACATACCTTTGTTAACATTAAGATTTCTCAACAAAATCACTATTGAGCCTTCTGTTAGTCGAAGAAGATGAGGTGGCAATCCACTTATGTCTATGCTGTATAAACTTCCTTTGGGAATTCTAAGAATTCACTCTCATCTTCAGTAATCAAATTATTCACAACTGATGTAAGCTCTTGTTGCTCGTGGAATAAGCTCAAAAACGTTGTCATTGATTTATTTACAGTGTTCCAGGTGCTAAAATATCTATTTTTGAAAAGAGTGAAATATCTTTCAGCGTGGAAATTTCACTTCCATATGTTTCAGTCATAATATCAGTTTCAGCAAAGATGGAGGGTGGTAAGTCGACTAATGCTGCACTTTCGCCATCTACGTGAGGCTAATCACCGTTACCATTTTGTATCAAGAAGTTTGCAAAGTCACGTTGATCTGTATCCACTCGCATGCTCTTGTTGATTTGAAAAATGTTGAATAAAGGTCACAACGGAGAGAACCGTACTGAAATTTGGTCTGAAGCTGCTCTAGATCCGTGAGGCACACAGGCAATACCTGCCTAAAATCTCCTTCTAAGAAGATAATTTCCCCACCAAAAGGCAGGTCGTTTTTCATGATGTCCTTCCGCAGACTACACACATCAACGCGTGATTATTAGCCATAGGGGCTTCATCCCAGATTATAAGTTTTGCTGAACGATTATTAAAGGCTTCCTTGCTGTCAACTTTTATTCCTGACACAGAATCTTCATGTGAATTTAGAGTTAACTTGAACTGATTGAAGTAGTAACATTGCTGCAATACCAATTCATACTACAGAAACTACATTTAACCCAAATGTGTGCATCTGTCAATCAAGCATTAGTAAAGAATGTTTTCCTGGTGCCCCCTGGACCGTCAATAAAATATGCAGTACTCATCCTTTGATTGCTGTTTGTAGTAATCTCATAAATTTGGTAGGCTAGTTATATCCGTTTGGTTTTCATTTGCTTGGTTTATAATCCGACTTAATTGATCCTCATTAAGTTTTGGATAATTCATTGGTAAATTTTTCTGAGGGAAATTATCCTAGTTGGCAAATTTAGAGAAGTCATGGCAAGGACATGGAGCTTAAATGTGTTAGAATATACATATGAGTGAACTGATAAGCAATATTAGGTTCGTGAAACTACAGATAATCTTCTGATAAAGAATCTTTGAAAACGTCCCAAAACAGCCTTACATGATAAATACGAAAACAATTGTCGTAAAGTAAAAGGCATCTGCAATTGTGACGCTTCAGCCAAACAACGTTGCCATTTAGAATCATCAATCAGCAAACCTCGCTCCATAGATGTTTATTTAAAAGTAAAATATACAATGGCTTTGTTTGTTCGTAGATCCTGGAAGCTGATGGCACCTACGACGTGAAGCAATAAACGTAGTCGCAGCAGAATTACTTGTCAAAATATTTCAGTTTTAGTAAAAGGTGAAATTCCTTCCCAATTATTATAATAGATAAGATTTCTTCCAATTATATTTATATAGACCGCCCCGTTGCGTAGTCGCTAGCATTCCCGGCTCTGCCTAGTTGTTTATAAACTGTTAGAGGAAGCAGATTTGAGCATAAAATAGCCACCTCAGCCTTCTTGGAGGTGGTTTTCCATGGTTTCCCCACTTCTACACGAGGTGAATTCCGGGATGGTCCCTAAATTAAGGCCACGGCCACCTCCTTCTCAATCCTCATCTGAATTACAAATACACACACTAATGCAGCCATCACAATATCACAGGTTACCAGACAAATTCCACACACATCCAAGTCACAGGGCTACAAGAACACGGTGTCGCAAAGCCCCAAAAGCCCTGTAAAATGTATTTCTAATTATTTTCTCAGCCGTCCTCGAAGTGGTTTTCCGTGGTTTCCCACTTCGTCTTCGGGCAAGTGCCGGGATGGTACGTACCGTAAGGCCACGGCCGCCTCCTTCCCATTTCCTTGCCTAACCCTCCCACTCTTCCCATACCCACATCAGGTCCCTGTTCACTTTGCAGGTGAGGCCGCCTGAGCGTAGTGCTGGTCACACACCCTTGTTGTATCCCCCTCTCAGCGTCTCAAGCTGCAGGACACTGTCCTCAGTGGCGGTAGAGGTTGTTTCCCTCGCCTAGTTCGTGGGAAAAGCCGACCATGGAGGGTAAAACGATAGCAAAAAAATTGCGTACATAAATTTGAATATTATAATTAAATTGGATGCATTGAAACACCAAGTATTAAAATAAAATAAAAATTGGCAGGCAAAAATATTTTGTTTAGGCGGGGTTCAAACCGCGTATGATTGTATATATTTGAAGTCATGCATGCATGCTATCCCCTAGACCACCATTACACCACATTGTACTACTATTGGAGCAATACTTGATAACGTAAGTGAGCTTCAGGTGTGGTTTGTTATGTCGCTGAGCACATGCCCTTGATACCTTCATTCGAAATCTGACTCTAATAAGTACGCTACTGTCAATACTATACATTCACATGTTTATTTATACGTATATTTATCAGAAATAGGCAGCCATTATTTCACTGGGGCGATGTGAACCACCTGGCGTTTAAAAGTGGAACTTTGCCCCACTGAGGTGCTGTGAATCAACTGGCGGTTAAATGTGGAACTTTGCTCAGAAGAAATGAATATTCGCATTTATTTCAATACATGGATGTCGGAATGAAATAAGTTTGGACTCAGTCGGCAATGCATCACGTTGATTAGATTTTGAAACAACAGACGTTGCCGTAGCGCAAATACTTATCAAGATATTTGATGAAATGAATATCCGCAATTATTTTGATTCACGGATGACATAAGCAAATAAGTTGGGACTCAATCAATAATGCGTCACGTACATTACATTCGAAAACAACAAACGCTGTCGTAACGTATATACTTCCTAAGATATTTCAGCTTTAAAAAATGCCAAATTTCAACCTGACTATCTTAATATATAAGATGTGATACAAGTTTTGTATTATCACTATGAATAATTTTGAATGAAATCACAAAGGAGGAATACAATGTCTAGACCACCCTTGGTAGAAAATTTCAATGGCATTTTGCTCAAAACGTGCATTTGTTGACTTCACCCCTCTGGTCGGGAATGACTCATATGGTCTACTGCATTTTGCAATCACAGACAGCGACACCTTCCGCATATGCCACCAGCTATTTAAACAAGGTCCAGCGCTACAATTTCCATTGCCAGAAATTCCAATAAATCGTGTTATCACGTGAATGTGTGTAGTTTATTTGGAGCCGCTCCCATCTGTCAGTTCGCTATTTAATGGTGTGCTGTATTTAAAACGATTTGGGTGATGTTATGAATAATCAGCTCGAACGTAACATGATGCCATAACCAGATGTATTCCCCAGGAACCCAGTCGTATTATTTGTGCTTGTCCTCACCTAGTTTGGGGAAATTCATATTGCATGTGGAAAGGTTATTTGAAAGTTGGCACTCTTTGATTAACATTCATATTACAAGCACTCTATAACCACGCAATTTCTGGAACGGCTGCAGTTTTATTGGCATTTCATATCCATTCAATAAGATGAAATTATTATGCATTAACAGTTTATACTCAATGCGAGTGGAGTGTTTATGATTATACGGACAGAAACTATCATATCAGTTTGTATAGTAGCCTATGGCACATATGATTAGCTGACAATATGTTCACACCTTCCAGCTATTTATGGAAGAACTTATTACAATTAGTCCGTGTTGACAATTACCTCATGACGGGTAAAATAGAATTAATTCTGGATAGCTACGTTCATTATTCAAATATTTGAACCTTGAGTTTGACGTTGACTGCTGTTGGACTTGTATGTCACAAACTAGCAAGAGTCAAGCTCTTAATCATATGGATTGCACCGTGTAGTTAACTTCCTTCTTGGTCGTGGTCTATGTCATACGCTGGCTTAAAACAAGAACTAAGTCATATAGATTGTAACTCGTACAATACACTAGTAGTTCCTTGAAGATCTAAATAGCCTATTTTCATATATTCTACTGGTCATTTCCATTAAAAATTCTCCCTCCTATTAAAAGCATTTTCCATATGATGTACAAATTAGCTTTCAGCACACGACCTACGTTGTGATAAAGTAGACTGTTCAGCAAGAAAATTAAAATAAAAACTCAATATCCATAAGTTGCAGTCATCGTACACAAGAAACATAAAGGAAGCATAATTGCCTTGCAATTGTACTAGTGCATACCCTGTCTTAAATCAAAGCTCTGATCGGTCGTCATAAAAAACCTTCAACACATCTCCAGGACTGAAAACAATGTGTCCAATGTTAAGCGATGAGGATTTTACCGCTAAGGAAGTGTGCACTGGTGTGGCCCATCATATGAACCTTCTCTGCAATCGCCTATATAAGATAAGAGAAATTTAAAAATAGAGTTTTCAAAATTTATAACAGATTTTATCTTGAACTTTTGAAAACAATTGATCATTAAATGTCTCCAAACTAACCTCAGGATACAGATTCCCTGTGCCAAGTTGCATTGCACTCGGGTAATTGGATCGGCAGAAAGGTTATTTTAAATTATTTAAAATTCACTTGACTACCACGTAGTTTTTGGTCTTCTCAGGATTTCTAGTCACATATATTTTCTTACTTAACAGTCCTCTAACACCATACAAAATGTCAGTTTAATTGCTTGAATAGGTTCGGAGATATTGAGAACTGGTGAAATATATGGCATGGACGCCATGTTGAATGTTTTATATATATGCTATAGAATTATATGTCAGCAGATGAATATTAAAATCATGGTTCATTATATCAACCTACATTTATATCGCTCGTTTAGGACACGAAAAATAAAAACTTAATTTTAAAGAAATTGAAGAGCCGCTCTTTTAAGGTTCTCATAATAATTGAATTAAATTACACGAAGATTTACCATGCTATGTTTCACTGCACCGGGATAGTTAATTCGCGAGTAAAATTAATTCGAATATTTAAATTTCGCGTCGCTGCCATGTTGGTTTTGGCAGGTTATTGAAAGTCCTATAGGTGAACGTATGTCAATAGCGTCTATCAAATTACAAAATTTGAGTTTAATTGCTGTAATTGATTCGTAGATATTGAGAAACTTATGAATATTTCGGATAATCGCCATGTTCGATTTTTATATATGTAGACCATAAAGTTGTGTACCAATGGATAAGGATTATTGCGCAGGTTCATTAGGCCTATACAAACGTCCACTTTGATCGCGCGGTTAGGAGACACAGAATAAAAATTTAATATAAAAATTCCGCACAGCTGTAATTTTGAGTTTATGAAATCAAATGAATGAAATTAGATGCCAGTAGATTAAATCTTGTTTAAGCATTTTAGGATCCAAGTTTCAATGCGCTTTGTTGATTAAGTCACTGAAAAATACCATTTAAATTTCAATTTCGCTTGGCTACCGTGACGGTATTGAACTAAACAGATTTTAAAATGTTACATAACAGAACGTACCTTTGTATTCTTTATCACTATACAAATGTTCAAGTTGATATCAGTAATATTTTCGGAGATGTAGAATGCCAGTGATATATTTCGTGCGACCGCCATATTTGTTTGGTGAAACGTTGTGCCCGTTTAGACCGGAGTCCGCACGACCACATATGCATTTTACCAATAATCAGCCAGCACGAGAGTCAAAATATCCCGGAGCGCCAGATGGGTTAAAGCAAATCGCAAAAACGACATCAAATTAAAAAAATGCTTTACTGATTTTTGGCTCAATGCAACAATAAGGATAGAAGGAGATTTAATTGGGAGTAACACATCCTGTAAAATTATCTCAGTTTATTTTGAAGTTAAAATGACTGCAAAAATGCTCAAAGTAGCATCACTCACGTGTGGCGATCCACACTCCTATTTACACAATATACAGAAATTTTCCAAACACATTTGACAATTATTTTTTTGGAAACACAAGTCTGATTGTTAGTCCTGTAGACTGTGTTAGAAAATTATTTATAATTAATTATTAAATCCAGTTCAAAGTTAATTGTCTCTACTGGAAATGTCGTAGTTCACTGTTTGAATATTTACATGATATTAACACTCGTAGAATAAATGTTCATAGAATTTTAACTTTCATTTATTTTTCCAGTTTCAAATTTACATTGTCGAAAAATATTATCATCATAGAAGCAACACAAATTATTTACATATATTAATAACATCTGAAAAGTATTTGACCTTGAGCATAGCATCGAAGAACTGTGCGAAGCACAACAACAATTAATTGTTCTTCTGACATTTAACATTCGAGAAGTGACTCGATTATGAACTTCAAGTTCCTAACAAAATATATGATTTCTGAATCATCAACTTGATCAATAAATGGTTGAACCATTCAGCTATTCAATTATCCACTTGGAATCATTATTATAAAAATATTTATATTCATGGCCATTTTTAGCAACTTTCACAACTTGCAATTCTTCGACAGAATGCGGAAATTAGAATTGTAGTTTTATAATGAATTCATTTAGTTCATGGCACTAGGATTGAAAATATCCTTCAAATTATTCGTGGTTAAAGAATTATTTTTAATTGGCAGTGGCCCATTCTATTATTTGTGTAAGAACACAATATTACAACAACAACGGCAAAGGTCTTCCTCTGAAGAAGAATAAACTACTATCATGACAAATCCGGGTTCTAGCAAAATCAAAGTCTAAATGGAATTTGTAAACAAGGTTGAAATAAGAACTGATGGTTTCTAAGAAATAACCTTCGGGTCATTCATACGACGAAATGTGTAGTTCCAATACTCCTACTATAAACCTGAGCCATCGAACCTGCTATTTGATTGATGCTCGAAAAAACCTCTTCATTCCTGCGACTTAAACATGCGCACCTGGGAATGGCATTTCAACTACTCCACACACATAAATTTTCTTCCCAAAATTTATACAATAAATCAAGCCTCTGCTTGTTATCAACACTGGAAGATTAATAAACTTACAAGTTCATTTTATTTTACCATTCAGTTCAACCCGTGACTTTACCATACTTATGAAAATCTTTATTTCACTTTCGAGTGTATTTACGTCATGATTTTATATAAATACAAAAATATCCTATTTGATACAAATATCAATTGCTTCCCGTTTCATGCCTCTCCGTGTTATCTGAAAAATATACTTTGCTCATTGCAAATATCAACTGTTCAACCAGAACTGAAATGTTGGTTGAATGCGGGCTTGCGCTAACCACTATCCTTCGGAAAATCTTCTGTTCCAAACTAGAAATGATTAAACTACTTCATAGGCTCTCTCTCAATACATATGATTATTAGAAAATATAATATCCAAGAATTATTTAGAAAAATTATGAAAATTATTATTATTATTATTATTAGTGGATTATTATTATTATTTGTTATATATTTAATTATCATCTCATTATGTGAGAATCCACATGTTCGAACCTTCGAATATGGAAAAAATATCCATTCCTTAACAAAAATAAATTTAACTTTTACAGTTACATCGGTTGTTCTCCGTGGTTTCCCAAAAATATGAAATATTCAAATAAATGCTCGAAATGCTCGGTCATCGACCCTAAACTGTTCTGAGTGCTGAAAATACTCAGAATAACTCTAATAAGTCTTGCGTAAATCATTGCAAGATTTAAATACGAAGAAAAAAAATGTGTTGGTCATCTGCAGAAAAATAGTTAGTTCCAATTAGCTAGGCATAATATAATTCAAATGTGGCGTACATTTCTTGATGGTCTTGAAGCGTAGTAAACCTGGTCTGTACCAGATTTATCCATAAACATGCCCTATCGGACAAGCACGTACAATCCTTGTATCGGCCGCCATTATATACCCACAATCCGTCTAGTAAGACATAGTGGTAGTATCTCTTGACGTTTGAATTAACTGTTGTTCCATTTTAATATGGGCTTCTATCAAAGCCATAACAGGTTGTTTAAATGGGGTCAGATCTAAGTGATCTATTCTTAGATATGTCAGTTGTAACATAACTCACGGTAATCTTATCAGTACAAGAAAAACACTGACAGTCTAAGCAATCAACGGCTGTTCTGAAGATCGTTCCCTGGGCATGGTTTATTATATCACCATCTACCATGCGCTAAGCAACTTGTAGTTTCCCTTGCGTAGACTAATGAACGCCACCTTTATAGACTAGTCTTCAGTGTACTGACAGATCGAAGTGGTTAACTAGTTACAAATATGAAAACTGACTTGAAATGGATTTAATCATCCAAGTATTATGTTACTACTGGACTGTGACAAAGTACTAATTCTAGACAAAGTCTAGCATATGTCCATGTGAAAATATAAATATTTCCACCAATGTCTGTAGAAAAATCAATCACCTCAGTGATTCTCCTCGCCGTAAACTTACTAAGTTCCACCTCGTAGCGCAGCACTTTCGTGACTATCACGACTTTGAAAAGAACTTCTGCGTGGATCCGGCAACCATGTGCCTTGGCTCAGCGTCGTAGCAACTTGCTCGGCAAATGCTTGTGTTGAAAAGAGCTAACCATGCCTGCTCCAGCCGGCTTTTATTCAAAACTGCCAGGGTCACGCGTCATCAGCTGATATCTGGAAATCCTCATATCTCTGGTATCCCTGGTCCGATTTACTTGATACTAATTGCATTCTCTTTCATTTGGCCGTGCCAGTAATCTGATCCCAGTCTCAAGTCTCTGCTCCATGGTTAACTATTTAATCAATAAATAGCCTCGACCTCTGCTATTACTCGCTACGTCACTTGACATCCAAGTATCGGTAAATTCCTTCCAATTCCTTCTCGAAGCAATGTAGCGCGATATTCAAATATCTGAACTTTCAAAAGCGGCTACAGCCTTTCCCTTGATATCTAGGTGTCTGAATCTTGGTATACCCATTCCTAGAGTTGGGCACAACGTATTAAAATGTAAAAGGCACGTTCGCGGTCGGGCTAAATAGTACTTTGTTCTTACTGTGTTTAATTGAAATCGCTCCATCCGTTTGGATTTTATTAAGGGGGGAGACATGCATACACACGCACACAAGCACACCCGGACGAAAACCGAACTCATAATCCTATTTATTCATATGATGAAAATAGGCCAACAAGAGATTATCTTCTCTCCATGATGCACAGAATTCCTCAAGTCCTCGTCCTGGCGTGAACGAATCAACGAACATGTCCATCGAAAGGCATGTTGGACGCTCGTAGTAAATTCTCTAAAATTTCCATAGAAATCGACAATAGGAGTTTAATAGGGACACACGCATACATGGGCAAAATGTGGTCCTATAAGCCTATGTAATTTATCATTAATATTGGCTTGAAATCAAGATATAATGTTTGAAACGTACTCAAAAGTATAAACGTGCTTATAGATTGCAAGACTGTATCTAAAACGAAATCCTAGAGTACAGCTTTAATATATTAATTAAAACTTTCTGCTGCAAATGGTACCACGTCCAGCAAGTGAGCGTCTCAAGTTTCTCGATAATTTATATTGTACCAAAACAAATGAAAGCAAAAAATCTGGAATATAAACGAGGAGATTAATAACACGATGAGACTGAAGGGCTGTTCGCAGCGTATTCATCTCTCCACACCGAAATGCAATACCCTGGGATATATTTCACCCTCATTTATGTACACAAGTCTCGTTTACATACACCCTCTTCCTTCATAATTACTTACTGACAAACTAGAGATAAAGTCACTTTACGGGATGATCCCTTCCTGATAGAGTTAATAATAATGGCCATTAAAAACCAACATCTTTCATAGAAGTATCCCCATTTCCTCCTATGTTTCTTTGTGGATTTAGAGTATAATGTTATTGGTTTTACGTCCCTTTTAACTACTATGGCTTAGAGGGGAGTAGTAGCGCGCGTTTTGTAACAGGAAGTAAGGTAAAATTAAGTGCTAATTTAGGGACTAATACAAACTTGCAACACAGTCTGATTGTTACAACAGCGTTCGTTACACGCATATTTTCGTGTTTCTCAGGGTATTTTCAATTGAGTTATAGGTGAGTGGGTAGTGTCTGCTCTAATAAATAATATTCATAAGCTAGGACCTTCGGCGTTCAGTTTAATCAGAAACCGCCTATGTGTATGGCATTACAAAAATAAATATATTTAGTTTTTCCTTGCATCAATTCAATCCACAGAACAGCCCAAAATACTTAAGGAAATGTTTGTAATTTTTCAATGGATTATACAGTTCATACTGGCTGTTTTCGGGGCAATTTTAAAGACTCAAGAGTATTTTAGTTTTAGATATCCTTCCACAGTTAATTCTATCTTCTTCATTCACTTCACTCTCACTAAGAAACAAGATGCACATTGGGGGTTGAATCAGGCAACTCCGTAGTCCAAATCCCGTTAATATTATTATTATTATTATTATTATTATTATTATCATTATTATTATTATCATTATTATATTTTTATGTGCTTATTTTATGAACATAATTGTGTTTTTATGTTGTTAATTCAGGTATGACAGGCAGTTATTACCCGCAGTTTTCGCCAAACTAATACAAGCTTTTGATGATGATCAATACATATGTTAATAAGCAGCATTTCAGATTCCTTGGAATCAAATATTTTTTTTACGAGACAAGATGGAAATATTGTTTTGATTAAATTAAATTATCATTAAAGGATTATTTCACAATATATGCAAAGGATTGTGCATTAAGTCGGATTTCCTTCCTTGATTCCCTGCCATCATTCTTTCACTATGATTATAAGGTAGCAACGGATATTATATATTGTAATAATTGAAAAAGGAATCATCTCACAGTGCAGCGTTTAAAAAAGTCAGAAGGTGCACAATGAACTGTCATGACAGATTGAATTGTTGGAAGTAAGACAACTGACGGCTTCCTCTATAAAAACAATGAAGTATGGTATGCTTGCGGACACTATTATTTCCCGTAGTAAGAGGAGAATGAGCCGGAAATTCAAGTCTGGAAATCTGGGTTAACTGTATAGACACGAAATGTACTCAATACAACAATGAATAATTTCTTGAGCTAAATGTACTGCTTTTGGCATTAATGGGTACCCCGATATTGCATTTCATGTTTTTTTACCTACATGCATAGAATTCAGCTAAAAAACTTAGAATTGATACGACTAGCCATAATGGGCACCACTACTATATACATACTTCTCAGTTCTATCAGAATAATATTGATGGTTTGAATGCAAATATTTTGGTAAAAGTGAACTGATTTTCATATATTGTCAGAAATTTGTCTTAATGTTGAAAATTTCTTCAAATTGTAAGTCAAGAGATTCACACATCAGCTCAAAAATATGAGCTATTGTCATTTTCTCTCTTGTAGTAGTTATGAGAGTTCATTGTCTATTGTATGCAACAGCCTTAATTTTAAGTGTAGTCGTCTCTCTAGCGGCAGATGAAAGGGTTATTCAATCTCGAATTACCCTTGTAAGTGCCGATGGAGAGACAGCGTCTGTTGAAACTAAAAATATGGCGTACAAAATACTGCATATAATGGAGTGTTTTTCGGACTACTTTTCCTTGAAGCAAAGTGCATTATTATACAATGCTAAGATTTGAAATATTTATTTCCCTGTACAAACAATAGGGATTTGTACTTGACCGGATCATCACCAGAGTCAGAATCACTTCAGTAAAAATTATAAGTATCTTATGAAGAAATATATGCAACAGTCTTCACATCACCTGCCGTTGCCTCTCCAACGGCAGCTGCAAGGGTTAATCGAGTGGAAATATGAGCCACAGTCTTAACTTCAACTGCCGTTGGTTCTCAAGTGGCAATTGTAAGAGTTAATCGAGCAGAAGTATGTGCCATATTCTTAACTTCAACTGTCGTTGCTTCTCTAGTGGCAAGAGTAAGAGTCAATCGAGCGGAAGTGTGTGCCACTGTCTTAACTTCAACTGTCGTTGGTTCTCAAGTGGCAATTGTAAGAGTTAATCGAGCAGAAGTATGTGCCATATTCTTAACTTCAACTGTCGTTGCTTCTCTAGTGGCAATTGTAAGAGTTAATCGAGCGGAAGTATGTGCCATAGTCTTAACTTCAACTGTCGTTGGTTCTCAAGTGGCAATTGTAAGAGTTAATCGAGCAGAAGTATGTGCCATAGTCTTAACTTCAACTGTCGTTGCTTCTCTAGTGGCAATTGTAAGAGTTAATCGAGCGGAAGTACGTGCCACAACCTTAACTTCAAATGTCTTTGTCTATCTAGCGGCAGCTATAAGGTTTGTAGGAGCGGAAATGAATGCCAGCATCTTAATTTCATTTGATGCTGCTCTCCAGCGCAGATAGTACGGATAATCGAGTGGAAATATGTGTCACAGTCATCACTTCAACTGCCGTTGCCTCTGTAACGGGAAGAGTAAGAGTTAATCGAGTGGAAATACCAGCCACAGTCATAACTTCAACTGCCGCTGCTTCTCTAGCGGCAGTTTTAAAAGTTGGAAATATGTGCCACAATCTTAACATCAACTGCCGTTGACTATTTAGCGACAGCTAAAAAGATTAATTGAGCGGAAATTTATGCTAAAATCCACTCAAAGATACCTTTGTTATGAAGTATAACGCTGAGGAATTTGGAATTGTACTCCGACAATTATACAAGGAATGAACAGTGCATTTGCATGTTAATTAATATAAAATTAGTTCCTTTGTACTGGAGGTGGAGGATTCAAATAAGTATGGACACTCCAACAACAAAAGCTGAAATCTTCGGAGAAAAACCTGTTGAATTTTATCTAATCCATACACTGAAATACGATTAAATGTTTACATCACACAATGAACTTATGTTAATTGTAGGGATGCACATGAATTGCTGTCATTCGTCACAAAAAGATGCGTGCTCACCGTGTTCATATATTAAAAATGCTTCAAACAAGGCCTGATCAAATATAAATCTTCAAGAGTAAACAGAAAAGCTTAATTCTTTGACTAAATGGATCAGAAGAACGTGTGCACACCGAGAAGTAATTTTATGTATCAAAAACCATGGGTTCCCTTCACCCCGGAAATTAAGAAAAATATTTAACAAAATACCTTCGTTCATTTGGACACCAAACGATCTTCGAAATAACACATTGCATGAAAAAATAGAGTGAATCATCATGCAAGGTCACCTGTCCCGTCATTACATACCTTTCTATACATATACTGAAAAACTCAAAATTTTCGTTTGTCAAGTATAATGCCACATAGGCAATATGTCAACAATATGGCAATGACAAATTATTATATCTAGAAATTCACACTCATTGGGCCCCTGAACACCATAAAACAGGAAGCATTTGAAATAAAATTATATTTGCTAATTTCATCTTAAAGAGACTTTTGATATGAAATCATTTGAATAAATTAGATTAAAATAAATTTTATGGCAAGTATGGTTGGCAAATAATTATTGAGAATGCTTGCAAGTGTGACACTTCTTAGTCTTAACTTCATGAATTTATTGTAGCCATCCTGGGCCTTAGACGAACCCATGCTTTAATCTGATGTATGTTTAATGTTGAAGTATTGTTTCCCCTTGCGAATTTGGGGGATTTTTACTCACTTATGATGCTGGAACGAAGTTTTAAAATATTTCTGATTCATTCTGACATTATTTCAGCATTTGTTGTATGATACAATATAATTGCGGTAAAATATTCGCATACTGGGAATCGAACTGGTTTGTAATTCATGTATTTCACGACCGTTTGAAGACTAAACACGGTTTTTCAGTTATTAGGTAGCGTTGTGTACTTGAAGTGCAAGCTATCATGACGTAGAACAGAGTTTTCACATATCTGAATTGATATTGTAACATTCGGTAGATCAACACACAATAATTCCAATTTCTGGAGTAAGTGAAAAAGTAATCTTAAATAAATTACATAAAGATATATCTTAATCACATGTAATTGATTTCAGTTTATTTTTTCACATTTCCAGTAATTGCAATAATTTTCTTTTGACTGATTGAAAGTTACAATATCAATTGCTAATAAGGCAACACTGAAAAATTCTAGTTATCTATAAAATATATGATGCAACCAGGATTTGACGTGTGGTACCTCAGTTGATACCTGGATATCCGAATGTCCAAGCTTCGAGTCCTGGTTGGTTGGGATATTTTAACTCTCTGTTTAACATCTTGATGGCATGTATACACAACCTGATCTAATAACTGAACAAGTAATTGCGTGAGGAAATTAATGGCCTATTTTCATATATCTTATTAGAACACGACAAATAAAAACAAGATTTTAAAAGTTGGACACATGCCATTTTACAGTTCTCATAAAATTCCATTTAATAAAACGTCAGTACATTAAGGCTTGTATGAAGATATACCGTGCAAAGTTTCACAGCGCTCTGATAAAATTCACGAGAGAAATCCATTTAAATATTTTAATTTCGCGTCACCGTCATGTATGTTTTGTGGTCACCATGTTATTCAACAATCCATATATGAAGTTATGTTAATAGCCTCTATCAACATACAAAATTTCAGATTGATTGCTGTAATAGATTGGTAGATATTGGGAACCGTCTAATTATACGGGATGGTCGTCATGTTGGATTGTTATATGTGTAGGCCAAAGGGATATGTACCATAATATGAAGATTATTACGTTGGTTCATTATTCAAACTTTCACTTCGTTCGGCTGATTATAACACAAGAAATAAAAACATAGTTTTAAAATTTCGCACATCCGCTTTCTTGAAGTTATGTAAACTTCTTTCCTTCTTTCCTAGCGTATTTCCCGCGTTGGCGCAGGGTCTGCTAGCTTGGTTGTTCGCCACTTCTTCCTGTCAAGGGCATCTTCAGGTTTGAGACCGCACACCAGTAGGTCTTCACTGATTGTATCTATCCATCGTTTGGGCGCCCACTGGGTCGATGACCTCCTGGATCATATCGGAGGTCAGTTTTTATCACCGAGTTCTCATACCAGCGAAGACGTGCTTCCCTCATTTTATCTTTAATTAATGCAACTCCCAATTGCTTTCTTATATGTTCATTTCTGACATGGTCAAGTCTTGGAATACCCATGGACCAACGCAACATTTTCATTTCCATACCATGGAGGGCTTGTTCGTGTTTGGTTGAAGCTGGCCAACATTACTGTATGTGCCATAGAGTGCCACCGGCCTGATCATGGTCTTGTAAACTTTTCCTTTCAGTTGGATAGGTATTTTTTATCACACAGTACTCCAGTGACTTAGCGCCATTTCAGCCACGCAGCATTTACTCGTTCTCGGGCATCGCGAATGGTTTCGCCATCCGAAGTCATGTGAGAACCAAGGTACTTAAATTTAGTGGTTTTATTGAGCTGATGGTCTTCAATGTTAATCGTACAATTGGCCTGTGTGCCACATTGTGGATATTCGGTTTTTCCCATGTTGAGTTTTAAACCACTTTTGCCCAGACGTTCTTCCCAGCACAGAACACGATTCTCGAGATATTCACGAGTTTGATCGGCGAGAAATACATCATCAGCATATAAGATTGTCCATGGGTGAGGTGTTTGTATGTCTGCTGTTACTGTATCCTTACACAAAATTAACAGAAGGGGCGAAAGTGCAGAACCTATATGAACTCCAACACTGATGTGGAAAGTAGGTGAAACTCTAGCTGGACAGCGTACCATATTTGTGACGTTATGGTAGAGAGATTGGATGCATCGGACATAAGCTTCTGGGATCCTGTGAACCCGAAGTGATCTGCATATGAGCTCATGTGGCACCCTGTTGAAAAACTTTTCGAGATCCAGAAGTGCCAGATGTACAGGCTGGTTCTTTTTTCTGTGGTTTTCCGTGAGTAGGCGTGCCGAATGGATTGCATCTGTTGTACCAACCCCTTTAACAAAACCATATTGGTTTGGAGAGATTTGGATCATGCAGCGTATTCGGCTGTCAAGAATACGCTCCAAGATTTTCATTGTGTGGCAGAGTGGGCGAATTGGGTGTTATTGGAACACTCACCAACATCACCTTTGCCCTTCCAAATTGGTATGGTCGTACTGGTTTGCCAGATTGTAGGCAAAAATCTATCATCAAGGATAGAGTTGAAAAGTGCTGTAAGAATTTCAGTGCCATGTTGTCCAAGTAACTTTCAGATTTAAAATGGAATGTCATCTGGGCCGATCGCTTTGCCGTTTTTCATTTTACTTACAGTCCTTGACACCTCTTCTATTCTAATTTGTGGGACAGGTCATGCAATTGGATTACTGCTCGATATAGCTGGGTGCGGAAACTCTTCATTGCAAATTTCTTTGAAATAATCTCTCCATCGATGTAGGACGTCTGTTGGGTCTCTAAGAGGTTGGTGTTTAGCATTTTTAATCTGCAGGTTTTGTCCAATATCTTCCGTTGCTCGGTGACGGGATCTTGCAAGGCGATATACCTTGTTAGCACCTTCTGATGTATCAAGCTGGTTATACAGGTCCTGATAATCGTGTTTTTTTGCCCTGGTATCAGCTTGTTTAGCAGTTGATTTCAGAGTCTTGTACTGATGAAGATCTTCAGCTAACCTTGTTTGTCTCCAAGTCTTGAAGGCCTGTTTGCTTTGATGGTTAGTTGAACGTCTTCGTTCCACCACCAGGTCTGTTTATCAACGAACCGCTTACCCTGCTTCGTTACTCCGAGGGTTTGGATTACCACTGCATGCACCTGGTCTGTGATTTCTCTCTATATGGCTTCTGCTGGTTGGTCAACATTTACAGTGAGTGCATTGAGCTTAGATACAAATGTATTTTTCAGCTCACCAAGCTTCTACCATTTGATCCTCTCTGGACCAGTTCTGTGTGGCTGAATCTGTTTGATTTTGCCAATTTGCATATTTAGAACTAGTAGTTTATGCTGTGGCGCTATACTTTCACATGGTATTACCATGGAGTTTCTTGCCATTTTGAGATCGTGCCTCCGTACCAGCCAGTAGTCGATCTGTGTGGAGTGTTCACCGCTGGTGTAAGTGATAAGATGTGTAGGTCTTATCATAAAGAAGGTATTGCCAACCACTAGATCGAGCTTCAGCAAAGTCTAGGATCCTGCATCCATTTCCATTTCTTTCTCCAAATCCTTGACCGCCATGGCACTGGATGTATCCATCTCTTGCTTTCCCAACGTGGCCATTGAGGTCTCCGCCAAGAAAAATGTACACCCCTGGGACTATTGTTTGAACGTAGGCACTCAGTTTCTACCAGAAGTCATCTTTCTTAGTTTCAAGGCAACCACTTTGTGGAGCGTAGTAGGAGATGATTCGCAAAGTTGCTGTGCTTGTGTCAATCCTACCTGAGATAATGCGATCCGATATTCTATCTACGTCAACGACAGAGTCGCGTAGCTTCTGGTGTATGACTACTGCGACACCATTCCTGGCAGAATTTGTGCCATGATAAATAAGCTTCTAGCCATCGCCAATATATTTTGATTTTGAGCCCTTCCACCTTGTTTCTTGGACACACGCAATGTCAATTCGTCTGTTCTTAAGGGTGTCGGCAAGTTCACGGCTTCTTCCAGTGAGTGTTCCAAATTAATGGTGGCTAATCGTATTTCGGGGACTCGCTTCTTTAGTCCACTTCGTCCATGAGTGGGTAGCCCTTGTCCAATTCTCACGTCACTCGTGCGGGGGCAACGCGCGTCACCTGTGGGGAACGCACTGACCTTTGGATCTACATAAATTGATTGATACGACAAGAAATATTCCAACCGATGTGTCGCTTCACCTGGCGTTGGATTTTATCAGGCCGCCCCTAACCTGGGGAACAGACGACTTTTTTTAGCCGCCCCTAACCTGGGGAAAAGACGCTTCGTTGTCCGATAAGTGTCCATAATATAGACAAATACCTTTTACTCTAACAAACGTCTGGTGTTTTTCAGTCGGTCAACACGATTGTGTTGCCTCTGGGTTGCCTCTTCCGCCAACTTCACTGCACCGAAGGACTCCTTCACCACTGCAGGTGCCGTTGAGGTCTTCACTCATAACCCTGAGCTGGGCCCTCCATATTTATAACCCCTGGAGTGAGGGTGTCCCAGCATTGTAAAGCCCCCAGGAATTGGGCTACCTGTTGGTCCGTGGGTTTTATTGGATGGTATTAGAACCAACCCTAACCATACAGTTAGGGCTCCCCTATCCGCCACCTGGGGACGTGCCCTCTACAGGTTACAGGTTCCCCCGAGGGTTTGAGGTTATGTAAACAATTGAACTAAATTAGATGTCAGTGCATTACAATGTATATAAGCAATGACTGTACCTAGTTCCATCCCGCTCGGATGGTTAAACCGCGAGAAAAGTCTATCTAAATGTATCAATTTTGCGTGGCCGCCATGTTCGATTTGTTCTTAACAGATTTATGAATGTCACATAGATGAACTTCTAGTAGTACCCTTTATCACCGTACAAAGAGCCAGGGTCATATATGTGACTGTTGCAGTGATATAGAATGTCAGTGAAATATTTCGCGTGACCGCCATGTTGGATTGGTGTAGCGCATTAAAATTTAAAAGACACGGCCAAGATAGGACGAGGTAGTAGTATGAACTTACAAAGTTTCATGGAAATCGCTTCGGCCGTTTAGATTTTATTTCGGTGACACACACATATACGCGCGCACACACACATACACACACACACGGACAAAATGTAATCTCATAAGCCAATTTTTTTCTTCATATATGAAAATAGGCTAAAAACCGTATTTGGAACTTGATTATAGCTTTACAACTATCGTTTGCTAAGAAAACTCATAATCATGTGTGCCATATACCCACACTTTGGAGAGTGAGCTGATAGATGCAACTGCAAGCACAAGATATATAATATTTCTTCACAATGAGGAGAGAATAAAAAGAATATTTCATAAGTATTATGAGTGAACAAAGGTTCTAATATATTCATCTAAGGCGACGAAATATCTCCCCACGTTTACGATAAAGGAATTCAGAGACCCTGCTGAAAATTCCTACTACACGTCTCGTTTGCAGTATTCAGTATGCATCCGTCATGAGGGAATACTTCATGAAGATGTGTGTGTTTCTTCCAAGTAGCATGGAGTATCACCTAGAAAGGTAAAGGAGTACGAAGCTCTTATTGCAGTCTTGTACCAGTTCATGTTGATGGATTATCAACTTACCGAGAGACCGGTTCAGTGGAACATCAGTAAAATGTTCTTTTTCAGAAATGAACATGAGTATAACCTATAATAACTATACCTGCGTTAGAAATGTAGAGTTTTTTACCTCAAATATTCGACCGTTAAAAAATTACACCTACCATCACTACAATGAAAAATACATACTACAACAGATAGCTTTCAGCAACAGTTAATTATGCTTAGCGAAGGTAGCTACGGAGATATTGAATGCCTGTAAACTAGTTCTCATGATCGCCATGTTGGATTGGTGAAACTAATTAATATTTAAAAGACACGGTCAAGGCTGGACGAGGTAGTAGTAAGTACTTATCAAGTTTCATTGTATTAGCTCCTGCCAATTATATTTTATTAGGAGGATACACACACCTACACTGACACACAGACAAAAGGTGATCACATAAGCTTATATTTCATAAAAGAAAAATAGACTACAAAGTCCAAACTCTCTCCCCATACCCTGTGATCCTTCTGCATGTAAATGGCGTAAACCCAGGACAAGAACTTTGTATGACCAAACGTTTGCCTACCTTTACTTTTTAGACAATCCGCACTGATCTCCCATATAAACATGCACCTAATGTTATACTTATGCTAAATTACATGAAGCAGTGCTATGAAATAATATATTTAATATGTTAACTACCGCATGTTACTGCCACCGTTTATATTGGGGGTTTGGACATCACAGTCAATTTCACAATTTTACTGATCGAGTCGTACTGTACATCACCATTCATAACCAGTGGTTCGTACTATTTACAATTATAACGATAACAACAATTCTACAGCTACGTCATGTATTCTAGATATTTTTGGATAGCTATCGAAATGATTAAGACACTGCCAGCTAGCAGAAAATCTAAGACTCCATGCGGGTGACCAATATTTGAGATTTTGTTTACTTTTGCAGTTATCTACTAAGATGTGCAAAGTCTGGTACTGATCCATTTAGGTATTATGACTCTGAGTGCTCTGAAATTTTCCATTCTTCAAATCAAAGGAATCAAATTCAAAATCTTGAGACACTATACAAAGTGTCTGATAAGAAACCTTGTCTAAGGGAAGGGAGAACAAGTGGTGGCTATTTGTGTGGTCCTCAATGAGAACTCTTAAAACGGCAAGTTCAGTGGGAAGTGCGGATTTCCAGCCACGGTAATTGTAGAATTACAGTAAGTTAATAGACTTGCCGGGGTCTATTCTCTATGATTCTCAACGGTATGGTGTCATACCAGAACAGCGATCACGATATTCTAGGGTATTAAATGACCTAATATCAATGGGATGATGATCGCGCTGCCATTCTTCCCTAAACGTAGTGCAAACACCCTTAGCAAGAAAAATTTTTACACCATAGTGTACGGAAGAAATGGTAAGCTGATCGATCAACCACTCAATCGTATTTATTTACAGACACACCAAATATACAATGCATCCATCAAAAATGGTGTTTTTAGTAATAAGTCACAGAGAATTAGCGTTCATAATTCAAAGACAATTCCTAGTATTAGGCTATCACTTTTCAAAATGTATTTAGTTCACGTTGAATTCCCATTCAATGGAGGCCCCGAATAATATCTGTTATCCTAATTCATATATTACATACGATTCACAGCTTTAAATGCACGCGACCTCCATGTTCCGCCTCTCAAAACAACCCCTAAATAGAAACTAAAAGTATTTATATTTTATTTATGTTCTATTGACATATGACTGTTATGTCCACTTTATCAAGTGTATTGTAGGCCTAGCTCTCAGTTCGTTTATTTCAGATGGACACTTCCTTCATATGGCTTCATTTTACGTTTTAACAAGTAGGCCTACTATCTCCGGTTTAGATAACTGTATCGAACGAGATGGACATAGAAGTCCTACGTTTCCCAGTCCAACAGTCCATTTCAGTTCAAATTGCTCTCTTGACGTACTTATTGACCCTTCATTAGTAGGTTTCAAGTAAGTTTCCAAAAACCAATTATTGTCTCATATGAAAGTATTTTTTCTCTAGTTTCCAGAATCATAAATTATACACGTTCTCTTGTAATTTAGCTTATTTATGGTCATTTTAATGATCGATATGCATGCTTTTCGGTAGCTGTCGCTTTGACAGCATTACGTTTTTTGTTTCAAATTTCAATATGTGATTATCCAAAGCGCAGGATTGCATTGAAGGTTTTCTTCCTTGTCTCTGAAGTAGTATTTCTTGTGGTCAGCCAGCGACAACACGAACCTATTTGTATTGTTATCTTTCCGATAAGACCATGTGAGTGATGGAATGGTATTCTGTGCATTCGGTCTTCATGTTGCTATTTTAAAGATGGGTTCAAAGTCTCATACGTTAAAAAGAAAAAAAAACCGCCCGTGTTTCAAGTGCATTAACACCCCAAGCAAGAAGAAAATTATGTTGCTCCTATTGATGGTATCACGCCTCTAGTAAGTTGTGTCAAATAGATATGTTCATTGGTCACGTTCAGATATTGTGAACAATGACGAATATAGTGCTTTCAGCTTTTCTCCTGGGAACATTGTTTTCGATTAAGAATGTCTCCGATTATGATTTCATTGGTAACATGTCTCGGACGTTTAAACAATGTAGTTAGCGAACGATTGGGCTGGGCCGTTTCAATAATATTGGCATGTAAGTTGTGGGGCCATAAAATACAAGTGATTTGTTCTTCAAGAAAACAGGGACAGGTTCCTGATGTAAATAAGCGATTGGTATGCGGGATGCGTAAAAGTGTTTGTGGTCAGGCAGATGGCAAGTCATTTTCTTATTTAATGAATATGCCTCCACCATCATCCATAAATTCATTTCAGAGACATGTTTAATTTTTGTGCGATATTACTACCGATGTAGCTGATACAGTTTGCAGTCAGCTACACTGAAAGTTTATAAAATCACCGCTGGGGAGTGTGGGGTGTCAGTGTATGGATCTTGGCATCGTCGTGGATTTATATATTCTTTATGTGTAGTGGCACGGGTAGAGTGACTGATACTGAAATATTAACTATGAATTGAGTTGGCAGCAAGAAACACATGAAATGGGATAGTAAGTCTTCTGCATGCCAGGCTTGGAAAGTGGAACACGAAATGAAACGCGTTGCTAACTATGAGGGTTCTTCTCCTAGTATGGAACCAGTAGGAACTGCTAGAGTTTCCTTCGCCCCAAGGCAATATAGGGAATGGAATATCTTACATACTTGGATGATGGGGATTCTGAAACCTTTAAACGTGTCCATGATATGAATCTATAAGCTGGGATTTGTAAGCCACTGTCAAAAAGGCTTGGTACTGTATTCCGAAAACTGGTGTATGAAAAACAGCTTGACGGGAAAGAAGAGCTGACCGGTGTAATGATTGATATAGTGCAAACTTAATTCGGCATTGCACTCAGATCAAATACCAGCAGCATACGGGCCATGTCCAAGACAATTTGTGCAACATTGTTTCATCTGAGTGCCTGTGATGATCTCAATCTACATGGTAAATGTCCAGAGGATCCAGAGAGCTGATGTTCATTTCAGACTACAGTGGGTAATGGTGTTTCATATAAACACAAGCTTGGCCTGCCATTCGAAATTGTACGCATTATAGAGCCAGTGTATGAGAAACGTACTGCCCCTGGAGTTTTGGCGAGGTGTTAACACGGAAGAATCCACACTCCCAACGAATTGTACAACGATTTGGAAACGTTGTTCTATGGACGTGTACGTAGGTTGGACGACCAAACAGCTGGGAGTAATGGACAGTGTTTGCTACTTAAGTAATGGGATTACTTCAGAGCTGGATATCCCGTAGAAGGCTGGCATGAAACCAGACAGGTGTACCGTTTCTGGTGTAGGTGCATATGATAAAGCATACCTCAATGATGGCTTGAAGCAGTCTACGCCAGAGCAAAAGCAACGTAGGAGATACTCACGCACCAGGATAAATTACAAGGTTGACCTTAAATTCCAAAACGATGACCCCACTTATGTTAGAGGAAGGTCTAAGTAGTAGAAAGATAAGGCCACCTGACTCAAAATCTGAACCTAAGTTATAAGTTACATTTTCTCACACTTAATATTTCAATATATGCCTTTAATTGGGCAGATAAAATGACAAATTAGGATTAAGATATTAGCTTCACTTAGAATCTAAAATATACACAATTAATACAGCTATGATCTAGAGCAGAATGTTACATTAATATTGATAGTTCGAGTCTGGCTCCCCAACAATTATTATTGCCTCAAACAGAATGACCTAAATTCTGAAACAAAGCTCATAAAGTTGCCTCCATTAATGATACAGATTCTGTTAAACAACACTTTGAACACATTGCGGAGCAATTTACATCAAGAATGAGTCATCTAGCATAATTAGGAAAGATGGTATTGAGCCCGTCAGAGGAGCTGCCAGGATAGCCAACAACCGCAATGACTTCCCTAACATCTCATCCGTCGGACCTAACTGCCGTGAGGATCAGGTGAACTTCCAAATAGGCCAAAGCGGCACGAGAAATTGTAGTCCACGGGGATCGTGGTACATGGTGACGAAGGTCATAGACTGCCTAAGGAAAGGTTCACCTTAAAAACTAGACTGAGAAAAGAAACATCCAGACTTATGTAAAACACCGTGAAAATTTATTATAAACTTTACAAACCCCTAGCCTAGTTCGGAGGGTTTCTATCGGCTAATCCGCAAGCTAATAAATAATCAAAAATAAAGAGCAGGTCCCTACCTGAGAAGTTACAGTAAACCCTCGCGAAATATCTGTCCCACAATAATAAGGCAACAACAGCAACACTAGGAAAATGGTACGACGCAAATCCCTAGGTCAAGTTACAAGATCAAGCTAACATCAGAATTTACATTTAACAGGGTAGCAAAACAAATCTAAGTTAGGATGATACCATCTCCACATTTACATTTAGCGTTAATTCATCTAGCTAAGTCCTATCAATTAATAACAAAATTTACGGAGGTGACGTACGTAATATCAAACAATTACATTCAAAGCTAAGTGACCAGCCATAAAAAAAACATCTAAGTCATTCTTATAACTAGGTGCTAGTCAGCACACAATAGGGTAACATAGAGGATTCGTACACTTTTACATCATAAGTGAATAAATAAGAGACCACAGTTTTATTCAAATGCCTGCCTGCACCTTGGTTTACTGTTTGTAAGCCATAGTCATCTAATGTGTGTAGTTACGGTGACGACTGCGTAGTGAAGACTACGTCTAATATCGTATGGCCTGCGCTCCACCAGCTACGAACTCAAGGTTCGAGCAAGCTTCAGTCGCAACAAAAAGAGTGTCAGCTGTCCTCAAGTCATTTCCTCCAGGAAATACCTTCATTAGCACGGCTATGTCAGCAGGTTCCAAATGCAAATGAACAAGGTTAAAGAGAAAGAATTCGTTAGTTAGCTTTTGTTTATCAAAATTATGCGTTTTATTATTAAGATGTCGTTTTAGGTTATCGTTGGTTTATGGCGAATAATACTGACAAGCCTGGGCACGGAGTGTCTCCCTGAGATCATCTCTGCCAAAAAGCCTCGACTCAAAAGTCGGAATATAATCAACGAGCAATAACAACTCGGAAACACAATAACACAAGTTACCAGTGGCGCACAGCTCGCATTCAATAACTCTGGGATGGGCCTGGACACAATCAGTTACCCTGCCTAAATATCTGGTCCACGGGAACAGTCCCGGACATGGTACACAAACATACCTTCATACATGAAAAACCTCCCTAGCGGGGCTTGCCTACAACGTACTATAGAAACCTGACATAACTGTACTCGTCAAAACAACGGTACACGCAACAGCGTTTAACTAACAAATGACAATCTACAGAACAGATGATCAGATACAAGAATGGACACTGGGTTCCATGAGCTATAACTGCAATGAAAGGGAATGTGAATGCTAAAAGCATTCTGTCTCACTTAGAAGCATGCTCTCTCACACGGGCGCTGAGAAGAATACTCAAAACCTGTTCGTGTCGCCGCAGGCTACAAGATTCCTGCGCTGTATGACACAACACACTAACTAGGCCCGCAATTTAAGCAAGATAATAACTGTACAACTGGCCTCATAATAAAACCTTTACCATAGGTTATAAACCTCGAAGAATATGTGCATAAAAAGCACGCTATAAATCTGAATACAATCATATAACTCTGTCTTTCACATCAAAGACGTTTAAAAGGTAGCAATGTCACTAATTGCTGGAGCTCTCTGCTCTCAAAGATAAAATACTCTTCAGTAGTTGCTTGTATCAAACATCAAATAAATACGTGTCATCACACTTGACACAACCAAAATAATAATTGTGGCGCAAATACCACTCTGCTGGATCTGCTTAATGATACGTTGGGAACTGGGTTCGGTGCTAGGCAACGACAAAACGTCGCTTTTACTTATAAGGTCTACACATGACCTGGATGGCTATCAGAGCTCATCTCTAATGAAATATAATGCAGTTACAAAACTGGTAATTACAGTCGATTACCCAAATGATACGACTACTCTAACGAAGTCAGGGGCGTAACATTGACTGGTTGCAAAAATGCAGTTAAAGAAACATAACCATGGCATCAGATTGCCATAACTAGAGTCTGCAAAGACTTGAAAATCACCCCAGATAGGGTTAACAAAGTAGCCTCAAAATGACTACAGTCACGTTTAGCAATAGGCAGAAATTGGCGTCCTACGACGTCCATCAAGCTGCTCCAGGGTTGACAAAAATGTCAGACCCAAGGGTGACTCACAATCATAGATAAATGACATCTAATTAGACTAATTACATTCCCTACCTATGAAATGGCTGTCACTAAGTTCGGTTGGTTCACAAACTACACTAATCTAACTATACCACCAGAAACTAGAACAAGGAAGGGTTGTACAAAACTCACGATATGAAGGAGCCCACACTTAGCTCTCTGTCCAACAACAAGGGTTGAACAAAAGCACCTCTAGCTTTCAGGATTGGCATCGTCCTCATCAGAACTTCCATCTGGGCTCTCCCAAAGACCAGGGTTCGGTCTGTCCCTGTAGTTGACCTCGTGAATGGACTGGACATGCCTAGGAAAGGCATCCTCGGTTCCTTCCTTCTCGTTTGATGTTCTAGAAGTTCCACAATCAAGCTCGTCCCATCCGAGACATCTCCCTCATACCATAATGGTATTAGCCCATGGTCTCGGCCTCGAACATGGTGTTGAAAAAGTTTACCACGTGGGCGGTAGAATAAGACTTGTAGTAGTTCATTATTATCACTTGAAAATTACAGTATACGTCGTAAATATCACAGGCTTTAAATATAACTGGTAACACAGCCTCTACACTTTGCAGATGTAAATGATAAATAGCCATGCACTGTTCTGCGGTTCCACACGTGTACAGACGCTACTTTTTCTATCACGTGGCATCCGTGAAATGGGCGTCGTTCTATTATAGATACATTCACCGTAGCAATCTGTGTATAATGTACTTTTATAATTACACTTGTTCAAAGTAATAATATCACATTTACCTGTATATTTTTGCACCAGGCTCTCGGCCATCCACAAACACGTGGGTGAAAAAATGTGGTGCTACAGTAATGTCGTAAATTTCACAATACTTGCCAAATAATTCACTATGCAATTCGTGTTGATCACTGTACATCAACAACACTGATTTGTAGTTCAGTTGTGCTCGATGGCACCCGATAATGATTTCCACGCTGAAAAGTGGACTGTTCGCCACGTCTAATGCGACGGATATAGTTACATGCCTACACAGGGCAGATTCTCCAGACGTAGTGCAAGGAACTGCGTTCCTCGTGGAAGCAAGTCGTCAAACTAAGTCGTTGAGCGACTACTTACATTCCTGTTTGCGTATCTGCAATGATATTACCTTACCTTAAAGTGAAAAAAACATTCTCCAAAATGTTTTGATAATGCTGAATGACGAAATGGAATATTCTGAGTCTCGTGGAAAGATAAAATTGATTAATAAGACCTCAGATAAATAATTAGCAGACTTCACCAAAGTCAAAAGTGCGATTCTCCGCTACTTCAAAGAGAATTGTATAAGCTCTCGTCTTCTCGTAGCTTTCTGGGTGTGTTCAAAGGTAGTACATCCCATCATAAATGTGCTGTCGTGAAATATATCACATGAACCTTAGCTCAGCGGGTTCATCTGCCTCTCCGTCGTTTCAAATAAAATGTTGGGACGACATTTTTATTTGACTCAAAGTTCATTCATAAGTGATATTTTTTAGATTAGCTGCGTTGAAGGTTCCAATGCGCTCTCCTGTCCGAATGTCTTCAATCACGTAACTTCCATTGTTCAGAGGCTGTCGGATACGAATGGGGGCATAATATAAAGACAGAAATTTCCCATATATGCGGTCTATAGGACTTGAAATTCCGGGTCTCCTTATAAGGACAAGGTCTCCCGCGACTAGTGGTTCTCTGAATCTCTGGCGACTAGTTCTTCTCAAGCGTTTGGCAGCTTGCCTGTCCAAAGTGTCCCTTGCAGCTAAAAGTCTGCTGGCGTGTGATGGTTGTAAACAAGGTGGATTTACAATCACACGATTCCATACTCTAATTGGCATCTGGTTCAAATGAAAAACCATGGGTATTTGACCAGTGCTCTCATGGATTGTTGAATTAATACTTTTCGCCAAGATAACTAGGACTTCGGTCCATCGGCAGTGTATTTTCTGACGATACAGTCGACAGAATTTTGCGATAGTAGACATTACGCATTCTGCTGGGTTGCTCTCTGGATGGCGAACAGACGATAAAACATGACCTATCTCCAACTCGTTCATAGCATTGGCAAATTCTGCGGAGGTGTACTGTGATCCATGATCAGTCAACAGGAATTGTGTCTTTCCTGCCTCCGGTATCACTTGTCGTCTAATTCTCTGGATAATCTGGTGTGCGGTGGCTTTCTGAATCGGATGAAGCATCGTATATTTCGTGAACACATCAATAGTTACAACAATGAAGCGATTCCCACGGCGGGCCTTAGGTATTGGGCCATAAAGGTCCTGTGCGTATAACTCTCTAGGTTGAGTTGGGAGTATTGGCCTAGGTGGTTCCTTCAACAAGTGTGACGTGTACTTGTTCCGCTGGCATGCGTCGCAAGCACGTAAACACTGCCTAACGGTGGTTCCTAGCCTTTTCCAAGTAAAAGACTACTTGATGGTTGCAATGGTCTTGTCAGTCCCACCATGTCCAATGGATAGATGAACCATAAGAATAACAGATTCTTGATATCTCCTCGGAATGACTGCACGCAGTTCAGTGTGGTCCTCGTCCACAAACTTATACAAAACACGATGATAGATCAAATAGTCATCTGCAAGGGCAGCAATCCTCGCATAGTGAGCGTCCTGTGGATCCATTCGTCGTTCCAGGAAACGGATAATATGCCTGAGTTCCTCCTCACGTCGTTGTCCTTCAGGTAGATGACGAAGTCGGCGAAGGTGTTCCTCGCATCCTCCCTCGATGTCAATGGCATTCACAGTGGCTTCAGGATTCCGGCTGAGAATGTCGGCCAACACATTCTCTCTGCCTGGTCGGTAAACAATTTCCAAGTCAAACTGTTGGAGAAACAGCGTCCAACGTGTGATCCTGTCGCTTGCCAGTCCTGTTCGTAAAATGAAGGTCAGCGCATGGTGATCGGTCCTCACAATAATCCTCTGGCCTAACAAAAGTTTCTGCCAGTACTCAAGTGCGTAGACAATCGCAAGTGCTTCAATCTCAGTGGTGAAATAATGAGATTCATGCGCTCTCAAACGTCGACTTAAGAAAGCGATGTAATGACGTTTCTTCTCATCATCCTCCTGCAATAGGATGGCACCTATTCCAATCGCAGATGCATCAGTTTCTAGAATAAAATTCCGGGAATAGTCTGGATATTCTAACTGAATCGAATCAACCAGCATCTGTTTAGCTTTTCCGAAAGCTGTCTCGCACTCGTCATTCCAAGCCCAACTGCAATTCTTCTTCAGTAAACCTTGCAGTGGTGCGACAGTCTCAGAATACCTCTCACAATGAGCAGCAAAGAATTGGAGAATTCCTAGGAATTGCCTCACGTGTTTCACACGGGTTGGCGTTGGAAATGCAGCAACGGTTCTGATCATTGCCGGATTCGGCCTGTATCCATCTCCATTGATTATGTGCCCCACAAATTTGACTTCTCTCTGGAAGAATCGACACTTGTCGAACTTCACTTTAAAATTAGCCTGTCGAAGGTTCTGAAAAACAAGGCGTTAAGTTGTTAAATGTTCTTCCTCTGTTTCCGAAGCTATGATGATGTCATCCACGTAACATATCACCTTCTGTTTCACTTCAGGAGTCAGCTTCGCATCAAGTGCTCTAATTAATGCAGCTCCGGCATTTTTCACTCCAAAGGGTAGTTTTCGAAAGACATAGGTGGTCTGATCGAACAGATACCCTGTATACTTCTTAGTATGCTCAGATAATCTTATATGGTAGTAGGATTGTACTAAGTCCAATGACGAAAATATCTTCTTTCCCTTAAACTTCCTGAGGATGTCCCTAATCTTGGGCGGTCTGTCATGCTCAGGAGCTAAGCGTTCGTTTAAGGCCCTTGCATCGAGAAAAAGTCTCAAGCTTCCATCCACCTTAACCACAGGTGTTATAGGATTCAAGAAAGGAGTCGGTGACTTCTTGATTGTGCCTGCTGCTTCCATCTCATGGATCTTCTTAACAGCTTCCTCGCGGTGTTTCTATGCGATAGGATAAATCTTCTTCTGGAATGGGGAATCATCCAGTAGTACAAGATCGTACTCGTAGTCCAATATCTCACCAGGCGTGGTGTCGAATATATCCTCGTATTCGCTTAATATAGCATCTAGTTTCTCTCGTATGGGTGCTGATATGGTTCTGCCTCTTCGTCGGCATCTTGTGTCTCCTCAATTTCCTTGCCATTTAAATTCTCAACAACGTTGACTTCGGATACAAATTCCGGTTCTTCCTCTACTAAATTAATTTGAATGGGTTCGTTCGGCTTAAACTCGACCGTATTACGTCCCGTTTCAGTGATTCCATCATACTTCCGAATGAAGTCTGCACCCAATATGGCATCATGATGCAAGCCTTTCATCACAAGAAATTCGTGCAAGTACACGTGGCTCGAAATTTTCAAAGTGCATAAAATCTGGATTTTGCACGTTACAACACGGTCAGGTATGATTCCTCTGACTCTTACTGCAGAAACTGGCAGCTCTGTCACCTCAGAGTTTGCTTTCAGTCTGGCATGGCAATCGGCGGAAATGACACTTATCATCGCCCCAGTATCGATGAGAATGACTACGTTACATCCATTCAGGGAAGCTACAATCTTCGGTAGACTCGTCAATTCGTAGTTGTGGTTCGTCGTTCGTCGTTCGTCTAATAGATCTTCCTGAATTGGCTCCCAGAGTAAGATAGTGGCAGTTACTCTGTGCTCAATCGGGTAAGAATCTACTGGTTTTTTGGCGTTTTTTTTCTTTCTTGGCGGGAAGTACCGGGCTGGTTTCGCTCCGTTTCTTCCGCCGTATCATTCCGTGTTTCCCTCGAAGTAGGCTTCTGATCTCCCCCTTCTTGTATTTCTTGAAGTTCTCGGAGTTGCTGAAGGTATTCACGACTCTCCCGTGCTCTTCCTCTCCAGTCTCGATCGGTCTGGTGTCTGGGGTCTCGACCTCTATTGTAACCTCTGCTATAGCGGTAATCCCTAAGGATACTTCCGTGCTGTGGATTCCGGCCATTATTCCCTCGGCAGTGGTTATCGTGACGACGGTCTTCGTTCGTCTCTCGATCGGAGCGTCGATTCCAGTGACTACGACGGTCATCTCTCTGGTCTCTAGCATATGGAGTGTTGTTCCATTCTCTCCGACCACGATTATAGTCATTGCGCTGTCCAGAGCTCTCTTGAGTCTGTGTCCGCTGTGGCGTCTGGCACACTTTGTCCACAGTTGTCAAGTTGACATGTCGCTCTTCACGCCTGTCAGCCTTCTGCTGACGGTGTGTCGGAAACTGTTCGGTGTTGGCGTCCAATCGTCGCAAGATTTGGTCGCACTGCTGAAAAGTAGATGCTCCAGCAGCGATCAATACACGTTGCACGTCTGCAGGGTATTGCCAAACGATGGTGTTAACCTGGTCTTGCTCTGACAGTGAGGGTTGTAAACAACGGAGTTTCGCAAGCTGGGTTGCGAAGTAGTTCGCATAGCGCGTCGGAGTGTTTGAGCTGTATCGGCGAGTGTACATCTCAGCTCTGATACTCTGCTGGATGTCGCTTGACCAGTAGTTCTCAGCAAGGCTTCTCTGAAATCTTGGTAGCCTACAAATGAGTAACGGAAGGCTCTAAACCAAATGCTGGCTTGCCCCTCAAGCAAACGCTCAATAACTCGGAGTTCTCTCTCCGGAGTTACCATTGTGTCTCTCAAGTAGCTTTCCACATTCGCCAAAAACTCTACTGGAGTGATACCACTTCCAGTGCCTGAGAATCGAGCTGGTTGCTCCTCTCGTGAACGGATAATAGTCACGTTCCCCTGCGTGTGCGCGGGTCTAAATGAATTCGGCAAATAGTTATGCGTTGGCGTACTCGTCTCTTGACTTGGCCGATTAGGTGCGGGTTGGAAAGGATGTGCGTCAAAGTTTAAAGCTTGACTCTGCGCTGAACCGGTAAATTGAGATGGTTGCGGTTCCATGGGTGCGCTCGGTTGAAATTGTGCAGGCATGATCCCTGCGGATTGCGATCCCGGTGTTGCCTGAGAGTCTCCCATCTGTGAGGGTAAACGTGTCTCTCTTGGATGCGTCTCCAGTCGGTCGAGATGTCTCTCGATAACTTCGAGCCCTGGGATAGTCTTAGCTGCGACCTTATTTCCCAGATCGTTGAGCTGCAATTCTATTCTTTCAACTTTGCCTTTGAGGTTGGTGTCGACTTCGCGAATAGCCGTCCTCAAGTTGTAAATGAGGTCAAACCTCTCGGTTATCGCGACTTCCTCGAATCGTTTCTGTAGGGAGTCGATTTCTTCCTCGACTTTAGACAATGATGTCCTGGATCCTACCAACGTCATCTTTGACCTCGGCTACCTTTGCCTCCATAGTGGTCTTATGTTCATTGAGGTCACCCCTCAACATCATGACATCGATCTTATTCTCTTCTCGATGAACATCAATCGTTTCACGTAGCCCTGTTACTGTTTCAGTCAATTCCGTAATATTCTTTCTGTTTGTGTTCAACTCGTCCTTGACCTCGATCATACCATCGACGATCGTCTTGACGTTGTTGTTGACTGCGTTCGCTGCACCTCTCATCAGTATGAGTCCTATATTCATGGTCGCCATGTCCTTCTTGACGTTATCCATGAATCCCTGGACGTGAGTTAAACGAGTTCCGAACTCTTCTCGAGTGTGCACCAAGTCGGCCCTCATATCGATCTGGACTCTGTTAATTCTTGTCTGGATCTGAGCGGTGTGCTCCTCTAATCGGGTTTGCACGTCCTCCCTGGCTCTATTCATCTGATCAGTTAAATGATCTATACGCTGGTTAGCTTCCTGATGGTGTCGTATAACATCAACTCTAACAGCCGCTAAACCTGCCGTAAGATCATTCCTAGCCTCTATCCTATGAGCGTCAATGTCGGCCCTGACCTGCGTTAGATCAGCCCTAACATTATTGATTTCATCTCTGACTTGGTCCACATGACCACTTACAATATTTATCGATCGGGTGTTAACCTCTAAATCCTGTCTCACATTGTTAATTGACTGGGTGTTAACTTCTAAATCCTGTCTCACATTGTTAATTGACTGGGTGTTAACTTCAAGATCACCCCGGACATTATTAACTTCCTTCTAACCTGGTCCACATGACCACTTACAGTGTTGACAGCTTGGGTATTCTCACCTAAGTCACCTCTGACTTCACCTAAGTCAGCAGTAATCTGCTGGAGATTGGCATTAGCACCTGCCATCATCTCCCCAAACACACGACGAATTGTTTCCTCATCCATGACAAGAAATTATTTGAGAAAGAGAGGGATCAATCTCTACTGGAACTTACAGCTATGATTAGTTACTTGGTGGTATAAGGCTTGTTTCATTTAAATAAACATCACGAGTACAGCTGGAGTGTGCAAACTAAGTGCTTCTACATTTACAAGGACAACGACGAGCAAAGCAAAGTATTACATTTACTCAGGATGAGGCATCATCAAAGAAAATCCTATCCATCATTTATCTAACACAAAAGCCTCACCCCATGGACTTGTATCAAACATGAATGCCATGTGGTTAATTGATCTGCAGTACGACTTTCTAAGTTAGTCCCAGTCCGGTCAATTTACCATTAATCAACATTAAGATCCTCTTAAATAACATGGAACTGACGGTCACCACGTTAACGTCGGCACATGAGTTGGGCGCCAATTAAAAAAGATATGTATATGAGCCCGTCAGAGGAGCTGCCAGGATAGCCAACAACCGCGATGACTTCCCTAACATCTCATCCGTCGGACCTAACTGCCGTGAGGATCAGGTTAACTTCCAAATAGTCCAAAGCGGCACGAGAAACTGTAGTCCACGGGGATCGTGGTACATGGTGACGAAGGTCATAGACTGCCTAAGGAAAGGTTCACCTTAAAAACTAGACTGAGAAAAGAAACATCCAGACTTATGTAAAACACCGTGAAAATTTATTATAAACTTTACAAACCCCTAGCCTAGTTCGGAGGGTTTCTATTGGCTAATCCGCAAGCTAATAAATAATCAAAAATAAAGAGCTGGTCTCTACCTGAGAAGTTACAGTAAACCCTCGCGAAAGATCTGTCTCACAATAATAAAGCAACAACAGCAACACTAGGAAAATGGTACGACGCAAATCCCTAGGTCAAGTTACAATATCAAGCTAATATCAGAATTTACATTTAACAGGGTAGCAAAACAAATCTAAGTTAGGATGATACCATCTCCACATTTACATTTAGCGTTAATTCATCTAGCTAAGTCCTATCAATTAATAACAAAATTTACGGCGGTGACGTCCGTAATATCAAACAATTACATTCAAAGCTAAGTGACCAGCCATAAAAAAAACATCTAAGTCATTCTTATAACTAGGTGCTAGTCAGCACACAATAGGGTAACATAGAGGATTCGTATACTTTTACATCATAAGTGAATAAATAAGAAACCACAGTTTTATTCAAATGCCTGCCTGCACCTTGGTTTACTGTTTGTAAGCCATAGTCATCTAATGTGTGTAGTTACGGTGACGACTGCGTAGTGAAGACTACGTCTAACATCGTATGGCCTGCGCTCCACCAGCTACGAACTCAAGGTTCGAGCAAGCTTCAGTCGCAACAAAAAGAGTGTCAGCTGTCCTCAAGTCATTTCCCCCAGGAAATACCTTCATTAGCACGGCTATGTCAGCAGGTTCCAAAAGCAAATGAACAAGGTTAAGCAGAAAGAATTCGTTAGTTAGCTTTTGTTTATCAAAATTATGCGTTTTATTATTAAGATGTCGGTTTAGGTTATCGTTGGTTTATGGCGAATAATACTGACAAGCCTGGGCACGGAGTGTCTCCCTGAGATCATCTCTGCCAAAAAGCCTCGACTCAAAAGTCGGAATATAATCAACGAGCAATAACAACTCGGACACGCAATAACATAAGTTACCAGCGGCGCACAGCTCGCATTCATTAACTCTGGGATGGGCCTGGACACATTCAGTTACCCTCCCTAAATACCTGGTCCACGGGAACTGTCCCGGACATGGTACACAAAAATACCTTCATACATGAAAAACCTCCCTAGCGGAGCTAGCCTACAACGTACTATAGAAACCTGACATAACTGTACTCGTCAAAACAACGGTACACGCAACAGCGTTTAACTAACAAATGACAATCTACAGAACAGATTATCAGATACAAGAATGGACACTGGCTTCCATGAGCTATAACTGCAATCAAAGGGAATGTGAATGCTAAAAGCATTCTGTCTCACTTAGAAGCATGCGCTCTCACACGGGCGCTTAGAAGAATACAAAAAACCTGTTCGTGTCGCCGCAGGCTACAAGATTCCTGCGTTGTATGACACAACACACTAACTAGGCCGGCAATTTAAGCAAGATAATAACTGTACAACTGGCCTCATAATAATACCTTTACCATAGGTTATAAACCTCGAAGAATATGTGCATAAAAAGCACGCTATAAATCTGAATACAATCATATAAATCTGTCTTTCACATCAAAGACGTTTAAAAGGTAGCAATGTCACTAATTGCTGGAGCTCTCTGCTCTCAAAAATAAAATACTCTTCAGTAGTTGCTTGTATCAAACTTCAAATAAATACGTGTCATCACACTTGACACATCCAAAATAATAATTTTGGCGCAAATACCACTCTGCTGGATCTGCTTAATGATACGTTGGGAACTGGGTTCGATGCTAGGGAACGACAAAACGTCGCTTTTACTTATGAGGTCTACACATGACCTGGATGGCTATCAGAGCTCATCTCTAAAGAAATATAATGCAGTTACAAAACTGGTAATTACAGTCGATTACCCAAATGATACGACTACTCTAACGAAGTCAGGGGCGTAACATTGACTGGTTGCAAAAAATGCAGTTAAAGAAACATAACCATGGCATCAGATTGCCATAACTAGAGTCTGCAAAGACTTGAAAATCACCCCAGACAGGGTTAAACAAAGTAGCCTCAAAATGACTACAGTCACGTTTAGCAATGGGCAGAAATTGGCGTCCTACGACGTCAATCAAGCTGCGCCAGTGTTGACCAAAATGTTAGACTCAAGGGTGACTCACAATCACTGTAGATAAATGACATCTAATTAGACTAATTACATTCCCTACCTATGAAATGGCTGTCACTAAGTTCGGTTGGTTCACAAACTACACTAATCTAACTATACCACCAGAAACTAGAACAAGGAAGGGTTGTACAAAACTCACGATATGAAGGAGCCCACACTTAGCTCTCTGTCCAACAACAAGGGTTGAACAAAAGCACCTCTGGTTTTCAGGATTGGCATCGTCCTCATCAGAACTTCCATTTGGGCTCTCCCAAAGACCAGGGTTCGGTCTGTCCCTGTAGTTGACCTCGTGAATGGACTGGACATGCCTAGGAAAGGCATCCTCGGTTCCTTCCTTCTCGTTTGATGTTCTAGAAGTTCCACAATCAAGCTCATCCCATCCGAGACATCTCCCTCATACCATAATGGTATTAGCCCATGGTCTCGGCCTTGAACATGGTGTTGAAAAAGTTTACCACGTGGGCGGTAGAATAAGACTTGTAGTAGTTCATTATTATCACCTGAAATTTACAGTATTCGTCGTAAATATCACAGGCTTTAAATATAACTTGTAACACAGCCTCTACACTTTGCAGTTGTAAATGATAAATGGCCATGCACTGTTCTGCGGTTCCACACGTGTACAGACGCTACTTTTTCTATCACGTGGCATCCGTGAAATGGGCGTCGTTCTATTATAGATACATTCACCGTAGCAATCTGTGTATAATGTACTTTTATAATTACACTTGTTCAAAGTAATAATATCACATTTACCTGTATATTTTTGCACCAGGCTCTCGGCCATCCACAAACACGTGGGTGGAAAAATGTGGTGCTACAGTAATGTCGTAAATTTCACAATACTTGCCAAATAATTCACTATGCAATTCGTGTTGATCACTGCACATCAACAACAGTGATTTGTAGTTCAGTTGTGCTCGATGGCACCCGATAATGATTTCCACGCTGAAAAGCGGACTGTTCGCCACGTCTAATGCGACGGATATAGTTACACGCCTACACAGGGCGGATTCTCCAGACGTAGTGCAAGGAACTGCATTCCTCGTGGTAGCAAGTCGTCAAACTAAGTCGTTGAGCGACTACTTACTTTCCTGTTTACGTATCTGCAATGATATTACCTTACCTTAAAGTGAAAAAAACATTCTCCAAAATGTTTCGATAATGCTGAATGACGAAATGGAATATTCTGAGTCTCGTGGAAATATAAAATTGATTAATATGACCTCAGATAAATAATTAGCAGACTTCACCAAAGTCAAAAGTGCGATTCTCCGCTACTTCAAAGAGAATTGTATAAGCTCTCGGCTTCTCGTAGCTTTCTGGGTGTGTTCAAAGGTAGTACATCCCATCATAAATGTGCTGTCGTGAAAAATATCACATGAACCTTAGCTCAGCGGGTTCATCATCAACTTAGAAATATGTTTGTTATTTTGATAATTTATCTTTGGAATAGGAACCCCAGAAATATTTTTAGACTGTTTACATTTACGAAAAAAAATATAGGCTTCTGAGATCACTTTTTGTTCGTGTATGTGTGTGTGTGTGCGTGTGTATGTATATGTGTCCCTAATAAAATCTAAACGGCTGAAGCGATTTGATTGAAACATACCTAGTTAAACCTAGACCTTGCCTTTCAAATTTTGATACGTTTCACCAATTCAACATGGCGGCCACGCGAAATATTTCACTTGCATTCTATATCACCGCAACGGTAACAGATATCACCCTGAAATTTTGTGGGTACAGAGATGAAAGGTACTACTGCAAGTTCACTTATGCGACTTTCATAAACCTCTTAAGTACAAAGCGAACAAGGCGGCCAGGCGAAGTTCATAAAGGGTACTATTATAAGTTCACTCATGTGACTTTCATAAAGTTCTTACTGTAAATACAAATCGAATATGGTGTCCAGTTGAAGTTGAAATATTTTAATGCATTTTTACGATATTTAACCATCCGAGCGCAGTGAAACTTGGTACAGCAAATGTATATACACATTTATAGCACTGGGATCTCTATACGAGGCACGTCCAGAAAGTAAGTTCCGTTTGGTAATAAAATTGAATTGTGTACAGATAGAGAAAAATTATTTATTGCACAACATTCTACACCTCTTAAACTACTTTTCCACATAATTGCCGAACTTTTGCAGGCATTTGTCATAGCGTGGCTCACGTTTTTGGATACCTTCTTCATAGAAGTTTGCCACCGTCCGTAAACGAGAGTGAAGACTCCCCTGTAAGATATCCTACCGTTTGGCCACCAATGTTAGGCAAATTGCGTATGTGGTGAGGAGAACTCCTAAACATACGCAGTTATCCTGGTAAGCACGCAATTTGCCAAACAGTGGTGGCCAAACAGTAGGATATCTTACAGTGGAGTCTTCACTCTCGTTTACGGTCGGCGGCAAACTTCTATGAAGAAGGTATCCAAAAAATTGTGCCACGCTATGACAAATGCCTGAAAAAGTTCGGCAGTTATGTGAAAAAGTAGTTTAAGAGGTGTAGAATGTTGTGCAATAAATATTTTTTCTGTATCTGTAAAAAATTTAATTTTATTACCAAACGGAACTTACTTTCTTGACGTGCCTCGTATTTAAAACACTAAGGTGATTTTTGTTACCGCAAGATTGAGAGAACGGCAGAGCCGATTTACTTCTTAGAGCACTCTGACGAAAGCTCGTGGCTGTAGATTTGCAGAGTGTCTTTAAAATAAGCAAATATGTTACAATATATTTTTAAATTAATATAAAAAATGCCGATTTCTTGCCGCTTACATATGCGCACAATCGTATTGGCTCATGACGGACATGGCGGTTTGAAGTCCATTAAAATAAGTGTAATTGATAACTGTACGCGCCCATGTATAAAGCTGCCGTGTAATTGAAAATGGACAATAACCAAGTCCTGACAATAAACTATAGTAATAGTATGAACGTATATGAATATGCAACATTGATTTATTTTGTTAATGAAATGGACTATTTTCACCAGACAGCAAGTTATGAAGATAGTGAAAGGTTGTGCCAGCGCGACTAAACAAGAGCGCGCGAATCAAAGGAGCCCAGGTTCGATCCCACCTCCCAGCAGCTTTCTTTTTTTTTACCACTGCAATAATGTATTATCAATGAGTTTTACATTTTTAAGTGAGTTATGTGGGCGTTGACTGGAATTACAATATTTCTTGCATAAAGCATGCAAGATACATCCATCATGATCGGCACGCGCATTCTTCCAATGCAAAGCTATCTAATATAAGGGCCAAAGACATGTCAATAATATTGACCAAGGAGAGCATTTAGATGACTTGCATGTTGTAGTCAAGTAATGAAGCGAGTGTGATACGTCTCTTAAAAAGGATACGTTGAGCCTTTGCAGTCTTTGCTTGAAATTGCTAGCGGAGACTTAGATATCTCGAGCACCAACTCCTGTGCAGTTGTCGTGCACAGTCGGAATGTTTCGTCATCCCTCGGGATTTCTGGAGCGGCAAAGAACAACAAACAAGAGACACTTCACCAGGCGGGTGAAACTGGTATAGAGCGATAGGTTCCCAAATTACATCATGATATCTTTAACTTCTATCTGCTCCACCCGGGCGCTGATGTCGCATGTATCCATAGGATAAGTGGAACAGGATTCTCTAAGTTAAACATGATATAATTAAAACTCCTCGAAGAATGGATTACTCTGAGACAAGTTATAACACATTATGCTTTTTAACTGTTTAAAATCTTACTAATTGTACGTTCTTTTAAGGGCCCTTAGTTTAGGGGCTGCGACAACACCGTCATGTAGCACCAAACCTTAGTTATGCAGCAAATGTTGTTATTAGATTGTAAATAATGTAACCTGCTTCAGCTGCTCCTCACTTGCCATTTCAATGTTCAGGCGCAATCGGTAGCCGTTTTGCTAATGACACATGTCAACACCTGTTTGAATGACAAGCATACCTAAGACAACTAATTTCACTAATAAAATTCAATTTGCGGGTGTTATTTGTGTCAAATCATAAAATTGAGATAAAGGGTAACATTACAGTGAATTAAAAGACAACTGAGTAGGCCTATAAGCTACAGTTATCTTTGTACCTTATTTGTTACAATAGCACGAATTTATATTTGCCATCAAGACGAGATAAAAGTATGCGACGGTGTTCATTTTAAGTTTGCAAAGCTTTTTATTATTGATAGTTGGCATAATTATGAAGTAAAATCGGCCCATGTAGTATAATGAAAATGGTTGTTACTCTATGTAGATAATTAAGGTATTTTGTCCAGATGGCTGGTTTCACTGTGTAGCCTACATTGTAATACCGATATTACGGCAGTCATTATTGCTACAGAAGTTTTGGTATATTGTTGCACATGGGAAAACTGTTCAGCCGATTGTGAATCAAGGGCTGTATTGACTGTAGTATTCTTTATGCAATCTTATGGACAGTTATCAGGATATTAGCAAAATTCTATCCTGGCAGAGAAAAATAGTGCCAAATATTCCTACATTTTCCTTTCACCATTTTGCAGTTTTCATCTGTAGACAGTTTTTATTTCATTTTAGGGCCTTGGACTTCGTGGTCTTATAGCCCCGTGTACATGGGTGTGTGTGGAAATTTTGTGATAACCTGTGTTATTGTGATGGGTTCACTAGCGTGTGTATGTGTAAATTGGGGATAGGATTGGGAATGAAGCGGCCATGGCCTTCAGTTAGGAACCATCGTGGTACTTTCCTGGAGTAGAAGTAGTGAACCACGGAAAACCACTTCCAGGATGGCTGAGTTTGGAATCGAACCCACCCCTTCTCAGTTTTGCCCCTCGAGGCTGAGTGTACCCCGTTCCAGCCTTCAAATCAGCGTTAAATTTCTTGACAGATCCGAGAATTTCTGTTGTACGAATCCCAACATATTACGAAAAATATATGCAATGAATCCACCCACCTGGGTGGCTTCCTTCTGGATGTCTTTAAAATCGCGCCATGCGCTACGGTACTCCTTTGATTTCCTCAGTTCATTCGTTGCCTTATGAAGCATACAAGGCATGTCCAACATTTTGTTTAATGAAATTCCACTAATGAACCGTACCTTCGCCTGTTATGCGACAATAATGTACAATACGTCGACATTCTAACATTACAATCATTGCATGATTTATGATTCCCGGTTTACTTCGTAAATAAGCTTACAATAATAAGGTATTTGAAACCATTTTTCAGTGTTGCCTTAGTAATCGAAATTAAATGTTTTTCAGTCGGTTGACAAGATTGTACCCAATTTTCATGGGTGGTACCCTAATCCCGAACGAAGGTGCGAATATAGTCCCTGCCAGAACTGTGTCGCGTCGAGCCCCAATAACAATGAGGCCGGGTGGGTGGTTTACACACATGCGAGAGTTCTCGCACGGGTGTACAGTGTAGGGTCCTCGACAATCATATGTAAACATTGTTCTGCATTATATATTTTTTGCGAGAAGTCAACGCTTGGTTACATTGGCCTTTTCTGTAGTAATGGTAAAATTGATCTGCCGGAATATAAAATACCTGACAGGCTGAAACAACTTTTGACTGGAGATGATATCTCAAGGAATTTCAGAGATAATACTCGACAGTACAACAATACTATGTCCTTTGTTTCCTTTGGTGCCAATGTTACCATGCCACATGAATACGGTCCATTTTGATTTGAAATTTCTGGAATGTCATATCATTGCATTTCTTCCTTATATATATTTCAAAAATATAAGCAGAGGTTTTAACGACCAGTTGTATATATTAGACTCCTCAGAAGCTAATGAATTCAGATCTGTAAATCAAGTGAATTCTTGCCTAAGGGAGTGCAGGCTTCACAATTTTGACAATATTTTGAAAGGGAATGAGCCCTACATTCAGCTTTCAAAATCCTCTTTAAATTAAAGTTCAGTGTCTACATAAAATTAAATTGCAATCCAGCGGACGATATTCGATTATCATGGCTCATAATATGTGGTGAAGCCACAATGGCAATTGTTCACTCAATAATGTGTGTGAATCGACTTCTAAAAGTTATTATACGTAATGACATTATTCCCTTTTGTGGGAAAGTTATTGTTCTTGGAAGAGACTTCAGGTTGGTTATGCCTGTTGTGCCTTCTCGCCAAACAGTTATTCACAATTATTGTAGTAAATAATCTTCACACTGCTGCTTCTCCAAAATACATAAAACACGCGACCGAAACCAGATAAAAATAATGGAATATTCTGATTTTATGGTACAAGTTAACGACGACTAGCCTCTGTGGATGGTGAGGAATCAAATGTTATTGAATTACCAGCCAGACTTCCAATTCATGATGATATCGTGACTGAGATTTACGGTGAAACATTCACTTCTGCGAAGGAAGTTTGCATTCTTACACCAAAAAATGAACACTGAAATGAATTTAATTTTCAAGTCTTTGAACTTATATCCAGTAGTTCAAAAATATTTACCAGCGTTAACAGATTAATACTGATGATGAAATCAGCTACTTTAGTTTCCTACAGAAATCTTGAATTCCTTGGAATTAAGTGATTACCTCCACATATACTTACTCTAAAAGTTTGAGCCATCGTTATGCTCTTAGAAAGAACGTTTCCTAAGGGCTCCTAAATGGAACCAGATCATTTGTAGGAAATATGTATACAAATTGCTTGGATTTGGAAACAATAACTGCAGATAGTATAGGGCAGAGAGCTATAATCCTTGGACTTGATTTAACCTCATCCCATAAAACACTTCCATTTTCCAATTTCCAATTCGCTTGGCGTACTTTATCACAATCAATATAGCTCATGGGGAAACTCTGGAACGTGTAGGTCTGTATGTGCCTCCTCAAGGTTTCAGTCATGGCTAGTTATATGTTGCGAAGTTGATCGTTCAACGCCCTTAAATTTGCAAATTTAGATTAGTATTCTGTTTAATTTTATATAAAACTTGCTACAGTTGCATTATGATATAGGCTATATGGTGACGTTTGTGGTAACCAGTTGTACCGTACTTCCCATCAACCTTACAACCTTACTCCTATGAATATTCGGATTCAACCAGCACAGTATTTCATTCTTATTGGGATATTACCCCCCAGTACATCATCATAGTCTAACACTGTTTCCGACGTTGTGATTTATTGGATGTAGCCTGCGAACATTAAGATGGCTGTTGCATAAATCACATGTAACACCTCCATGGGCTGAGATATTATTAAGGTGTGTTAACTACCACAACCAGGATATGAACTACAAATTACACGGCGTAATGGTCTAGTTACAGTTTACTTTAGCTTGCTGTTTCAAACAGGCCAAGACTGTTGGTGTTTCTTCATGCAAAGAAAGGCAACATATAGCGTTTAGGGTAGATATTTGAAAGAATGTTACAAATGCCTGGTTTGCAGGTAAATCCCACGTCAGCCATGACGTTTAGTTTTCTGTGTTCATTGGCAGCTGCCATAGTGGGCAACCTTTTTCTGCTAATTGGGAATGTTGTACCTTGTTTATAATGGGATCGTAGTCCTCCAGCGTATGTCAATTAACAACTTTCACCCAATTAGAAGAGTAACAAATACGCATATAATTGCTAAGAATCTAGCTTGTCACCAATTTAAACGGCAATTTTCACGTTCTGCAAGTATCACGCACATTCTCAATGTATGTAAGGAGTCCTTCTCAGTCGGCTCACAGGTAATTGGGGGCCTGTTTTCTTGGGCGTTTAATATTAATATAGCTACTCAAATATCTTTAAAATCGGAATTAAATAATTTAATGACACCACCAAAATAACTATTACCAATAAATCTACATATTAAAAAAATATTAAATTTATGTCAGTCATTCTGTACCTTCTACCTGGCCGATTTTCTCAATTATATTTTCAAATGAAAGGTCCAGATATGTCATCGGCCATATAAAACCACCTTCTTCTAACCTTACTAGAGTTATATTAAAACGGAGCTGACAGCAGACAGTGATGAAGTTAACTGCACTCATCAGGACCGCATACGACTCTACAGATGATTAACCTGAATAATACAATTTGAAGTGACCATTTAACAACAATCATATATTAACACTAAGCAAGCAAAATCGGAGGTCAATCACAACTTTCAGTATCTTAACAAAACATTTTACAGAGTAGGTATATAACAAATATTGACTATTTGCATTATTTTAACAATACTGCAACTAAATAGGTGTACATATCGTAAATAATTTCACCCATACTTTTATACATAGATTCAATAGCCTATGTTTAATGGATCTGATGATGATCGCTTGACGATCGAAACTGTTCATCCAAGTGTATTTATTAATCTCATGTAAATGTTTTCAGGATTAGGAAATATAACATCACAATTGGGTACAATCATGTTGAACGACTGAAAAAGACATCAAATTTCGGTTACTATCGCAACACTTAAAATGGTTTCAAACACACTAATATACAAATATGAATAGGCGACTGTTCTGAAACATCGTAACGTTGATCACTCATATCCCATATCAATCGATAATGCTTAACCACATTAACTGTTGATAACACCAGCCATTAATAATGTGTCTTGTAACTACAGCAATACATAACGTATGTGACCCATCTCTCCGATTAAGGTAATTAGAATGGACACTCTAGTATTGAGATAAGTGTGGTAATATGTTGTATGATAACCTCAAAACTAAGCAGAAAAGGAAAAATTAACATTTCAGCAATAAAATACACTGCTGGCATAGCATGAAGAGAAAGGCCACTGAATTCAGGAAAGTGTATACGAGACTTTCTTTGTAAAACATTAGATTACGAGCTTTGTAAAGTACATTTTATATAGGAAGATAACGGAAAACACTTAAATTTAGATGAAACGGGGATAATGCATTCCTGTTCATTTTGAGGATACGAAAGGAAATGGATTAAGCCAAGTGGTGGGTCCTCAGAATACCAAGCGAATTAAAGGAAAACCTTCCACTTCGCATATCGAGCTGCTGGGTGCATCGTTCAACTGCTCAAACATGACCTGAAATATCGAGGCTAGTAGTCGGGAATCCCAAGTTAAGGACACGCACGTTAATGCACATCAAGGGTATAATATTAGTGTGTGTAATATAATGAATGCCAATAAAAATCTAACATTACTCTCCCTGTCTAAATCGTCTCGAAGAACTGAACTTAACCACAGAATAATCATATATCTCACTGCTTGAAATGTGCAATTATTCGTACAGTAGGCCTATATCCCTCACTATCAGTAGTGCCCGGCTTCGCCCGGTGGATTTATTTCTTTTATGGATGATAATGAGTACTTCTACAGAACTGGCACATGATACTTAAACTGCCAGGGAAAAAATATATATATATAATTTTTTGTGGTGGTGGTGGTGGTGGTGGTAGTGGTGGTTGTAGTGAGGGTGATAATCAGTACAGTATAATGGACGTAACATTTAGGTAATTTTCCCCTAATGATAATAATGATAATAATTAATAGGGAAACGGCTATTTACTAACTACAGCACTGACACATGTAATTTAAAAACCAATTTCTAAAAACCATCAGAAGGAGATGTAAGTGGAATAAAAGACACTGCCTAGGGCCTATATCTCATTGTCTGTTAGAAATGTAGAGACCAATAGTGTCGTCTTTTGTCGCATAGCGCCGTAGGAAAATAATCAGAACAGTTTGGAAAACTTCGGCTGTCCCGAGCTCCTGAGGTAGCAATAGTTTAATATTGCCACATAGCGCTCAACGATAAGTTTCGGAATAAATTAGGGTAAATTTGAAAACACCAACGCTTATTGCAGCTGATAACCTCAATATATTGCACCAACACCATTGCACTTATACAGATGCATAATATGTTCATGTTGATAAATGATTAAAGGGGCAAAAGAAATCTTTTTGCACTAATTACTCCCCGTGATGATGATGACTCCCCGTGACTGAAATTTATAAACAGCGCAAGATTTAACTATTTTCGCAATTCTTCACCAGAACACTGGTAGGGGCGACGTGATGCAGCCCGAATTCCCAGTCAACAATGAACTTATTAAAATACTCTTCCAGTTACACTAATACGGACATGAATGATTCTAGGGCCATAATACATGGTTTTCAAGTTCAGTTTGTTTGCTCTTCTAAATGTAAGGAATGGAGAGCGTTGTCCAAAATATAAAATGGACAGTGTTACCAGCAGGGTTTCAAAGTATATGTATAATTTGGTGCAATTAGGAGGAACGGTGTAGATTTGTGATACAGGGCCTAATGGAAGAAATGGAGTGGTCTGTCCGAAATTTTAAGTGGACAATGTCACCCGCAGGGTTCCAAACTGCAAGTGTACAAAATGTGGTTCAGATTGGTGTAACGGTGTTGATTTGTGCCAATGGACCTAAATGCAGGGAATGGAGTGGTCTGTCCGAAATTTCATGCAGACAGTGTTCCTCGTAGGGCTCCAAATGGTCAGTATACAAATTTTGGTTCAGATTGGTGAAACGGTGTAGATTTGTGCCTAAGGGCGTACATGCGGGGAATGGAGTGGTATGTCCGGAATTTCATGTAGACAGTGTTACCAGCAGTGTTCCAAAGGGTGTGTATACAAATGTTGGTTCAGATCGGTGAAACGGTTTAGATTTGTGCCAAAGGGCCTAAATGCAGGGAATGGTGTGGTCTGTCTTAAATTTCATGCAGACTGTGTTACTCGCAGGGTTCCAAAGGGTAGGGCTAAGTATACAAAATTTGGTTCAGATCCGTGAAACGGTGTAGATTTGTGCCAAAGGGCCTAAATTCAGGGAACGGAGTGGTCTGCCCGAAAATTCATGTAAACAGTGTTACTCGCAGGGTTCCAAAGGGTAAGTACACACATTTCGGTTCAGATCGGTTAAACGGTGTAGATTTGTGCCAAAGGGCCTTAATGCAGTGAATGGAGTGGTCTGTCCGAAATTTCATGCAGACTGTGTTACTCGGAGGTTTCCAAAGGTTATGTATACACATTTTGTTTCAGATCGGTGAAAAGGTGTAGATTTGTGCCAAAGGGCCTAAATGCAGGGAATGGTGTGATCTGTCATAAATTTCATGCGGACTGTGTTACTCGCAGGGATCCAGAGGGTAAGTATACAAATTTTGGTTCAGATCCGTTAAACGGTGTACATTTGTGCCAAAGGGCCTAAATGCAGGGGATGGAGTGGTCTTTCCGAAATGTAACACGGCCTAAACTATTCCTCTTGAAACTGGCTATCAGGCTATCATATAAAAAAGATTTTTTCAAATCCGACTAGTAGTTTCAGAGATAATCGCGTTTAAACTCAAAAACACACAAACAAACGCACGAACTCTTCAGCTTTATTATATTAGTATAGATTAATGGGGTGCTTAAGAAAATATATCTTTGTAGCTTATTTTCATATCGGGTACAGCAATAATAACAACATGCTGCCACTACTACTACTACTACTACTACTACTACTACTACTACTACTAGCTGTCTGACGAATCCTTGTTAGTGGTAGAGGGAGCAACTTGGAGCTATTAGCGGCTTGAGATAATAAATAGTCTGCACTGTTTTTCGATGAAGCATTGTGGCATGAGGAATGCGGTTGGTCAGTTGGGTATCTTGGGTTTGTGTTACGTGAACGTTCTTAAGTTCTCAAATTCCTTAGAGAACAGCCCATTAGGGAAAGCTGTGGAAAGGACGGCTTATTCTCTAGTTGGTATTCATATTTATTTATGTTCGACGATGTCGAAATGTAAACATTATGTGTCAGAAAACTGTATCATAATGATAGTCATTATAACACTGTTTTTTTACGATACAGTTTCTCCAGCCATTCAGAGCTCATTCATTGAACAATTAGGTAAGTATACCTTCGCGCATGCGCTGAAAATCCAACATGTCGGACATAAACACAACATCTTCCTATATAAATTACCGACATGGAATACGCACCGTCCATATTTTCGCGTAAATAAACTGGTGAATATGTGACAAGAAGTAGCACTGTACCTCAATATCACCAACTCTAATTTCTACTCAGTGCATTGCCTTCAAACGACTCCGGTGACAATATTAGTGAGGGACGGCAGATGTAAACATGTGGCATTGGAAGCACACAGAGCGCATGCGTCGGTCAGTCAGAGAGCTTCAAAGACAGAAATATCATACCCAGCGCTCGCACTCCGAACACAAAATTCAAGTGGCTGAGTCTCAACAGATATTTATGAATATTTATGTTTAAACATATAATAAAGTTATAATTATCGTCGAACATAAACTGTCGTATGCAACTCGCCTATAATGGTAATTAAGAGACTCGTATGGAAATACGAACAGCTGAACAGCATGCAATCAGCTTGTGTCAATACCGCTGGATGAGAATTGTACATGCTTTCTTTCTTGCTCCACATTAGTATTGACGCACTGATAGACATTTCTAAAACGATGACAGCGCACTCACAACACAACGGCAAGGATTAATCATACTGGTATTGATAAGTATAAAAATAATGATTATAATAATAATAAAATAACATCTTCCAGCATTCTAGGATGTCACCCTGGAGGTCCGGGTATCATGACCGGCTCAGCTAAGAAATTTCATTCTGGTCTGAGAACTGGAACGGGGTACACTCAGCCTCTGGACCAAACAAGAGAAGAGACAGATTCAATTCCCACCTCAGCCATCCTGGAAGTGGTTTACCGTGTCTTCTCACTTCTACACCAAGCAAATGCCGGGATGGTTCCAAACATAAGGCCACGGCCACCTCCCTCGCATTTCAAATCGAAAATCTCACATGCATTGACTGGGAATCGTTTCCGATCCACCTTGGTGAAACTTGACCACTGCACCGCCACGTCCCTCGAATTTAGAGACGTTTGAAAGCCAGACAGTTTGCCTAGATTATATTTCCGCAAGCTAGGAATCATCTGACACAAATATGTACTGTAGCATTTAATTATTCCTCAATGCCCACGCATTGAGCTCTAAGAAATCCTAAGATTTTGGGTTTCAAAGATGAATGGTTAACCCACTATGCTCTTCGACCTTAATTGTGAGGACAAGAGGAATGCTATTGTGGGAGTCAATATCGGCGGGGCAGTCTGTATAGGTTATGTTAAATGAGGTATGTATTAGTCTTCAGATGTCCGTTTGCTGAGAGAAGTCACCAGAGCTGACTGTCTAGAACAATGGCTACAGCATTCTCTAATGAAGGGAGCTATCTGTGGTGGTAATCTCGAGTGAAACAGAGCTTTATGAGGGAAAATAATACAAAGCCACCCAACCAGTCTCTAACATAATGTATGCCCTATTGTGAGGCTTAAAGCATTCTCCTAACAAGTGTAGTGTCATTCCAGAGAGTTCATGCTACATGACTGAAACTTCACCAATTCCACACAATGGCCGAGTAAACCCCGGTCGTGATATATGAGTAACACTGCCAGCATACATATGAACCACTTTACCAAGACCTAATGTAGCAAACTTGAACTGTGTCTTCTATCCCTGGTTTTTAACCTATTTTCATCATATGGAATATAGGCTTATGAGTTCACCTTTTGTCCGTGTGTGTGTCTCCTAATATATATTGATTGACTAGAGCGATTTCAATGAAACATAGTTACCCCAACCGCGGCTTTCAAATTTCAATTCTAAAATTATACGATACAAAATTTTACGTGCCTTATTGAACCGATGTATGGATAGTAAGGTGATCAATAGAAATATGATAATAAGAATAGTAATAATGTAATTAATAATAAAACTGATATGTCACAGGAATCTCTTGCTCTCTTTTCATATATTATAGGTGCCATTCATGTGCTTTTTCAAAAATAAACTCCTATCACTCGTTAGAGAAAGATGCGATCTCTATGGCAATGGTCATAATTATCCTGTAATGTAATTTAAATATCCTTGTGCGTACCTTAATTAGTGCGCCGGTTCAAACGATTGCTGTTATAAGGGTAAAGCATCGAGGTCATCTGCCCCAAATTTCCAGTGTACTTATGATTTATTATGGATAATATCAAAGTTAATTTCTAAAAATGAATATCACTTATTGTGTCCGTTAGACCCAGATATCGTGGGATCTGGAGATCGAAGCCAGCCCACACGAGAGCCCTTTCCAACGAGACATATGATCGAGAGGATGGGACGTTTCCTTTAGACCAGCTCGGCACGAGACTGCTGTCTCAGGGAGTATCGGGTGAGGACAGAAGTTGTGGGTAGTTTGAACTATCCCCAAGAACACATCCAAAGGAAAAAACAAATCTACAACTATACGATCGAGGCTTAAGTAAATATTCTCTGCGTTTATTCAGAAATCAGATCCCTAGCCTAATTCTGAGAAGGGTTCTGGTGGCTATTCCACCCTAAGTTAATCTAATCTGAAATACAAAAATCGTTAGCTAACTATTCCCTAATAATCACTTCTCGAATTCCTGCTTACAAAAAGGAATGGCAAATCAAGCTTAGAATCTTGACACGAAAAATATTCCATACGAAATACAATCTAATTAATTAATATTAATAATTACCCACATCTCTACGCGCAGAAGATATTGTACAAAAACATCTTAGCGTGGAAAGAATCCATCGTCGCATCCATAAATACCCATTTGTAGCCATCGCTAACACCAAAAAATCTCACCTAGATAAGGAAAAATACTCTCTAAACATTCATCACGTGAAGCCTGTGCTCACATGAAAACATCAACATCACCCAATAGAATAAATAAACTCCAAAACCCAGGTAAGGCAGTCCTATCATTACTTAACACCTTCCCAGTGAGCCAGAATACGTCAATAAATGGACATTACAATCACGTTACCGTAATTGATACAAAGTTCACAATAAATGGGATATTCAATTTTATTTCATCATGTTTGCAATAGAAACCTTCTTCTGATTTTAAACCATAATAATCATTTTCACTTATCATCGCTGAATGCATTCTCTCTTGTTTTAAATATCAGCTGATAGCTGCAACCAATGGGAATTATGATGAATTGCAAGAAGAACCCAGTGGCCTTGCCTTAGGAAAATATCATCACCTGCAAATTTATTTTTTGTAAATTTAACCCTATGAATGCAGGGTCCAGTCATATCCCTCCACCACGAGCGATAGCTTTAAAAAAGGCCACGGTGAACATTGGAAACTGGGACGATGAATGCATTCTTTGGTCGGTGAATGCCTATTTCCAGCCAGTATAACATCATGTTAACAGACCGGGAAAGTACAAGGCCGCGTTTGATTCATTAAACAAAATTTAAATTTAACTCGCGTGTTGTTCGGTATGGACTTGACCAAGATCTACAGGTTTGAAGAGGATAATCCAGACTATTCTATTATGGTTTTCGGCCTTGATGGTGATGGCATTATGGGTCCTCGTTATGCCACGAAAGAGCAGAAACCTCATCTTATTCACCTCTTATGTATTTGTGGGTAGGCGATGTAAATCACTATTGCCTCATTAAGAATTAAATTAGATTGGTTAGTAGTCAACTATCCAAGAGAAAGTGTGCAAAACACATTTGCGACCGTTTCTTGCAGTATTTTACAACGCCTACTCTTTTAGAACGACATAGGGTGGACTGTGTATCACCGGAGGCCGTGAGACCGGTATTGCCTCAAGGGGATGATGCTGTGTTAAAACTTAGAAACATACACAAGTGTGATACGGTTCCCTTTGTGATGTATGCTGATTTTGAGGCCCTCACTGAACCCATGCCGGGATACGAACTAGATCCTAGCATGAACTCAACCATGGCGATTCAAAAACACGAACCCTTTGCCATAGGACTGAATGTTGTGTGTGCGTATGACCACACAAAATCCAATTTTAAATCTTACCAGGGCCCAGAGTGTGCTAAATGGTTTCTGAACGAACTTATCGAGTTGGCTGACCAAGTACGGAGTCACTGGACAACCAGGTCCCTATGAACCTAACTTGAGAACAGCAGGAACAGTATGAGCATGCCACGACCTGCCATATTTGTGAAAAGCCGTTTGTCAGAGCCGAGGACACAGTTCGGGATCACCCGCACTTTACGGGGGAATTTCGCGGAGCTGCACACCGAGTGTGTAATGTCAATCATCCAGATCTTCGATTCATAAGTGTGTTTTTCCATAATCTGGCGAGTTACGATATGCAGTTCCTTATTCGTGAATTGGGTCATGTTGGCAAGCGAACATTTTCCATTATTCCCCAAAAGCATGAGCGTTTTGCGGCAGTTACAAGGTGGCTGGGCAAATGTTGTATTCAATTCCTTGACTCGTTTAAGTGTATGGCCTCATCCCTAGACAGCCTAGTAAATGGCTTGGATGAAAAGATACTGAAATACACCAGGACGCATTCTTAGAATCCTGAACACTTAAAAGTGTGCATGAAGAATATGCACATGCTTGCAATGTTTGGCGAGTGTTTAATATAAGCACTCTATGGGATTATGCTATGCATTACCTAAAACTTGATGTATTGCTGCTCACGGATTTGTTTAAAAAGTTTCGTGAGTTGTTTCAGGACATTTATGAACTTGATCCGGATCATTATTTTACGAGTCCCGGACCGTCGTTTGATACACGCAAGTAGAATTAGATTTACTGACCGATGTAAACATGGTCCTATTTTTGAATGAGGCCTTCGCGGCGGGTTTGTGTCGTTTAACCAGCCCCATGCCGAAGCGAATAACAAATCTGTCATGCTATTCACGTGACAAACCAGAATCGTACTTGATGTACTACTACGAGAATAACCTGCCATGAGCCAGCCTTTACCCTATAAGGATTGTGCCTGGCTTTCAGAGGAGGAGGTCTCACATTTTGATGTGAACAAGGACAGCCACTAAACACGCTGCGGATATGTTTCAGAGGTTGATCTTGAATATCCCTGAGAGTAAAGGGAAAATTGAAAATCTCATGGACACGCATTACAACATAAATCGGTATGTGTTACATATCCAAATATGGGTGCAAAACCTAGCCCAGGGCCTAGTGTTGAAAGAAATCCATCGGGGAATTATCTTTGCCCAAAAAGCATTCATTCATTCATTCAATTATTTATTTGCAATTGGGGGTGTGCCCTCGGAGGCAAATTGCGTATACACGACAAATAAATAATTATACTTAACAATTCAATAACATTTAAACTGGAGTCCTTACACAAATTGTCAGTCATTCCTTAAACACACCTATATGTTTGGGAAAAGGCTCTAAGTCTGCGGCAAGTAGAGAGTTCCAGTTATCAATGGCACGGTGAACGAAAGAATACTTACCATAATTTGTACACTGTGCTCGGCCCTTAACTTTGGAAGGATGATCACTCCTGCTCATGTAAGTGGGCTTTACCGTACATTTGCTAAGCTCACCCTATAGTGGTTGATTTGTATACGTGTTGTACATAGCGTCGAGTCTAGATTTCATCCTTCTAGCCTCCAGTGATGCCCACCCAAGTTTCTTTAAAATAAGGCTCACACTGCTCCTGGTATTAAAGTCACTGAGCAAAAATCTAGCGGCATTTCTTTGTACCATTTCCAACTCATTGATGAGTCCTACTTGATATGGATCCCAAATTGCCGAGGCGTATTCCAGAATAGGTCTTACAAGTGACAAATATCCTAATTCATTAGCAGAGGTACTACTTCATTTTAATACCCTCATTACAAAGTGCAGGGATTTGTAACCTTCTGAAAGTACACATCCTACATGAGTAGGCCCTACTCAATTTCATATCATTCTTTACATTAACGCCCAAATATTTGCAAGAACCGTCTTCTAAAAGTATTTCCAAGCCAACGTTGTATATAAAATATTGCCTTCGCCCTTTCCCTATTTTTATGAGACTACATTTTCTTGTGTCTATTTTCATTTTATTTTCAAGCGCCCACTTATAGACCAGGTTCAGGTCATCTTGAAGTAGGCCTACTGTGTTGTCTTGCGAGTCATGTATATTTCGATATACAGTATTACACAATCATCCGTAAACAATCGACGGTCGCTGCGAATTCCATTTGGTAAGTCATTTAAAAACGCCAAAAATAAAAAAAGTTCCAATTACGCTGCCCTGAGGGATACCCGACGTTACGGTAATTTCATCCCAGAATAGGCCTTCGACTTTCACTTTCTGGGAACGACCCGTCAAAAATTCTTGGATCCATGGCTCAAGCCGTACATGGATGGGCAGTGGTGTGCTCGGTGGTAAATTACCAAGCCGAATTTATAATCTATTAAAATTATGGATGAGAATTTGGCTAGTATTGAATTGAGTAAGACTCATGTAACCATGAATAAACCCATTTACTTGGGCCACGTCATTTATGATGTTTCAAAATCGGTCTTGTACAAATTCCACTACGAGTTTTCCTTACAGCAATTTGTGGACGTAACTCTGTTGTATATGGATACGGACTCGTTCATATACCACATTTGCCACTGTGATCCGTATGTCGTGATGAGGCAACATTTTTGACTGGTTCGACACCTCTTCCTACAGTCCTGATAATGTGCTTCAGCTGCCGATTAAAACAGAAAGAAGATGGGCGTTATAAACGATGAATGCGGTGATTCCATTATGACCGAGTTCGTTGGACTCACGTCTAAAGTATATGATTATTTCACACTGGACCATAAAGAATCTAAAAGAGACAAGGGCGTGGGATAGGCAGCGGTAAGATCGCTACGTGTTGACGACTACTTAGCGGTTTCACATACTGGGAAAAACTATGCCCGATAAGCAGTGCAGGACACAATCTAGCAACAATAATTTGTATCTTGTGGAACAGAGGAAGCACATACCCACCTCCATGGATAACAAACATGTGTGGGCTGATGACCTGCTCACCAGCTTACCATGGGGTTATCACAACGAGGAGGACATGTGATTTTTTTGTTTCTTTGTTTTGACAAATAGTTTTTTTTGTAAATATAGAATTAGTTATATTGTTTTGTCAATAATGTAAATTGTAAATATTTGATTTGTATTTGTAAATATTAGATTTTATAAATACTGTATGTGGAACAAACTACGCCCCTTGCTCTTTAAAGACCTGTACAACTTTTCGTTTTATATTGTTATTTATTATTTACCATGTCTTAAATTTTAAAGAGTAAATATTTTTTATATTTTAATCGTGCCTTAAATTGTAATTAGTAAATTGAAAGTTTTTTTTTTCATTACAAGGCTGTGTAATTTTTTTATTTGTACGTAAAATGTAAATAGTAAATTTGTAGCTGAAACTTCCTTGGGTTTGCATGCATGTGGATTAATGTTCCTTGGGAATGAATATAGTGGTTGTGTTTGTTCAGGAAGACATGTATGTGTGCGGATGTATAACTGGAGACAGCGTGTGACCGAAAAAGAGTACGAGAGAGTGTGAGAGAATGCAAGAGAGAGAGATAACACGAGTTCTTAACATTAGTCATTGGACCATAGCAAACACGGTGAGGGAGGGTTGGGGCAATCATGCGTATAGAATATTTAAATAGTTTTTTTTCTTCTTTGAATGATGTGGTAGATGTGCTTTATTTTTAAGACAGCCTTACCTGTAGTGTGCAGTGTGCCACTACGTTTCTGGAAACAGAGAGACTGCACCACTGCAATATCCAAGCACTCGCATAAAAAATTTTGAAAGTTAAAGTGTAGAAACGTGTTTGAGGAATATGAAAAATGAAATTTTTAAATATGCAAGATGGAAATGTGTTAACAGCAAAATGAAAAATGAACTTTTCAATATCTGCAATTTGCGACATACAAACCTTGGAAATTAACATTTTAAATATGCAAGGTGGAAATGGGAATGTTAAATGTACAATTTGAGAAATACGAACCTCTCTGCCACTGAGGCATCACGGGCAATGAAACGTTGATATCTTTATTCAATAACACTTAATTAGCCACACGTTTTAATTCAGGTTGCTATGGCGATAAGAAATGTCATGTTCTAGACATGTTTGATCCAGAGGAATAATAAGTACATCGCCACGCTGCGAACGTTGATCTAGCTTTGTTCCAGGAACGCAGTATTGGTAGGCTGGTAAGTGCATTTCAAAGGATAATACAGTTATTCGTCAGTTTTTTCTGCCGCACCCTGTATATTTATCACTTTGTCAATGACGCCACGAACAGTACAGGTCCGGCATATTATTTGCAGTCGGTGGCGAATAGTTTTGATCTTTCCCCCCTGTTGAGGAAGTTGTAGCTTTTTCTATCGCCATGACAACCTTGGAATGAGGAAACAATGTTTTTGTTTAAAGTTTTATATCCATGATACATATTTACAAGCTGACATGCTCGACACTGCTCTACAGAAGGAATTTTGGTAATGGACACTTGCTTATGGTGATCGTAATCGGTACACGGTTAAAATACACTTAACACAGGGTCTTGAGTCCATGATTTCGGTACATAATGCCAGATTTCTTTCACTGCATCTGCAGCCACATAATAAATAAAATATTTCGGTAAGGCATTTAATTCCTCTTTTGTGAAACTGTCTAGTTACTTTTTGCAAACGAAAAATTTCCCGATGGTTTGCTCCGTGACGTTATTCTCACATTCCAACATTGTGGACAGAGACATGATGCTCTCTAGAAAGTTTATCACTCACTAGTGATAACCCCACCGCTGGTGGGAACAAGAAATGTCTTGTTCATGACGTCACGACTTGCATTCCTCGTTAGCCAAACAAACAGATTCCATACATGGAAAACGGCTTGATGATTTTTCACTAAAAGTCCTTTTTGCTGAAAAAGCGTATGCAGTGAAGGAAAACCCAAATCCATGAGATCCACACCTTCAAACGAGGGTGGCAGAAACGGGCGAAGCCATTTGCGTTTTTCATTTCCTTTGAAAAATACAATATTAGCCATGGATAGATGAGAGCTTATTTCATGGTAAGGTATTTATAGGGAATGGTTCCCTCGTTCCATTGCAATCCTAGATGGGTTTGTATCCAATGGGTCTGCCTTAGGTCTTTAACAGACTGAAACTCTAGTGGAAATGGTGGTTAAACACAAAATGAAATAGCTTTGGTGATCAGTCTGTCTTGCAATCAATAATGGCCACATATTTAAGTATAAAGTTGTTATCGTTGATCTTAAAACGTTGGGTATCCACCATCACTATAGATGGATAACTTGTATTCCGTGGTATATTAACTACATCCATTCTACGGAGGTAGGGACACGGTGGTGACCAGCGCTGATGTTCTCGAAGAGGTTAATCAATCTCTTCTCACCAGTCTATGATAATTGGACAAAAAACACATTTCACTTCAACTCTTGTTTTTTTTAATAGAAACCAGCAGCTGCTAATACATGAGGGTTAATGAAAGGCACGTACAACGTAGCATATGTCTTGAATTGTTGTTCCTCAGACTTTAAATTCATCGGTGTGACACCTTTTGTCGCTTTGAGACAATCCATGACTGAGCTGCTCGACTAAGGTTTGCCTTTTATTTATACACTAATCACTCGGCTTGACAGTGGATATTAGTTTACTTGTTTCTCGTGAATAATAAGGCAATAGGCCGTTGTGTTTAATGGGACATTGCCATGAGTTTCAAACTCTAGTCGGATGTCAATATTGGATATCCTTACAGACTCCTCCATGTAGGAACAATCAAAGACCACCAGTGGCACCCTTGCCTTAAACTCTTGGGGTGTCAACGTGAGGCACTTCTCTTTTTGATAATTAAGTTACCTAAGCATAGAAAACATGCCGTAGAGTGGGACAAACTTATTTTTTTGAAAAATTGTAATCTAATCCTTCACAGGGAAAAGACGTATATTTCTCAATTGTATGTGATAAAATTGAGTGACAACTTTCGTATGTTGATACTTGCGATTCGTTTGAAAACACACAATAATGTGCAGCGTGCTGTCTTCACTGACCAACTCTGTATGTTGGTCGTTGGCAATAGCAGGTACTCATGTAGCGCCCAGCTTCTAAATTGCATGGGTAGAGGCATATCTTTTCCCACAATCTTGAGCATGTCCAGATTTTTGCTATCCGAGAGGGAAACGTGTGGTAATTTCAATAGAATACGTCGTAGTTGAATTTTTGAATCTATGGCGGCATCATCCGCTTGCTTGGGTGGATTATAATCGCTCCTGTCTTTGACGAGATAATGCACTTGGCTTGTGTTTACCAACAATACGCTGATGATCTTCGGCAAAGCCTAAAATTGTTCTGAGTGCTAAAAATCCTGTAAAGGTTCCATCCGTGTGAACCACCCAGTTATTGGTCGAGTCGGAAATCCAACCAGCCATGGAAAGTGTTTTACATTCTTCAACACTAAAAGAGAGATATTGTTCCATGATACATGAAATAGCCACATTTCGGGTATGATACACTGCAATATCATTAATCACATAGCGCACCTCTGAAAAAAGAATGGCTGAAGCATGGTTGTCTAACGTGGATGTTGTGGTTGTGGAGCCATCGGCTTTTGTGAGCTGGCCTTCAATCTGAATGACACTTTCATGCGGTAGGGTTTAACTATCTTAGTCATTGATAACAAATTGAATGTCATCATTTTTATTTTATCCTGGTGTTTGGGCCTGATAGGAATGCGGATCAATGCTTAGAATGCCTTCCTAGACCTCAATGCAGTCCACCACCTCCAGGATAGAATTCATCGCGTAGGTGTAAGTTGTAACACAGGTGTTGTAAAATCAGCTTGTCTTTACGTGTTAACTTGTATTCACGTGACTAGTTGTACTACGGCTTTCCTTCTACAAGATGGCGGCGCGGCGCTATGACTTACATGGTGCGCTTTTCAAATAAAGATGGTGGGCATGGCTTAACCTAGCTTATCCTAGTCCTGCTAACCTAGTCTAGTCGACTTAACCAAACCTCATTGAGGACATGCCAAGGGCCTAAATGCAAAACTTGGTGGATGGAAGTCATGCCAAGGGGTCCAAGTGCAAAATTTGGGGGATGAATGTGTTCTAGCGCTGGGCACACACCCATGTATATGGGACAAAAGCACCCACCCTATGCTGTTCTTATGGGCTTGCGATGCATGATTTAGAACAAGCCAACTCTTGCTGTGTATGACGTTATGCGATGCAGGAGTCGCAACTAGACTATCGGCTACGCTGACGCTTTAGCCAAGTAAGATTTTTGATATCTCACCAACCAATAATTGGATATTGCTATGCGACATGTTGTTGGACTCAGGGTGACGCCTTTTTTCTAGAGTGCATGATTTCTTCCAGTATCCCAAAACGGTAAGCTTACTGATCTGAGATTTTATAAACTAATAATGGGATTTGGATACATGAGGGATCCTAGAACTTGACATGACGCCCTCTTTTTATGGCTTTTTGAATTTTTTTCCAAAAGGTCTAAAACAACAAGATCATGGACTTTTGTTGTCTTTACGTGTTAACTTGTATTCACGTGACTAGTTGTACTACGGCTTTCCTCCTACAAGATGGCGGCGCGGCGCTATGACTTACCACAAGGTAATGTTTTGGAAACGCTGTCGTTCGGAGTTCTTGGAGATAAAACCTGCCTTTTATGGGCTGTCGTTCGGAGTTCTTGGAGATAAAACCTGCCTTTATGGCTTGTAGGGTACACGTATGGTGACTGACACACCTTTGACCATTGGAACTTGTTTTCAGACTTGACTACTGTACAGAGGGAGTATAGGTTTAGTAAGCAAAAGTGAATAAATAACAGACACACAGGTTTACACAACAACTGATTTATTAATCCAAGAATTGAAGGCTGTGCTAAATCCCAGCCTTTCCACATACATTTTGTTTCGTTTTTGTTTCAACACTTTTTCCACAAGGTAATGTTTTGGAAACGCTGTCGTTCGGAGTTCTTGGAGATAAAACCTGCCTTTTATGGGTTGATGGTTGAGGTCCTCGAGTAAATGGGTGTTTTGGCTGTTCAGCTTGAATTGACGAATACGAAATAGTTCTGTCCCCCAATTTGGTGTGTAGCCCTTATCGAAGACAGACTTGAATTTGCTCACACGAACATGGTCTCCGATTTTGAGCAGGTGGCGTTTAGGGTCAGCTGTTTTGGTGGGGTTAAACAGTTTATCCAGCCGGGGAATATGTTTGTGACCATTCGTGGTTTTGTCCCAATGGTTCTGAGTTTAGTATCATTGTAACGTGACACTAGCTCAGGTAATAAGTCTAGCCAGCGGTAAGAGCCCCGAGCTGTAAACTCTTTCCACATATTAGTTTTTAGCTTGCGATTAAACCTTCCAACCGCACTGGCTTTTAGATCGCTGTACGTGGTGTAATGGTGAATATTCAAATATTTGAGAAAACTGGAGAAATCCTTGTTGAAAAATGCTTTGCCCTGGTTGGTTTGCAACAACTGGAGTTGACGTTTGGATTGTTGAATAATATTACTTTTAATGGCCTTGGTGACTAGAGGGCCAGACTTGTGACTCACAGGTTGAACAAAGACCATTTTGGAATACACATCAATGACAGTCAGCATATAGCGTACACCACCGTTAACGCTAGCATAGGGAATCAACTCAAAAAATCAGCCTGCCAAAGTTCATCCACACCCCGTGAAATAACCTTGAGTCGCTGATAGTTACGGGTATCTGGGCGATTAAACACGCGAGCTATTTCCACTTTGATGGCTGATGGTTTAAACAATAATTTTGGCATTTCGAAGTTCTTGTTCAAATTCTTGAATTTCCCGATCTTGACCGGTGTGGCCAGCATGCAAGAGCTATAGCCGCCGGACAAGATTATTGGGATTATGCCAGTAGGTAACATCTACAAGGGGTTTTAATGGTGTAAATGTCACTCCTGAAGCTGATGTGTACGACGAACACTTTCAGTGGTTGGACACAGATATGAAATGGTGGTTTTATAATTGATACTTTCATTGGCATTGACTGGTTCAGATCGTTTATATTCTCGCCTATAACCAAGGGTGGCCATTAAAATGGATTTATATTTGTCACGGTCCTCTTGCAGCGTTTCGAAAACTGTGGTACTTTACCACTGGTGGTACGTTCGTACTGCCGCAATGTTACGCGGTGATGTTACGAAAATAAATAAAAAAATATTAGATACCGTACGTTACAAAAAAAATAAAAATATCAAATTAAAAAATAAAAAACATTGATATGTTGCCGAAGGACCTTAACGCGAAAGATAAGGAGCAGTTTTATGAATTGAATTGTGATTCAGAACTAAGGCAAACTTTTTCAAAAATGGCTCTTGTGGACTTTTGGGCTGAGAGGCGTACAGACTATGCCGACATAGCTGACAAAGCTGTTAGATTTTTACTGCCTTTCACTACTTCGTACTTGTGGGAGACTGCATTTTCTTCACTTGTTTATCTCAAGAATAAATACCGCAATAGGCTCCTAACAGTGGAAAACGGTCTTGATTTGAGACTCAGCAATCTTAAGCCAGACATTCCTAAGTTGGCTTCTAATCTTTAAGCTCACCCTTCACATTGAAATAGTTAGTTGAACTTTGGTTTTTATGTTTAATTATTAAGAGTTTTTTTAATTAATATTATTGTTAGAAGTCTGCTAGGAAATGGAAGGTTAGAAAACTTAGAAAGGGAAATGGATAGGTTGAGGTTGGATTTGGTTGGGATTAGTGAAATGCACTGACAGGAAGAACAGGACTTTTGGTCAGGAGACTATAGGGTCATTAGCACTAAATCAAACAATGGCCAAGCAGGGGTTGGCCTCATATTGAGTAGGAAACTTGGACAGCGGGTGGAATATTATGAGCAATATAGTGAACGGATTATAGTAGCAAAAATCAATACTAAACCTACGTGCACCACAGTGGTACAAGTCTATATGCCTACCAGTCAAGCTGATGATGAGGATGTTGAAAAGGTCTACGAAGAAATAGACGAAATTCTGAGGTATATCAAGGGTGATGAAAATGTTATAGTAATGGGAGATTGGAATGCTGTGGTAGGAAAAGGGAGAGAAGGGAAGATAGTAGGAGATTTCGGATTAGGTGAAAGGAATGATCGAGGAAGCAGGCTGGTAGAATTCTGCACTGAGCATGAGTTGGTCATAGCTAACACCTTATTCAATAACCACAATAGAAGAATATACACATGGATGAGACCAGGAGATACAGGGCGTTACCAAATCGACTTCATTATGGTCAAGCAGAGGTTTCGAAACCAGATTTTGGATTGTAAAACATATCCTGGTGCTGACATAAACTCTGACCACAATCTGGTTGTAATGAAATGCAGATTAAAGTTGAAGAAACTGAAGAAAAGTCAAAAGCCAAAAAGGTGGGCAATAGACAGACTGAAAGAGAAGGATGTAAACGAAAGATTCAAGAAGAGTATAAAGGAAGGACTAATGAAAAACCCTAAACAAACTTCAATTGCAGACGAATGGGCACTTTTGAGGAATGAGATAACAAAATCCGCAGAAGGAAACATTGGTAGGAAAGAGAGAATAGGTAGAAAACCGTGGATCACTCAGGATATACTCGAATTGATTGATGAAAGGCGGAAGCACAAGAATGTAAGAGATGAAAAGGGGAAAGCAGAATACAGACGTCTGAGAAATGAGGTTAACAAGAAGTGCAAGGAAGCGAAAGAAGAATGGTTGAAAGAGAAATGTGCTGGTATAGAAAATTGTCTGAAATTAGGAAAAGTAGACACAGCTTATCGAAGGATTAAGAATATTTTTGGGGAAAAGAAGACTAAGTGCTGTAATATTAAGGACACAAATGGAAAGCCTCTAACAGATAGGGAAGAAAAGGTTGAGAGATGGAAAGCTTACATAGAGAGTTTGTATAAGGGAAAGGAGGTTGAGAATCATGTAATGGAAAGGGAGGAGGAAATTGATGAGGATGCGAAAGGAGATTTAATATTGAGATCAGAATTTGATAGAGCTTTGGAAGACTTAAGCAGGAACAAATCACCAGGCATAGATGATATACCGATTGAGTTGCTACGCTGCATAGGAGAGGAAGGTCTGATCAGGTTATTTCACTTGGTGTGTAGGATGTATGAGACAGGTGAGGTACCCCCTGATTTCAAGAAGAATGTAATCATCCCTATACCAAAGAAAGTGGGAGCTGACAGATGTGAAGATTACCGTACAATCAGCTTGATTACTCATGCTTCAAAGATCCTGTCTAGAATAATTTACAAGAGGATTGAAAGCCAGATAGAAACGGAGTTGGGTGAAGACCAGTTTGGTTTCAGGAGAAATGTAGGAACAAGGGAAGCTGTACTAAGTCTTAGGCTGATTTTGGAAGGTAGAATAAGGAAAGATAAGAGAACGTTCATGGCTTTTGTAGACTTAGAAAAGGCTTTTGATAACGTTGATTGGACTAAATTGTTTGACATTTTGAAATCGATTGGAATAAAGTACAGGGATAGGAGGGTGATATACAATCTATACAGAAACCAGACAGCAGTCATTCGAGTTGAAGGACATGAGAGAGAAGCAGGTATTCGGAAAGGTGTAAGGCAAGGCTGCAACTTATCACCCATACTTTTCAATCTTTACATTGAACAAGCAATGAAGGAAATTAGAGAAAAATTTAAAGTGGGAGTGAAGATTCAAGGAGAAATAATTTCAACTCTGAGATTTGCTGATGACATCGTCATCTTGGCCAACAAGCCTGAGGATTTGAATGAGTTTTTGAATGGTATGGACTCCGTCTTACGGAAAGAATTCATGATGAAAATTAATAAATGTAAAACAAAAATACTGGAATGCAGCCGAAATAAATCAGAAACCTCTATGGAGATCAAATTGGCAGGTGAAAAGCTGAAGGAAGTAGGAGATTTCTGTTACTTAGGAAGCAGAATAACCAGTGATGGACGAAGCAAAGAGGATATAAAAAGTAGGTTGGCTCAGGCAAGAAAAGCATTTCTACAAAAAAGGAATCTGCTGACATCGAATATAGATTTAGGTATTAGGAAGTCATTTTTGAAAGCCTTTGTCTGGAGCGTGGCGCTCTATGGAAATGAAACTTGGACTATTGGTGCAGCAGAAAAGAGGAGAATTGAAGCATTTGAAATGTGGTGCTACAGGAGAATGATGAAGATCAGATGGGTAGATAGGGTTACAAACAAAGAGGTATTAAGACGAGTGGGAGAGGAGAGATGTTTCTGGCGACTGCTAATGAAGAGAAGAGATAGGTTGGTAGGACACATACTAAGACACCCAGGAATAGCAAGCTTAGTTATGGAAGGAAGGGTCGAGGACAAGAACTGTAGGGGTAGACCAAGGTTAGAATATGTTAAACAGATTGCCTCGGATGTAGGGTGTGGTAGCTATGTAGAGATGAAACGATTAGCTCAGGACAGGGAGGCATGGAGAGCTGCATCAAACCAGTCAAAAGACTGAAGACTCAAACAACAACATTTTACAAGTGTCATTTCTGAATGTTTGAATTGAATACTTATTGTAATAAATAATAAAACAACTGGACACACTTTTATTATTTGAACTTTAACTCTAACATTCTAACTCTAACAAACACAATTCACAATCCATCCTTTGGTCTGTTACGTAGTGGTGGTGGGATTTATAGTTACTATATCTCACAACCATATGGTGGTACGCGAGAGCTTCTCATCTCTTAAAGTGGTACATACTCAAAAAAGTTTGGGAAACACTGCTCTAGTGTATAATCATGTGAAGATGTTGTTCTGTAAAATAACAGCTTTAATATACCTGGCGTTAATTTATAGTTTATGTTTTTAATAATGACACCAGTACGAGTAAATTTAATAGATGATTCACCAATTTTAAAACCATCATCTTCATATCGAACACCATGGGTAGTATCGTGTTTTTTTGTAAAGAGTATTGTCAGATAGGGTCCCAGCTTTGATCTATAATAATTTTTAATGTGTTTTAATTCATCATTATGTTGAGGCGTGGATAAAAATTCAGACAATGTAGGCTGCTTGGAAGTAGAGGGTGTTTCAACAATGATAGATTTTGTTTTTAAAAACTGTGTAAGGGGTGATGATTTTTCTTGAGGAGTAAACACTTGATTATCCTCATCATCAACATCGCTAGAACTATTCAATTCCTCTTCTCCCTCTTCCACAGGGACCTCTTGTAGAGTCTGTGTGGCTTGTAAAACAGTGGGTAGCTTTTCAGATGGCTTGAAAGATGGTTTAAACATGGCTTTTACATGAGGCGCTAAATGTTGTTGAATAAACAAAGAATTATTCGCACGTGATCGTTTCAATTGACGAAACGTTTGGCGAATAGTATTTTTTGCTGTAATAATATGCTTTTTCAATTGATTCTCTGCTAACGCCATGGTGTCTCAACAAATGATTTAAGAGGGAATGAGATAGTCCCTTAAATAGTAATAAAATGATCAAATCCTATGCGACAACATCCCTGGTTAAGTTCACTTTGTCTGTCAATGACCAAACAGGCATGGCGTTGGGTGTTCCAGTATTTGGCACACAATTCAGTAAACGTTTGAAACGTCATATCTGGATTGACATGTTCATTAAAAATGTGGCGACTATTACGCTCAACCTGGCGAAATAAAACAATGACATTCGCATTGTCACGAATACATTGTTTAGACATTTTGGAATAAGGTTGTCCAAGATAAAAGCAATCGATATGTTTGTGACGACCCATGCTGAAATAGCTTTGAATGACGGCTTGTTCAGTGGATACATCATCGAAAATCATGAGTGAATCAGGCTTCTCCGCATCGGGGCAATAACATTTTCTTGCATGGAAAACGTAAAATAACCTATATTCTCGGTCTCTAATTCAGACATGACTTGATCCAGAAACATGTAGAGGGTCTGGTAGAGGGATTTTGCCAAGATATAAATATTTTGAAAACGCAGACCATTTGGTGCTGTGATGAGCGTGAGCAAAAGATTGGTCTTTCCAAATCCTGAAGGTCCCGCGATGATGCAGCGAATGGAAGACGAAACAGTAAGCCGTGGCGTTGTTCATGTGATGTAGGATAGAGATTGGAAACCATGTCTCCCACGGGGAATGACTCTTGCTGCTTAACAATCTTCCTATCAACTAAGGGTCAAAGAGGCTAGCAGGCTGTCTATATACATGGAACCAAGCCTTATGATAGAAACAATACACCAGTACTACAGGTTGACGATGGATGTCTTTGGACGTGCGTTAATGTTCAAGACCAAGACTATCCCCTTACATGATCCTAAACAAGAGGCATATACTGCCAATAAACACTATGTGGATAGGTCTGTGGTGGCACGCACTAAACAGGGAGATTATGACTTTATGGGAAAGTGGTTAACCTATGTCAAGCAACCTACAGTGACTACGGATGCCACCACAAATATGTATGTGGATAACACGGTGCGAGCGTTATATGACAAAGAGCCCCAGTTTACTATGGATGGCTATACGGCTAATCATCACCGTATTATTCACGTGAAAGACCCACAAGAAGATGATGATGTTTGCACTAAACGCTACCTCACCTACCAAATGAAAATACTTTATAAATTTGTGCCAGCCATATGTTTAGTGTACCTTACCAATCAAAGACCTGCGGATGACAGGAACCATTTACCGCTAGTGAATGACCACCTTATGTATGTGTTTTCTTCAGGTTTAACACGTTATCGATTACACAATGATGTAACCATTCATATTTTACAATCTATGCCTGATGATAAATATTTACACGTAGAGATAAACAGTCATAGGCTCTTGGTACACAACAATCAAACAGTGAAAGCAGGCGACGAATTATCATTTCATCTCAATCTTAAATGGGAAGAAAAGCATGCAGGAAACACAACAAACGATTTCCCGCTTTATGTGGAAGTTGAATACACAGCCATCAAATAATGATCACACGTTACTTGTCACTCAAACTTGCTTGTGAAAGGTTGTTCGTCATCATCATGGTAAAACAAAGATATGTGGTGAAAAAGACTAAATAAAAGACCCTGTCATCGTCAAAGAATGAGGTTAAGGCATTGGTTGACAAGCCCTTGCGAATGAAAAAGTAAAAAATAACGTTCTGACGATAAAGAACGTCCTGAAAGAAGCACAGAGACGTGTTATTCCAAAAAGTAATTGACAGGTTTCAAAACAAGACCGAGTGATTCCTGTCCCCAATCGAGCCGGATTTTACCTGCTTTATCCTCTGGTCTGGCTGCCCTGGGTACACTTTTAGGCGGTGCCAGTGCTGTGGCTAAAACCATTAAAGCTGTACAGCAAGGCAAGCAACAATTAAAAGAAAGTCAGCGACACAATGAAACGATGGAAGCGATTGCTACGGGGGCAAGAAACACAAATTTAAAGCCAGCCTGTTATAAACAAGGACTTGGGATTTATCTATCTTCAAATAAAAATAAAAAATTGCCATAGCAAGACCATGAAGAAGTCAAAAGATACGCCAAACAACTAAAGCTTTCTCATTTTCAAGGTGTGTTTATGCGGAACCAATTACCACCAAGGCAATGGGAACAGGAAAGTGCTGTCCTAAACCTAGATGATTACCGAGGGCCAGGAATCCATAATGTACCCTATCTGAAAGAGGGTTCCACGATATGATACTTTGACAGTTTTGGGAATTTTCCCCCGCCCGTGGATCTAGTTACATTTTTTGGAAACAGAACCAAGATATATTATAATGTGAAACGTCAGCAAAAGTTTAACAGCGAAGATATTGGGCGTTTTTGTTTAATGTTTTACATAAGACACAGCCTAAACAAAAACGTCAATAGTATGTCAGCATAAAGTAAGACGTTTACACTGCAAGGACGTGGACCTGAAGTCAGCCTACACTTTTACCCTCCTATTGAATTGAGTGAAAGACCTTATGGGTTGGGACTTGTTTCTCTTGAAACGTACAATCGATTATACAACATACGTAAAAATGTGAACAACAAGTTCTACTTTGATGATTCTGTGCTAATCCTGAACCCTGGTGGATATACGATAGATGATATTTATGAACACATTTATGTGGTGCTGGTCAACCAATATGGTTTAAGGTCATTTCTTGATGGAACACGTAAGTTTGAACTTACAGGAAATAACTACACTCATCGCTGCAGTATTTTATCGACGTTTAATATTGACTTTCAACAACAGTCCTATTCCATTGGTCCTTTATCAGGATTTAAACCACGAGTGTTGGAACCCAACGAGAAACACGATTCGGACCATGAAGTGAAATTGATTGAGGACCATCACGTGTCGGTGACGTGTAATATTATTAGCAATGTGTACACCAATCAAGAGCCATCGCATTCAATTTATGATTTTATTGTGACATCCCCCAATGGCTCCATTATTCGTGAAACCCTCCAGTGGTGCTTTTTCATTCTGTGGCTGTTGATCATATTGGTAATATAACTTTAATACTGATCAATAGAGATCAAAAACTCATTCAACTAGAATCTACCACACCAGTGACTTACAAGTTAGTTTTAAAGCCACTATGAAGATGGTGTATAAAACAACAACACCGACTAGGAATGGAGTTAGTTGTTTGCCACGTGAATGCACGTTAACACCTAAGGACAAGCAGATTTTACAGCATCTGGGTTACCACGTCAACCCCCATGATGAATTCTATCCTAGAGCTAGTGAACCGCATCGAGGAGCAAGAAGGGGTGGTAAGAATTGACCCTCATCCCTATCAAGCTCAAACACCTGGACTAAATTACAATGATGAAATTCAATTTGTCATCAACAACCAAGATATTTACACCCTACCGCATGAATGTGTCATTCCGATTGAAGGTCGGCTCACAAAAGCCGATGGTTCTACACCCACGACATCCAAGTTAGCCAACCATGCTTTTGCATTTCTCTTTACTGAGGTGAGCTATGTGATTAACGATATTGTGGTGGATAGCACTCGAAATGTGGGTATTTCAAGTGTCATGAAACTATACCCCTCTTATAATGAGGAAGAAGGTAAAACACTTTGCATGGCAGGTTTGTTCCCTGACTCGAAAAATGACTGGATGGTACACACCGAACGCACCTTTACTGGATTTTTACTTCTTAAACTTATGTTAGGCTTTCCCGAATATCACCAGCGTATTGTGGTCAACGCAAGACAAGTGCTTTATTTGGTCAGAGACAGGAGTGATAATAATGCACTCAAGGGAACCGAAGATGCACCCATAGCTTCCAAAATTCAACTACAACGAATGCTCTGGAAAGTACCGCATGTGACCCTTTCCGATAGCAAAAAACTGGAAATGCTGAAGATTGTGGGAAGAGATATGCATTTACCCAGGGATTTAGAAGCTGGGCGCTCCATGAGTTCCCCTTATTCCCAACCACCACCACACACAGTTCGTCAGTAAAAAGAGCACGCTGTACAGAGAGACCTCTTTACATTATAGTGGGATTTCAAGCCAATCGCAAGTATCAACACACCAAAGATGCCACGCAATTTGATCACCTGCAATTGAGAAATGCACATGTTTTCCTCAACGGAGCTGTTTTTCCCTATGAAGGACTGGAATTGGATATTTTAAATACGTTTTGCCCCCTCTTTGAATTGTTTTCTAAATTTTGGTGGTCGTATTATCAAAAAGACAATTGCCCCATGTTGTCACCCAAAGCGTTTAAGGCAAGGGCACCACTGATTGTCATTTATTATTCCTACTTGTAAGAGTTTGTCAAGCAATCCAATATTGACATCCGACTAGATTTTGAAACGCATGACAATGTACCAGCCAATACGACCGACTACTGTTTGATTATTCATCACAAACAAGTCAACTATTATCCACTGTCCAACCAAGTGACTAGTGTATAAATAACTGGCCAACCAATGACAAGCAGCTCAGTCATGCATTGTTTTAAAGCCTCAAGTGGTGTCACACCCACGAATTTAAAACCTGAGGAACAACGTTTCAGGACCTTTGTAACGTGGCCTGTGCCTTTCAAGAACTCTCAAGCCTTGGCAGCGGCTGGTTTCTATTATTTAAAAACAAGAGATGATTTGAAATGTGTGTTTTGTTCCATCACCATAGACCAATGGGAAGAGAGTGATGAACCTATGCAGGAACATCAGTGCTGGTCACCAGCCTGTCCCTACCTCTGTAGATTGGATGTGGGCAATATACCCAGCCATTCAAAATACCCCTCACTAGTGCCTCTGAGTGATGGAAAAAGTTATGATACGGGTGGACCTTATGGTGTCAACGGTGCTTCGGTGAGCAGGTCACTGTCAAAAACACTCAGTTTAGAGATGCCATGGATGCTATAAGCACAAAAACTGTATTGTTGTATGAGTTGGTACCGTCCCTATCCCAAAATGACAAAAGAATGTGAAATTTGTTATGCCTATAAAAATTATGTAATAAAAATAGGTTGTTGTTATTATCATTTATAATGTCACCTGTCATACCCTAACCTTAGTGAGCAAAATGATAGTGGGCACAATTTGTTTTTACTAGAATGGGAGGTAAGTAGATGCCATTGGTACACCTTAGTCGTCGATAGTCAGTCGTCAGTTGGACTTGGTGCAGGGAAGCGTCAACATGTTGCGTACGCTGATTGTCGATTGCCAAGGGTTTAAATTTGGAGATAACAAATTTATATTTAAGGAAGTGGCCATGATCGGTTGTTCCACATTTTGGATATCACAAGCTACCCATTTGGTGCTATGCTTTTTCTTTGTTGTGTGAAAAAGATCGAAGACAAACCGAATGGATTGAAAATCATTTGCAACAAAACTGGAATCAAGGAACCACTTCGTATACATATTTAGACAAGGTAATGAAAGCCCATTTGTCCTCAGCCAATGTGGTATTTGTAAAAGTTAATGAAAAACGCCAATGGCTACAACAGTTTTTGGCTCCTTAATGTCAATGTATCGATTTGATGGACTTGGGGTGCCCCTCGCTGCAAACGCTAATGGACTACGGTCCCTGTGGCAACATTACCAATAAAGCCCTGGCACATGTGTGGCATCTCTTTCATTGGTTAGCCGCCAATGCCTGCTGGGAGTTGTTACATAAAATTAAAACTCAAGGTTTACCAGTGGATGATAACATTGAGATTCCAACAAGCGAGGTGTAAACATCTACAGTTTGTTCTAGGGCGGAGGGGAGCGCTACAAATAAGAAAACTAGACAGTTTTACCAAAGAGGAATTATTGGCGCTTCCAAAATCGTTCATTTATTATGTGGCAGCGAATGCAGTAAAATAAATCTGGAAAAATGTACCAAAATCGTGGACTCAAGACCCAGTGTTAAGTGAATTGCAACCGTGTATGGATTATGAACACCATAAGCAAGTGGCCATGGCAAAAATACCATCTATGCGACAGTGATCTACTTGCTAGTTGGTCAAACTCTATCACGGTCATACAAGTGAGTGTAAAGACTTTGTTTCCTCATTCCACGGGTGTGATGGCGAGAAAAAAGCAACAACAACAACATCGACGCAGGAAGAGGAAGATCAAACCTTTTCGCCGTCGATGGAAAAATATATGTCATACCTGTACTGGTCGTGGCGTCATTGACAAATTCATTAATCGTTTACCTTTTGAAATCCACCTATCTGGGTATCTCTATCGTGGTCCTGGAACTCGCCTTGAAGAACGTTTGCAGCGTGGCGATGTACCTATGAAACCCCGGATCAAGCATGCAAAGAACATAACCTTTCTTATCGCCATAGTCATCCTGCATTAAGACGTGCGGCTAAACGCTAAACGCTAAACAACGTTTGACATCGTGTGATGCCTCAGTGTGAGAGAGGTTGGCAGCCCTGATTGTCATTAGTGCACTAGCGCTTAGTGACAGCCCAGCGGGGCTAACGAAGCGACCCGAATACTCACGACCACAACCGATCATCCATCGCCCTTCACGATCTTTTGACACGCACCGAGACAGACCAGCGCAGCGGGGCAAACCGAACGTGCCAGAAACTTCACAACCAAGACCGATCATTAGGGCTAGGATTTTTATACAAATACATATTCCTTCCCTTTGCTTATACATAACTAAAATGATAAATGCCCATGAATTTGAACCTTAGCTATCATATAATTACAATTTATTGTTGCACATTTTACATATTTGATCATAATTATATTTGTTTTAGATATTTTTACTTTAAAAATAATATTCTGTATTTTTATTTTACATATTTGATCAAAATGAGATTTTTTAAACATAACCTTACTTGATTGATTTAAAATTACGTATTCTGTCTCTTACTGTAAAAGAAAAATATTTTTTCGCAAGTGAAATATATTGGTTCACTAGAAACTCAGGTACATGAAACGGATTTTCCAAGCAATTCAGAAGCTGTTGAGAAAGGACCAGGGATGATATTAGTGGAGATAAGGGGATGGACACCCTGCCATAGACTCAGCGGCTGGACTTAAGTTTATTTCAGTTGTCCAGTGAGTGCCGAGACTCTAAGAATTAACGCACAGAACAACAAATCAAGCGATTATACACAGAACAAATAGCCCGTCGATAAACGAAAGAAAAATGGCTGCCCAAGGATCATGCCTCGCTTGGTGGAAGAGGTTGGCTGATCGGTTATATTCGTGAGCATTCGGGTCACTTCGTTAGCCCCGCTGGGCTGTCTCTAAGCGCTAGTGTTAGTGCTATGAAAGGAAAGTTAATGATGAGTGGACATGAACATTGAAAAAAGGATTGAGGAATGGGTATTTTTTGTATTCTGTTTTTGTAAAGCTCTTTGTGTTGTGAAATTTAAAAAATGTTTACCAAACCTCGATGTCTTTTAATTTTAAAAATGGTGAAAGCCATTTCTTAATTTTTCATTTTTCTAACATTTAAAATTTAAAAATTTTACTTTACATTTTTATAATAGCACACTTTATTTACATTCCCCTTGTTCAGTTTTCACATTCTGTACATTCTTAATTCATTTTTATCCATAATAAAAAACCAAAATTTTACAGTAAAATGTATTACTAATCTTCTTTTTACTAAACTACAGTAGACTAACATTATACATTATACTTACAGTTTTTACAAATATATCACAATAGAAAACACACTACAAATAATACAATATGGTGAATATCGGACTTAAGTAAAGTAATAGTTGTCAATGCTACTGTTTCCCCCAGCAAAAGTATCAAATGAGTTGGGTATAATGAATCTTTTATTGTCTTCATTACTTAAAGCAATTTTGTTCAGCAAATTAGTACGTAGCTGATGAATTTTACTTTTACATACACACATATTCTTATATAATATAGGTGGGTTACTAAGTATACAGTTCATATAATCACTTATATCTAACTCTTTACTAACAACATTCTTTTTACTCCTTTTAATTTCTTCATTACTACATTATGAATTGTCATACAGCTATATGATTAAATTTTGTGCCTACAAAAGTGTCTATAACTACACCAGCACATACATCCTTAAATTTTACATGAACCTTTTTGTTTACTAGAGGTAAATGGTAGATATTATCCTTGGGTCACTTGCATCAAACTTATTTTGATAAAAATCATCAGTTTTAAAGTCATAAATAAAAGAATCTGTATGTGTGTAGAATAATTTAGCATTATCATGATAGTTTTTCTTTACATAATCATAGTGACATTCATACATAAGTGCTTTTGACAATTCTAAAATGGAGTAACCCACATATATGGGTTTGTTTTAGGTTACTTTAAGGCGATTCATTTCTATTACAACTAAATCCTCATGAATAATTGAACAGCTATGGAAGTTAGTCTTGCATATTGAGTAGTTGGCACCATACCTTTCAACATCATTCTCCCACATTGTTATTAGCTTTACTGTGCCCAAATCTAGGAATGGGTATTCCAAGTTTCAGACACCTAGATATCAAGGGAAAGGCTGTAGCAGCTTTTGAAAGTTCAGATATTTGAATATCGCGCTACATTGCTTCTCGAAGCCTTTCGAAGGAAATTACCGATAGTTGGATGGTAAATGACGTAGCGAGTAACAGCAGAGGTGGAGACTATTTATTGATTAAATAGTTAACTATGGAGCAGAGACTTGAGACTGGGATCAGATTACTGGCACGGCCAAATGAAAGAGCATGCAATTAGTATCAAGTAAATCGGACCAGGGATTCAAGAGATATGAGGATTTTTAGATATCAGGCGATGACGCGTGACCCTGACCGTTTTTGTATAAAAGCAAGCTGGAGCAGGCTTAGTTAGCTCAATTCATCACAAGCACTTGGCGAACAAGTTGCGTCTACGCTGAGCCAAGGCACATGGTTGCCGCCTCTACGAAGAAGTACTTTTCAAATCGTGATAGTCACGAGAAGTGCTGCGCAAACGAGTTGGAACTTAGTAAGTTTCTGGTGAGGAGAATCACTGAGGTGATTGTTTTTCTACAGACATTGGTGGAAATATTTATATTTCTTAAAGGACATATGCTAGACTTGGTCTAGAAAATAGTATATTGTCACAGTCCAATAGTAAATTAATACTTGGATGTTTAAATCCATTTAAAGTCAGTTTTCATATTTTGTAACTATTTAACCACTTCAATCCGTCAGTACATTGAAGAATAGTCTATAACGGTGGCGTTCATTAGTCTACGCAAGGGAAACTGCAGGTTGTCTAGCGCATGGCAGATGGTGATTTTAATAAACCATGCCCAGGGAACGATCTTCAGAACAGCCGTTAACTGCTTAGACTGTCAATGTTTTTCTTGTACTGATGAGATTACAGTGAGTTAAGTTACTACTGACACATTTAAGAAGAGATCGCTTAGATCTGACCCTTTTCAAACAAACTGTTATGGCTTTGTTAGAAGCCCATATTAAAATGGAACCACAGTTTATTAAAACGTCGAAGAATACTACCACTATGTCTGACTAGACGATTTGTGGGTCTACAATGGCGGCCGATACAAGGATTATACGTGCTTGTCCGATAGGGCATGTCTACGGATAAATCTGGTATAGACCAGGTTTACTACACTTCAAGAACATCAAGAAATGTAAGCCACATTTGAATTATTTTATGCTTAGCTAATTGGAACAAACTATTTTTTCTGCAGATGACCAACACATTTTTTTCGTCGTATTTAAAGCTTGTAATGATTTACGCAAGACTTGTTAGATTTATTCTGAGCATTTTCAGCACTCAGAACAGTTTAGGATCGATGACCGAGCATTTTGAGCATTTATTTGAATTTTTCATATTTTTGGGAAATCACGGTAATCAGCCGATGTAACTGTAAAAGTTAAATTTATTTTTGTTGAGGAATGGATATTTTTTCCATATTCGAAGGTTCGAACATGTGGATTCTCACATAATGAGATGATAATTAAACATATTTGAAATAATAATAATAATAATAATCCACTAAGAATAATAATAATAATTTTCATAATTTTTCTAAATAATTCTTGGATATTATATTTTATAATAATCATATGTATTGAGAAAGAGCCTATGAAGTAGTTGAAACATTTCTAGTTTGGAACAGGAGATTTTACGAAGGAGAGTGGTTAGCGCAAGCCCGCATTCAACCTACATTTCAGTTCTGGTTGAACAGTTGATATTTGCTATGAGCAAAGTATATGTTTCATATAACACGGAGAGGCATGAAACGGGAAGCAATTGATATTTGTATCAAATAGGATATTTTTGTATTTATATAAAATCATGACGTAAATACACTTCGAAAGTGAAATGAAGCTTTTCATGAGTATGGTAAATTCACGGGTTGAACTGAATGGTAAAATAAAATAAACTTGTAAGTTTATTAATCTTCCAGTGTTGATAACAAGCAGAGGCTTGATTTATTGTATAAATTTTTGGAAGATAATTTATGTGTGTGGAGTAGTTGTAATGCCATTCCCAGGTGCGCATGTTAAGTCGCAGGAATGAAGGTTATTTCGAGCATCAATCAAATAGCAGGTTCGATGGCTCAGGTTTATAGGAGGAGTATTGGAGCCACACATTTCGTCGTATGAATAACCCGAAGGTTATTTCTTTGAAACCATCAGTTCTTATTTCAACCTTGTTTACGAATTCCATTTAGAATTTGATTTTGCTAGAACCCGGATTTGTCATGATAGTAGTTTATTCTTCTACAGAGGAAGACCTTTGCCGTTGTTGTTATTGTAATATTGTGTTCTTACACAAATAGTAGAATGGGCCACTGCCAATTTAAAATAATTCTTTAACCACGGATAATTTGAAGGATATTTTCAATCCTAGTGCCATGAACTAAATGAATTCATTATAAGACTACAATTCTAATTTCCGCATTCTGTCGAAGAATTGCAAGTTGTGAAAGTTGCTAGAAATGGCCATAAATATAAATATTTTTTTCATAATAATTCCAAGTGGAAAATCTAATAGTTGAATGGTTCAACCATTTATTGATCAAGTTGATGATTCAGAAATCATATGTTTTGTTTGGAACTTGAAGTTCATAATCGAGTCACTTCTCGAATGTTTAATGTCAGAAGAACAATTAATTGTTGTTGTGCTTCGCACAGTTCTTCGATGCTATGCTCAATGGTCAAATACTTTTCAGATGTTGTTAATATGTGTTAATAATTTGTGTTGCTACGATGATAATAATAGTTTCAACGATATATTTTTGAAAACTGGAAAACAAATGAAAGTCTAAGAAATTCTATAAACATTTATTCTACGAGTGTTAATATCATGTAAATAGTCAAACAGTGATCTACGTTATTTCCAGTATGAACAATTCATTTTGCACTGGAGTTAATGTTAATAATTTTGGAACACAGTCCACAGGACTAACAATCGGACTTGTGTTTTCAAAAGATTGTCAAATGTGTTTGGAAGATTTCTGTATATTGTGTGTAAATAAGAGTGTGGATCGCCACACGTGGATGATGCTGCTTTGAGCATTATTCTTGCAGTCAGATTTTAACTTTAAATAAACTGAGATAATTTTACCAGATGTGTTTCACCCAATTAAATCTCCTTCTATCCTTATTGTTGCATTGAGCCAAAAATCAGCAAAGCATTTTTATAAATTTGATGTCGTTTTTGCGATTTGCTTTAACCCATCTGGCGCTCCGGGATATTTTGATTCTCGTGCTGACTGATTATTGGTAAAATGCATATGTGGTCGTGCGGACTCCGGTCTAAACGGGCACATAAAATAAGATAGAGAGAGAAATGGCTTCGAACGTGGGTCCCGATTTAGACATGGTCAATCGCATGCCGATTTGAAATTGTGATAACTTTTATAGAAATATTTTGGGAGTTGAGAGATGTCTGGTTTGGATGAATAAATTAGTAGGAAACCCAATTAGTGGGAAAATTAAAAATTTAACTGGTTAATAATTAGAATGGGTTTCATTATTTTTGATAATGGCTTAACCATTAGGGCGTCAAGTAAATTCAGTAGTACAACGTTCGATGACTGGAGATACACATTATTAGAATCCAGGTGGAGGATATGTGAGAACTAGCATATTTTTCTTGTGATATTATGGTAAATGTAATTCGTAAAAGTAAAGAATTTTGTTTTTCCATCACGTCGATATTAGGACAAATCTCATTTTATTATAGTGTTCCAATTAGCTATTCATATTTCTTGTTCTAGTTATAAGCTTGTGTTTGCCACTGTTGTATACCCCTAAGTTTTGAATAATTGAAATTATGGAAGAAATGATGAGGATGATGAGGAGTTTGGAGGAGAGTTCGAAACAGGCTGGACTGCGTGTAGCAGCCATTATGAAAGAGAATATTGAGGCTTTAGAAAAGAAACTTAAAGAAAATTCTGATAATTTGAAAGAAAGTTTAGATGATAAACTTAAAGAAAATTCTGAATCTTTAGAAAATAAACTTAAAGAAAATTCTGATTCTTTAGAAAATAAACTTAAAGAAAATTCTGATTCTTTGGAAAGTAAACTTAAAGAAAATTCTGATTCTTTAGAAAACAGGTTAAAAGGGAATTTGAAAGAAAATTTAAACAGTAAATTTAATTCAATGGAAAGTAAATTTAAAGAGAATTCTGAAATTTTGAAAATGACACTTGAAGGTAAAATGAATAAATTATGCGATAAAACACATGAGCTCGAAACTTCGTTAGCTACTAACGCAAGTTTAATGGACGATAAATTTCGTGATGCCGATCTTCGATCCCAAAGCTTAGCTGATAGGATAGAACATGGTCTTAGGAAAGTTGGTGAAGACATGGTCAACCTGGAAGTCAGAGTGAAGAAGGAGAGTAACGAGATGGGAATTCTAGTTGTTCAGCGTTTAACGGAACAATTCAAGGAACTTGTCATGGGAGAAATAAGAGAAGGAGTGATTCATGAATTGCAAACTGAGATTAAAACCACAGTTGTCAATGAAATTAAAGACACACTCAAGCTGGAGAATCAAGAGGGAATCAAGGAGATTAGGGAATCTTTGTCATCCCACATTGAAGTAATTGCCAAGGATATTCAAGCAACTCAGAAGGACATATCAGATATGACAGGGTCATTGAAAAGTCATGAGGCGGTTGTGAACCAGATATCCATTGATGTTAAAGACAATTGTAAAGAGACTGAAGCAATCAAGAAGATGGCAGAAGAAAACCAGAAGGAACTTGAGGCTATGAAAACTCAAATAAAGGATGAGAAACAGTCGGATCATCTGTTGAAAATGCCGAATGTAAGGGGAAAGGAACCGATACAGATAAATCTAGGAGGAGCTAGAGAGACTGAAAGACAGGATGAGGTCAGGACAGTATTTCAATCCAACCCCATAACTGTATTTAAGAATATAGAAGACAAGCCTTCTAAGTTTTCAGGGCGAGATTCTGTAACACCCGTGGAATTTTTGAGAGAAGCAGGTGATTATCTGAAAGATTCTAAGATCCCTAAAGAAAGACAGATCAGGGTAATAGGGAAGTTCTTGGAAGGTCCCGCACTTTTGTGGTTTAGAGCATTTAGATCCACTCTAAATACTTTTGAGGAGTTTTCTCGTGGGTTATTGAAGAAGTTTTGGTCCCCTGAAACCCAACAGCAAGTTAGAGCAGAGTTGTATTCGAAGAGATTCTCGACGTCACAACCTACTCGATACTCTACATATTTTTCTGGACAGCTGTCTAAACTCCAACATTTAGATCCGCCGATGCCAGATAACGAGTTGATTACTGCATTGATACGTCAATTTCCAGCAGACGTCCAGAGGACTTTGATCGCTGCTGATATCTACAATATGGAACAGTTTGATGAAGTATTGCAAAAGCTGGATCATACAAACGCTCAATTCTTCCATCAGAAGGGAGCAAAGAATAATAACGCTGTGTATGCTGTTATGGCTGACAGTTATTCTCAGACACCTCGAGAGATTCGAGAGGAGCGAGAAGAGAAATCGCCGAGGGAAGATTCCAATACGAGAGGATGGAACCAATACCGTAACAGATACAGTTACAAACCATATGCAAGACCGGATGGTGGTAATCGATACAACACTCGATGGAGAAGACCACGAGATACTCAAGGAAGGTACCAGGAAAGAAGATCCTATGGTAATAACTATAATAACAGAGGGAATGTAGATGCTCGTCAGTCCAATGAAGAGTTTAACAAGGACACGAGGAAAAACTTGGAAGCAAGACACCAAGATAACTTACAATTTGTGGAGCAGAGGCCCAATGATCCAGGTCCATCGGGAACACAACAATCCCGGGGGAATGGTAAAATTAAGGATTTTGAATATTGTGGAAGTAAACAATAATGGAAGCTATGAAGTAGCTAATACACGAACTGGTAACATCGTGGGAACTTATAATGCATCGAATCTGAAGATCTATTATTCAAGAACCAGATAATTTAATGTGTAGATAGGAAAAATAAAAATTTTTCAATTTTTATTTTTTGCTAGGTATGGGGTGGATGTGCCCAAATCTAGGAATGGGTATTCCAAGTTTCAGACACCTAGATATCAAGGGAAAGGCTGTAGCAGCTTTTGAAAGTTCAGATATTTGAATATCGCGCTACATTGCTTCTCGAAGCCTTTCGAAGGAAATTACCGATAGTTGGATGGTAAATGACGTAGCGAGTAACAGCAGAGGTGGAGACTATTTATTGATTAAATAGTTAACTATGGAGCAGAGACTTGAGACTGGGATCAGATTACTGGCACGGCCAAATGAAAGAGAATGCAATTAGTATCAAGTAAATCGGACCAGGGATTCAAGAGATATGAGGATTTTTAGATATCAGGCGATGACGCGTGACCCTGACCGTTTTTGTATAAAAGCAAGCTGGAGCAGGCTTAGTTAGCTCAATTCATCACAAGCACTTGGCGAACAAGTTGCGTCTACGCTGAGCCAAGGCACATGGTTGCCGCCTCTACGAAGAAGTACTTTTCAAATCGTGATAGTCACGAGAAGTGCTGCGCAAACGAGTTGGAACTTAGTAAGTTTCTGGTGAGGAGAATCACTGAGGTGATTGTTTTTCTACAGACATTGGTGGAAATATTTATATTTCTTAAAGGACATATGCTAGACTTGGTCTAGAAAATAGTATATTGTCACAGTCCAATAGTAAATTAATACTTGGATGTTTAAATCCATTTAAAGTCAGTTTTCATATTTTGTAACTATTTAACCACTTCAATCCGTCAGTACATTGAAGAATAGTCTATAACGGTGGCGTTCATTAGTCTACGCAAGGGAAACTGCAGGTTGTCTAGCGCATGGCAGATGGTGATTTTAATAAACCATGCCCAGGGAACGATCTTCAGAACAGCCGTTAACTGCTTAGACTGTCAATGTTTTTCTTGTACTGATGAGATTACAGTGAGTTAAGTTACTACTGACACATTTAAGAAGAGATCGCTTAGATCTGACCCTTTTCAAACAAACTGTTATGGCTTTGTTAGAAGCCCATATTAAAATGGAACCACAGTTTATTAAAACGTCGAAGAATACTACCACTATGTCTGACTAGACGATTTGTGGGTCTACAATGGCGGCCGATACAAGGATTATACGTGCTTGTCCGATAGGGCATGTCTACGGATAAATCTGGTATAGACCAGGTTTACTACACTTCAAGAACATCAAGAAATGTAAGCCACATTTGAATTATTTTATGCTTAGCTAATTGGAACAAACTATTTTTTCTGCAGATGACCAACACATTTTTTTCGTCGTATTTAAAGCTTGTAATGATTTACGCAAGACTTGTTAGATTTATTCTGAGCATTTTCAGCACTCAGAACAGTTTAGGATCGATGACCGAGAATTTTGAGCATTTATTTGAATTTTTCATATTTTTCGGAAATCACGGTAATCAGCCGATGTAACTGTAAAAGTTAAATTTATTTTTGTTGAGGAATGGATATTTTTTCCATATTCGAAGGTTCGAACATGTGGATTCTCACATAATGAGATGATAATTAAACATATTTGAAATAATAATAATAATAATAATCCACTAAGAATAATAATAATAATTTTCATAATTTTTCTAAATAATTCTTGGATATTATATTTTATAATAATCATATGTATTGAGAAAGAGCCTATGAAGTAGTTGAAACATTTCTAGTTTGGAACAGGAGATTTTACGAAGGAGAGTGGTTAGCGCAAGCCCGCATTCAACCTACATTTCAGTTCTGGTTGAACAGTTGATATTTGCTATGAGCAAAGTATATGTTTCATATAACACGGAGAGGCATGAAACGGGAAGCAATTGATATTTGTATCAAATAGGATATTTTTGTATTTATATAAAATCATGACGTAAATACACTTCGAAAGTGAAATGAAGCTTTTCATGAGTATGGTAAATTCACGGGTTGAACTGAATGGTAAAATAAAATAAACTTGTAAGTTTATTAATCTTCCAGTGTTGATAACAAGCAGAGGCTTGATTTATTGTATAAATTTTGGGAAGATAATTTATGTGTGTGGAGTAGTTGTAATGCCATTCCCAGGTGCGCATGTTAAGTCGCAGGAATGAAGGTTTTTTCGAGCATCAATCAAATAGCAGGTTCGATGGCTCAGGTTTATAGGAGGAGTATTGGAGCCACACATTTCGTCGTATGAATAACCCGAAGGTTATTTCTTTGAAACCATCAGTTCTTATTTCAACCTTGTTTACGAATTCCATTTAGAATTTGATTTTGCTAGAACCCGGATTTGTCATGATAGTAGTTTATTCTTCTACAGAGGAAGACCTTTGCCGTTGTTGTTATTGTAATATTGTGTTCTTACACAAATAGTAGAATGGGCCACTGCCAATTTAAAATAATTCTTTAACCACGGATAATTTGAAGGATATTTTCAATCCTAGTGCCATGAACTAAATGAATTCATTATAATACTACAATTCTAATTTCCGCATTCTGTCGAAGAATTGCAAGTTGTGAAAGTTGCTAGAAATGGCCATAAATATAAATATTTTTTTCATAATAATTCCAAGTGGAAAATCTAATAGTTGAATGGTTCAACCATTTATTGATCAAGTTGATGATTCAGAAATCATATGTTTTGTTTGGAACTTGAAGTTCATAATCGAGTCACTTCTCGAATGTTTAATGTCAGAAGAACAATTAATTGTTGTTGTGCTTCGCACAGTTCTTCGATGCTATGCTCAATGGTCAAATACTTTTCAGATGTTGTTAATATGTGTTAATAATTTGTGTTGCTACGATGATAATAATAGTTTCAACGATATATTTTTGAAAACTGGAAAACAAATGAAAGTCTAAGAAATTCTATAAACATTTATTCTACGAGTGTTAATATCATGTAAATAGTCAAACAGTGATCTACGTTATTTCCAGTATGAACAATTCATTTTGCACTGGAGTTAATGTTAATAATTTTGGAACACAGTCCACAGGACTAACAATCGGACTTGTGTTTTCAAAAGATTGTCAAATGTGTTTGGAAGATTTCTGTATATTGTGTGTAAATAAGAGTGTGGATAGCCACACGTGGATGATGCTGCTTTGAGCATTATTCTTGCAGTCAGATTTTAACTTTAAATAAACTGAGATAATTTTACCAGATGTGTTTCACCCAATTAAATCTCCTTCTATCCTTATTGTTGCATTGAGCCAAAAATCAGCAAAGCATTTTTATAAATTTGATGTCGTTTTTGCGATTTGCTTTAACCCATCTGGCGCTCCGGGATATTTTGATTCTCGTGCTGACTGATTATTGGTAAAATGCATATGTGGTCGTGCGGACTCCGGTCTAAACGGGCACATAAAATAAGATAGAGAGAGAAATGGCTTCGAACGTGGGTCCCGATTTAGACATGGTCAATCGCATGCCGATTTGAAATTGTGATAACTTTTATAGAAATATTTTGGGAGTTGAGAGATGTCTGGTTTGGATGAATAAATTAGTAGGAAACCCAATTAGTGGGAAAATTAAAAATTTAACTGGTTAATAATTAGAATGGGTTTCATTATTTTTGATAATGGCTTAACCATTAGGGCGTCAAGTAAATTCAGTAGTACAACGTTCGATGACTGGAGATACACATTATTAGAATCCAGGTGGAGGATATGTGAGAACTAGCATATTTTTCTTGTGATATTATGGTAAATGTAATTCGTAAAAGTAAAGAATTTTGTTTTTCCATCACGTCGATATTAGGACAAATCTCATTTTATTATAGTGTTCCAATTAGCTATTCATATTTCTTGTTCTAGTTATAAGCTTGTGTTTGCCACTGTTGTATACCCCTAAGTTTTGAATAATTGAAATTATGGAAGAAATGATGAGGATGATGAGGAGTTTGGAGGAGAGTTCGAAACAGGCTGGACTGCGTGTAGCAGCCATTATGAAAGAGAATATTGAGGCTTTAGAAAAGAAACTTAAAGAAAATTCTGATAATTTGAAAGAAAGTTTAGATGATAAACTTAAAGAAAATTCTGAATCTTTAGAAAATAAACTTAAAGAAAATTCTGATTCTTTAGAAAATAAACTTAAAGAAAATTCTGATTCTTTGGAAAGTAAACTTAAAGAAAATTCTGATTCTTTAGAAAACAGGTTAAAAGGGAAATTGAAAGAAAATTTAAACAGTAAATTTAATTCAATGGAAAGTAAATTTAAAGAGAATTCTGAAATTTTGAAAATGACACTTGAAGGTAAAATGAATAAATTATGCGATAAAACACATGAGCTCGAAACTTCGTTAGCTACTAACGCAAGTTTAATGGACGATAAATTTCGCGATGCCGATCTTCGATCCCAAAGCTTAGCTGATAGGATAGAACATGGTCTTAGGAAAGTTGGTGAAGACATGGTCAACCTGGAAGTCAGAGTGAAGAAGGAGAGTAACGAGATGGGAATTCTAGTTGTTCAGCGTTTAACGGAACAATTCAAGGAACTTGTCATGGGAGAAATAAGAGAAGGAGTGATTCATGAATTGCAAACTGAGATTAAAACCACAGTTGTCAATGAAATTAAAGACACACTCAAGCTGGAGAATCAAGAGGGAATCAAGGAGATTAGGGAATCTTTGTCATCCCACATTGAAGTAATTGCCAAGGATATTCAAGCAACTCAGAAGGACATATCAGATATGACAGGGTCATTGAAAAGTCATGAGGCGGTTGTGAACCAGATATCCATTGATGTTAAAGACAATTGTAAAGAGACTGAAGCAATCAAGAAGATGGCAGAAGAAAACCAGAAGGAACTTGAGGCTATGAAAACTCAAATAAAGGATGAGAAACAGTCGGATCATCTGTTGAAAATGCCGAATGTAAGGGGAAAGGAACCGATACAGATAAATCTAGGAGGAGCTAGAGAGACTGAAAGACAGGATGAGGTCAGGACAGTATTTCAATCCAACCCCATAACTGTATTTAAGAATATAGAAGACAAGCCTTCTAAGTTTTCAGGGCGAGATTCTGTAACACCCGTGGAATTTTTGAGAGAAGCAGGTGATTATCTGAAAGATTCTAAGATCCCTAAAGAAAGACAGATCAGGGTAATAGGGAAGTTCTTGGAAGGTCCCGCACTTTTGTGGTTTAGAGCATTTAGATCCACTCTAAATACTTTTGAGGAGTTTTCTCGTGGGTTATTGAAGAAGTTTTGGTCCCCTGAAACCCAACAGCAAGTTAGAGCAGAGTTGTATTCGAAGAGATTCTCGACGTCACAACCTACTCGATACTCTACATATTTTTCTGGACAGCTGTCTAAACTCCAACATTTAGATCCGCCGATGCCAGATAACGAGTTGATTACTGCATTGATACGTCAATTTCCAGCAGACGTCCAGAGGACTTTGATCGCTGCTGATATCTACAATATGGAACAGTTTGATGAAGTATTGCAAAAGCTGGATCATACAAACGCTCAATTCTTCCATCAGAAGGGAGCAAAGAATAATAACGCTGTGTATGCTGTTATGGCTGACAGTTATTCTCAGACACCTCGAGAGATTCGAGAGGAGCGAGAAGAGAAATCGCCGAGGGAAGATTCCAATACGAGAGGATGGAACCAATACCGTAACAGATACAGTTACAAACCATATGCAAGACCGGATGGTGGTAATCGATACAACACTCGATGGAGAAGACCACGAGATACTCAAGGAAGGTACCAGGAAAGAAGATCCTATGGTAATAACTATAATAACAGAGGGAATGTAGATACTCGTCAGTCCAATGAAGAGTTTAACAAGGACACGAGGAAAAACTTGGAAGCAAGACACCAAGATAACTTACAATTTGTGGAGCAGAGGCCCAATGATCCAGGTCCATCGGGAACACAACAATCCCGGGGGAATGGTAAAATTAAGGATTTTGAATATTGTGGAAGTAAACAATAATGGAAGCTATGAAGTAGCTAATACACGAACTGGTAACATCGTGGGAACTTATAATGCATCGAATCTGAAGATCTATTATTCAAGAACCAGATAATTTAATGTGTAGATAGGAAAAATAAAAATTTTTCAATTTTTATTTTTTGCTAGGTGTGGGGTGGATGTGCCCAAATCTAGGAATGGGTATTCCAAGTTTCAGACACCTAGATATCAAGGGAAAGGCTGTAGCAGCTTTTGAAAGTTCAGATATTTGAATATCGCGCTACATTGCTTCTCGAAGCCTTTCGAAGGAAATTACCGATAGTTGGATGGTAAATGACGTAGCGAGTAACAGCAGAGGTGGAGACTATTTATTGATTAAATAGTTAACTATGGAGCAGAGACTTGTGACTGGGATCAGATTACTGGCACGGCCAAATGAAAGAGAATGCAATTAGTATCAAGTAAATCGGACCAGGGATTCAAGAGATATGAGGATTTTTAGATATCAGGGGATGACGCGTGACCCTGACCGTTTTTGTATAAAAGCAAGCTGGAGCAGGCTTAGTTAGCTCAATTCATCACAAGCACTTGGCGAACAAGTTGCGTCTACGCTGAGCCAAGGCACATGGTTGCCGCCTCTACGAAGAAGTACTTTTCAAATCGTGATAGTCACGAGAAGTGCTGCGCAAACGAGTTGGAACTTAGTAAGTTTCTGGTGAGGAGAATCACTGAGGTGATTGTTTTTCTACAGACATTGGTGGAAATATTTATATTTCTTAAAGGACATATGCTAGACTTGGTCTAGAAAATAGTATATTGTCACAGTCCAATAGTAAATTAATACTTGGATGTTTAAATCCATTTAAAGTCAGTTTTCATATTTTGTAACTATTTAACCACTTCAATCCGTCAGTACATTGAAGAATAGTCTATAACGGTGGCGTTCATTAGTCTACGCAAGGGAAACTGCAGGTTGTCTAGCGCATGGCAGATGGTGATTTTAATAAACCATGCCCAGGGAACGATCTTCAGAACAGCCGTTAACTGCTTAGACTGTCAATGTTTATTCTTGTACTGATGAGATTACAGTGAGTTAAGTTACTACTGACACATTTAAGAAGAGATCGCTTAGATCTGACCCTTTTCAAACAAACTGTTATGGCTTTGTTAGAAGCCCATATTAAAATGGAACCACAGTTTATTAAAACGTCGAAGAATACTACCACTATGTCTGACTAGACGATTTGTGGGTCTACAATGGCGGCCGATACAAGGATTATACGTGCTTGTCCGATAGGGCATGTCTACGGATAAATCTGGTATAGACCAGGTTTACTACACTTCAAGAACATCAAGAAATGTAAGCCACATTTGAATTATTTTATGCTTAGCTAATTGGAACAAACTATTTTTTCTGCAGATGACCAACACATTTTTTTCGTCGTATTTAAAGCTTGTAATGATTTACGCAAGACTTGTTAGATTTATTCTGAGCATTTTCAGCACTCAGAACAGTTTAGGATCGATGACCGAGAATTTTGAGCATTCATTTGAATTTTTCATATTTTTCGGAAATCACGGTAATCAGCCGATGTAACTGTAAAAGTTAAATTTATTTTTGTTGAGGAATGGATATTTTTTCCATATTCGAAGGTTCGAACATGTGGATTCTCACATAATGAGATGATAATTAAACATATTTGAAATAATAATAATAATAATAATCCACTAAGAATAATAATAATAATTTTCATAATTTTTCTAAATAATTCTTGGATATTATATTTTATAATAATCATATGTATTGAGAAAGAGCCTATGAAGTAGTTGAAACATTTCTAGTTTGGAACAGGAGATTTTACGAAGGAGAGTGGTTAGCGCAAGCCCGCATTCAACCTACATTTCAGTTCTGGTTGAACAGTTGATATTTGCTATGAGCAAAGTATATGTTTCATATAACACGGAGAGGCATGAAACGGGAAGCAATTGATATTTGTATCAAATAGGATATTTTTGTATTTATATAAAATCATGACGTAAATACACTTCGAAAGTGAAATGAAGCTTTTCATGAGTATGGTAAATTCACGGGTTGAACTGAATGGTAAAATAAAATAAACTTGTAAGTTTATTAATCTTCCAGTGTTGATAACAAGCAGAGGCTTGATTTATTGTATAAATTTTGGGAAGATAATTTATGTGTGTGGAGTAGTTGTAATGCCATTCCCAGGTGCGCATGTTAAGTCGCAGGAATGAAGGTTTTTTCGAGCATCAATCAAATAGCAGGTTCGATGGCTCAGGTTTATAGGAGGAGTATTGGAGCCACACATTTCGTCGTATGAATAACCCGAAGGTTATTTCTTTGAAACCATCAGTTCTTATTTCAACCTTGTTTACGAATTCCATTTAGAATTTGATTTTGCTAGAACCCGGATTTGTCATGATAGTAGTTTATTCTTCTACAGAGGAAGACCTTTGCCGTTGTTGTTATTGTAATATTGTGTTCTTACACAAATAGTAGAATGGGCCACTGCCAATTTAAAATAATTCTTTAACCACGGATAATTTGAAGGATATTTTCAATCCTAGTGCCATGAACTAAATGAATTCATTATAAGACTACAATTCTAATTTCCGCATTCTGTCGAAGAATTGCAAGTTGTGAAAGTTGCTAGAAATGGCCATAAATATAAATATTTTTTTCATAATAATTCCAAGTGGAAAATCTAATAGTTGAATGGTTCAACCATTTATTGATCAAGTTGATGATTCAGAAATCATATGTTTTGTTTGGAACTTGAAGTTCATAATCGAGTCACTTCTCGAATGTTTAATGTCAGAAGAACAATTAATTGTTGTTGTGCTTCGCACAGTTCTTCGATGCTATGCTCAATGGTCAAATACTTTTCAGATGTTGTTAATATGTGTTAATAATTTGTGTTGCTACGATGATAATAATAGTTTCAACGATATATTTTTGAAAACTGGAAAACAAATGAAAGTCTAAGAAATTCTATAAACATTTATTCTACGAGTGTTAATATCATGTAAATAGTCAAACAGTGTTCTACGTTATTTCCAGTATGAACAATTCATTTTGCACTGGAGTTAATGTTAATAATTTTGGAACACAGTCCACAGGACTAACAATCGGACTTGTGTTTTCAAAAGATTGTCAAATGTGTTTGGAAGATTTCTGTATATTGTGTGTAAATAAGAGTGTGGATCGCCACACGTGGATGATGCTGCTTTGAGCATTATTCTTGCAGTCAGATTTTAACTTTAAATAAACTGAGATAATTTTACCAGATGTGTTTCACCCAATTAAATCTCCTTCTATCCTTATTGTTGCATTGAGCCAAAAATCAGCAAAGCATTTTTATAAATTTGATGTCGTTTTTGCGATTTGCTTTAACCCATCTGGCGCTCCGGGATATTTTGATTCTCGTGCTGACTGATTATTGGTAAAATGCATATGTGGTCGTGCGGACTCCGGTCTAAACGGGCACATTACATCAACTCGCTTATCAACATTCCCCAGACTTTTTCCAAAAACACTATTATTCATTAGTTTATGAAAATCTTTCTCAAATGCATTTGTTGATCGTGTTCTTAAATTAATGTTCAGAACAATATATGTTTTGAGCCATGCTGACTGATGAAATTATAATACACGATGAATTTTAGTTAATTTTAATCCATGCTGTAGACACTGTTTCAAGTTTTGATAATGTATTACATATTTACATTTATCATTCACATCAGCAATTAACATTTTTGTTCGTGATGTAATGTACGTAGATTTCATATTCTCAGGACAAAATGGTAAATCATTATGTTCATCATGTACCTCTTTAGGGTACTCAAGATTTACCTCTAGAATATATCCTTTATCATCGTCATCATTTAAAGTATTAACATGTAAAACATCAGTTTCAGGTTGTGTCAGCCAGCGAAATTCTTTTAGTGGTAGATATTGACCCATAGCCCAACCATATTGGTTATTTGCATCGAGGTAGACAATATACTTTGACGCTTCACAATGGTTGGAGCTAGGTATGTATTTATTATATGCTTTAGAATATTGCCCACTATAATGGCATAATCCTCCTCGAATTGATGATTTTATAAAATTAATCATGTCTATATCAGTCATCAATTCTAAATTTACTTTTGTCTTTTTCAACATTGAAATAAAACTAAACCCAGGAGCAGGAAAATACTGACAAGGATCAAGGTCATAAGTTTTTATATAAACAATCCGAAAATTTTCAAAAACAACTGCTAATAATAACACATCTGTCTTCAAATATATGTCTGAAAATCCAACTAAAGTTTGAATGTCAAACGCGGTGAACGTTAGAACTTGATAGAGCGTTAATCAAATCTAACCTACATATTTAGCTTCACACAATTGTTAAGTTGTTCCAACTTTGGCTACATGATATGCCACTGTTACTAACACCCAGCGGTGAACGTTTAAACTCAATAGAGCGTTAATCAAATCTAATCTAAAAAGTTATATTCACACGATTGTCGAGTAGCTCCGACTTTGGCTATCAAATATAGCACTGTCACTGACACCTAGCGGTGAACGTTGGAAATTGATAGAACGTTAATCAAATCTAACCTAAAAATTTAGCTTCACACGATTGTCGAGTAGTTCCGACTTTGTTTACCAAATACCATTGTCACTGACACCTAGCAGTGAACGTTGGAACTTCATACAGCGTTAATCAAATCTAACCTACAAATTTTGCTTCACACAATTGTCGAGTAGTTCCGACTTTGGCTATCAAATATAGCACTGTCACTGACACCTAGCGGTGAACGTTTAAACTTGATGGAGCGTTAATCAAATCTAACCTACAAATTTAGCTTCTCACAATTGTCAAGTAGTTCCAACAATGGCTATCAATATGCCTCTGTCACTGACACCTAGCGGTGAACGTTTAAACTTAATAGAGCGTTAATCAAATCTAACCTACAAATTTACCTTCACACAATTATTCCTGTAGTTTCAACATTGGTTAACAAATATTATTGTCACTGACACCTAGCGGTGAATGTTTGAAAATATCTCTCTAGCTGTTTAAAAGTTATTTGCGGGGTACTTACCTTTAATAATTTATCTACCGCTGCCACTGACTGTACTAGTTACAACAATCTGCTAACCTTAAACACGACCGGTACACCAATTATATGTAAACAAATAAATCAATTAAGTCAATTCATTCATTCCAATCAATAACTTCAACATCAATTATCATTAAAAGACTAAACTCCATTATTAATAATAAGTCCTTACCGGCAAATATTTTAATAATTTTCCACCAAAAAGTCTTTTGCAACTGTTGAGCAATAATAAGAGCACTGTTCACTCGTGGAGAGTAATGAAAACGAACAGTAGGGAAATATATGACACCACACTTATATAAGCCAAGGCCGCACTAGATAGTCAGGCCACAAGGTTCCGGCCGTGTCGTCACAAAAGTGGCCCACGTTCAGCATGGCAGTGTACGGCCCGCTCTCACTGGCACCATGGTATTGTTCATTTGTTGAACCTTATCGATGTATTTAAATAAGCCTTCAATTGTAGTTGTATTTAGGCTTGTGTACTACACGAGATTTATGCGGGCGGAATAGTGGCTGGGCAGTTTATGTACCAATAATACCTCAATAGACATTTCCTTACGTAAATTTAAGCTGCCAACTGTAATTCCAATCAATAACTTCAACATCAATTATCATTAAAAGACTAAACTCCATTATTAATAAAAAGTCATTACCTTGCAAATAGTTTAATAATTTTCCACCAAAAAGACGTTTGCAACTGTTGAGCAATAATAAGAACACAGTTTCATGTAAAAGATTAAAACCCATAATACCTATAAAAATAGTTTTAATGTTTCTAAGCAAATACATGATAGCAATTCACAATAATATGCTGGGAACTTTCTAAAAAATTAGTCTTCTGCTTAAAACTTATCTAACAGTTCCTAAGGTTTCAATTTATCAATTTTTCTTTTCTTTGGCGATGTATGGGTGTCCTTACTTGAGGTTTTCTTCTTCTTAACCATGAGTTTGTCTTCGATAATTTTTCTATAGTTATTCAGTAATATATTACAAAAGATGTCTATACATTTGTCAACAAAATTTTTAAAACTATTTCCACAATCACTGCAAGTTTCAAACACGACGGTTTCATTCTCCAGAACATCATTGACAAGCAAAATCAGAATATTTCTTTGAGAGTCGCATTGTGAAAACATCGATTCATACTTATCACTTATAAGTATATCAAATAATTTTAATTGTGTGATCAAAATATTAACGATAAAATCTGATGGATATTTCAAAGCTCCCCTGTCGATTTCATTGAAATTATAATTTTCTTCTGACGTTACATTATCATTATTGACAACTTCTACATGTACAGTTTTTCATAATTATTTTACAAATATATCCACCAATATAAACTAGACCTAACAAAATATTCTCAAAAACAATAACATCATTAAACTCAACCTACACACTTTCAAAATGTGAAATTTCTGTAGTTTTGGAGCTTTTACAATCTGAGTTCTTGAAATCCACATACTTAATGAAATATCACTAATAGGGATATCTGCGTGTTTATTACCGTTCTGACTCAAGGACTTGCTTCACTGAAATATGGTAGCATGCACCACTCATTTATCTGTACTGCACAAATCTTGCTTCTAATTCATCAGTCTGAAATTTCCCTAACAATACATAAGTTATTTGAATCCTAAACTTGTTTTCAAGAAATTTACCAACTCCAAAATAGTGTTTACAGTGTGAACTAAAGCTGATTGAGTTTCATTAGTAAGTTTTCCATGAAGAGTCTCTTTTTTGTGTGTGATCTCCCCTTGAGCAGGCAGATTATCCCACCTAATTAACCAGGTTAAGAACTTGGGCAGAAATAAAGCATTGTTGTCATTAACTGAAAATATTGCGTTACAGTGAGGGTCGTTAAATCTATCGCCTTTGAAAGCATGCTTTACATTGACAATCTTCCAACACTGAATAATTATTTCTAAAAATACAGCTGTGCTTTTAAAATCATTTGCAGTTTTTATTATGTCAAGGTGTTTTAAAGTGGCGACATTTTATCAGGGTTATCCTTGATCAAAATATCATGCTTTACGGCTTTAAAATCAAGAGTCTCGTTTTATGTTAAAGAAGTACCAATTTTCGGAACATTTTCTTCAGTCATATACATTTTGAAAATACAGAGTCTTTGGCTGTCAACATTGACAAACATTTTGTCAAAATCTAATGTGTATTTAACACTGAAATTACCCTTAACGTCGTCGAAGTCCTTGTTCCTATCAACTTCTTCCTCAGCTTTCCTTCTTTCCTCTTCCCGTTTTTCAATTTATTTTTATCTTTGAATAGGAGTTTTCCTCGGTGTTGGGAGATTTTTAGACAGATAGGCTGGCGCATTTTCAAACTTAGTAGGAATCGCATAGTTTGAGAGTTTCAAATGGTTACGTTTTACAGTTAAATAGGACCCATCGCGTCTTTTAACAGAATCATCCCTAATTATGAACCTTTCGTTGAAGCGTTTTATGCACATAATAGAGCTTGCCGAAGGGACAAATTTGGTTCTATGGATGGCTAAGATCCACTTTTGTATCCAAACCAAGTAAGTAGGGAAGTTAAACACTGAAATTTTAGGCTGTTTTGAACTGTAGTTGCTTCTACTACCTGGTAAACAACACGAAGTGGGCATTATTCACTATGTTAACACACGTTTTAATCATTAAATACCATTGATAATTGCACTGCTGAGAGGTTCAACTCAGTCTATAAGTCACAGGCGTGAAGTGAAGCGGCCGGCCACTTGTGTGACGTAGCGACCAAAGTGGAGGGGGAGCCTTATGGCCTGTCTATCTAGTGCGGCCTTATATAAGCTCACATCACTTGTGTCAGTAGTTTTTACAGATCATGCTATTCCTTTCCCCTCACATCAGCAAGTCCAAGCTCCCAATGGGGACACCTGCATGCGTCATCCTATTACTGCTGACTTTGCATCATCATCAAGATGAACACCTGCGGTTTCAAATAATTGCTGCGTCAGTCATAGCAACAGAACTGTGCGCTCTCTACCTTGGGTGTAACGCGACACCGGAAATAACGAGTCAGCTTAGTGGTCCATGCACAATCACCGAATTTTAAGATTGTAACAACATATATTTCTGTTCCAGCAACAAGTCACTTTACTATCCAGTCACCTCAAGCCGGATAGCCACATCCAATTATTGGATGGCGAGCTATTAAAAATCTTACTTGGCAAAAGGGTTGGCATAGCCGAGCACCCAGTTGTGACTCCTGCATCGCATAACGTCATACACTGCAAGAGTTGGCTTATTCTAAATCATGCATCGCAAGCCCATAAGAACTGCATAGGGTAGTTGCGCGTGCCCCATATAATTGGGTGTGTGCTTTAGCTCCAGCACTAGAACGCATCCATCCACCAAGTTTTGCAATTAGGTCCTTGGCATGTCCTCAATGAAGTTTGGTTAAGTCGACTAGACTTGGTTAGCTTGACTAGGATAGGCTAGGTTTAACCATACCCACCATCTTTATTTGAAAAGCGCGCCATGTAAGTCGTTGCGCGCCGCCGCCATATTGTAGGAGGAGAGCCGTAGGAGGACCTACAACACACCATAAACAACTACTCACGTGGAAAACAACTAACACCAATACTAGACGGTTTTGTTGCTTTATACACTAACTTCATAGTGGCATTAAAACCAATTTATAGGTCTGAGGTGTGCGAGAATCGAGTTGAATCAGTTGTTGGTTTCTATTTACCAGTCTTAAGGTAATATTACTAACATTGTTAACACCCACAGAATGATAAAGAACCACTGCAGGATTTCCCATTGGGCGATGTCACAATAAAATCGTAGAGCGAATCGATGGCTCTTGATTCGTGCACACGTTGGTAATAATGCTACACGTGACAGACACGTGATGGTCCTCGATTATTTTCACTTGTTGATCCGAATAGTTTATTTCGTTTGGTTCAAGAATTTGCGGTCAATAGCCAAGTAAAATACCGATGGAATCTGTTTGTGTTTTAAAATCAAACCTAAATGACGATAAAATACTGCAGCGATGAGTTATTGTGAGGCTTACAAGTTCGAAATTGTGTGTTCCATCAAGAAATGTCTTTAAACCATATTGTTTCACCATCACCAAGTAAATGTGTTCATAAATATCGTCTATGGTTTATCCACCAGGGGACAGGGTTAGCATGGAATGATCATAGTAAGACTTGTCGTTGACATTTTCACTTACGTTGTAAATTCTATTGTAAGATTCAAGAGAAACAAGCTCCAGTACGTAAGGTCTTTCTCTCAATGCAGTGGTAGGATAAAAGTTCAGGCTGACTTCAGTTCCACGTCCTTGCAGTGTAAATGTCTAACTTTCGGCTGCCGTACTGTTTACGTTTAATCCCACGCTGTGTCTTATATAGTAAAATGAGGCTTAACGTTTGTTGACGTTTCACATTATAATATATCTTCGTGTTACTTCCTAAATACTTGAACAGTTCCATGGGTGGAGGGAGATAGGCAAAACTGTGAAAGTACCACACGGTGGTACCATGTTTTACATACGCCACATAATGTGTTCTTGGAACACGGCTGACATCTAAATTAATAATGGCACATCCCTGTTTCCATGGCCGGGTGGCAAATGGTTGCGCATAAAAACACCTCGAAAATGTGGAATATATAACCGTTTAGCATGGCTTGTGACTTGATCATGGGTCAGTGCATGTCTCGGTATTGCAGTTATTAATTATTTCTTTTTGTTGACAGGTAAATACCGAGTCCTTGTTTGTAGGATGCTAGCTTCATGTTAGAGTTTCTAGCGCCTAATGCAATCCTTTCCAAGGTCTAATTGAGTCGTTTACTTTCACCCCATTGTTGTTTGGCTTCCTGAGTTGATTTGATTGCTCTGGCAACGGCGCTGGCACCGCCTAAAAATGAACCCAGAGCCGAGAGGCCGGCAAACAAAGCGGATAAAAACCTAGCTTATTTAAGGACAGGAATCACTCGACCATGTTTTGAAAACCGTTGTTTATCTTTCGGATTCACATGCAATCGTGCTGCTGGGAGTGCTTTTTTTAAAAAGCCAACACTTTATTTCTCTCATCTCGTGAGGCCTTGTGGTCCGCATGAAGAATACCGTTAAAGCCACACTTTTGCGATGACATGGTCCTTTTAGTCTTTTTCATCACACATCGTTGTTTCACCATGGTAAACAACCTTTCACAAGAAAGTTTGAGTGACAAATAACACTTTTCTACGGAAACCCCCTATTGATATTTAATTTCAAGTGGCGGTATATTCGAGTTCTACATAAGGCGGGAAATTATTTATATTGTTTCCTGCTTGATTTTCCTCTAATGTTAGAATCAAATGGAAAGACAATTTATCACCCACACTCACACGTCAAGATCACTAAGTGGTGACATGGCACTATTATATGATCGTATCGATAAATGTCTTATATCAGGTGTATGTTCCATAATACGAATACTCCCATAATACCGTAAGCTGTAAGTGGTAGATCCTGAAGGTAAAACAAAGGTAAGGGCCTGACTGTCTTTCACATGCCATCGGTTTGTAATGTAATCTGCGATTTAATCATCGAGGATACATAGTCATCCGCAAATTGTTTAGTTGCCACCTCATGAGACTCTATGGGATCTAAAACATCGGCAAGTCGTCTTCACTTCATGTGTAAACCATTCTCTTTAATTTCACACACGTTGTTCATTTCCGAGGTTGAAAACTGTTTAGTACAGACATCTAGTGGATCACCCCCGTCAATAATGCGATTATTATTAGCTGTATAGCTATTTACACTTAGGCTTGTGACCGTGCTATAAAACCCGTTTACCTTGTTATCGACATACGTTTTTGAAGAGGCATCAATAGCGACTTGTGGATGTTTCGCGTGGGTTAACCGCTTTCCTTTAAAGTCATAATCTCCCTGTTTAGTGCGTGGCACTACCTAAATATCCACATAGTGTTTATTAGCAGGGTCTGTCTCTTGTTGGGGATTATTTAATGAGGCGGCCATGGCCTTTGCCATTAATGCACATTTAAAGACTTCCATAGTAATACCGTTCTTATCACAGGGCTTGGTTCTGTGTATATAGACAGCCTAACAGTGTATTTTACTATTAGTTGATATGGAGATCATTAAGCAGCAAGAGTCACTCCCCGTGGGGGACATGGTTTATAATCTCTTTCCAACATCACGTGAACAACGCCACGGTTCTCTCTTTCCGTCTTCCATTCGCTGCCTCATTGTAGGCCCATCTGGTTGTGGAAAGACCAGTCTTTTGCTCACACTCATCACGGCTCGAAATTGTTTGCGTTTTCAAAATATGCATACTTTCGCACAATCCCTCTATCAACCACACTATGTGTTCCTGGAAGAGGTCATGTTTGAAATAAAGGCCGAAAATATGGGTTATTTCACGTTTTCAATGCAAGAAAATGTTATTGCCCCGGATAGAGTAAGGCCTGATTCGCTTATGATTTTCGATGATATCTCTACAGAACGACAAGCTATTATTCAAGCCTATTTCAGCATGGGTCAAAATCATATCGACTCATTCGAGATAATGGCAACGTGAATGTTTTATTTTTCCAGGGTTAGCGTAATATGCGCCACATTTATAACGAACATAGCAAACCCGATATGACCTTACAAAACTTTACTCTGTTGTGCGCCAAGTGCTGTAACTCTCAACGGAATGCCTGTCTTGTTATTGATAAACAGAGTGATATTATCCAAGGGCGTTATCGCCTAGGGTTTGATAATTTTATTCATATTTTAGGGGCTGTTACGTTTCATCCTATGTCATTTCTAAAGACACCACGACAACAGCAGGGTGTCAATTGAGAAACATATTATTATTGCAAAAAATAATATTGGACAAAAGTTTCGTCAATTTAAACGGTCACGCGCAGATGATGCTTTGTTTCTTCAGCAACATTTAACACACCCTCCAAAAGCCATGGTTAAACAATCTTGCAGGTCTCAATAGCCACCAGCAGTTTCAAAAGCAACACCGACTATGAAAATGATCCCTGTGGAAATAGAAAAAAAAGGAACTGGATTGTCCAGTATTGTTACCGATGAGGTTTTTACATCTGTAAAACCATCGCCAATAAAACCATCGCCAATACCTCATTTTCTGAAAACATCAGTGATTGCAGAAATCAATTTCTAGAAAACCAACTTGGTCAGAAATCTTGTCTACACCCCAATATAAAGCCCAGTTAAAAATCATTCAGGTAAATAATTACGGAGCCTTAGGCACACCCTACCTCAAAGCCCAATTTACTAAAAAAAAAACAGATATCACCTATGTTGTTTACTATAAAATCATTGTTTCCGGATTTTTGATTCTGATATCAAGTTCAGTGACCATGTGGTTATCATTAAATTGTCAACAATAAATTAGCAACTGGTCTTTTATAGCTGTTATTTTCAGGTGCTCTGCTTTCAGAAGTTTATACCCACAATGATCTCCAAACGTATAAATCCAACGTAATGACAAAAAATGCTTACAGATATGAATATAAACGATCTGAACCAGTCAATGCCAATAAAGTACTAAATATAGAACCATTATTTCAAAATTATTTCCAGCCACAGACAGTATTCTTCGTGGTCCCTCAGCTTCAGGAGTTACATTTAAACCATTAAAAACCCTCGTTGATATTACCTACTGGCACAATCCCTGTAAGCTAGTACAGCGGTTACATCTCGTGCATGCATCACGAGAGGCTGGCCATACCAGTCACGATTGGTAAATCCAAGAAATTTACAAGAAATTCGAAATGCCAGAATTGTTGTTTAAACCTTCGCCAATGAAAGTGGAAATAGCTCTCGAGTTGCACACCCCTGCCAGGCGTAACTATCAGCAACTCACAGTGATTCCACGTGCTGTGGAAGAGCTTAGCCTGGCTGATTTGGTGGAAAGATTCCGTTACCGATGGTGTAAGCTAGATGCTCACCGTCATCGATGTTTATTCCAAAATGGTCTTTGTTCAACCGGTGAGTCGCAAGTCAGGCCCTCTGGTTACCAGTGCATTCAAGAGTATTATTCAACAATCTAAACGTCAAACCAAGCTTCTGTAACCAGACCGGGGAAAATAATTTTTCAACGAGGATTTCTCTAGCTTACTGAAATCCTCCGGCATTTACCATTACGCCACGTACAGCAATCTAAAGGCTAGTGTTGTTGAGAGTTTTAATCGCACGCTAAAAGCAAATATGTGAAAAGAGTTCACGGCTCAGGGATCCTATCGCTGGATGGACGTAATACCTGAGCTAGTCACGTCACAATGATACCATACACAGAACTAGTGGGACAAAGCCACGACGTATGACAAAAATTGTCTATGCCTCGGTAAACTATTTAATTCCATCAAAATTCTCGATCCTAAATGCCACCGTCCTTAAATCGGAGACCACGTCCATATCAGCAAGTTCAAGTCTGTTTTCGACAAAGCATACACGCCAAATTGGGGCACGGAAATATTTCGTATTCGTCAAGTCAACCTCGACAGCCCAACAACGTATTTACTGCAAGGTCTCAACAATCAACCCATACCAGGACCGTTTTATCTCCAGGAACTCCAAAGACACCGTTTCTAAAACAGTATCTAGTAGAGAAAGTGTTAAAATCAAATGGAAACAAATTGTATATCAGGTAGCTCAGGTTTAGACCTGCCTTTAATTCTTTGATCAATAAAACGCATTGAGTGTACTCCGTTTGTTATTTATGAACCAATAAGTCCAAGAACAAGTAGTGGAATGGTCAAATACTTGACAGTGAGAATAACTGTTGCCTGTATTAATTGTTTCTCTCTCTCCATACCTTGCCACTCCCCATGAGTTATCAACAGTTTCTCACGACTCTACATGTTACATTGTATACACAAATGGACACCTGCATGGATTCATGTTTCACTAAGCTCGACAATGATGTCACCACTGTTCTCACGAAGCATAGAAAATTCCTTTCATAACGGTTACCAGGTCGGGCTGCAGAGGCTGGACGTGCAAATCGCTTGCCAGCTTACTGTATTGTTCTGTTCTGTCTTCCAGCCACAGAGGCTCACTACCAGCTAATCCACAGAATATAAATATGTCATTATTTTGCGAATTTCATAAGAGACTATGTACTATTATATATTTAAAAGGCTACCTGTAAATAGTAAAATTACACCCATCGCTTAGGTGTCCAGCGTTTGCCAAAAATACAATCACACTTAATAATAACAATAATCCAATAGTCATGTCGTTCAACAAATTTGTAAAAAATGAGCTGTAGCTCACCTTTCTAACATTATGCTTTTACGAAATATCGGGGGAAACAAAAGTCAATGACCTCACGGTTTTGGGTTATTTGGATAAATCAAGAGTCCATAATAAAGGGGTGCTTCGCTCCGAGTAAAACCAGGCGTCACATATCTTTCTCTGATTATGGGTTCATAAGATATTAGAAAAAAAGTTAATTATTTGAACGTTAAGTAAAAATCTGGACAAATAAGTGGTCCCCGTTTAAGATCAGAAAAAGGCCCATTTAAACAACTCCCTGCACAAGTCTCTACGATAAATTTTTCGAGAGATATTAGAAATATTACATACGTGAGGGAGTCAGCATAACCGAGCGGCTAGTGTCACTCATTTAAATTCTTACCTCTTCTCTACTGCTTCCTTTTGCCCTAGGAACGTAGGACTTGCTTTAGGGGGGTTGAGGCGGTAATGACCTTTGGCGTATGTCAAACATACAACATTCCGTCATTTATAGTTTTTAAAATATACCCTACTTTACAAATTAAACAACTTTGGAAAAAATCTTAAAAATATAATGTTTTGCACAAACGATAAAGGGTACAGACACCTTCCGTTTAAGCTAACATGCAACGTTCTTTGATTAATAGTCTTAAACATATAGCCTACTTTCCAAATACTTCTTTTTTCATATTTGCGAAAATCTAAAAAATTAAGAGGTCCACGATAAAAAAAAGCTCGAAGATCCAAATAAAACGTGTAGTCATACAAGTCTGTACGTTTACTGGTGCACGATATATCGAAATTATTACATATCTGCGGACATGTACAGTCAGGTAGAAATAATATGTGTGGTCTAGAACCCCACTCATCTTTCTATTACTGGCTTTAGACTGTGTGGATTGCGGTATATATAAATTTGCCAATTCACTATCCGCTCCACAGAATGTATTGAACTAGTTGCGTAGCTGCTCACACTGTCTATAGTCTGTTTTAATTTTTATGTCACGTATCCGAAAAACTCTCACTTGTCACTGGCATCCAATATTCCACAAAAGCCTTTCTACTAGTTTTTTTTACTCGGGGATTAGTATTTTGCCGTTCGATTTATCACATTTATCGTACTTAATTTGCTTAAACAATCGAAATCACACTGTAATACACGGAGATTATCCCAACACGTTTTCTCGCGCTGTCGGAGAAGAGAAACTCCCAGTTAAGGCCAATGCCTTTCAACAAGTAGTCTCCACAAAAATGTTGGTCACCCCCAGTATGTTAGATTGGACTCATGGCTCGAGTGGTCTTTGAATTAATAAATTCCTTTAAGTTGTAGAAATTTCCCTCGGTGGAAAATAAACAGACTCATAATCCCAATAATAATAATAATAATAATAATAATGACATTTTGAAACAACTTATAAATTTCCAGCGTTCTTCAGTGGTAATTTTCAAATATTTTTCTTGCACTTGCAATGACCTTGTTCAACATCAGGTCTTCCGCTGTGACATCAGCGAACAGATATTGCAGCGTGAGATGCGATGAGAGCTCTCGGCTCTCCACAGTCGATCATAGTTCGCAATCATAATTATCAATCATGAGCTGAGCAAGCTGATCGTGCTCATTATGGATGTTCTATTGAATAGGGCACGGAGAATATTGTTAAAATGTACCACTATGGGACATCTTAAATTGGATTCATTGTATTGTATTGCATTGCCTCATCGTATGACTCCAAGTTGATGTTTTTCAGTGTTGAAGATGTTTTGACGGTAGGAATCTTGAGCAACGGTGGTAGCTTTGTTTAAAAAGAGGCAGTCTCTATAATGATAACACAATATTGTACTATCATTTTATTTTGCTTAATGTCTAAAATGTATCCGGCTAACCACTTAATTGCTCTCCATTTTACCCACTTTTCAACTACAGCCAAATGCTGGGACGGTACCTTAAAATAGGCCACGGTCACTTCCTTCCTTATCCTTAAACAGTTCCAGTCGTTATTCATTCAATTCCTCTTGCATTAATTGCTCTCATGAGGTTGACAACAGGGATTGCATTCAGCCTAAACATTACCCACCACATAGAGACTTCATCACATTTTATCCCCAACCCCACTGATACGAAAGTAATAAGGGGTAGTCATATTGTTTGATGTACTTGCATAGTGAAATGGTTACCCTGTACTCACCCACAATGCACGTCAAAAACCAAATATTATCCAGCTCTTCAGCCCTTCACATAGATACTATATATTTGTGATGCTTGGAGTATATGACTTAAGCTATGTTATTTCTTCCCAGAACTACTTGTTATTTATTACACTTGCTTCCCTACGAGTACTTTTGAAAATGAAAATCCACAGCCTGCTTCCAGTCTCCGACCGGGTCAGGAATGGAATGAATGAAGCCCTTAACTAGCGGCGAGGATATGAATTGCGCCGGCTGCCGAGGCCTGACGCACTCCTCTGGGGCAATGATTAAATGACTGACAGATGAAATGAAATGATAGTGGAGAGTGTTGCTGGAATGAAATTTTGACAGGGAAAACCGGAGTACCCGGAGAAAAACCTGTCTGCCTCCGTTTTGTCCAGCACAGATCTCACATGGAGTGACCGGGATTTGAACCACGGACCCAGCGGTGAGAGGCCGGCGTGCTGCCGCCTAAGCCACGGAGGCTTACGAGTACTTGTATACGTCCCTATTTCCAAGCAGTCTCTACCAACTATGAGAAAATCATTTTGTTACATATTTTTCACGAGTGAAAGAAGCATCTGCCCATATAATCAAATATAAGGATCTCTATGCGTCAGAAACGCTAATGCTTTTTCGTGAATGAAACGTTGGGGGCACATAGTGGTTCAATTTAGGCATACAGAAGCTGAGATCGATATATCAAGAAAACTCCAGTGAAATGAAATTGTCCTCGCATCATTCTAGTTGGGTAGATTATTGGCTGAGGAATAACCTAACCACCAAGGGAAGATGATTAAGAAAAGGAGATAGGTTTCGGACTGGAGAAAAAGGATAGAAAAATAGGAGGAGAGTCACACAAAAGTTATAAATTTAACCTTTAATGCACTTAGAGGCGGTTGCCACTGAAAATCCGTTCTCTGATACCTAAAATGGGTAAGGGCTTGGTCTAAGCTGACGGGAAATACAGCTAGGACTTGGGCGGTTTGCAAGAGAGTGGTTTTAGTATATTCCCTCTCAAGCAGGCATAAGACTACTATGGGTAAGGGTGTTGGTCTGGCAAGACTGAGAGTAACAGATTTATTGTATGTCTGTTCAAAGAAATTCGTTTTTGCAAAGTAATTCGAAGGATGCCAATAATTTGAATCAGGTTTGGTATTTCCAGTTTTCGAAGTTATAGAGTTCCTCAAAAGCGACCAAGTGCTTCCAAGAAGGATAATGATAAAAGATTATACCTTGGGGAGTAATTTTGGTAAGTGGACCAATGGTTGCATTTGGAAATGGCTAAGCTTTTACTCAGCAAGGAGCCGGCTAAAAGTTTAGACAAAAAGAAACACTTATCTTTTGGAAAACTAACCATAAGTTTTCGGAGAGGATCTCCACAAGCAGGTAGCTGGCGTAGCGAGCTTTACTTGCCTTACTGGCCAGTTAGGATTAGCTTTTAAAGCTAAGAGAAACTTTGACGAGATTACCACTAAGAGTTCTTGCTCAAATGCAACGAGTGGTGAAAGCCCTATCAATAGATTTAATGACATTGAGTAGAGAGAGCCAAGGAAGACAGGATCTTGCCTAACCGTTGTATTTGCGAAATGATAAATCCAAAAACAAATATTTAATTTATTTAACAAGGCAAAAGAAGTTGATAACTTTAACAAATATATTTTCAATTTGGTTAACAATTTTGGGGTCACAGACCTCAGAAAGCATTAAACGTTTGCGCCAGGCAATTAACAATTTATGAGGTTTCGAACCTTATATATTTTCTAAAATCTTTGTAAGAAAAAAAACCAAATGAAGTAATTACAATTTAACAATAAATAGAGTACAAGGTGTGTACTTTAAGAAACTCCTGAGAGAATATTCTAGAAAGAGTGACAACTTCGAAAATAACAATAAGAAAAACATGAAGAATAAGATAGAAGTTCCTACAACTTCTTATATTTAAGCTGAATTACTGTTGGTTATTATACAAATAAGGGCAGGTCACGTACTGTGAAACCTGAAGAGAAAATCAAAAGGAAGGTTCTCGACCTCCTATGTTTAAATAGGAATCACGAGCCAAATGGGGCAGTTTCCATTTCGTGAGACCTAGAAATAACTCACTCAAGAGTTGAAAGAATTGTTTTCCCTGATTATAATGTAGAAACAATGTAAGTTTGAACCGCGTATAAAACACGTAGTTATACAGAAATTAATTAATGATAAACAAACAAGATGGAAGGGCACTTCGTTAGAGTGACACCCTATTGGAAATGATCCAGAGTTATAATTTTATTAATATGGTTTGTTAGTAGAAGGTTTAGGAAAGATCGATTGAGATTGAGGATAAATGTTCATGGCCTTATTTAATGTAAACGGACGATCGCGACGCGGTAGAAAAGTTGCGCAAGCACTAGTTTTCACTATAGTCTGTTAAATAGATGAAAAGTTAACTGTAGTAACACGAAAGTTTATGGCAAAGAAAGTTATTGCAATGATGAAAAAGGACTGGTTGCACTAGATAGGCGAAAGTCTATTGCTTGAGAAAGTTGAGGATTACAATTAAATGCGCCATAGAACATTCCAACGGTGGAAGAAAATTAGCTATTGAGCTTTAATTCAGAAGTGAGATTCTTCAATTTTAAATAGTATTCTCACAAGTGAGTGAAAAATACATGACGGCAGGACATGTAGATAAAGTACAGGATCTGGAAGGTTCCAGAACGATCTTAATAGAAGAATGGGGCCAAAGTTAATCCAGCGGAGGAACTAGCTTGGTGATTTATAGACAGCGGGTATTAGATAATATCCCACGTGGTGAGAAGATTTCTCATTTAAATAGCTTAAGAAAAGCTACTTTCTATTAAGGTTGGCTTAGACAGACAAAAGCTCAACATGGTAAATCCGCCCCAAATAAGTAATCTCACGCTGTCTCTAAAATATCGTTAAAAGCATGTAGAAGTTAAAACCGATGAAACTGAAGTTAAAACTTGAAGTAGGTATTTATCTTTGTTGCATGGCGAAGGTGAAGTTCCCTTTGACAGATACTTAATGTGCCAACATGGCGTAGAGAGTAGAAAGTGCCTCTTGGTTTGAGGAGACTGGCTCTAGTTGAGCCTTGACTGACCGAGTCAACTGCCGACTTACAAGTGAGGCCCACTCAACGAAGCACAGAGAGTCCAAGGAAGGGAAAGGAGTGGGGGTAGGAGACAAAAGGAATACATATCAGAATAACCAACATAAGAAATTAAATTCTCTTGAGGAGATGGTCTTCAAAGAGTTGATAGCAGGCGATACTAGCACAGCATGGTGAGTGAAAAAGTAGACGAAGTTCTCTTGCTCATGGAGATAATAGCTGGCGATGGCAACGAGATCTGGTGGCCAGATGGAAAAGGAAGTCCTCTTGCACCAGGAGGAATTGAGGAGCTTCAGAGATTCGCTGCTAGATGACGCTAGGAGGGTCATGGAAGATATATATCTAGAACAGACTCACAAAAGATATAAGCGACATGACCATCAAAAAGAAAATAGAAGATCACTGTTGGTGTTTGATAAAGAGGAAGGAATGAACAAGCAAAGAGCATTAAACTTATATTCTCTCATACCGTGTATTCCAAGAATACACCACTAGTCCACGGAAAACTGTTGAAGTTAAAGCGTCTACCTCTGGTGTGATAGAGCTCCTATTTCGTGGTATTTATAAAGATTCTGCTAACTTAAGTTTCAAGTTATAGTAATTTGTCGAATTCACTGCCCACATACCTCCTGTACAAATTGTAGGACGCAAGGTATAAGATTAGGGAGAAATTTCGGGCAGGATGATTCTTAGGTTTAGATCAGTGTTTTAGGTTAACAGTTCGACTCTGCATAGAGGCTTCTGCTGTTTGTTAATATTTGGACCCTGTTATGGTGAATATATTACGCTCGTGAACAGTATTGTAGCTGGCAACTCGAGAAATCCGTTAGTTGATCAAATAGAACAGGGTATCAAAAGTAATACAGGTACAAATTGTATGAAGGTAGTGTCAGAAACAGGATACCAGAAACAAAACAATGTCTTACTGTGTAAACCCGCGTTGAATGTGAAAAAGGTGGGGTTTACATGCAGACTAATAGAACCTAAATACTTTCTAAAATGTGTAAGCCTATCGAAGAACAAAACTCAAAACTTCAGTAATATTAATACGAGTGGGTAAATGAATACCAATTCATTCTTGCTCTAGTGCTATCCATCTTTTATTAGTGAACTTCAGTGATATCTCTTTGAAAATATATTTGTGACATCATTTCAAATCAGACTGCCGGCGTATGTTTAGGGTTACATGCTTGTTTCATGTCTGAGAGTTCTCGAGTTCTATTTCCGGCTCTGTTAAAAAAGTTAAAATCTGAAGTAAGGGCTGGAATGGAGATGCACTCAGCTTCGTGAGGACAATTGAGTAGCTGCTTTGTATGAGAAATAGCGCTCCATGTCCATAACGAAAAATGGTTCTCAGGGCATAATCGAATAATGCTAAAACTACCATATCACACTTCTCGCTGTGTTTGAAATAAAATTACAGGTAAAATGCAAAGCATTCACCATGTTCCATCCAAGACCAGCCGATTGCAACGAATTGGAATGTATAGTACTTAGCCTTCTCATTCAACTGAGCACGTTTTTAAAATTGTGTATGTGTTCGAGGTCTTATTTAAACCTGCCATTATGTTGTTACCCTTGTCTGATGAAGTTTCCATACAACTGCATCCAAATTGTTTCCAAATTTAATACAATCGTAACTACATGAAAGTGTAGAATTATTAATGTAACCTTTAATTATTGGTCTATTTATGAAACATTATATGATGCTAAAAATGAATATTTTGTAATCAAAATTTCAATTAATCAATGAATAACTATATAACTATCCAATTCGAAAATTATTGGAACGGCAAAAATTTTGAAACAGCCGAAAATAAATTGTTTACTGTATTCTAAGGATTCGATATTTTGCGATTATTTCCTCTTTGAAAATATTTGTAAAATTGGGCGAGGAAATATTTAGAAAAACAGCTCTGTGTTTCGGGCTTACGTATTATCAGCCTAAGACATTGGTTCAAATTCGACTTCTCGGACATGCAAATATGTATACGATGTCTATCACCAATTTGCTCCGAATGATAATTCCCATCACCAATGTCTGCGATGCAATTTTCTTATTTCAATAGCATTGCTTACATGCGTACATGTTAGGCAGGCGACTGTTTTAATTTACATCATTCAGCGTACTATTACTATAAACTCTTTATATCAACCAGCCAAAATTTTGCTGGATACGTATTCCAGTGTGAACATGAGTATTACGTTATGCGCAATGAGAGGCACTGGAGATCTGCCAGTACTATGCCCTTTAAAGTCTTCAATATATATATATATATAAACGAGATTGTGTTTCAGGAATTCAAATTAAATTTTTGAAAACAAATACTTAGTTCACAAATGGAAGTTTGACAAAAATATCTGAACAGATTTTACGGCAATAATTAGTTCTATCGATTCATCGAGCAGGCAAAGTAAACGTAGGGATGACAAATAATAACAATATGAATGAAATAGTAGAATGTAATTCAGTACACAGTTGATTCAGCTCATACTCCAACCTGCCTTGTGGATTCAGTCCTTTCCAGGGTTCCAAAGGCACTGAGTCCAAACCCAATTCGCTGCTGGGATAAACCAAATGAATTCACGTGACAAAGACCAAATGAAGACCACCTGAGCAAGCCCCATTCAAATCACAACTATGTGCACTTACAACACGTAATAGTGTAATTCCTACTTTTCCAGAGACCTCAATAATGCAGATATTCCTCGAGTAGGCTGTTGTCATCTATCTATAAATAGGTATTTTGAAAATATGTTAAACATGGATATGCATACTCCATACTGTGCCCAACAGATTACCCCCAATATAAGCACTGAGTGGCAACTCCGCGAGCGCTGCATGTCATCGCTGTGTGCGCGACCACAAGGCTGAGTGACGTCATGCGTATCTGAATACTATCTCCAGCAGAGAGTGCTCCCGCTGACCACGTGCTCAGTCAATGTATTCGGCAACTAGTCACATCGAGGCAGGCAGACAGATGCTTTTTGTGCGCGTACGATACAGTGCTCCGTCGTGATGTACGTGAGTGGCTTTATATCCGGTCGTGATTGCGAAGGACCGTGAATACTATATCGCCGTGTACCGGGAGTGGATTGTATTAGAGTATGAAATACCCTATAATTACGTATCGCCAATGTTACCGTGCGCAATCGAAACATTAGACGGCCGAGTTTTGTGTGCATAATTGAGGAAATGCGTTTGGCTGGAAAACGAAATAATTAACTTTACAAGCGGGCTACATTACGGCATCTTGTATGAACGAACATTCGGAAAAATCGAGCACTTCCCATCGTAGGACGACTCGCTAATGCATTTTGTGATTTGAGGAGGCAAATGAATTTCATGAAGAGCTGTGAATCCTTTCAACTGACTGCCAATATACAGCTGTGAAGACTAGTTGATAGAAAGAGTCGTGTTCCAATATGGACTGTGCGTGGCGCAGAGATTTGTAATTTTCAGAATGGAATTAAGGCATTTTCCAACTTGTGCTATTGGAGTGTCTGTAAGAAATTTGGAAATGGAAATATTTACTGAAAATATGGAGCACTAAGCCGGTACATTAGGGAACGAGATGGAGTGATAGCCACGCCAGAATGAAGCTATGAGAACACCATGATGACCACATCGAGGGAGATGGAGATAGCCACCATGGGTCTGGAAGGTCCCGGGTTCGGTTCTTGCAAGGAATTTGGAAGAAGACTGAAGAAGATGGATTCCTGCGGCTTTGGATTTGGGGGCGGATGGTACTGGATGAAGATAGTGATTTATTCACTGGATCCGGAGGTTCTTCACACCAGGAACATAGGCCTACTAACCTTGCACCATCCTTTCTTATTTCTTCGAGCTGGTGAGCCAGAATATTTCTTCATTTAGTAGTTGAGTGGTTTGACTACTCAGTATTACTCTATATCATGGAATTGAGCTAATATTGAACTAAAGTTGAATTGGAAGTAGAATTGAATTTAGATAAGATGGTGAAGGAATTGGATTAAGCAAATCAGTGGTGAATTATTTGATTGATTAATGATTATTAATATTATTAATAGCCATATTTATTCTACGTCTACGAAGGATAACTGATGTAATATTTCCCATGGATGGGCTATTGGATGTGGAAGGACATAACCCACATTGCCTTATTCTACGATCCAGTTAATATTTTGCGGTTATTCTATAAATCCATCTCAAATTCGGATGATAGGATTTTGCTACTTTTGGACGTTGGAACTTAATAGGAGCAAGCCTATAGTTTTGGTCGAATACTTGATAGTCTATTCGACTGTATTTTAGATGCGATATGCTAGATGCCTGTAACTAATTTGATATTGAGAGCTATGGTAAAATTCGGGTTTACATTTTTGGTTCTTAACTTCAGATATTGGCAGATATTATTATGATTTGCTAAGTATGATTATCAGTTCAATACTTTCATATTTTCTTCTCCCATACTCTTTGCTTTGGGAATTGGAATTATTTCAAGCACGTTTTGCTATTTTTGCTTGAGCGTTTATACATTTGACATTGCTTCTAGTCAGGCCTACATTATATTATAATTTATACAAGCCAATTATATGATCAAAGGGAAGCCATAATGTTTAAAGGGTAATAATTATACATTTTCTGCACTAAAACGGTGAAGTTGGAGTGTTTATTTTAAAAAGGAAAAGAGATAAAAAAATAAAAGAGAATAATTTAAGGTGATAATTCACATATGCTGTGAAAAATTCGACAATTGTTTGAGGATTAATCTTGGTGTTTAATAAAAAAAGATGATAGTAGATTAATGAAACACTTGATGAATATAAAAAATTTATATTACTTAAAATAAGCATTATTGGTGTGAGGTCATTCAAAACGGCATGACTACGTAAAGTATAGGCAAATGATTGTAAATTAAGCATTGATATAAGCATACAAATGCTAGTCTAATCACTTTGCATTTAATCAAGTGGACTATATTACAAACTAACCATCGAATGGGAAGAAACAGAATCAGTTAGTTGTCACATTATATTGAAACATAAAATTTTGTACAACAGATAATGAGGAATGCACATTTGTTGCAACATTATGAGTGATAAGGGTAATGAGACTCTGAAATAACTTGTAAAATAATTAGAAATCATAATATTTGAGACATAGACCTGGGATGAGAGTCTGATAGATTTGAAAAGCATGGATATTCTACTAATGACATTTATTTTTCAATTTGAAAGAATGTATAATAATTTTAAGTAGTGAATTTAATCTTGATTTAGTGGTCAAGCTAGACCAATATTGCTACGGCAATAATTGCTGTTAATAATTGGTGAATGATATAGTTTATTATGGGACTTTTCTCATTGGTTGCACTAGTTAGAATGGAGATCCGTACTTTTACTCCGAGGCAAGATACTTTTTTTTAATAGATTTTTCTTTAATCATAATCTCAAGTGAGTGTGTGTGTGATAGACTGAAAACACCACCTGACGGACATTCAGGGTGTTTAATGGATCACATAGTCAAATATGACCGAATCTAACCTGTTTTTATTTAATTTAATTTTCTTCGAGTATCTCCTAATTTTATTTATATCAAAAGATAGGACCGAGGAGATTCGTTGACCATTTAAACCTTATTTTTTTGTTATTTGGACTATAAATATTTTTCTTTTTCATCAATCCACATCAAGCTTTAATTTAGACCGAATCTCCGAAGCGAGATAGGCTTTAGGGATTTCTATTTTTATGTGTTGGTCGATGAGTTCCCAATAAACGGATGCCTATTTTATCTTATTATTTGTGCTTACCTTCTGATTTCTGTTGTGCTATTGCTTTGATTTAGGTTTGGGAGTGGGTTGTTTAACCAGTTACACCTATATCCTGTTAACCACCCCTGAGACTACTTGAGTTCTCGTATCCCCCGGCATATTGTTTTTGATATTCAAACCCAGACCTCAATCATTTTTGTTCTTTATCATGTATATGTCTTGTGTTATCGGCATTAATTGCGATGTTTTCGCCGGAGTAGTGAGGTAGTGAGAGAGTTGTCTCACTTCTTACTGAGCCACCCTCGTAGCGGCCCCGAAACTGATATCTCGCTAACCAATCATGGGATTAGAACATACAGGGTGTCCTAGGACTCGTAGTGATACCCCCTTTTTTCCTATAGCCTCTTTATTTAATTAAAATACCAAAACTAAAAGGTCATCCGCGAGTAGTGGGGCAGTGTATGTTTTCTTGCAAGTCGCGTGTGTGCTTGAATACGTATGGCTATGTTGGGAAAAGGTTAGGTGGTGGGGGAGGACTAGGGTTGAGTGAGCGGTCGTTTAGATGGTATTTTTCCCGCTCTATGTGATGGTGAGTTTATTTTTTTAATGGGTGGAATTTGAAAACGGTATTTGAGGTAAACGTGTGTTTTTGACATTTTGGCGATTAGTGTTTTTTGTATGCATGCGCACTTGGCGGCTTTTGTAAGAGATCGGGCATTTTAAATGATTATTTATAGAAGAGTTTTTTTAAATATTTAATTAAATAAACCCAAAAAACTAAAAGGTCATCGGCGTTTTAGTATCTCGCTAACCAATATTGCGATTTAAACATATGGGGTGTCGTAGGATTCGTGGTGAACTCCCCTGTTCTATGGACTAGGTTTATCCACCCCAAAATAAAAACTACCCTTACCCGGGTGGTAAATAATATTTTTTGTATGTGTACGCACTGACGGCTTCTGTCAAAAGGGCCTAACTACACTTTCGCTAATATTCTCTGAACCCCTGATGGGATTTCGCCATAGGCAGTATCCTAGCCCTTGGGGTGACGCACCGTTATTGAATGTATAATTAGTTTATTGTCAAATCGGCCTAACTACACTATAGTAAATATCTCGCGAACCATTCATGCTAGGGACTTGTATGAGGGGTCCTAGCACTTGGGGCGACGTTTCACTTTGGGGGGAAAACAACCCCCAAAATTGAAAAATCAATATCTTGGAAACTAAGAACCCTAAAATTAGGTGTGTTAGCTTTAAAAATAGGTGATGGTGTAGGCTTTTACCTCGATTGGTAATTTCGCCCCTAAAACAGTAAATAGTCATTTAACGAGAGAAAAAAACCTGTTAAAAACTTAAAAAGGATAAATGAACCTAAGTGCTTTTGTTTTTGATGAAAAATATCAGGGGGGTGATAACTACCCCAAATTGAAAAATTGATACCTTGGAAACTAAGGACCATAAAATTAGGTGTGATAGCATTAAAAATATGTCATGACATACGCTTTTACCTGGATAGGTCATTTCACCCCTAAAACAGGAAATAGTGATTTTACAGGGGGAAATATGGTGTTAAACGGGTAAAGATGATAATTGAACTTAAGATCTTTTCTTTTTATGAAAATTAGTAGGGGGTTGAAAACTAACCCCAAATTGAAAAAATCAATATCTTTCAAACGAAGAACCTTAAAATTAGGTGTGATAGTTGAAAAATAGGTGATGATATAGGCTTTTACCTCGATTGGTCATTTCGCCCCTAAAACAGTAAATAGTCATTTTACGAGAAAAAAACTACCCCCAATTTGAAAAATCGATACCTTGGAAACTAAGAACCGTAAAATTAGGTGTGATTGCTTAAAAAATTGGTCATGACATAGGCTTTTACCAGGATAGATCATTTCACCCTTAAAGGAGTAAATAGTGATTTTACAGGGGAAAAGGTGTTAAACGTGTAAAAATGATAATTGAACCTAAGATCTTTTGTTTTCTATGAAAAATAGTAGGGGGTGAAACCTACCCCCAAATTGAAAAATCTATATCTTGCAAACGAAGAACCCTAAAATTAAATGTGATGGTTGAAAAAATAGATGATGACATACGCTTTTACCTCGATAGGTTATTTTGATGCATGAAACGGGGAATAGAGATGTTACAGGGGAATAACTATTAAACACTTATAACGCACAATTGTTTTGTGAAACCATGCTTTAATGGACATGTGTATGGAGATTGATGGCTTACTAATTATTATTATTATTATTAGGTAATTATTATTATTATTAGGTAATTATGGATTAATGTGTGTATAGGAAACTAATCAGTAGGCTAATAGTAAACATTTGTATGAGTTGTTGTAGAAATCTGGAAGGTCAACCCTTTGGCATGGTTCATGAATTGACCCAAACGTTTTACCTGTCAAGACTCAGTGTACCCCGTTCCAGTCCTTAGTCCAGAGATAAAATGTCATGGCCGAGCGCTGAAATCGAACCTGCACCTCTTGTCATGACCGCCAAGTTATAATAATATTATAATAAATAACGGATTTTATAAAAGAGAAAGAGAGAGAGAGACACACACGGTTTAATGCTTCCGCTAGCTTCAGACTGCAAACATACACTAGCTTGCTGAACTAGTACGAGTTACTGATAAGAGCAGTGCAAAGTTCTGAGATTTCTTGTTTGGCGGATTCTGCAACTGGAGTTTAAACGGAGCTGCACATGTCAATGCTTACATGGCTCCATGCAGCATAACTGTAATTCAAATAAAGATCATGATGATGATGATAATGATGATGATGATGATGATGATGATGGTGATGATGATGATTGTTGTTATTTTAAGGGGGGGGGTTAACATGTAGGTTATCGGCCCCTAATGGTTAAGATGAAAATAATATGTAAACTGTAATTAAAACTAACTACACACTAATAGACTAGGAAAAGAAATCGATGACAAAAGGACAATAAGGAAAATAAAGGAATAAAAAGGCCCTCAAGAATGTGGATTGAGGGAGTTGGAAGGAAGGAGAGCCATGAAAGGCAGATAGAAAAGTAAAAGAGGAGAGACTCTGCCCCAGAGGTAATGGATAAAAGGGGGGAAAACCAAAGCCAGCTCAGGAATACTTTGGAGTCGCCAACTTTCGAACTGATGACCTTTGATCCCCCTGAGGCTGTAGACATATGCAGAGTGCACCACACGTGGTAGGGACTATATATACACCCTATCTTTAGTGGGGGCTTGAGCAAAAGGTAGGAATAACATGAAAATAGAATAAGAAGGCATCCTCCTCACACAAGTAGGATAACAGAAAAAATAAGAGACTCCCTAGGCCTCGGATACCCTAATAATGTCGGGGTTGGTAGAGAACAAGAGTTGAACAAGTGTGGTCGACAGGAAAGAAGACAGAGAGGAGCCTAGCACAAGTCAGTTGAAGCGATGACGAACTCAGCTGGGACTCCGTGGTCGTCAACCTACATAACACTAGATATGACTCCCAGGGGTGGAATTAAAGACCTCTTTTGTTTAATATCACTGGCTTTTAATGACGGTAACACATGGCATGCCTTATAATGCGATACTGGTCCTAGGGTATGCAAAATTGTATTAGATACTCAGCTAATAATAGTGTGCATGACCATCATTATTTTCCCAAGTACAGTACATGGGACTGAGGAGCATGATTTCCAAGCCCCTAAGTAAGACAAAAACAAATTATTTTCATTTTCCAATGAATTGGGGGTGATTTGAGGTGAGTTTTCTATGTACCAAACTGATGTGGTTTCCCACTTCCACTCCAGGCAAATGCACATTTGATGTTAAGAATAGTGAAATGGTTTGCAACTGTCCAATGCTAGGACCTGATTAGCGGCTTTTAAAAATGAAATGGAATGGAGTACACTTCCCCTACAGCTAACAAGAGGAGTGTTCGATCCCCCACAACAGCCATTCTTAAAGTCAATATAAATGGCTATGCACTTCAGGTCATTACGGTCTCCTCTCCAATCCTACCCCTTGGTGGTGAAAGGCACACTCTAATACAACCATAATAGTGACATGTTGTCTGTTAAATACCTAACTATCTCCAGATTTACCTTGAATTTTTTGTAAAATTCACTAAATTTTCCGCAAATTGACCAAATGACACAACATTCTAGCAAAATCCAACAAATGACTACCAGATTTATTGAAATTCCATTGATGTACCTAAAAATGGTTTAAACTACCTGAAATTGATATATATTTACTTGAATATATATGAAAATTCACAAAAATTTACGGAACTTACCCAAAGTGGGCTACTAACCATGAAATTTATGCATTTTTGTTAATTCACTAGATGTACTCGAAAATTTCATAATATTGCCTTTCCATGTATGCTTTTATTGTTCTTGTTGTTGTTGTTTCGTTTACCACACTCCCTGCAGACAAATACCTGAACATGACTTTCTTTTAGGCCAGGACGTCCACATTGGACGTGATAGGTGAGTTTCATCTTCCATGAACTCGACTCTGAGGTGGGTGTCAGAAAAGGCATCCAGCTGTATAAACCACACCCTGATATAGACTTTAATAACCTCTTACGTTGAGGTTCCTAACACTAACAACATTGAATGATTGAACGGTTTCCTTTTCATAATTCCTGTCTATACATTCCTCTTCAAGGTAGATAAAATGCAATTAAATTTAATAAATACCTTAAGATGGTCTGATTTGATTAATGATATGGTGTTGATGATTGACATATACGTTAAGAAACTTTTTTCGTTCTTGACTGACCTTGCAATAAATATTGACTAACCAAACATGAGTTACCTATCAGGGAAACATTTTGGCCACTATGTTGCTTATTGACCAATCAGTACAGTTCTGGTAATAATACAGAAATTCAACACAAACAATGAACGTGCGCGGTGGCTGAGATTCATACGTACTGTCGGTTATGTAGCTATGTGGGATGTATATGACATATGGTTTACTTAAAGGTGTGTAGATACCTTTAAATATATTCCTACAATAAATGATCTTCAAATGGTATTGTTTGGAGTGAAAATATGTATTATATGATATTAATGAAAACAATTATGATTTATTAAATGCTTATACGTTTACTGTATTCTTATTTAATGTAAGCACTCGAGGCACTATCGACTAAAATATAGCACTATCTGGAGTGTATATTGCATACTTGCAGGTTTGGTGATCCCATTAAAGGTATTCCTACAATAAATGATTCTTAAGTTTTCGTTTGATGGCATGAAAATATTTAATATATGATATTTGCTAACAGGATTTACCACTGGAATTATTTTACAAGTAGTTATTTTAATGACCAACAGATTTGACTGTTAAGAAAGTAGAGCCCCATGTGAAAAGTATGATAACATGTAACATATTATACATGATATGTGACAACTGTAAGGCTTGTGATTTTTAAGATGCCTTTATCCCTATATTACTCACCCAGTTCACAAGACTCATAACTGTAATGTTATGGTAAAAATTGAAACAAAACAAAAATCTGCATTGAAAAACCAAAAAGTGGTTGAGCAAATATATACTGGGGAAAAAAGTTTCGTAAACACTGATGTCCAACAAGACTAATTAAATCAGTAACATTCAGGGTGGCCGAATGGTTAAGGCGTTTGACCTAAGATCAAATTTCCAAATATATAAGGAAGCAAGTGTTCGAACCCTTTCCCTGACATAACTATTGCCTGAATATGGAAGAAAACAAGAAATATACACAAACTATGTTTATTAATTTAATCAAAATATATTTTTACAGGAGATAGACACACAGAATACAGCCCTGAGTTCGTCATCGCTTCCACTGACTTGTGCTAGACTCCTCTCTGTCTTCTTTCCAGTCGACCACACTTGCTCAACTCTCCCGACATTATTGGGGTAACTGAGGCCTAGGGAGTCTCTTATTTTTTCTGATATCCTACTTGTGTGAGGAGGATGCCTTCTTATTTTATTTTCATGTTATTTCCTGTCTTTTGCTCAAGCCCCCACTAAAGGTAAGGTGTATATATAGTCCCCACCACGTGCGGTGCACTCTGCATATGGCTACACCATCAGGGGGATCACAGATCACCAGTTCGAATGTTGGCGACTCCAAAGGATTACTGAGCTGGCTTCGGTTTTTCCCCCTTTTATCCATTACCTCTGGGGCAGAGTCTCTCCTCTTTTACTTTTCTATCTGCCTTTCATGGCTCTCCTTCCTTCCAACTCCCTCAATCCACATTCTTGAGGGCATTTTTATTCCTTTATTTGCCTTATTGTCCTTTTGTCATCGATTTATTTTCCTAGTCTACTAGTGTGTAGTTAGTTTTAGTTATAGTTTGCATTTTATTTTCATCTTAACCATTAGGGGCCGATAACCTACATGTTAAACCCCCCTTAAAACAACAATCATCATCATCATCATTATTATCATCATCATCATGATCTTTATTTGAATTACAGTTATACTGCGTGGAGCCAGGTAATCATTGATATGTGCAGCTCCGTTTAAACTCCAGTTGCATAATCAGCCAAACAAGAAATCTCACAACACTGCACTGCACTTATCAGCAACTCTTACAAGTTCAGCAAGCTAGTGTATGTTTGCAGACTGAAGCTAGTGGAAGCTTTAAACCGTGTGTGTCTCTCTCTCTTTCTCTTTTATAAAATCCAATATTTATTATAATATTAATATAACTTGGCGGTCATGACAAGAGGTCCAGGTTCGATTTCAGTGCTCTACCAAGACATTTCATCTCTGGTCTAAGGACTGGAACGGGGTACACTGAGTCTTGACAGGTAAAACTTTTGGGTCAATTCATGAACCATGCCAAAGTTTGATGATGATTATTATTGCCTTTATTGGTGGCGCAGATAGGGCTCTTGGCCCTCTCTTACACTTAACCACATTAAAACAATACAATAAACATATTATGGCGACAAAATTAAACATTAATAATTGACATTGATCATGACTTTCACACTCTCATTCACTCATCCAGTCACACTTGTTGTCGGTCAGCAATGTTCAGCAGGCTGCCCCAGCAGGTGGTCTTGAATTTAGATAGTGAGGTGATACCCCTGACACTGGCTGGAAGGGTATTCCACAGCCTAGACCCCACCACATGAAAAGAGTTGTTGTATATAGAGGAGCGATGAATAGGAATGGAGAGGGAAGAACCAGAGCGTGTATTATTACCATGGAAAGAAGACAAGTACTTGAATTTATTTAATAAGTATAGTGGTCTGTCGTCAGACAATAATCGGAAAATCTGGACAAGAATGTGATATGATCGACGTAGTTCAGGTTTCAGCCAGGAAAGAGCGCAATAATAGGGAGTGATATGTTTATCATAGCTCAGATCGTAGATAAATCGTACGCAAGAGAGCAGAGCTCGTTGAAGTTTCAAAGTTAATGTTTTGGTTGCGTCTACAAGAATAACGTCACAGTAGTCAAGAATAGGAAGTATTAGTGTCTGTATGAGTAGGATTCTTACTTTAAATGGTAAAATATATTTTTTTCTTTTGAGGGAGTGGAGCGTTGCGAAAATCTTCTTGCATACATTCTGTACATGTTCAGACCAGTTAAGAGTCTGATTTATTATCACACCTAGATTTTTCACTGTAGGACAGTATGGAATTTCATTGTTGTTCAGTACAATTGGGGGAATAATTTGATCTCGGAGTGACGTCAATAGTTTTTGAGAGCCAATTATGATAACTTGTGTTTTGGATGGATTCAGAAGAAGGGAATTTTCCTGAGAATATTTTCCAAGTCGTTGAAGGTCAGCGTTGATAGTTTCAATTGTCAATGGAATGTAATTTGTCTTGCAGTGGGAGTATATTTGCAAATCATCTGCATATAGGTGATATTTGCAATTTTTCAAATTAGATGAGATGTCGTTGATATATAGTACAAAAAGCAAGGGTCCTAGTACACTACCCTGTGGGGCGCCTGACTTTCTGCTTAACCACTGAGAAGTTTTATCCTGGGTTACAACACGTTGCTGGCGATTATTCAGGTATGATGCGAAAAAGTAAATTGTCTGCTGGTCGAAGTAATAAAATTCCATCTTTTTCAATAGTGTCTGAGTATTTATGGTGTCAAAAGCACTGCTGATGTCGAGAAGGGTGAGGATTGTCACCAGTTTTTGGTCCATTGCGTGTCTAATATCGTCAGTCACTTTGAGTAATGCTGTTGCAGTGCTATGTCCCTTCTTGAAACCTGATTGCAGAGGGTCTAAAAGAGAATGGCTATTCAAATATTCAAGTACTTGCTCATGAACCAGACGCTCGAGGGCTTTTGAAAGTGCAGGTAGAATGGATATTGGCCGATAGTCAGATGGAAATAAAGGTTCGGTTTTCTTAGGAATAGGGATGACATTGGCTTGTTTCCATAGGGAGGGAAAGGTGTTAGTTTTAAGACTATGGTTGAATATGTGAGTAATAATTGGTAGAACGGCACCGATGATGTCATGTATGAAGGATATGGGAATATCATCAACTCCTCTCGCTTTTGATTTTATGGAATATAGTACCTTTTTACTTTGTCTGCCGTAACCGGATGGAAAGTAAAGAGCGGGTGGTCAGGAAGTGGGTGAAAAGGATCATGGGGTGTTGAATTAGTTGGTACTCTCTCTTCAGTGAAATATTCATTTAACTCATCAAGCGGTATGTCTGGTACATGTGTCTGTTGCTGCTGTTTGCCTATACCTAGAGAACGCATATTATTCCAGGCATTCCTTGTATTCATCTTCTTTGTCACGTTTTGTATGTAGGAGAATTTGGCGTTTCTTACGAGCTGCTTAATACGATTTCTGACCACACGATAATTTTCAAAATCAGTTTCGTCACGGGTACGTTTAAAACGCCGGAACAGTGCATCACGCTGTGCCATCATACTTTTAATGTTTTCATTTAACCATGGGCAAGCTGGGCGAGTAACTTTGATCGAATATTTAGGGGCATGTTTGTCATACAGACTAATAATAAGAGAATTTAACTTGTTTACTTTTGCGTCAATGTTATCTAAGAGTAATATGTCATTCCAGGGAAGGTTGTATGCGTCATGTTTTAAGTCATCCATATTAATATTTTTCATGTTTCTAGTGATAATATATTTAGGTGTGTACTTAGGCACTCGAAGGGAGTACGATAGGTAAATTAGGTCATGGGTGGAGATAGATGGTACGGGTATTTGCCCGAAGGTTTCAACTCTGTCGAGATTGCTTGTCACAAGATGGTCAATGAGTGTATGTGATTCTTATGTATCAGAGTAAATGTGGTTTGTAGGTTCTAGGGGAATAATCGTCATGTCGCAGGAAGAGAACAGGTCTTGTAATTGCTTGGTCTCGTACGTCTGTGTCAGTAAATTGGTATTGTAGTCACCCACGGCAATTACGTGTTCGTAGCTTGGACGTAAGTCGAGCAAGCGGTTTTCAAATTCACTCATGTTTGTTATTCTTGGCGGCTTATATACAACAGCTACCAGAGTCTTTTGTTGCCCAACAATTACTTCAACAAACATGAATTCCGGTCCTGGTTGTGTGCTAAGTGTTGATACACATATTACCCGTCTTTTTAAGTCGCTTCTACAGTACATGGCAACCCCGCCTGCTCGACTCCCATCATTTCTGTCATGACGTTCCAGCGAGTACCGATTTAGTTCTACCATGCTAGACGGGATATCAGGTTTTAACCAACTTTCACTTATGCAGAGGATATGGATATTGTTTTCGTTTATTATTGTCTGTATTTCGTCGTGATGTGCAACCAGTGACAGAGCATTAATATGGCAACATTGTAATGAATGCTTGGACGAGGAAAGTGCCAGTTTTAGAAGAAAGCCAGTGGTGTAAGGGGAGGGAGGGGGTTGGTGGGGGCTAGGCTGGCCAAGGTCAGTTAACTCATTCATGCAATAGCTCAGCTGGGTAACGGGAGATATATCTTAAAATAGAAGAAACCTACCTGGACCTCCCGCTGCACACTGCCGACCGCAACCAACGCACACACACACTAAATACTAAACTTGTCTATTATAAACATTACGCACATGTTCATTTCACTTCACTCTAAGGTCCCGCATTTGCTGCACGTTTTCCAGCTCCCTAAATGTGGTGACGGTCTTCTTAGTTCCATCAGGGAGGTGTATTAAAACGCGGCCGTCCTGGGTCCAGACTCGGGTGGGTCCGAAGTGGTCTCTCGCTGAATTTAGGATAGTTTTCCGGGTTTTTGTGAGGGATTCAGTAATAAGAATCTTGGTTCCCTTTAGGAGGCGCTTGGACTCCCAGATGCGATCTCGCTCGTGGTAGCGGAGGAATTTTACAATAATAGGGCGTTTCCCAGTGGCTACCACTTCAGCTGCTGTTCGCTGCGGCCGCCCAATCCTGTGACATCTATCCAGGCTCTCCATAGGGAGGTCCACGTTCAACTTCGTCTTGATTGTGTCCCTCACCTTCTCGTACACACCTTCCTCAGGGTCCTCAACGATCCCGTGGATGAGAAGGCAGTTTCTCCGGCTGTATTGCTCTCCTTCGTCCAGCAGCTCCTCGTGGTGGTCAAGTCTCCACTCCAGCTTGCTCAGTTCTTCTTTAAGCACAGCCAGTTCGGAGGTGACAGTGCTTCGGAACTCGCGAAAATCACGAGTAAGCGACTCTAGGGAGTCTTGACCCGGGTTGGCAGCACTGTTCAACAACTGAAGGCGTGCTTCAAAGTCTGCCATCGTTGCCTCAACAACATTTACACGTTTGTTCACCTTTTGGATTGACATAATGATGTAGAAAATGTTCAGGCACGTACTTCACAAACTAAGTTACTTTGTCACTCACTTTCGGGCCGGAAATTGTAGTTAAAAACTGCCGTTTGCGCGGGATAAAGCGGAGCACTCCTACAGGCTTCCTATGTTAGCCGCCATCTTAATGATGATGATGATAATTGTTGTTTTAAGGGGCCTAACATCGAGGTTATTGGCCCCTCCATGCCAAAGGGTTGACCTTCCAGACTTCTTCTACAACTCATACAAATGTTTACTATTAGCCTACCGGTTAGTTACCTATACACACTAATCCATAATTACCTAATAATCATAATAATAATAATAATAATAATAATTACCTAATAATAATTTTTATAATTAGCAAGCCATCATTCTACATACACATGCCCATTAAAGATGGTTTCACAAAACAATTGTGCATTTCAAGAGTTAAATAACGTTTTCCCCTGTAACAACACTATTCCCTGTTCTATGCATCAACATAACCTATCGAGGTAAAAGCGTATGTCATCATCTATTTTTTCAACCATCACACCTAATTTTAGGGTTCTTCGTTTGCAAGATATAGATTTTTTAATATGGGGGGTTGGTTTCACCCCCTACTATTTTTCATTAAAAACCAAAGATCTTAGGTTCAATTATCATTTTTACACGTTTAACATTTTTTTCCACTGTAAAATCACTATTTACTGTTTTAGGGGTGAAATGATCTATTCAGGTAAAAGCCTATGTCATGACCAATTTTTTAAGCCATCACACCTAGTTTTACGCTTCTTATTTTCCAAGGTACCGATTTTTCAATTTGGGGGGTAGTTTTCACCCCACTCCTGCTATTTTTCATCAAAAACAAAAGAACATAGGTCCATTTATCATTTTTAATTGTTTAACACGGTCCTTTTTCTCGTAAAATGACTATTTACTGTTTTAGAGATGAAATGACCAATCGAGGTAAAAGCCTAGACCATCAACTATTTTTTACTATCACACCTAAATTTAAGGTTCTTCGTTTGCAAGATATCGATTTATTCAATTTGTGGGTAGTTTTCACCCCGCTACTAATTTTCATCAAAAACAAAGGATCTTGGGTTCAATTATCTTTTTACCCGTTTAACACATTTTTACCCCCTGTAAAATCACTATTTACTGTTTTAGGGGTGAAATGACCTATCCAGGCATATTTTTAAGCTACCGGTATCACACCTAATTTTAGGGTTCTTAGTTTCCGAGGTATCAATTTTTCAATTTGGGTGTAGTTTTCACCCCCTGCTATTTTTCATCAAAAACAAAAGATCTTAGGTTCGTTTATCATTTTTAAGTGTCTAACGCGTTTTTTTCTCGTAAAATGACTATTTACTGTTTTAGGGGTGAAATGACCAATCGAGGTAAAAGCCTATATCTTCACCTATTTTTAAAGCTAACACACCTAATTTTAGGGTTCTTAGTTTCCAAGATATTGATTTTTCAATTTGGGGGATAGTTTAACCCCCAAAAGGGGAATGTCGCCCCAAGTGCTAGGACCCCTCATACAGGTCCCTAGCATGATTGGTTCGCGATATATTAACAAAAGTGTAGTTAGGCCCTTTTGACAAAATACTAATCATACATTCTAGAACGGTGCGTCACCCCAAGGGCTAGGATACTGCCTATGGCAAAATCCCATCAGGGGTTCAGAAAATATTAGCAAAAGTGTAGTTAGGCCCTTTTGACAAAAGCCGTCAGTGTGCACACATACAAAAATATAATTTCCCCCCGGGTAAGGGTAGTTTTTATTTGGGGGCGGATATCGCTCGTCCATAGAAAAGGGGAGTTCACCACGAGTCCTACGACACCCCATATGTTGAAATCGCATTATTGGTTAGCGAGATACTAAAAAGCGGATGACCTATTAGTTTTTTGGTTCTTAATAAATATTAAAAAACTCATCTACAAATAATCTTTTAAAACGCCCGTTCTCTTACAAAAGCCCTCAAGTGCGCATGCATACAAAAAAAAACAACACTTATCGCCAAAATGTCAAAAACACATGTTTACCTCAAATAGCGTTTTCAAATTCCACCCATTTAAAAAAATAAACTCACCATCACATAGAGCGGGAAAAATACCATCTAAATGACCCCTCACTCAACCCTAGTCCTCCCCCACCACCTAACCTTTTCCCAACATAGCCATACGTATTCAAGCACACACGCGACTTGCAAGAAAACATACACTGCCCCACTACTCGCGGATGACCTTTTAGTATTGGTATTTTAATTAAATAAAGAGTCTATAGGGAAAGAGGGGGTATCACTACGACTTCTAGGACACCCTGAATGTTTTAATCCCATGATTGGTTAGCGAGATAACAGGTTCGGGGCCGCTACGAGGGTGGCTCACTATGAAGTGATACAGCCCTCTCACTACCTCACTACTCGCCGGGTCATCCGATTCACTGCCGGTTAACGGGGACAATACTAAAACGCCAAACATTGAAACATCGATATTGTTGGTGACGCTCAAACCGACCGAATTAAAGTCGATCCCTTCTTCTGCGTATTATTTGCAAATAATACCTAAAGTGACGGTTAATTCGGACACTTTGCTTTACTTATGGCTTTCGTAGAAAGGACAAGTTCGGATAATTCAGCCGACAAATTTCGTTCATTCTTGTGGCAATTGAAATCTCCCTCTTCCTAGTTTCACAAATAATTCTTAACGTGCCAATCTATAAAGTATTATTATCTATTTTCACCAGGAAGTTTACCATTATTTTCTCAAAGGCAGCACGCTCTCTTTCATCTGATGTGCACGCTGTACTGCTCATCGCACTGTACTTACCCCCAACCAAAGGTCAATGAATGGCTTGTAGATTCCACTGTTACAGTTTCGCAATCATAGATGTCAAAGGGTTTACTACATCTTGCTACGCATACAGCACAAACCCACCTATGACGGGTAGCCTACGCTAAGATATAGGCCTTCATATCAATTTCACATTTGCTCGCAAGCCGCGACCGAAACACACGATAATTTACAGACCAATTTCCAGAACCTGCACTTACTAGGTGCAGTCTGGTTTACAGCGGTAGAATGGATCAACCATAGATAGTTAGGAATATTACTAAAATATTTATTTTGTTTGCTTATCTTGACTCGTGACAAAATCTTATTTCAATCTTATTTCTTCCATTTCAAGAAATATTTTCGTATTGCGATTCCATGCTTTTACATCCTAACATACACATTCTGTGGTTCTGACTTCGGCAGGCAATGTTCGCTGTTATTGTTGAATGTTGCCATAGAGATGTAGGTGCTATCGAGCACATGATGGCGCGAGTGTTACTGTGACTGATGCCCACCTTGAGCTCAATGTCTTCCACCGTCTTCCGCCAGTCAGTTCGGATGGCAGTAACCACTGCAGCAAAGACACCGGGTGTAATGACACAATGATTCTGCCCTGGCCGATCGCTGTCTTTCAATGATATCCGATCCTCTCGAAATCGTTTATCCCACGCAAGCACGCGCGAACGTGACATACTGTGTTCACTATACGCATCAGATATTCGGGCATGGGTTTCACTTCCTGACACTCCTTCCGCAGTCGGAAGAATCGGAAGAATGGTATATGAACGCATACGGTACTTGGTTGAAACAATCCATGTACCGTCGCACATTTGTTGAATAAACTCGTGCGCTACCTATATCAAAATGCACGTACTAAGCCAGAAACCTTCCCTGGAGTGTACACAAAAACTAATCCAAGTTTCATTGCTTCACCTCGCTGTTCCTCTTTTCTGGCCACATTAGTGACATCAGACGAACATATGTCTCGCTGACCTCACATCGAGCACGTCTAACAGACAAATGGCACAGCGGTGAACGTTCGCACGGTTCCTTCCTGATTCACAATAGAGGGCACTACTATACACACACCTACTTGCTTTACCACTTTCCACGGCATGCTTGCTATATCGTTTGTCTTTTTTTCAATTGTCTGTCCCTCATATATGCATCGACTGTTCGTTCGAACTCCTGCACAGACAGTGCCCATGTTGGCAGTGGTTTTCTTTTCTGGCTTTTTTTCATACTCCCTACTTGTATCAACATAAAGGAACTAATTGTGTTCTCAAGGAGGTCCAAGATGCTAATATAATAATGTTAGTTCTTTTACGTCCCTTTTAACCACAGTGGCTTTTAGAGACGCCGGGGTGCCGTAATTTTACCCCAAATGGGATCTTTAACGTGCCAGTATATCTACCGACACGGCTCCCTTAAATGCAAACTGGCATCGCCAGGAATCGATCCTGCAACCTTGGGAATAGCAAGAACGTTACCGCTGAGCCACGCAGCCTGCCCCATGAAGCTTAGAAAATAGCGGTTAAATTACCTGTAATTTTACTCCTCAATTCCTCTTTACTTAGCGTCAGGATAAACTTCTCACACCGTTTCCTTTTAGAGTTTTCCCAGTGTCCTGTATCTCATTTTGTCGACTTTCTTCCCGTTCGTATAACCTTCAGTTTAGATGTAGTCAACCTTTGACAACCCCTATTTCTAATTTTTATCGTTTACATAAATGCGAAACTAATCTGCAACATGTTTAAATAGGAAAGTTCTGTAACACGTTCGATCAACCCTGCTTAGAGCTTGAAGTAGCATTCTCGTCCCTACTGTGCGTAGTGGATATGAAAATGGTGTGAAGTTTTGAAGCCATATTTTCAGTGTTGCCTGTATAAACTATCATATATACGTTTCAGTCGGTAGACACGCTTTTGCCAAATTATATTTGGTGGGAAACTATATATACTGTATAACAAACATTCCTAGAAAAAATTGCTTGTATAAATAGCATTCTCGATTTCGTCCTTTATCAGTGAATAATATTAATACATGTATTAGAAATAGAGTCAACCCGCCTAATCTAATTGGGCAAAAGCGTGTCGATGGACTGCAAAGTTTACATTGATATTTGAAGATGTTGTTTTAATAAACAGCTTGAGACAGTTCTGACACCATCAATGTGTATAGCTATTTTTCTATTCTCCTGGGCTATTTTGGAGACTATTAGTGTTTCCAACTGTAAATATTAGAGTGTAGGTGTTATGGCACATGCATTGTTGTGCCATTCAGACAACTATCTAGAGAGCCTAAGGAAATATTAGAGAAACAACTGCATCTAAGACGTCACTGTCATTGCCAGGATATGGCTGAACCTAAGGCTCCCCATAGTCATCGAGGTGGAAGACTTGACATGCTGCTGCTATAACAAAAAGACAACAGGCAGAATTCCTGCGAAATTGAGACTGATTTTTGTACAATGGCTAAAAACACTTTCACTATATCGTTTTCGTGACACATCATTTCGTTGTTGTTTCATTTGAGGAGCTTGGACATCATGGTCATTTAGCCCCATGTGCATGGGTGTGTGTAGAATTTAATCTGATAACCTGCGTTATTGTGAGGACTGTCCCAGTGTGTGTAGTAGTAATTTTGACATGGTGTGGGTAGGAGGTGGTCATGACCTAGAAGTGGGAAGCTACGGAAAACAATTTCCAGTATAGCTGAGGTGAGACTGGAACCGTCCTTTTTTAATTTTTGCCTAACGAGGCATGTGTATCCTGTTCCAGTCCTCTGACCAGAAATACATATATTCCCTAGTAGAGACAGGAATTGAACCCTGAACTTCGTGATGAACGCCAAGAATCCTAGCCGCTGCACCACGAGGTGACCACACTTAATTTACAAGCAGATATTATGCGTAGTGCAGTGGATTTTGGAGAACTGAAATATTTGTCTACCAAGCAACCTGCTTAATTCCAACGTAATATTAATTGTTTATATAATGTTCTACTGGTTTCTACAACGTTTGAACAAGGATTTAGTCAGCTGTGTTAAGGTAAACACGCAATCCCCTCTTGGAGATGTGCAAACCGCGGCACCAACTTACCGTTGCGTCGGCGCAAAATCAATCTATTTAGATCTTTCATCTCTTTCCTCACCGGCTTCAGCAATTTCCGGAATATAATAACAGTGTTTACAACACCACCTTCCTGACTGAACTAACAACTCCCTCTTCAATAGTTGAGCCTATTATTACTAGAGTCTCCGAGAAATTGTCTATGATTACAGTCCATGAGATAAATACAAAATATCTCATCGTCTCTCAATCCTTTTACATTAACGTTGCCCTGTTATATTTGTTGCAAATCATGACCATCAGCCACGTGCACTTTGGTGGGCATGCAATACCTTTAATGTAACCAATGCTTTGTGCTATTAATATGGGCGGAGGAAGAAGGCTACGGCGGCCTGAGTTAGGCAACATACCTTCTTGAATTTAAAGCGGGAACCCGTGAAAATCTTGCAGTTTAATTGAATCTACTTTTTGTTGTTGTACTCATGATACAAAGTTGACCCGTCCTACCAGCCAAGTAACTAAACTGTACATTCAAGAGCTATCTAGTAGAAGAGTGTCCACTGTATATCTATAGGTATGAAACTGTGGTGTAGCCGTGCACGTAAAATCAGGCACCACGGCCGTGCGAGCAGTTGCAACAAGTCTGAAGTTTTCAGGTTCGAATCGCTCAGTCTGTACCTTATCTATCTCTGATCCCACCTGATCTTTAACATGTTTGGTTACTACCTGATCAAGAACCTTAAGATTTTCACTCTGGGTAGTGAGACTCTCTTCTAATTTCTCCTGTAATCTTACTAATTTCTGATCCACTTTCAAATTAATCTCACTAGATTTTCCCTGCAGCTGACTTTTAATTTCACGTATGATTTCACCTTTTGTTTGCTCTAAGCTTCTCATACTTCTCACCTAGCTTCTCGCCAACCTTGAACACACTATCTAGTTTCTGATTATGAACCTCAATTTTATGATTTAATTTCTCAAATTCACTATTATTTTCCTGATTATTATGCTTTAGATCCTGATTCATTTCCTTTCTTTTATTAGTTTCTTGACTATTATTCTCGGACTTCTGGCTTATATTCTCAAATTTACTGTTTAATTACCCTAATTTATTATAATTCATTCATTCATTCATTCATTCATTCATTCATTTATTTGCAATTGGGGTGTGACACCCGGTGGCAAATTGGATATACATGACAAATAAATAATTATACATAACAATTCAAAATCAATTAAACTGGAATATTTACACAAATAGTTAGTCTTTTCTTAAACACATCTATATGTTTGGAGAAAGGCTCTAAGACTGCGGCAGGTAGAGAGTTCCAGTTATCAATGGCACGGTTTACAAAATAATATTTTCCATAATTTATTCGCTGTGGTCGGCCCTTAACTTTGAAAGGATGATCGCTCCTACCCATGTAAGTGGGCTCTCCCACACGTTTGCTAAGCTCACCCCATGCTGGTTGATTTGTATACGTGTTGTACATAGCGCAGAGTCTAGATTTCATCTTCCTAGCCTCAAGTGATTCCCACCCATGTTTCTTTAACATACGGCTCACACTGCTCCTGGGATTAACGTCACTGAGCACAAATCTAGCGGCCTTTCTTTGTACCATTTCCAACTCATAATACAACAGATTATTCGTTTATAATTATTCACCACATTAAATTCATTATTATTGGCTGTCCAACCATCCTTGTGGCAGACGCAACATATTATAACAAAATTATTCATATTTATTTAGCTCACTACTGACTGGATAACTAAATTCACACTTCTTCCCACAAATTTCTTTTTTTCCAATACATTTCTTATATCAAGCCACATGCTTGTTCCACTAGGAAGCTTCACTGCTCCTCCAATAAGTTGTACCAATTAGATCATCATCTTAAGTCTACATGTTACTCGTGTTTACCCCTGTGCAAAATAGTCTACGAATGACTTGACGATAATATTCCTCACTACTGACTGGATAACTAAATTCACACTTCTTCCCACAAATTTCTTTTTTTCCAATACATTTCTTATATACTCAAAAAAACCTACATTATACAGGCTTCTTTTGGTCTTTTCGATTGCCTTCCGTGTCGTCAAGACACTATTTATCTCACGCAACTATCCAATTGTTAAACATTATCCATTATTTTTATATTATTATTTCCGTTAGATATGAGCGTACATTTAACCATTGCAAAAAAGAATTAAGCTGTTAAAAATCCTACAATTCTCTATTCCAGACATATCATTGTAAATCACAAGGTATTATTTTTAAATATTAATTATTCAGAAAAAAATATTATTATTATTACAAAAATTATTTTATTATCAATATAATGCTTCCAATACTGGAAATGCGGACTAAAAACACTTCAAATATCCATGCTCGAAATCTTCGGACGAGAAATAACATCCATTACTCAAAATAAATAAATTACTTGGAATATCCTACGGCTGATGTCCGTGGTGAAAAATAGAAATTCAAACCAAAGCTACGTGACATTGTCCGTAGACTAAACATCGAAAAACTAGTGTTCAAGACACTGCTCAATAAATGCAGGTTTGCAAAATGCACACGGAAAATAGTTGTGTTGATATTTCTTCAAAATGAGAATTTCCAAAAACTATAGACTATGTAAGTGAAATCTTAGCTTACATTTCAGATGTTCTTGTAGCGATGGACCTCCTGGTCGGTTCCATTACGGTTCCACTTCCACGGATTTCTCCATTTCATCGTCCAATCGAACACGTACTTAAAAGGTCTCGTGTCGGCTTCCATATCTACCCACAATCTATCTAACTGCACTTCGTTGATTGATCTAAAGCTGACTTGCTATTAACACGTTCCATATTGTCCATTTGTGGCATCTCAATAGTTGATGCTATCCAAAAAGTCGGGGTTCGACCCGCTTGCCCCATTCGATTTAGTCAGTCGTAGTTCTGATACAGCTGTGAATTGTACTGAGATTTTGATACTCTTACTGTCTGGTTACAATGGTTCAACCGAAGTTCTGCTGTAAGCTAGACCTAACGGGTGAGATTATGCATCTCTCAGAACGCGCGCTTTGCACGGCTAATTCCTCCGTAAAATACAGATTCATTCATTCATTCATTCATTTATTTCCAATGGGGGGAGTGTCCCCCGGTGGCAAATTGGATATACATAACAGATAAATAATTATACATAACAATTCAATAACAATTATACAACAATTAAACTGGAGTATTTACACAAATAGTCAGTCTTTTCTTAAACACACCTATATGTTAGGGAAAAGGCTCTAAGACTGCGGCAGATAGAGAGTTCCAGTTATCAATTGCACGGTTTACAAAAGAATATTTACCATAATTTGTTCGCTGTGGTTGGCCCATAACTTTGAAAGGATGATCGCTCCTACCCATGTAAGTGGGCTTTCCCAATCGTTTGCTAAGCTCACCCCATGCTGGTTGATTTGTATACGTGTTGTACATAGCGCAGAGTCTAGATTTCATCCTCCTAGCCTCCAGTGATTCCCACCCAAGTTTCTTTAACATACGGCTCACACTGCTCCTGGGATTAAAGTCACTGAGCACAAATCTAGCGGCCTTTCTTTGTACCATTTCCAACTCATTGATGAGCCCTACTTGACATGGATCCCAAACCGCCGAGGCATATTCCAGAATAGGTCATACAAGTGACAAATTGCCTAATTCTTTAGCAGAGGTACTACTTCCTTTTAAAACCCTCATTAAAAAGTGCACGGATTTGTAAGCCTTTGAAACTACACATCCTACATGACTACTCCATTTCATATCATTCCTTACGTGAACGCCCAAATATTTGCAAGAATCTTCTTCTACAAGTATTTCCGAGCCAATGTTATATTGAAAATCCTGCCTCCGCACTTTCCCTATTTTTAAGAGACTACATTTTCTTGTGTTTATTTTCATTTTATTTTCAACCGCCCACTTATAGACCTGGTTCAGGTCCTCTTGAAGCACTGCATTGTCTTGTGAGTCATGTATCTTTCGATATATTACACAATCATCCGCAAACCATCGACAGTCACTGCGAATCCCATTTGGTAAGTCAAACGCCAAAAATAAAAAAGTTCCGATTACGCTGCCCTGAGGGATACCCGACGTTACGGTAATTTCATCCGAGAATATGCCTCCGACTTTCACTTTCTGTGAACGACCCGTCAAAAATTCTTGGATCCATAAAATTACTCTTCGATCAATCTTCGTCGAAGCTAATTTATGGAGTAGCATGTCATGCGGCACGACATCAAATGCCTTCGCAAAATCTATAACCACGGCGTCGACTGAAACTCCATGGTCTAACGATTAGCTAATGTCTTGAAAAAGTGATAGCATCTGACTCTCGCATGAGTAACCTTTCCGAAATCCATGTTGCCTATCATTAAATCATGATAATGTTTCCCACTGTTCCCTCAAGTAGTCGCAAATGAGATGCCCCATCTGTTTACAAACGATGGACGTAAGACTAACCGGCCTGTAGTTGCCCAATTCAAGTCTGTTCCCTCCCTTAAATGTTGGGACTACCGTAGCTCTTTTCCAGTCATCTGGGATTTGCGCATTGTTTATGGACACATTAAACATCTATTCTCCTAACGGGTGAGATTATGCATTTCCCAGAACGCGCCAAGCACGGCTGGTCCCTTTCATCGGCTAATTGTTTGACCATGTAAGACTGTTATCCGTAGATGAAGTATTTATGTCGAGGCTGATCAATTGAACTATCAAGTCAAAGCTCGGCACTGACTGTTGGAAACACAAGTTCCAAACCGAAGTTTTACTTTATAGACAAAGTTTATCATATGTCCAAACTGAAGAAAAATTACAAGTTTCAAACACTTCTTAAAAGTTCACGCATATAATAACAACTCCTACTCGGCATGTAAAGTACTGCCATATCGGCTCGAAGAGCGACCATACAACGGTCCGATGATATTGAGCTGACTAACACACGTGCGGCGAAGAATGACAGCGCGACTGGCACACTCGGTGCTCCGAAGAAATACTGTATTACTGTGTGACAAACGATGACTGTTGACTGTTGACTGTCATCTCAGCGCGCTATTTATACTCGTTCCTGAGTTAAACTTCTGTGGCCGGCGCGTCATATCAAGTGGAGTTTGGCTTGGCTCGGCGATACGTCACAGCGAAGAAAATCTGAAACAATCCATCGATGATATCTCGGCTTCCAGTGAACCGATTTCCTTCCGGAATGATTCAAACTTCTTCAAATTCCATAGTCAGAAAAATATATAGCCTTCTGTGTCTCCAAAACATCAAATACAATTTGATAAAAGTGAAGTTCCGTTGGTCTCGCCACGCGCGCCACATGCCTTCCGCAAGTGCTTACAAACCTTCTAGAACAAAAGTCGCGCGGGATTCAAAATTTGCAGATCCATAAAAATATGTGCCTTGGACAAAAATACCACTTGTTGAATAAGGGCACAATATATATATATATATATATATATATATATATATTGGCGAGAGAACATCTTCTGGATTGTGGTCTTCCCTCGTAGCGCAGCAATGTTGATAAAGATCTACCAATATAGCAGGGACGTGAAGTTATGTCCACTGCTTACAAAATTTGGTGACTGGACTTATATATATAAATATAATATACGAAATGCAATATGATAATATGATATAAATGATAATATATAATTATAATAAATGAGCTTCAATTAACGTTAATGTGGCGAAAAGTCTATGTTGGAAGTTACAATAAAATAAAATATGAATTTAAGAAAAAAAAGCTTGAAGTTAACTGCCAGAAAGAAAATTACTGAGGTCTTGTTTGAATAAAGCATTTGAGCTCACCACTGATGACTTAGAGATTTTAACGACCGTGCATTGTGACTTCGGGATTTTCCTCCTGTTGGTGAGCGAACATCTTCTGTAATGTGGTCTTCCCACGTAGCGCAGCAATGTTGATAATGATCTACCAATATAGCAGGGACGTGAAGTTATGTCCACTGCTTACTAAATTTGGTGACTGGATCTGATCCAGGATTCACTTCGATAAATACGATCTCAGACACGATCATATCACCTCAGTATAAATCTAAGTACTTGATCAGCTTGGTAGCTAACTGGCTTGTCTAAGGACAGAATTCCAGTGGCTTCGATGAAAATATCGGTCTAGATCAAGAGAATGAAGAAAAGTCCTCGAAAATGGCCAAGCAGACAAGTGTATTGTCGGCAGATTCCCTCTCTTCGAATTTTCTCAATCACCAATAAGCTTCGCGTCGCCAAGGCAACCATTCCAACTCCATTTCCAATCCAATATCTTCAATTGAAATTAGTTGTTCAGGTCACATGACGGCACGTCACAACACGAGGAAAGTTTCACTCTTGTTCCGAATATACCTCTTGACATGGAACAAATCGCTCCACACTTCTTTGGCAAGTGCTATAGTCTTCCGCGAAAAGTTTCTTCATGCCTCTCGGAAACCAGGCTAAAAGCGAGTCCTCCCCGTCACTTCTATCTTGATAGCTCAACACACAGAGCTTGCGCAGGTTCCTGTCTCTGTCAGCCCCAAATGAACACAAGTTGCTACTTCCAATTGACATTATTCTTCCTAGATAAATGATAAAATCGTTGTTATAATAAAATAGATAAGCAAAATGAATTAATAAAATTATTCCAATAAAAGATGGTAGTTATTTAGCTGCTTCAAAAATTACTTTGAAGTTATAAATATATAGAAAACATTACTACATATATGGAAGAATGGGAATATTACACTTTCAAACACCACATAGACATGGCCATCATAGACGATCATAGATTAGCACCCTTATTCTAGGAAATTATACTGTGTGGTAAGGATTATGCTGTTGTGTAATTGAGGGACTATGTGACATCGTGGTAATGTACCCCCGTGTAATTGGGTGTGCTATGAATCTATTTGTTAACTTGCGCCATTGTGAAGGCTGTACGTTATTTTTTAAAGTAGGAGATTGTGCCCTACAGTTACGTACCATCTCTCCATTTACCTATAGTAGAAGTGGGAAACCATGGAAAATCGATAGCTGAGGTGGGTCGAACATACCTTTTCTCAGATCTGCTGTCCGAGGCTGAGTGTTGCCCGTTCATCCCTAAGACCAGAATTAAATTTCTCAACAGAGCTGCGAATTCACACCCAATAATGCTAGCCACTAGGCCACGAGGTGGACACGATTTGGAAATGACAGCTGTATTAATAGATTTAAAAGAAAGGAGGCTACAGTTTCCTTACTGAGTATCGTGATTTTAATAAAGTCGTATTAAATGAGAATCTGTTCCACAATAATGCAGTACATCAATGTTAATAAAGTATATTCGCGAGAAGAGTTTGTTAAAATTACTTCCTTTGTGTCTTGGGTCTCCAAAATCCTTCGTAATATAACTGGGGTTTCTTCGTTTATATTTACTTCACTTTACCGTCGTACAATGGAGTATTGCTCGTATAAGATACTTTGGGAGGTGATAGTCGCTCTCATATCGAAATGCTACGGTTACCATTGAGATCGTCAATCAATATCCAAAGTACTTTACGGTACATCAAATACCCCGACATATCCAGTAGCTCTTGAAATATCTAGCACAACACAGTTCCCGTCTGTTCAATAGATGCGGGACTAATGGCAGAGATTGAAGGACGCCTGACAAAATTCACTCAACTGGTGAACTGTGCCAAGGACGCCTGTGTTGCTGCACATTACTTCTTTCAGATGGTCAGCTTTCGTCTTGTTACTAGATCACACCCCATCATATTCTTGTACGAAGAAGGAACTTTACGTTCACTTATACTGGCGTGACTACAATAATAAATAGTATATATAAGTATAGTATGTTTTAAACAGGATTTATGATTGCCACTGTTCGAACTTTCGAATGTTATGTAAGGCGAGATAAAATTAGATTGCATCTTGCTTTCTCCAGGGTGATAGTAGCTTTGTGTGGTATGAACTGCCATAGATGAGGTCCGCAAAGCAGTGCTCAATATGGATATGATGAGTTCTACAAACCAGGGCTTCCAAATGCCAAGAATTATATATTCCGATAGTAGTGAAAATGATAAATCTGTCGTCACCTCGTAAGAGAACACCATGCTTTGCACCGCAGCATGTTTCCATTCCATGGCTCAAAATGGATCACAAAATCTAGCACCGGCTAAAATCAGATTATTATTATTATTATTATTATTATTATTTAGATGTGGGCCAGGCAATGAGCTTATATATGGAAGAAATATGAAGGAAATCGTCAGTCAAGATGCAGTCCCAAATCCACAAGCAAGACCAGCACTATCTCAAAAACTAGAGGGAAGAGAGCAGTAGGAGAGCCCTGTCACAGTGCTGGGTCCGGTCTTTTGAGTGCTGAGTGCTGAACATGTTAAGAACCGACTCTGGAGTCCAGTGAAGCGTGAGCTGGATAAAGCCCGACACCCGCACACAGAGGTCTTTAAGACTGTGAATGGACGGTCTAATACAGCACGTGGTAGTCGACTGGCTGTCACCACTTGACCTTTGTATAGGGCTACTAGCGATCCTGCGTCACTTGGCTAGATGTGAGGCCCTTGCGGCCCCCAACCCGATTTCTCGCGAACCAATAATCGAAGAAGGTCACGTGAGGGGTCACATTTCTTTTGATGACGCCCCCTTTCTTATAGACTAATTATTTTCCCAAATGTTGTCAAACGGCCTAACTGAATATTTCTATTTTTTTATTTTTTGAACCTCTTAATTTTATTTTATGATTTATTTTATTATTTATATATTTTTATTTACCATTTAATTTTTAAATTTTTAGATATTGCCAAAGTGCCTAACTTCACATTTGGAAAATGTTGATCTTTTTACATTTTAATTTTATGTCAAGTTTTAATTTATTATTTACATAATTTTTATTTACTATTTATTTTAATTTTTTTGATTTTACCAAAGGGTCGAACTGGATATTTAAAAAAGATACAGTCAGTGAGACTAGACTTTATTTTATTTCAAACGACGCATGCTACAAATCATACACATATTAGAAAGGCTCAGGAGGGTTTCTCACTTCGCTCGAAGCCCCAGGACTCTTTCAAAAGACTCCATTACCCATTAACATAAGCTTCCCGCGCGGGCACCTCTTTAAGGGTCACTCTGTATTTGAGTCTGACATCTTTTACAACTCTTTAAGGGTCACCCATTATTTGAATCTGATATCATGCAACCCTCTTTAAGGGTCACCCTTTATTTGAATTGATTCTAATGAACTGTACACCTCGTTAAGTGTCACCCTGTATTTTGCTCTGAAATCCTGCACACTTCTTTAGGAGACACCCTGTATTCTTATCTGGCATCTTGTACACCTCTTTATGAGTCACCTTGTATTCTTATCTGGCGTCTTGTATATCTCTTTAGGAGTCACCCTGTATTCTTATCTGGCATCTTGTACACCTCTTTAGGAGTCACCCTGTATTCTTATATGACGTCTTGTATATCTCTTTAGGAGTCATCCTGTATTCTTGTGTGACATCTTGTACACCTCTTTAGGAGTCACCCTGTATTCTCGTCTGACATGTTGTGTACCTCTTTAGGAGTCACCCTGTATTCTTCTGTGTCATATTGCACACCTCTTTATGAGTCACCTTGTATTCTTATCTGGCATCTTGTATATCTCTTTAGGAGTCACTCTGTATTCTTATCTGGCATCTTGTACACCTCTTTAGGAGTCACCCTGTATTCTTATATGAAGTCTTGTATATCTCTTTAGGAGTCACCCTGTATTCTTGTTTGACATCTTGTGCACCTATTTAGGAGTCACCCTGTATTCCTGTCTGACACCGTGTACACCTCTTTAGGAGTCACCCTGTAATCTTATCTGACGTCTTGTATATCTCTTTAGGAGTCACCCTGTATTCCTCCCTGACATCTTGCACACCTCTTTAGGAGTCACCCTGTTTTCCTCTCTGACGTCACGCACTTGCTATCTCCCAGGAGTAAACTCAGACTCGGTGCATATGCACTGAACAACATGATGACGTCATACACGCCGTAACAGTAACCGTAACGCATAACGTTAGACCCAAGCATAACGATGAAGTCGACAAGATCATTTGAAATGATGTTTTTATCATTTCAAATGATCTTGTCGACTTCATCGTTATGCTTGAGTCAAACGTTATGCGTTACGGAGACGGAAACGGTGACGTCATGCAGCCGCTCGGGAAGCCTAAGTTAATGGGTAATGGACGGCGAGTGCGTGACGTCATGCAGCCACGCGGGAAGCGTAAGTTAATGGTTAATGGAGTCTGTTGAAAGAGTCCTGGGGCGTCGAGCGACCTGGGGCTACGAGCGAAGCAAAAAGAATACAGGGTGACTCCTAAAGAGGTGTACAAGATGCCAGATAAGATTATAGGGTGACTCCTAAAGAGATATACAAGATGCCAAATAAGAATACAAGGTGACTCTTAAAGAGGTGTACAAGATGGCAGAGAAGAATACAGGGTGACTCCTAAAGAACTGCACAAGATATCAGACAAGAATACAGGGTGACTCATAAAGAGGTGAACAAAATGTCACACAAGAATTCAGGGTGACTTCTAAAGAGATATACAAGATGCCAGATAAGAATACAGGGTGCCTCCTAAAGAGGTGTGCAGGATGTCAGAGCAAAATACAGTACAAGATGCCAGATAAGAATACAGGGTGACTCCTAAAGAGATATACAAGATGCCAGATAAGAATACAAGGTGACTCTTAAAGAGGTGTACAAGATGGCACAAAAGAATACAGGGTGACTCCTAAGGGGGTGCACAAGATGTCAGACAAGAATACAGGGTGACTCTTAAAGTGGTGTACAAGATGTCACACAAGAATACAGGGTGGCTTCTAAAGTGATATACAAGATGCCAGATAAGAATACAGGGTGCCTCCTAAAGAGGTGTGCAGGATGTCAGAGCAAAATACAGGGTGACACTTAACGAGCTGTACAGTAGGTTAGATTCAATTCAAATACAGGGTGACCCTTAAAGAGGTTTGCAAGCTATCAGATTCAAATATTGGTGACCCATAAATAGTTGTAAAAGATGTCAGACTCAAATACAGGGTGACTCTTAAAGAGGTGCCCGCGCGGGAAGCCTAAGATAATGGGTAATGGAGTCTGTTGAAAGAGTCCTGAGCCTTTCTAACATGTGTAGTTGTAGCATGCGTCATTTGAAGTGATATAACGTCTAGTCTTTCAGACCTTAATATTTTAATTTATTCTATATGTAAATTTAATTTACCTTCTTGTTTTTAGATTGTTTGATTTTGTCAAAAGTCCTACCTACTGACACTAGGCAGTCGGCTACGCTGATTGCCGCGCGGCTTATTTTCCCGACATTTCCGGAACCTACAATGCTAGAGACTTGTGTGAGGTGTCAAATTCGTCGGCTTGTTACCCTATTTACTCTATCCTATTTATCCCCCAGATTTTGCCAAAGGGCCTAAATTCACATTTTGAAAATTTTGGTTTTACCCCTTTTTTACAATTTTATTTGCTGTTATTAATGCGTTATTTATATAAAAATATATAAAAATCTTATTTAATATCATTTTTATTTTTAGATTTTTGCCAAGAGGGCGTAACTAATATTTCAGCTAGTTATTTATTTATGCCGTTGTGGTAGCTATACCAAGAGAGGATACTTCTCAGGTAGGAAGGGAGGGAGAGAGAGGAAGGGAGGATGGCTAGGGATTATTCTAACCCACCCTTAGCCATAAGCGTTAAAGCATGCACCGCAACTGCATGTTGTCTACCGACTTTTGCCGATATTTCGTCAACCCATAAAAGTATAGACTTGTATGAGGGCTGGTTTCAATGGACTTCTATCTCATTTTTACCGTGGAGGACTTCATTTAGTTATTTACCAAAAAACTAAACTTTTAGTATATTGACCTTTTCATGATATTATTTGAAACAATAATGCTAGAATTGCGTGAGGTGTCGAATTACTAAAGATGAGCCCCCCCCCTCCTTTCTCATGGCCTACTGATTTAGCGAAGGAACCCAATTCTAAAACGTCATTGATTTTTAATTCCCAAATATTTTCCGAACCCGTAATCTTAGAAACGCCATAGCTCGAATTACTTGAAATGAACCCCCGTTTCGTATGGACCATTTATTTACCCAATGAACCCAAATTTGCAACGTCATTATCCAAGATTTTCCGACCCAAGTATAGTAGAAACTTGATTTTGGATTTAAATTAATGCATGTATTATTTTTTTATTTTTAGATTTTGCTGATTGTAGATTTCGCGAAATAGAGATTTCCTGAAATCATAGTCGTAAAAACTTGATTTAGGAATTAAATTATTGCATGCAATATTTTTTAATTTTAGATTTTGCTGATTGTAGATTTCGCGAACTAGAGATTTCTCGAATTCATAGTCGGAAAAAAATATTTTGGGAATTAAATTAATGCATGTAATATGTTTTTTTATTTTTAGATTTTTCTAATGCGAGATTTTGCGAACTAGAGATTTCTCGAATTTATAAACGTAAAAGCTTGATTTAGGATTTAAAATAATGCATGTATCTTTTTTTATTTTTTATTTTTAGATTTTTAACTTTTAGATTTTGCTGATCCGAGATTTCGTGGACAATTAATTGAATTGTATTACAAACACTGGGCAAGCAGTTAAGAGTACCCGAAGCTAGCCTATATCATTTATTGCTAAACAGCACTGTTAGAATTTAAACAAGTACGTTTTGTTTGTACCAGACTTTATTTTATTGACTTGAGATTTGCAAACGGATAATAAAATTGAGAAGTGTAAGGAATTGTTTTACTCGAGATTATATTTCCTTTACCGTGGAATATTTATTTTTAAGTATAGCCAAAGAACGAAACTGTAAGATCACGAACCCGAGATTTTACAAACTAAAAATCGTAGAAACCCGATTTAGAATTTTAATAAATTCATGTAAGATTTTTAATTTTTATGATTTTAAATTTTTAGATTTTGCTGATTTGGCATTTCGTATACAAATTATTTTATTTTATTTATTACAAACACCGAACTAGCAGCTAATGTATCGCAAAGCTAGTCTATACCTTTTTTTTGGTAAACCACGCTGTAAGAATTCAATCAAGTACATTTTGTTTAAACATACTGTACCTTTATTGACTTGAGGTTTCCGAAACCGATAATTTTATAATGTTATACAACAGCTTAAGAAAGCGCAAACCCTTTACTATTAACGATTTTTGTTTTGTTTTAATTTTTGACAAATGACCTAACTAGGAATTCACATTTCAATTTTATATTTTTTTAAATGTTTTTTTTTTGTCGTGTAGCCTCCTGAGAGGCCGAGTGCAGGTCTTTCCAGTCGACGCCCGTGGGCGACCTGCGCGTCAAGGATGAGAGATGGAATGGATGAAGATGAATGAAACTGGGCAAGGATGTGGAATTGTAAACGTTCGTTAGGCTAAAATAGTCTTTAACCAAGTTTTATAACATGCTACCTGGCTGTACTACTACAGGATTTCACGAGCAAGAGATTTTAGATTTCAATAAATAGATTTTTAAATTATTTATTTATTTCATTATAGTTATTTATTATTTAATATTTATTACGCATGGCAATGCATCTAGAAAGATGATTGCACTATACGTTAAGACTACTCTTTTAGGTCTTGAGCGGCCTTGCAATAAGAATTCGTTAACCAGACACAAGTTCGCTGCCAGGGAACACTTGGCGACTATGCTTGTTTTTGACCAGTGGATAGGGTTCTAGAGAGCGGCTTGTCATTTTGGTTCATGTAAAACAGATGTTTATATGGAAATCGAGCGACCATGTTGGTTCTTAATAAAAGCGAGAAAGTATACAAGAGACGGTCAGTATAGCCAGTATCATATTTAAGAGACAATTTATTAATTATTTAATATTTATTTATATTTTATTACAGTATATAATTAGTTCCCAAAATCTAAAACTAGGCTAAAATTTAACATAGATTTTAACGAAGTTGAGAATTGTCAACACTTACTTATGCTAGGATTCTCTTTTGTCTCTTGCTTAACTCTTGTTTCTTGCGAAACAGGTCGTATTAGAACACCAAGTGACTATGATGTTATTATTATGACCCCATGTAGAGCATACCGTAACGCTGTTGTGTAACGGATGATGATGGTAATCGGGCGGTGACTCATTACTAAAACCCGTACACGATGCCTGAGAGGCTTCCTAAAATATCCCAGAACTCCCCTAAATGTCCCTATAATTTCTCTGATTTACCCCATATTTCCCAAAATTCTCTAGATTTACCATAATTCCCGCAAATGCACCTAAAATCCATTATATTTAGTAAAATCCCTAAAATCCATAAAATGTACTCAAATTCCTTAAAATTTACTAGATTTACCTGAATTTCCCTAATATTTCTTTTACGTTTAATACCTTACAAGTTGACTTTTCCGTGGTTTCCATCACTTTCCCCGGACAAATACCGAGATGTAGTCCCTGACCTTTACCTTACACTCTCTTGCACAATTTTATTTACCACTTATTTGTTTAATATGAGCTAAGCATTAAAAAGGGCATCTGACCATAAAAACTATCTGATACCCTTTCGGTTTATTTTCAAATTTTACACATATTAACACGAAAATAATGAAATTTCATTACTTACCTGTACCGGGATTCTCTCTCTCTCTTGCCGATATCCATGGAAGCACTAGCTCTCTAGCAAAACCGACGGTATTAGGCTATTTGAGACCTAAGATGTCAATACCATAATCACATCCGGAGCATTGTGACCTGTTATGATGTAACGGTAAATGCTAGTTGACTGGCGGTGACTGACAACTTCCAAATGAATACAGACCCTGTAAATTAGCTTATATTCAATGAAATTTTCTAAAATTATCTTAAGATGCCCCCAACCCTCAATGAAACACCAAGTTCACGGGAATGATGACCGCAATATCGCAAAGTTTCTTACACACCGAAGTATACGGGGTAATAGCCATCATATCTAAATACCCTAACTAGTCAGTTATAACGACTTTGTTATTGCAATCCCCATTATATGATTTATGTACACCCAAGTACACTGAGCTGACGACCTGTATATTCATATTCGTTGGGTAGGGTATCCGGGCGTAAAAATTACACAACACCTAGGCTGTTATCGCATATTATCCCCGACAGACATCATAGAGAACTGAAAACAAACTAGTCATGAATGGATAGGCAAGCAAGTTGAGCTAACAAGCGGACCAGGCAGGAAGATATGTCTCTAGATACCATGAGGCAAGAATATGATTGCATGACGTAACAGTTGCAGTTCTTAAACTCTCGAATACACCTTAAAGGGGCGCACTAAGCCTCGCGATGCAAAACAGAGGAGAGCCGGCTTTGATTCCCACTATAAGTGATCCTGGAATGGCATTCCACTCTTTATTCTAGCCAAATAATGAGCCGACAATTGAACCCAGTCCTCCGGCGTGGCAGTCAAGAGTGCTAGCCACTATGCAAGGAAATAAAATTGGGAAAGAGGTGGCCGTGGCCTTAAGTTAGGAGTCAACCCAGCATAGGTTAGGTGAGCTAAGGTTAGGTGAGGTTAAGTTAGGTGAATTTAGGATAGGTTAGGTTAGGTTACAAGAGCTGATGTTATGTTACGTTAGCTACCACTATCTCACTCTTAGTCAATCATTAACCATAATGTACTGTATAATTTTTTGTAATCCTGCTGTGTTGTTTTTGCGTGCTTACCAACATAGCAGATAGCATTATGCCTCCAGTAAAAGAGCTGTGATGCTTTCCAAGTCCAAGAGAATAATACACAAAATTTATCAACAAAAATAAGCTGCCAAATAAGCCAACATCTGAAAGCGCCTAAGTTAATAAGCCGACACACAAGCCGACAAATAAGCCGACATATAAGCCGACAATAAGCCAACAAATAAGTCGACACACAAGCCGTCACATAAGTCGACAAATAGGCCGACACATAAGCCTACACATAAGCCGACAAATAAGACAACACATAAGCCGACACATAAGCCGACACATAAGCCAACACATAAGCCGACAAAAAGCCAACACATAAGCCGACAAATAAGCCAACACGTAAGCCGACAAATTAACACTAAATAAGCCGACACAAGCTGACATAGTATAAACCGCTCTATAAGCGTACATTAAATAAATCGTTAAATAAGCCGACATATAAACTGACATATATAATCCGTTAAATAAGCGTACATTAAATAAACCGCTAAATAAGCCGACACATAAGCCGACATAATATAAATTGCTAAATTATCTGACATTAAATAAACCACTAAATAGTCCGACACATAAGCTGACATAATATAAACCGCAAAATAAGCGTACGTTAAATAAACCGCTAAATAAGCCAACACTTAGGCTGACATAATATAAATCGCTAAATAAGCTGAAATAAATGCCAACGGTAATTCACTCTTTCACCAGAACTCTTGTAACCATTGTAGTATGCAAATCAGACTGACAAGTCAGTTGCTACTATGGAACTTACTATAACTAAGAAAGGTAGACAACGTACACTCTATAAAGGCTACTCTTATAACTATAAGCGAAACAAATTAAATGGTGTAATAATTTGGCAATGCTCAAAAGAGAGGTCAAAAAGACGTACAGGTGATCTTAAAAGTATGAATGGTGAGGTTTTAAGTGAGAGTGATCATCATTGTAGTGCTGTGAACGAAACACGGTTGTTGTTGAGAAAAAATCGTTATAATACTAAAAAGCGAGTCCAAGAAAAAGATATTGCTGCTCGAGATAGTGCATTGTTTGTTAAGAAGCATGTATCATCTCCTCAAAAAGTCATGTTAGGACAGTCGTTAACGTCTGAGAAACCCCCAACACTATCAAAGGCAACACAGACTATACGAAAATTTGTATTGCAAGAGGATAAAAAGGACTGGATAGTGATAGAGATAATGATGATGATGATGATGTTAATGATGCTGATGATTATGTTGATAATTATGATCATGAAAAAGATGAGGATGAAGTTTTTATGTCTATAAAACCGCTTAGCCTTCCCCTGTATTTTAGAACATCAGTCATTTTTCCCCTTGGAATGAAGAACATCTAAAACAAGCGTTGTGTTTAAAAACTATAGCAAGAAGTCGCAGAGAGGGATGTTGTATTGTGTTTGTAAATATTAAATTTATATAAATAGTACTTGTGTATCGCTGGTCTCTCTTATTTGCTATCCCTAACTCCCACTCCTAATCCAATAATCGTTAACGTTTGGCAATCTCCAGCAATGGTTGTAATAGTAGGCTTAAAGTTGCTAAACCTATCCAGGTAAAGGCATTGCATGACATATTTATGAGCTATATGAGAGTTAAGGTGAACCACATTGAAACAGTTCGAGAATTGTGGGAGAGTATATTCACTCAGGATGTTTGTATGTGTAGGGTATATAGAGTATAGGTGCATAAAGTCAATACAGTTAGTTATAAGTTGCGATCTATAATATTCCACAAATAAGTACAGCTGGAAAAATTTCTATACTAGATAGTAATATTATAGTTACGTCTACCATTACGTTTTATGTATGTAGTAACGGCATTATACATAAACTAAAAGATACCCAAGACCTACGATGTCCTAATATCGTAGGGTTGGAAATAAGAAGAGTTGACCGAGGGAGGTTAATAGGAAAGCTAATTAAAAAAAAAACAGCCAGTTATTCGTAAGAGTATGTCAGACTCAGCTGGGTCTCGTTGTCGCCAAGCACGTAATATATACATTCCTGGAGGTAATGAGAGACCTGTTGTTGTACGTGGAATTCAAATCACACAATGTTAAATTTTAATTCCAAGATCTACCATACATTAACCGGGGGAGGGGATCGAAACCTTTCTGCTTAGTTAAGAGGTAAACAACCTAAGCACTGCCCTACGAAACCTCAGGGGATAATGGAAACCTCATAAAGCTACTTCTAGGACAGCTGATGTGGGAGTTAAACCCGTGTGTTTTAGTACTGTCTCACGAAACTACTGTAAGTATATATAGTTCGTGATCTAAGACATGAAATACATTTCTTAACTGAGCCGACAATCGAACCCAGGCCTCCGGTGCGAGAGTCAAGAGTGCTAGTCAATATTCAAGGAAATAGGTTTGGGAAGGAGGTGGCCGTGGCCTGAAGTTAGGAGCCAACCCACCATTTGCCTGGAGTAAAAGTGGAAAACCATTTTAGGATGTCTCATAGTGGGAATCAAAGCCAGCTCTCCTCTATTTTGCATGGAGACGCTTTGTGCGCCCTTTTAAGTTAAAAGCGAGAGATTAAGAACTCCAACCGCTACGTCATGCAAACATATTGTTGCCTCATGGTCACAAGAGACATATCTTCCTGCCAGGTCAGCTTGTTAGCTCAACTTGCTTGCCTATCCATTCATGACCAGTTTGGTTTCAGTTCTCTATAATGTCTGTCGGGAATAATATGCGATAAAAGTCAATGTGTTGGGGTGGTTTTGATGCCCGGATACCCTTCCAAAAATTAATATTTAGGTCGTCAGCTCGGTGTACTTGTGTGCACATTAATCACATTATAGGGTTTGCAATATCAAAGTCGTTATAACCATCTAGTTTGGGTATCATGGCTATTATGCCCGCATACTTAGGTGTGTAGAAATCTTTGTGACATTGCGGTCATCAGTCCCGTGAATTTGGTGTTTAATGGAAGGTTCAGGGTATCTTAAGATAATTTTTGGAGATTTAATTCGTTATTAGCTAATTTACAGCGACCGTGTTCATGTGTAAGTTGTCAGTCGCCGCCAGTTAACTAGCATTTACCGTTAAACCATGGCAGGGCACAAAGCCCCGGATGTGGTTATGGTATAAACACCCTAGGTCTTGGATAGCCTAATACTCTCAGTTTTGTGAGAGAGGTAGTGTTGTTTTCTTGCATGGATATTGACAAGAGAGAGAGAATCCCGGTACCGGTAAGTGTTAACAATTCAATATATTTGGGTAAATATGAGTAAAATGTTGAAATAACCCGTTCGGGTACTGGATAGTCTTTATGGCTGAATGTCCTTCCTAATGTTTAGCTAGTAATAAACAAAAAAGCGGTAAATAAAACTGTGCAAGATAGTGTAAGGTCTACATCTCTGTATTTATCTGGGGAAAGCGGGGATAACCACAGAAGGAAACAACTTGTAAGATATCAAACGTATAAAAAGGAAAATTTCGGCAAATCTAGTAAATTTTAATGAATTTGAGTAAGTATTATGAATTTTTAGGAATTTGAATACATATAATGGATTTTAGAAGTATTTAAGGGAATTATGGTAAATCTAATATACTATAGGAAACATGGGAAAAATCGGAGGAATTTTAAGACATTTAGGGGAGTTCCGGGAAATTTCAGGAAACATCTCCGGCATCGTGTGACGGGTTTTAGTAATGAGTCACCGCCCGTTGACTAGCATCCTCCGTTTCACAACAGCGTTTTGGTAAGCTCTACATAGGGTCATAGTAATAACATTATACACACTTAGAATTCTCACACTGTCTGTTTCGCAAGAAACAAGAGTTAACCAAGAGACGTTGACAAAAGAGAATCCTAGGACGAGGAAGTGTTAACAATTCTCAACTTTGTTAAAAATATATGTAAAGTTTTAGCCTACTTTTGAATTTTGCCAAATAAATATATACTGTAATTAAATAAATAAAAAATATTTAATAATTAATAATTAATAAATAAACAAATGTAACTGTCTCTTGCCGGCCCCGTGGTGTTTGCGTAGAGCGCCTGCCTCTCACCCGGATGCCCTAGGTTCGATTCCAGGCTCCGTCAGGGATTTTAGAAACTGACGTGAGGCCTGGAACGGGGTGCACTCAGCCTTGTGAGGACAATTGAGTAGCTCTCTGAGAGTGAGGCAGCGCCCCGATCACGAAATCCAAGATTGACTGCCGACGTGACCCGATGCGCTGATCACACGTCACCGCAATATCTGCAGGTCAAATGGTTGGGCAGCGGCCGCTTGGTAGGTCGCGGCCCTTCATGGGCTGTAGTAAGTTTTTATTTATTATTAATTAACTGTCTCTAAGTATAGTACTTGGCTATCCTAACCAACTCTAGTATTATGTCTTGTTTATTGGAAAGAACCAACATGGTTGATCGGTTTCTATGTAAACATCTGTTTTACATAAACCAAAATGGCAAGCCGCTCTCTAGAACGCTACCCACTGTTCAAAAAAAGCATAGACGTCAAACTGTTCCCTGACAGATTACTCGTGTCTGGTTAGCAATATCTTATTGCAAAGCCGCTCCTAGAAAAATAGTCTTAACGTATAGTGTATTCATCTTTCTACATGCATTGCCGTGCGTAATAAATATTAAATAACTAATTAAATAAATAAATAATTTAAAAAATCCATTAATAGCCATCCCAAATCGCTCGCTCGTGCTACCCTGTTGTAGTACAGTCAGGTGTCATGTAATAAGAATTGGTTCAAGCCTATTTTACATATAGCAATGTTTACAATTTTAAAGATAATATTTATAAAAAAAAATAAAAAAAATGAGTTGGTCTGGTAATAATGGGTTTGCGCTTTTTCATTTGAGCTGTTGTATAATATTATCAAATTATCGGTTTTGGAAATCTCAAGTCAATAAAATAAAAGTTAATTCAAAGGTACAGCCTTGTTCAAACAAAATGCATTTGTTTAAATTCTTACAACGCGGATTACCAAAAAAGGATATAGGTTAGCTTCGGATACTCCAACTGCTTGTCCGGTATTTGCGATAAATAAAATTCATTTATTTGTACAAGATATCTCCGATCAGCAAAATCTAAAAATTAAAAATCTTAATAATAAAAGAAATCTTATATGCATTAATTTTAATCCTAAATCAGGTTCCTGCAATTATTAGTTTGTAAAATCTCGGGTTCGTTACTTTTTAGTTTCGGTCTTTGGCTATATATAAAAATAAATAATTCACGGTAAAGGAAATAAAATCTCGATTGAAACAAATCCTTATACGTCTTTCTTTAATTATTCGTTTGGAAAATCTCAAGTCAATAAAGATATGGTCATGTTCAAACAAAATGTATTTGTTTAAATCATTACAGCCCAGTTTACCAAAAAAAATATGGGCTAGCTTCGGGTACTCTATCTTTAAAACTCATAAAAATGAAACCAATTTACATGCATTAATTTAAATCCTAAAAAATGTTTCGATTATGAATTCAAAAAATCTTGAATCAGCAAAATCTAAAAATACATATAACAAGAAGTTCCGTGAAGAACTATACAGCCTACTTTTCATGCCAATGATTATTCTACAGTATATGAACCTATCTAGAATAATGACGAAATTAAGTTGGTAATATCGAAATATCTAATTAGTTCAAAATATACCTGGTCCTAATAGAGCACTACAGTTGGCAGCCCTGGTGACTGAATATATTCTTAGTTCCAACTCTTAAGGTACAGAATACAAAATTTGGTTGAAGTCCAATGGACGTTACATGCAGTTAGACACTGGATCTATCAGCACGCGTAAAAGCATGTTGCCAACAATACCATGCGTGTGCTGGTCAGAAATAATCAGAATTATTATGATATCTTGTTGTGCCAATTTTGGATGAAATCCATTTGTTAGTATAGAAGTTACATGTATTTTAAAATTGGACATATCAGCAGGCATAGAATCATGTTGGCAGCACCGCCTTGTATTAATTACTCCAAATTAATCTAGAATGTCAGGTGCTATACGTGTGCAAAGTATAGAGCTGTTGTCTTGCATACTTTCTGATATATTGATATTAGGGTAAAAATAATATAGACAGCATTTATTAACAGTTGGCAGCCCTGATTGCTCTTAACAATACTTACAGTCATATCTGTTATGGTACACATTGCACATACGAAATTTTGTTGAAATCCAACTGATTGTATAGAAGTTACATGTACTTAAAAATTGGTACTATCAGCAGGCTTATAATCATGTTGGTAGAACTGACGTATATAAGTTACTCCAAATTAATCTAAAATGTCAGAATATACGTGTGCATAGTTTAAAGCTGTTAACTTGCATACTTTCTCATATATTGGTATTTGGATTTTAAAAAATAGAGAGAGCAATTATTAACAGTTGGCAGCCCTGGTGGCTCTTAAGAATACGCTCAGTCATATCCGTTTATGTACAGATATTACATAAAAATTTGGTTGAAATCCAGTTGATAGTGTAGAAGTTATATGCATTTAAACATTGGACCTATCAGAAGGCTTAAAATTATTTTGGCAACACTGTAATGGTTGGCCTCCTGGAAATTAAACTGAAATAGTATTATCTACATGTGTGCCAATTTTGGAATAGCTCCCATGCATACCTTGCAAGATATCCAACATGGAGCTCAAATTTCTTGTGCGTTTTTACAGCAGTTGGTAGCACTGACATCATTTTCAAATATGGACGTGGGCTATTCCGGTGCACATCTTTACTCACACTAAATTTGGTTTTGATTGCTGCAGCCGTTTAGGAGTTGATAGGGTGGGACACACACACAGCCAGACAGACAGACAGACAGAAGGACAGACAGACAGACACACATTTTCCCGGATCGATCTCATAAGACTACTTTTTCCTCATTTTTGCAAAATGTGAAAAGTAGGCTAAAAATATATTACATGCATTATTTTAAATCCTATATAGAGTTTCTACGATTATTGGTTTGCGGAATCACAGGTCAATCACCGTGCAGTAACCGACAGAAGTGGCTACGCGGGCTAAAGCGCTGCGTTAGGTCAAGGGGCCAAGCTCTCTGCTGACTCGGTAGACGCGTGGGTTCGAGCCCCACCGTCGGCTGTCCTTGAAATGGTTTTCCGTGGTTTCCCATTTTCAACACCAGGCAAATGCTGGGACAGTACCTTCTGACAGGCCACGGCCGCTTCCTTCCACATCCTTGCCCAGTTTCATTCATCTTCATCCATTCCATCTCTCATCCCGACGCGCATGTCGCCCACGGGCGTCGACTAGAAAGACCTGCACTCGGCCTCTCAGGAGGCTACACGACAAAAAAAAACGTGCAGTGTAGGGATTTATAAAATAGAAGAAGAAAATAAGTAATAAATCAATAAGTAACATTAATAACAAAAATTAAATAAAAAATATATATTAATAATAATAATAATAATAATAATAATAATAATGAGCTTGTAGTTTTGGGTTATTTGGTTAAATCAAGAGTAAATAATCGATAAATAATAATTAAAAGCCCGTCATCTTACAAAAACCACGAGTGCGCATGCGTTTAAAAATATATTATTTAACGCCCGGGTAAGGGTAGTTTTCATCTTACTAGTGTAAATAACATGTATTTGTGGTGAAGGGGAGAGAAACCTTTGGTTCAAGCCGTCGCTTAGGTCTTTCTAATTATTCGTTCGCAAAATATCGTAAGAAACGTAAATAACCTAGTAGTTTTCGGTTATTTAGCAAAATCAGTGGTCCATGTAAAACGGAGATTCGCGATTAGTAATTGGACACCTCATATAAGTCTGTAATTTTATGGGTTCGTGATATATCGGCTGAAGTCGGGTTCCAACATGCAGCCGCGGTGCGTGCTTTAACTCTCACGGTTACGAGCGGGTTCAAATTCTCCTCAGCCATCCACCACTTTCTCACCCTTCCCCTTCCCTTTTAGGGCGTATCCTCTCCTGGGAGAGATACCACTACGGCTCATTTAAATAAATAGCTAAAAATGTTACAGTAACGACCTTTTGACAATAATCTAAATAATAATAATAATAATAATAATAATAATAATGATAATAATAATAATAATAATGAATAAAAATAAAAAATAATAAATTAAAATCATCAAATAAAATTAAAAAAGGGTAAAACCAAAATTTTCAAAATGTAGATTTAGACCCTTTGGCAAAATTTGCTGAGGGATGAATAGCATATGGTAAAGAGGGCAACAAGTCGAGTATTTTGACAAAAGTGTCTACGTTATTGCTTGGCGAGATATCGGGAAAATAACCGCGCGGCAATAAGCATAGCCGAACGCATTGTGTCGCTAGGTAAACCGTTGACGAAATCAAAAAAAATAAAAATAAAATGGTAAATAAAAATTACATATAAAATAAATTAAAACATTAAATAAAATTAAAAAGACAAAAAACCAATTTTTCTTAATATGCAGTTAGACCCGATGTCGAAATAAAAAAAGTAAATAAATATTAAATAAATAATAAATTAAACCATAAAATTAAATTAAAAGTGCAAAAATCCAAAATTTTCAAAACATGTCAAAATAAAAATTTGTAAATAAAAATTATATTAATAAATAATGAAAACATTAAATATAATTAAGAAGTTAGACAATCAAAATTTTCTAAATGTGTAGTTAGGCCCATTGTCAAAATAAAAAATCAGAATAAATCGTAATTAAAAATTATACACATAATACATTAAAATATGAAATAAAATTAAATAATATTTAAATCAAAATTTTCATAATGTGTTGTTAGGCCCTTTGGCAAAATTTGGGAAAATAAATGTTCTACAAGAAAGAGGCCGTCATCCAGAGAAATTTGGCATCTCACGTGACCATTTCCGATCATTGGTTCAAGAGATATCTGGTTGGGGGCCGGTATGAGGGATGTTCAGAAGGTTGTGACGCAGGATTACTAGTAGCCCTCTTCTTACCTTATTATACCTCACGTTAAATTTTCTCAACACGTTAGTCGCATCAGCCTGGATTGTAACTTCATTCTCACGGCAGAGTTATGGACCACAACACAACCTAAATATTACCACCCTGGGGGTAACATTCTGTATTTCCTCGTTGTTTGTCTTAATCGTGGTTCCAGCGTGAAAACATGCAATAATCCTTGCTTAGAAAACTCAGGTTTTATCTATGAGAATTTTGTGTGTTACACCACACAATGGAACAAAACTGTAGCCTAAATAATATGCTTCTGTTTCAAATAAGTCTTCCTGAAAAGCACATTTATATTTTGGCATCGACATGATTGATACTATACTTATATGAATATTTTGAAATCTGTAAACAGGAGGCCGATATAGAACACTTGCTTGCATGGAAAGGCCATCCAGCTAGCTGCACAATTCTCCTACTTCCCACATTCCCCAGATTGCCTCCGAGGAGGAACAAACCAGTCAAAAGCCAACAGACAAAAGTCTCATGACAGCGTGAACTCAGCTGGATCAAGTCTGCCATCAACAGATTGTCATGTTGCACAGAAGCAACACACTCCGTCCCCGTGAACGTTTGCAATGCTTGATCTTCTGTAGAGCATTTGATAGCACGAAGGGGACAAGCATATCAAGAAGGCAACAAATTAAGTTATTGTTTTAAACAATGTCATTCATTTGCCAATCTGCATTTGAAATTGTTCACGTACATTTTTATGTCAAATTATTTGGTGCAATAAGGACGAAAATAAGACCACCTATTTCGTCATTTTCATGCCAGGAGCACCTCGTTAAATTTCTGTATGCTGGTAGAGAATATCGGTTGAATCATTCTATGCTGAGATAACTACAGTAAGTCGCGTGAAAAATCAAACTCTTGTTACATTTGTGTTCATCAGGTTATTGAAAGTCCTGCAAGTGAACTTATCGTAATAGTCTCCATTAACATACAAAACTTCAGTTTTATTGCTGTAGCCTAATAGTTACACGGATATTGAGAATCGCCTAAATATTTCGGATAATCACAATGTTGGATTGATAATATATGTGAGGATTATTGCGTAGGTTCATTAATCAAACCTGCACTTCGATCGGATGATTGGGACACAAAATTTAAAAATGAAATTTTGAAATTTCACATAGCCGCCATATTGGTTTTATGGAAACAATTGAATTGACTAGATGCTAGTAGAATAAATCTTGTATAAACATTCACCGTTCGAAGTTTCACTGCGCTCTAATCTTTAAACCGCGAGAATGGTCCATTTAAATGTTTTACATTTCCTTGGCTACCAGGTTGGTTTTGTGCAGCAAATGTTTTAATTGTCTCATATTTAAACGTACCTTAGTAAGAGATATCAGTAATATTTTCAGAGATATGTGGAATACCGGTGAAATATTTTGTGCAGCCGCCATTTTGTACTGGCGAAACGTATTTAAATTTTGAAGGCACGGTTGGGGTAGGATAAAACAGCACTGTGTCCTGAACATGTTTCATTGAAATTGCTCCAGCCGTATAAATGTTATTAGGGGCACAACCACATACACACGCACACGCTCACACAGACAAAAGGCGATCTCCTAAACTTTTTTTTTTTTTTTCAAAATATAAAAAAGCTAAAATTGACTACAATGATGACCACAACTTTCGTGAGATTTTGTTTGAGAAAGAGCAATATATGTATATATTCGACTACTGTCTCTACCAGATGAGTCTCACTGGGAGTCTCCTCGTTTGTCAGAATTATCACAGACATATAGCACACACACGGCGTTTAGGCATCCTATTAAGGTGATCACACCAGTTCCTATTAATTTCCCTCTAAAATCACAGATAAATAATATTGTTTATCGAACGAGTGTTGAGAATGATGCCTCCTACCTCTAGCAAAAAGTAATTTGCTAATTCATATTCCTGTAAGTGTAAGTGAAAACTGTCTATTCTTATATTCCGTTTTGTTAATTCCATCAGTTGTTGCTGCTGCTGTTGTTGTTGTTGTTGTTGAATTAATTAGGGGCTTTATGGCATTGTAGTCATGTCGTCCCGTGCACTTGGGTTGGTGTGGAACCTGTCTTATGACGTGTCTCATAGTGATGGCGGTGCGACTGTGTTTAATTGAATGGCAATATGGTAGGAGGAAGCCGTGGCCTAATGTTAGATACCATCCCGGTGTTTGTTGGGAATGGAGATTGGAAACCAGGAAAAACGATTCCTAGTACACCTCAAGTAGGAATCGAATCTGCCTCAAGAGTCTGAGTGTACCCCATTTCAGTCGTGAGAGCAGATTACATTTTTGTTGCAGAGCCTGCAGTCAAACTCGGATCTTACGACTGACTATTAACATTTCTAGCTCCTGCACTTTTTGTCATTACAGTTGAACTCTATGCCATTCTTACATATATAAGTAATTCATTTAAATCAGCGAATCTCCGTGCACCCTCTCCTGTGTTTCCACTGCACCAGTCAGTTACTCGGACTTGCTATATTACAGAGAAACAGCGCTGCAAGCTAACGCCAGGTTATGCTTCTTACTACACGATTGTGAGACTAGTGAACTGAAGGAATCAGTGATATCTACTTGAGTGCCCGGCGCGACGTCAGACCAAGTTGAAGGTGTACATATTGCAAGCTCTCTAAGCTAACATTACAAAATATGAGGGGGATTATATTTTCAACGTAGTGGATGTTGGTCCAAAAGGTTTGGTTTGTCATAAACAAAAAAAACAAGCTTAAGGAGTTAAATACACAATTTAACAAATCTTCACTGGTTGTGCTAATTCAATTGCTAATGCAACTGAATAAATGTATATATTGTAAACTAGCAGAAGTACCCATTCTTCGAACGGTCTTCAGTATTAACAACCAGAAGTAATCAAATGAGCTACTGTTGCAATGGTTAGGGGCTTGGAACCTGTTTGTCGACAAAGATAAATGATTAGTTGAAATATGCTCTGAAACTAATTTACCTAACGTGTACTTCCTGACGTGAAAATGAAATTGAAAACCTCGTTGACGAAACGCAATACACGTCACATAAAAAGTGACCCTCACTGTTGTGTTAAGTCCGCATCCAGAGGAAGACCGCTTTAATAAATTATAAAGGCTGGTGGAGCGTGAAAATTCAGGTTTTTTAGCCTCCAATGGCCCAAATTCCAAAATGCAAATGAATAAAATAAAAAAGGAACTATTTCAATTCAGGAATTTTTGAAAATAATGTTGCTGATTGAAGATATAATAGACCTTTTGTACGACATATCGCACGTTTAAGTGTTATGAAAAAATCTAGGGTAACCCTTGACCACCTTAAGCGCATTGATGAATTTTACAGTTTTTGTTGGTTCCGTGATAACCTTATAGCCATTTGAAAACTTTCACAGAAATTTAATAAATGGAGTGGCATTACTTCTTGCAGAAATATATAGAAAGTGGGATGGAACTTTTGAGACACTGTTGTCATGGTTACTGGCTTGCATTCCTACATTCGTTTATTAAATAAAATTAGTTTTCTGGGAATATCTCAGAAACTCTTGGTTTTAGAGCCTTAAAATGTAGTTTTCGGGGACCCTTTACAGCTGTTTAGTGGCCCCGAGTTTTGTTTCTAACACCAAGGGGCTGAAAATAAGCTTTGTCTCGTCGTTGTAGGCCGTAGTATAATACTAATAATTATAATAATAACATAACAATATAGAGATAGGGATATAATAGACCTTCCTTATCACACCAGCACGTGTAAATTGCGTGAAAAACTCTAGAGTACCCCTTGACCCCCTTAAGCGCATTATATGTATTGATGAATTTTACAGCTTTTTTTTACTTCCGTTATAACCTTATAGCCGTTTGCAAACTATCTCAGTAATGTAATAAATGGAATTGCATTGCGTCATACAGCAATAGATGGACCTGTGAGATTCTGTTGCCATGGTTACCGGCTTGCTTTCTTTCATTATTGTATTAAATGAAATTAATTTTCTGGGAATATCTCAAAAATTGTTGGTTTTAGGGCCTTAAAATGTGGTCTTCGGGGGACCTAGGGCCCCCAAGTTTCATTTCTCACATTGAGGGGCTGAAAATGAGCTTTGTCTCGCCCTTCTACGCCTATTTCAGCAAGTATTTTATTGGAGTAGGCCCCCTTTTATGAAAGGTACGGAGAAGAGTTACATCAATGATTAGTGTCGTGCTTCTGAAGGATATCTGTACCAAATTTGACGTTGATCCACCCAGCCATTCTCGAGTTATAAGGGAACAAATTTGTCCACAGGCAAACAAACAGACAGACAGACATACAGACAGAAAGACAAAAAAATCGCGCGCATCCGTCATAAAACAGTCTGAAACGCGTAAATAACGCAAGTTTCCGTAGAAATTCAGAAAAAACAGACAAACTTTCATTCTTATATATAGAGAGATACCATCACTCGTACTTATGGACATAGATAGCCTATGTGTAAGGGAACTGATGATAATCGCTTGACGATCGAAACTGGTCGACGAAGTGCATTCATTAATTTCATGTAATTTTTGAGGATTAGGGATCCACCCATTACAATCGTGTTGACCGACTGAAAATTTTTAAATTTCGACAAAATTGAATTAATTTGTATAATAGTGGAAGTTGGTAAAATGGACAAAGACAGCGCGAGAATATTGAAATTTGAATCAAGGCTGCGACAACGAAATGTGAAAGCATAATTTTCATTTCATGATAGCTCCTATGTTTTATTAGTTTTTAGTTCATTACTGGTATGTTCCCACAGCGCAACTCTGCACAATTATTGCTAGGGGGAACTTGAAGTCCAAACTTTGATGGTTCGAATCCCAACATTGATAACGTTCATCGTGTGTGTTGTTCTCCCCCGAATTTTCGACACACCTACCAGGAGATTCCTTCAATCTAGTCTATGATATCTAGTAGCTCAGTCGTAGACCCGAATAAATATATTTACGAACTATGCAAAAATCAATCAAAACATCACTCTTCACCTGCATGTAGTACTTTGATATCTGGATAGTTAACGTCCCTGCATTAGCATAGACAGTCAAGGAGGTTCTGCTTGCTCGTTGCGTTTTTGTACAAGTTAATTTTGTATAAAACATAAAAATAAAATTTCATAGTTTTTCGAATTTTGTCCTGCATAGTGCATCTGCCATTTTATGCTAATTAATTTTGATGTCAATTCGTAATCAGCAAGGCAAAAGGCCTATTAATACTGCATTGTGTCAATTTAAGCCTATTATTTTAGGATTTGGTCCGCGATTTTTGACCCGCAATTGTAATTCATTTTAATTTTAATGCCAAATTTGCACCGCCGAGGTCGAAAACCTAATTATACGACATTATTGTCTTCAGTGGCAAATATTTAGATGTTTGTCCAGTTTGAAAATTCGTCATGTTTTGTCTTAAACTGCCAACACCATGGTAAATTGCAATTTACTGTATAAACGTTAATCACAATATAACTACGTCACTTTTGGCGTACTTTCAAACATTGCTAAAATGAAGGTTAACTTACGAGACCATCATGCGTGAAGTGTCCGTCCGTGTGTCTGTCCCTCCTATCAATTCCCAAATGACGAAAAGAATTCAATGAAATTTGGTACAGATGTAGCACCAGTAGAATGATCATCAGTTCTGAATTTCATATCTCTGTCTTCTTAAAAGAAATTAAGTTGGTGGCCTCATGAGTGTTCAATGCCTAAATTATGTATAGAATAAAATAACCATTGGATCATTATTACACTTCGCAAAAATGAACTATTTTAAGGGAAGCGTTACAGGTCCCAAGTACAAGGTCATCAGCTCTAAAATCTAAAGATAGCGACCAGGCGAAACATACAAATGTAACTAATGACCCCAATTAAGGAACGCCCACGGTAGTGTGGTATTAGTGGTTTTGTGGCTGTTCCGGGACCTCCACCTCCACATTCCTTCTCCTCCTCCTCCAAGATGGCGGCCGTAGCTTTACGTAACCTTGCCTAAACTAAAAAGATGACGGCCATAGCTTAACTTAACCTTACCTAACCTACGAGGTGTGAAAAGAATGTTTCAAGAAATTTCAAGATGGCGGCCACAGCTTAACCTAACCAAGCCTAACAAAAGGAGACGGCGGACATGCCTTAACCTATCGAGGACAAGTCAAGGGGCTAAGGGCAAATTTCAGTGGGTGGATGCTCTCATCAGGGAGGTGAAAAGGATAGGGATGAGGAGGGAGTCTTTTAACGTTTACCCTCCTCCGCTCTACCTCTACCTCTATCGCACCACCTCCACCGCCCTACCTCCACCGCTCCACCTCTACAGCTCTACTTCCACCGCTCCGCCTCCACCCCTCCATCTCTACCGCTCCACCTTTTACCGCAAATGGTCTACGATGTGTGATTATCATATGGAGGAGGAGTGGAATAAAACAAAACACGGTGACTCAACCGGATGAGACGTGTAGCGTTACAGGAAGCAAGCATGCGAAATATTATTCTTGCAGAAACAAGCAGAATCATACAGTGTATGACGTCACGCGATGCAGGTGTTTATTAACAACCGGGAGAACGCTGAATCGACTGATATTTGATGCAACGCAGGTCTGCGCGCACAAACATAGTAGCAAAACATGACCTCACTTACCAAACCGTGCGAACGAACGTATCAACAGATATTTTTAATGCGGAGCAGGTGTGCGCATGGGAACATAGGTGTCTACTACTCTACCGTTAGGTCAGCGAAACATGAACTCACTTGTCAAAGAACTCTACCTGTAAATCAAGCCCACTATAATCGCATCCACGTTAAATTGCGCCCACTATAATCATACCCACGTTAAACTGCGCCCAATTCAAATCGCACCAACTATAATCTCGCCAGTTAAAATAGCGCCCACTAAAATCGCTCCCACTTTAAATCGCGCCCACTATAATCGCGCCCACTTTAAATCGTGCCCGCCATAATCGTATCCACTTTAAATCGGGCCCGCTTCATTCACGCCCACATCAAATTGCACCCACTATAAACGTGTCCACTTTTAATCGCACCCACTTAAATCGCACCCACATTAAATCACGTCCATTTTAATCGCGCCTACTATAATCGCGCCCACGATAAATTGCGCCCACTATAATCGCGCCCACTTCAAATCGCTCCCACTATAAACGCGCCATTTTAAATCGCCGCCAATATAATCGCGCCAACTTTAATCGCCCCCACTTTAAATCGCGCCCATTATAATCTTGCCCACTTTAAAATCACGCCCACTATAATCGTGCCTACATTAATTCGCGATCATTATATTCGTGCCCACGTCAAATTGCGCCTACTATAATCGCGCCGGTGTCAAATTTCGCCCAATTAAATCACCCCCACTGTTATAGGTGTTTATTGACAACCGAGAAAACTCTACATTGAAAGAGTTTTAATGCGATGCAAGTGTGCACGTGGGAAACGCATTATCAGCAAACATAAGATGTAATGCATGTGTCAATCATTTTTACAAAAGGATTCCTGCTCAAGGTTCAGTTATTATTCAAACAAGAACAAACTTGTTGAGAGGTGGTGGATGATGTTAGAGGAGTGGTGGGTATGGGTAACCTAGCCAAACAGGATATTAATGAATGACAAGGTTTACACTAAATCAGATTTATTGATCCAAGAATGTTTTGTAGATTTATACCCCAACGATTTTGCAACAAGTTTCCTTCAAAAATGTTCAATCACTTTTTCCACCAGAAATTGTTTTGGAAAATCTGCCTCTTGTAATTATTCCATGTAGAAGCCTCCGCTTATAGGTTGTCCTTCTTCGTCTTGTAGTAAATAGGTGACTGGATTGTGAAGTTCTACTTTTCGATTGCCAAAAATCTCTGTGCTCTTGTTGGACGTGTATTATTTGACGAATACTGATTTGTGTTTACTGATACATACATAATCACCAACACGAAGGCGATGACATCGTGAATCTGCAGTTTTGATGGGGTAAAATATTTATCCAGCTGTGGGATATTTTTTGTTACAAGACGTGGTTTCATGTTGATGGATCCATGTTTGGTATCATTGTACTGCACAACTAAGCTGTCCACAAGATCAAGCCAGCGATAGGTTTCCCTTGCTGTAAATTCCCGCCACATATTTGTGTTTAGAGTACGGTTGAAGCGTTCCCCCACACGAGTATTTAGAGTACTATAGGTAAAATAGTGGTTGATACCACATGTTTCGAGAATGCTAGAGAATGTTGTGTTGAGAAACTTTTCCCTTGATCTGTTTGGAGCAGACGAGGTTGTCGTTTTGACCGTTGAACAACATTCTCGCATGCAGCGGTGACTAGAGAATCTGAATTACGTTTCACCGGTTAAACAAATGCCATTTTCGAGAAGGCGTTATATAGGTTAGAAACAGGTCATACTACTATCAGCAACCTAGTTTCAGGAATGCTGGAGAATGCTGAAGGTTGACGATTGGATTACGAGTGAGAGACGGGTAAAATTACATACAATAATTTTATTGATTGAAGTATATCTACAATAATTCCACAAAATACATCTCTTCTAATTTTTCTTGTTGTGGATTTTATAATATCGAACTTAACTTTAACAACTACAGAGGTATCCATGAATTGTGATGCATATTTTCACATAGAATACAATTCTCTCCTTATGCTTACTTGGTGTAGTTTTAATAGCAACCAGCTTAATTTTTAGCTTATAATTTAAATCTTAATCCCAAACTTCTACTTCCTTTTCTAGCAAATTATTGGATACAAACAAAGAGTCAATATTCTCGATTTACAACACATACTATCGGTTTATTCCCTTACTAATTAGCTCGGTTCCTCCTTCCAGACCTTCCAACCGAGAGTTATTAAGAAACGTTCTCTTGCGTGTAAGTGGTTGGCTCTCCTCCATAGTCTGTTTGGGTACTTGTCCAAAACTTGAAATTCTCGATTTTAGCAAATGAGTTACCATTAAATGTACTCATTCCGTTGGTGTTGAACTCCGCAAACGGTTTTGCAGTTTGTAGAAGCACAATCTCCAGTCCACCACTAGTAGGGCATTTGTGGTGGTTCTACAGCCTTCACCTGCACGTTCCTCCACACAAGATGGCGGCCGTAGCTTAACTTATCCTAGGCTAGCCTAACAAGATGGCAGGCGTAGCTCAACTTGACGTAGCCTAACCTAACAAGATGGCAGCTATAGCTTAACATAACCTAACCTAACCTTACCTGCGAGGTGTGATCAAAAAGTTGCAAAGAATTTCAAGATGGCGGTTATAGCTTAATCTAACCTAGCCTAAGCTAGCCTAACCTAACCTGATCTAATCTAACCTAACGTAACCTAACCTGAGTTCTGAACTTACCTCCTCCTCACGGGTTCTAAATCGTCCTCCTCCTCTAAGATCCCTCTATATTCATACTCCATCTGCTTCAAGATGGCGGCCGCAGCGTAACTTAACCTAGACTAACTTAACAAGATGGCTGCCATCTTGGAGGGGGAGGAGCCGCCATTTTTGAATTCCAACCGTGGAGCGTTGGCGATGGATAGAGAACCCCTGCAAAACTATTACTAAGTTTAGGTTAAGTTAATCAATGGCCGCCATCTTGTTTGGTCGCAATCATGGAGGAAGAGGAGGTGGAGGAGGAGGAAGATGAATGTGGATGAATCTTCGAAGAGGAGGATTTAGAACCCGTGAGGAGAAGGAGGGATCAGAACTCAGGTTAGGTTAGGTTTAGGTAAGGTGAAGCTAAGACCACCATTTTGAAATTATTTGCAACCTTTTGATCACACCTCGTAACTTAGGATATGCTAGGTTAAGTTAAGCTACGGCCACCATCTTAGTAGGTTAGTATAGGTTAAGTTAAGCTACGTCTGCCATCTTGTGTGGAGGAATGTATAGCTGGAGGCTGTAGAACCACCTCATTCACACTACTAGTTGAGGACTGGAGGTTGTGCATCTTAAAACTAAAAAACCGTTTGTGGATTTCAACACCAACGGAATGAGTACATTTAATGGTAAATCGTTTGTTGAAATCGAGAATTTGATGTTTTACATGTACCTAACCAGACTTTGAAGAAGAGTCATCGACTTATAGCAAGAGAACGTGGCCTACACACTAAGTGAAATACCTGATCAGACCTTCCTCTCCTATGCAGTGTAGAAACTCTATCGGTATATCATCTATGCCTGGTGCATTGTTCCTGCTTAAGTCCTCCAATGCTCTGTCAAATTCTGATCTCAATATTAAATCTCCTTTTGTATCATCATCAATTTCCTCCTCCCTTTCCATTACATGATTCTCAATCTCCTTTCCCTTATATAACAACTCAATGTAAGCTTTCCATCTCTCAAACTTTTCTTCCCTATCTGTTTGAGGCTTTCCATTTGTGTCCGTAATATTACAGCATTAGTCTTCCTTCCACAAAAGCATTTTTAATCCTTCGATAAGCTATATCTATTTATCATAATTTCAAAAAAATTCCAATAGCTGCACATTTCTCTTTCAACCATTCTTCTTTCGCTTCCTTGCACTTCTTGTTGATCTAATTTCTCGGTCGTCTGTATTCGGTTCTCCACTTTTCATCTCTTACATTCTTGTGTTTCCGTCTTTCATCCATCAATTCTAGTGTATCCTGAGTGATCCACGGTTTTCTACCCATTCTTTCTTTCCTAACAATGTTATCTTCTGCGGATTTTGTTATTTCATTCTTCAAAACTACCCATTCGAATGTAATTGAAGTTTGTTTAGGGTTTTTCATAAGTCCTTCCTTTATACTCTTCTTGAATATTTCGCTTACATCCATATCTTTTTGTTTGTCTATTACCCACCATTTTGACTTTTCTTCAGTTTCTTCAACTTTAATGAGCATTTCATAACAACCAGATTAAGGTCCGAGTTTATGTTAGTAACGGGATATGTTATACAATCCAAAATCTGGTTTCGAAAACTCTGCTTGACCAAAATGAAGTCAATTTGGTAACGCCCTGTATCTCCTGGTCTCATCCATGTGTATATTATTCTATTGTGGTTATTGAAGAAGGTGTTAGCTATGACCTACTCATGCTCGGTGCAGAATTCCATCAGCCTGCTTCCTCGATCATTCCTTTTACCTTATCCGAAATCTCCTACTATATTCCCTTCTCTCCCTTTTCCTAACGCAGCCTTCCAATCGCCCATTACTACAACATTTTCATCACCCTCGATATACCTCAGAATTTCATCTATTTCTTCGTGGACCTTTTCAACATCTTCATCATCAGCTTCGGGTAGGCATATAGACTTGTACCACTGTAGTGCACGAAGGATTTGTATTGATTTTTGCTACAATAATCCATTCACTACATTGCTCATAATATTCCCCCCGCTGTCCACGTTTCCTACTGAATATGAGACCAACCCCTGCTTGCCCATTGCTTGATTTAGTGTCCTGAACAAACGTCCTGTTCTTCCTGGCAGCGCATTTCACTTATCCCAACCATATCCTACCTCAGCCTATCCATTTTCCATTCTACGTTTTCTAACCTTCCACTTCCTAGCAGACTTATAACATTCCACGCTCCGACCCGTAGAATGTGAGATTTTCTCTTTGTCACTTCTGTGATGTTAACCCCCTTTCGAGTAGTCGCCAACCAAAGATCCGAACGGGGGACTAGTTTACCTCCATATTGGAATTTTACAAGGGAGGAACCATCATCACATATAATTATGCATAGAGAGGTGCATATCCTCGGGAAAAGCTTTAAGGCTGTAGTTTCCCGTTGCTTTCAGCCGTTCAGCAGAACACAGTGTAGCCATTAGTTGGCTTATATTATCAGTACCTTAACCGTCTATAACACAAGTAAAGAATTGATTTATTCTTTCAGAATAAGTAATAGAGCAATTCTACTAACAATAATACTAACCTTCTACTAACAATTAAATACCGGTACCAAAATTCTACTAGCGAAAAAGCACATAAGATCCACCAACAACAAAATACTACCACTAAAACAGTCTTTCACCAGGCACACTCACATGCACCCTCACACATCACAGTCTAATGAAACAAAGATCTACATCTAATGAACAATGCAACTGCCACCAGACACACTCACACACCACAGTCTAATGGGACAATGAACTATATATAATAAACAAACGAACTATATACTTACAACTAAAACTAACTACAAACTTTCATTCTAGAAGAGGATATGGAAAACAAACATAAGAGTATGGGAAACAAAAGACAGGGGGAAAGGAAATGCCCTCAACGCTCAAAGAATGAGAATTGAGGGACTTGGAAAAACGAGGGCCAGGAAAGGCAGATTGGAAAGGTTAAGAGGAGAGGGACCGCTCCCAAGCCAATGGAAGGAGGATAGATTTCTGAAATAATGTATTGAACCCTTATCATTGTGTCAAATAATAATGTTTCATAGTTATTAAAATTCTGGAAATACTAAATACATGAGATACGGGATATTGGAGTAAATTCTATGTAGCAAGCAAACTGGGCTTGGTAGGTATAGCTACGTGCTCTGTGGAAACCAACGAAAATTTCACAATCAGCGCTATTATTCTTCTCCTGAGAAGGCAGGTACAAGGCTGGTGGATTCATGACGCGCAACCAAGCGAGGACGCTTTGTCAACGACAGGGAGTGAGTGAGAAAATGATAGTTTTCCGAGTGAGAAGAGTCGTGATGTCAAATAAGGGCGGGATCAGAAAGGTCGCTACTCCGACGATATCGTGAACTGCGAATGAGAAACGAGGACGCTCTAGCGTGGCATCAGGGTGGTTCGCGCACCAATTATATTATAAGAGATCTAGCGATCAAATTTCGTGTACGACGGCAGATTCGTGACCTGTAATAAAATGCAAGCTTTTTGAGGGGTCACATATAATTATAGGCCCATTATTAAAAATATTGAGGAGCATATACTCCCTCCACAGGAACATTGACACTTTCTGTATATAAACTGTGCCTGAACTAAAAGCATGTTCAGTCCTAATTTTTCTTTTGACAGTTAAATGTAAGACTTTTCATGACGGTATAGGTTAGAATTCCAGTTGTGTGTTCGGCAACTAAGCTGTTAATTTCAATAAATTGTGAGGCTGCAAATAGCCGCAAGTATAGGGCAAGTCTACGATCTGCATAGGACTCTATGGGGAAATAAAATACTCATAACGCAGATAGCTAACAGTTAAACTTTAATTTTATTTGTGTTTTCAAGCGGCAAGATGACGACCAGCGTTTAAAGAAGGCAGCAAGATTCATCCTCCGTCACCATGAGGGTTATGGGCTAAAAATGCCTAATGATGGGAGATGACGAGGCGTGAAGCCTCTGGAAAGCAACTATAAGTGATGAGTACTAAGAATTGAATTATTTGATTTTGGACGAGGGGGTCGCGAGGGATATGAGGAACATTGTACCGATTTTTTTGGTGATAATTTAAGGTTAGAGTGTATCAGTATTGTATTTTAATTATGTAATTGTTGTTCCCTTATTTCCGCTACTCGCCTTCGCAGTACGAAGTTCATAACCTAACCTACTGTTTGGTCGGAAATGAACGCCCGTCATAGTGCTCATTACTATAGTTAGTCTTAAAACGCGTGCCGCTTAAATATATTAAATTCTTGTATTTGCTATTTTTGTTAATTTGGGATCATGTGTGATCCGTAACTGGTGTTACCTTTGATTAAGTGGCATTGTAGTCACAACACTTGTTTGACAGCTGTCATGCCATGTCACCATGGTACGCCAGGCTAGTCAGTGTCAGTATGTTCACGTTGCGTGTGAACCAATTTAAGGGTGGATTATGTTAATATTTTGTTTTTGTTTGATTCAGTTATTAAATTTCAGTTATTAGTAAATCATGTTGTTTTTCATGTCTTTTAAATATTAAGTATACCTTATGAATCCTAGAAACTATTTGAAGCACTAAATCTCTATTACACATTCACAAGAACCGATGATGACCCCGAACTACGAGTCTTGTTATTATGCTTTATTTTCTAAGGGTACATAAGTGTTACTTTGGCTTCCGAACGTGTGTCATTTTTTGTTTTAGAGTAAATTAGATCACCGGGATGTGATATATTCGTTGGAAAAGACCAGTGTTTTTGTCTTTCCAGTGTGCGATTGCTGGCAATCTTAGTACTTGGACAAGAATGGCAAACAGTAAAAAGCAGTTTAAAGGGCTAAGCTACTGAATGACATTCAATACTCAAAAATATAGATCACCGGGATGTGATAAGCTTATTAACGTAAATTAGCCGAGGATGTTACCGCCAAATGTTTGAAGATATGAAGTGTCGGAGTTTGCAGTAAAGTAAATTTGGAACAAGTTATGCGTTTGAACATTGATTAAAATTAGAACGAACTGTTCCGGGCGCCAAACAAATTTAAATTAGCATTTATGTATAAAAGCCAAACTTAAAGAATTATTTTGACAGGAAGTTTAGACCTTAAAAACTAATTAATACTCTATAAATTGGTTAAATTTGTAATTGAAATAAGGCTAGGAAAGTTATACCTGAATCAAAAGGGCTAGAAATTAAAAGGAATAATAAGTAAATTATACTCAGTGATGCTATAATTTGGGGGAGTAATTTAAAGTAAATGAACTGAGTATATAAAGGGTTAATGTGTGCATATTTAATATATGTGAGCGCGCGTATCCAGGGCTCCGCCATTATGTCATATCACTGTGTCTCGAATATATTATTGTTGTGATGGCAACTTTGGACGAAATCCGTGGAGTGATTGAACTAGTAACCGCACGTACGCGGGAACAACTTAGTGATATGAGAAAGGACATAACTAATGAAATGCAGACACAGTTAGCGGCAATTAGCGAAGAAATACAGACACAGTTAGCTGCTAGCAATGATAAACAATCGGCAGAGATGCAGACAGAGTTAGCTGCTGTAAATAAACAATCAGTAGAGTTGCAGACACAGTTAGCTGCTGGCAATGATAAACAATCGGCAGAGATGCAGACACAGTTAGCTGCTATAAATAAACAATCAGGAGAAATACAGACGCAGTTAAACACAAAACTAACTGAAGTTAACGAAAGTATAAATCAGAAAATCGCAACACAGAACACTCTGGTTAGTGAACAATTACATAGTCAGTCCGAGAATAACAATGAAATGTTAAACGCACAAGACGAAAGGAACACTCAAAATTTAGCTGCGCTGACGGTCGAAATCAAAAAGCACACAAAAGAACAGCTAATACAATTAGCGAAGGATGTTAGCACTAACAATACCAAACAATTAAGAATAATACAACGTATCGAAGATTCGTTTAAAGAGAAATTTATAGGGATGGACGAGACCGTTATGGCAAAACTAGGGCAAATCAAGCAAGCATGTTTGTCCAAATCGTCAGAGATTAAGGAGGAACACACAAACTTGAAGGAAAGATTTGAGAAGGTCGAACGAGGAACACAGAATATGTAAGAGCAAATAGCTATAGTAGATAACAATATCACTGGCGTGCTGAAAGAGCTCAACAAGCTAGAAATTCAATCAGATGAGAGATGGAAAGAATTAGAAATCGACAAAGAGGAGATAACATTAAAGCTAGATCAGAACGATACTAACATTGGAATACGTATGGATAAAATTGAAGAAAATCAGGACGTTAATTAAAGAGATATAGAAAAAAGTTTTGATAAAATGAAAGACATGATCAGAAGGGATTGGTCTAAAATGAGCGCAGATACAAAGGGAGAAAGGCACAACAAAAACAAGAGATTGGGGGAGAATAACGAGAGGATCCAGGCATTGGAGGAAAACATGAAACTGAGATTTCAAATCCAATAGGAGCGTATGATAAAATCTGAACTTAGAACTAATGAATATGGTACCATGTTGGCAACATATAGGGAGAAAGTAGGGGAAGAGAACACAGAGAGAGAGAGAGCACACGATAGGCAGCCGCGAGGTAGGACAAAGCCCAAGGACGGTGGACACACCTGTGTTCCAAAATTATGAGGGCCGTAGCTCGACACCTCAAAGCACACAGCTTCCTACGCAAGTTATACAAATCATCCGTGGGAATGAGTTTAAACCAAATAAATTTTTAACCGAGAGCGAAGGTACACCTAAAGCATTCCTGAGAGAACTGACAGAATATTTTACGGACCAGAATGTTAGCTCAAAGCGACAGTTAAGAATGGTTGAAAAACAAATTGCGGGCTCAGCACTTACGTGGTATCTTGGATTTAAGAACACATTTGAATCGATGGAAGGATTCAAGAAGGCATTCCTAAGCAAATATTGGAGCGGCTCATACCAACAAAGCTTGCGAATGGACTTATACTCGCGCAAGTACCATTCCACGCATCAGACGAAATATATAAACTTTTTCGCTACTCAGCTCGTCAAATTACAAGATATTGATACTCCGCCTAATGAAATGGAGTTAATAATCACTATAGGAAAACGGATGCCTATTAGCATTCAACAATTCTTGGTGGCGGCAAATATTACGACCGTGGTCCAGGCAGAAGGGGTATTGAAATGGATAGATGAAACCACTAATTACATCAACCCGAGAGAGAAGAGACAGATAGAATTAGTTAACACAGCCGAGGTAGTCAAGACACCGAAAAATAACACGAGGTCACAAGCAACAAATACTGGGGGTAACCTATGAAAGCAGAACACAGAGGAATATGGGCCGAGATCTCAACCGAGAAATGAGGACAGGGTCAAAAACCATTACTCTCAGGAAGAAACTAACCGCTAACAAAACACAAACAATCAGCAGTGGCGAGATAACAGGAGATACCAAACATCGTATAATAGGAATAATATTAATAACGCACCATATAATCAGGGGTGACGTTGAAGACACTATAATCAAAAATACAGGCCCAGGGATAATAGGCGGTACTCTCAGCAACATAACACACGAGATAACCAGCGGTTTAACGAGCAATCGGATCCAAGGGATGACAGGAGAAATTGAAACGAGAGACACGCTGAGTCACAACAGTACCTGGAGGAGCTACATAACATGGAGGGAAACAATAAGAATAAATGGGAACGAGCGATGGAACACAGAACAAATCCGGACACCCACACTAACGGGGCGGAAAGTATCCTAATGCAACAGGAAAGGCAGGACGGGAGGCATCAAGACCAGGGTGAGGGTCGAGGCGCGAAAAAAAAGTTTGATAGAGGGAAGAGGAGCCAGCCTGAGAAGCAAATGGTGTGGTGATCACGATGGTTGGGTGACAGCGCATATTACAGAGTGGTTTGCAATGCCTGAAGATGGTTTGGAACAAATAGTGAGGCCACAAAGAGAACCGTTAAAGCAATTACCAATCATATATGCTAGGATTGGTGGATTGAAGGTCAAGTGCTTAGTCGATATAGGAAGTCAGGTCAGCCTGGCATCTGAGGCCTTGAACAAAGAAATAGGACGGATTCATAAATTTCCTAAAATACCGGTCCCGCAAATTAAAGTACGGGGTATAATTCCCGAACGAACCGTTACTTGTAAACGGCAGGCATATCTCGAATTCGAATTTCTGGAACACACTTTCGCTGAGACGTTCATAGTTATGACGAAGATGATGATGATGATAATTGTTGTTTTAAGGAGCCTTACATGACGAAGATTAACTTCAATATCATTTTAGGGGCAAACTTCTTATGCGAATATCAGGCCGTCATTGATCTCTACAGAAACACCATCAGCTTCAAAAACATTGAGGGGCTGACGAACGTAGGACTGCATATGGACGAAATAACATTTGGCAAGGAGGAGCATACCTGGATGTTAGAGGCAATTAGTTACGAGGGAATCGAGATCACGCCGCAGGCTATTTTGAACGAGATGAGTAAGGAAGTAATGGAGGCGAATGGCAGTGACGTCATTACAGCTATAATTGAACTTAATGAAGAGGATGAAACGCAGGATATCTGAGCATTGTTGGCTGAAGAGGACGACAGCAATAATGAATTTGAGGAGCTACTGCAGGAGCGGCTTACGGAAGTCCGACTAGGGGTTACGGAAAAGAAGCAACATGAAGAAATTTTAAGAAAACAACAGCAGGTGTTTGATTCAGTACCGGGCAAGATTCTCAACATTAAATATTCTATGCAAGTGGATGATTGGTCACCATTCAGAAGTAGGTTGTACCCGATACCGGAAAAACACCACTCACAGGTTAAAAGAATAATTGACGGATTGTTACCAGCAGGCGTAATAAAAAAGATGCCCACACTTTATTTAAATGCAATTTTGGATGTTATCAAACCAAATGGGCATATACGACTATGTCTCGTCGCAAGAATGCTCAAACTTCGATTGTTGCCTGAATACGATAAAGCGCCCATAATTAGAGACGTCCTGAAGGGATTTAAAGGAAAAAGCATCTATTCTAGTGTGGACTTAACAAGTCCCTTCCACCACATCGAATTGCACGAGAAGTCGCAATTGTTAACAGGCTTCTTGTTCGACAATCAGACCTACACGTTTGGAAGAATGCCATTCGGCGTGAAAACAGCTGGCTGTGCCCTAATTCGAGCATTAGACCGAAACCTTACTGAAGAGGTTAAGGAGATGACGACTAGGTACATAGATGATATTCTATTGGCTTCCGACGACGTCAACGAACACATGGGAAACTTAGATAAACTGTTAGAGCAATTACGCACCACAAATTTCAAGATAAACCTAAAGAAATCCCCTTCCTTTAGGGATGAAATTCTACATCTAGGCCATATTATCGATCAGGAGGGGGTCAGACCAAATCCTGCCAAAATAGAAGCAATCAAAAATTTTCGCACTCCTACAAGAATAAAACATGTTCGTGCCTTCCTAGGTGTAACGGCGTTTTCAAAGAAAACTGGCCCGGGTACACAGAAACGGTTGCCCCTATGCAATTGTTGCTAAAGAAAAATACAAGTGGTCGTCGTATGACGAATGCAACCAGTCTTTCCAAGCTACTAAATTGTTGTTACACAATTGTATCAAAATGGGGTACCCAGATTTCGGCCTAAAGTTTGTAATTCAGGCAGACGCTTCGATTATTGGGATCGGAGCAATGTTATATCAGGAAGATCGAAGCAATCTACAGAAACGATCTTATCTTGTCATTGTAGGTCGTAAGTTACGGAAACACGAACGGAATTGCACTGTTACAGAGTTGGATCCCTAGCTATTCTCCACGCTCTGCAACCATGGAGAAAAATTGTATTTGCATATCCAATTATTATCAGGACGGATTATAAGGCCCTCACATTTCTGTTTAAAACTAATATGGTTAGTGTACGTATCACCAGATGGTTGATCTACGTTCAACAGTTCGATATAGAAATTGAACATTGCCCAGGAAAACTAAACATCATCCCAGACGCTCTCAGTAGAAACCCGGAAGAAGACGTTGAAGAAGAGGCATTGGTACAACACATAGAACTGACACCCAAAGATCACGAGTTTTTGGATGAATTAAAGGAATTAAAAAAGAGCAAGAAGTTGAGCCCTGGATGCTGCAAATGTTCAAGTATTTTAAAGGAGAACTTCTGCCTGGAATTGCAGCTCATCATGAGGCCCGAAGCAAAGAAGGAAAATATCAATATGTAAACAACCTGTTACACAAATTCGTTAATGAGGAGCATACGAAAATGCGCATCATGTTACCTGCTTCATTGCAACGTGGTTTGACGTGGCACGTGCATGAAAGCCGAGATCACATTGGAATAGATAAATCAGAAGCTACCATAGCCGAAACTTACACATGGCCACGCATGCGGACTATCATATGCGAAGTTGTTAAGACGTGTGACGCTTGCCAACACACTAAGCCTAACAATTATTTAATGAAACAATACCCAAAACCGATATTACCCCAGAAACCATTGGAAATAGTGGCGATTGACACATTTGATCCAATTCCCAAGGGAAGAAGAGGATGCAGGCACCTACTTGTATGTTTGGATGTATTTTCCAAGTTCGTGGTTCTGTGCCCAATTCAGAAAACTAACACTAAAGAGATTTTAAGTAGAATAATAAACAAGGTGACCAACTCTCGGTAAGCCTGAGTTTATTTTATCGGATGATGGCTCATATTTCACAAGTGCCCAGTTTAAGAAATGAATGGTATATTTGGATATAAAAGATGTTCTCTCATCAATAAGACACTCCCAAGGAAATTCTAGCGAACGCATAATTCGTGATATTTCTAAGTTCTTCCGCGTATTTATTCCCAAGGAACACTACACATGGGTAGACCGAGTAAATGACATTGAAATTTGTATGAATTCCACACGTCATGAGTCTACAGGGCAGATTCCCATGGTTTTACACCACAACCAGTTTCCAGAGATATCTTGGAACACTATTGTAACGTGTCCTAACGACCCAGAACCTATACACGATCTCAGGATCCAGAACACCATTGTGCATATGAGAAGGCAGGCCGACCGAAGATTAACAAGAGTACGCGGAAAGGAGTTTCATCGGGAGTTGATCGAAGGGGAATTGGCCTTGGTTAAGAAGCCGCCGATATCTGTTCCAGCAAACAAGATATTAAACAAATTTTGCGGAAGATATGTGGGACCGTTCGGCATCGTGAGGAATTTAGGTAACAACGCCTACAGAGTCCGAGAGGTTAGCAGTAGAATCATGGCAGTCTATAACATTTCAAATATAAAATTTTATCATCAGAGAGAGCCATACGAGCAGAGAAATAATGTTGTTGCAGCAAATTAAATATTCACGTGATAACATACAAAAAATGTACGGGGGTACACTAGTAGCGAGTGTGCTGGAAAGAAAGTCTAGACGTATTTACAAGTTCAGGCGGAAGTATGTCAGTGAGCAATGTTCTTGTTTTGAAAGAGTGAGAGGGGAAGAGTAACTAGGCGAGAGGCCTGAGGGCACGAGCGTACAGGAATTTCCTAATGAGTTTGGAGCGAGACGGCTCCTGAAACAGACAGAGACGGACAGTCATTTATATTTTTAGGGTGACCAGCAATCACCAGTTGAGCCAGATGAGTTATGGTAGTAGATTCAACTTCATAATAAGTTCGAATTGTTCGACTATGGGTTAGATTAACCCTTATCATTGTGTCAAATAATAGTGTTTCATAGTTATTAAAATGCTGGAAATACTAAATACATGAGATACGGGATATTGGAGTAAATTCTATGTAGCAAGCAAACTGGGCTTGGCAGGAAGGCCTTCGTGCTCTGTGGAAACCAACGACAATTTCACAATAAGCGCTATTATTATTCTTCTGAGAAGGCAGGCACAACGCTGGGGGATTCATGACACGCAACCAAGCGAGGACGCTTTGTCACCGACAGGGAGTGAGTGAGAAAATGATAGTTTTCCGAGTGAGAAGAGAAGAGTTGTGACGTCAAATAAGGGCGGGATCTGAAAGGTCGCTACTTCGACACTATCCTGACCTGCGAATGAGAAACGAGGACGCTCTAGCATGGCATCTGGGTGATTCGCGCGCCAAATCTATTATAAGAGATCTAGCAATCAAATTTCCTGTACGACGGCAGATACGTGACCTGTGATATAATACAAGGTTTTTGAGGGGTTGGGAATAACCTAACCACCAAGGGAAGATGATTAAGAAATGGAGGTAGGTTTCGGACTGGAGAAAAAGGATAGAAAAATAGGAGGAGTGTCCCACAAAAGTTATGATTTTAACTTTAAATGCACTTAGAGGCGGTTGCCACCGCAAATCCGCTCTCTGATACCTAAAGTGGGTAAGGACCTGGTCGAAGCTGACGGGAACCGCAGCTAGGACTTGGGCGGTTTGCCAGAGAAAGGCTTTAGCGTATTCCCTCTCAAGCATGCATATGCCTACTATGGGGAAGGGTGATGGTCTGGCAAGACTGATAGTAACAGATTTATTGTATGTCTGTTCAAAGAAATTCGTTTTTGCAATGTAATTCGAAGAATGCCAATAATTTGAATCAGGTTTGGTATTTCCAGTTTTCGAAGTTATAGAGTTCCTGAAAAAGCGACCAAGTGCTTCCAGGAAGGATAGTGATAAAAAATTATACCTTGGGGAGTCATTTTGGTAAGTGAACCAATGGTTGCATTTGGAAATGGCTAAGCTTTTACTCAGCAAGGAGCCGCTAAAAGTTTAGACAAAGAGAAACAATTATCTTTTGGAAAACCAACCATAAGTTTTCGGAGAGAATCTCCACAAGCAGGTAGCTGGCGTAGCGAGCTATACTTGCCTTACTGGCCAGTTAGAATTAGCTATTAAAGCTAAGAGAAACTTTAACGAGATTACCACTAAGAGTTCTTGCTGAAATGAAACGAGTGGTGAAAGCCCTATAAATAGATTTAATGGCATTGAGTAGGGAGAGCCAAGGAAGACAGGATCTTGCCTAACCGTTGTATTAGAGAAATGATAAATCCAAAAACAAATATTTAATTTATTTAACAAGGCAAAAGAGTCTAATAAATTTGACAAGTATATAGTTTCAATTTTTAGTAACAATTTGGGGTCGCAGACCTCCTAACATTTAATGTTTGCTCCAGGCAATTGACAATTCTTTAGGTTTAAAACCTTATATATGTACTAAAATCTTTGTAAGATTTAAAAAAGACAAATGAAGGGATTAAAGTTCAAACATTAAATTGAGTACAAGGAGTGTACTTTAAGAAATTTCCAGGTAACTATTTTAGAAAATGTTACAACTTCGAAAATAACAAAAAAGAAAGCGGGTAGAATGAAGGAGAAGTTCCTATATCTCCTTATATTTATACAGAATTACTGTTGGTTATTATACAAATAAGAGCAGGTCACTTACTGTGAAACCTGATGAGAAAGTCAAAAGGAAGGTTCTCGACCTCCTATGTTTAAGTAGGAATCACGAGCCAAATGGGGCAGTTTCCCTTTCGTGAGACCTAGAAATAACTCACTCATGAGTTGAAAGAATTGTTTTCCCTGATTATAGGGTAGAAACAATATAAGCTTGAACCGTGTATAAAACACGCAGTTATGCAGAAATTAATTAATGTTAAACAAGCAAAATGGAAGGGCACTTCGTTAGAGTGACACCTCATTGAAAATGATCTAGAGTTACAATTTTATTAATATGGTTTGTTAGTAGAAGGTTGAGGAAAGATCAATTGGGATTTAGGATCAATGTTCATGGCCTTATTTAATGTGAACGGACGATCGCGACGCTGTAGAAAAGTTGAACAAGCACTAGTTATCACTGTCTTTTGAATAGATGAAAAATTCACTGTAGTAACACGAAAGTTTATGGCAAAGAAAGTTATTGCAATGATGAAAAAGGACTGGTTGCACTAGATAGGCGAGAGTCTATTGCTTGAGAAAGTTGTGGATTACAATTAAATGCGCCATAGAACATTCCAACGGTGGAAGAAAATTCGCTATTGAGCTTTAATTCAAAAGTGAGATTCTTCAATTTTAAATAGTATTCTCACAAGTGAGTGAAAAATATATGACGGCAGGACTTGTAGATAAAGTACAGGATCTGGAAGGTTCCAGAACGATCTTAATAGAAGAATGGGGCCAAAGTTAATCCAGCGGAGGAACTAGCTTGGTAATTTATAGACAGCGGGTATTAGATAATATCCCACGTAGCGAGAAGATTTCTCATTTAAATAGCTTAAGAAAAGCTACTTTCTATTAAGGTTGGCTTAGACAGCCAAAAGCTCAACATGGCAAATCCCGCGAAGAATGATTACCGCCCCAAATAAGTAATCTCACGCTGTCTATAAAATGATCAATAAAAGCATGTAGATAATAAAACTGATGAAGATGAGGTTAAAACCTTAAGTCTGTACTTATCTTGGTTGCATGTCGAAGGTGAAGTTCCCTTTGACGAATACTTAATGTGCCAACATGGCGTAGAACGTAGAGAGTGCCTCTTGGTTTGAGGAGACTGGCTCTAGTTGAGCCATGACTGACCGAGTCAACTGCCGACTTACAAGTGAGACCCACTCAGCGAAGCGCGGAGGGTCCAAGGAAGGGAAAAGAGTGGGGGTAGGAGACAAAAGGAAAACATATAAGCATGACCAATATTGTAAACTTAAATTCTCTTGAGGAAATGGTCTTCAAAGAGTTGATAGCAGGCGATACTAGCACAGCCTGGTGGGTGAAAGAGTAGACGAAGTTCTCTTGATCACGGAGATAATAGCTGGCGATGGCAACGAGATCTGGTGTCCAGATGGAAAAGGAGGTCCTCTTGCACCAGGAAGAATTGAGGAGCTTCAGAGATTCGCTGCTAGATGACGCTAGGTGGGTCATGGAAGATATATATCTAGAACAGACTCACAATGACATAAGAGACATGACCACCAAAGTGAAACTAGGAGATCACTGTTGGTGTTTGAGAAAAAGGATGAAATGAACAAGCAAAGAGCATTAAAAAGAATACTCTATCTTACTGTGTATTCCAAGAATACACCATACTGGGCCCTAGGGATAAACACCAACAGAGATCAAAATAAACAGTTAAACATTTAAAGGTAATGGAGAAATTAGAGACAGTGGTCTTGTGATATGACCATTAGTGGTCAAGATTTTGGCCACCCTGACTCTCCCATCCCTTCCAGGATAACACTCGGTCACTCTACCAGAAGTCCAAACCAGGGGGGAGAGACATCCCTAACCAAGACCAAGTCCCCCACTTTAATGTCGAGCCTGGAAAGAAACCACTTCTGTCTCCGTTGCAAGGAAGTTAAATATTCCAAGTTCCACCTCTTCCAAAAAGAATTACGGAGGGCTTCAAGTTTACGCCAAACGATAGGTAGATTAGAATCCCTGTAAGAATTGGGAAGAGGAGGAGGGGCAGAAAGAGAAGTGCCGATAAGGAAGTGACCAGGTGTGAGTGGAAGCAAGTCATCGGGGTCATTGGAAAGCGGAGTTAAAGGGCGAGAATTAACAACACCTTCAATCAGAACGGAGAGTGAATTGAATTCTTCATAAGTCAGAATTCGATTACCTAAGACCTTTCTTAAATGACGTTTAGTGAGCTTTACGCAAGATTCCCACCTACCACCTTGATGAGGAGCGTAGGGAGGTATAAAGCGCCATTTGAAACCCTTTGGGTAGGAAAAATTAGAAATTTGTTCCATGGCAGGAACGGAAGTGAGAGCTTTCTTCCACAGGGAAGCTGCGCCCTGAAAAGTGGAAGCGTTATCAGAGAACATCTCTGAAGGAACACCACGCCTAGCAGTGAAGTGAGAGACAGCTGATAAAAAGTAAGAAGTAGAAGCATTCGTTACTAGTTCCAAGTGAATTGCGCCAGTAACCATGCAAACAAAGAGAGAAACATAAAGCTTACCAAACAATTTGCGTTTAGCTTCTGGGGAATTTCGTTGATATTGGAACGGACCCATATAGTCCACACCAGTTAAAGCAAATGGGCGTATAGGAGAGGAGCGAAAAGGGGGCAGATCGCTCATTAATTGAGTATTGATTTTTGGTTTCGCTTTGAAGCAAGGAATGCACTTGTGAATTACAGAAGAAACTTCATGAATTCCATTTATAATCCAGTACTTTTCCCTTAAGAGGCAAAGCAGAGTGCGTGTGCCAACATGCAGATTACGATAATGAAAATCACGCATAATTAAAGAAGTTACGTGATGTTTAGAAGGCAAAATAACGGGATGCTTTTTGTCCTCAGAGAGCAAAGATTGCGAGAGCCTACCACCTACCCTGAGTAACCCATGGTCATCAAGGAACGGGGCTAAAGCACGAAGAGGACTGGATTTGGGAAGATATCTTTTAGAAGAAAGTAAAGACAATTCAGAAGAAAAGGCTTCTTGCTGTGTCAGTTGTAAAACCTTAATGGTAGCGAGATTCAATTCATGATTGGTAACGTGTGGTTTGGGGAGAAGAGGTTGGTCAACCACAAAATATTTCCAGATAAGGAGATGGGCGACAATTCGTGTTAATTTATGAAAAGAAGAATAGCGGGACAACAAGGGATGAGAAGCGTTGGAAACAAGACACGAAGCAATAGATAGAGGTACTTTAGCGTCAGGCAAGTTAGAGTTTGTAGCTGGAGGTTTAGAAGGCCATGAAGAAGAGTCTTTGATTAACCACGAGGGCCCATGCCAGTACAACTGGGAAGCTGCCAATTGAGATGGCAAACAACCACGGGAGATAATATCGGCTGGGTTATCAGCACTGGGCACATGCCTCCATTGACATCCAGAAGAAAGAGTTTGAATTTTGGAAACCCTGTTTGCAACAAAAGTTTGCCAGTGAGAGGGGTTCTTGGCGATCCAAGAAAGGGTGATCATGGAATCGCTCCAGAGATAGATTTGCGAGAATTTGACTTTTAATACTTCCCGTAATGTCTTAACAAGTTCTGCAGCCATGAGTGCAGCGCACAATTCAAGCCTAGGCAAAGTGATAGTTTTAAGAGGAGCGACCTTCGATTTGGCACAAACAAGGTTGGAAACTGAAGATCCATATAATGAACCTTGATAAACTAAATATGCGCAGCAACAGTAAGCTTTTTCGGAACTGTCCGCGAACACATGAAGGAAAAACGATGCATTAGAACGAGCGTTAATTAAATTCCCAGGAATTTCAATAAGGGAAAGATCCAGCAAATTGCTGCGAAACGAGAGCCAACGATTAAGAAAAGAAAGAGGAACAGTGTCATCCCATTCACATTTGAGCGACCACAGCTCTTGCATGAAGAGTTTGGCTATAACGATAACTGGGGCAAGGAATTAAAGTGGATCAAAAATTTTTGCAATTTCAGAGAGAATTTGTCTTTTTGTGTTAGGAAGCTCTTCTGCGAGCGAAACTTTATAGATGAGAGTGTCAGTGCTAGTGTACCAATGAACTCCTAGAGTTTTTATGGATTCGGAGTTTCCACAAATTTCGACTGAGGAGGGATCTATGTCTTCGATGGGAAACTGGGCGAGAAACTCAGGGGAGTTGGAATTCCACTTATGAAGTGGGAAACCTCCATTCCTTAGCAATGCCTGAAGTTCTAAAGACACAAAAGAAGCTTCCTCCAAAGTGGGGAAGGACTGCAAATAATCGTCAACATAGAATGACGTAGTTAGTGCTTCAGAGGCTTTGGAATTAAATAAATGACCATCTTGTGAGGCTAGCAAGTGTAGGGATCGGATAGCCATGAAAGCAGAGGGTTTTAAGCCATAAGTAACCGTTTTTAAGCGAAATACCTTAATGGGCTTACTGATTTCATCACGCCACAAGATTCTTTGAAGATCTCGTTGTTCCGGTTGAATTAAAACTTGGCGGTACATCTGTTTTATATCAGCTATGACAGCTATGGGAAATATTCGAAACTTTAAGAGTATTTTTATTTTTTTTATTTTATGTCTTCGGTAGTGGCGAAGTTAGGGCTCATGGCCCTCTCTTACACTTAACCACGAAATATGGTACCAGTACATAGCTTATGACAATTTCGAAAATACAAAAAACATTATGATGATAATAAATTAATTATGCTAATACTAATATTAGTAAAAAAGGCACATGAATAATGATAGTAATAATTATAACAATACAAATAATAATAATAATAATCACAATGTCACAGACCTTACTATAATATCCTAGATATAATCCTAGCTCAGTCATACGTCCTATCATCCATCACCATTCACACGGGGCAATCAGCAGTATTCAACAGGTAATCTCGGCATGCGGCCTTAAATTTATTTATTGTTGTGGAATTTCTGATATCGGGAGGAGTTGAATTCCATAGTCGAGACCCAGCTACAACAAAAGAGAGGTTAAACATGGATGAGTGGTTGATGGGGATGGCGAGGGAAGAGCCAGATCGAGTGCTTCGATTATGATATGAGGACAAGTAACTAAATTTTGATGACATGTACGTGGGGGTGTTATCATGCAGAAATCGATAGATGGATGTCAACAAGTGAAATTTACGGCGTTCATCAGGTTTAAGCCATGAAAGAGCACGGTAGCTTGGGGTTATGTGGGCATCGTATCTTAGATTGAAAGCGAACCAAAGACAAGAGTTCAATGCTTGTTGGAGTTTCATTGTTTGTCCATGAGTCGCGTCAACGAGAACGATGTCACAGTAGTCTAGAATTGGTAGTATTAGTGTCTGGATGAGTTTAATCTTAATGTCTAGTGGTAAAATATTCTTACGGCGCACGAGTGGGTGAAGGGATGCGTATATCTTTTTACGTGTATTTCTTATATGTGGTGACCAGTCAAGAGTTTCAGTTAAGGTTAACCCAAGGTTCCTTACTTCTTTACTAAAGGGGATGGTGATTGAATTCAGTGTTACTGGAGGCACAACGTAGTTGTTTTTAATGAGTTTAGTAACTTATGAGAGCCGATGATGATAGTTTGGGTTTTCTTAGGATTGAGCAGGAGAGAGTTGTCATCGGCGTATACACTAAGTTGATGGATATCAGTGTTTATATCCCTTATTGCATTTGATATATTGTTGATACTAGTGTGGCAATATATTTGGAGATCATCTGCATAAAGATGATATTTATTATAGTTAATTGTGGAGGAGATATCGTTGATATAGAGCACGAAAAGTATGGGCCCAAGGACCGAACCTTGGGGGGTTCCTGCCTTTTTCTGACGCCACTGTGAGGTGGTGTCCTGTGCAATCACACGCTGATTTCGACCCGTTAGGTAAGCAGAGAAAAAATTTATGGCTTCGGAGCCAAGAAGGGATTTTAGCTACTTCAATAGGGTCGGTATATCTATGGTGTCAAATGCTCTGCTGAAATCGAGGAGTGTGAGTATTGTTACTTGTCTTTGGTCCATTGCTTGTCTGATGTCATCAGTCACCTTAAGTAAGGCAGTAGCTGTGCTGTGGCCCTTCTTGAAACCAGACTGGAGTGGATCAAGTAGAGAGTGAGTGTTCAAATATTCCAGTAATTGAGTTTGTACTAACCGTTCCAGTACTTTGGAGAGAGCAGGGAGAATAGATACAGGGCGGTAGTCGGACGGTAACAGTGGGCAAGGTATCTTAGGAAGAGGGATCACGTTGGCGTATTTCCAGATAGAAGGCAGTGTGCCATTGTTTAAACAGTAATTAAAAATGTGTGTGAGAATGGGGAGAACAGCACCAATAATGTAATGTATAAATTTTATAGGTATATCATCAATCCCGCTCGCCTGGGATCTAATGGAATACAACACTCTCTTAACTTCATTAGTGCTTAAGTTACGAAATGAAAAGCTGGGTCGATCTGTTGGTGGAAATGATGGGCCGTGACTGGCAGCGTTATTTGGGCTGGATTGCATATCTGCATCCGTGAAATATGCATTTAGCTCGTCTAGTGGAATGTCAGGTATAGGGAGTTGCTCCTCTTTTTTTCCTATGCCCAAAGCACCGAGTTGTTTCCACGCTCTAGCCGTGTTTAGTCGGCAGGTTGTATCACGAACATACTTAAATTTAATATTACGTAAAGTTTGCTTAATTTGGTCTCGAAGTAGTCGGTACTTTTCAAAATCATTTGGTAGACCAGAACGTTTGTATTGTCTGAAAAGATTATCTCTACGGGACATCATTTTCTTGACTTCAGGAGTTAACCACGGCTTAGGTTTACGAGAAATCCTTATCATTCTCCTGGGCGCATGTTTGTTGTATAGTGCATGTATTAATAGATTAAACTTGTTTACTTTTTCGTCAATGTCGTCCAGTCTCAATATGTCGTTCCATGGAAGACTGTAGGCATCATATTTCAGTTGTACCGGGTCTATGTCCTTTATATTTCTGCATGTAACATATTTAGTCCTGTACTTTGGAACGCGGAGCGAATACGCTAAGTATATTAAGTCATGGGTGGATATAGCCGGCACTGGTATTTGACCATGAGTCACTACTTTCTGTGGGTTATTTGTTATGATGAGATCAATTAGTGTATGTGAAGTGTAGCTTACTGTGCTTACGAAGTTAGTTGGCTCGAGAGGAAGTATCGTCATGTCACAGGAGGAAAATAGATCTTCAAGTTTCTTTGCTTTGTATGTTTTGGTTAGTTAAAATCTCCTAAAATAATGACATGTTCGTAAGATGGCAGCAAATTAAGCAGACTAGTTTCAAACTCGGAAATGTATGATACAGTAGGTGGGCGATAGACAATACCTATCAATACTTTCAGCTCATTCAGTGTTACCTCAACAAACATGAACTCCGTCCTCAGTATCTCAACGGACGATGATGAACAAATAACCCTGCTTTTCAGATCATCTCTGCAATAAAGGGCAACACCGCCTCCCATCCTATCGGCTCGATCATGGCGAAGGAGATTATATCCTTCAAGCTGAACCACACAATTCGGAAGTGATTCAGACAACCAACTCTCAGATATTCCTATTACATGAACATTGTTTTCACAGATAATTGCTGTAATCTCATCTATGTGTGCTGGTAAGCTTTGGCTATTCAGGTGGCAGCAATGTAAGGTTCTAGGACAGTTTGAAAATGCTTGCTTTAACTTAGTGCCAGCGTGCGCTGGTGAAGGTGGAGGGAGGGGAGAATTTCTATTGTACGAGCCTCGGTCATTGCCCGAGGGTGAATTGGCTCCTACAAGGACAGCAGAACTATTTCTAAATGGCATGCTCACAAGGTCAAGAACTTACCGTAACGGTACCTCGACTTCCTGATGAAACTAACAGCTGACTGCCTAAATACTAAACACACACACACATTCACACACACAAACCTAATGTAACTTCTAGTACACATGTCTATGAACTTATTCCATTTCCTTCACCTAGCCTATTAATGTGCAACTTTAGTTCCGCAGGTGTGTTAATATTTAGTTTTCTGCCATTGTTGAGGTGGACAACAATTCGGCCGTCTTGTGTGGATACATTACGTAATCCCCAAAAGTCCCGTGCTTTTCTTAAGATGTCCTTCCTAGTTGCAGTAAGGGATTCTGTTATTAACAGTGATGTGCCTTTGAGCAGTCGCTTTGCGCGCCAAACACGATCTCGTTGGTGGTATCGTACGAACTTTATTATTATAGGCCTACTCCCTGAGGCCACGATTCCTGCAGCAGTACTTGGCTGGCGACCCAGTCTGTGACATCGGTCTATACTGTCAATTTGCAGAGTCACATTTAGTTTCCCTGAGATTGTTTCGATAGCTTTCGCGTAGACGTCCTCGTTGGTAGTTTCACGTACTCCGTGGAGGAGAAGGCAGTTTCTCCGACTGTACTGCTCTGCCTCATCTTGCCGGATGTCCTGCTTCTCGAGATGCTCCTGGACGAGGATTACCTCTTTCTTCATCACGTCCAGTTCCGCAGTAATTACTTCTCGGAAGTCCTTAAAGTCTGACGCGAGAACATTCAGGGTGTCGCTGGGGTTGGTAGCACTGATCGTGGAGGCCTCCATAGCTTGCTCCAAGCGAGCTTGGAATTCAGCCATCCGCTTTTCAAACTTACTCACACGCTCGTTTACTGCCTTTAAGGTCATACTTTTATATTAATCACTCAACAAAAGCTTGTTCAAATAAATAAGCACACTGAGGACACTGATAAATGATACTTAACTGGCTGTTTTGGCTGGTGACTTGCGGAGCACTTTTACACTCGGTATGTAGTAGGCGCCATCTTGTATAGCAGATAGATCTGATTGAATAGCAGGACCAGAGTAAAGGGTCTCGTTAAGGCTGTTGCCATTAACGTCGGGTGATGAACCATTGAAAACAACTCGGATTTTATCTTTTACAAGAGGGTTTTTCCACACGGGATGATGATTTAAATAAACAGTTTCAATTGGGGGGTGCAATTCATCATCAGATTTGTTAACAACTTCCATATGATCTAAGCTTTCATACTCATCCATGAAATCAGTGTACTGCTGTTTAACAAGAGGTTCTTTCTTGAATTTGCTCTCGATAGCAAAGAGAGCTTTTCGAGCTTTGGGTTGAGAGATAATAAGTTTGGGAGGATTATGTAATCTTGGCATTTGAACTACGAACCGGCCAGCAGAAGAACGAGTGGTGGTGTTCAAAAAAAGTTGCTCACAGAATTCATTTTCTGAAGAGCTTACGTTAGGAGGATCAACGCTTTCAAGCCTCCAAAACTGTTCCAGATCAGTATTGGAGAAGTAACATTGCGATGCGGGTTGGGGAGAATAATGGGGAAGTTGACCTGTGACGATCCATCCAAAATTAGTGTCTCTGGCGACCACGTTTGAGGATAACTTGCGAACCTGTTTACGAAGGCAATTCCAGAAAACATTGGCACTAAAGAGTCTGTCAATAGGGTTTTATATGTTGAAAAAAGGATCGGCTAGCCTTAAATGCGAGGGAATGTTTAACCCTGAAATATACACAGAGTGACTTGGAGTGTCTTCTCCAATGCTATTGAGAATTAGACAATTCAATTTAAGAAGGTTGTTTCTGTGACAAATATCTCTTATGGTTAGCTTTGAGAATTGTAAAGTTTGCGATTTTGAGCTGTTGATGCCCGACACGTTAATAGAAGTGGGGTTTACAGGTAGGCCTAGTTTTCTAATCAAGGAATTAGACACAAAATCATGAGTTGCCGCTGAATCAAGAAGACCGCGTGCACGGACCCAGTTGCCAAAGTTATCCTGAACTTCGATTTGGACAGTAGACAACAATACTTGGGCACTACGAATGGACTTGGCATTTGGAATATACGATGAAGCATTGGAATTGTTAGCACTATCATTTTTCGGAGAAGTAGATGCTGTCGATGACCTTGCCTGATCATGACGATGTAGCAAAGTGTGATGAGCCTTTTCACAATGGTAGCAAAGTCATGTGGACTTGCAATTAGAAGCAGAATGCGTGGGCGCTAGGCAGTTGAAGCAATGTTTGTTTTGAGCAACTAATTTTCTTCTGTCATCGACTGACATTTCGTTAAAGGATTTACAGAGGTATAGGGCATGGGGATCTTTACAAAGTATGCACTTTAAAGGTTCGTTTAAACTCTTGCGAGGTTCGCTTTGAGTGTTTAAAACAATAGAGCTAGCAACACGACGTTCACTAGACCTAGTTGGGTGACCAGTAGTATTTGATTTAAATTTAGATGAGCTGGACCCGGGTTTTTGGGTATTAGACGCTAAGCGTTCGCTTTTAGGTTTGATAGACATTAATTCAAATTTGGAACTCGGGGAAGAGGGTTCACTTTGATTAGCTAGAGCGGTTAAGAGTTGGCATCTAGCGTTTATGAAAGTGACTAAATGCTCGTAAGAGTAGTCGTCATCTTTGGAAAGTTCAATTTCCCAAGCTTTGAGGGTAGCAGCATCAACTTTAGAAACCACTAAATGTATTAGGAAAGTATCCCAGTGTTCAGTAGGTTGATCTAATTGGGACAGAGCCTTAACGTGAAGTTGTGTAGTGTCAACTAGAGTACGCAAACTAGTGACGTCATTGTGCTGTGACGCAGGTAGGATGAATAGAGCCTTCATATGGCGTTGAATACGTAACCGTAAATTCCCGTATCTTTCCTTTAATAAGTTAAAGGCAATGGGGTAATTTTCGGCGCTTAAAGGGAATGCTTCAACTAACTGCAGAGCTTGAACTCGGAGGATAGATCTCAAGTAATGAAACTTGTAAATGACTTGAATGTCTTCATTGTCATGAACAAGGGAGCAAAATAATTCATAGAAAGAATCCCAAGTAGATTCATCTCCAGAGAAATGGGGTAAATCAATTTTAGGTAAAATTGGTTTGGGCTTGTAAGTACCATCACGGAAAGAAGTTTGTGGTTCGTGAAGGGAACCAAGAACAGAAGCGTCCTTTTTCTGCTCCTATTCGAGTTGGCGTATTATTTTGAAAGCAGAACCTATGCCTTCGTAATATTGGTTTTCTACTTCGACTCGATCTTCGGTTTGATTGAGCATGAAATGAAAATCCACAGCCTGCTTCCAGTCTCCGACCGGGTCAGGAATGGAATGAATGAAGCCCCCATCCAGCGGCGAGGATATGAACTGTGCCGGCTGCCGAGGCCTGACGCACTCCTCTGGGGCAATGATTAAATGAGTGACAGATGAAAGGAAATGATAGTGGAGAGTGTTGCTGGAATGACATTTTTTGACAGGGAAAACCGGAGTACCCGGAGAAAAACCTGCCTGCCTCCGTTTTGTCCAGCACAGATCTCACATGGAGTGACCGGGATTTGAACCACGGACCCAGCGGTGAGAGGCCGGCGTGCTGCCGCCTAAGCCACGGAGGCTTCTGATTGAGCATACAAGTTTCTATTTCAGTATGGATGTTGCAATAATTTTCATAAGAACGTTCAAAATCCCTTACACGATGTTTCAACAAGTCTAATTGAGCTTCTGAGGGATCTAACTCTTTTATGTACTTTCTGAATCGGGTAATTTGCCCTTAACAGGATGCTCGTTTAGAAGTAAGTTTTTCATCCTTATCCTTTTCAGTAGGAGCCATGTCAAAGAAAATAAATTGAAATGTAACTCTCGAAACTGTGGAACCTTGGAAATGCTGTCAAGCTGGCAGCAGCAAATAAGTTGAAAGAAAGGGACACACCACGGGAGGCAGGAGCGGCCTCTTTCCCCTTCACAGGCTTTGCATGATGTAGTTATTGCTGAAAGATTCAAAGCAGATATTAATAATTTGCAAGGTATTGTCAAATAATCTTTTAAACAGAAAAAATGGCAAATGGACTCTCCCGGGTTTCCGGGACCAACTTTTGGGTAGATTATTGGCTGAGGAATAACCTAACCACCAAGGGAAGATGATTAAGAAAAGGAGGTAGGTTTCGGACTGGAGAAAAATGATAGAAAAATAGGAGGAGAGTCCCACAAAAGTTATGAATTTAACTTTAATGCACTTAGAGGCGGTTGCCACCGCAAATCCGCTCTCTGATACCTAAAGTGGGTTAGGACCTGGTCGAAGCTGACGGGAACCGCAGCTAGGACTTGGGCGGTTTGCCAGAAAAAGGCTTTAGCGTATTCCCTCTCAAGCATGCATATGCCTACTATGGGGAAGGGTGATTGTCTGGCAAGACTGAGAGTAACAGATTTATTGTGTGTCTGTTCAAAGAAATTCGTTTTTGCGAAGTAATTCGAAGAAAGCCAATAATTTGAATCAGGTTTGTTATTTCCAGTTTTCGAAGTTATAGAGTTCCTGAAAAAGCGACCAAGTGCTTCCAGGAAGGATAGTGATAAAAAATATACCTTGGGGAGTCATTTTGGTAAGTGAACCAATGGTTGCATTTGGAAATGGCTAAGCTTTTACTCAGCAAGGAGCCGGCTAAAAGTTTAGACAAAAAGAAACATTTATCTTTTGGAAAACTAACCATAAGTTTTCGGAGAGGATCTCCACAAGCAGGTAGCTGGTGTAGCGAGCTTTACTTGCCTTACTGGCCAGTTAGGATTAGCTTTTAAAGCTAAGAGAAACTTTGACGAGATTACCACTAAGAGTTCTTGCTCAAATGCAACGAGTGGTGAAAGCCCTATCAATAGATTTAATGACATTGAGTAGAGAGAGCCAAGGAAGACAGGATCTTGCCTAACCGTTATATTTGCGAAATGATAAATCCAAAAACAAATATTTAATTTATTTAACAAGGCAAAAGAAGTTGATAACTTTAACAAATATATTTTCAATTTGGTTAACAATTTTGGGGTCACAGACCTCAGAAAGCATTAAACGTTTGCGCCAGGCAATTAACAATTTATGAGGTTTCGAACCTTATATATTTTCTAAAATCTTTGTAAGAAAAAAAACCAAATGAAGTAATTACAATTTAACAATAAATAGAGTACAAGGTGTGTACTTTAAGAAACTCCTGAGAGAATATTCTAGAAAGAGTGACAACTTCGAAACTAACAATAAGAAAAACATGAAGAATAAGATAGAAGTTCCTACAACTTCTTATATTTAAGCTGATTTACTGTTGGTTATTATACAAATAAGGGCAGGTCACGTACTGTGAAACCTGAAGAGAAAATCAAAAGGAAGGTTCTCGACCTCCTATGATTAAATAGGAATCACGAGCCAAATGGGGCAGTTTCCATTTCGTGAGACCTAGAAATAACTCACTCAAGAGTTGAAAGAATTGTTTTCCCTGATTATAAGGTAGAAACAATGTAAGTTTGAACAGTGTATAAAACACGTAGTTATACAGAAATTAATTAATGATAAACAAACAAGATGGAAGGGCACTTCGTTAGAGTGACACCTTATTGGAAATGATCCCGAGTTATAATTTTATTAATATGGTTTGATAGTAGAAGGTTTAGGAAAGATCGATTGGGATTGAGGATAAATGTTAATGGCCTTATTTAATGTAAACGGACGATCGCGACGCGGTAGAAAAGCTGGGCAAGCCCTAGTTTTCACTCTAGTCTGTTAAATAGATGAAAAGTTCACTGTAGTAACACGAAAGTTTATGGCAAAGAAAGTTATTGCAATGATGAAAAAGGACTGGTTGCACTAGATAGGCGAGAGTCTATTGCTTGAGAAAGTTGTGGATTACAATTAAATGCGCCATAGAACATTCCAACGGTGGAAGAAAATTCGCTATTGAGCTTTAATTCAGAAATGAGATTCTTCAATTTTAAATAGTATTCTCACAAGTGAGTGAAAAATACATGACGGCAGGACTTGTAGATAAAGTACAGGATCTGGAAGGTTCCAGAACGATCTTAATAGAAGAATGGGGCCAAAGTTAATCCAACGGAGGAACTAGCTTGGTAATTTATAGACAGCGGGTATTAGATAATATCCCACGTGGTGAGAAGATTTCTCATTTAAATAGCTTAAGAAAAGCTACTTTCTATTAAGGTTGGCTTAGACAGCCAAAAGCTCAACATGGCAAATCCCGCGAAGAATGATTACCGCCCCAAATAAGTAATCTCACGCTGTCTATAAAATGATCAATAAAAGCATGTAGATAATAAAACTGATGAAGATGAGGTTAAAACCTTAAGTCTGTACTTATCTTCGTTGCATGTCGAAGGTGAAGTTCCCTTTGACGAATACTTAATGTGCCAACATGGCGTAGAACGTAGAGAGTGCCTCTTGGTTTGAGGAGACTGGCTCTAGTTGAGCCTTGACTGACCGAGTCAACTGCCGACTTACAAGTGAGACCCACTCAGCGAAGCGCGGAGGGTCCAAGGAAGGGAAAAGAGTGGGGGTAGGAGACAAAAGGAAAACATATAAGCATGACCAATATTGTAAACTTAAATTCTCTTGAGGAAATGGTCTTCAAAGAGTTGATAGCAGGCGATACTAGCACAGCCTGGTGGGTGAAAGAGTAGACGAAGTTCTCTTGATCACGGAGATAATAGCTGGCGATGGCAACGAGATTTGGTGGCCAGATGGAAAAGGAAGTCCTCTTGCACCAGGAAGAATTGAGGAGCTTCAGAGATTCGCTGCTAGATGACGCTAGGTGGGTCATGGAAGATATATATCTAGAACAGACTCACAATGACTTAAGAGACATGGCCACCAAAGAGAAACTAGGAGATCACTGTTGGTGTTTGAGAAAAAGGATGAAATGAACAAGCAAAGAGCATTAAATAGAATACTCTATCTTACCGTGTATTCCAAGAATACACCAGGGGTCACACATAATTATAGGCCCATTATTAAAATATTGAGGGGCAAATACTCCCTCCACAGGAACTTTGTCACTTTCTGTATACAAACTGTGTCTGAACTAGAAGCATGTTCAGTCCTAATTATTCTTTTGACAGTCAAATTTAAGACGTCTTCATGACGGTCTAATATAGAATTCTACTGAAGTTGTGTGTTCGGCAACTAAGTTGTTAATTTCAATAGATTGTGAGGTGGCAAATAGCCGCAAGTATAGGGCAAGTCTACGATCTGAATAGGACTCTATGAAGAAATAAAATACTCATAACGCAGATAGCTAACAGTTAAACTTTAATTTAATTTGTGTTTTCAAGCGTCAAGATGACGCCCAGCGTTGAAAGAAGGCAGCAAGTTTCATCCTCTGTCACCATGAGTGTTTTGGGCTAAAAAGGCCTAATGCTGGGAGATGACGAGGCGGGAAGCCTCTGGAAAGCTATTATAAGTGATCAGTACTATGAATCGAATTATTTGATATCGGACGAGGGGGTCGCGAGGGATATGAGGAACTTTGTACAGCTTTTGTGTTTTGTGTCAATTAAAGGTTAGAGTGTGTCAGTATTGTATTTTAATTATGTAATTGTTGTTCCCATATTTCCGCTACTCGCCTTCGCAGTACGGAGTTTATAACCTAACCTACTGTTTGGTCGGAAATGAACGCCCGTCATAGTGCTCATTACTATAGTTAGTCTTAACACGCGTGCCGCTTATATATATTAAATTCTTGTATTTGTTAATTTTTGTTATTTTGGGATCAAGTGTGATCCGTAACTGGTGTTACCTTTGATTACGTGACATTGTAGTCACAACACTTGTTTGACAGCTGTCATGCCATGTCACCATGGTACGTCAGGCTAGTCAGTGTCAGTATATTCACGTTGCGTGTGAACCAATTTAAGGGTGGATTATGTTAATATTTTGTTTTTTGTTTGATTCAGTTATTATACTTCAGTTATTAGTACATCCTGTTGTTTTTCATGTCTTTTAAATATTAAGTATACCTTATGAATCCTAGAAATTATTTGAAGCACCAAATCTCTATTACACATTCACAAGAACCGATGATGACCCCGAACTACGAGTCTTGTTATTATGCTTTATTTTCTAAGGGTACAGTATTTCGAAGCTTTTTGGCGATTCTTTCCCAAACAGCATCATTTCCCAAAATTGCGACATTAAATTATTTCCCGGTATTTCAGGACTTATATTTGAGACAGTCTCAAAAGTTAGAGGTCAATAACAGAAATAAGACGTTTGTGTTTTGTTTCGAATGTTTTGGCGAATAAACGTGTCGCGAGAAGTCAGGTTTCCTAATAACAAACAAAAAATCACACAAAACTAATAATTAAATCTTCCGAAAAGCGCACGGCACTGATTCTACTTTTGATCGACAATTGCTTATCTTTCAGCAAAAAACTCTCGCCCATTTCGCAAACAGATTTGTTTCTTTGGGCGGTGTGAATAAATGTCTACCATCAGCTTTTCTTCCGTAACCCGATTTGCATCCAGGAACAGCAGTGAAATTTTTCAGCAGAACATTGATAACAATAATAATAACCAGTATTTTTTTCGTTGATGTTAGCTTTGAATATTTACCCTATTTTCCCGAAACAGCAGAAGATGTTTTTGTTTGCACACCCAAAGCACTTCACAGGCATTCTTAAACTATTACAAAGATACACATTCTCTCCCATCATTCACAAGAAACATGTGAACTGTACCCGTCTGTACACCTGGAGTGAACAGACAACCACATGCGAGGTAGCATTAAATACAGTGTTGGCATGAGATCTCTCTCGGGGCTTTCTGGGCTTGGGCTGTAATTACTATACACTGTACTCGTGCTCCCCGTAAAGGAAAAGGAAAGACGTCACGGAATATATCAGAAAATTAAAGACATATTTCATAACAAAACAATTCACCAAATAAAATTTAGTCAATAAATAACTGCCTGCTGGCAGAAGCAAAACAATAGCACACGCATTCCCTATCGGATTTTATGCCTCTGAAAATAAAAATTTATGATTGTCCGTTGGTCTAGACTATGTTTATAAATCACACTTTAACTTGTTAATCTATACAATTCGAGAAGACATAAAGTTATATTTAAATTTACCCTATTAATTTGCACTGTTTAATAATTCTAATCACTTATTTACAATTAATCATGGCACTAACATGGATTAGTTTCACATTCGATTCTTGATTCTCTTATGAAATGACACAATTCTTAACGCAGTTTGTTTAAATACTTCATAGTGACTATTATTGGCCACAGCAGTGAAATTTTTCAGCAGAACATTGATAACAATAATAATAACCAGTATTTTTTTCGTTGAAGTTAGCCTTGAATATCCTTTCATAAATTTCAGGATCTAATGCACTGAACATGAATTCAGATGGCCACAATAAAAATTGTCATGATAACATTGCTTGTAATAAATCATAATTTGAGCTGATTATATCTCAGGGGATATCTTTAGGATTTGGAACATATTGAAGCATTATGGGACAGGATCTAACTCCCGCAACTCCCGCTTTATTTCTTATTAAAAAGCATACAGCATTCTGTGGATCAGGATACGACTCACGCAACATCCACTCAACACGAGGATCAACGCCTCCTTTAACTACTTTCACAAAGTGCATTGGCACAAAATAACATCAATTAAGCTTCATTTATCAATACCCTATAAGATAACAGATAGTAAGCTCTCAGATTTATATGAACAATTAATTGTTTAATCATTATTCAACACTTTTATCATTGTCTTTCATGTTTATCATTCTTAAGGAATATCACTTCCATAGCTATTCATAGAATTTAGCATTCATCAATATTAATTCATAGAATTATTATTATTATTATAAGAAAAATATGTTCTGTCATGCAGAAGAAAAATTATTAATGCATATTCTGTGTCGTAAATCTGCCGCGTTATGAATGGGGCAAGACTTCCCATATTATTTACTGCAATATAAAAATGAAACATTGAGGATTACCTCAGCTGCAAGTCTAATTTGACTCCAAGGAAAAATTACTCCTAAAAATATGCAACCATTCTGACTATAAAGGTGTTTCTTAATAATAGAGAAAGTGAATTGGTTTATCGGAACGGCGGAAAATTCAAGGCTCTAGAAAATATTTAGGCTTTTCGGAAGTCTACGATATCATAATTTCTGTGGCGATTGGACCTCCCTCGGTGCATATCGAATCCTGGCACCGCGGATCTGTCAAGTCTGAACGCTGGGCATGGGACATGTCATAGTGTTTAACTCCCTCGGTGCAGATCGAATCCTGGCACCATGGATCTGTGAAGTCTAAACGCAGGGCATGGGACATGTTATAGCGTTCAACGCCCTCGGTGCAGATCAGTTGGCAGTCAAAGTGAAAGGTCGTGTTTTTCCCGAGCTCTCAGGTGTGCTGAAATGGGTTGTTCTCTGGAGTGTTATCGGGCGAGGATCGGACTGTGGTATGCGAAGGGTAGTCGGGATTTCCGGTGTTTGTGTGTGCGTACGGGACCTAGCAACTTGTGGTTCATAGCCCTAGTGATAGCTGCATTGCTAGTTATTGGTGGAGTGGAAGTGAATCCAGGGCCTGTTACTCCAAATGTGAATCAGGCAAATGATCCAGTGGCAGCTTTAAAGTGTTCGACGTGCAGTAAAACATTGAAGAATGGTGTTGAGTGTGGACTATGTGAGAAATGGTTTCACTTCGGCTGTATTAAGGTCAAGAAGTAGGATTGTGATGTCGGAAATTGGTTTTGTAAAGTATGTGATACGCCGGACTGTTTGAGGGTGAAAATCAAAGCAAGGGATCAAACAATACAGGAACTTGGAGCAAAGCTTCGTGAATCAGAAGAAACGGTGAAGGATGTGACTGAACGGCTTTCTACTGGGATCATTGTGGAAGAGGGCGTGCAGGAGCAAACTGAGGATGACGTTATCATAATGGGTGATTCAATGATACGATGGAGTGTGAATATCTCGAGGAAATCAGGTGTGAAAGTGCGGTGTTATCCGGGGATTAAAATTGACCAGCTTGCCCAACAAGTGGAACAATCAAATGTAGAGGACTGTGACAAAGTTAAAGTGTTGTTGCTACATGTTGGGACGAACGATTTGAAGAAGAGGGCTACAGCTGATTACATCATGGGGGAGCTCTACGATCTAGGCAGAAAAGCTAAAAGCAAGTTTCGAAATGCAAAAATTATAATGAGTGGCATTGTTCGGCGGGGAGACGTTCCGTTAAGGCGAGTTAAGACTGTAAGTGACCGAATGGACTGGGTATGTGCACAACTGGGCTTAGTGTACGTAGAAGCTGACTGCTGGATTGGTGGCCGTGATTCCGCCCGAGACGGGCTGCATCTAAATCGACGGGGCGCTTTTAACCTAGGAAGCCTACATGACAGGGTCATCGGTTCGTGCCGGCTTTTGTGAGGAGGAGCAGGTCCAGAGGTTGCCAGCCGATGGGAACAGAAGGAGCTATTTCGAGATATTTGCTGCTGAGGTAAAACTCTAAGATTACTGCAGGTTAATTGTCAGAGTTTAGGAAATAAATTAATTGAATTTTGGAATCTTGTAGAGACGTATTCTCCGGACATTGTCATTGCAACAGAATCTTGGTTATATGAGGACATAAATAGTAGCGAAATAATTCAAGGGACCTACGAAATGTACAGAAGGGATCGGGGGAAGCGAGGTGGTGGGCTATTTATTTCTGTGCGCAAAAATATCGGTAGTTTCTTAAAGTGGGCTGATATGGATCATGAAATGTTATGTGTACAAATTTCGGATAAAGGAAATAAATTCCCTCTTCAGGTGATAGGGGCGTATAGAGCACCGAAAGATAACTTTTCTCTCCTCGAAACACTGTATGATAAAACTTGTACGGGTAATGCTATGAAAAAGAGCATAATAATTGCTGGAGATTTAAACCTCCACAAAGTAGACTGGTCTGGTGAGTCAACTAGCTGTAGTCAAGCTCAGAGCGCTGCAAATAAATTCTTAAGGGAGGGGGGATTTTCCCAAGTAGTTGACTTCCCAACTAGAGACAATAATACCTTAGATGTTTATCTCGTAAGGCCTGTAGAGCTGTATATTAACTGTCTGAAAGTACCAGGAATTAGTGACCATTCTGGGGTTGAATTAAATATTCCAGTATCGCAGGGCGGATCAGGGCAAGTTTCAGGGGTATTTGAATGAGCTATTTGTAGGATGGGCATCGGAAGGAAATCACATTAATATCCTGTGGACTAACTTTTTGAAAATTTTAAATAGCGCTGTTGATAAATTTGTCCCATTTAAATTGCTGAAACAAAACCCAGATCCTGAGTATTACACACGAGAAATTAGGAGTCTAAAACGGAAAATTAGGAAATTATACAATAAAAGACATGATAGTGACAAGAGTATGTTGAAATTTAAGTCCTTATCAAGAGAGCTCGTCTTAAAAAAGAGGGCTGCTCATGACAGTTATATGCAAGGTTTACTTGGTTCGGGAGGTAATGGGTGGAAAAAAAATTACAATTATGTTAAAGGAGAAAGGGAAATCCAAATAATTTTTCGATGATAATGTCCGGTGACGGTAAATTAATTACTGAGAAACAGGCCATTGCTAATGAATTAAATGTCTTTTACGGTAGTGTGTTCAATAAATCCAATAGCTGTGTGTTGGACCTTAACGACGAATCAGGGGCTCCCCTGTTCCAAATAAACCAGTCAGCAATTGTAAAGCTAATACAAAAACTACGTTTCAATGTATCAAAGGGTCCTGATAATATTGTTAGTGAAGTACTTAAACTAGGGGGTAGGGCCGTGGCACGATACTTGGAGGTGATGTTTAATGTGTCCATAAACAATGCGCATATCCCAGATGACTGGAAAAGAGCTACGGTAGTCCCAATATTTAAGGGAGGGAGCAGACTTGAATTGGGCAACTACAGGCCGGTTTGCCTTACGTCCATCGTTTGTAAACAGATGGGGCATCTCATTTGCGGCTACTTGAGGGAACAGTGGGAAACATTATCATGGTTTAATGATAGGCAACATGGATTTCGGAAAGGTTACTCATGCGAGAGCCAGATGCTATCACTTTTTCAAGACATTAGCGAATCGTTAGACCATGGAGTTTCAGTCGACGCCGTGGTTATAGATTTTGCGAAGGCATTTGATGTCGTGCCGCATGACATGCTACTCCATAAATTAGCTTCGACGAAGATTGATAGAAGAGTAATTTTATGGATCCAAGAATTTTTGACGGGTCGTTCACAGAAAGTGAAAGTCGAAGGCATATTCTCGGATGAAATTACCGTAACGTCGGGTATCCCTCAGGGCAGCGTAATCGGAACTTTTTTTATTTTTGGCGTTTATAAATGACTTACCAAATGGGATTCGCAGTGACTGTCGATTGTTTGCGGATGATTGTGTAATATATCGAAAGATACATGACTCACAAGACAATGCCGTGCTTCAAGAGGACCTGAACCTGGCCTATAAGTGGGAGATTGAAAATAAAATGAAAATAAACACAAGAAAATGTAGTCTCTTAAAAATAGGGAAAGTGCGAAGGCAGGATTTTCAATATAACATTGGCTCGGAAATACTTGTAGAAGAAGATTCTTGCAAATATTTGGGCGTTCACGTAAGGAATGATATGAAATGGAGTAGTCATGTAGGATGTGTAGTTTCAAAAGCTTACAAATCCATGCACTTTGTAATGAGGGTATTAAAAGGAAGTAGTACCTCTGCTAAAGAATTAGGCTATTTGTCACTTGTAAGACCTATTCTGGAATAAGCCTCGGCGGTTTGGGATCCATATCAAGTAGGGCTCATCAATGAGTTGGAAATGGTACAAAGAAAGGCCGCTAGATTTGTGCTCAGTGACTTTAATCCCAGGAGCAGTGTGAGCCGTATGTTAAAGAAACTTGGGTGGGAATCACTGGAGGCTAGGAGGATGAAATCTAGACTCTGCGCTATGTACATCACGTATACAAATCAACCAGCATGGGGTGAGCTTAGCAAACGATTGGGAAAGCCCACTTACATGGGTAGGAGCGATCATCCTTTCAAAGTTAAGGGCCGACCACAGCGAACAAATTATGGTAAATATTCTTTTGTAAACCGTGCCATTGATAACTGGAACTCTCTACCTGCCGCAGTCTTAGAGCCTTTTCCCAAACATATAGGTGTGTTTAAGAAAAGACTGACTATTTGTGTAAATACTCCAGTTTAATTGTTGTATAATTGTTATTGAATTGTTATGTATAATTATTTATTTGTTATGTGTATCCAATTTTCCACCGGGGGACACTCCCCCCATTGCAAATAAATGAATATATGAATGAATGAATGAATCCTGGCACCACGTATCTGTGAAGTCTAAACGCTGGGCATGGGACATGTTATAGCGTTCAACTCTCCTGCCGTCCACAGAAATAAGCCGCAGGTGGCCTAGCTCCTCGTTCCTAATGAGTAATCCTAGCATGATCTCCTCACATACAGCCGCCTTAGCTGCTAACCATCTTCGAAATGGGGCAGTGAAATTATCCTATCATGGGGCTGGTTCTCATGCACACAAGGCATGCTGCTAGTATGGCCCATTGTCAATTATGAAGTCCACTTATACAACCCAGTGGTCTGACGGGACAGGCAAATGGTAACAATTCCTGGTGAGAGTGTCTTTATCAAACATGGGCGGAATTTGGCCTGATATTCCCCGTACAATTGTAAGCTGTTAGGGTAGCCTATTAGCACTTGCAAATGTTCAATGGCTAAACTTGAATGTGGTCCCAGTTCTTATGTTTGGTGTAAGTGTTGGGAATACCACACATGACAACAGTCAAATACTTGTGTATAACAAGTCACACTCACATACCTTTGGATTTTTTGATGTATTCAACCAGATGAATAATTACAAGTTTTGAAGCACTTGGAAACACTGTGATGTTACCACTAACGTAGCACAAGGCTATGTCCACTCGGACATAGTAATCTGGTAGAAATTGCCTATCTCCAAGGAGCACTCGCTCATAATGACGGCGTATTATACTGTCGTAGCGACACACACACGTGGACTAGTATGATGACTGTTGGACTGTTCGATGACTGTGTAGATTGTCGACTGTACCTGACCTCTCTCAGGGCTGGCTTTTATACTGTCCCAAGGACACACATCGATAGTTCAACTCGCATTACGTAATGCTAGATCTTACATCCCATTGGCCATATCCATAGAAGCATCCAGAAGGTTATCGACTTCCATTAAAACATCAGGAATAAACTGGTGAATTACTCCTAATGTAATTCTGAAGTGCTGATATAATCTTCTTCCATAACAAAAGCCTTACAAGTAAACAGCTTTCCATATTCGTTGGCTACACGTGGGACACGCGGCTGGTTCAAACTATAGTGGCGCGAGAGTTGGTCAAAGACTCGCTGACGTCACGGCGCGCTCTCTTCAAATTCACGCCCGACCAAACCATCGTAAATGGGCACAGTACTATCATTCACTCTCAACCCAATTGACTAACGAATAAATAAGCGGTGAACAGGAGGAATGCAGCTCAGTCATGACGTCTACACGAAAGGCATTGGATGTCACACCGTTGAATTTAAAATCTGTAGCTGATTGTTTCATTTTATCATGGTCTGTTCCTTTTATTAACCATCAAGCATATTGGAGGCAGCAGGTTTTTATTATTTAAGAAGACGTGAGGAAGTGAAATTTGTCTTCTCTCCTAATACAAAACATCAGTGGGAAGAGGGTGACGATCCTTTTCAGGAACATCAGCGCTGGTCAGCAACATGACCATACTTTCGAAATTGGATGGGGGTAATATCCCATGGAATCCAAATTACCCATCCATAGTGCCCCATATTGGTTGTGGAAAATATGATACATGCGTACCTTATGGAATTACTGGTGCCCCGTTTGCTAGAATAAAGCATGGTCAAGAAGGGATCAATGGGATACCATAGTTCCCATGGACGTTATAGAGGTAGTAGACTATGTTGTATCGATTGGTATATACCCTATCCTAAAATTAGAAATTATAAATCTTGTTCTGATTTGTTTATAAATTAAATAGTATGAACCATCTGTTGATTGTTTTGTCTTTCTGATATCATTTCCCTTAAGTACTCGTAGTAGGATTAAGAGTCGACATGAGTCAGTGGACGGCAGGTTGTGGAAGAGAGAAGAGTAAATATGGCACGTACTCTAGTGGTAGATATGCAGGGTTTTATGGTGAATCAGAACAAGTTTATATTCAAAGAAGTGGCCATTATTGATTGCACCACGCTTTGGACACCTAAACTAGCTCATCTTGTGATTAAACAACCTTTCCCATTACATTTTCAGACAGTTAAAGATAAAAGAGAAACCCATTGGATATTAACCCATTTGCGGTTGCGATGGTGTGAAGGAACAATTCCCTATAAATACCTATCCATTGTTATGAAAGAGCATTTATCAACAGCTGATGTATTTGTCAAGGGAAATGACAAACGTGAATGACTTTTAGAGTTTCTGTCTCCCACCTGTGAATTGTAGATCTCATTGATTAGGGCTGTCCATCACTACAAATCCTTCTCCTCAACTCACCACCATGTGGAATAAATAAAAAAGCTCTTCTTCATGTGTGGAAGTTATTTGATTGGTTGACACGATATGCATGCTGGGATGTACCATGATTAAACCAGAACTGTCACTTGCTCCAGCCAGTAGTGAGATCGAAACTAGTGAGCTATAAGGACCTGAATCATGTCTGTCTGTTCCATGATGAATATGGGAGATAATGCTATAGAACGAGCTATTGTGAAATTAATTATGTGTGTGTAAAAAGAGCTAAACAGTTTAACAAAAAAGAATTGATTGTATTGCCAAAATAATTTATATTTTACGTTGCAACTAATGCTGCAAAATACATATGGGATAGTGTAACTAGTGATTGGTCACGTGATCCCGTTTTGTCAGAATTGAAACCTTGTGACAACTATGAGCATCATCATCAAGTGTCAATCGCTAAAATACTTTCTGTGCTCCAGTGTTCTACATGTCAACTTGTAAAACTGTTTCATGGGCATAAAACCCAGTGAAGTGACTCGTTTTATTCATTCCACGGGTGTGATCGGGAGGAAAAGGCAACAACATCCGCAGCCGCTGAAAATAACCAAAAGTGTACGTCACCAACTGAAAAAGATTTGCCTGACCTGTACTGGTCAGTGGTCTCATTGATAAAGTGATTGCTTTCCTCCCCATTGAACTTAATTTACCTGGTTACTAGCACTGTGGCCAAGGAACAAAGTTGGATGCTCGACTTGCTCGTGGTGAAGCAGGCATTAACGCTCTGGATACAGGATGTATGGCTCATGACGTTTCTTATCGTAATAGAAAACGTGAATTAAGACCTGCAGCAGATAATGTGCTTTTGAAAAAGGCAAAGCAGCGTGTTATCGCATCTGGTGCCTTGGTAGCGGAGAGGATGGCAGCCCTGGTTTAATAGCTGCTATAAAAGGATAATTGACTATGAGTAGGCGTGGACTTTAAAAAGATGGATACTTGGTTTTGTATTTTGTAATGTTACACTATATATAAAATAAAACAGTATTGCTAGTTTACATGTCATAATTTTGTATTTATAATATTTTTTTTGAAAACAAAAGATATCCTAGTCTATTCCCTCTATTTACATATTTACATGCTAGTCAACTAGTGCTAACCATAGTGAATTAATACTTGATATAACGTGGGCACGATTTAAAGTGAGCGTGCTTATTGGGCGCGATTTGAAGTGGGCGTGATTATAGTTGATCGCAATTTGAAGTGGTTGCGATTATAGTTGGGGTGATTTAAAATGGGCGCGATCATAGTGGGTGCGATTTAAAGTGGGCTTGATTATAGTAGGCGCAATTTAAAGTGGGCGCGATTATATTGGGTGCGATTTAGATTAGGTTAGGTTAGGTTAGGTAAGGTTAATCTATGGCTAACATCTTATAGGAGGAGGAGTGCCTGGAACCCGTGAGGAGGAGGAGGGATCAGAACTCAGGTTAGGCTAGTTTAGGTTACGTTAGGTTAGGTAAGGCTAGGTTAAGTAAAGCTATTCCCGCCATCTTTAAATTCCTTTTAACGTTATGATTACACCTTATAGTTTAGGTTAGGTTAAGTTAAGCTATGGCTTCCATCTTTCTTAGGTTAGGCTAGGTTAAGCTAAGCTACGTCCGCCATTTTGTTCGGTTAGGCTAGGTTAAGTTAAGCAACGGCCGCCATCTTGGAGGAGGAGGATTGTGTAGGAATTTGGAGGTTCAGGTCCCAGAACCCCCACAAAACCACTACTAGTATGCAGAGAGTTCTACGTCAGCAACCAATGATGCCCAATTGATGGCTGCATCCGATTGAATATTACGTGACGCCGCCATCTTGAATTTATAAGATATGAAAATTTATCTCCCGTATTCTATCGCATTTCTGTGTTCCTTATATCTCTTGTCCATTCATCTACCAGTTTGGCCATTGTTATTTCCTGCCACCCTGTGTCTTGGCACGTTACTGAGTATATCTCTGACTTGAAGTGCGGGTCTAGTTTATTTGTTTATTTTAAATGCTGTTGTGAAGATGCTTGGCGGTTATGTTGTTTGTTGTGAATGCAATTTTAACATCATGCTTTTATAGTAAATAGTTGATTTTGTATGTATTTGCGTTCACGGAACAGAACTGCGTGAATTTGTTTTCATTGTGGTCCGGCTTTGGAATTGTTTCATTTATTGTTGTGTCCTCTTGAAATTTGATCCATATTGATGTGAGGAAAACCAAATCCCTTGGCTATTTGTTTAATTATTCCGATTTCATCACGAACCGAAAGGAAAAAATTGTCAACTTAAAGAGACCAATCGAGGTACACTTACAAACAACCCTAATAGTCTAAAGACGAACATACATTCATGGAGAATTCACATCTCTTTATACCACTAGAAGACACTCCCTGGAAGAACTAGAAACAAGCAAACGGTGTAGCTAGGCTAGATAAGGGGGAAATAAGGGAAACATGTTACTGGATTAGGACGTACTTTGTACCATATCTTCAATACACACCCCTTACAAGTGGGTTAAATTGTGTTGGCCGACTAAAAATCATTAATTTCCATCAGAATCACAAATCGAATTAATAATATTATTTGTATTAATACCACTGATAATAATAATAATTATACTGTTGTCGGTTTTATGTGCATTTAGCTACTTCGGCTTTAGGGACACCAGGGTGCCAGGAATTCACCCAGCAGGGGATCTTGAACGTGTAACTGAATTAACTGACACGGCTTCTTCGCATTTAACCACCTTAAAAAGCCAACTGATTGCATCGGAATTCGATACCACTGTCTTGGACAAAGTAGCCGAGAACGTTATCGCTCCACTACGTGATCAGACCAATATCAAAACCATACATATTGTACTGTAGGTTCAAGCATTACGTTTCAAATCCTTGAATACAGGCTATGTTTCTAATACTAATTCATTGTGCGATATTGAAAACATCATGTGAATATGAATTATTATATTTAAAAATTGAGGATGTGGTGGTCATTACAGTTCAAAGGGCGAAACTGCTAAGTCATCAGTCAAAAAGAAATTATGTAAGATACGTGTAGTGTCTCGGTTTTCAATATTATATTGTAATAACAACCTTTACAATAATTTCATTTTAGAATTACTATTCAGATCTTTAATTTTTAATGTATTGCTATTCAGTCGCTGGATCCGATAAATTGTTTTTGGGCGGTGGGTTTAATAGGTTTAATGGTACTAAGCACCCGAGGTAATTGTTACCCCATCCACGTGTTGAGCAACTGAAAATCTTACGTAAATCTTGGCTTTGGAAATGATATACGGTTTTAAACGTTGAATTAGATGCCTAGTGTTTAATCGGCTGTTATGAACCAACTCTAGTGTTTAATGTGGTCTTTGTTGAGTATTTGGTCCTTGCCATCAGCTACGTTCAAGTGAACGTATTAATGATGTGCTGATATTTGTTGTTATTAAGGCTGTAGTTATTATTATGATTTAAATGCATACTTCGAGGCCAGGCATGAAGTTCCGTGTAAACAATTCCTTTAATGTTTGGAAATCTATGCCAATAATGCACAAGGCACGACCTATATCAGCGCTGGGATTTGAGCCACAGATCGCCAAACATGTAGCTCCAAATTTCAGTCATGCAGTGTGACAAGTGGGTTGTCATGATTCTCTAATGAAAGGAAACGTCAAGGATTAAGTTTGTCTTCGCATTTAGTCTGCTCGTTTGCAATGACTGATACATTATGAAATTTATCCTCGTTGTATACATGGAAAGGAGCAGTTCTGGAGTGAACTTTCTGAAGTTTGGTTGAGCTGCGTAAGTTAAAATCACAATGAGGCTCTAGCGAACAATGCTTGGTAGAAACTACTGCGAGATTCATCCATCAGTCATGAGTCGTGCTGGCATGTTCCACATTTGGAGGAGGAGGCGTTAGTGGTATTGAAGGAAACTTGAAACTGCTCGTGAGCCGGATAATTTTACTTGGAGTCGTTAACTAACTTTGCTATTTCACCTCCGTACAAGATTAAATCATTCCTTTCACGAAGAATAGTTTGAAATGGTAAAATAACAGACGTGTATGTTGAATTTTGAATCGCATTGTCATCTGTGAGATTAGCTCCCAGGCTAATTCTCAGTGTTTTGGCAATTTACAGTATCTATTTGCTCTAGTGAACTACTTTTATTAGCTTCAGAAACATTTTTCCAAGTCATAACCACGCCAGCTCGTTGATCTTCACGTGGTGATATCCCAGGGCAGTCTTTCACGATTAAAGTCACTAGTTCTATCCCCCAAGCTGCATGTGTCCACATCAATTCCATTCACAAATATGGAAGTGTTTAAAATCTAGATTGCCACTAAATGGAACTGTGAACTTCACGTTGTCCGTCGATATGCGACATTGATTCCTGGAAACGTGATGGATGAGAATATAAAAGTATAGGTATACGTCCTGCTTATCTATTTTTCAACCTGTACCTTCATGGGTTTAGCCTAAAATTGTTAACTGAAGATATACACCCATTATCGGAGCATGTCTGGTAGCACAACGATGTAGACACGTGATTCATATTCTCGCAATTTCAGTCACCCCCGTCATTGCGACGAGGAGAGGTGAGGGCACTGGCGTAATTTTGGCATCCCCTCATAACGAACGCGTGGGTGAGCAGTTGGCGGACATCGACGTAACTAAACACTAAGAATGCTCCCAGGACACGCTTCCTTACCGGCAGTAGCCACACAGCCGTTGACTTGCAATTCATTAAACAAAATGTCTTCGTGAAGGTTGCAAGCTAGCGATATAATAATCCACTCACCAATATCTAACACCAAACATATTTCAGTGTGAGAGTTGCGTTCCTCCCTATTTACTGTGTATAATAATTATGTACAATTGGAGATCAGTACGCCCTTCAAAACATAGTTCCATTATGGTAGCCCTATTCTGCCATTTTGGGAGATCACACCGTTTATTAATTAGATATAGGGCTCTAAATAAACGTATTTGTGACCCATACCTGTATTTCAATATATATACGTACCCTTCGTAATAATTTATGTTGTGTCCGTGCAGTGCTGATCAGTGAATATGTTATGTTCCCTAAGTAATTGTGCTAGTTTTCTCATCTAGGATAGTGAGCTTATGACAACCGCCTTAATTGCAAAGAGACTATGATTTCCACTAATTCAGTCACTCCTTACAAATAAAACTAGTAACTGCATTCAAACGGAACCAATACTAGTATTACTTCTCTCTGCAGCTCCATTGCATGTCTTGCACAGTAGAGCTGTCTTGGAAGAGGTTTAAGAGGTAAGTAGTGTGATGAGAGTTATTTGATCACTCTAGCTTGATCAGCAGTGGAAGAAGGGCTAGTTAGATATACTCACAAGAGAACATTGGGTCTTGCTGTAACATCACATACATGCTTTTACCACACCAAATAAGAGATTTGATTTTCAACATGTGCAATTTTGCCAACTCTAGCGGTGGTATAAAATGTATAAAATATTTCATATATCGGAAGGTTCACCTTTGCTGCTACTACAGTTGAGCACCCAGCAGTCTGTTCAAATTACTGAACTGTATTATAGCAACTTAATAATTAAGGTGAGGATTCGTGCAAATTTTAGTATAGTAAAACGTAATTCGAAAAATGACGGGGACTATAAGTCTCTACGTTTCGAGGGGTGATACTTTAAATGTGAGAAGAGAGAAAATTACATTTCATTGCAATTTTTGAAAGGGTTTATTATTCTTAGGGAAAGTTTATTTTTCAATTGTTGTATACATATATATTTACACTCTTTCATAGAAATCGTAAAAGGTGATTAGAACATACATATGCATGAAGTCGTTGAATTTGAATTTAAAGGAATGTACTATCACTTAAAGATCACCAGCTTTATTCACCGTGACCTTCGTACAAGAATACATTTCACGAGAAATAGTTTTAAATGACATATTGGCAGACGTGCATTTTAGATTATGAATCACATTGTCATCCCTGATATTAGCTACCATGCTAATTTCCGGTGATTTGACAAATGAGTCTATTTTTTTCCAGTGTTCTACCATGAATAAATTCAGAAGTATGTATTTTAAACACAGCTCTATACTGTTTTCCCATTGACAATATCCAGTAGCATGAAATAAATTTATAAATCATATTTTAATAAAGTTGTGTGGTTTCATCGGAGTTCTAGTGCGGGTTTTTCGAGTCGACGCCCGTTGGGAACCTGCGTGTTGCAATCAAGATAAAAATGAATGATGACGACGTCCCAAACACCCAGTTCTCAAGCCAGAAGAATTAACCATAGGCCCAAACTGGATTTGAAACTGGGACACTTTGGGCCAAAGTCACATAGCCAAAGGGCTGGAATGTTATGAAATGGTTATCAAGCATCAAAACTCCTATTATATATTAATTATTATCTCTTTTGTAGGCTATTTAACTGTTATCCCTTTTTTACACGCATCACATGGAGGCAACTCAAAGAATTGTAACACTATTTACAGCACTGCACTTTATCAGAGTGGAAGTTAGAAGTTAATCCATTTAGTAGTGAGAGGTATAATAAGCGTCTACGCTCAATCATAACGAGTGTACGGGTAAAAGGAAGTTTCTTGTCATTAGTGGTAATTAAAGAGTGGAAGAGTGCGCTTTACTTGGACAAAGATGGCAATATTTGAGATAAATTCACTCAACCAACGATCTGATAAGTTAATTTGTTGCTTGAATGTAACTTGAAGTTTCGAGATGTATTTAGTCTGTTCAGATATAATGTCCAACTGGAGGTACACTATGGGATAATGCACTAGAACTTCAAGCTTCAGCACGAAAGATAAAATCTTGCGTTATGAATCAAGTCAGCTTGTCCATAGTTACAGTGGCACAGCTCAAGTAGGCCTATCTGGCGAATCTTTACTGGCGGTTCAATTCACGGAATTTAATGTTTTCGCCGAAATTAATAACTCCATGTGAGATATTTTTATTTGAGTTATTGGTAGCATTCATTACGTCACTTCCGTAATTGGTTATTGCTTGGTCTATTGCTGTTGTAATTTGTCTTTTCTTCACGTTTCAGGATGTGGGATACACAACAAAGTATAGTTATTAACTTTTGTGTATTCTTATACAAAACTCCTTCAGATACCGTACATTAAGATTCCTTCAAGAGGATTATGGTGAAGCACCAATCAAAACAACCCAGATCGTTTTCTGGCATACACGATTTTCTGAATGTCGTATGATTATCAAACACAACCAGTGCTCCCGCCGACCTTCAACTTCAATTAATGAAGAAACCATTCAACGTATGTAAGATGTCATTAGGGAGCACCACTAAAATACTATTATTGAACTGTAAGCAGAAGTTGGAATTTAATTTTAGTTTAGAGGTGTTCAAGAAATTCTTCCTAAAAGTTTAAACATTCATCACTTCAGTAAGCAAGTAGTTCCGTGAAGAACTAAATAGCCTACTCTCATATATCCAGCCGAAGGATTCATTCATGATTCATTATACCAAACTGAATTCCTATCGCTTGTTTAGGACACGAGAAATATAAACGTGATTTTCAAAATTTTACACAGCCGCCATTTATAAGTTCTCATAGAAAATGTACTAAAGTAGACGCCTATATATCAAACCTTATTAGAATATTTTCCATGATAATTTTCCCTGAGCTCGGATAAATAAGTCGCGAGAGAAATCCATGTAACTATTTTAATTTTGCGTCACCGCCATGTTGGATTTGAGTTAATCTGGTTATTTAAAGGCCCATAGGTGCACTCATGTTAATAGCTTCAATAGACATATGAAATTTCAGCTTGATTGCTGTAATAGATTCACAGATATTGGAAACCGTCTAAATATCTTGGATGAACGCTATGTTAGATTGTTTTATATGTAGATCAAAGATTTATGTATCATTAGATCAAGATTATTGCTTAGGTTCATTATTCCTAAGTTCACTTCAATCGCTTGGCTAAGACACAAAAAATAACAAAATAATGTTTAATTTTTGCACAGATACCATGTTATTTAAACAATTGAACTAAATTAGATGTCAGTAGATAGGATGAGTTTGAAAGATTACCGTACCAAGTTTCACTGCGCTCGAATGGTTAATGGCGAGAAAAAATAATTTAAATGTATTAAATTTTCTTGGCCGCCATGTAGGTTTTGTACTTAACATGGTCTCGAAAGTCCCAATGTGACCTGTATCACTGTCAGAAATTTGAGGGTGATATCCGTAACTGTTGCGGAGATGTAGAATGGTGGTGAAATATTTCGCGGGGCCGCCATGTTAAATTGGTGAAACACATTCAAAGTTGAAAGGCACGGGCGAAGTCGGACGAGGTAGTTGTAAGTACTGACCGAGTTTCATTCAAATCGCTTTGCCAGTTTAAATTTTATTAGGGACAAACATGTACACACACACACGGACATAAGGTGTTCTCACAAGCCTATTTTATCATAAATGAAAATAGGCTAAAATGGTCCTGGAAACGTTAGCACTTGAACACAAAGAAAGAAAAAATGTTTTTTTGGAGACTCAATCAGTATGGCTGATCATGGCGGCGATGTGTTGAACATCATAATCTCTGGAGATGAAACTTGGTGCCATTTGTAACTGAACGTCAGTCAAGTGAATGGAAAACTAGAAAGTCTTCTCAGAAACAAAAAAATCCTTAGGATATTTTGAAAGGTAAAGTTATTCTGGAAGTTTTCTTTGATGCTCAGGGACTTTTCCACCATGAATTAATTCCACGAGGTAATACTGTAAACATAGAAACGTACGTATACATCCTCCGTCGCCTCAGGGACGCAGTGAGAAGGAAGCGCCCTGAAAAATGGGTACACAAAAAATTATACCATTTACATGACATTGCATCTGCACTTCAGTCAGTCTTGGTACTTGACAGGCATGATGTGACGGCTTTAAAGCATCCTCCATATTCTCCAGATCTTTCACCGCCAGACTTCTTCCTTCTTCCGAGGCTCAAATGTTATTTGACGGGGCAACGATTTGCGAGCGTAGATAAAGTCATTGCAAATGCGGTGAAATCGCGGAGACTGGTTTCACAAAATGAGTTCCTGGAATGCATCCAATCGCTTTAGAACGCGAAAGGGAACTATTTTTAAGAAAATATTGTATGAATGATGGAACAGTAACTTATTTCCTTTTATATCTATAATGATTTAAGAAATTGTAAGGTGATACCCAAATACACCCCAAACTCCCTGCCTATATCTGCACCACCCTCTAAACATCGCTTTCCTTCACAAACAAACGCGAAATTCAACTGAATAGATCAATTATTCAAAGTGTAACATAGACAATAACCTAGCCTTAACTATTATCTTCATTGGCGTGTGCTTTTGCATCACAATTGTTCCTACGTTTCGAAATAAGTTAATTGATGACAATTAATGAGTTCGTTAATAGAACATAAATCTTGTAGTAGTCTTATTAGTGGTTCTCTGTTGCCTTGCGCTATTGGTATACCAGGCAGGATGAGATACAATGCTGCTGGATAATTTAGATATGGGAACGGCAAGGGAGCAACCGAAGGTAAATATTACATTTTTATTGCCAACTCTTGGGAGCGTAGGCTACCTGCTCAGCAATCGGAAGAATGGACTCCTCTACAAGCCAGGCGGCCAACAAATCATGTCCTAAATTGCCGAAATGTATGTAGTTTGTCTGACTGATTCTTCACAAGAAACTAATATGCAATTGCCAGGTTTGTCGGAATAGTGATATTTTGGAATTGTAGAGAACAGTTACATCCTTAACCTCAATATAAATGTTTAAGACCCGAAGAGGGAAGGAAACCACGAATGGGTTTTCCATTGATCTGTTAAAAGTTCGATTTGTATATTTAATATATGTTGGAATTGGAGTTGGGAACAGTGACCTGAGGATTGTGAAGAGTTGGCATACTTTATTTTATCATGGTTGAGCATTCGAAAGACATGGGGAGAGGGATGTTACCATTAAATGTCATCATGGCCTGGATTGGCTGCAAAATTTCAGTCTTATAGTAGTTTGCAATTTTGCATCTCCGTAACATTTCAAATAAAATTTGAATGATTTTCGTTTACAATTACCTACAGTATTTCCGCATATGAGCGCATTAAGTATAATTCCATTGAGTCAGTATGGCTCATTGTGAAAATAAAAATCTTATACGGTGATTAGTGAAGTACGAATCACCTAGGGTACTTTCTTTTGCCTTCAGTATCCAAACCGTACCTTTTCATTGTTTATGTAGCAATAGGCCCCCTCATGCATACTAAAGGCTCATATTTGGAACATTGACCTATCGACGTTCCATACTACAATGCACTGGTGATTCACGGAGAGGCTTGGTACTTGTACCCCATTTACTCTGGCAAATTTAATGGTCCCGAGTGTTGAAATATTTACTAATATCCAACGATACTTTTAATCACGGCCTACTGGGTGAGTTAGCCGTGGTCGTTACGGCGTGCAGGCAGTAGCTCACATCTGGGAGGCGAGGAGGTTCGAATCCCCCCGCTGGCAACCTTGAAGATGCACTTCTGTGGTTTGTCATCTTCCTACCAGGCCACGGCCACGGCCACTACCTTCCAATTCTTCGTCCTTACATTCACACTTTACTCCCCAGACAACATTTCACACGCGACGGAACTTGTAGCTCACCCCATGTGTGTCCGCAAACAAGCAGCTACAAAACCCTGATAAGCCGAACATGTCTTTGGACACTGCCGGCATTAAAAGCCATACGATATATATAAATAAAAGAACTCACGGGCTAAGTTACCTCATAATATAACATTTGGATTTCATTCATATAATGATTTGGAGACTATCAAGGTCAGTAATCTATAAGAATTTGGTATTTTCTGTCAAATTAATATTACCTACGATGACCGCAATTGATTGGCCTTTGCCCTCCTAAGTTAGGTTCTTCTTACGATATCGTTTTTTTAGAACGTTTAACTACAGTCGATCTGTCAGTTGCTTGCTTTTCAAGTGTTAAAAGTGCCATTTATTGATAACGCATATGTGCACAAGGATTTGTGTGTTGGTGACGCGTGCATTGTTCGTTGATGATTGCGTAAGTATTTTACAAGTTATTCTAATGTAACTGTAATATTGGTACTATCTGTTCCTAAGCATGGGTGGTACAAAAATTGCGTAATACCGTACCTAGTTAAACGTGTTCTGATGAAAGTACGTTGTTATAGCAAATTTCGGTCCAAACTGGACCAGTCCTTTGCGAGTGACCGCTAAAGTTGGTATCAAGTATTACCTGGAGTTGCGGCAGTTATGTTCACGAAGATACACTTCCATTGTTGACTACATAACTTCATGCATTCGGCAGCATTTTGGAAACTTCAATACCAAACATATTTCTAATATTGAATTTCAAGAAAATGCATGTTTTATGTGACGGCAGTAGGAAATGCATTGGATAATTTAGATGAATCACTTCCTTTCACCTCAATTCATCGACCAACAGCTTCATGATTCTTTTTTCGGCAATAAAATTGTGGGGATGCTCACTTCTGTCGTAAAAATAAAGCAAAAATATCGCAATGATATTCTTATATTTAAAAAACAAAGTACTCACGGGAACTCGGCTTTTTTATATGTTCAAAACGCTTCAAACTATTTCAAAGTATATTATTGTGGTAAAAGTCTCCCTTGTCTGTCGTACTATAGAATTTCTGAAGCTATCCAGACACAACAAATCCTAATCTGATCCTCTGTGACAAGCAAAGGAAACTCATATGAAGAGGAATTGTTGTAGCTTGAAAGTTAAAATATTCCTGGGCTGTGTTCACACTGCGCAATGCCCAGATACTCTACGTAGTGTTAACTGAACTCAACTGTTGGTTTGTGGAATTAAGCTTAGGTGTTCCGTCGCTGTGGTCCAGTGGGACAGTAGGGAAAGGGGGTGGTTGTGAGCAACTCCCAGCCTTCATTTACATACTGTATGTCAAGCTAAGGATCACCGTCATGAATCCTCAACGCTTGTGTGTAGTGCTAGTTATTGTGCTTGGACCATCAGAGTAATGAGCCCAACATACTCCTGTGTGCATTGCAACTGTCTCATGAAAAATCCACAGCCTGCTTCCAGTCTCCGACCGCGTCAGGAATGGAATGAATGAAGCCCCCATCTAGCGGCAAGGATATGAACTGTGCCGGCTGCCGAGGCCTGACGCACTTCTCTGGGGCAATGATTAAATGAATGACAGGTGAAATGAAATGATAGTGGAGAGTGTGGCGGGAATGACATTTTTGACAGGGAAAACCGGAGTATCCGGAGAAAACCCTGTCTGCCTCCGGTTTGTCCAGCACAGATCTCACATGGAATGACCGGGATTTGAACCACGGACCTAGCGCTGAGAGGCCAGCGTGCTGCCGCCTAATCCACGGAGGCTTAACTGTCTCATAGCTTATGTTATTATTGTGCGTGTACAGGTGTGTTTGTTTCAGCCTTTCACTTGTAATTAGCAGAAGTGAAAACTCATGAAATGCCACCATAAGGTTTGTGGGGAGTGAGATTTGATGGGCGCAAAATTATCCGTCTAACCCTCCCACTAAAAAGGACACCCATGGTGGGGCCAGAAATAGAACCCGAGTTGTAAATGTTAAAAACTAGTATACTTACTGCTTTAGACCGATAGCAGTAGGAGTTGTTTATAATTACTTTATTTAAGAGGCTTCGGACGTCTTGATCATCAGCCCCGTGTAGCTGGGTACGTGCTGAATTTGTCTGACAACGTGTAGCTATTTATTTGATGTTTGATGTTTAGTTGTGTTGCATTGTTGAGGACAGGGAAGGATAGGTGTTCCGGGATTTGATATAAGGTACTATCCCGGCAGTTCTCTGGAGGGATTGTGGAAAGAAACAGGGAAAAACACACTCAGGATTGCCAATGGATTTGAACCTACAATCTGCGGACTTGCTTCAGCTGCCCACGTGGACTTGGTGGACGATTTAACGACCACGGCTACGTCGCGTGACGGCAGTAGTAGCAGTAGTAGTGGTCTTTCAAAATATTAGCCAGTGGAATCAAATATTTGGTAACCTATTCCAAGTACATATTCTCATTGTGTAAAAGAAACTGATAATGATAATGATATTTCTGGCTAGCCCCTATGATCCAACAGCACGACTGAATGTAGCATGTACCAGTCTAGATCAATCACGCTACATCACTTCAATGAGTGAATACATTCAGGCGTGTCATAATTAGTGAAGGAGAAACTAAATCACAAAAATCTCCAGTCAATGTTTTGGAAAAGACAATAGGCTGGATTTCCCTCCTCAAATTAGCTGATTTCCTTACGTCACCCTCCCCTCCAAGGTTGTGGAATGTGGAACGGAGTCTGAATATATTTTAATGTTGTTGGTGTTACGTCTATTTTAACTACTGCGGCTTTTAGAGACGCCAGGGTGCTTTAATTTTGCCCTGAAGGGGATATTTAACGTGTCAGTACATCTGCTGACACGGCTCCCTCGCATTTGCGCATCCTCAAATGCCAACTGACTGCGCCAGGATTTGATCTTAGAACCTTGGAAACAGCGAGCGAGAACTTTACCTCTGTGCCACGCAGCCAGTCAACCGAGTCTGAAGTTGACTGCTTTACTCACTGTATCTGCAAATAGCGATGAAATACACAAACCAAGCCTATGAACAACACAGTCACACCATCACGGAGAGTTGCCGCAAGGCGGGTGGTTGTAGATCTGTTTAGGATTCAGCCAGACTTATGGCTGATTACACAACATACACGGCCCTCTGCTGTAGTATTGAAAGCGCGCGCATACTTGACCTTGCAATAATTGTGCAGGTGTTCAGTCGCCAGTCTGAATCTCAGATGTTAACATGAAACAGTTATCATTACAACATCGTATTTTTGTATGTAAAACTTATTGTTTGTACGAGTCGGCTCGGCGGGAACGTGATACATTTGTTCAGCAATTTTTTGATGACGTGCCACCTTCAATGGCACAGATTCATGTAATTGAAAGTAAGTTTGACACTACTGGATCAGTGCTCAATAAAATACATAAAATAAAAATCAGAAACATTACAGTGGCAGAACTCACTAGCGTCAGTCAGAATGTGGGTACCAGATACAATGCCTGTATAACACAGCAAGGACGACCCTTCCAGCATCTTTTATAAGGTAATATTTCATATAGGATGGTACACACGCTTAAAGCAGGGGGCCAAGGCGCACCTCAAGCTCGGCCAAGGCCACCGCAGCACCGGATAGCAAAACCGCCGCTTGGCGTTCTTACTTTATATGAAAGACCCTGTACAATATTGGTCTAAAGTGTGGCATATAAATTAGCTAATGAAAATCCCGAAGATATTGCAAATTAATAGAAGTAATTGTTATAGCCAAACTTTAGTGCGGAAATAGCACAATTCCTGCAATAACAATAATAATAATAATGGCTTTTGGACACACCAACTACTTTTATTTTTCGGTTGTGTCAAATTTTCTGCATTTTCACCTTCAACCTTAACAAATGCCAAGATGATACATGACTTAAAGAAGTCCAAATCCTACCACCAAACAACTAATACACATGTACAGACATAACAATACCACAGGTTATCACAGAAACTCTACACACACTCTAGTACATGGGGTTGACAACCCCGAATTTGCATGCACCAAAATCAACAAAATCAAACAAATATAGCGTGTCATCATAGCCTCTGTACTGACGAGTTTGGCGAGCATTTGCCTTCAAAAAAGCTGACGGTTGAACCATCACAAGAACCTTAAATTTCATGCGGAGATGATTACAACAACCAAATATACATTTCTAAACTTGTTGGTGGTGATATTAAAAGAGGATGCAAAGTGGACACAGAACTTTTGTTCGATTTCGGGGAATTGCAACATCGTGGTTATGATTCCAGTTGGTAGGCCTTTGTGTTTAATCTGTCCGATTACATGTCCGGTTTTGGTGTCTGTAATATAGTGTTATAAATCTTCTAAATGGATCTACGTTTGGGCAAAAGGCTTCCATTGTCTTACGTTAAGTATCGCTCCAGTAATTTCCGTCCTGTGCCCCAAAAGGAGCGGCTAAAACATGGGAGAGTTTCGAGTGAAAGTGGTAACTTACGTGCGGTGGTTACGAATCCAATAAAATGCAAAGACATTTGCCCTATTAGCAAATGAGGAAGCCAGACAGACATACAAGACATTAAATAAGTGTAATCAATTACGCTATTGACTGATGAAGACCTCAATGAACATTTGAAACATGTGCCATAGATGTGATTTAGTGAAGTATTGATTGGCGTACATTTAATATTTTTTGGAGGAGGAATCCAAGGAAAGAAATTGAGGTCCCGTGAATTATAAACGTAAGATACAATGGTCACATATCACTACAAATTATCGTGTAAAACTAAAGGATTCCTTCCGGGCTGAGTAATTATCCTGGAGCAGAAATGGGATACCGAGGAATGCCCCTTATAATTTCACTGTGTTTGAAATTGAATCCATCTTTATTTGTTCTCACAGCACTGGCAGGGCCGGAAATTGAACTCGAGAACTTTTGGAGAGGAGTCTCAATACCTAACCCTAAAGCACTGATATGGCAATAACTTGTGGTGTCACAACGTCTTGGCCACCCTTGCCAGGGTGGCTGCGTAGTTGTGGGACAAGCGTAGACTCAGATTGATGTAATGTGCCTAATGACTCAGGACGACACACTTGGAATGGGGGAAAATGTTACGCTTGATACGAACTCTTGGTCCAATCCGAAGCGACCGCTACAACTTTTCACACCGGCCACTGGAGCATTGAGTGGCGCTGGAATCGTTTTCCTTGACAAGAGTTATGCCCCCCTGGAGGCTACAGAAGACGGAGAGAGTTAGGGGAAAGCAAGACGACTAAGATCAGAAAATGCAGAGAATTTCCTAGTCGATGGCGTGGGTGGGAGCGAGAGAGAGCCAGCGAGCGCGTGTGTTTTTACACACCTCACTTGCTTTCCGGACTGGCTCCATTCCGTTTCCTCTTCCCGTACCTGGCGAGCTCTCTAAGAACTGCGGAACATCTATTATGTCAAGACGATCGCAGGCCGCCCGCACTTGGGGGAGGGGTAAGGAATGAGAGGGCTTGGATAACATGGATACGATAACTAAAATGGGAGATTGCAGTCGACGGAGTGTTATTTTATTTAAACTTTCGGGAATATATATATATTCAAGAACAAGAAATGCATATACCAAGATATTATGCAATCACGAGCATCTGATAAGGAGACAGAGACAACAACTAAAAATGCTCTTTCCTTAATTGCTCTTTTCCAGAAAATTTCTCGTAAACCTAAGTATGATTCAATACGACACCGTTAAGTAGCAATATTGTTATCTTCAATTTTACATAGTTGCCTGAATGTACCGTTGCAATAATTAGTTACCGGTACATTATATATATATATATATAGTTTATATTCTCGTATATGAAATAAAATTATAACGTCATGCACTGTATTTCGTAATAATTTCTAATTAAATAAATAAACTCATTAAGTACCGGTAATTAATAAAAATATACATAAATAAATAAGTAAATATATTAAAAACTACTGAAAATGGAACCGGCCGAGAAGGAGCGCTCACTTGGATTTTGGATTCGTTTGAAATTCAGTAGATGCATTGATTGCTGCTAAACTTCTTTGTCCCAGCAGTTTGCTAGCTTGCGAACGGGCTATTCCTGCTAACAATGGAAAACTTCTGGACTTGACACCTTATGTTAGGCAACAGTGAGGCTGATGCAGTAAATAACAGTAATCGAGCTCAGCCTAATGCAGCTGGACATGCAAATTCATGCTAGTACTTACCCATACATATGTACCGAAGTGGACCATCATGGAAGTCACAGGGAGTGGCACTCCAGTTGAAGCGTTGGACTCGATTTGAATCTTTGAGGGTGTGCCGAAAGAGTGCCTACTGCTAGAGGTGGCACTGGCTCTCACGCCGAACACGAATCAGAACAAGGCTCGCTCATATGGCAAAGTGGAGCTCAAGGTACAGAGAACAGATTGCAGTCAACCACTAAGCTCAATCAGAGTGCCAGCACTCTTGCGTTGGAGGCGTGGACATGAGAGTTCAAGGTAGAGAGAACAGGTTGCAGTCATCCACTGAGCTCAAACCGAGTGCTAGCATCTGAGTGGCCTTGGGTTGGAGACGTGGACATGAGAGCTCAAGGTAGAGAGAACAGGTTGCAGTAATCCACTGAGCTCAAACCGAGTGCCAGCATCTGAGTGGCCTTGGGTTGGAGACGTGGACATGAGAGCTCAAGGTAGAGAGAACAGGTTGCAGTCATCCACTGAGCTCAAACCGAGTGCCAGCATCTGAGTGGCCTTGGGTTGGAGACGTGGACATGAGAGCTCAAGGTAGAGAGAACAGGTTGCAGTCATCCACTGAGCTCAAACCGAGTGCCAGCATCTGAGTGGCCTTGGGTTGGAGACGTGGACATGAGAGCTCAAGGTAGAGAGAACAGGTTGCAGTCATCGACTGAGCTCAAACCGAGTGCCAGCATCTGAGTGGCCTTGGGTTGGAGACGTGGACATGAGAGTTCAAGGTAGAGAGAACAGGTTGCAGTCATCCACTGAGCTCAAACCGAGTGCCAGCATCTGAGTGGCCTTGGGTTGGAGACGTGGACATGAGAGCTGAAGGTAGAGAGAACAGGTTGCAGTCATCCACTGAGCTCAAACCGAGTGCCAGCATCTGAGTGGCCTTGGGTTGGAGACGTGGACATGAGAGTTCAAGGTAGAGAGAATAGGTTGCAGTCATCCACTGAGCTCAAACCGAGTGCTAGCATCTGAGTGGCCTTGGGTTGGAGACGTGGACATGAGAGCTCAAGGTAGAGAGAACAGGTTGCAGTCATCCACTGAGCTCAAACCGAGTGCCAGCATCTGAGTGGCCTTGGGTTGGAGACGTGGACATGAGAGCTCAAGGTAGAGAGAACGGGTTGCAGTCATCCACTGAGCTCAAACCGAGTGCCAGCATCTGAGTGGCCATGGGTTGGAGACGTGGACATGCAAGCTCAGGGATTGTATTTAAACGATCGCAGTTGCGACAAATGGAGGCTTTCTAATTACTTACTTTACCCATTGTATTTCGTTGTTGCTACTGATTCGTTAGGGGCATTGCAATATCATGATCATGCAGCCCCGTGTACGTGGGTGTGCGTGGGTGTGCGCGCGGAATTTGCCTGATAACTTGTGTTTTTTGTGATGGTTGTATTAGTGCTTGTATTTGTAATTCAGATCAGTATTGGAAAGGTGGTGGCCATGGTCTTAAGTTAGGAATTATCCCGGCATTTGCCTGGAATAGAAGTGGAAACCACGGAAAACCATTTCCAGGATGGCTGAGGTAGGAATCGAGTCCACATTTTCTCAGTTTTGCCTCACGAGGATGAGTGTACACTGTTCCAACCCTCAGAGAATTATTACATTTCTTGGCAGAGCCAGGAATCGACCCCGAGCCACGGCAGTGATCACCATGAATGCTAGCCAGTACGCAACGTGGTAGACCATTGCATTTCGTATCGTATCGTATCTAAAATCTCTCAGTAATCAGAAAACGTCATCATAAGAGGCTACATATTGTAATCAAACCAACAATACTAGATGTTAATACTGCACTTACTCTTCAAACACGTCCGCTCTTGCTGGTCTCAAGGCTGTAACTGGTACTTGTTTATCAATAATCAGCTCACAAGAAGGATACAGCACAGCTACGAGCTAATATATTTTAATAAATAGCTCTTTAGTATATTCAACCCATTGAACAAATATTGGTGAGCCAGTTTACAAAAACAGACCCAAGAAACAATTGAATTGAAAAAAAGAATCAGGGGCCTCTAATAACATGGCCATATACAGTAGTACACGCCATTTGGATGAATGGTAGATAGATAAAATGGCTGACCCAAGCAGGGCTTGAACCGGCGTCTATCTGTACGGCACAGATATTAATTGCTAAAAGCCATTTTGTCGTATGCATTATTGCTCGTAGGTTATATTGTAACACTGTGGTCGAGCACCAGGCCATAATCGGGAGTGGGGAACTACGAGACAGGGACGGTTTTCTCTATGTGCTGTGGAGTTGCACTGTATATCCTAGTAGTACAGCATAGCTGAGTCACTAGATCAACTCTATACTCCCTAATAGAAATTTGACATCATCGTACTGATCATAAGCTTCATCAGTTGCATAGTTCGGCATGAATAGACAACTCTGCAAAGTTATTCAGTTGAATCTTCAGCTTCTGCTGAAAACTGAAATTTTTTCAGGCCGGCTAATTCTATGTAGTGTAGTTTCAATTGAATCTAAGAGCTTAACAGTGATTCCACATTGTGCCTCTTTAACATAGCAAGTAATACAAACAACCTAGGGATATTATGTGCTACAAAAATGATTGCGAGTTTGAATTACCTTGTTCACTCAGTCATTCCCACCAATATTCTCCCACGTCTCCATAACCTGCAGGACTGAAACATGGTGCAGTTGAATATGTGAAACACTTAGGAAAATAGTATAACTTATAACTAAACCTATGTCTGGTTGGGCGTCATAGGGTTCCGTTACACTCTGCTACATGAAGTAGTATCACATTATTTAATATTTATTCACGAGGTCAACTGTGTGAAATTATGAGAATCGTAGGGTCATGATCTTCACATAATAAATTTAAAAGCAAACGCAGGAAGCCAGCACTAATTGTCCCACATCTCCCAAAGCTAAAGGGCTATAATTTGCTCTGTGGGAACATCAAAGGATACCTAGGAAATGTGAATATAAATATACCCTTGCATTTGGGGTGTCAGGGGGCACAAAAGAGTTGAACGCATTATTCGTATGACATTATTTTAACATATGGATGAAATGTATACAGTTATACAATTTTCCTATAGTCTATTATTTTATTTAAATTCATTAGTGCACGATTCACTGAAACACGTGTACATGCATGAATGAAAGGCCCCGCATGTGAGTGTTTAATCTAACACATATTTAACATCTAGAAAGCTGAAATTTGCTAGAGATGAACACAGGAAAATATTTACGAAAAATGGATAGAAATAATATCCGAAAGTACAAACTACGTCATTTAATTTGACACGATAGCTTCTAGTATTTAACTGAAAATGTTTCCTCAAATAAGAAAGTACTATCCGGATAAATTACAAAATGATGGTAACCAACTGAAATTTAAATTATATTTGTGGCGTCCGGACGCGTCCTCAGCAATACAGTGCTCACTTCATGATCCCCAATCACGGACTTGTTTCTCAGCTAAGAAAATTATAACCTTGTTGGCCAAGAAAAAGATCAGCACTCCCTGTCGTTTGTTTTTGGCTCATTGATGACATCAAGGATCACATTCCGTTATTACAAAAATAAATAAATCCACGTCCATAGGTCATCCCCATAGTGATTTTATCCGAAAAAGGACTGTGGAAAACAAAACGTTGAAATTGGTGCGTAGGTGCCCTACATGGCACAATCTATAAAGAACAACACCTGTATGCTACAGTCATTCATTATTACAACTATTATAAATATTACTATTAACTTTTAATTTACAGTGGAGAACGAAGCGCTGAGATTGGTGTGTAGGTCATCTGTACTATATGCAGGAAATCTTGTTACTTTATTCAGAGTAAATGAATCTCTACCTAGGTTCTTCGTAGGAGGTATATGGAGGTAGTTAGCTCATTTACAATCAACAGTATTTAGTTACATACCTACTCTTCGTTTAGCTAGAGTACTAATGGAGCCAACCGATCTGAAATTACGACCATCCAAGAGTTATAATATTTCCGGTGAAGGGTGGCATAGCCAACTAAAGTCCATACACAGGAGTTGAGTTCAATGAAATAAATAATGCCGTAGAGCTACAGCAGATGTCGCACGCTACCCACTTAGTTTCATGTTCTCACATTCTGAAAGCAGTAAAATAATGCTATAAAGTATGCAGGCGAAGAATGACTGCCTGTTGTAATATACTGTATATTCCGGAGAGCATATTTTCTGAATGAAGATTTTACCGTGTATCTCTTAAAAAGGACGTAATATCTACATCGCAAAATTTTCTGCTACATGATAGCAGTTTTTGTAATTGCACATTTGATTTTCACGAATCATTTAGTATATTTATCCACATGAGAATCCACACCCTTATCCATCCAACTCGAAACAAGTAGCGTAAATCGAGAGTATCCATATTGAAGTAACATCAGTGCTCCATTTGTAGCAGGCTACTTCAACGTGACGCAGGCGGACATTAAAGCTAATATTTCACTAACCCTTTTAAATCCTAAAATACTTTATATTAATGCAGGCCTATGTTAAACTATAGAAGCATGGTATAGAGGTGAAATGAAGACAAGTGCACCTGGTATAGTATAACTCCTTCGAAACCTATCCATGAGCACCGTATTGCTTTAACGATGCAGTATATTTTCTCACAAACTGCCTAGGATTCATTCCTGAATCTATTATAAAGAATTAAAGCTTATAATGCCAGAACGATATTTGAAACTGGGTGCACTTCGTTGATAAGGACAACTACGAATATAGATTGGTCCGAAACCTAGTCTCGGTCTTGCTAGAAGTGATTATCCATTATTTTAGACATTTATTCCATTTAAATGTCGGAGTGGTTCCTAATATTGGGTAGTTTCACCCTACCCTATCCCCCAATCCTAGCCCTTAATTAATTTATACACAATGGTGCAGACATCAAAATAACTCTGGTTACCAAGGTTTAGCACACATCCAGGTTCATGAGGCTCATTGACAATTCTTCTCAAGCTGTATTCGTAACGAATATAACAAGGAGAACAATTCAAATGTTCTCAGTACCCGTAAGCAATTCGTGACATTAGCTCAAGACTAGCTCGTGGTGGGGGCCAGATGACCTCGCTGTTCTGCCCTAAAATCAACAACATCGAACTTATCATCACCGTGATCATCAACATCAGCATTATTATATTGTGGTGTAAGTGCTACCATCTCCGAGGTCCCGGTTTATTTCTCGGCTCTACCAACAAATTTAATTTTGGCATGAGGATTGGAGCGGGACATACTCAGCCTCGTGAAACAAAGTGGAGAACAGATGATTATCATCATTAAAAGTGATTCAGTTCACGCTAATAAACTAAACACGACATCCGCATCATTACGTGGTCCATAAATCATAATGGCTCCTTTCAAATATACTACTGTATATATTGGCTTGCATTTATTTAGTTGCTGCTGCTTACTTTAGGGACTTGGGCATCGGGATTTCAGTCTCATATACTGTACCTGGATGTGTGTAAAATAGTGTATGATAATTTGTGTTAATACCGTATCTACGAGTATACAAGTGTGTGTATTTTTAATGCAGGTTAGGGTTGGGAAGGAGGTGACCGAGGCATTAAGTTAGGAAATATCCTGCGAATTGACTTGAATATATGTGAGAAAACATGGAAAACACTTATAGGATAGATGAAACCGGAGTGGAACCTAACAATCGAGGCTGAGTAAACGTTTCAACACTCAGACAATAATTAAAATACGGTATTTATAGTACCCGGATCTCCAGGGAGAAAGCCAAGAATGGTAGTCTCTACACCACGAGGAGGTAGTATTTTTTACATACTTTTCTCATTTTGCCAAAATCAGGAAAAAATAGACTTTTGAGATCACGCGATTAGATGTGTGGGTCTGTCCTTCTGTCTGTTCATATTCGGCTTTAGCTATCGAAATTAACCTTGGTATAAGTAAAATTCTTCACTAGGACATCTAAAGGTCATATTAAAAATGACATCAGTGCTACCAACTGCTGAAAAATAAAAATTGAAATTTTATCACTAAGTTCGATATCAGAAGGTATGCATGGGTACCGTTCCAAAATTGCCACACAGAAAGAACATATTATTTCACATTAATTTTTGGGAGCTCGTACATGACAGCACTACTAAGTTGATTCTACGCATCCTATTGGGTTCTATGTTGAAATGCATGTTACTTCCATACTATTACATTGATTTCTTCCAAAATTGGCACGAAATAGATTATAACATTTCATATGAAATTTGAGCAACCAATTAGAACAGTTTTGCCTACATGAGACTATGCTTGCTGATAGGTCCAATGTTAAACTGAATGCAACGTCCATATTATCTACGGGACTTAAACCAAATTGTGTACGAGCACCGTGCATCTTATGAGCTGAAATTAGGCAATAAGTCAAAGTCATCTGGGCAACAAAATGTTGCCATATGTTCTTTATAATTTTGAACCCTAGTTTCAATATGTCAGAATGTGTGCAAGCTAGTAGTTTCTGTCTCGAATATTGGCTATGTAAATTTGGTTGACCGAGGTTAGGTTTGGTGTGCAATGGAAGAATTTGGTGCCACGAGGCTAGACCATTGTTCTACCGAGGACGATTAGATGAGCGGAGCATGCATAACGGTTTAAGCGAAGCCCTCTGAAAATATCACTAAACTCGGTTCGCGAATGCGTACTGAAGAACATACGTCTCTGTTTACGGGCTCGTAAACAGAGCCAAGCAGCTTTCTGTATAGATCACGCCAGAATGCTGCTCATCTTCGTATTTGCTTCCTGGAAAAATGGTTGTTGGATGGAAAGCAGCGAGGAAATGAAAATATCTTGCGTAGTTAATGCCGAATCCATGTGAAATCGTGACGTGATATCATCCAGATTGGCCAAAGTAATAAAATATATTGAAATATGACTTTAATAAAGTGGGTTAATTTAAATAATATAATTTATGTTAGCAACTCATATGTCAGCCTAATCGCGCTACAAGTACAGGCAAACTATTAATTTATGATAATGCTAAATATGGGACAAGTTTAAATTGCCGTATGACGGAAACGTGAGCAGCAATTCGCCGTGACTACAACACCGATGATGCAAATACAACTAGATATTCGAAGAGGAATTGGCCAAATTGCAGTCAAGTCGGAAATGACCAAGTTATGAAGGTCATGTTTGTAAAATGCCTAGACTTTGTGCGTTGTGATGTGAGGCTATTTGAAGCAGTTGGCGGAATGTTTGCACATTTAATCCAGTTTCATAGCACAAATCACAATAGTGTAAAAACGGACTGTCTTCAAGCCAGCGTGCATCTGGCGCGTACGGCCTTGCAGCGATAGTGGAGAAAGACTATACGTCTGCCTCTCTTGTTCGCTTTCCCGTCTCACTCATTCTCATACTGCCTTCAGCCCTTTACTGTGTCGAAAGTCAAACGGCCGCGCACCGGTGTACCTTATTTTCCTAGCTGTATTGTCACTTGACATTATTTAATCGTAGTGATATGTAACGTAACGTTTGATTATGGCTGTTTGTTTTTCCTTTCTAGCTGATTTCAGGAATTTTCAAAATTTTGATCTGCTTTGTATTTGTTTATCAAGCCATTTGCAATGTAGCACTCGAATTTAGGATATCTTTAACTCTGAGAAAACTCTGCCTGATTTCTATTCAAAATGTCCGCCTCGTTACGTAGTGGCTTAGCACTCTTGGCTGTCACCGCGGCGGTCCTGGTTCGATTCCCGTCTCTGCCAAGAAATTTAATTCTTTTCTGAGGGCTGGAACGGGGTATACGCAGCCTCGTGAGGCAAAAGTGAAACGAGGCGGGTTTGATTTCCACCTTGGCCATCTTGGAAATGATTTTCTGTGGTTTCCCACTTCTCCTCCTAGCGAATGCCGGGAAGGTTCCTAACTTAACGCCATTGCCGCTTCCTTCCCAATCCTTATTTAAATTGCAAATACACACACTTATACAGCCATCACAATAACACAGGTTACCATACAGATTTCACACACACACACACACCCAAGTACACGGGACTACATGACCATGGTATTACAAAACCTCTAAATGAATCAACAACAACATCCATTCAAAATTACCATAGCAAGAATTTCTGAAAATGCACAGGCAATTGCACATGTGTTATGAATGTTTGAAACAACTTACAGTAGACCCTTTGTCTGCGAAATGTTTTTCTCTGCATTGAAACTTACAATATCACGGCATCGCGCTCTGATGTCTGACGATAACCTGCGAAGCAGCCTACAGTTGATTGGTTTTCAAACAATCGTACCGAATATTGAGCATATTGTAAATATGAAAACAAATTGGAACAAATTGAATACAAGAAAAATTAAAATGTGACCGAAATTGCAATATCTTAAAGACTCCCATGGTACCTTATCAATATTTCTGAATGTTTAAGCCTAATGCTAAGTACGTAATTTTCAAGTACCGGTACGCGGAGAAACGTGCGAAAAACAATATGCACATATCGGAAAACCTACGCATTGGACGAACAATTTGTTTGTTTACAATTCGTCCGGTGCGAAGGCGATCTTAACTTGACTCGGTCCGGCGCGTCGGCAGTCAGGGCAGGCAGTCCAGCCAAGAGAGGCAGAAGCCAGCCTGCCGGCGTCTGGCGCAGAATAGCTGGCACGCCGAGCGTGCAAAAACTGGCCGCCCCTACCCTAGCATAACACTGCCGAGTGACACTGGACACGGCCCGATCCGATTCGACAACTTCCCTACCTGACTCGATCGGCCTACATTCGCCTGATCTGGTTTCCACCCGGCCCATCTCCATCCAACTCAACTCGACCTTGATCCAGAGAATCGGGCCGAATCGGGCAAATGGTTGTTAGAGGGAAAGCAGAGAGGAAATTAAAAATATCTGGCGTAGTTACTTCCGTTCCGTATCTGGTTGCAGGACTCTGGTAATTTGATAAATGGACCACTTACTGTTTGTTAATATTTATTATTGTATTATGTGATATAACGTGTTGCACAACATCAAGATTTAAAATAAAAAATCATCCATGTGTCCTTGAAAGCTCTCTGGTTAGTCCTGGCAGTCCATCTTAAACTTGTGACAAGTGAAGTCTCATGTATTATCGTGAGAGAGGAAATGTGCTCGATAAGTCATTATCTCGTTGTGACTTGGAGGACATTGTATCTATTGAAGGCTGAGAACTGCTAGGCATACATTGCCTGCTGTTACTTGTGATATGCTCCTTTTCGACTATTTGTCATCATGAGACCCCATTAAACTCCTTTCCTCATTTGGCTACACTCAACACTATGGAACACTGACCTTACGAGGTCGTATATGTCTGTAATTTTGAGACAATATAATTGTAGGCTATATTTTTGAATTCGGAAATTTATCAGTTAGTCTATCTGTTTGGTTTTCAGTCTGTCTGTACCTTAATAACTTGAGAACAACTCAACAAGTTTCAGTACAGCTTTGGAAATTGTAATAATGTTACCCTGGAACCAAATAATACTCAAATGTTTATCGAAATAATTACACCGTGAAAGTGGGGCTGGAGCTCGTGATATTAAGTTGATGAGATGAACTCGCACTATATGTCATATCAAAACTCCTTTGTAACTTCACAGTGCAAAAATATTTTCAAAAATTTCCGGCAGTAAGAAACTATTTTTTCGGCGTATTAAATGTTGCGATTGGAGGCTTAATAACATATCTTCGTGACTTAGAAGCCTTTTAATTCTACTTAAGGGGTCCTTGAAGGGATGTTGAGTTGTTTGCGACATGTATGGTCGTGTAGGAGGTTTTGGGAATACATTAGAGGCGTAGGATAGGCAATTTGGGTGAGAGAGCATGATGTCCTGTTCCTCGTTATATTTGGTTATTATAATTCAGGTATCATTATTGTTGTGCTACTTAGCAACCCAGTTTAGACCACCTGGGAGATATGGTTTAGGCAATAAGGGTAATTTATCTCCTGGCCGTATGGTGTCTTCGTTTTCAACAATATGAGCGCATCGAATTCAGTCTGAGTGTGTAGGCCTATATAATTTTCTGAAAAATACTTGTTCGATAATGTTTTGTGATCAATTTCTTTTATTTCCCACCAATATTGAGTTTTTTGGTGTATTTTGAATTATATAGATGTAATTTCCATAAGCTACTAGTAATAAGAAAATGCCATTCCCACCTTATAAACAATGTATACACACATTTTAAACAGAGAGCAAACTTAAATGAGGACATATAACGAATATTAATACGGCTAATCTCTACGAAATCCCTTGAGACACAAGGCAATAATTACGATCTCTCAACTTCTAACTTTGAGCCTGAGCAACGCCTAGAAAAATGCTATGTCGTGACCTACCTGGCCTGTGAGACGTTCTGGCAGGTTGACAGCTCCTTGACGATTTTTCCCTTCCTAGCCGAGCGGTTTACTAGATAAGGGAACTTGAGGTCTCATAGACTAGTCCCGGAACTACCGGAATTAAAGATGATATTCCCTTGGACTACTGCCGATTTATTAAGCCCTTGGCAGTCGAAGTATATATACACTATATACAAATTATGTGAAGTTACTGCTGGGAGTGCACGCAGGTCTGTAATAGCGCTACTAAGTCTTACTGATACTTGACATCTAGTATGTCTCCGCGAGGCTGAATTCTGCTCGCGCGTGTTGCGACGTTACTCTGGCAAGAACTGAGGCGTGAGAACTACTGCTACTCTGCCGCTCCACTACTCTGCAATCACTCTGTGACAACTCTCCTGTGACAACTACTTTGCTACTCTCTCGCTCGCCATTTTGGATACCATTATATTCAACTGGAGATGACCCAGAGTCCATTTCCCCCTTCCACTGAGACCTGTGGTCCATTCTACTCCCAGTGCCTAGCAAGTGCTGCACTCTAAGCTAGCGGCGAAATGCCCATACTCGCGTCTACGTGACATCCAAGGTTCAATTTCTGGCCTGGCTTGTGACTATGAATCACTCTCTCCACAATACAATGTGCACGACCAAACGTACTTTTGTACCATCAATATTTACAGACCTCGGTACACATCCTGGCTCCAGCAATCCTATTTCCTCCAGAAATACATCTCTGGCTTACAAAAGCTCACATCCAACTTAGTAATAATAATAATAACTCTATTGCCTTTATGTATAATGTTCCTTCGAACCGCAGTCCTGGGTTCTGAGTCATGGAGGTTCACAGTCACGACACCTCCCTCCCCAGGGAAGAAATGGGTGCAATCTTCCTTGCATTCATTTCTGTCCCAATATTACACTCGGTTACTGTCGTTCGTAATGATCTGCGACTTTGCGTTGAGGGTGAAGGCTGTAGTGCGACCTGACTCGCACTCATATCTGAATCTACAATAGCCCTCGTAGGCGTACCGAAGCGTCCTTCAGCAGGCCTAGAGTCTAATTCCAGGATTTCCTCAGACATCTCCGGGCGTCCCCGAAGTTGCCTGGGACGTTGGAATATCGTAATATCCTCATCTGAAGTCTTAGCCTTACCTTCCCTCGTAATAACTGTTTGCCATATGCAAATATTTGGGCAATGTGACCTTGCATCATCAAACCATTTTTTGGCTGGAAACCCTAATTTAGGGCAATCACAACAACAATTGCAACAATAGCACCATAAAATTATCCCAATTGTACCTGCTATAGTTAGTACAATATACTTATATACATTGAAATGTTTATACATCATCTGACTTTGTTTGTCTTCTTCTTGTTTTCTTACCAAGTCCTCCACCTCTTCTGTTTTGTGCGTGGCTCACTTTAAATCATTCACATGATTTAACAAATTATTCAGTGGCAGTTTATTAACCTCCGGTACCTGCTCTAACTTAATCTCACTACCAATCTGCTCGCAGCAGTCATAATTAAGTATCAAATCTGGCACTAAGTCCTTACCTCGAGTAGTGTTTATTTTACCTACCCCTTGTACCTTACTATGTGGGCTGTACAACGTACACCCTGGACTTAACACAACAATACCTGTGCCAGTTAATCCCATATCACTTGTAGTGTCCTTACACATGCAGGTGACCCTTGTCTCACCTGGAGACACATATATATACCTGTTTTCCCTTATAGGTATCCACAGCAATCGCTGTACTGGTAGTACTCTCTTATCACAATTCTCCGGTACCTGGTTAACTCCACTGAGTATCTTCACTGCGCAACTGTCTTGCGAGTGAACCATATTAACAGGGAACTGAGCATGACACAATCTCCACGTGGCAGACACTACCTTACACTGCCTCACCTGTTCCCTATCTAATTGCGCAAATGTCTGATTTTCCTTGTCCATCAATATATAGTCCTTGGCCTCTTGAATGTACACAAAATGGTGGGGATTACTCTTCATGTAGGTGGGGAATGGGATCATGTGATACACACTATAAACCACTCTGTCTGTAAGGGGTGTCCTTATAACACACACAAGATAATTTTCACTTGTAAACACTTCCACTGTGGCCACCTTGTAGACTAGGTAACCGTAAGCTGACCTTAATTCAAATGGCAAGGATAACCCTTTTGGAAAATCCTCCTGGGCTTTCTTATAACTTTCTATGATGTCATCCGGTGATATTATCTGTACCTGGATGACTCCTACCTGTGCATTCATGATGCCTGACAGTACCACACTGTACTGCTCATACAGCTGTACAAGTAAGCCTTCTATCTCAATTAAATGCCTGTTTAATGAGATTTCTAACTCTGCTTGCTCAAATGCTTCTGTAATCCGAAGCGTACTATTGGACATATATGTCCTGATTTCATTTAAACCCTGAGTCAACCTCTGCTCGTTTGCAGTTACATCGTAGATTGTGCTGTTCATTGTTTGTAACGTGGACTTAACCACTAACATCTTTTCTTTAGTGGCCTTAATCATTGAGAGTTGCTCTCTTTCTAACTCACTTATTTGTGACTCATACTTATCTGCATCATCCTGACTTAATGTTCCAAATAACGCTTCGGCTATTGAACCTACAGCATTTATCAATCCCCTTTTCGGTCTGGTATTATCCGTCTCCCCACTTGGGCTAGTGATTTTGGCTATCGTTTCTTTAGATTCCTTAATTCGTTGCAAATGATTACTTAACATCTTAACGTCATGCTGACATGTCAAATTTGTTTTCTGCTCTAACAATATACATGCCAATTGTGTCCAGTGTATATGCTCCCTGATATTTGAAAATACATCACTTAGCTGATTCAAATTCACATAGGTAACTAATGTCCATTCCATATTATACAACTGTATCTCACCCTGGTTGTCGAAGTATACTCCAGGTGTATTCTCGCATGGTGTCACTTGTACATCTAGTACTTTTCCGGTTATGCCGTGGGGTGATGACGTCACTGTTACCACCGCCACCATGGTGTAGAACCATTCTAGCATTCGTGCCATTGCCTTCTGCCTTACCTGCAAGGTAAAGACAGGTTATTCGTTACCTATTTTACTGATTTTCCACCAAAATTTTATCTACTTCAATAACTAAAGTCTCAAAAGACTTTGCTTCGCATCCTGGCTTAGGCATGCGGCTACAAAACTATCAGCAGTGTCATACACTAAGTTCAAAAACTTGCTCCCTTAACTTCGAGTTCTGTTACATAGAGACTCGGCTTCACATCCCACCTCGGGGATGGCTACACCAATGCCGTTTGCATTTTACTGAATGCTCTCAAAATGTGCCCTTCATGGCTCGGTTTCTGTTTCATTTCATCTAAGCTAATTTCCGGTTTTCCCTACCCCTGTCCTAACGGGTGCGTATCCGCGACTACCCTAGGGGTGACGAGTCACATATAGGCTACACGCTCGCCATCGTGCAACCCTTTACTTACGAGCACCTCAGTGTCACCCGTCGAACCTCTGTTCGTCTGACTGTTTAAAATTTCTAATACTACCCAATTTTGTTTTCCGTAGCTTGGCGGGGTATTGAAGAACCCTACCAGCAGCTGTCGCTATCTTCCTAGTTGCCATTGAGACGAAGGGGTGTGTAACTTCGTCGTGGCCGAAATTTGAGGTTCTGACTCTTCGCTTTCCTCAAATGTGCCTCTTAGAGCACTTCTTCTCTACTCGCTATACACACGTATGCGTCCCTTAATAATTTGTACCGTTAACACTGATTCACCCTTATGCCATTGTTCGGCTTCCATTTACTATGAACGGCAAGCTTCCGCGTTCCTTTGGTTCCTTCACAACAAATGGCTCAATTACATAGAGCTACTCACCGGGATTCGCGCCTGCCTGACCAGTAGGTCATCGAGGTCATGAGGCTACGCCTCTTTTCTGTCGCCTCTTACGACACAGCAGGCTCACTCTTAGGGGTATTCTAACACCAATGATCACGTGTCTACACGTACCAATGGTTCCCGCCACCCACACGGGGGATTTAGCTTCCTCAGGATGGCCGCTCCGGGGCTACTATGGACATCCCTGTATTTTCGCCTTACATAACTCATGTCCCTCGGTGCATTATCTAGGCTGCTCGCCTCAGTTGTCCGCTGTTCAAATATTATTGTGTGCCTACTGATAAACCACATTGACTCCATGCGCACACAATCTCTTACAGCTGTGTTACCCTTAGCTGTCGCTGTATCTGCTAACCGTTACACATCCGTACCCCTTAATCCGTTCTGTGCTGCTTCTGCACCCACCCGGGTTCTAAACCGGTTGGAGTCTTTTTACAAGTACATTTTCAACCGATTCTTATGCACCTTGACTCTTCTGCCTTTCTTACTAAGCAGTAGGGAACAATTTACCCCTGAAACGTCCACTATCTCATAAGGCCCTACAAATGGCGGACTCAGCTTTTTAGATCGTCCTCTTCGCAATGCATCATTACGCAAGAGTACCTTGTCACCAATTCGAAATGTGACTTCGTTCTGCTTTTTATCGTAATTAGCCTTTTCCAGTTCTTTACGCTCAACTAGCGTCCTCCTAGCGGCTTCATGATTCCTCCTGAGCTGTGACGTCAGCTCCTCTACCACATTCTTATGTTCATTATAATCCACCTCAGGTGGCTTTTGCAATACACCTGGTATATTCGCCTTCCTTCCAAAAATAAGCTCGTAGGGTGTGAACCCTGTGCTAGTACTCTTGGTGGTATTATATACAAAGCTCGCTGTGGGCAGATACTTGTCCCAGTCATTTTGTTCACTTGAGCAAACATAATGCCTCAGGTACTCTGCTAGTACCTTGTGAGATCTCTCTACGCTACCGTTGAACTGTGGTCTGAAAGCGCTTGTGTTTGTTTTCCTAATTCGAAGTTTCTTGCAAAGTGCCTTGAAAACTTCGCTCATGAAGTTACTACCCTGGTCAGTGAGAATCTGCCCCGGTATCCCGTAAATGCTTATAACATTATTAATGAGCGTCCGTGCCACTGTTTCAGCCTCCTGATTCGGCATGGCACTAGCTACCAAGTACTTCGACAGTTGGTCCTGGCATGTCAAAATATACTTATTGCCAAGCTCTGTCACCGGAAGTGGACCCACCACATCCAAAGATACCTTCTCAAAGACCGTGCTAGGGGTGTCCGTAATCACCATTGGCGCTCTGACGTCTGGTCTAGTCCCCTTATTCTTTTGGCATGAAGGACACGAGCGTATATAACGCTCAATGTCACTTTTCATTCCCTTCCACTGTAATCGTTCGCGTACCCTGGCGTACGTGCGGGCTATTCCCTGGTGTCCTCCAACCAAGGAATCATGACACTCCTTCAGGATGGCCAATTTCTCAGCCTCCTGCAACTCGGTTACCTCGGGTAAGCTGTCTTCGGGCGTGGACTCCTCTGCGTTAGCGTCCTCGGAGACCTCACTACCGTCTGCTTCAATTCCCTCTACCGTAGCGTCCTCGGGTTTTGAAGTCGTTGCTACCCTCCTGCGAGTTTCCATATGAGTGGCCACGGCCGCCCCCTGCCGTAACTCGTGCCCAGCCGAGTTGATCACTCGCGCTTGACACTGTGCATCAGTGGGATTCCTGCTAAGGGCATCAGCATTCCAGTTCTGCTTGCCCTGCTTGTAAATGATTTCAAAATCATACTCTGCCAATTTCAATCGGAACTTTAGCAGGCGTGACGACGGGTCTTGGACATTGAATACCCACTTCAGCGGCTTGTGATCTGTCACTACCGTGAAATGCCGTCCGAACAAATACGGCCTGAAATACTTTACACCCCAAACAATGCCTAATAATTCCTTTTCTGTGACGCTGTAGTTTCTTTCTGCCTTATTAAGCGTCCTGCTTGCATACGCTACGGGGAGATCTTTACCCACGGGCCCTTGTGACAATACGGCCCCCACTGCTTCGTTGCTAGCATCTGTGGTAAGAACGAATGGCTTTTCAAAATCTGGGTACTGCAGAATAGGTTCTTCAATGAGTTTTTGCTTTAGCGTTTCGAACGCTTGTTCCTGTGCATCTCCCCACACGAAGGGAACTTCCTTCTTCACTAATTCATATAGTGGCTTCGCGATCTTACTATAATTGGGTATAGACTTCCTATAATACACACTGAGTCCACAGAATTGTTTAATCTGGCGGCTCGTGGTAGGCCTCGGAAAATCCTTCACGGCCTGCACCTTTGGTGAGTCTGGTAAGACTCCCCCTTCAGTAATTACATGCCCTAAGAACGTCACTTCAGTCCTCAGGAACTCACACTTATCTGGCTGGAGCTTCAACGTATTTTCTCTCAGCCTTTGAAAAACATCCCTTAACTTAGCATTGTGCTCCTCTATTGAGCTACCATACACTATTATATCATCTAGATAGCACAGATACTGAATACCTGTCAATCCGGTAAGCACTGTATTCATCAGCCTTGTGAATATGGCTGGCGCATCCTTCAACCCCATGGGCATCTTTGCAAATTCGTACTTGCGCCCTAATGCTGAAAAAGCTGTCTTGGGCCTGTCTTCAGGTTTTAATAACACCTGATAATAACCGCTGCAAAGGTCAAGTGTACTGAAATACCTGGCCTTACCTAGAGCATCTAATAGCTCTGAGATGAGTGGGAGGGGATAACTAACCCCTATCGTAACTTCGTTCAATTTTCGGAAGTCAATCACAACTCTCCACTTTTGCTTACCTGACGCATCCATTTTCTTCGGTACTAACAATAATGGTGCATTCCAAGGGGATGTACTTGCGCCCTAATGCTGAAAAAGCTGTCTTGGGCCTGTCTTCAGGTTTTAATAACACCTGATAATAACCGCTGCAAAGGTCAAGTGTACTGAAATACCTGGCCTTACCTAGAGCATCTAATAGCTCTGAGATGAGTGGGAGGGGATAACTAACCCCTATCGTTACTTCGTTCAATTTTCGGAAGTCAATCACAACTCTCCACTTTTGCTTACCTGACGCATCCATTTTCTTCGGTACTAACAATAATGGTGCATTCCAAGGGGATGTACTAGGTACAATAATTTCATCACCTAGCATCTTATCTATCTGCGCTTGTATTTCTCCCTTTTGTGCCTCCGGCAGCCTATACGGCCGCACATTAATCGGGGGTTGATCCCGGGACGTTCGGATCTCGTGACGTATAACTTCCGTGCATGCGAGCTTATCTCCCTCAAGGTGGAAGATGTCATTGTATTCCGCACAGATGGCGTATATACCTTCCTTATCTACCTGCGTGAGATTGTCTACTCGCAAGCAGTCTATCACTCGGCGTGATCTGGGCTTCCGAGTAGCCGGTTCTCCGGTTACCGCCTTACTGCCTTGCTGTACCTTGCGTACTTCTGCCAGGCAGGTGTCATCCACCTCCAGCATTTGCACTCGAGGGCTGTACAGAGTCATTTCTTCCTCAGTAGTATTCATCATGCTGACTACTGCCTCATTGTGCTCTGACCTAGTTAGACACTCTGCGAGGTAAACCCCTGGTGCCACCTCGGCCCTCTCAATAATTCCCACTGGTAGATTCTTATCGACTTCAATAACTACTACCTTCTGGGTTCGAGGCTCGAGGCTGATTACCTTCGCCTCCCTCGCTCCCAGCGGGTATCTTTTACCGTGGATCGTAACATGACCCTCCCGGTAGTCGATCACGCTGTCAGCTAGGATGTCTCTCCCTATTATACCATCCTGGCTTAGTTGGAAATCACTGCCCACCACATGAACTGTGTGTTTAGTACCTCCAATAACAAACTGAACGGTCCCTTGGGTGTAAATCGTTCCCTCGCTTACACCCGTTAATTCGATCGTGGTGCCTCTACTGATTGTAACTGTTTTAGGCACTGATTGCCTCTTCACTAGGCTGACATCGGAGCCAGTGTCAATTAAAAACCTCAGAGGCCCCCCACAATGCATTAATATAGTGCCCTCCATGTCACGTGCCTTGGGACTCCTTAAATTACGGGATTCCATAGCTGTCCCTTTGTTATGGACCAGTTCCAGTTTGTCGCCCCTGTCTGAGTGATATTTCTCTTATTACCTTTCCCACTCTTGAACCAACAATCCTTGGTTACATGTGACCACCGGTCACAAATATCGCACTGTCGTCGGCCTTTCATGGCCTTGCCTCCCGTGCGCCTACTCTGGCCCTGGCCTTTCTTGGCCTCCTGGCAATTTCGTTTTATGTGGCCCTGCCGGCCACAGGTATAGCACGTCCGCCGGTCCACTTCTGCTTGTGGTACCTGGGCTGTCTGTCGGAAAATTTTTTGTACGTGCCCTTTCTTCCCACAACGGTAACAGGTCCTACTCCTGTCCGCTTCCATGTGAGGCTTCCCCCTAACCATGCGCACGGCTTCCGGCGCCACGGCTTCCTTATCTTTCTGCTTCTTTCGGCAATCGCGCTCTATGTGTCCCGGTTTTTTGCAATATCTACATATGATCTTACTTGGGGTGCCCCCTGTCTGTACTTTGGGTGTACTACCTATCGCGGTGCGTGCACCTCGGGTTCGTGCCTCCTTGCACTCCCGTGCGATGTGGCCTTCCCTGTTACAATTGTAACAGACCACCCTAACAATTGCTTGTGTTGGCTTAGTATGCCACCTTAGTGGTGCCTTCCTTTCCTGATCGGGTTTACCTGCTCTTACCCCTGAGCTATGTTTCGTATGCAACCCTTCTCGTGCCTTCTTTGAAAGAATTACCGCCTCTTCTTGCCTTGCAGTGGCTACAGCTTTCTCGAAAGTAATGGCCCCGTGGCCCTGGACCCTAGCTTGGATTCTCGGGTTACTTAACCCCTGTATGAAGCTAGCTACGCATATTTTTCTTGTGATTCTTAACTGAGCTTCCCTGTCCTCCCAGCTTTCTCCATCGAGGACTGCTTCCCTGAACGCAGCTGACAGAGTCTCTACCTTATGCGCCCATGTCCCCACTGATTCCCTCGGATCCTGCGCTGTTTGAAACATCTGGCAAATATATAAGTCTAATGTGCCCTGAAATCCGTAGTATTCTCGTAATGCCTGTTTGGCAGCCTCCCAATGATTTATATCTCTTCTGACTAACAACTTATCTCGGGCCTTGCCCGTGATTTTGGTCAGGATATACTTAAAGAACAGCTCTTGATCATCGTCTTTTACCATGCGAACAGCAGCGTCTACATTGGCCACAAACTCACGTAATCTGTCGGGCTGTGTTCCATCGAACTCCCGACCTATCAGGCGATGTCCTTCAGTCACTGATACAAAAGGCCCACTTGTACTTACCGTATCTGCTTCTGCTAACCTCTCCTCTACCTGGACACCGGTAGCTGCACTTGTCTGTCTTGCCATTGTAATAAGGTTAGCTTACCTGGCGGCTTCTTCTTCTTCTTTGTTGTCTCTGCTAACTGGATACTGCGGCTTATCGGTTCTCCCCTCTGCTGGCGGCACGGCTCGCTACTGCACGGCTCCTTCTGCTTAGTAGGCTTCTTCTTCTCTCTTCTGCGTTGCGCGGCACTCGGTACGATTTACGCGGATGAGCGGACGGACAATCTTCTGCGTTGTCGCGGTCTTTATCGGACCATCTTCTGCGATGTCGCGATCTCTCTCTTTATTCCGTAGTTGCTCTGTTCAGTGCGTCGAACTCGGGACCCTACACCTCTGACACCAAAATTTTAGGTCTGTCGTGACCTACCTGGCCTGTGAGACGTTCTGGCAGGTTGACAGCTCCTTGACGATTTTTCCCTTCCTAGCCGAGCGGTTTACTAGATAAGGGAACTTGAGGTCTCATAGACTAGTCCCGGAACTACCTGAATAAAAGATGATATTCCCTTGGACTACTGCCGATTTATTAAGCCCTTGGCAGTCGAAGTATATATACACTATATACAAATTATGTGAAGTTACTGCTGGAAGTGCACGCAGGTCTGTAATAGCGCTACTAAGTCTTACTGATACTTGACATCTAGTATGTCTCCGCGAGGCTGAATTCTGCTCGCGCGTGTTGCGACGTTACTCTGGCAAGAACTGAGGCGTGAGAACTACTGCTACTCTGCCGCTCCACTACTCTGCAATCACTCTGTGACAACTCTCCTGTGACAACTACTTTGCTACTCTCTCGCTCGCCATTTTGGATACCATTATATTCAACTGGAGATGACCCAGAGTCCATTTCCCCCTTCCACTGAGACCTGTGGTCCATTCTACTCCCAGTGCCTAGCAAGTGCTGCACTCTAAGCTAGCGGCGAAATGCCCATACTCGCGTCTACGTGACATCCAAGGTTCAATTTCTGGCCTGGCTTGTGACTATGAATCACTCTCTCCACAATACAAAGTGCTCGACCAAACGTACTTTTGTACCATCAATATTTACAGACCTCGGTACACATCCTGGCTCCAGCAATCCTATTTCCTCCAGAAATACATCTCTGGCTTACAAAAGCTCACATCCCACTTAGTAATAATAATAATAACTCTATTGCCCTTATGTATAATGTTCCTTCGAACCGCAGTCCTGGGTTCTGAGTCACGGATGTTCACAGTCACGACAGCTAGCCGTGTGATACAATCTTACAGTAATAACCGTAGCTGGTTATCCCCGGGTAAGAAATATTCCCTGACTCCCTGTCCATGGAGATGTCTCTGAGTTACTTCATATCTTAGGTAATATGCAGTTCAAAAATTGAAATTTACAGTTTTTTGATGGTTGTAACCGGACGTTTCTCCTTTCTTTCACAGCGCAAAATAATCCCCAGTGATCATAAATATAACAATCAGCCACCAGGTACTAGCAATTACAGTATTAATAGAATTGCTTTTCAGTTGGTCAATTTGAGTGAGCCCAAATAAATTGGGCGGGGAGTAACAATCAAATTAATCACCTAGTACCTTAAACAAATTCATGCATTATTTATACATTTAATGAAACACTCCTCACGAAATTATTATACTTATTATTATTATTATTATTATTATTATTATTATTATCATTATTAATATTATTACACAGGTCAACAGTGATTTTGGTGCCGGGGCTTTTTAAGCTGATTTTATATGAATTTGATGCCCTGAATTCAAATATGCCATTAGTTTTTGCCTGGCAGCTCTAGTTTCTGAGATATTATATTTTTGTGAAATATACATTATATTATCGTATGGTGATAAAAAAAACTAAACACGGAATTTTCATTATTATATTATACAAATATTATTATATTCAAACATAGAGGAAGAAGTGATGAATGAAACCAACCAGTCACTGAACACTTCGGAAGCTTTTTTTTCGTGACATTCCTGAATGTATTTTGGAACAGTCCCTCTTTAACTCCAGCTCAGTAATCTCCCATCATGTGCATGTCCCATCTTCCTTGGTGAAGATCCTCCACAGTTTTAATATCCTGGTGAAATCGTTCACCTTGTTCCTCACTGGTGTCTGCTAATTTCCAGGAAAACGGACTAAGTGGCTGTGTAAATAGTGCACCTTAATACTCATTTTGTACCTAAGGGGTTTGAAACTGTTAAGCATATCGTTTACCAGTTCAACATAAGCGTTTGCCTAGAAAATGTTTTACAACTGACACAAATGAAGTCCAAGCTTTTAGCTCAGATTCATTCATCGAATTTACGAAGTCAGGATCCTTAATGAGTTGTCTTATTTGTGGGCCATCAAATATCCCTGCTTTAAGATTTTCCATACTCAAGTGAAGCATTTTATTTCCTATAAATGCAAAGCATGATCCGTTTTTATCAAGAGCGTTCACAAACTGCTTCATACGGCTCAGCTTGATATGTAGTGGAGGAAAGATGATTTTCTCTCGTTCAACTAAGGGGTCGTTAATAAAAAAAAAAAAAAAACATCTATGTTGTATATTCTTCTCCTTCTGTGCGAATGGGTCTCCTAGGACAACGCGGAATCAACACTTATTGGCCTTGATATATATTATGATTGAGAATTGCACAAATTGGACTTAGAACTGCACATTTCGTGTAAAATTACACATAAAAACAACACAGATCTAAAAAATAGAGGTATAGAGGATAACTGTTATCTAAGGAATAGAGCTGTTAGAGGAAAATCGATTTCATATTTAGATTCAGCGACCCAAGTATACCTAAAATCAGTTACAAAATCCCCGGCAGCAAAAAAAAAATGTATTTTTTGTAGGCCTGTGTTTTCAATATCTTAATTATTATTATTAACATTATTTGTATTATTTTTTCTATCAATGCCATTATTATTATTATTATTATTATTATTATTATTATTATTATTATTATTATTATTATTATTATTAGTCTATTATTATTATGAGTTATTGTAGTAGTAGTAGAGTTGCGCTATTTCCGCACGAAAGATTGGCCATAATTTTGCCACATCTTCAGGATTTTAATTTCCCAATCTATGTGCTATACAGTACACCAATAATTTGTTTATGTTGTATCATCGGCCATAAGGCCGACTGAATCCTTAATAGATCTACCATCACCAGTTTTGCAGTCACTCCCCGTGATATGGATGTGTTGTTCATAGGATCGGTAAGCTAGTGTGTTTCCGAGCTATTGGAAGACACACTGAGGAAAGCACTGAATTTCAGACACTGATCTACATTCCATAGCATTGGCGAACGTGGCGAAATAAGCTTTATCATGGAGGGAAATCCAGCCCTTTGGCTTTTCTAAATCATTGACCGAAGTATTGTTATTTAATTTCTCCTACACCAATTAGTATTTAAAATGTAGTGTTACAAGTGAATGATGAAGATCAGATGGGTAAATAGAGTAACAAATGAAGAAGTATTAAGACGAGTTGAAGAGGAGAGATGATTCTGGCGACTGCTAGAATAAAAGAGATATGTTGGTAGACACATACTAAGATATCCAGGAATATCAAAGTTAGTTGTGGAATCAAGGGTCGAGAACAAGAAGAGTAGGGGTAGCCTATGGATAGAATATGTTAAACAGATTGTCTCGGATGTGTGGTAACTATGTGGAGATGGAACAATTAGCTCAGGATAGGTAGACATGGATAACACAAGTCAACAAACAAAACATTTTGTGTTGAGTCTATTATTTAATGCATATATTCTGTCTACATCAAAAGTAACCAAAATTGCCATTCATAATTAATAAAGTTTGCTTCTTTTCGTTTTGCAATGACCATGTTGTGATGCTTCCGTTGAATATACAATTTGCAAATGCTTTTCTTCAAGCTTCTGAAGATTTTCAATATTTAAAGACTATTTTTCCTAACTTGTCAGAGCTAAAATTAAGGCTGGTATTTTCGTCGGCCCTCAAATAAAGAAACTAATGGCCTGTGAAGAATTTCCACAATTACTCAACACCCACGTAAAACAAGCATGGTACAGCCTTAAAGCAGTGATCCATGGTTTCCTTGGAAATAAGAAAGCTTTGAATTACAAAGAGCTTATTTCCACTATCCTTGATAACATTAAACTCATGGGTTGAAGAATTTAGCCTACACATGTTTCATGCTCACTTGGACCAATTTAATGATAACTTGGGGGCATATTCATAAGAGTACGGTGAACGTTTTCGCCAAGACGTGATGCACTTTGAGCATCATTATCAAGGACAATATCATGAGAACATGACGGGGGATAATATTTGGGGGCTGATACGAGATAGTTTGTACCCACACAGAAGAAGTTGTTTGTATTTTCTTGATTTGTAGATTAATGCTAAATATGTTTTGTAAATAAACATGATGTAAATATATAAATTAACGTTTCTTTTCGTTTGAACTTATAAAAATAGAGATTTTTCTTCAAATGTGAATTTTCGTTGTGGCAGCTACAATTGGGGTAGTGTGCAATATTTCAATCAATGCACCGTAATTGTCCAATCGCTGCCGCATTGCATCGTTGAGTGAATAACGTAAACAATATACAATAAACATCAGTTATGTACATAAATACACTGCATAAGTAAAACTACATTTTCTTACATTAGTTAGGCATGCCATATCAAAATTAGACATACACAAACAAGACTCAAAATTCGTGTTGACTTGTGTAATTCATCAAACTAGTCAATAGACTGAAGACTCAAACAAAAACATAAACAACAATAAGAGCACACTAAATAGAATAGGACGCAATATCTTGAAAGTGTTTGCTTAAAATACCATCTTCTATCACTAGTTTAAAGGAATTAATTAATTCAATTACAATATGTGTGTATACGGGCTGTACAAATTCGAACATAAAATTATTCAAATTGTTCCAATAATTCAGAATACGAATATTTGATTCGAACATGCGAATAGTTCAACTTTTCGAATTATTCCCAGTAGTGCAATGACCCGACTATTCAGTCAATAATCGAAAGAATTGACGAACAAGTCGAATCATTCAAATGTTAAAATAATTACAATAGACTTAGAAACAAAGGAAGAAGAAACAATAAAGGGAAAACGAAGGAAGGAAAGAAATGAAGAACGAAAGGAATAAACAAAGAACAAGTGATAATTGTTTGTAATCATATTTATTTACAAAGATCTATCAGGTTGAATGTTGAAGGGGTTAACCCCTTCTGACCCCTTGGATTCATCCCTTCTTTGTACTACTCGTCCACTGGACATATTTCTTTACACAATTTGCAAATTCTATACTCGAGTTCGTCAAATACACGAATGATTTGAACAACCGAAGTAGGCCTATTAGGAAATCCGCAATGTTCAAATATTGGGATAATTTACTCAGTTCTCGAAGTAGCGAATATTCGAATGATATACACAGCCCTACTGTGTGTATGTGAGATAGCAGATGCATACATACATACATTCATTCATATGTACAGTGCTTTCTCAGTCATTTCGCGATGCTGTTTGTTCCATATTGGTTACACAAAGCATTTCTATATTATTATCATTATGAATCACGAAACACGAATTCCCTTCATTCAGCTTCATTTATGCGACGTGTACAATTTCATTAATTGAGCTTCCAATTGGGGTAGTGTGCAATATTTCAATCAATGCACCGTACTTGACCAGTCGCTGCCGCATTGCATCGTTGAGTGAATAACGTCAACAATATACAATATACATCAGTTATGTACATAAAGACACCGCATAAAATAGCCTACAAGACAATATTTTATTTGTGGGCAAACATTTTTTTTTTTTTTTTTTAGATGAATGTTCATATCGAAGAGATTTTGACAAAGTGTTTGTATAATACTGTAATATTTCCTCAGTTGTTGTGGTAAACCTAACACAATTTCTAACCTCAATATTTAAAATCACACATAATTACTACCACTAGAGAATCACAGTTTATCAAATAAGTCCAACGCAAAAAAATGTACATGGAGTTCATGGCAAAGATGTACCAAATCCTAAAGAAACAACAACCAGGACATCGTATTTGTCCAAAAAACCGTCTAATAACTACCCTTAAACACGTAATTAATACATGGCAGTTTCACCCGCTACCTGGCATAATTCTAAATCCACAGTAAATTGAAACAAAGACTGCAAAGATTTAAACTCAAGAAAAAGGAATAGACCTACCGCATTCCGTAGTATGGACCACATTCATACGTGCGGGAAGAGGCCAGTACGGTTTATAAGAAATGGACTGTCGAAAGCATGAGAGATGGGGGAAGTTGACTGAGTCCGCTGGAAGCAAAATTTATAGATTGATAAAATAACTTATATGTGAGGGAGAACATAAAGTTGGATTGAAGAATGCCATTGTTGTATTTATGTCCGCAGAAATATAGGGAAGAAGAAATGTGGAAGAAAGTGTGTGTTCGTGTGTTTGCATTTTCAATATGTATATAACGAGACTTCTCTTACGGGACTTCCCTCCAAGGTATTATAAAAGGAAGGACAACAGAATATTTGAAATGTCATGCAGATAAATCAAAAATAGCTAGAATGACTCTAGCGACGACGAACTTTCTTGTGTAAGCAAGCGGGGAGCTCAGTTACACAGCAAACATGGAATTGCTAGGAATCCAGCTTGTCTCTCTTCAGGTAAATCCAATTCAACTCTGGCAACCATGGATACTGGATTTCTATGACTATGCAAACATATTGTTGTTGGTGTTTTATTTGAGGGTTTGGACATCGTGGTCATTTAGCCCCGTGTCCTTAGGAGTGTGTGTAAATAATTTGCATGTTAACCTGCGTTATTCTGATGTGTGTAGTAGAGTGTGTATTTGAAATTCAGGTGAGGATTCGGAAAGAAGTGGCGGTTACATTTGCCTGGAGTGGAAATGCGAAACCATGGAAAACCACTTCCAGGATGCCTGAGTTGGAAATTGAACTTACCTCTCCTTAACTTGCCTTACGTGGCTGATTCTACATTGAACTACAGTAGAACTTCAATTATCCGAATCAACTGGAACCGGGCTCCATACAGATAATCAAAAATTTGAATAATTGGATATACACACATGGTATACATGTGCATTTTAAAGAAGAAAAGCTTATTTTCGGTAGTGTATGCATTATTAATTACGTAATTAAATGAAAAGGCCGCATTTTTATATTTTACTAGCAGTAGTGCCCGGCTTCGCCCGGTGGATTTATTTGTTTTATGGATGATAATGAATACTACTACAATACTGGCACATGATACTTAAAAACTACCAGAAAAAAATATTTAAATATAACTTTTTGTGGTGGCGGTGGTGGTGGTGGTTGTAGTGAGGGTGATAAGCAGTACAGTATGATGGACGTAACATTTAAATCATTTTCCCCTAATGATAATAATGATAATAATGAATAGGAAAACGGCTATTTATTAACTACAGCACTGACACATGTAATTTACAAACAAATCTCTAAAAAATGATTAGAAATCGGAGTAAGTTAAATAAAGGACACTGCCAAGGGCCTATATCTCATTGTCTGTTAGAAATGTAGAGACCAATAGTGTCGTCTATTGTCGCATAGCGCCATAGGAAAATAATTAGAACACTTTGGAAAACTTCCGAGCTCCCGAGGTAGCAATAGTATCATTTATGGCCACATAGCGCTCAACGATAAGTTTCGGAATAAATTACGGTAAATTTGAAAGTACCAACGCCTATTGCAGCTGAGAACCTCAATATACTGCACCAACACCATTGCACTTGTACAGATGCATAATATGTTCATGATGATAAATGTTTAAAGGGTCAAAAGACATCATTTTGCAATAATTACTCCCCGTGACTGCAAGCAGCGCAAGATATAACTATTTTCGCAATTCTGCAACAGAACACTGGTAAGGGTGACGTGATGCAGACCGAATTGCCAGTCAACAATAGACTTACAGTTACACTATTACGGACATGAATGGTTCTATGGCTTTAATACATGGCTTTCAAGTTCAGTTTGTTTGCTTTTCTAAAGGTAGGGAATGGAGAGCGTTGTCCAAAATATCAAATGGGCAGTGTTACCAGCAGGGTTTCAAAGTGTATGTATAATTTGGTGCAATTAGGAGGAACGGTGTACAAAATGTGATTCAGATCGGTGAAACGGTGTAGATTTGCGCCAATAGACCTGAATGCAGGGAATGGAGTCGTCTGTCCGAAATTTCGAGCATACAGTGTTGCTCGTCGGGTTCCAAAGTGTAAGTATGTGAAATTTGGTTCAGATCGGTGAAACAGTGTAGATTTGTGCCAAAGGACCTAAATCCAGGGAATGGAGTGGTCTGTCAGAAATTCCATGCTGACAGTGTTACTCATAGGGTTCCAAAGTGTAAGTATACACATTTTGGTCCAGATCGGTGAAACGGTGTAGATTTGTGCCAATGGGCCTAAATGTAGGGAATGGAGTGGTCTGTCCAAAATTTCATGCAGACAGTGTTCCCCGTAGGGTTCCAAAGGGTATGTATACAAATTTTGGTTCAGATTGGTGAAACGGTGTAGATTTGTCCCGAAAGGCATAAATGCAGGGAATGGAATGGTCTGTCCGGAATTTCATGTAAACAGTGTTACTCGCAGGGTTCCAAGGGGTAAGTATACACATTTTGGTTCAGATCGGTGAAACGTTTTAGATTTGTGTCAAAGGGCCTAAATCCAGGGAATTGAGTGGTCTGTCCGAAATTTAAAGTGGACACTGTTACCCGCAGTGTTCCAAAAGGTGTGTATACAAATTTTGGTTCTGATCGGTGAAACGATGTAGATTTGTGCCGAAGGGCATAAATGCAGGGAATGGACCGGTCCGTCATAAATGTCATGCAGACAGTGTTACTTGCAGGGTTCCAAAGGGTATGTATACAAATTTTGGTTCTGATCGGTGAAACGGTGTAGATTTGAGCCAAAGGGCCTAAATGCAGGGAATGGGGAGGTCTGTCCGAAATTGAACATAGCCGAAACTATTCCTCTTGAATCTGACTATCATATAAAAAAAGGATTTTTCGATTCCGACTGGTAGTTCCAGAGATTAACGCGTTTAAACACACAAAAAACACACAAACTCTTCAGCTTTATTATATTAGTATAGATATAGCATACTGCACCCTTGTATCTGGATGATCCACAAAATCCCAGGCTGGAAATAATAATGGATTGTAGGATCTTGAAGTCCCGGCTAAAAGCAACATGGTGCTACGTGGCGAAAACTCTCAGAATAAGGAACAGGATTGTTTAAACGGAACTAGCTATAGTAACTAATTACAGAACAGTAGGTTTCTCTATCTACTCAGGAAAAATGAGAATCTATGAAATCTCGGGCGTAAGGATACGGATCAGGTCCCTTGGGAACTTCCACCCTACAGCACATTCCACTACCATTTAACTACAAAGATAATGCCAATATCCTATAAAAGATCAGGGAATCGTAACAACGTGCCTGTCGTATTTATTCACTTAAAAATTACACGTTCCTAACACTAGCATTGAGCATATGCATTAATAACTTTAAATAAAATCAAATGACCAAATGTCATTGCTTCAGTTACATGAAATACATGTTCGTTTCATTAAGAACCCATAAAAATTATTTCAAACGCTTTTATAACCATGACTTAAATAACAGCAAACAACTGATGTGCCCTAGGTAACGGTAGTTTTATAACAAGAACAATGTTATAAAGTTAAATAAATCCCCAAAAATAAATGAAGTTACCCCTGACGTAGATCTCCGTCATTACAAAAACTATTCATTACTCTATACAATTTATCTCCCGCCTCCTATCACTGAAATTCTTCTCAAGGAAGCGATAAAAATCTCCATTTATATTTAAATAACAAGTTAAGAATTATAATGCGCGTAAATTTAACAATAAAACTTTCTTTAAATTCTTAATACAATTTATGTACAACACAAATAGTAACGTTGTAGTTCAGCAACTACTCAATATAAAATAAAATATGTACAACGGTCCAACTGCTTTCTCTACTGACAATATAGACTGAAATTGTCTTCCTATTTCTTTACTGCTTCTCAACGACCTTTAGAAAATAATCCTTCTCCATACTATGTCTTTTTCGTGAAAGTGTGACAATTCGGGATTCTATAATCCATATAATTAAGTAGAGACATAGTTCATAGACCTCCTACAACTGGTCTGTCGTCATAATAAAAATACTTAATAAAAATAAAATTTTCCACTGCGTTGAATAAATACCGTAAATTCAATATCAGATTAAGAACCATTTAAATAGATCTCAGTTTACTCTCAGTTTCAACAAAGATCCATTGATCCTATCATTTCTTTAAGATTCATCTTCATCTAAGATCCGCTGTCCTGTGAATTTCAAGGAGTTTCAACTCTGTGAGACTATTGCAATAACTTCCAATACTAATAACTGCATCTTCACAAAATATCCTATTTCAACCTCAAAATATGCGCAAGTCTATCACTACAGACATTCCTTCAATAATTGACCAATGGCTTCACAATTGCCAATTGTCATTCAACAAATACCTTCGTCTACTACGGGAATAATAAATCTCTCTCTCTCAGAGATGCTTCGCAGTTTCTTCCAAAAACATATACTTCTTACCTCACTTCTCATAGTTACAACAAACTTAATAAAAATATTTAATAAAAATACTGGTTCTATCAATGAATTAATTTAACAGGTAATACGATAAAATACTGGTCTTCAAATATCAATCTTATTTTTTTGTATCTCTCACATTTCATAAAAGCTTTCAATTAGCTGTATTATTTCTTTAAATCTTTCTTCACATTCTTATTACTTCAAAAATACGCTGTAAATCGTATTTGTTAACTTGATATTGTATTCCTTTACATATTTTTCCTTTAATATATTTCTCACAAACTTTAATATTTCATAATTGTTAGTCACCAAATATTTATAACCAAATCTGTCTAATAAGTTATCAGATCGTGACTTTACATAGATCTCTACAAAAGATCTTTAGGAATCGCATTCTCTAAAATATATCTCCGTATAACACTCTTGGAACAACTTTCCATTATTATTATCGTTGACAAAAAACGATATCATACAATTCAAAAATAGACAAAATGTGATCTCAACACATTTAAACTTTACCATAAAGATATTCTGAACTAAACTGTAAAATCTCCTCATTCAAATTTCGAAAGTCACAAAATTCCAAAAAATAATCCAAATAAAATTCTAAAATACTAAAAATCGACGAAAAACGTGAATAAACATTCGCATGACGTACTTATGAAAATATATCACGGCCAAAACTACAATAATATTCATAAAAACGTAGAAAATGGCATCAATAAATATTTGTCGGATATTCTTAAATGTTCTACAATACTCTACAAATTGGGATATATCGTTGGTCCGTAGACTACCTTGTGTTGCGTTATAGATGACTAGAAGTGGACTTTCTTCGCTATCCTTTAGAAACGGATTGTTTCCAATAGCACGAGACTGCATGATGTCGTGCGGTCTTCTACGATCTCCTACAGAAGTTCCCATGCGGTCAGGACCGGGATTCGAACTCTATCATCATCGTGTTGCCGTTCCTTCTGCTGGTGATCTCTTGTATGAGATGGAAAAGCCCTTTCTCTCTTGATTGGTGCTGGGTCCATCCTAGCCGCCCTCGTTCTGGAATTCTTCTGTCTTCTCTCGCCAAAGTTCTGATATATATTGTAATTTTAGTTGTTGAATTGACTAGTAGATATAGAATTTTCTGCATGGAAGAGACGAGATGTTAATCTCTCCCGAGAGATTGATGTTATGTCATTTCAAATATTCTTGCTGCCGTCACAGTTCTGTCCCCATAACTTCTTAGCTGATCATCATGACTCCTGTAGATTCATTTGTATATTCCTCCCTCAACTTCAGGTATTTCGACATGGTTAATAATGTAGATTGGTTTCAATACTTTTAAATTTCGTTGAATGTCGACATTATATATCTGCTTGCACAAACTAAGTGCCTTCGTTCGTGAATCTCTATTTGCTTTGTTGTATTGTTGAGTAACTTGTTGAGACGTCCTTCTCCGTTGAAGTCGTAAGTATTAAGAGCCTCGATTCTTCTCTCATTTCCCCCTCATCAAATTTCCAAGTCCACGTCCTTTTCAGAACAAGGATCTGATTGGTCGCTTATTATCGATGATCATAATAATCCTTAATTAAATAAATAATTAACCGCTAATTTAATAAATAGTTCTTATTTATTATGTAATATCTTCCATGATATTACGATGGGTTAAAATCATCCTGGTAATTAGCTATGCTCATTACATTGCTTGCTCTTGTTTAAGTAAGGTCGCTTCTCATTGGCTGCGTGCCACGCGTCGTGCCCGCGTCTTCCCCTTCCACACTCCAGACACACTTGCAACGCGTGCTGGGATGGGCTCTCCTTCGGGAGTCCTCGATTCTGCTCGTGCACGCTCGTTCCGTCTCTGTTCGAACGACGCAGTCTAGCTCCAAGTTCCCCACGTGACTACTAATATTCTCATTGGTCGGCTCGGTTAACTCGGTTAACTCTGCGATGTACAAACCAGTTTTGTGTCGACTTCCAGAGTCGCTATATTTTATCATGGGACAATTTAGAAAACTTTTGAAGAGATGAATAATTTCCTAGCTCATATCCATAAAAGAGCACAGTACGTACTTGCAGTACAAGTGCCGTACAATAGTAGTAAATGAAAATCTTTGATTGCTGAAAATCTCGGTCAAAGTAAGCTCATCATCCCAATAATGTTCGCGCTGCACCTACTACAGCTTCGTGGAGGGAAAGGACAATGGCACCAGTAGACAGAATCATTATTTTGCGAATCACAGTACGTTTCCGTCTTAATTCTTTTTTTCTTTCTGAAAGCGATTCGGATAATCAGCGATTCGGATAGTTGGAGTTCGGATTATTGGAGTTCTACTTTATTAGAAGCCATTTTTCAGTTTTGCCTAGTTTTACTGTAGAAAGCCATTCCAATGGTCGACACAAACTGTGCCTAATTGCATTTGGCAATTAAATAAGTATTTAAACGCCCTGACCTGAAATAAATATTACATACAATATTTATCTAAAAAATTGCACACTTTTATATAAATAGAGTGGGAAGGCGAATTTAATTAGATGACATGTTTCGATCGTCACGCAACCATCAACAGATACCGTTCACTAAGGATTAGATAAGGAACGATTGTATGTAATACACTTATGTACAATATTATACAAATGTACCATTACAAAATTTTTAAATAGCTTGTGTAACGTGCCAAACCTATTTACAGATATTATTGCTCAGTTGGTCTGGAACACTTCTATAGTGTATATAAAGCTCAAAGTTGGTCTGCTTTTTTTATTTATACAAATCTAAACCGTTCCACTGATCTGAACCAAATTTTACATACTAACCCTTTGGAACCCTTCGGATAAAACTGTCCACATGAAATTTCGGAAAGACCACTCCATTCCCTTCATTTAGACCCTTTGGCACAAATCAACACCGTTTCACCGATCTGAACCAAATTGTACATACTTACCCTTCGGATCCCGACGAGTAACACGGTTTAATTTAAATTTTGGACAGGTCGCTTCATTCTCTGCATATAGGCCCCTTGGCACTGCACCGTTTTTTGTAAAGTTTTTAGTCCAGGTAATGTGTTCAGTTACGCCAGGAGGCGTGACGTAATTGAAGCCAAAAGACAAGTCATCCTATGCACCTGAGAAGTTGTTAGGAGTGCCATTCGGTTCCATATGGGAGGCTATGAGCATTTCCGAATGGACGGCACGAAGCCTCGAGCCAATCAATAGATCCATAAATGACGTAATGTCACGTATCGACCCCAACTAGAAGATTGTTTTTACTGTTGTGAAGGAACAACATTATGTATATTGTAGAATGTGTATTCACATACCAGAAGGCTATTATACATGTAATCTGGAATCTAGCAACTGAATTGAAGCCATAACTTGCATTTAATTCGAGCTACAAACGATATATGGACATATCTATCTATATCAAGGAAGAGAGAGAGGGGTGGTAGCTTCCCTCGGCGATATTCACGAGTTAGGAGAGACTCACTTGTAACACGTTCATCTTACAGCACTTGGATGGCAGCAATCCGCGAGATCCATGCCTTTTGAAACATCCACGAGTACAGTCGGCCAGCATTTTTATCCGGCTAGGCCCGACCGCGAAGCGAGTTACACTTTCGCCGGTATACACGAGTGAACATATAACGTGTGAGATTATTCAATGCAGTTACAATACAGCAATGGAATTGAAACTTTCAGTTAAATCCATTTGCGTTGTGTCGAATTGGGAGAGTCGGAACATTGTATAGTTGGCACGCGGACTGATTTGTCCATGTCCAGCCGTGTTCACGATCCAAGCCGCCATTACATGATACTAGTGTGGAAACTTTCACGTTATATGCCAATGTGCATTCTCGAATATAACACATGCCAGCATCAAGACTTGATGTCCAGTGCAATATGCTTATTTTAAGAGGCATATTTTCGTTCGAGATGTCAGTGGGGAACATTCACTTTGTATTAATAGTTCCCAGTATGGCAGGCTAAATTGGTTAGGATAACTGCATATGAGGCGCAGGCGAGACGCACCACACAATCTACGGAATGTATCATCCTGTAAGAAAAAGAATTTTCTTTCGGAATACATCAGTGGTTGTTAGCGAATGCTATTACGAGCTATGACATGATGTCGGACTATGTCTGGAACTGTGCGATTTCACAAGCGTGTGCGGACAATCCTGGCGTCAACCGTGAAGAAGTGAGATGCCAACCGTCAGTTGGTCGAGTGCGGTGCGTTCCTGGGTTCGAATGGGAGATCCAAGGAGGAAGTATGGTTTGTCTGACTTTAGCGTGGACGCTAGTCAGGCATTTATATCCTTTTACGACGCTTCGAGGGCAACGCAAGGTACTGGATCGACATCTCATTTATCGTAGCTTAGTGGAGCATTTGTTATCAATCACAATTGCCATAAATTTTCTTTTAGTATTATAAATGGATATGCACAAGTTTAGGTTCGATGTTTTTGTCGAAACTGACTTGCTGTATTTCCGGGATTATTGTTCACTTAATGAATTCATCCCTTGTGTATTTTATAGATTTGATATTTAACTGAATTAGTAAATTCAGTGTAGTCATTTAATTAGATATGCGTATTTTTATTGCCGAGAAGACCATTATTAGGGGAAGATCTCCAGATATTTATATAAGAATAGCTTTAATTGCGTTTTCGTTTAACAGTGTTAGGACACTGATTGACATTTGATAGTGGCTAGTACATATTAGCATGTACTATTTCTACAGCGTTTTGACTTAGGAACTTTGTTTTTCTTCGCATCGAGTTGACACTTGGAAGTCTATGAATGTTAATTGCCTTGAAAGTTTTGATCCACTTTTCTGGATTATTTTCATGGAAAGCACTTAGCTTTTGTGCGTGAGGATCTATTGATGGATTGACCTAATGGATGGATAGTCAGTGGATTAACCAGCGAAGTTGACCTGCGTTCATGGTGTAGGCGTTATCCATTAATATTTCTGAATTTAACGTAAGTTGGAGGCTATCCTAGTTTGGGAAAGGATCATTTTAACTTTCTACTTGGCATTAATTTGAGAATAATTTTATATTGGATATCATGCTGAGACATGAATATTTTTAAACTTAACGTAAATGATTGCAGTTAGTGCAATAGTGTGTGTTAAATTAGTAAAGCATTTTTGAACATCATCCAAGTTTTCGTTTGAATTAATCCAGGGAGGAATGACTTTAAGTCAAGAAATATACCGGTAAGCAGTATACTTGATATACACTTTTGTGAGGCAAGACTGATAGGCTAAAGAATACTTTAGTTCCATATCTTTGAACAACTTGCTTTAGATTGGTTATTTATTTTCAAGCACGAATATAGGTTCTTTTGAGAAAGTAACTAGATTTGGTAACAGTTATTTGAAGTTTGTTGTAACATTTCAAGATGTAAATCAGATCATTCTGTGATTTTGTGGTCACCTGTATTAAGATGCACAGTTGCATATTCTTAACTATGTTGTGTTTTTTAGGTATTATGCTTGTTGAAGCAATTTGGTATAAACGATTGAGCCAGTAAGAGCTTGTGAGCCAGTGAGTGCCAATCATTATTAGACTACAAATGGTCTAGCACCCGGAGTTTGGTGTAGTGTAAAACTAGGTGTTTTTTTTTTCTTTCTGTATTTCATGTCTATAGAGGCATAGTCAGATGTTGATCATTACTGGATCAGGCCTACGTGTCTTTATCTTATTAACTAATTATGAGCTGTTTGGATAATTTGTGTGTTATCGAAGGTATTACCACAGCTGTTAATCGAAGCCTTTACATATTTATAGAATCTTGCCAATTATATGCAACATGAACATTGAAAATTAATATTTCACCTAGCTTGATCGCTTGGTGAAATTGAACCATATTTAAATAATATTTTCAATGAATCGAAATATTGCGAATTATATGATTCAGGTCATCATTGGGACCAATTTGAGTGTCCAGAAACACAACCCTCTATAGATTTTTGTAAATTATTGTACATAATATTTAAAGAATGCTACAGCGATAGGGCATCTTCCCAGATGTTATATTTAAGATTCTTGCGTGATAATTCAGGTTTATTTAAAGTCCAGTCTATTATTTAAATTTCTAATTATGATTCTGAGATTGACATTTAGATTTTTGACATTGCATTGCAAGTTATGTCTATTATGATCACCCCAGCGGGAAGGTGATGTTTATTATCCATTTTTGGAATTTTTCTTGTGACAGTTGTTACTGTTCTTTTGGTCGTTTTGACGACAGGCACTTTTCTTTTATTGTTATCATGTTCCTTATGAATAAAGTTTGTTTTCTCATTTTAAAATTTAATTGCGTGATATTTTAACGAAGTTATAAGAGGACGGGTTAAGTAGGCTATCGTTTGGTATTTTCAGGGTATACCACCCTTTGAGATATTTTTTTTTTAAGTTTCTCGTGTTCTTGGGCTAGTAATTTTCTTCTGAAGCCTGTTAAGAAGACTAATTACCCTATTACTCCTTTACTTGGTGGTAGGACTTGGGGGTTATTTAGCCGGGTATTTTCAGGTTCTACGATCCAGTTGTCTTCGAGGGATTTCACCAGGTATTGGTAGGTGAATTCGGGTACAGTACAAATATACACCGCTTTACCGATCTGAACCAAATTTTACAAACTTTCCCTTTGGAATTCGACGAGTAAAACTGTCCACTTGAAATTTCGGTCAGACCTTTTCATTCCCTGAAGTTAGGCCCTTTGGCACATATCTACACCGTATCACCGATATGAACCAAATTTTACATACTTACCCTTTAGAACATGACGAGTAGCACGGTTTAATTGAAATTTCGTACAGGTCGCTTCATTTCGTGCTTTTAGGGCCTTTGGCACAAATCTACATCCTTGCACCGATCTGAATCGGATGAATGTACTTACCTTTTAGACCTCTACTGGTAACACTGTCTACGTGAAATTCCTGACAGCCCCCTCCATTCCCTAGAGTTAGGCCCTTTTGCAGAAATATACACCGTTTAACCAAACAGAACCAAATTTTACGTAGGCTACTTTTCTTTTGGAATACTGCGGATTACACTGTCTACTAGAAATTTGACAGCTCTCTTTATCCCTAGATTTTGGCCGTTTGGACGAAATATTGAACTTGACGAAGTGCCAATCTACTGTAGACTCATTTTAAGCCTCGCAATACATGAAACAAAACTCGCGACTTAACATTTGGCACAGCTCGGTGAAATGGTGTAGATTTGTATAAATAAGGCTCATATTAAAACTCGCAATGCAAGAAACAAAATACTGGACGTAAAATTTGACCAGTTTGCTGAAACGTTGTAGCTTAATTGTATAAAGAACAGACCCTGTTTTATGACGCTAGAACCATCCGTGTTGGAAGTATTTCGGTGTTGTAGTAGGGGTCCAGAGATGCTGGGAATTGAGGTGTAACTGTAAGAATATTTAAATGAGTCTATTGTTGGCTCGCAATTGCGGGCTGAATCACGCCGCCCCTACCCGTGTTCTCATGCAGAATTGCGAAAATAGTTACAACTTACACTGCTAACAAATTGCAGTCTCGATAAATAATTAGAACAAAATGATTTCTTAGGCCCCTTAAAACAGTTACCATCATGAAAATGTTAGGCCTCTGTATAACTGCGATGGTTTTGGCGCAGTACGTGGAGGTTATCAATTGCAATAAGTGTTCGTGATTTCATTTTCTTATGTAGTTTACTCCGATCATTATCCTACAGCGCTATGTGGCGAAATATGACACTGTGGCTCCCTCAAGAGCTGGGGACAACAGAAGTTTTCCGAAGTGCTCCGATTATTTTCCTACGGTGCTCTGCCTCAAAAGACGACGCTGTTACTCTCTACTTTTCTAACAGCCAATGATATGTAGGCAGCGTCTTTTATATGTATTCTAATCATTTTTTCATTTTGCGGTAAATTACATCTGTCGTTACTGTAGTGAGTAAATAGCCGTTTAATCTGTACATTATTATCATTATCATTAGGGTAAATTGTCCTGGGTGTTACGTCCATTATATTGCTTATCACCACCACAGTAAGTTCTATTTTTAACATATCTTAGTCTGTTAGTTTGTAAGTATGATGTGTTAGTTCAGTAGTAGCTTTCATTATCATACATAAAACAAATAAATCCACCGGGCGAAGCCGGGTACTACTGCTTGTTATTAATATAGTTGAAGTATGTTATCCGTTGATTTATAGACTTATTGTTGTGACGAACGCCAGGTATGAATTTTGTACACACTATTTAGTTCTGACTGTTTCTAGGTTAAACGCTCTTATTTAAACCTGTTGGTAGATTGTCAAACCAGATAATACGCAAATGGTACAATAAACTAATGTTAAATGAGGTTAGCTGGTATTTTAAATCCTCTACAACGTCCGTTGCCAAACACTACCCACATCAGACTGGCTGTTACAAGCTTCCTTAGCTTCCTCGTTTGAATATTGTGGAGCCATCTACTTGTTTTTGTGTGGACTGTTTTATAAATTGTGGGTCTATATGCTGCCCACGCCATCTGTTATTGTATTTTAAAACGTTGCTTGGATTAATTAGCTTGTGTCTTGAGCCGACAATGCCATTAACTGTGATAATGTTTCCTATTCGTTCAGGAAAATCTCAACTGCTAATGACGAATCGCTTCCCAACCTCGCATAAACTAACGAGCCCTCTTTAAGCGCAACAGATCTATTCGGGGCGTCTTGATCTCCTTAATACTGCCTAAGATCGGCCTTGCTTTGTTGTGAATATGGTACAACGTACATCCATCCCACTTATAATTTCTTACTACATTAAATTACGTCTCATTTGGATTCATTGACTGGCTTATTTCGGTATGTTGTTTCCTTTGTATTGACTGGAACATTGCCTGCTAGTGTGAATAAGGGTGTAATGCGTGTACACTGTTCTAGTCTTCAGACCAGACTTACATGCATTGGCAGAGCCAGGAATGGAACTCATACCACTGGGATGACAGCCAAGGATGCTATCCGCGACGCCAGGAAGTAGAATTGCAAACATATCGATCAAAAGAATAAATATTGAACCATAGGAGTATTTTTTGTCAAGCGTCAATAATGAGGATGGTTCATAGAATGTTGCCCAGAGAAGAAAGCTGAGAACAGAGTGCAAATCGGGAGGTAGAAGTATTGGAATGTGGCCACACGTCCAGTAATGAAAAGTCTTAGCGAGCTGTTCCACACAACATGAACTTACAGTAGAGGTAATATTTTGTTATCGTTCATTTATTTATCTTATACAAATACTAGCCATGAAAATTAGACTTATGAAATCACCTTTCGGCTGTGTGTGTACATGTCTCTAAAATAACTGACTGGTTAGAGTAGGTCCCTTGATCCTTGTTAAAAAGTTCTGCTAACCTTTTCGACCAGGTTTGCGACTTTCAAATCACAATAATTTTCACCAATGGAAACTGGTGGCTGCGTGAAATATTTCACCAGTTCTAAATATTTCCGAATCTAAGGCAGCAATCAACCAGAAATATTGTTCATTGATAGGAGACTATACATTTAGTTAGCATTATGTGACCTTCAAAACAATGATAAGCACTAAAAAATACCGACCATGCGTTTTTCGAATACTTACAATGGGCGTTTCTGACTCAGAAAAACGTGGCAGAGTAAATCTTTATTCAGAGCTTAATGTAGTAGCAAATATTATAATTTAAATGTTTTGACAATCAAGATGAAGGCTGTGCACATTTCTATACAAACATATACCTAATAAAGCGATCGAAGTAAAACTCTGTATAATTAAACACTACTGTATTATTTATTGTTTTTGTGTGAAAACACTAAGGCCACACGATGTATTTCACCAGTTATCATTCAAATTTTAATTTCGTATAGTGTTAGAGGACTACTGAGCACATACATACATGTGCCGTTCAGAGAAATGATAAACACAAGATCATCATGGTGGTTACGTAGATTTGAAATATTTACAATGACTTTTCTAGCTAATCACCCAACCACAGTAAAACTTTGCACACAGAATCCCTTTCTGATGCTTAATACTTCGCCATATCAAGTTCTTGAACTATTTACGAAACTTTAAGATGGGGACAGTGTGAATTGTTAAAATCGTATTTTTATTTCCCATATCATGTTCAAGCAATCGAAGTTACGCTTCGTATAATGAACCAACTGAATTAACTTACGTCTACTGGTACTGAATTCTTTAACGTAGGTATCATAATTTATGGAAGCGGTGCTAATAACCTTACAATGAACTCCTGTCTCTCATTACAACCAGATATAAACAATACAGGAGTAGTTATAATTACACAATGGTGAAAGTTATATCTTCGAGTACATCATTTTTTATTGGTGTGGTGGTAGTGATAGTAGTGGTCGTTGAGAATGTTTAAGGGATGGAATATTGAAATAATCTGTCCATATTTTCTAGTGTTGGAATCATATATTATAGTTCACATTCATATTAATTTCTGAAGGTAAAAATTTTTTACACTAATAAAAGCGTCGGATTTGTGTCGGTCAACATATAAATGTTCCCAATTTAATTGGGTGGGGAATGCAATTGGATCCAAAAAATCCTTGTTTTGAAAAGGGCATCAAAAGTAAAAGTCAGTTTTCCAGGCTAGTACCTGTGATAAATAATTGTAATTCCCGCACAGTTTAAGTAGGCACATAATTATGTTCACCACCGAAACATTTTGAGCATGGTGAGAAAGTTATAACTTATTTGGGAAGTCTAAGTTTATCGTTCTCCCATGGTTCCTCAAGTAGATTACGAAGGCAGCACTGATTAAATGGCTTCTAAAACTCATGTCTCTTACTGGTGTTTTACTGAGACAGGATAGGTTGAAAAAACAAATCTACGAACTAAATATTCCATAGATATGTATTAGTATAAAGTGAATATTACCTCATCATGTGGTTTTGGACACATGTTTGTCAGTCCTGAAGGTATGTTCATGTCAGATATCTTGAGCAACGATGTAAACTTTGGTTCAAGTTGGGCAAACACTAGTAGGCCCCTACCATGGTAAAACTTTTCTGTATCTAAAATACAGGGTGTTTCAGGAGGAATAGTAAATATTTTAGAAGGTGGTGTTATAGATGAATTGCAATAAAAAATTCGATACTACATGTGTCCCATTTGTATTGCGTACAGAGATACAGCTGGTAGTATTTAATCCAAACGCACGTAAAGCCAAGGCAAATGAGGACGTTAAAAGTTGATTTTCAAAATTTCCACCACCAACTTCAATGCATTTTGCACTTCTCTTGATAACACCCCGTGTAGGTCTTCGGAGGCCAAATTGGCGTTCTTTGATGAGGGCTTCACTATGCATAATCCGAACCACCAACTCGGCTCTTGTGTTAAATTCTTCCTTGTAGACTTCGCCTTTCAACCATCCTCACAGGCAAAAATCCAAAGATATAAGGTCCGGGGAACTTGGTGGCCAAGAAACGTGCCCAGCGTACCTCGCTATGATAGATTGCATCGCCGTGATCACAATCAATTTCAGCCTGAAGTGACTGAGACTGTCCATGTGATCGAATATAATTAATTGTACAGTGGATGTCACTGTGTTCATCACATTTTGTAAATGTAATAGTTTTCCACATAACACATATTGATGAATAATGCAGTGTAATTCAAGAGGCGTATCAGTATTTGTTCCAATCAGTCCACTTTTTGTACAACGCATATCCCTTGCTGCATCTGTTATAGCAGACAATCCATCCCATCCTAAATCGAGATCCTTCAATGTTTCACTCAGTTGGAGAAACAAATCCTCGCCTGTTGTAGTTCCATGGATGCTTCTTAAGGATGATAGCTCCTCAGTTATTTCACACACTTCGTCAAACCCACGAATAAAAATTAAAACTGATGTGCTGTATCGCGGACGTCATTACTTTCATCTAAATCCAACGAAAAGCACTCGAATGATTTATAATTTTTGTGTAGTTGTGAGCACAAATAAGCCCCGAGTTCTTCTGTTCTTGTCGTCATTGTGCTCCGCGACAAGCAGACTGAATTCATCAGTGTTGTTTCATTTCAGGACACATTTCTTCAATTACAGAAAGTATACAGTTCTTCACAAACTCCCCATCAGGAAATGGTTTCTCCTTCCGGCTAATAAATGTGCAACTTTATAACTAGCGCGGACTGCAGCTATATTTTCCTCGATCTATTTCGTGAACATCTGTTTTTGAGCGGGAAGACCTTTCATTAAATTTGAAATAATGTCCCTCCGTAATACCCCCTCGTATTTATTATTGTGCTTCGGATCATAATGACACCTGATGTTGTATTCTTTAACAACTGATATATTTTCCTTGCATATCAGACACATTACTTTCCCACTATTCTCAATACAAAAATAGTCGTCAGTCCATTTATCCTAAAAATACGCTACTGACTGCCCACTTTTCTACGTTTGGAAAGGGACATTTTCGTTCAGAATTAAATTATTAAAACTACTTTCAATAACAGTAGTTCCTAAGAACGCAAGTTCACATTAAAGTATACTCTGTATTTTGAAACAAAGATCATGAAGGAAATGGCGGGAGCTCAGAATAGCTGAGCTGTGTTGCCAAGCTTTTATTGCTGATGTAGAACAGCTGATTCGAATAATACACTTCGGACAATATTTCGGTACTATTATGTGCAATATAATGTAAATGTCGATCCTGAGTCAAGGCTGAGGACATTGAAATAGAGAAATACGGACACGGTAATGTGACTCTGTAAGTGTGGCTTGATAGTATATCCCCACTAAAATTGAGCAAGGGCTGTCGTTCAAAAAGGTTTGCCTACGGCTGGATTTGAAGCACTATTCTTCTCGGTCTTTCATACCACGTCAAATTGGACTTAACCGCCTCAGCCACGAAGAAGATGTGCACGTTGCGCACTACACGGTTACTAGTTAACTAGGCTTTTCTACCTCGTACGTTAGTATGAGTTTCAAGGACTTCAATCACAGTGTAAAGAGTTCATTTAACTTTCTACTATTGCAGATCACGTGGCGTAACCTATTAATTCGATTGTATACTTGAATAAAAGACACGTTCTTTAAACATCCTATTTTAATGAACCATAATTATCGCAATAGCATATTCTTGATGTATTACGCTTTTACCTGTTTATTAATTTAATGTATAACTGCTAAAACGAATATTACTGTATCAAGATAACTCAATGGGAAAAATTCATAGCTTGCCACTTGCTGCAAAGACGCACGCACGCATTGCCCAATAACACGTTCGGAGATATTTCGATTTTTCTATCTCCTATGATACTTAGTTTCACCAAATTATAAGATATTGGGAAGTTGGTCAATTATTAAAGATTGAGTTCTCTAGATCTTCATAGAAAATTTAAACGAATTTGTATTTTTCAGTAAACTGACTGAAAATAGCTATACAGTAAATACAGCACATAATGTACAGTATATCCAGCTAGAAAAGACATATTTGTCCAAGCGCGTTACCCAAATCATTTGGGATTGATTCTTTCCCACATTTTCTTAGTAACCTTTGGTTTTAGGAGCAGCTGACCTAGGTGTTCCAACCCTTAAAACACTAATAATTAACTAACGAACAAACCTTTGCTATCCATCAACATCAAATTTCAGCATTTTAGACCTGGCTGAAAAAGGAGAATGAGTGAGTGAGTTACGGCTTTTCCATTTATATAGCTGTTGTTTATTATTTTACGGGCTTTGCAACATAGTGGGCATGTACTGTAGTACCTTGCACCTGGGTGTGTGTAGAATTTGTCTGATAACCTCTGTCACTGTGGTGCCTGTACTATTGCGGATATTTGTAATTGATGTAGGATTTGAAAAGAAAGTGCCATGGCCTTAAGTTAGGTAGCGTCCCGGAATTTGCCTGGAGAAGGAGAGGGAAACCACGGAAAATCACTTCCTGGATGGCTGAGGTAGAACTCGAATCCACCTCTTCCCCGTTTTGAATCACGAGACTGAGTATACTCCGTTCCAGCCCTGAGACCAGAAGGAATCGGACCCGGGCCTCCGTGGTGACAGCCAAGAATACTGGCCACTACGCTACGAGGCGGACCCATTTATATAGAGGTTAATGATTTGATTCCCTCAATTTTTAATCAGAGATTAATGAGATGTAGAGTGTTGCTGACCTAAACTTCCTCGTGTAAAAAAGAAATATGCCTTTAATTCTCCGCAGTTAATAGAAGTCAAGAATAAAACAGTACTCTGTAAGTAAAGAACAGAACCAAGGATAGAATACGAAATATGAGATAATAATTCAATAGAATACTCCCACATAAAGTATATTGGCTGATTGATATTCAACTTATAGGAGTTTAACTGCTACGCCATTAGACCTACAATACAGCCTCTTGCCGATTGTTATTTGATGGTCGATGTTCAATTAAAGAGATTTGACAGTTACACCATAGTTCTGGTACTAATCATGGAGAGGAAGCAAGACAATGAGATATTCCGACCCCTAAATAATTAGGAGTATGAAAATAAAAGAGAAAATAACAAAGGAATGAATGGTTCCGATACTTTGACGAATGAGATTATCGGGAGAGAACACGAAATCCTGCAAAAGGCGGCAAATCGAAATACAATGATTATCAGATGTGAGTGCTTTAATACATTAAGTACTGCATGATCATAAATAATTCTGACTCTCTTTACTTTTATGTACCGGGAGCCAACATAAGAAGAGAAGTAAAATGGCACAAAGATCTAACCGAGGAATGAATATCGGAAGAGGTTGAAGTTCGAGAGAACTAGAAATACGCATTAGCACGATATTCATGCATTGAATACCAAAAATGTCGATTAAAACTTAATTAAATGAGCAGTATGAAGATGTCTGATCGAACGTAAAATCACATCTGATCATATTTTTGCAAATAAGACAACTTCCTCTATAAAGATAATGAACTAATATAACCCTTAGCTACTGACGTGGAGTCTTGCCGACTCCGGGAGAAAATAAATAATTCACTTCCGTGCTCACTATTCAATTTACTTCCTTGCCTTTCCTGGTACCTTCGTCTTTCAACATCTTAGGCAATTGCGCAGCTGGTCAATATTGAGCAATGTTGTGCAACCGAGATAACAGTGCCTGAAGTAGTGGATGAGCCTCATAGGCTCCATGTCAGTAGGAGCGTCATTTATGTGAGTTGTGCAGCTATCAGTGCCCGTACGTAGAGCTTACTTGTTATGCTTGTTTTGAGTGAAAGCGAAATGGACTCGAAACCTGGTCCATCTAGGGAAACAGCGAATATTGCCAATGCTCAATTTGAGGAGACATTCACGATATGTTGAGGACAGTGATAGCGACGAAAGACAGTGTGTGATGAAGTACGTGTCAGTTTCCTATCAGGTATGAAAAAAGGCATATATATGCTGCATTCTCATAGTATCATACCTTACTGTTTAGTGTGTAGTATTTATTAATTTATGCACATTGAAGTTTTTAATTGATAGGAAGAAATGTGAAACTTAGTGTTACTCACACAGAATTAATTCAATAAATTAAGTAAACTATCATTGACTGCGATTATGTTTCATATACGAAGCTATTTGATATTACGGTGCATTAAGGGGGCCATGGCCTAGGCATGAAAACTAATGACCAAAGTGCGAAAGTTATTATAACATATTTGGCAAGTCTAACTGTATACTCCACCCAGGGTTGGGAACTTCACTGCCTTGGAAATGTTATTTAAGTTGCCACGATTATGTAATGTCAGTTGTATCTCATATCCCAATTCTGAATACAGTAAGTTTTACGGCGAGCATTGAAGTATGAATCTTCCCATATCTCTAATATGCTAATATATTTGACGATAAACTTTCCCATCCTGGTCGCAACGTAGTCATAAATGTTCTCCAAAAATTTTATTCAGGGCAGACGACCTTGATGTTCCGCCCCTTACGTCAAAAATAATCATCATCATGATCATCATCAAAATTCCTTGAGATTGGTGTGGCCTTTAAGGCGTCATTCACGGACAAATCAATATTGTTTATAGCCACTGTACGTGCTGGTACACAATGCTTAGAATGTTCCTTCTTTCTTTTTTCCCTATTGCTGTCATCAATCACGAGCAATATTTGGATATGCAGTTCCACTAGGCAACTGAATTATGGTTATTTTCCGAGACCTTGTTTTGAAGTGACGGACTGTATTTCTGCTAAACAAACCACCACGGTATTGGTGGAGAATTACCTGCGATTGGAGTGCTTAACTCGATAAACCATTTTATTACAATTGCACCAATACATGCCTAGGTATTCTAGTTTCTTTCCACGGAAGGATTCTTCGAAGCGTCTGAAAATGCACGCATCTTTGGCGATCGAAATGGTTTCCACAATGATATACTATTTGAAGCAAGCCAGCTCACCACTGAAGACATTTCTATTCGCTTCACATTGCAAACATCACAGGGGAGGAAATTCTTTTTCGCCTCTCTTTCGTATTTGTATTTGAACACGAAAGTCTTGAGATCCAAGTGAGTGATCTTATAATTTAGTGCTCTGCACTCACGTAGGCTATACATTAGCAAAAAAATCCAGAAATGTCGTCGTAAATCTGGGTCAATTCATTTCAATCGTTAAGTTGTCCAGTCACACGCCACGCTGTAAAGCCACCTGACTGATTCGACAAGGTAGCCTGACACATGAAGCCACAATGCGAGTGGACAAACACAGTTCGAGAACAGACGTCTTAAGAAGTAGTGGATATTTCTCCCCAGGTTGTACTTGTTAACTTTTATTATTTTTGATTGGAGCACAATTAGCTTACGATGAAAGACAGTTTGAATGGAACGTGATAGGAGAGGGGTCGGAGTTACGTACGATAGTGCTTCCTGGGTACATTTACATACCTGTGGAGTGCTGATGAACGTAAATCAGGTAGGACTAACTAACCCCGTGGCACTACAGCCCATGAAGGGCCTAGGCCTACCAAGTGACCGCTGCCCAGCCATTTGGCCTGCAGTTATTGGGTTGCCACGTGGTCAGCGCATCGGATCCCCTCGGCGGTTAATCGTGGTTTTCGTGACCGGGGCGCTGCCTCACTGTCTGACAGCTACTCAATTGTCCTCACGAGGCTGAGTGCACCCCGTTCCAGCCCTCACGTCAGTTTCTAAAATTCCTGATGGAGCCGGGAATCGAACCCGGGGCCTCCGGGTGATAGGCAGTCATGCTTCCCCAACACCACGGGGCCGGAAAATCAGGTAGGATATTGCATTATTTTACCTCGTAAATCTTAATACTTTGTGTTTCATAATATTCACCTATTGGCGTGATGAAGTCAATGCAAATGTACTTTCTGAATCTAGTTCAAAGTTACAAGTTTGTACTCTAGTTCGAAGAATTGAATATATTCCATTGAAACTTAGACCTATATGTCTATTATAAGAAGTCATGTTTTGGTCGAAGGTATGTATCGTGCCATGTAGCATTTGATCGTCGTAGAAGGTCAAATATGACACATTTCCCGAGAGCTATAGGAGAATAAATGAAGTATTCTAAATCTGTCATATTATTTCTTCCCCTATAGTAGCTCGTATATTGTTTCAATTTTTAATTAAATAAGTCTATCTTCACGAACTCCATGCAGCCCTTCAATTTAAGACAGAGATGGGTTTCTTAATATCCCTAGTATTTGTCCCTTTAATTACATTGAATTATAAGCTAAATTTCCCAATTTACAGTTCTATTAGTCTCTGGAATGACCATGTAATTCCCCAGATGGCATTTCAATGAGCTGAAAAGAGTAATAGTTAATGTGTGTCACTTGTGGAGATTCAAAATTAATATGATGGTAATATATAACAAAAATGACATCAGCTCACAATTTATGAGTGACCACAAGGATTCTGAATTCTGCTCGTAATAGTTACAGCTGCCATAAAACTGGGTCCATGAATTAAGAGTAATATAAATGCTGGTTTAAAATGCTGAATGAGTCTTTTACAACATTTATTATGACATGCCCCATGTAGTGTGCTGAACACAGGCCTCTTTCATGAGTTTCCACGTATATTTCGTTACACCGCCTCTGCAACCAAACTTATCTTTCATAGCAGACCATTTTTCACAGTGGATGTTTTAATGCCCACTAAAGACAAGGAAATCTGAGTTCGAATATCCCTGTCTTTTTAGCTTCGACCTCATGGTCTTGTTCAATGGCCCACTTAAAGCGGACGGTTGGGTCTATCACAATGAATTACAACAATGGCTACTCCCGTAATAGATCGTGTAGGCTAGTAGATAATCAGTAGACTTCTTCATGGATTTGTGTACGTGATCCACGCAGTGCACAGGCCGAATCTGATCTTACCTTGTGATGACACGTATTTCTAAGTAGTTCTCCGTTACAACAGAATCCAAGCACATGTCCGAGGGTTTCAATCTCGCCCCAGTCAGGATGACAGCAGCAGGTTGTGCTTGAGTTTCTACCAGGGACTGTTTGAACAGCCGTGAAGTTTCAGGACATTTTGAGAGCATTTGTCTCTCGGTAATTGATCACGATTTTTGTGATTAAGCTTATTATTATTATTATTATTATTTTATATTATACAAAGGCTATCTAGGATTATATGGTGTTGCTTTAGATCGGTTTGAAATACTCCATGCAAAATGAAGCTTGCGTGTTTGAGAATGAATAATATTACTTTATTTAAACCACCTAAATAATAATAATGTTAATGTTTTTACGTCCCTTTTAACTACTCTGTGGTTTAGAGACGTCGGGGTGTCGGAATTGTGCCCCGAAGGGGATCTTTAAAGTTCCAGTAAAACTAATGACACGGCTCCCTGGCATTTGCGGACCCTCAAATGCCAGCTGACTGCGCCAGGATACGTACCTGCAACCTTGGGCTCAGCAAGCGAGAACGTTACCTCTGAGCCACGCAGCCAGACAAACCACCTACATAGTGATCAAGCAAGTAGCCATGGGCATTTGCTCAACCAGGCATTGTATGTGGATGAAGGACAAAATGATTGCTCCTTATTCTCATACCAGGTCGGTAAAAGTATACTGTAGACTATTACCGGTCTGGCTGCCAATGAATGTCAGGCCACTCGGTCTACCATTATTGGCATCACTAATGACAGTGACACTCCACAACCAGCTGTGATACTAAATGTGGCACGACCAATGAAAGTTCAATGTAATTAATTACTGAATTGATAGTTTCATGACGTACATGGAACTATTGTAAAATATCACCAGTAACATCGATTAGTTAGTTAGGAGGTTCGCGGGTACCGTACCAAAACCACGGAGAAAATACGAGTTAGCAGCAGATGGACCACTTACTTCACTTCTGTGAATGGTGGTGAGGATATATGGATGTAAATATGAGTTAACTTGAACGTCGTTTATTTTAGAAATTTCATTTTGACGAGAAAGTATTCTGCCCCTTTTCATTCTGGACATTGAGCCTCGTTTACATTGCCAATAAAAGGGAATGTACCTTGTATGGCCGGTAGGGCCTTGCCTACCTCTAATATTCATGCCATCGCAAAATAATGTAACATTCAGTATTATGCCGGGTCACGTCTGAAATTTTGAATTAAATTCATATACGGGTAACATATTTCTAATATCTGAATGTGCTCTATGCAAAGCCAATGGTTGTACAGCGAGGAATGGGCGTGGTTCATCTCCTCTTATTACTTAACGATCATTAGCGTTAGCTTCATGCAAATATCGGTAAGTACTGTACATAATTATGAAGTTCGTTCATTCTACAAGGGCGCATGACTAACGGTTGTTCTTTTGTGACTATATGGCAATCAACTCATGCTTGAAAAAGTTGTCATGACATAAATCTGCATGGTTTAGGGGGATGAATTGAAATAACCTATTTCATGACCTCATGAATGAGAATATTAGCTCTGGAAGACTGTAGGGCCAAAATGTTTGAAACGTGAAAATTATATTACGCGAATGAACTGAAAATTTAATTCAACGTACTTGAATAAATTAACAAATTGCATGAAGTCACTACTCCCCATTAAAAGTTTTAACTTTTCTGGGCTACGTCCCTTTAAAAGAGCCCATCCTGACTTGTACGTATTCTAATCCATCAGAGAACGAACTTTCTACGTGCATTTGAAACAATGTTTTACTAGAGCTCTATGGACCCACATGTAGCTCAGAGTGCATGCGTTTACTAAACATTGCCTGATGTCTAATTTCTTCTCGATGTATATATCCTATGCTTAAAGGTGATATGTCATCAATATTCTCAAGTCAAGAATGAATGTTGTCAAAAATGTGATTTGAATGATATAGTGAATTTTGGACCTACGCCATGACGATATTCCTATTCAAGACCTCCGGAATATATAGTCGGTGAGCTCATTTAGTTTTAATTTACTGGGCCAACGGCTGCTTGGCTAACATCGTTAGGTATTCTCTCGTATTTGCCACCTTTCAATCGTAAGACTTCGGTATACGGTATTTGGGCAACCTTCATGCAGTGTTACATTTTAAGGGGTGTTAGTCCTGAATGTTGCGCTCACAGATCATGTTTTATTTTGCAATAAGATCTGTGGAGAGAGGTATTCTTTCGAGGGCAGTTCTATAACAATTGTAAACCTTATTTTTCTGATACCTACTTGTAAAACTTGTGTGATTAATTGCCGTGTTTATTAACATACTTATATATGATTACTTTCAATATATTCACATAATAAAAATAATAATAATAATAATAATAATAATAATAATAACAATAATAATAAAAATAATAACAATAATAATAATATTGCTATGTGTTTTACGTTCTTTTAACAAATGTGGCTTTCTGAGAAGGCGGGGTTGCACACACCATTTGTTCACTAGCAACCTGATCCAAACAAAGGGTCTCCACCATGTTTTGCGCTAGAGCACATGTTCCTTCCCTTTTAAGTTATCGGTTTGGTTTCCACAATATACAGACCATACGATTTATTTCAGAAATATTGAACTATTCGCCATTTTCTCTACTGTTGCACTGAAGTGTCGCTGATTCTGCGTCAAAGGTAGCCTAACTTCACAATGGAATGCATGTCTGCTGTACCGAAAATTGAAGCTGACAGTTCCACACCCGGATATGTGCTTCATTACTGTACTAACATTCGGAACACAGCTGTATACTCCTTTATTGCCTGCTCGAAAGAAATGTGATCACACCCAGTTATGACAGTCACCTTATCAGAACTTATCATATAATTGCGCCCTATACTGGCAACAATATCGGGATACAAAATACTCCAATGCATTAGATAGTATAGCGTGAACGCCATCATCCTGCCTGCATTGTAGAAAGTGGTGGGTGTGATGGTGTGACTGGCAGGCTATTAAAACAGCAACGTATTAAAGGTACTCTGAGCAGCGACCTGTACGTCCAGGTGGTTGAATAGACCAGAGCTGTACCCTCTTTCCACCACACCACAGACGCTATATTCCAGCAAGGCAACGCCCGATCGCACGTTGCCTGTAATATCCAAGCCATCGTTGTAGCTGAGCAGACACCATTTTGTTCCTTGGTGTTCCTGTTTGCAGATATGTCTCTGATTTAAACGACCGGCTCAAATAATTTCCCTCAGCAACTTCGACCAACGAATTGTGGACTTGGTTAGAAGCAACTGGCAGGAACTAGTTAAGAAACATGTTCATATCCAACGTCTATTTGACTCCACGCCACGAGGGTTAGGCATTGTTATTGACTTTTGTGGCGTCAGCGCAAAATACAGATGTCTCAGTAGCAATGACGTATTTTAAGGAAAATATTATTTGGAAAGTTTTCTGACAAGAAATTAAACTATTCATCAAGGAGGAGACCTTGATATTCTACGGTCTTGAGCTGACTGTCAGCGAGGTTCCTTATCCCGCGACGGTACCAGTCTCTGGGTTTTGATGCCAAGAATTTTGTGAGTCACACTTCCACCTTTTTGAAAACAACGAGCCCCTTTATCTCTGGAACCATAGGGCCAAACCTTATGACATTAATAGAGTACATTGAAAACACTTCCGTACTTACACAAAACCACACAGTGTAGCAAAAGGATAAAAATTTTAAAATATAAAAATAAAATAAAATCTGAATATTTATCTTCAAACCGTTGCCTCTCCTAAAAAGTCTAGTCCAATCTGTTAAAAACTTACACCTATTTAAAATGTAAACATTCAGAATAATTCAAGGAGATCCTTATAATACCTTTGAGAGTCTCAGAACCCCATCTATCACGGATGGGAAGAAAAGTGACCCTGAATATGGCTAAATTCAAAGTTTGAATACTGAATTTTGAGTTTTAAATTGTAATCCTATCCTTTATCATAATGTAGGTCGTTAACATAGAGCTATTTAATCCATCACATAGAGAATCCATTTCATATGCAGGAGGACATTGAAATGGGAAAGACCAGTAGAATATATGAAAATAGGCTATTAGGTCTATGCGAAAATACTTGTATGTCAAACATTGTATGTCGGACATTTCGAGGCAGTTAGATTATGTCCTACAAAGAAATAGACTTATTAGATCACTCGGAGTTCAGTACGTGTGTGTGTTTTTGTATTTATGTTTGTCAGTCTCCTTGCATCTCCCGATCATGAAAACCAAGATTAACGACGGAGGGGACCCGATGCGCTGATCACGCGTCACCCCAATACCTGCTGGCCAAATGGCTGGGCAGCGGCCGCTTGGTAGGCCTAGGCCCTTCACGGGCTGCAGTGCCAGGGGTTATTTATTTCCCTGTCTCTGTGTCCAGTGTGTTAATGTCGATAACCCCCAACCTTGAAACAGTTATGACCCATCTCATGTGCACCTGAGCTGTATCATTAGTAAGGCCGTCATCTTAACAAAAAAATGGCAGCAACCTGAATTTTCATTGCATAAGTCGGGTATCGACTGAAACAATCATCAGATCCCTACAAACCTAGTGTAACACATACCATCTTATAGGTAAAATATATTGACCACCAAGGTTAGGCCTCTCTCAGCTAATTATTTTCAATATGGTGGTGGTCTATCATTTTCAAGTATAACACAGCTTAACCAAAAGAGAATTTCTGTTTGGTGCCTCAAATATTTGACAGGATTTTGAATATATGTGACGTGGTAAATCAAAATACATATGTATGCAGTTTTCCTCTACCAGCTCCACTTTTTGGTATTGGGCACAGGTTACCACTACCTTATGACCACTTTTAGGCTCTTATTCAAAATTCTTTGTATAACTCTTGTAACCCAATAATAATTATTTTTAAACAAATCAGTATGTAATATTGATGAGCGAAACAAAACTATCTTTCCTACGCTGTATACCAAGCTAGGCTTGATGAAACTGCTTAAGAAGGCCCTTGACAAGAATTGACCATGTTTTGCGTATATAGGGCGAAAATGTATTGCGATGTGCACAGAAAAAATAAAGCTTGAATATTAATTCATAGCCCTTATATGGGAGCTCACATACGACCCTGCTCTCATAGATTCCATGAATGAAGTAGAAGAGAATGTGTGGAGGTCATTTTTCCTCGTTGTCAGAAACTTTCTGGGCAACCACAAATATGTGAAAAATGTTGAGCTAGTAAAAATCATGCTCAACATATTGAGAGCACTAAAATTTATGTTTGGCTGTGTAATAATTGATACTTTACAGAAGGTTCCAGTAGTTCAATTATTACCAGACATGGCATTCAGGAAGGTCCATATGATGGATACATGTTGCCCGATTTAAAATAACATATTGCGTGCATCTGCCATCTTGAATATCTAACATAATAAATTCCCTATTCGCCATGTAATTAAGTTCGAATTTGGAGAGTTTGTGAGAATATAGTATTGGCTAGAAGATGATGTATTCCTTAGATCGATCACGCTCAAGTGCGTGGATGTTATGTATTATGTGTGGCGTCAAAGCGTACTATTAAACCTAAAAATCAATATATGAAGATATAATTGAGCAATGGTACGAAGAGTTGTTTAAAACATTCCGTTAGAAGGGTCCTCAGCAGGGGCAGATGAACTCGTAGTTCCACCCCTTAAAACAACAATAACTAACTGACTAACTAACTAACTAGAGTCCTCAGTTACACAAGCTGCAAGGTTATCAAATTGGAAACAACGCACATCTGCCATTTTGAATAAATACAATTTTTAGCCGATATTCATTTATGAAAAAGTAGGCTTGTGATATCACCTTTAGTCTGTGTGTTTGTGCGTGTGTGTATGCGTCTGTGGGTGTGTGTGTCCACCTTATAAAATCTAAACGGACGATGTGATTTCAATGAAACTCGCTAAGTACATACTGCTGCCTCGCCCGACCTCGACTATGTCTTTCAAATTTTAATATGTTTCACCAATCCAACATGGTGGCTGCGCGAAATATTTCACTGGCATTTTATATCTCCGCAACAGTTACCGATATCACCCTGAAACATTGTACGGAGATAAAGGTCGCTTCTAGAGGTTCACATCCGGTTAAAAACCTGTTATATGCAAAACCAACATTGCGGCCAAGCCAAGTTGCGACATTAAAATTAACTTTTCTCGCGATTAAACCATCGGAGTGCAGTGAATCTTGGTACGGTAAAGGTTTACAGAAGACCTAATCTACGGGCATTTTATTATGGTCAATTGCTATCATAACGTCAAGATGGTGGCTGTGCGAAATTATAATATTACGTTTTTATTTCTTGTGTCCTAATTATGCGATGGAAGTGAACGTTTCGAAATTAATTCCACGCAATAATTCTCATTTAATGGTACATAACTCTATTCCAAATATATCTACAACAAAAAAAATCCAACACAGCGGCTGTGCGAAAGATTTTTTTCGGCATTGTATATCTCCAAAACAATTGCTGATAACACCATGAAATTGCGTATGGTGATAAAGAATATTACTGTAAGTTCACCCAAGTGATATTGTTAATCCAGCTATCTATAAAACCAACATGGCGGCCAAGCGAAGTTTAAATATTTAAATGGCAATTGCCTGCGATTTAACCATTCGAGCACATTTAAACATGGTATGGCACATAATTATACATGATTTATGCTACTGACATATAATATTAGCTAATTGCTTTAATTACCTCAGGATGGTGGCTGCGGATTTTTTTTATTATCCAAGTGAACGTTTGAATAATGAACCTAAGCATTAATCTTGTTCTAATGATACATAGGCTAACTCTATGACCTATACAGGGTGTAATTGATATAATTGAAGTCCGTTACACTGGTGATAGAAGAGACTATTCTAAGCAAATATCCTCACGAAATTTAGTCGTATCTTAGTTAGTGTAGGTGGAATTAAATCACAAAAATCGTCGGTTAATGTCTTGGAAAAGGGCTTGGACTGCGTTCCCCTCAGCAGCACAGCTGATTTCTCCCCGTCGCCCTCCCCTCCAACGCTGAGGAATGTTGACAAGAGTCTGCAGTTGAGTGACCTCCTCGGCTTGTCTGCCAATGACATTGAAATACACGAAACGAGCCTATGAACAGCTGATTCACACTTTCATGTGGAGTGGTTACATGACTAGTGATGGTGGATCTGTTTAGGATTTTGCCAGCCTCGTGGCCTATGCATAGAAAATGAAAATCCTAAAGATTTATTAAATTAATTTAAGGAACTGTTGGTCTATCTTTGTGAGAAGACAGTGCAACAACTATAACAAAAATATTATTATTATTATTATTTTTTTTTTTTTTTTTTTTTATTATTATTATTATTATTATACTAGGCTACTAAGACTACTGTATTAATAAGAGTAATAATAGAATTTTAGACACACTGACTTCTTAAATACGGGGCTACATGACCATATTGTCGCAGCCCCTAAACTATGGAACCAACCTAAGTTCTTTTAGTTTTTTTTTGGTATGTCGAGTTGCCAGACTTTTATGTACGCAGGATTTCTTGTATGTGCTATATAATCCATGGACATGATCGTATTAGATCACATTCATTTACTACATGCCTGAACGTAGTTCGCAGCCTCTTCAAGGTTAGCACTCTACCACTAGAGTGACTCTCATTATTATTATTAGACTATTAATATTATTATTATTATTATTATCATCATCATCATCTACATGTGGTGCTAGTATTGAGGCAGCTTACCATCACCGGCCAATATGCAAGTCGGGGCGTGATGGCGCAGCGGTCCAGCTGTTGGCCTCTCACCCCGGCGGACCGGGTTTGATTCCTGGTCAATGCATGTGAGATTTTCGAAGTGAAATGCCATGTCCTGTGGTTCGGATTCCACATAAAAAGGAGGTCCAGTAGCTCATGATCACGATATTTTCGGTCATGTAAAACCACAAGCTTCCTTACTTCCCACCATTGGCAGCCACAAGATGATTTCCCGTAGCATCCCACGAGCCCAAAGTTGGAATGTCCCTTCATAAGACCACGGCTGCTTTCTTTCCTACCATCGCGGTGTAGGCATGCGCATGTAATCGTGCACCCCGATCGCAGCAAGTCCAGTGATTGGAGGACCAACTCAGCACCGACAGTGGTTATCCTGAGTTTGGAGTTCCCTGGATTCTTCCACGCGCTTTCCAAGCACATGCCGGGATAGTATAGTACTTGGAGTCCCGGCGCACCAACCTCATTCACGACCCTAATAACTACAGCTACACATAATACTACAGTCACCACAGAAACACAGTTTATCAGACAAATCCAACACTCACCAAACTACACGGGACTGATAAACAAATGTCCCAAGCCCCTAAAATGAATTAACAACAACCATCACAAAAAGCTTGCAAGTCTCTTCCATCAACATTGTTATCAAACATACTTATTTACTGAACGTCCTAAACAATTGGAACCCTACTTAAAAATAAATAACATTCAGTGTAAGATATAATCTCTTTTAATGCGTATAATAATAATAACACTAATAATAATAATAATAATATGTTGTTGGACACACTATTTTTAATTTTTGCGGGGATGTCGAGATTCCGGAATGTTGTGTTCAAATAATTTCATGTACGTGCCATTACATCCATCGGCATTAGGCTGTCGTATTTGTTCACCTTCATGTATTACATGACTCAGACTAGATCGAACCCTCGAGAAGGATAGCACGCTAATACCTGAGCGCCCAGCCTTACTATCACTTAATTATTAGTATTGTTTTACACAGTACATAATTACAACACATTGCTGGTACTGCCCCCAAAAATTGAATTATTTTGGGACAAATAGGGAGTATTTTCCGTCCTCATGATAAAACCAGCAAATATAATTCCTGAAAGTGTGACACAAGACAGTCGTGTTACAAGCTCGAGGCAGTGGGAGAGCCCGATCACGTGATATATTGCACAATAGACGCTTCTAGAAGGTTTAAATCGGCATAGCAACAGTGATTTAGCCATAAAATATTATAAATATTGTTATAAATTATGCTATTGGATCATAGCCCAGAGCCAATGAGAAGAGGTCTTATTGAAGACGGGATTAACTTCAACTACATAATTTGGTGAAATTATGCATTTAGGCCCTTAGAAGAAGATTTTCTTAATTGGTAATGAAGAGAACATTAAAAGAAAATATTTCTGATACTTAAAAAACCGCAGAACGGTTAATCTACGCAGTAATAAGCATTAGTAATCTACGCGCTAAAAATATGTTGGGAGATTGATATGGAGGCCAAAATTTCGACTTGGAGAGGGAGATCCAAGGATCGAGGTTCTTATTCCAGCAGTCTTTGAAGAGTGAGGAAGTGTTTTATTGGGTTAACGGAGATCCCAAAGCTTTGACCGAGTGCGGCGATTATCGACTCGTGGAGACGCTAGGTTAGCAGGGTAGAACATTGGAGATTACCCCACTAGCTTTCTAAGCGAAGTTGAGAGGAATATTGAAAGTAGAATATCTCATATATATTTGAAACTATACATCAGCCAAGTAAAAAGATAGAAAGTACTGGCCGAATACTACATTTTATTGAAAGTAGAGCGTTCTAAGTCACACCATTTCGACGAAATAAGCCTGTTAAGACAGTTTTTCAAAAGTGTTGGAAATAAAAGCTGAATATCATTTTAGTTGTAACGTGAAGTTGGCGAACGCAGTTCAAGTGAACAGTAGCGGACAACTTTAACATTGGCGCAGCAAACAAACATTATCATAATGACTATCATTATTCCTCGATTAGTTTCATTCGACATTGTTAACATTGCTGAAATGATGAACTAAATAGTCATGAGCCAGAGACATATTTAATGCAGAATTAAGGTACAACAATGGAGCTTCGATAGACAACGTTTTGCAGAATACAGACGTAGTGTATTTTCCACCTTGTAACATTTTCGTCAGCCTACGAACACTAATGTAACATCAATTAGCAATGGAAATAATTAATTCACCATCTACATGAATATTTCTATACATTATTATTCAACGATGATGCTGATATATTCGCGACGGAGAATGAAGATTCTACAAAAGATGATTGTCAAGATGCTAGGGTATCCCAGCAACAACAGAAGAATTTGCCAGTAGGATGTCGTTCGAGCCCAGACGGAGGTTAGTGAATACCGGAAAGGGAACGTTTTCCTATCTCGGAGGTCGCAGGTCCGAGGTTCGAATGGAGATCCATCTCAGTATCTTGAACTGAGGAAACACCTAAAGTATTGCGTAAATACTTACCCAGATCTTCAAGATATCGTCCAAATAAGGTAGCGTTGTCATTTACTTATAGTATAGAGCTTGATTAGTGACATTCTGAGCCGACGTTCTTACTCCATATTTCACATTTTATGTATTTCAGTGTTCTCATGTATTTTACACTTCAGATGTCTGTTAAGAATTTTATGCTTCAAGATTATTAGAGATGATTGCCTTTCATCTATTTTTCAAATTTATTCTACGGATCAGTTGTTGAACTGACATTAAAATTTTTGTTTGAGGAATCATATTGCTTCATAGAAGACGAGTCGTTTCGTCTATCGAATTATAATGTTATTTGAACCAAGAATTCAAACATTGTGTCATAGTTGCAAATTAAATTCTTTTAAATTTAATTTGAGCACTTTAATGTAAGAACTTCAACTTCAAGAGCAGAAGAAACATCGAATGATCTCGTCATATCATTATTGTACATAAATTTTCGGCGATCTAGGAAATACTAGTCGTTTGATAAGACCGAAGTCTTAATCCCTGTAGACATCCTTTGTGTAGAGTGGAAATACATTACGAAATAGACAAACCATTTCATTATTTGTAAAGCTGAAGGCTTTGTTCATTTAATTGAGAGGAAATATCTTTTGATAGAAGATTATTCCAATCTTTGGCTAGAAATTCAAAGCTAGTTTATCCCAGTCAAGATTGAATTCTATTTGACACTATAAATAACATGTGTGATATTTTACACTATTTGTGTAATATCACGTCATAATGTAGACCTGATATTGCATCGACATGCAATTTAAAGCTTGATAAGTGAGGCGAGACAGAAGTATTATTTTTATTATATATATATTTGTGACAGACGAGTTAACAGTTAATTATATTTTTGTGTAATAAACTTTAGGAGGTCAATCACGACAGTCTAATATCGTTCATTATTATTGGAAGTTTCGTTTGAAGAACTGAAGGATGTATAATAGTAGATCAGTAGTCATGTGTAACGACACTGAGGTTCATGCCGTTATTTGAGAGAAGATCCTACAGAAGAAATGATAATAACAATTAATCCGTTTTTGGTTATTTTTAACATAGTGTATGATAATTTTTTAAGCCATATATACTGTTATATGAGGATTTGTAGAGCTATGGTGAGCTCGTGCGAAGGAGGTTCCGCATTTTAAAGGAAGTCAAAGAATTATTGTTCTTTGACAAGAAAAGGCATGGATAAGAGTCGTTGTATACAAGAAGACCAGTTCTTGTGAAATAACGTTTTAGCTGTGTTGACAGAAGGGTTTAAGCGGAAAGCAATTAGAGAACGATTGTCTACTCATGTCATTGATACTATTATTAAACTTTATTAAACCCGGAGTTGAGTAAATACGTACAGTTAACCTTTGTCAGTCGACTGTATTAGATCTACAATGTAATGAAACCTATATAAGACGATGTGTGATCAGTATATGAAGCTAAAGAGTGTTGGAAAATGTTTATGTGGAGAAACATTGTAAATAACTAATTGCAAGTTGTATAGTAACAGAGAATCCAGAATCTCGAAGGTAACGTGTTAGCAACGTTAAATATTGTCTATTATTATGGACAAATTACTTGTAAATACTTCCCAGTAATGATTTAATTATTTAAATAATTTTTAATAGGATTAATTAATAGAATGTTTTTGGAATAGAGTGTTTTTGTGAGCGAATGTTTTTGTATGGATGATTGCCACCTGTTAAGAATGACTGTTCAACCTAGTCGGTCTAGAACGATTACGGAGTATGAATGAAAGTGTGTATTAAAATTTTAGTATGATTGGTAGAGAATTGTTTAAGTTATGAGCGTTTTTACAATGGCAGAATGTAACTTTTATTCGAGGCTTTTAGACGCGAGCCAGACAGCAATGATACAAGCAAACGTGGACAGAAAGATGAACCGTTAGCAGTCGAGGTCATGTTATTATATAATGTGAAGCCAGATGGTCAGCCACTGCCTTGTAAATGGAACAGTTTTATAGCGTAGCACTATGCTAGCGTTCATTGATGAATCAGGCTAACGCAGGTGCATTTCTAGACGCGTGGCAGAAGAGGTAACCAGTTGTAAGGAATATTATGAATGCAGGAGCCTCTGTTAAACGTTTTCTTCATGTACAGTAGGCCTAGTTATTACAAAAGTTTTATGCTTGTAATTTATACACACTAATTGCAGTAGGATGTGTAGTGGAAGAGAAGTGTGTATGATTGTATGGTTATTTTTTGTTATTTAGAATAGTTTATTGTTATTTTTGTTTATAATAGATTAGTTTACACTTGTAATAAATTTACACAGTTCGTTGTCTTTCCTCGTTGACGTGTGATTCATTATAAATATTAGGATTACAATATTTCGGATGTATTGTAGGCGAAGCTGATTTCCCTTTCACCGAGACACGTATGTAAAGGTAAGTGTTCCCCGTGTAGTTTGTTGTTTTTTCACAATATTCTTGTAACTGTTGTATGTAAATACCTAAATACCACGTTGAAGCGATTTCTAATGAAGTAATTTGCTGGTGCTGTTAGAAATACGCAATCCAGCTGGGGCTATGGATATTCCAATTGGCTACTTTCCGGATTTACGGGTACAGTACATCACTACATAACTAGGCTATACGGGATCAGGGAACCAAAATATTGTTACTGAAACAGCCACTTCTAAGCTGGAAAGTCGAAATCGCTACCCATGAATTTCCAGACGATTAGGGTTGTTGAGAGAACTAACTACTGCCTTCTGCATTAGTTTGTCCATTTGAGTATCCACAACCAGTTCTTTAAGGTCTTGGAGCAAGGTACTTGGGATCACGCCCGTATTTGAGACAATGATAGGTATGGTCTTTACCCGTTCTAAATGCAATTGCCTTTTGATAGGGCCAACCAAATCGCTATATTTGCTTTAATGTTAGTATTGTTATTATTAAAAATAATAAATGACCCCTGGCACTACAGCCCGTGAAGGGCCTAGGCCTACCAAGCGACCGCTGCCCAGCCACTTGCCCTTCTGATATTGGGGTGACGCGTGATTAGCGCTTCGGATTCCTTCGGCCGTTAATCTTGGTTTTCGTGATCGGGACGCTGTCTCACTGTCAGACAGCTACTCAATTGTCCTCACGAGGCAGAGTGCACCCCGTTCCTGCCCTCACGTCAGTTTCTAAAATCCCTGACGGAGCCGGGTATCGAACCCAGAGCCTCCGGATGAGAGGCAGGCGCACTACCCCAACACCACAAGGCCGGCTATTATTATTATTATTATCATTATAATTATTATTATTATTATTATTATTATCATTATTGTTACTATGTACTGAACCCGAGGGGGTCAGGCTGACTGGTATCGAACGTGGATTTCGGAGATAAGTTGAGCTCAGAATGAAGGTTCCACCAGGGAACGAACCCGAGATCTGTTGAGGGAGTTTCGTTGTAAAAAAACCCTAGAGGAAATTACATATTTAATCACTGGTGTGATATCAATTGATACTGACATTATTTATTAAAATAATGCAGGGGAAATGAGTGGAATACAGCATTATTGGGCTGTATGGAGCATGCTACTATGCATTTGAACACAGAAGTTGGAGAGTTTGACATTTTACTAATGGCCCCAGAATTGTGGGAGGAGACTCTTGGAGCCGTGTCACTCTCGCCGACCTACTTATGTCGTCTGGAACGGGTCAGGGGGTGAAATAATGACCCAGTTCTTCCCCGTTTGAGAATAGGAACGAGAGTGGAATGGGGAGATCCCAATGAAAATCATTGATTACTCGTGATTGGAGCAACGCAATGACATGAGAGTTGCACACAGGTGAATCTTTAGCCAGGAGGCTAATTATAGATCCATTAAACTGTGAAATCAAGGCATATTTAATGGACCGCGCATGAACACAGGACTATTGGTGTTCGCGGCGTGACCTGACTATGTCGCCGGGGATTTTTAAGCAACGCCGCGTACCCACGCCATGGCAAAGGCAATTATTATTGATTAATTGGCCGATCGATCCTCGAGCAGGCATTCAGTTTTGTGACCAGCGAGGAAAAAGGAACAATATGAGTATTATTCCAAGACCAGAATCATCCTGGGAGAGGAGATGAATCTGCGAGGGAATTCTGGATCTACTTTTTCTTGTGAAACGAATATAAGGGGTGGACCCTTGGCAGAGTACAGTGGTTGTTGTACCAGAACCTAGCGCGGAGCGTATGTCGCCCGACACCAGGGAAAGAAGCGCGCACAAAGACTTAAACATTTTAGTGGTAATCAGTATATTCGTCGTGCAGTGTAATGCACCAAGTGATAATATAATCATGCATGGTCATGAAGTAAGAATGAATACGGTAATCAACAAACTTTATTATGCGAAAGGCGTGTTACCGAAGTCAAGGAGGGAGGCTCGGACTTCAGTTTGGGAAGCCGTGCAGTAAAACTGTTATATACTTTTTATTAAGGACAGTCGTGCCGTATGTGTATAGTCGGCAGTACGAGCAATTGTTAGTGTTCACATAGGAAGTACCGTGTGATATACTAAGCAGAACTGTTGAAAGTAATAATTTGTGTAAATATAATGTACAATGTTGAGCGCAGTGTATACAATAGTGATTGGTTATACATATCTTAATATGCCGGACTGCGCCGGGATAAAATTTATGATGCGATTGGTGAAATGCCATAAGTATACCAATAATTAACGTTCATGACGATATGTAAGCATATTCATGCCAAATCAGGAAGGTTATCGAGGGATAATCGATCGACAGTTGGTGAATCCGTAGGCAGATGATCGAGACTTTTAATCAGGAGGTAGTAGGAGCATGGAGGAGTCCGTCAGCACCTGCAATTCTTATATCTTGCCAGGAAATTTCAACCAGTCAGGAATATAAATTGTGACGTGTGTTTGTGTAGTGATCTTATGTAAAATATCTTTTAAATTAATATTATAACAAGTGTTATAAAGTGTTTATGTGGAAGGAAGCAATAGCTTCAGCATAGAAATGAAAAGTGTCGTGTGGTTTGTGAAGCAAATGTCATATAAAATGTGTATTATCGGTGTGGAAATGCCTCGCTAATTATGCAAATGGCAGGCGAGACTGGAAGATATGGGTGGTTGGAGCCACCTGGATAAGCCTATGTAAGTACCCCACAAATCATGATGTTATAGAAGTTATAGCCACTGCATGTAATGTGATTTCAGGATTATAAAATGTGCCAGTAAGAATCAGTATTAGGAGGTAAACCCTCAAGTGTTTATGGTTGTTTTGATTTCAGTAGAGTTGAGATGTTTTTATACATCAGTGAGTGGATTAATCGTTACCATTATTAATAAAATGGCAAATCAGTTATGTAAAACTTAACGTAACGAACACGGATGTTCGATATTTAAAATGGTTACGTTGTGTCGGGTTATGGTAATTTATGTCAGTAATAATAATAATAATAATGAAAGGTAGAAATGGAAACATCGGGATAAAATGTTGTAAGCAAGAAATATTTACGCTAATTGGATTATTTATCGATCCAAGCAGTAGATAATACATTAAGGGATGAGAAAAGAGTTGATATCAGATTATATTGTATTAATGGGAATATAATTATGCAAGGAAATGGAAGAGCTTAATAGTGAATTGAATTTGTAGCTTGTGAATAAGCTTGTAGAGTAATTGATAGATTTATCTTAATAATTAAAGGACGAGAGCATCAGGTTATGGAGCCAGGTAATCTGTTCGACGTGTAAAGTCTCGTATAGCCTTGGACGTACAGAGATATTTAATTTATGCCAGAGTGTATTTAGTGTGGTACCCTAACTCTGATGATGGATATGAAATGTTCCGGGTTCGAATCCTGTGGTAGGTGAGGGGAGAACAATGGAAACCTCTGCACCATACCGGATCGACCGAGAACTTGTTATTGAATGATTCGGCTCTTGTGAAGCGAATCTTATTGACGGCAGCTGCTGACTGACCGTAGCATTTGGTAAGATACCGGCTACCCAACTAGACCTGTGTTTGATGAATCTCGTGCCTTCATATAATGAAACGGACCTATTGAGGCCAGTTATTAATATCCTAAGGTTAGGAATAAATATTTAAGCTCGTCCAGAACCTATTGCATACCATTCAGTTTAGATCATATGGGATATGTGCATCTTTGAGAATGCACTATTGTATTAAGAATCGTGCTACTGCTTGGGGGATGAAAGCCAGGAATCAGGAAGCGAGGGACGGTTCACGTGCTGTGACCACCTCACTCCATTCCATTGTATGCGAGCAGCTCAAAGGGGCTGAGTTGTAAAACGAACCGTGAAGGTTAACGTTTTGAAAGGACAGATTTGAGACCTTGCTTGTAGTGAAAGGAAGCATTGTTATTTTGTGTAATGAATGTGTGTGGTTTACAAACACATTGGTAATCATAGATCACCCTGATGATTAAAAATTTTAGCAATCTTACGAATGGTTGGAAGTTGCATTTTGTACTGACACTGACACGAATTTACGAAGTTGGGCACTAGACGCCACAGGCTACGCTCGCAAGGGTAGCTTAATAATACCATCTGACACAGCGATAACCGAAGTTGGAATTGAAATCACAACGGCATGCAGTGGAACTATAAAAAGAGGGAAGCGGAGGGGTAGATTTACATAATTGTGGAGTTGCAGGTAGATTTGTAGTGCAACCCATGAATTGGCTAATGCATGATAAAGCATTTGGTGGAGAGAGAGAGACAAAAACAAAAACGGTACACATGATGTAAATTAAGATGTGTTGTAAGAAACAAGTAATTTTGTAAATTAAAAGAAGTCACACAAGGTGGCATGAGTGTAAGAGCACAGTTTTGTGAAAGTTACATGTGCATCAGCGCACTAGAGTAAATTTTGAAGGCAACCTAAGGGTAAAGGATTGAATAATGATATGGATTTAATTTGATAAAATGTGTGAATAATTAGTGGATTGTGGGAGTAACTTTGTTTTGTTTGTGTATTATATGTGTTGGGATTGTGTTCTTTTTATGTTTGAAGCCATGATTTTATGCTGAATTAAAGTCTTTAGAATAGAGTTGTGCTTTTTCATTGTAGAGTTGATACCTTTTAGTCTCAAATCAAAAATATGCAACTGCTCAGTGGGAGAACGGTACACGCCGAGACCTGAAGCTAGCTGGAGGCAGAAGCATGTTTTCCATGGAAAGTACTCACATGGGTACAGTACATGTGGTACCATACTAGTATTATATCTTGGAAGTAGTTTTCCATGGTTTCCCACTTCTACCCCAGGCAAATGCTGGGATGGTTCCTAACTAAATTCCACGGCCGCCTCCTTCCCAATCCTCACCTGAATTACAATTACCCACATTACTAAACAAACCACAAAAACACAGGTTACCAGACAAATCCTACCCACAGCCAACCACATGGGGCTAAATGACCAAAATTGCCAAGCCTCTCAGACAAAACATCAAGTATTTTCCTTCCGTCTTAAATGCTAGTTCTGAACAGAATACGGCATATCCGAATTTTGACACACTGTATTTCATTAACATGCCGGACGGCAATGACTCACCATGGCTGATTATCAAGACAAATGTGTGAGTTTCCAAATCCTTTGAAACACAAAAACATTATGGCGGCCAAGTGATTTTCAAATATTCAAATTAACATTTCTAGCATTCTAATCACAGAAACTTGCCACAGCGAATTATTGTTCCTAGCTTAGTGTAGAGACATCTAAAGATGTTCAATTGTTTTCAGAAATTCATGAATGGGTCTTTTCGAAATTTTATTTTTTATTTTTCATATCTTACACAGGCGATTCGTATGATGAGCTATGTTAATAATCGTTATATAAGGACATAAAATTCTGTAGCTTACTTTTATATTCATAGAAGCCGAGTATTTGTTTTTGTTCTCAAGATTAGTACCTTCGGTTCGTCACAGAAACATGCCACCTCGCGGGAAGTGCCTTAATCAACGATATTGAAACTATCTATTCTAGCTCATAACTTCTCATTGTAATGGTTTAGGTGAAGACATAGGTTTTGAACCAAATACATTTTAGCAAGGCTTCATAACGTAACAGAATTGTCAAAAATAACGAATTAATTTGTGTTACCTTACTGCTTCCGTACCCCCCCCCCCCCCAAAATAGGGTCTATGAATAACGTTTCTTGTGTGGCAACGAAATAAGGGGTTATAATTTCCCGGGTTTGTGGTATTAACGTTATCACCAGCAGAGGAAAAGATTCCGTTATTTTAAAATGCGTTCCCGTTAATAACGTCATAAGTCTAGTAACGGTATGAAAGCGATTTTAACCCACTGCATGCCATCAATAACGTTATTCAGGCAGAGTGATCGATTCAGTTGTTTCAAAATGCAAAGCTACTAATAACGTTATAAGCCTAGTAATGGTATACGAGCCATTTTCACCAGCTATTCGATATCAATAACGTTATTCAGGGCAGAAAAATTAATTCCATTATTTAGAAATGTGAACACACCAATAACGTTATAAGCTTAGTAACGGTACACGAGCAATTTTTACGAGCTTTGCGCTGTCAATAACTGTATTCAGGGCAGAAAAATAATTCCGATATTTAGAAATGCCACCCCACCAATAACGTTGTAAGCTTAGTAACGGTATACGAGCAAATTTTACCATCTCTACGCTATGATTAACTTTATTCAGGGCAGAAAAAATAAATCTGTTATTTAGAAATACGAACCCACCAACAACGTTATAAGTCTACTAACGTTATACGAGCGATTTTTACCAGCTCTATGCTATCAATAACGTTATTCTAAGCGGAGAAATTGATTATGTTCTTTCAGAAAAGATTCTTGGCAATAACGTTATGGAGGTGTATATTTCCCTCTACCCGGACAAGTATGGAAGGTGACCGTGAACTGACAATGCGTGATTCGTGTTCGCCTCGCAGCGTGGATGCTAGTGCGCAGATCTACGAACCATGAGGTCCAGAGTTCACTTCTCACATCTGCAAGCAGCAGGTTTGGCTTGTTCCTTACCTGTGACGAGTAATGATAGCAAGATGTTTATGTGCCACCGTGGACATTTTTGCACTTTGTCTCTCACGCGGTTTTCTCAAATCTGTAGTTTCAATGCTTAGGATAAGAATGGAATTCGTACAGTAAATCAATGGGAAATTTGTTTATTTCTTATTAATGAAACTTGGAGCTCATGTTGTACATAAACAATCAAATTTTAGCAAGAAGTAATTGCGGCTGTGAAACCGCTAATTAAAACTGTCTTGCAACAACTCTTTTTGGTTTCACAAGGGGAGAAAACTAAAACTTAAAGCACCGTTAATTATTTATTCATTTGGTTATTTTACGTAGCTATCAACAGCGAGGTATTACAGCACCGTAGTGCGGTACTTTTCGGCTATATTATTTTTTTAATTTGCGAAGTCCGCTTGGACATTTCACTGCTTCCCTCCTCCCCCCTCGTGGACAAGAGCTGACATAGTTTTGAGCAGGATTTTATATTAGTGACGTTCGTCCTATCCTACACGCTTTTGGTGCAAGAAGCTGAAAACTAAGATACTAAGTTATATTTCCAAATACTAATCAAATGTCGAGTAGTACACGTTCTACCTATCCATCTCGCTACCCTTCTCGAGCAGCGTAATTGCATACCACACAAGTGTACAATGCTGGTTATCTAACTGTAGACGACAAGTACATTGGGGGGGGGGGGGGGGAATGTCCGACTGGAAAACTGACAAACCGAGTCAGTTATGTTTTGGTTATTGCCTTTTGATATGATTTCATGGACGCGTCGAATATTTAGGAAAGATGACATTCCCATAAATTTTGGACTAGTACCGGGTACTTGTACCTGTTCGAACCCCATAGATATACGCATACATCTTTTTGAAATACGCATATTTTTAAAGAGTGTTTTCTCTGATCTTTCAGACGCGTCTATGGACGACGATATTTCGACGATATTTACACGAATTTTAGACTGTATCAGGTACGACTGTTGTAAGCAATAACTGCAGCATTTCAAATGAAAACTGTTCAAAGTCGACCATCAAAACCATTGAGAGCTATTCCGTTGACATCTAGAGATAGTTGCGCACACACGGTAGTTTACAAGCTTATACAGAGAGTCCAGTTTGTATGTATCGGAGACCCTCACTAGCCCGCTCGCCCGCGGCGCGAGCCTGTCTCCCGCCACGCACTTTGCCGTTATGCGGCGCTCGCGCGCGCAGCACTGAGTCATTGAGTATAGGAATTTGTACAGGCTCGCGCCGCGGGCGAGCGGGCTAGCGAAGGTCTCCGATACATACAAATTGGACTCTCTGTATTAAGTTTCACTGCGCGTGCTCTCTTAAAATGTTTCAGGGAAAATGTTTCTGAAATCTTCAGTGAAATGCTTTTTAATTGACCTTCGGTGGAAATACACTGGTGTACAGTGGTCCTGGTTCGGTCACTGAGACATCAATGCGTTAGTCGATGATTCTAAAGTGAAACATTCCGTGAGAGTATCAGTGATATTTTATGCAGCGCTAAACTGCATGTGTGTTTATTGCCATATCCTTGACCAAGTTATCAACATTAGCTCAATGGAAACAATATGGTCTGCTTTCCAGTTCGATTCCATGAATGTGACCACAGATCAAAGTTCCAACCCTGCCTGGGGCAACGTGATACACTTTTATTTTTTCCCAGTCTTATACTTTACCAAATTGATTATTAAGGCTTGTACATCTCGTTAAACATGGTTATTTTTTACTATTATCGTTAGTTTACTGGAAAATCGGATAAATAAACCCGGGAAAGGCGAGTAAACTCTCACTGAAAACTTCAGTGGATTTTCACTGCTGGAAAGGTCAGTGGATATTCACTGTAATTTTCAATGAAGTTCCACTGAACGTCATAACTGTGGACTTCAGTGATTTATATGGCCTTTAAGCCACTGATATAAATCAGTATCTGAATAACTTTATTAGTACGCATTGCACGATTAAGGTGATCTTTTTTACGAGCGAAGATTTTAATTAACGTCCTTTCTGGCGGGCGCTACTTTGTTGTTCCTACCATAATCGATATCCGAATAATAGTCCAATTAACGGTATTAAGGGATATTTTTTCGACAGACGTATTCAAGTTACAATATTTCTGGCAACACTACATTTCGTTGCTGCGATAACCGCTATCCGAATATCGTTATTAGTTCGAATAACGGTATTGGGGGAATATATTTGGAGAGATCTATTCAAATAACGTTATTTCTAGTGCGCACTACAATTTCGTTCCTGAGATAACCGATATCCAAATAACGTTATTAGTCCGAATAACGGTATTGGGGGAATATTTTTGGAGATATCTATTCAAATAACGTTATTTCTAGTGAGCATCACAATTTCGTTCCTGAGATAACCGATATCTGAATAACGTTATTAGTCCTAATAACGGTATTGGGGAATATTTTTCGAGATACTGTATGTATTCCTATAACGTTATTTCAGGCGTGCACTACCATTTCGGTCCTAAGATAACCCTTATTCGAATAACGTTATGAGTCAGAATAACGATATTAGGAGATTTTTCGAGATATGTATTCCAATAACGTTATTTTAGGCAGGCACTACTATATCGATTCTACGATTACCGATATCCGAATAACGTTATTAGTCCAAATAACTGTATTAGCAGATATTTATCGAGAGACTTATTCAATTAACGTTATTTCTGTCAGACAATGCTATTTCGTTTGTACGATAACCAATATCAGAATATCGTTATAAAGGCCAATAACGTTACCAAGCGATACAAATGACGTCCCGATATGAGACGTAACGACCACAATGTGACCAAGACTCATTTTGTTACATAATTTAACCAAACTACCATTTTCCTTATGTTAAGTATTGAAGCCTTGCAATTTAGTATAGGTGTGTCATATGGTAAATTGTTTTGACAGGCAGGAGAGTTTTAATGATCAAGACCAGTGGGATATATGAACATAGGCCATTTAGTTCTTCACGGAACTACGCCTTGTTAAATTGGTTATTTATCATCGAAGATCTCGAAGCTTGGGAAAGTGATAATTTTCTTTAGGAAATAAACACTGCTGAAGAAACACATGCATATTGCATGCATAAGTCATTACTGAACTGTTATGTGGGGAAGTTGACCTCGCAGTTCCAAATTTTGAAATAAAAATTATCTTCATCCTCATCACGAATTGTTATGTGTATAGTGAATTCTGGATTCCCGTGAACTCTGCGTCGGGCTTACTTGAAGTGGCTTCCAATAATTTTCCATTTTTACCTCAAAGCAAAAGCTAAGACAGTACATCATAGTCTAATAGTTTGTACTTATTTATTTATATTCATTCATTTTAGGTCTCATTAACTCAGCTAATGATGTTAACCTCATAAAGAGCAACTATCATGAAAGGACATTCAACATATAGAGATTCAAATTCCATAAAATAAGCAGCGTATCCAAGCACATTCTCTTTACAAGGCTACAACGACGAGCTTTATGTATTGACATGTGACCCGCTGCCATGCTGAGTGTAACATGCACAGATTTTTCCTTAGCATCCTCCATGCAAAAGTCGGTATTGTACTTTATTTCTAGTACCATGGCGCCTATCCTAAAACATAGAGCCTAATAAATAATGCCATACACACTGCTACTGTCAACACCAAAGACATACATTAGCAGACAAAATCAGTAGGCAGTCAAGTACGTGGGGATAATGTCCAAATTAGGTGCAATACATGATTTAATACAAACAACATAAAACCTATAAAAACTATCTGCTTTAGCAAGAGAAGTAGGATGAGCATTTAATCATGTACCGTCCATATATTATAATGTGTTTTCCTGCCATATTAGCTTATAGAGCTGATCAAGTGGCTTGGGAGTGACTTACTACATACACGTACTGACTTTCGGTCACTTCCCCCTCCTCGTTATCTTGAGGGAAGAGCAGTTTGATGAAAGAAGGGAAGGAGTAATTAAGCGCTCTAGACGGAAGACCCTCTTCGCAGAACGTGATTGGATTTTTAAGTCGATGAGACTTAAACTTGTAAGAGAATTATATCTTCCAATGGTTTAATCACAACAAATTCCATTTCTCTTTTCCTCTGGTGACAATGGAATTTATATCGCTGTATTAAGTCTACGGAAGATATTTTTCACGTGTGGTTGCTTCAAAGTCGATAATCGAATAGCTGAGAGTAGTGATACTGTGGATATACTAAATAGTGTCATGGCCAACGCACGCAATCTTACTCTTGAATTGAGGCTTTTAAAATGATAATTTATTGGTTATTGACTGTTAATAATTCATTATTTGTTTATTACTATTATTATTATTATTATAGTTATTATTATTATTATTATTATTTAGATATTTCTTTAATTTCTTTCCCTTAAGTAGTTAGTATTATTTATTATTAATATTTTTTCTTCATTCTTTTTTTTTAATTCAACAAAAGGACCCAAAACTAGTAGGTCATCTACTAGAGGTTATCGGGAGCTATTTATTAAGGAAAAATGTGTAAGTTTCGTTTAACTCGGGATTACATTTCCTTTACTGTCAATTATTTATTTTTAGATTTAGAGAAGAAACCAAACTACGAGGTTATTATCCCAAGACTTATCAAACTAATAATCGTAGAAACTCAAACATGGATTCAAATGAATTCATGTAATATTTTGTGTTTTCATAATCTTTTATTTTTAGATTTTGTCAACCGACTTACCACTAGGTTACTGACCCGAGATTTTTTTCCAATTTTTTAAAATATTTATTTAATTATTTAATTATTTAATTCCCATAAACGCCTAGCGTTACCATATGGTAACGCATTACCGGTCATTGAATGTAGGCCTATTGCTCTACATGACCTTTTCCAGTTAAATATATACGAATTTCACGCTTATATGATCACGGACTGTCTATTGATTCATTTCCCGTCACTAGTCGCTAGGGAATGTCTTAGGTGATGTCGCAACAATTGGGTGCATTTCGTGATTTGTTTCTCACGTCGTGTCGTGACGGCATGCCGCAATAGGTGTGGTATGCTAAATTATTGCGTAAAAGGGAGGTAGTTTACTTTGTGTTCAGGATTATTGTAGTAAACATATCTAATTTATAATTCAGTAACATATCTTACGTGTTTCTTTATACCTGCTCATGCCCGGGACTAATTTTCCCAGCTAGGCGGATACATGGTCAGTGGTAAGGCAAGATATTTTCTGTAGCACATTCATATGAAATGAGTTAGAATACTTTTCATGTATTTATACACAAAACGTTTTTACATATACAGATCATTAATCAGTGCATGCCTTGATATAATAGGTTTTATGTCACCGTAGCATATTTTTATGCCAGTACCGTATTCAAGACCATACCTTTGCCGAGACATCTGGCGTTTCGGAAAATACAATACGAGAATTATTTCTCTTATTTCAGAGGTCTAGACGGCTGCGTGGCTCAGCGGCAACGTTCTCATTTGCTGTACCCAAGCTTGCAGGATCGAATCCTGGTGCAGTAAGCTGGCATTTGAGGGTGCGCAAATGCGAGGGATTCGTGTCAGTGGATTTACTGGCACGTAAAAGATCCCCTTCGGGGTAAAATTCCGGCACCCCGGCGTCTCTAAAAGCCAGAATATTTAAATGGACGTAAATCCAATAACATAATTATTATCAGAGGTCTGACCTTGGAGGAAATATTGCAGGAAGTGGAAAAGGAGTAATGACGACATGATAATTGCTCGTTGGCATGAAAACAGCACTGTAACTGTTGCCTCTACGACTCTCCCCGTTTTTCCCCTCGACCAGGTCAAAAGGTTCTCTCCGGAAGAAAAAAAAATGTGGCAATAAGAAACAAAAATTTGGTGGTGGGCCATATTTTCTTGAGATTTTGACGAAAGTCTCCAAAACGCATGTTACCTCAGTACTATGTTACGGCTAAGGACAACTCAACTGAAGTTCAAGAGGGAAGTGGCGCAATTCTACGTGAAATCATACGACGTAGAACCACGCGGAGCCAGGCGGCCGTCAACAGCACGTGCAGGAGAGGCTCGCGACATTGAAGACTTGCGATATGATGGAAGTGATCATCTGGTCATCAAAGTCCCAGGAAATAAGCGGAGGCGGTGTGCCGGTGAATTGTGTGTAAGCAGTTTCCGCACTGGATGTTGTAAATGTGATGTGGGGACTATGCATACCGTGCTTCTTGCGTTCCGCACTAAGTAACTAGTCACATGACTATATGATTGAAGGTCCAAAAGTGTCAAAATACTTGCTCATTGCTTTTTAAAGTGTAATATTATCAAATAAGTACTTAGCAACAAACATGAACTTGGTACATTATTGTATTTACAAATCACCATTCAGAATACGCAGTAAGGGTTTTGACAACTCAAGCGCCCAGCGTTACATATATGTAACGTCCTGTATTTCTGGAACTTAAGATGCCACCTTCGTAAAATATGGTTTTAGCAGCTTAATAACTCCCTATGATATGATTTATTAATAAAAAAGCAAAATTTTCAAAAACTATTAAATCGGGCGTTCATGGTTTTTGACTTGGGTTTCCGAAACCGTTAATTTGATAATGTTATACAACAGCTTCAACGGAAAAAGCATAAACTATTTATTACTACAGCAAGTCTTTTTTATTATTATTTTAAGAAACGACCTAACTAGAAATAAGAAATTTGAGTTTTTAACTCTTTTTAAATGGTAAACGTTCATTGTGGGGTTTGAAGCCATTTTTAAGTGTTGCCTTAGTGAACAAAAGTTTGGTGCTTTTCAGTAGGTCAACACGAATGTACCCAAAAGAGCTGGGTTATGCCTTAATCCTGAAAAAAATTACATAAGATTAATAAATACACTAGGATGACCAGTCTCGATCGTCAAGATTTCATCATCAGATCCAGTACACTTAGGCTGTAAAATCTAGGTTTGAAAATACAGGTGAAAATTTATACAATATGTACAATTATTTAGATGCAGTATTGGTAATGCAACTTGTCAGTGTATGCTAGTTGCAGTATATATGATGTTAGGTGGAATGCTAAAATGGTGATAGAAATCCGGAATTTGTCTGTTTGGAGTGACTATACGGTTGACTACGTAATAGTAAACTATGGTTGTACTCTATAGTGTAAGCTATTACTCATCTGGTTGGATGTCTTTAGTTCTGTAGCTGCAAGTAGTATCAACTTCCCTCTTGGAGGAGTGACGGTCGACTGAATTGGGATGTTGCTTCACTGAACTGGTTTTTCCCTCCCCCGCCCTGTGTTCCTATGTGTTGTCTGTATTCAATGCATGTGTAATTGTGACGTGTTGCCAAATCTAGATAAGATGTATGTTATTGAATTCAGGAAGTTCTTCAAGTATTAAAGTCAATGAAACATTCCCCGCCACGCGTAGACTATTAGCCATTCCTACTAAGCGCACCCGGTCTTTTGCGGACGTCCCGGCACCTATAATACTGGCGCGAATGCCGGCCTTGGTTTATGGCTAATAGTCTATGCGTGGCGGGGAATGTTCCACGGTCGAACACGGGGCGGGTGAAACCAGCTTAGTGAAACAACATTCCAATTCAGTCGACCGTTACTGCTCCAAGAGGGAAGTTGTTACTACTTGCAGGTACAGAACGGAAGACATCCAACCAGATAAGTCATAGCTTGCACTATACAGTACAATCATAGTTGATTTTTACAACCATATAGTCACTCCAAACAAACAAATTTCGGATTTCTATCACCATTTTAGAATTCCACCTAACATCATATGCACTACAACTAGCATACACTGGCAAGTTGCATTACCAATACTGCAACTAAATAATTGTACATATTGAATATATTTTCACCTGTGTTTTCAAAATAGATTTTACAGCCTAAGTGTAATGGATCTGATGATGATCGCTTGACGATCGAAACTGGTCATCCTAGTGTTTTTATTAATCTCAAGTAATTTTTTTCGGGATTAGGACATAACCCAACTCTTTTGGGCACATTCGTGTTGACCGACTGAAAAGCACCAAACGTTTGGTAAACGTTCGTAAGGCTAACAGAGGGTTTATTAAAGGTCAAGTAACTTGACACCTGGCTGATCGCGACTGTATAGCTCGAGAGGCTTCTTTTTAGAGACCACACGTATTATTATTATTATTATTATTATTATTATTATTATTATTATTATTATTATTATCATTATTTATTATCCAACATGAACATACTCTTTAAAACGCATGGCTATACAGCAGTTGAGGTCACGCGCCCATTTAAACAAGAACAAGAATTTCCGTGACGAACTAAAGAGCCTACTTTTCATGCCAATGATTAGCCTATTCTACAGTATATGAACCTTTCTAGCAAAATGACGAAAATAAGTTGGTAATATCGAAATGTCAAATTAGTTCGAAATATACCTGGCATAATGTAGCCTAATAGAGCATTACAGTTGGCAGCCCTGGTGGCTGAAAATATTCTTAGATCCATCTTTAAGGTACAGAATAAAAAAATTGGTTGAAGTACAATGGACGTTATATGCAATTAGACTTTGGATCTATCAGCACGCGTAAACGCATTTTGGCAACAATGTCATGCGTGTGCTGGTCAGAAATAGCCTAATCTGAAATATTATGATATCTTGTTGTGCCCATTTTGAACGAAATCCATTTGTTAATATAGAAGTTACATGTATTTTAAAATTGGACCTTTCAGCAGGCATAGAATCATGTTGGCAGCACTGACTTATATTTATTATTCCAAATTAATCTAGAATGTCTGGTGCTATACGTGTGCAAAGTATAGGGCTGTTGGCTTGCATACTTCCTGATATATTGATATTAGGTTAAAAAAAATATTATATTTATTAACAGTTGGCAGCCCTGATTCCTCTTAAGAATACTTATAGTCATATCTGTTATGTTACACATAGCACATACGAAATTTGGTTGAAATCCAACTGATAGTATAGAAGTTACCTGCATTTAAAAATTAGCCCTATCGGAAGGCTTAGAATCATGTTGGTAGAACTGAAGTATATAATGAACCCATGTACCATTGGTTCAAGGGGTCGAATCCATCATTTATTGGTAAAAGAAGAGAGGAAAAATATAGTCTTTAGAATGACTTAGAAAGATTTTATGCAAGAGGACTGGTACAACGTGGCGTAATAATAAGAGACCATGTGGCCCCAGGAAATGATATCATGCGTGACGCACTGATAGGGAGCCGATCATTACTATCTATAGAACGATAAAAACTTTCCGCTGTGTGTAAGCGAGAAGAGGTTTCGGAAATTGATCTTACGCAGCAATAAAATGATATCCTCGCAGTTGTGCAAGAAGAGGAATAATTAGATTTAAGCCATTTGCGAGAATATAATTAACAAAAGAAATACATCATCGTGAATCATTTTGGAATAGAGATTTTTGTGTGGGGAAAAGGGTTATAATAATTGCACAGGAAAGAAGTGCAAACGCAGCATTACGTAGTTAAAAGTTCCCCGATACCAGAGGTGGTAGGGATTGAAAATAAACCTCAACACCCACGTATCTGAAGAGCAAATTTTATTTAATATCTCGGAATTGTACGACCGATTTTCATGTGCAAAGAAGTCAGTTTACGTTTAGAAAACGAGCTTTCCAGAGATATAATTTTAAAAAGTATGCGACTATTGCTTCAAAAGTTAGTTATGAAAAAGACGAGGACTTTATCTTTTTGTAGCCGATTTGTATAAAAGCCCTGGCAGAGCCAGGCTAATCATGCAGTACTTACCAGACCTCGAGAGGTCGTGATACGCTGTATCACCAACGAGCACCCCGTAGGGAGTGGCCGAGAAGTATCGTCATTAGTATCGCCGTGTGAAGACATAGTAAAATCCTAGTACAGGATTTATTTCAGTAAGCATCAGTCTTTAGAGCGCAAGTTCAGTATTACAGTCAAAGTTAGGCTGCGAACTTGAAGAAAGAACAGGCGATAGGTCTTCGAATAATAGTTCAGTTAAAAGACATAAAGTATCGTAACGTTTCGAAGTACCAACGGAAGTGAACCAAACATTTCTATCAAAGTTAAGGAACCCGATCAGGGTCGGACGAAATAAGTAACGCCTAGTGTGCCGAAAAGTTAGGTACTAGAGCGCAGAACAATAAGAATTGAGAATTTAATCCAAGGCGTTGTCTAAAGGAGACAAACGAACAGTAAAAGCAATAAGCTACGAATGGAAGGAATAGCAGTAAATGCTAGGGAATTATTAAGGTCACCGATAAAGTATTCGAGAGGCCGTAAACAGGACAAACTTTAGCTAGACAAACTAAATAGTGTCTAGGAATAAACGACATCGAGCTAGTAAAATAGAAGCCGATAGTCAGAAACCGGATCCGAAGAATAACCGTTCCAGGGAGGGGTAGATTGATCGAGACTTTCATCATCTTGCCAGATTAGGGAGCCGACGTCTAAGAGTGTCACCCTTGGAAATGGGGAAGAAAGAAATCACGTGTGTAAGGCAAAAATCAAAGCCTAAGTGATTAGAAGCAGTGTAAAGTAAATATAGTGAAATTTGTTTTAGTGTAATAATTTTAGTGAATTTATTTGTGTATGATAAATGAATCCAAAAATGGTATTCAATATGTTACCAGTGTTTAAGGTAAATAATGTGTATGTGTATCAGGAAGTGTCATTGTGTGAAATGGTATCAATGAAGATGGCTTAAATGCAGTGAGTGGGCAAAAATGAAACATCGCTGGAGAATTCGGTCGATGACCGTAAAATCATGTGAGTAACCATTTCATTATGTTATGTGTTGGGGAAGATTTGCGTACAATCCACATGAGGAAGAAAGAATAGGGATGTTTGAATAACAAATAAAAGAATATAGCGCGATCTGAACGATTAAATTTGAGAAATTATAAAATAATTATGTGAAATAAATAAATCCTTTGGGGAAAATGTATGAAATAAAATATCAGTGTAGTTGATAAATGATTTAAATATGTGAAAGCAAGCGTAATAATAATAATAACAATTATATAAATGAATGAAGATTATGATGAATTATATGAAAAGTAGTAGCTTCCGAGTCCTTTAAATGAATTAATACATGTAATGAAAACATGTTCTTAAAGTAAAGCGATTATTGTCAAGGGAGAGGAGTAATATAGAGTTGAGATGTTGATCAAATGGTGATTTTGAATTTATCAGTTCGTTGAAGGCAACTTGGCTCAGTAATGTGTAAGCGCCATGTAGCGCATTGAAGTAATTTGTCACGCTAGGAATGCGTTGAAATACTTGGTAAAACTAATTATGAGGGGCAGTTGGTCGTGGTAATTGAACTATGGTAAGTCCTCTAAATAGTGATGTGATCACGAGGCCGTGTGTATTGTATTATAAAAGGGTGCTAATTATTGTATTATGAGCGCGGGTGTAAGGCAAAGAGGCCTGCTATAAGTCGCCAATGTTATAAGTCCTCCAGTGTGGGATATGGTTCCCGAGGCATTTGAAAGGATCGAACCCAGATTCGCCCATGTTTAAGCCCCTAAATATTTGTTGTTGTATTGAATTATTCTTACCCGCCAATGAGGACACTTCATGATTAATAAATGCCGAAGTTAAGAGAATAGGTCTATTGACCTTAAATATGTTGTTATAAAAAGTAATATGAAAGCCTTGCCTGTTCAAAGAACTGCATTTAAGAACAGCTGTATAAATGCTGAGGATAGCCCGTCTCTTGTGAGCGAGACCATGAAGTTCCTGCTCCCGGCAATAAATCACGCTAAGGAGCCAAGGCCAGACCCTTACCATTAACGTGTTGTGGTAGGTCTAAGAGCCGTCTGTTTGAAGTTATAGTACACAAGAGTGTTAAGAGTTTGTTTTAACGACCCGGTCTTCGAACCGAGGTTCTTTTAGATGAATGTTACCGCTTGCAAAGTTCAGATCGTTGCTTTATTATGATATAATGGTCTTTTAAGACAAATAATAATACATCCCTAATGTTATGATTATATGATGTAGTGATTCACGAGTTTTAGTGAAGACAATTAGATTCCGGGAGTGATCTTAATTTTTGACTTGTTCAAGTAGTCTTCTGTAGCTCGGGAGTGCGCAAATGTTTCCCAATCACGGTAGTGAATTGTTGACTTGAGAGAGAGATGGTAATCTAAGAGCATGGTGGAAGCCCAAAATTTTAAGTAAATGAGTAACAGTACTTTGTTAAATTATATATTTTTGATTAGAAGATATACTCAGGTAATAGGAAGTGATGTGTTGTAAATGGATAACACAGTATGTGTAAAAAGTATCGAGCCTATTGGAGCTCTTGATTTTATTGAATTTTAAAAGGACACTATATGGAAGTGAAAATTAATAGAAGTTTGTTGGTTTATAGAAAGCCATTTATTATGATTTAATATTTGTTTAAATATGACTTCCTTGTTCACTTTGAACAAGTATGAATTAAAGGGTCAGTATTTTATTTGTTTAATTTTTGTAGCGCCATATATTTGAGTAATTAAATGTTTTTATAGTAGGAGTTGATTTTGTTTATTTTTTTGAAGTGTATCCTCTATTTAATCCAAAGTGTGTGAGTCACAGAGTGGGAGAACATACCATGAACCCCGATACTCCCGATTGTGCATTGCTGGCAAACTGTGATTTACATATTTCATGCTGAATGGGCACAATAAGTTACTCCAAAATTAATCTAAAATGTCAGGTACTATACGTGTGCATAGTTTAAAGCTGTCGGCTTTCATACTTTCTGATATATTTGTATTTAGATAATAGAATAGAGAGAGCAATTATTAACAGCTGGCAGCCCTGGTGGCTCTTAACAATACGCTCAGTCATATCTGTTTATGTACACATATTACATACAAAATTTGGTTGAAATCCAATTGATAGTGTAGAAGTTATAGGCATTTAAAATTGGACCTATCATAAGGCTTAAAATTATTTTTGGCAACACTCTCATGTATGGCCTCCTGGAAATTAAACTGAAATAGTGTTATCTACATGTTAGCCAATTTTGGAATAGCTCCCATGCATACCTTCCAAGATATCCAACATGGAGCTCAAATTTCTAGTGCGTTTTTTCAGCAGTTTTAGCACTGACATCATTTTCAAATATGGACGTGAGATATTCCAGTATACATCTTTACGCATACTAAATTTGGTTTCGATTTCTGCCGCCGTTTAGGAGTTGTTAGGGGGGGGGGGCACACACACAGCCAGACAGACAGACAGACACACATTTTCCCGGATCGATCAAATAAGTCTACTTTTTCCTCATTTTTTAAAATGTGAAAAGTAGGCTAAAAATCCTTTTGAGAGATCGTGAGATAGTGATTAACCGTTTAACGAGGATAAATAAAAAATATTTCTTTAATACTTATTTATTTATGTATTTATTTATGTACCAACACGTTCTTTTTCTTCCCCGCAAGTGTTACGACACCACCAGACCTTTCCGACAGGCTAACATAGTAGAGTAGTTTTAGTCGGTTGACTGAAGTTATTATTATTATTATATAACACGTAGATTCACCTTAACATTAGTCGAGTATTCCTTTATTCTTAATGGTTTTGTTCATTCTCTCTTTTGTCCAAGCTTTTTTTTAGTTTACAGCGTAGGTTTAGGTTGGTAACTCTGATGTTTAATAAAATATATACCAAGATTTACCTGGAATTAACACATTTTCGAAGAAATCCCAAATTGATAAACCATATCGCGAAATTTACCAAAAATTCCCTTAAATTATACAACTTTCGAACGCTCTAGACTTTGTTGTAACAAACGGGTATTACCCAACCTTTAACTACATACATAATATTCTACGCAAAATACCCGAATTGTTTATTTTAAAATTGTACACAGATTTCTACACAAAAGTTGTCTATTGTTTTGTTTCTACTTACCTGAGTAAACAAGAAACATCCTGTTGAGAGGTCTTGAGATAGTGATTAACGATGTAACGTGGATACATGAAATATGTATTTACTATTTATTTGCGTACTGTCCCCGTTTACCCGGATAGTAGGCTGTCAGATATCCGCCCCCTCAATCGGATTGCCAACAATCAATCGCACCGGCTCAGCTACATCAATGAAAATGGCACTGACAGATACTACCGAGGTTTGAACACAGAAGTTACCAAGAAAATTATTGTGGAACACACCAAAATAGACGGGGTTTCATACTTACTTCTACTTACCTCTTAAAAATTATCTCGGGGATTGGGTTGACAACAGGATCTCTAAAGTATGCTCCCACAATAATCTTGACCATGACATTTAAAAATGAACCAAAACGAAAGCAAGAACTTTGAACTGTACAAAAGCTTTATTTCAAATAAAGGGTATGACTTTAACAACTCAACAAAATAAATGTGGCTATCAGTAGCCCATGTCAATCTGACTACGTCCACTTAAAGGACTTGCAAAGTTATCAAACAATATGTTAGCTCCCATGAGCTCAAAATAACGTAACATTCAAAACACATTTGGATTGGATAAGGAAGTCAGGATACGACATATATAGAGCATTTGGTTTCTTTTAATAAACATCACACTTGTATTAATAGGCGCAAGGCCAGAGTATCGACCTCACCCGCTGATAACCAGATGTCGAGCCAGCTGGTTTACTCTTCAATCTGGCGCATGCCAGTCAAATGGGGCTCACTCGTCGCGCCACATTACGTAAGAATTCAGCTCCTTTTAAAGCTTTAAATGTCTACAAGACAATTCATATATATTGACGCAAATCTTTCAACTGCTTAACTCACATACCACTGGATTATTCTGACAATCCCTAAATTTGTTAAGTTATCATCCAAATGTTTAATCAGTATAGTTTAGAGTATGAAACACACTCTTAAATGTTTATAACAAAATCACATAAATTATTTATAACAATTAGAAGTTGTTTATAATATTGTCGAAGATAATTACAAAAATTTTAAACACGCCTTTAACATTACTTTCGTTCCACATTATTGTCAAAGATATATACATTATTATTTACAATATCAACATTTAAATTATTTAAATTATTAATTTAAGAAATACATTGAACCACATAATCATCCGGTTGTTAATTTCATAATCGTGTTAATATAATCGACCAATGAAGGTTAGTTATACATGTTAATGTCACAATCTGGTTTAATAAAGGTTGTAATAATTATAATTATTTGTGACGGTAATCTTCATTCAAAATCTTATCTCAAATTCTTTCAAAACTCTTGTTAATTATAACAGCAAATTCACTTGATTAATTTTCAACGAACTATGACAATACACTCTAGCGGAAAATACTTCGCTTACAAAATAATGCATAAAACTGCATTAAACATAGGCCCAAAATTCATCATATATTAAAATATACGGCATCAAAATCTTCCACAGCATTTACAAAAACCTCCATTAACAAAATCTTTATCATCATTACTGTGGGAATCTCCTTCATTTATTTAAGGCCATTATACATCAGCGACTTTCAACATGTCCGCTGCACTATCGATTATACATTCATAGTTCCACTTAAAAATTCGTATAATCATTAATTGTTTCAAAACTGTTGTCATTTAACTTTCGTGGATTTCATTCATGAATCGAAATGAAATAAAAATTTGCCAATCACAAACAAATTTAATAGTGAATACGCTTATATACGCCTGTCTGGTCTATCAAAATTTAAGATTAACATCTTAAAAGAATTGTAGTATAAAAATACTATCATCAAACAAAGTGCGACTAACTGCAAAATAGTCGAATAGAATCCAATTAGACTGGGGAATGCAAACATCGTTATATAAATCTCTAATTGAAAAAAATTCCTAACAAAAGTTCGCGAATTTAATGCATTCAATAATTCATAATTAAAGTTCATCTTTCACAAAATGTCTATGATGCAATGATCGTTCATAACTGACGATAAATGTCTGTGTTGCAATCAATTCAAATACCGACTAGTATTTCCAAGATCGTCGACAACGTACTGGATTTTAACGCTCTAAAATCATTTAAATGTTCTTCCTTCTTGATGATGACAGAAAATTGGTCAATGTAATTAAACTGGGGTAGAATTACTTTAATAAAGTGACACGCTGTCTGAATTTAAATCTGCCATAAAAATCATTAACTTACAGTCAAATCGTGACTACAAAAAATTAAGCAAATTACTGAAAAATCTAAATATCAGTCTCAACTGATCCAAAATCATTTAACTATGCCCATGACATAACAATGTCATAATAAAACGTCGAAAAAGGCATAACTCATCAAGGTGTACTGAGAATAGGAATCTCAAACAAGAATATAGGGCAAAATACATGAGGACAAAAAATATGGGAAAAATGGTTGCTCAAATATTGCTAAGAAACTCAAATACAATAAACGTTCACGACTACCTTATCTGCCGATTGACGTTCCAGAGGAAAATTCCCCAAAGAAGACTGTTGATGGATCCATTTCACCAAGTTAAAGCTGAGCTCCATCCTCGAAACAAGAAACAGCACCCTCGGAGAATCGAACTGCTTCACGAAGACGAACGACATCCTTCCGGCAATAATCTTCTTTGTGAGTCGGGACAACCCTGACCTCTCTTGAAAAATCCCTGAAGTTCCAGTTGAAAATCGCCATGAAGTTTTTGTAGAAATTTCCGAAGAAATATTCATATTCAGAGAGTATGAAATCATTTCCATTGCTGTTTGATAGTATTCAGCCTTTAATCACGAAACAAGGGTGTAGATGTTTGTTCACCACATGTTCGCTTGTGTGGAATAGCAATTAGCGAAGTTCCATGTTGCTATCTTACTCCGTTGAAATATGTCCCAATTGCATTAAAGTCCTTCAGCCTTCCATCTTCTCTTCAGTTATGGTAATAGAAGAACAAACTGCCATATTAAACTGCTCCATAATACTGTAGCGTTGTGTCACAAAAGCAATCTGAAGTCTCCCTATTTCACTAGCCGTGTCAGCCGTAGCGTAGATTCTGGCTATACAAAGTGCTTCTCATGTAGCGAGAAAATCACTTTTGTCAGTCGTCTAAAATTGTCAATAACTTCCAAAATACTTCCTCGAAATTGTTCAACTTTTCTACACTCCTTACTGTAGCAATGCACAATAGAATTAGCTTATAGGCGACCGCTAACTGTTCACAGCTAATCTCGTAGAAGCGTTATAATGTGCGTTTCAACTTCACCTAGATTTACACACAGTAAACCTGCACTGCTTGTAAGTTCGACTCTCGTTTAATGCAGTGGATTCACCACGCGTTATAAAGACGACTTTTTCACTAATAATCTCACTCGACGTTTCACTGAAATGACTATTTGAGATCTGACGATTGAGAATGAGAGTCCTCTCTTCTGCGCAAGGCCTTTTATGAACTTCATGAGGGGCGTATCCATCCCTTCCATTGCGCGTTACTGCGTCATCGCTAGAAGTTCCAACTTCGTCAATACATGACGGATTTTCAAAATTCAAAAACCGAAAATAAATTTCACCAAAATTCCAGAACAATGCCTCTACTGCAAATGTATTTCCACAATTCTGCATTCCAAAAAGTAATAAAAATACCATAGTTTCAGCAATCTCCGTCTTCCTTCAGACTATCGTTCATTGGTTCAAGCCTCCCCTCCAATAGCATACTTTCTTCCTCAGCAGAATTCCACGTTTCCTGCGACTGCGTCGTACATCTCGGATCTTTCTCGAAATAAATGCTGACGTCACTGAGAATCTCAGCTCAAGTAGCCTGCTGGCATAACGTCTGCGTCATCCGTGCTTACGTCATGACTACCCACGTCATAACTATGACAGCCATAACTTTCGCTATAATTTCCAATATAGCCACCGTGGTCTCTATATAATTCAATTACGGGGGCAGTACCAACAAATTTCTTTTACCCGCGAGTGTTACGACACCCCCAGACCTTTCCGACAGGCTAAAATAATAAAGTATTTTTAGTCGGTTAACCGAAGTTATTATTACTGTTACATAACATGCAGATTTTCTTTCACATTAGTTAAGTAATCCTTTCTCTCTTTTAATGAGTTGTTTTCAGTTTATAACATAGACTCAGGTTGGAAACTCTGATGTTTGATGACAAATATAACAAGATTTTCCTATAATTGACAATTCCTCAAAAATCACAAAATTATAAAAAATATACTGAATTTTAACGAAAATTATCAATTTTCCTTAAATCCTACAATCCCCGGACCAATCTCAAATTTGTTTAAACAAACGGGCGTTACTCTACCATTAAGTAAATATATAAAAAGCTTTTCCCCAAGGGCAGATGGGTGTTAAGACGCCTAGTGGCTCCAGCTAGTTTACCCAAGCAGTATATTTCAAAATCTATAGATTTCTTACATTTTACACAGATCTCCCCACAAAGGTTTACTATTGTCTCTACTCAACTGAGTCAGGCGTTCCTTTTGTTAATATTCCATTATCATTTACGGATTTACAGTTATTATCTCATGAAACCGACAGTATTAGGATATCTGTGACCTAGGATGTCAACACCATGACCAAATCCTCTTCTTTGTGACCCACTGTGATATAACGATAGCTAGTCATCTGACTCACAACTCTACACACACATGACAAGGCGTTTGTAATGTTCATAAAATCTTATTATTTTCTAAAATCTTGTAAAATGTTATCAAGCTCTTCTTAAACACGTGGTACTGAGAGCTGATGACCAGATTATCGAACACACATCTTCACGGTGCCAATGACTTATACGTTTTAGTTCTTTCATATCTAACTATAAGGGACGGACACTTATGATGTATAAACATTTTATAGACCAATTATACGCGGCCGGTGACCATGATATCTAACACACGTAACTATACGGGGCTGATGACCAATCAATCTCAAGTTCCCTATGCACTTTAACACACGGCACTGATGACCGAAATGCTCTAAAACATTTATTCACTAAAATACACGCCGGTAAATAATTATATTGTTCCATAAACAAGCGAACGAGACAGAACTCTCTCACACCCAGCAGTCAGACAGAGCTAACAGCACAGGCTGTGTCAGTTGGATTCCAATACTCATCTGATAAGACATACATACCAGATGACGGTCACTGTAGGGCAAGGGATTAATCTCTCAACTCCCTTTAACTTTCATTGCCACTATAGAGGGCTGCGTACTCGAACGGTTTGTTTTTAAATCCATACATTTCCACATAAAAATTGACTATTGTTTTCTCTCATCGATATTCATGGATGGCAACACTAGCTATCTAGCAAAACTTGCTGTAATACAGTACCAAAAGCCTAATGTATTAATACTATAATGACATGAGAGACTATCCGACCCACTAAGATGTAACGATAGATGCTAGTTAACTGGTGGTGACTTATGACTCTATATACTGTACCCGTTCCGTTATGATATGCGACGACCCAGCTGACATAGCATCGCACACCAAACGTTACGGCACACACACACACACACACACACACACGCACACACACACACACACTGAAAAAATATGATGAATGAAATAAGGCTTGTGTTGGAATCCAGGAAGAAAAAAACTAAAAAAAAAAAAACAATCAGCTATGGGTAGCACGAGACGAAGTGTCTCCGGGTCGATTACCGGTGAAAGCAACATCAATTATGAATGCAAAGGGCGCCATCCGCCTGGATTCCCGTTAATCACAACCTTCCAGGATAAGCCTTAAGTTATAAGGAAGGGACATGAGGAAAGATAGCATTGTGACAACACTTAAAACAAACTAAAAATTTATTGATGCCTTGGTCTGGTCAAATGCAAGAAAATATACCCAAGGAGAATCCTACCTAGGAATATGGTGGCTACAAAAAAATTATGATGAACTGTTCATTGCAATTCCAACCATTTCTCCTAGAATCTGAGTTCACATGAAAAAGAAAAGGACTGAAAGTCTTTCTTGGATGCTCAGGGTCACCGAAGCACTGAACATTAGAACACACGACACTCGTGACCTCTGAGCCCTATCAAAGTTAAATCATAATCATATATTGCATGTGAACTTGTAACCATTGTCTAAATACACACATATACACCCTATATAAATAATGTGAGTGTGAGGTTATGTTATAGTCTGTTCACTCTCATTACTATATTTACAAAATTTTACAACATAATCAAATGCAAATAAATGAATGAAAATGTGTGGCAGTATATTTGGAATTCATCTGCATACATGTGATATTTATTATATTTAATTGTGGAGATATGAATGACTAGCAGAAGTACCCATTCTTCGAACGGTCTTCGGTATTAATAACCAGATGTTATCAATTGAACTACTGTTGCAATGTTTAGGGGCTTGGAACCTGTTTGTTGGCAAAGAAAAATTATTAGTTAAAATGTGCTCTCAAACGATATTTACCTAACGTGTTCTTCCTGGCGTGAAAATAAAATTGAAAACCTCGTAGACGAATCGCAATACACGTCACACACGAACTGACCCTAATCGTTGTGTCAAGTGCCCAACTACAGGAAGACCCCTTTTATAAATTATAAAGGCTTGTGGTGCATGAAAATTCAGGTTTTTTTAGCCTCCAATGGCTCAAATTCCTAAAATCAGCAAAAAACAGTCTACTATTTCAAATCAGGAATTTTTGAAAATAATGTTGCTGTTTGGAGATATAATAGACCTTCTGTACGACATATCGCACGTGTAAGTCGTGTGAAATAAATCTAGGGTACTCCTTGAACCCCTTAAGCGCATTGATGAATTTTGCAGTTTTAGTTGGTTCCGTGATAACCTTATAGCCATTTGCAACCTTTCACAGAAATGTAATAAATGGAGTGGCATTACTTATTACAGAAATAGATGGAAAGTTGGATGCCACCTCTTGAGATACTGTTGTCATGGTTAGTGGCTTGCATTCCTTCTTTAGTTTATTAAATGAAATTAGTTTTCTGGGAATATCTAAGAAACTGTTGGGTTTAGAGCCTTAAAATATAGTTTTCGGGGACCCTTTACGGCTCTTGAGGGGCCCCGAGTTTTGTTTCTGACTCCAAGGGTTTGAAAATGAGCTTTGTCTCTTCGTTGTACGCCTTAATAATGATAATAATTAAAAGAATAATAATAATAATATAACAATATAGGGATAGGGATATAATAGACCTTCCGGACCATACCCGCACGTGTAAATCGCGTTAAAAAATTCTAGATTACCCCTTGACCCCTTAAGCGCATTATATGTATGGATGAATATTTCAGCTTAATTTGGATTCGTTATAACCTTATTGCCGTTTGCAAACCTTCACAGTAAGGTAATAAATGGAATTGCAATGCGTCTTACAGAAATAGATGAACCTCTGAGATTCTGTTGCCATTGTTACCGGCATGCATTCCTTCATTAATTTATTAAGTGAAAATAGTTTTTTGGGAATATCTCAAAAATTGTTGGTTTTAGGGCCTTAAAATGTTTTTTTCGGTGTTCTTTTAGGGCCCCCGAGTTTCGTTTTTCACATTGAGGGGCTGAAAATGAGCTTTGTCTCGCGCTTATTTCAGCATGAATTTTAAGGGGGTAGGCCTCCTGTTATAAGAGGTACGGAGAAGAGTTACATCGATGATTAGTGTCGTGCCTCTGATGGATCTATATCAAATTTTACGTTAATCCACCCAGCCGTTCTCGAGTTATGACACAAAAAATTGTCCACAGACAAACAAACAGACAAAAATATATTTTTGAGTGCATCCGTCACAAAACAGTCTGAAACGGGCAAATATGTCAAATTTCCGTTGAAATGCAGAAAAATCAGACAAACATTCATTTTTATATAATAGAGAAGGGATATAATAGACCGTCCGTAACACACCCGCACGTGTAAATCGCGTGAAAAAATTCTAGAGTACCCCTTGACCCCTTAAGCGCATTGTATGTATTAATGAATATTTCAGCTTAATTTGGATCCGTTATAACCTTATAGCCGTTTGCAAACCTTCACAGTAATGTAATAAATGGAATTGCATTGCGTCTTACAGAAATAGATTGACCTCTGAGATTCAGTTGCCATGGTTACTGGCATGCATTCATTCATCAATTTATTAAGTGAAATTAGTTTTCTGGGAATATCTCAAAAACTGTTGGTTTTAGGGCCCGAGTTTCGCTTCTCACATTGATGGTCTGAAAATGAGCTTTGTTTCACTCTTCTACGCCTATTTCAGCATGTATTTTAAGGGGGTAGGGCCCCTTTTATGAGAGGTACGGAGAAGAGTTACATCAATGATTAGTGTGGTGCCTCTGATGGATATCTGTATCAAATTTCACGTTGATCCACCCAGCCGTTCTCAAGTTATAAGGACTCGAAGAAGTTGTCCACAGACACACAGACAGACAGACAGACAAAAAATTATTTTTGCGCGCATCCGTCATAAAATAGCCTGAAACGCGCAAATATCGCACATTTCCGTGGAACTTCAGAAAAAACAGACAACTTCCATTTTTATATACTGTATATAGAGATATATAACACGAAAATAAATAGCCCAAAGAAGGCTCGTTGTTGGGTTCCTGCCTGCTTATGGTGCCACTGTGAGTTGGTACCCTGAACTATCACACGTTGAGTTGGATCTCTTCGATAAGAAGAGAAATATTTTATAGTCTGGGGCCAAGATGCAACTCTTACATCTTAAATAAGATCTGCATACATATGGATTGAAATGCCCTGTTGGCATCGTGGAGTGTAGGTAATGTAACCTTTCCTTTGTCTATTGCTTCTCTGATGTTATCAGTCACTGTAAGTAAGGCAGTTGCTGTGCTGTGGCCCTTCTTGAAAACAGACTACAGTAGGTCAAGAAGGGTGTGAGTGTGCAAATATTCCAGTATTTGGGCAAGTACTCATCATTCCAGTGCTTTGGAGAGAGCAGAGAGAAAATGCATAAGGGGTTAGTCGGAGAGTAGCAGTGGACATTTTCTCTTAGAAAGCTGGATTATTTTAAGTTGTCGCAACTAGTTTTGAAGAAGTGAGAATTCGAAATGTTCCATGAACATCTGTATACGCACTGTGTATGCACTATGTACTCTAAAACAACAAAAAATGAGATAGTATAATTTAAATCAATCTCATTCAAGACAGACCTCATTGCGTATTGGCTTGCAGCCTTGGCTGACAGCGAGGAGGTCCGGGCTCATATCCAAGACATGTAATTGTCGCATGAGGGATGGAACGGGGTACACTCAGCCTCGTGAGGCAAACCTGAGATCAGGCGGTTTCGATTTCCTACTCATCCATCCTGAAAGTGGATTTCCGTGGTTTCCCCACTTCAACTCCAGGCGAATGCTGGGATTGCTCTTAAAATAAGGCCACTGCCGCCTTCTCCCCAACCCTCATATCAATTAAGAATACATAAACTGATACAGCCATCAAAATAACACAGGTTGTCTGACAAATTCCACACACACCGAATTACATGGGGTTACATGAACAAGATACCGCAAAGCCCCTGAATGAAGTTAACAACAACTTATTTAAGATATTATCATCATTTGAATTTACATGTAATCGAACTTACGTATCGTAGGGAATAAATTCTTTTAAACTCCTATTTCAATTGTCTTTTGCAGCTTTTCATTCGGTCAACACGATTGTGCCCAATGAATTGGGCGGGGTACAAGTTATAAATAAATATGTAAACACACTACTGAAAAAAAATACATTTATTAGTTTATTATCACACTTAGCCTAAATGGGCAAATGAGATAATGTAATAATATGAGAATGTGATAATGTGATAATTTACTAATACATGTAACTTTCTCCAGGAATGTGATTAGATATTTATAACTTGTACCCCGTCCAATTCATTGGGCACAATAGTGTTGACCGACTGAAAAGCCGCAAAAGACAATTTGTATAGGCACCAGTGAAAAGACTGGCTTCAAATCTCTGCATTCCTTCTTTAGTAGAGAATGACATCTACCTAATTTACCGGGGTAAAACATTATTTACAACATGGCTTCTATCTTCTAAATACCGTACTGTTATTTTCACAAACCTTATCACCATAGAGAATCCTGCCAATTCACAGATTACGCACGTATCCAAATATCAGATTTTCTTCAAAATTACAAATATCAAACAACGTGAATCATTTGCTCTCAAACTTATCATTACATCACACATAAAATTCCCTCAACTATCGGCTGTTTCCCCATCGTTATAGAACGGATCAACTGTTACATTAACAGTAAAATTATTTAATTTCTTACATTTCTCCCATTTTTCCAATATCCCGCTGCAATAGCATAATATCATGTAAATACAGCTTGTATTTGATATAATGGAAGCCCATTACACTGGCGATAGAAGATGGTATTCTAAGCAAATAACTTCATGAAATTTAGTCGTATCTTAATTAGTGTACGTGGAATTAATTCACGAAAATCGTCGGTCAATGTCTTGGAAAAGGGCTTGTACTGCGTTCCTCTCGGCAGCTGACTTCTCCCCGTCGCCCTCCCCTCCAACGCTGAGGTATGTTGACAAGATTCTGAAGTGCGTGACCTCCTCGTCTTGTCTGCCAATGGCATTGAAATACACAATCCGAGCCTATGAACAGCCGATTCACGCCTTCATTGGGAGTGGCTACATGACTAGTGATGGTGGATCTGTTTAGAATTTTGCCAGCCTCGTGGCATATGCATAGAAAATGGAAATCCTAAATATTTGCTAAATTAATTTAAGGAACTGTTGGTCTATCTTTGTGTGAAGACAGTGCATCAACTGTAATAAAAATACTAATTAATATTACTGTTGTAGTAGGCTACTACTACTAATAGTATAATAGTAATAGGCCTAATAGGCTTTTGGACACACTAACTTCTTTTATGCTTTTTTTTGGTACGTCGAGTTGACAGACTTTTATGTACGCAGGATTTCTTGTATGTGCCATGAAATACATGAACATGATCGTATTAGATCACATTCATTTACTACATGACTGAACGCTGATAGCACCCTCGGGAAGGTTAGCACTCCGCCAGCAGAGCTACACCTGATAACTCTTATTATTATTATTATTATTATTAGACTATTATTATTATTATTATCATCTACATGTGGTGCTAGTGTTGAGACAGCTTACCATTACCGGCCGATATGCAATTCGGGGCGTGAAGGCACAGCGGTCCAGCTGTTGGCCTCTCACCATGGCGGACCGGGTTTGATTCACGGTCAATGCATGTGGAATCCGAACCACAGGACATGGCATTTCACTTCGAAAATCTCACATGCATTGACCGGGAATCAAACCTGGTCCGCCGTGGTGAGAGGCCAACAGCTGGACCGCTGTGCCATCACGCCCCGACTTGCATATCGGCCGGTGATGGAAAGCTGCCTCAATATTAGCACCCCATGTAGATGATGATAATAATATTAATAGTCTCATAATAATAGACTAATAATGAGAGTCAGCATACGTTGTTCTGGTGGTAGAGTGCTAAAAATAAAAGTCTGGCAACTCGACATACAAAAAAAAAAAAAACATAAACGAACTTAGGTTGGTTAGATAGATTAGGGGCTGCGACATCTTGGGCAGGTAGCCCCGTATTAAAGAAGTTAGTGTGTCTAAAATTCTATTATTAGTACAGTAGTAGTAGCCTAGTATAATGTCTTCACACAAAGATAGACCAACAGTTTCTTAAATTAATTTACCAAACCTTAAGGATTTCCATTTTTATGGATAGGCCTTGAGTATGGCTAAATCCTAAACAGATCCACCATCAATAGTCATGTAGACACTCCCCAAAAAGGTGTGAAACAGCTGTTTATATGCTCGGTTTGTGTATTTCAATGTCATTGGCAGGCAAGACTAGGAGGTCACTGAACTTCAGACTCTTGTCAACATTCCTTAGCGTTGGAGGGGAGGGTAACGGGGAGAAGTCAGCTGTGCTGCTGAGTGGAACGAAGTGTATGCCCGTTTCCAAGACATTGACCGACGATTTTTGTGATTTAATTCCACCTGCACTAATTAAGATCCGACTGAATTTCATGAAGATATTTGCTTAGAATACCATCTTCTATCACCAGTGTAACGGACTTCCATCATATCAAATACAGCCTGTATATAAATCGGAACCCTACTTAAAAATAAATAACATTCAGTAAAGATATAATCTCTTATAATTTGATTAATAGTCTAATAAAATAATAATAATAATAAGTTGTTAGACACACTATTTTAATTTTCTTCGGGGATGTCGAGATTCCGGAATGTTGTGTTCACATCCATCCATCCATCCATCGGCATAAGGCTGTCGTATTCGTTCACCTTCATTTATTACATGACTGAGCCTAGATCGAACCCTCGAGAAGGATAGCACTCTACTACCTGAGCCACACAGACTCGCTATCATTGTATTATTTTTATTATTATTGTTTTTATACAGTACATATAACACATTTCTGGTACGTCACAACATAACTACAGGGTGTATTTGATACGATGGAAGTCCGTTACACTGCTGATAGAAGATGGTATTCTAAGCAAATATCTTCATGAAATTAAGTCGGATGTTAATTAGTGTAGGTAGAATTAAATCACAAAAATCGTCGGTCAATGTCTTGGAAACGGGCTTTCACTTCGTTCCCCTCAGCAGCACAGCTGACTTCTCCCCGTCACCCTCCCCCCAGCACTAAGGCATGTTGACAAGTGTCTGAAGTTGAGTGACCTCCTTGTCATGTCTGCCAATGACATTGAAATACACAAACCGAGCCTATGAACAGCAGTTTCACACCTTCATGGGGAGTGGCTACATGAATAGCGATGGTGGATCTGTCTAGGATTTTGCCAGCCTCATGGACTATGCAAAGAAAATAGAAATCCTAAAGATTTGGTAAATTAATTTAAGGAACTGTTGGTCTATCTTTGTGTGAAGATAGTGCAACAACTGTAATAAAAATATTAATAATACTAATAATAGTAATAATAGGCTTTTAGACACATTAACTTCTTTTATGTTTCTTTTTGGTATGTCGAGTTGCCAGATTTTAATGTACGTAGGATTTCTTGTATGTGCCATGAAATCCATGGACATGATCGTATTAGATCCCATTCATTTACTACAAGACTGAGTGTAGATCGCACCCTCGGGAAGGTTCGCACTCTACCACCAGAACTACACATGCTGACTCTTATTATTATTATTATTATTATTAGACTATTATTATTATTATTATCCTATTATTATTATTAGTATTATTATTATTATAACACTGTATTATAACAATGTATTTGTATTTTATTTTCATTTTCGTGTATTTTCATATGTTTGTACATTGTTGATTGACCAATAAATCAACAGCCCCCTCCCCCCCCCCCTCTCCAGTTTATGGTCACCCCCAGGGCTGGAGATGGGATGGGACAATTCACAATATGTAAATGTGGTACCGTACTAGTATTAAATCTTGGAAGTAGTTTTCCATGGGTTCCCACTTCAATCCCAGGCAAATGCCGGGATTGTTCCTAACTTAAGGCCAGGGCCGTCTTCTCCTCAATAACCATGACAGCTGACAGTGCAGCCCATGAAGGGCCTAGGCCTACCAAGCGACCGCTGTCCAGCCATTTGTCCTGCAGATATTAGGGTGACGCGTGGTCAGTGCATTGGGTCCCACGGCCATTAATCTTGATTTTCCAGACTGGGGCACTGTCTCACTGTCAGACAGCTACTCAATTGCCCTCACGAGGCTTAGTGCACCACGTTCCAGCCCTCACGTCAGTTTCTAATATCCCTGATGGAGCCGGGAATCGAACTCAGGGCCTCCGGGTGGGAGGCAGTTGCACTGCCCCAACACCACAGGGCCGGCGCCTTCTTCCGAATCCTCACCTGAATTACAAATACCCACATTACTACAGAAACCACAAAAACCACAGGTTATCACACAAATTCTACCCACACCCAGCTACATGGGGCTAAATGACCAAAATCGCCAAGTCTCTCAAACAAAACGTCAAGTATTTTACTTCTGTCTTAAAAGCCTAGTTATGAACAGACTACGGGATGTCGGAATTTTGTCACACTGTATTTCATTAAGTGAATGTTTTTAGTATTTTCAGAAACTAGACAACAGAAGGTCCGACACGGACGCCATTGATACACCAGGGCTGAGTATCGAAATTATTTTATACATGAACATCAATCAATTAATTCCACACTTACACAGTAGGCTACACAATACTACCGGTCCTAACGTCCCAAGCCATTGCGTGCGTTGTCAACAACAACAACAACAACAAGAACAACGGCCATGCACATTTTCTTACGAGACGGTACCGCTTATCCTCATATCAGCTGATAGCCTACCACCCCTCAAGTCAACCGGTAAGGTCAGTGCTCCGATTACGTAACAACTTCCCCTTCGCGCGTCGTCACACCTGGCTCCGCCTCGTTTCCCCCAGCCTGCCGCACCACTTTCTGCCTGATTATTTTCTGAAAAAAAAACTAAAAACATTGACTTTTTCATGATTAATTATCAATTTCAAGATAGGTGACAATTTTTTTTTTACCTAGGAAGCATAGACTAGTCTCTTCTATCACCAGTGTAACGGACTTCCATCATATCAATTACACCCTGTATACGGGCTTCAGGGAACCAAAGTATAGTTACTGAAACAGCCACTTCTAAGCTGGAAAGTCGAAATCGCTACCTATGAACATCCAGAAGATTCGGGATGTTGAGAGAACTACTGCCTTCTGCATTAGTTTGTACAGTTGAATAATCAGATCCAGTTCTTTAAGGCCTTGGAGCAAGGTACTTGGGAACACGCCCGAACTTGAGACAATGATAGGTAGGCCTGTGGTCTTAACCCGTTCTACGTTCGTACATGCAATTGCCATTGTCTTTGATATATATTCTTCATTGTTATTATTATATACATATGGTACCGTACTAGTATTAAATCTGGGAAGTAGTTTTCCATGGTTTCCCACTTCTACCCCAGGCCAATGCCGGGATGGTTCCTAACTTAAGGCCACGGCCACCTTCTTCCCAATGGAACATGAATTACAAATACCCACATAAATACAGAAACCACAAAAACACAGGTTATAAGACAAATTCTACCCACACCCATCTACATGGGGCTAAATTACCAAAATCGCCAAGCCTCTCAAACCATCAAGTATTTTACTTCCGTCTTAAATACTAGATCTGAACAGACTACTGTATTTCATTCACGTGCCGGACGCCAATGACACACCAAGGCTGATTATCGAAATTATTGTATAAGTTACTTTAAATGGACATCAATCAATGAGTTCTACACTTACAAAGTAGCCTACGCAATACTATCGCTCCTATCGTCCCAAGCCACTGCGTGCAATTTTAACAACAACAACAAGAGCAATACAAATTTTCTTACGAGACGGGTATCGTTGTTCTCATAACAGGTGATACCACCCCTCTACCGGTAAGGTAAATGCTCCGATCACGTAACAACTTCCCCTCCGCGCGTCGTCCCACCTCGCTCCGCTTCGTATCCCCCAGACTGATGCCACAGCTTCTGCTTGAGGAGATTCCGAAATTGGAAATTTCTTTGTGAATTTGTTCATGAGATTCCGAAAAAACTAAAAACATTTACTTTTTAATGGTTAATTATCAATTTTTACCTAGGAATCTTAGAATAAGCTCTTCTATCACCAGTGTAAAGGACTTCCATTATATCAATTACACCCTGTGTATAAAGCGTACTTTGTTTCCATTTAATCCTCTTGTTTATTTATAAAAATGAATGGATTTATTTATTATTATCATTACCTGACTCATATTATCTCTACTTAGTATAAAACAAAGTCCCCGATTCTTGGATGTTACGGGTAAACGCGAGAACCACTGGATGGATTTTGATGAGGTTTTCACCATTCTGTAAAGGATATCTCGAGGGTGATTTCTGTAGAAAATAATTTATTTATGATCAAAGGATGCCGAGCACTAACGATTTCAGTGGATGAGTCGAAAATAAACCTGGCGTCCGAGCGCTTTCTAAGCTTACGCTGGGCAAAACGTTAAAAATATCTAAATACTATGAGTGTAGGAATTGTTCAGCATGAAATGTTCTGCAAAAATGTCCGGGAGAGCAAATGTCTATCTTCAATACATCGCCCACTCTAAGTGTTTTTACGTTTTAATTTCTTCCAACCATGTCCATTCAACTACTGAGATGACAGTTTACGAGCTAGATAAGGGCGAGTCTATCATCCCTGTTACAGCCTAGCCTGCGGGCGAACCTATATCCCCAGATTCAGCCAGCAGCAAACCGTTGAGTCGTGTTGAGTTAAGACTTCTGAGAAGGATGGTTGTGTTAGGAGTTTCCCTGGAAGTGCAACTCAGGATTTCCTCATTTCACCTGTGAAACACAGTCAAGTTAAGATTGGACGGAAAAGGGATTTGAGTTTCATTCACCTCGCCATTCCCTGGAAGTGCAACTCTCATTTCGCCTGAGAACTTTTCGTTCCGCAAAATTCACAGCCAATTTAAGATTAGACGGAAGGGGGATTATATTATATTAAATTATACTGATTGGAGTATAATCTCTACTTTCTATAAAACGAAGTCCCCGATTCTTGGATGTCACGGGTAATCTCGAGAACCACTGATTGGATTTTGATGCGGTTTTCACCATTCTGTAAAGGATATCTCGAGGAAGATTTCTGTAGAAAATAAGTTATTTATGACCAAAGGGCGTCAAGCACTAACGATTTCAGTGAAAAGGTAAAAAAAAAACTGGCGTCCGTGCGCTTTTAAGCTTACGCTAGGGCAACCGTTAAAATATCTATATACTATGAGTGTAGGAATTGTTCAGCATGAACAGTTCTACAAAAACGCTCGGGAGAGCATATCTCTATCTTCAATACATCGCCTACTGTAAGTGATTTTACGTTTTCATTTCTTCCAACAATCTCCATTCAGTTCCTGAGGCGACAGTTTACGTACTAGCTAGGGGCGATTCTATCACCCCAGTTACAGCTTAGCTAGCGGATGAGCTTATTGCCCTGGATACAGCCAGCAGCAAACTGTCGAGTCTTGTTGAGTTAAAAACTTTAGAGAAGAGTGGTTGTGTTTGGAGTTTTCCTAGAAGTACAACTCGGCTTTTCTTCATTTCGCCTGTCAACTTTTCGTTCTGCAAAATTCACAGTCAAGTTATGTTTGGACAGAAGGGAGATTTGTGTTCCATGCACCTCGCCATTCTTAAATTACGTCTGACAAGAATGTGTTGCCCATGCATCTCCATGATAATATAATTATTAGTCCAGTCAGTGATTTTAACCCATCATGCCGAGACGTAAAACGAATATTGGTAGTTGTTCATTGACATTGAAAAAAAAGCGCTTATCACGTAATGCATTCGTAATGCATGCTGAGTCGTGTTGCTAGTGAATATATAATATTTATAATAATAATAATTATTATTATAATTATTCACAGACTGACGGATACGATGATGGAGTCTACTGTAACGACAGCCATATCGATGAGAAACAATCACCGACATTTAACGCTGCTCCATCCTGAACGCTACGTAATAAATAAGACACTGGCCACGAAAGCCTACGATATAAATACTGTTATGTGCTTAGATTTTTGAAAGGCTCTATCCAAAAAAAATAACCATTGCTGTTCGCTTCTACTGAATTCATCATCATCATCGGCTTTAACTCGTATCCGAGTATAAATCTTCTTCCTCCAGTCCAGTTTGTGGATGTGTTTACGGTGACTAACGAGTCCAATCCTGGCATGGAACAAGCGTCCACACAAGTCACATAGTAATGCTGGAGGAGGACGTGGTTGGGCTGCTCGAAGTTTCCTAGCTTGACGCTTGGCCTCTTCATGTGTGCGTCGATCCTTTTCGAACGTTTTTACAGTATCCGAGATGGTACGGCGCCAAGTTGAGCGGTCTTCAGCCTGCATGTCCCCAGGTTTGTGAATCAAGACCTGTCAATTTCAGGGTCTGCTTAAATTGGTCCTTTTAGCGTCTCTTAGCGCCACCATGAGGTCTGGTGCCATAGCATAGCTCACCATACAGCATTTGACGAGGTATTCGCACATCATCCATCCGATGGACATGCCAAATCCATCTAAATTGGTGATATATTATGGATGATTCTATGCTGTTGATTTGAGCCTTTTCAAGAACAGCAATATTGGTAGTGTGGTCTTCCCATTTAATCCTCAGGATTGATCGAAGTTTTTGTAGGTGGAAGCGCTCAAGCTTCCTAAGATCACGTCGGTAAAGGGTCCACGTTTCACAGCCATACAACAATGTAGAAATAACTACTGCCTTGTACACCATAAGCTTTGTACTCATGGACAGATCTTTATTCATGAAGACCCGGTGCGCTAATCGTCCATATGCTGCATGGGCTGCGCCAATTCTCTTATCCACATCCTGCTCACAGGTACAGCTCTCAGAAATGGTACTGACCAGTTACGAGAAGTCGTCTACCTGTTCTAATGGCAAATTTGAGATGGAGATATTGAACTGAGGAAGAGGTGTGCCAGGTGAAGGTTGTGCCAAGACTTAGTCTAAGGCCCGGTTCACAACAGCCCGTAAACGAGAACCAGAACGAGAACTGGAACGAGAAGGAAGCTGAAATGCACGCTACCTTATGGGTTGGTTCACAACCAATCTCCGGGAATGAGAAGCTAAAAGTAGCCCGGGAAGGCCAACGGAAAAACGTGGTCAAGTTTCATGTTTTACGTTCTCGGAGCTTCCCGGAGCCAAATCAGAAACGTTGTACGTGCACATGCGCATTACGGAATGAGTAGCCAGCGATGTAAACATAACTTGTGAATGCGCTCTCTAAACTTGCTTCTCTAAAGCACACAATTTGTGTTTAATAAAGTTATTATAACACTCTGAAGCATTTCAGTTGTGTAATTAGTGTTTATGAGTGGGCGCTTGCTGATTGTTTTAATATTATTACGCTATAGCTGATTGCGCGCGCATGTACAAATTCACGTTCCCGGGCCAATTGTCAACCGGGGCCCCGGAAAGCTTCGCGTTCTCGTTTCCGTTCTCGTTCTGGTTCTCGTTCCCGGACCAATTGTAAACCAGCCTTTATTGACATTTATGGTAAGACCAAAGCGATCACATGCACTTTTGTAACAATTAACTGACACTTGCAGCTCTTCTGGTGTGAGAGTTGGCGACGACATCATCTGCATACAACATATTAGTAACATTATTAACCTGAGTTTTCCTCCAGGAGCGGAGACGAGTTAGGTTGAAAAGCCCTCCATCAAAACGATACTTGACCTCCACACCTGGGATGTTTGTGGGTGATTCATAAAGCATTGCAGCCAAATACAGCGCAAAAGGCGTTGAGGCCAGTACACAACCTTGTTTCAGTCCATGGGTAATAGAAAATTTATCGGACATCATATTCTGATGGCAAACCTGACCTGTCATGCCAACATGGAGAGCCTCAATTAGATCTACAATACGCTGAGGGCAACCAAACCGCTTCAGCACCGCCCACATGGCTGGTCTTGGAACCTAATCAAATGCCTTTTCCAAGTCATAAAATACTAAGAAGAGTGGATTCTGTTTTTCTCTACATTTTTCTTGTAGCTGTCTCACACAGAAAATCAAGTCAATTGTGCTTCTGGAAGCTCTAAATCCGCATTGTGACACTGGGAGGATCTTGTCAGAGATAACCTTGAGGCGGTTAAGTAGAATTCTTGCAAGAATTTTCCCCACAATTGATAGCAATGATATGCCACGGTAGTTGCCACAAACACTGCGATCACCCTTTTTAAAGATAGTGATGATAGTGGCCTTTTTTTTTAGGTCTCCAGGTACCTTTCTTGATTCCCATATTCTGAGGATAAAGGTGAAAACCCTTGTTTTGAGGGAATGACCACCGGCTTGAATTAGTTACAGAGGGATGTTATCTGGGCCAGGTTCCTTTCTGGGTTTCAATTGGGCGAGAGCTGCACTGAATTCAACCACAGTTGTTCAGGTTGTTGCGTTACATCACAAAGGAAGTCTTTAGCAGCTGCTGATGGACGATTTAGGAGATTGGAGAAGTGCTCCTTCCAGCCTTCCAAGATTTCTTGACGATCACTAAAGGTAGTAGAATTATCAGCGCTTTTCAGTGTACCTAATGATGAGCGAGATGGTCCATACATACATATCCTTGAGTACTGCATAGAAGTTCCTCAAGTCTCGAGCAACCGATAGTCTCTGCAGTTCCTGAGCCTTCTGATGCCACCAAGTATTTTAATCTGCCTTATCTGCGTCTGACATTTATCCTTGAGTTCCAGTAGTTTAACTCTCTTTGTGTTGGAAGTTGGGTCTTGAAGATTGGCAAGATTCCTTTTGGCATTGATGAGAGACAGAACTTCTTCATTGTTGTCATCAAACCGGTCTTTTTTTGCGCACTATAAAATCAATTGTTTCCTCAGCTGACTGTGTGATAAACTTCTGTAGTGTGGCCCATTCTTGCTGACTGTCATTCGTTACTGGGTTTTCTGATAACTGGGTGACGATCCTCTTCCCAATTTTTTTATAGATGGATTCATCCCGAAGTTTGGATGTATTAAACGTCCTTCTTGGCAAATTTTTGTTGTTCCTAGGTGGTTTAGGTCTGATGGATATCCTGAGCTTACATATAAGAAGTTGATGATCTGTCCAAAAATCGTCCATATTATTTAGTGTTCTGGTAATAAGAGTGTCCTTCTTATCACATTGCCGGGTAATGATATAATCAAGAATGTGCCAATGTTTGGAACGAGGATGCATCCACGTGGTTTTGAAGTGGGTAGGTAGTCGGAACTGCGTGTTGGTAATGAAAAGTTGGGGTTCTGCACAAAGACCAAGAAGCAATAGGCCATTGGGATTACATTTTCCAAGTCCCTGTTTGCCCATCACATGATTCCATAGCCTGAGATCTTTCCCAACTCTGGCATTGAAATCACCGAGGAGATCTGCAGATGGTACCTTCGAGACGATTTCATTTAGCTGATCATAGAATTGAACCTTTACTTCATCATCAGAATCAAAGGTAGGAGCATAGCCAGAGATGAGTGTCTTAAAGGAACCTCCTGAGAGTGGTATGCGGAGATTCATGGGCCTTTCGCTGATTGCAATGGGCGTACGTTGGTGATAATTTACTAGTTTGGTCTTCACAGTGAAGCCCACACCATGAATACGACATTCACCCTCCTCCTTTCCTTTCCAGAAGATGATATATCTTGTTCCAGGTTCAGTAATCTTGCCTTCATAAGACAGCCTAGTTTCACTGAGAGCAGCAATATTAACGTTGAGTCTTGATAACTCATGGGTTACAAGAGCTGACCTTCTCTCAGGTCTAACGTTATTGCCCTTATCAAGCAAAGTTCTGATGTTCCATGATCCAATAATCAATTTGTGAGTCTTGACTGTTTTTGAGTTTCGACCGCTTGAGGGGTGACCTGCTGAGTGCGGTTGCCCAGCCGGACCAAGATTGTGACTTCCGATGTTTAGCCCACCTTTTCTAGGGCCTTCCCCATGTGGGGTGGGCAGCGGTGATCCTAAATAGGCCTGCCCAAACACAGATGCAGGACCGAATTCCTGAGTAGTCACACAGTCTCCGGAAGACGACCATCACACATCTGCTGCCAACGTGCAGGTCCGAACTAGGGGCTTCCAGTTACACCCATAACCTGCCTCCACCATCCATATCCCATCGCCGTTGGACTTTGAAAGTAAGTGACGTATGGAAGAAGTGCCACTGTCATGAATTTGTTTAGAGTGGATCTCAGCTTGCCAGGACGAGACCCACACACTATGATCTCTGAGCCTTATCATGGGGCTCTCACAGAATGAGACATGCAGGACCGAACACAGATACTGCAACGAAATGCCGCATACTCAAATACTACTGAGGTGCGCCTTTAAAGCCAGTCCATCTGGTCTGACCTCTTCCGCCTCTATGACCGTTGGGAGCCTTGAGAGTGATTGGCTCCTCCTCCGCTCATTTTGCCGTTGGGCCAAAATCTGCCCATCATAACTATGGACAATAGTTTTCCCTATTAAACCTGAGCAATAGGCTGCCCCTTCCGCCAACCACACTGTGCCAGAGTTCACCTCTTCCTCTGCAGGTACCGTTGAGGACTTCACCGTAACCCTGGCAAGGGACCCTAACTAGGTACTACCAGCCAGGCCTGCTGGACCAAGGTTTTATAAAGAGGTGGTACTCCTCTATCACTCCCTACTTTATTCTACTGAGTACTATCCCTGTATAACATCACACTTCCGTATGTTGCATCACACTGTGAGTAGTGCTATAACCAGTACTATCCCTGTTTAACATCACATTTGCTGAATTAATACATAAGTAATAGGCATGGTTTCCTAATTCATTGTGAAATGTTTGCTATGAACGATTTTACTGGCAGTAATTGCAAGAAAAATCTGAGTCAACTAATACGAACGGAGATCAAATAAAAATATTTCCTTCATCGGCAAGTTCAAACCTCGAAACTTCTACGCCGGAGAATTTGACTGAAGACCCTTGAACACTCTATGTTCACATTCCATAGCCTTACTCCACACAGATATGAAAATTAGTGCTTTCAATTTTAGAAGTTAAATTTATAATAAATATAACAGCCCTTTTTGAAACTAACGTTCATGGCTTTTGTGACCGTTTTGTATAGAACACCAAAAGTAATCTAAATCACTTAGAAGACGAGATGTATCGATCACATTTGGTTACGTCAAGGAAATTTATTACAATAATCATCGGCCATGTCTCAATTAAATCTGGTGTTTGGTGTTATCTGATTATCAGCACCATTAATATAACCAAAACCAGAGGTAAAGCCATTGTCTACTCAACTCAACTGCACAAAAGCAGGTCTTCCTTCTTCTGCATTTTGCCGTATACTTCCTTATAGCTGTCTGCAGTTCACATGGACGTAGTAGTACACAACCAATGAGGGAAGTAAGCTGGCAGGTAATTTATCTCTCGTGCAGCAACCACCAACTCAACCAGGAGATGACGGTCGCAATTCATTGTACACTCAACGTATAATGCAGTACAAACAGTATTACATTGATGAGTGTTCTTTGATATGGTAAATATTGAGCAGTACAAGGACATCACTTATTTTGTCATTTCAATGAGGATAACTTTGGTAGAAAATTCCCATTTGGTTTTACTCATTAAAGTACAAAAGAATAGTAACGCCACCATGAATTATAACATAATCCCTAAAGCTGCGCTTTCCAATTACCGTACTCACCCGAAAGAAAGAGCCTGTTGACAGCCTTAATTAACTCGGTGTCCTATACGTACACAGACATCTCGGTGCCAGGATTACTCCCGCTAATCTAATTACTTGCGGAGCAACGTTTAACTAGAGCCGCACGAATCCATGTCCTTTGCCTTTTCGAAAATAAACCGTAGGAAGCTTATCTCTGACCCGTAAGCCTTCCGGCATCTGCGGCATAAATAATTAGAATAGCTCTATTTGTTAAATGGAAAGTAAAATGACAGAATTTAATTAAAACATTGTATGCGAACTAGAGCTATGTTTATTAATGCCACTTAATTTTCAATTTTGCCCCTTGGTCTTCCAGGAGGAAGAATGGCTTAGGAAGGTGGCTTTAGTAAATATGCTTTTCTAAAGTTTTCACTCGATTCATATTGAAAGAACTGCCCTGCATCGTGTTACCTACACGGGTTGTGTGTGCAGTTTAAACTAGTGTACTCCGTGTTGCCCAGATTGAAGCTACTTAGATCTATAGCGTGAGGGAAAGACGTGTATAAACCAGTGCTTAAAGACCGTGAAATTAGAAAATTTGCTTCCAAGTTTGGCTAACGAAGGAAAGAGTCATCAAGTTATCCGAAATGTATTTTAGAAATTTCTCACTATGCCTGAAGTAATTAAATAGCATTCGGGGATGATCGTTCATTTACTGTTGACATAAAATTTATGAGTTAACAATAGCAGACATATCTTTTGTGGATTCACTAGCTCGATGTATTTATTCAAAATAGTCACAACAGGGGAGCCTTATATGTCAAAGATATCATTTTAGTATCTCAAACCTGAATCTTGGACAGCCTAAAATTGAACCCGATACTACGGAGTGGCAGCTATCAAATCTAACCACTACACAACGAGGCGTATATCGCCTCTCTTCATTTCCATCGCATAAAGTGACCACCGCACAAAACTGTGCAGTGCATAGGGATAAGCCTTAGGTTTGGTAGCATGGTTGCACTGACTTCGTATTTTGTCATTTTGTAATGGTCAGAATTCGATCAGCCAGTATACATAATTGTTCTTATATATTAATTATTATTAATATTATTAATTTTTGATCGGCACTAATCAAGCTACATACATATTTAATTTTCTTCTTCTTATTGTTATCATTATTATTCTATCGGCGGCAATTGAGCCACTTTTCTACTTTAATCACTTTATTTCGTGTATTATTTAATTATTATAAGAATGATAGCGATTCACTCTTAAAATATTTTATTCCTAATGCTCATTTGTGGACTCTAGTAAACTGGAGGTTTGCTTGCTGAATATTTTGTGAGATAGGAAGAGGGTCTTAGCGTGGCGTGTTTTCTCTCATAAACAGAAGCAGCTGGAAGGATTCCGAAGATAGCCTCTCGACAGGCGAATTCTAGTCCAGGGATGTAGTACTTTTGAACTTGGGAGAAGGAAGCGTCACATGGTTACGACCGACGAATCGAAGATCGGGATATGATATGAAAGAAGGAAATGGTTTCCATGGCAAAAACATTTTGATTGGAGAAGAAGATACAGCCAGGGATATGGAATAAAGAATTGGTGGGAGGCTGATAATTTGATTTAAAGTCTTCTAGATCTGATTTCATGACTATACAATTACTAATTTTCTACGATTCAGATTCTTATTCTTTCTGACTAAGAAGCTTACTCTTCCGCTTAGTCTTAAATATTCAGTCCGATGGACTTGTCATATTTCTGATCTCAAATCAGACGAACAATATAACATTTGTGTTAGCAATATTTCGTCTAAACACATGTATGGAAATGGTTGTTTATCAGGCCGTTCGTATAAGAGTGATTATTGAGGTTAGACCTCTTCACTACCAACCTTGCAGTTGACAAATCTTGTCTCTGCTTATTAATTATCAACACACGCTATTGCTACGGCCGTCGGGGGGTTATTACACAGAGATATAGGCAGACAGACAATACTAGACCTATAGATATAGCCTCACGACTGATGTCGGAGGCCACTCTCCTCAACCCTCCCACAGCACCTGTAATTTAAAAGATGGAAATGCGCGTTGAGGCGCTCAACCTGGTCTTCGGAGATCCGGTCGGCAAACACACTCGTGCCCCAGCTGCTGGTACTGAACTCGAATTTAATATTATCATGGATATGTATGAGGCGAGGATCGAACTGTCTCGCGTAACAATTTTGTGTTTGGATTTGAAGGAGTAGTGTAGGCAACTTGCCATACACGTAAGCATTTTGTGATGCTAGCGAAAGCTATTGCTAATTTGTATGAGGATATTACATCACTTATAAGGAATTAGAATGCAAAAGTTTCTGTATGAAATATTTTAGCAAGGAGTGAATGAGATTTTATTCAGGTAGTGAACTGACAATACTACAAGTTTTACCAAGCTAGACGGTCGAGAACCGGTTTTTTCAGCCGAGCCGAGAGACAGAGTAGATAGCTCGCGATACCCGTGTAAATTTGCTCACTGCACGCTTACGATCGAGAGAGAAGGAGATATTGGCACACGTCACTAAACTTACAAGTCATAACAATGAAAACTGCATAGCAACTCAATGGCCATTCAGAATATTTTATTTATCTGAAGTATAAAATATTATACTATTTTAAAAAGACAATTATAAACAATTACACCGCACCAATATGAAGAGAAAAAGAAAGAAAATGTATTTACCGAAAGGAAATTTTGAGTTTATAAGCTACGAGAGGAGGTATTTGCAGATTAAATAAATTTATATTGTTCGAGGCTAGCGACGCCGTTATTGAAAGCCGAGGAGCCCAGAAAGGTAATATCAAGAGATTCATACCATCTCTGTGACTGGTCGAGTCCAGAACTGCTTCGTGGTAATTCCTCATATTATCGCAGATACATAGAACGACCGACAAGGAAATACTTTGACGGAAGGAGAGCCGCACACATCAGTCAACCAGGAGTTAAAACTCCGATGAACAAATACTGCACTATACGAAAAGACTTGTTCTAAGAATACTATTGAAAATACAGCAATCTACATTATTGAAAGAACATTAAGAGGAAGCAATATATAATACAAGCTATCTACGGAAATAAAATAAGATACCATTCTACTGAAATACGACGGAAGCATTCTTCAATTCTTACTAATATTTCAACTACATATTGTGAAATATTCAACATGTTAACAAACTCGAGTCAGCGGGGACGTCCGGAATCGTCATGAATTACTGAAAACTATGGAGGGATGCTAACCTGCACTAAATGGTGACCATAGGTGACTTGAGGCAACAACGTAAACCATGTAATGGTACTGCAATTCCAACCGCTGTCCACTGATATCACAAATGCTGCTACGACTACTTGAGTTTCCAATCTCATCTCGGGAATCTCATAGCATGTATACCACAGCATACTATTTCACTGAATACCTGCAAGAGAGGAGAGGTTTGAAGAGAGTTTCGTCAGAACCATTTGGTTCAGAAACCTATGAGAAGTCCAGGTTCGTTAACCGGGAAGAAAGCGGAGGTATTGGCGGAGCTATTTCAACCGTACGAGAGATCACACCGGGAGTGAGACTAGACCAGCTGTGTGCGCTTCCAAGCACGCACGTGGCCCCGTTAGACAGGGAGGAATGCCAGGAACGCGAAACGAGGAATACAGACGTACAACTCCTCACCAACAGCACAGGTTATCATGAAAACATCACAGCTCTAGGTAGATGAGTGGTTATAATATATTTAGTAGTTTTTACCATATTTTGGGGATATATAGTTGTGACCAACATTTATATAGATGTAACCATTTATTAACCATGTTATTATTTTGTTAGATTCATGTAAATTAAAAGTAAATACCTTTTTACGTCAGCGTGTGTCGTTTTTGACGTTTTATAATATTTTGAGTCTTTGCTCCTAGGTTAATTTTGGAAATACGTTGTAGAATTTTACGATTTTATGCGAATCAGTTTTCTAAGAGTGGAATGCTTCGATAAAATACGTCGATACTGCTATGATAATAAGCTTCCATAAAATGCTTTGATAATACTTGGATAAATTATTTTGAGATAAATAATGTAATGTATACGTTGATAAGACTTTGTAACATTTCAATGTTAATACTATGACTTATTTGAGAAGGTAGAAGGATCACATTTTTGACAATAAAGTCAGTATGATAACACAAGAATAAATAACACATTGTTGGAGTTAATAATATTTGTAAATATGCTTACGAGCAAGGAAATGCGGAAGAAGGACAAGGTGTGATAAATTGTATCAACCTGTTGTCATGACAAAAGTTAAGGGAGTTATTTCGATGTAGATTCATTCAGTATTACAAGAATGGGAGGATATGGAAGTATTATTATTTAAATAAACGAATATATGCAGACTAGTATCTCAGAAAGGTATTATTTTAATGTAACGTGGTAGAACTTCGAATTATGGAATGATGTTATCGCAAATAGAAAGCTACAGGGTGCATAGAAAATAAGGTTGTATGGAAATTATAAAGTTATGTGAACAGAACAACTAAAGAATTTTATATGAGCACGAGGACTATGTATTATCGATAGAAGGAATTTGTAACCTCTTAAATTGAATGATATAACACGCAGTTGTGTGTATTGAATAGTGTTATTAATAATAAAATTATTAGAGCACAAAATATGCAATTGAATTAAACATGACTTATCTTTTCCTCGAACATCATCATCATCATCATCATCATTAATTACTTATCACTAGTACAAAACTGTGACAGAGTGTTATTGAATCTCATACATTTTGTAAATGTATAGAGATGGGTAAATATTTTTGTAATGTCGCGTATTATAGACGCTAGTTGAAGACTTGTACATTGTCAAAGAGGAGTACTATTGCGATTGTAACGTGAGGCAACGTTCTGTACAGTATGACAGTGTAGTCACTGGAAATGACATTGGAGAATTGCGATTTATGTGTTAGTGAGCATTAATGCCACGCACCACGAAAAGTTATTCATAATTTATTGTTTTATTAATACATTTGACAAGCCAGAACAGTAATTAGCCTAACCGCTCGCTACAAATGTTCTAATGGATGAAACATAATTTCTTTTCACGAAGGTAAACAAGATATTGTGATTCTTTAAAAAGGAGAGTAGATGCTAGAGAGGAAGATCTAGGAGGATCTTAAGAGACCAATAAGAATATCGTGCTGGACGTGATTATTCGAACTATTTTTTTTTAATGTAAATAATAATAATAATAATTTTAAATATTTAATCCTTATATTTTGACGAAAGAACAGCGAATAAAAGTAAATTCTGTATCACGTAGGGAGAGTGATGTATATAGCGACGCATATTTTAACAAGTTAAAGTAGTGAAAACTACAGGGTGTACAACAAGTAGTTGACATTCCTTTAAGAACTTAAAATACGAATTGTATGGTGATGTAAAGTTATATTTTGGGTTGAGAAGGACTCAGGAGAAGTCCTAATACCTTTTGTACAGGTATAATTTGAAGATAGGAGAAGCTATCATTTTTAATGTAATTTTTATTTTCATCGTTTCTTATATTGAGTGTGATACGTCAATTTTATTTGTGTCAGGGCCATAATTTGTATTGTCCTACTGAATAAATCTATACAAGCACTGTTTAGTCTGCTTGTTCTTCTTCTTCCTCTTCGTCGTCGTGAATGGGTATCTTAGGACCACGCGGAATCAACAATGGTTAGCCTTTCTTGCAGCCCAGTACTCCTTCATACGCAACGAATGGGTTTGCTTCCTTTGTGCAGACCAGATATGGTGGTATGGCCGTCTTTCTTCCTCCTCGAAACCCCGTGTGAGTGCAAGTGTTCTGATGACATTTCGGTCTAGGAGATTTGGCGATCCTAATTCTTGCAAGTCTTTTTCAGTCTGTTTGTACCAATTTGATCTAGTTGTTTTGTTTTTCAAGTATGTGTGAATTTTGTGAGTTAGTCTATTTGGGTCCATTCTTTCCAGGTGCCCCAAGAATTGGATTCGTCGCATACGCATTTTGTCTGTGATTTTGGAGATGGTTTTATATATTTCAGCATTTGGCTTTGGAAGATGAACACCATCTTTGATTCTCGGCCCTAAGATTTTCCTCATTATTTTACGTTCCTTCACTTCCAACTGATCTCGAAGTGTTCTATGTTGAAGAGTGAGAGTTTCTGAAGCGTAGAGAGCTTCGGGCCCGATCACTGTTGTATAATGTTGAATTTTGCATTTCCAGGAAAGACTCTTTTTGTTGTAAGTATTTTTCGTTAACTGAAAAGCAGTTTCCATTTTTTGAATTCGTGTTGTAATGGACCTCTTTTCATTACAATTGTCGGTAATCCATTCATCCAAATATTTAAATTCCTTCACATGAGATATATGGTCAGTACCTATTTCAATTGCAGATGGGCCATTCTTTATATCTGTCATAAATTTTGTTTTATCAAATGAGATTTGCAATCCAATTTTCTTTGCTTGTTCTTGTAGAAGTTCAAGTTGGTATTGCGCATCAGAGATGTTTTGGGCAATTAATGCCATGTCATCAGCAAATGCCAAACAGTCTAATTCTACGCCTTTAAGTTTTGGTCCTATCCTATGCATCGGTGCACCTGCTTTTCGCCATTCTCGTACAACCTTCTCTAGTGCACAATTGAATAGCAACGGGGACAATCCATCTCCTTGTCGGACTCCTGTGTCAATGGGGAATTCTCTGCTCAGTTCTCCCATAAATTTTACCTTAGATTTGGTTTCCATGAGTGTTTCCTTAATAATATTTGTTGTCTTTTGATCTAATCCAATTTCTTTGAGTATTTCGAAAAGGGATTCTCGGTCGATGCTATCACACGCCTTTTGGAAGTCAACAAATGTAATGAGATAGTGTTTGTTCGATGTATTGCGGAAATATTTCATTGAGTTTTTTAAATTGATAATTTGTTCCACACACGACCTGCCTTTCCTGAAGCCACCTTGGTATTCGCCGATTACTGGATCCAATTGAATTTCTGCACGATTCAGGAGAGCTTTAGACAAAACTTTGTATGTTATGGATAGTAATGAAATTCCACGATAATTGTTGGGATCCGTCCGATTTCCTTTATTGTGCAAGGGATGTATGAGTGCCATCTTCCAGTCAGCGGGGATTTTTTCAGTTCGCCAAACTTCTTCTAAAATTTCTTGGAGTTTTACAATGAGATTTTCTCCTGCATTTTTCCACAACTCTGCAACAATTTGGTCTTCCCCCGACGCTTTGTTATTTTTCAATGATTTAATTATCTCTCTTATTTCCTGAACGTTGGGTGGATGCGAATCTTGGTTTTGTTGCGTGTGGATAAATGTGAATGTTTCTTGAGGTTTCTCACAATTGAGCAATACCGAAAAGTAGTTTGCAAGGATTTCACATTTTTCTGTGTTACTATGAGCAATATCCCCATGTTCATTTTTGAATTGAAGTGATGGAGGGGAATATTTAGTGAGCTTCTGGCGAAAAGTTCTATAGTAGTTTCTAGAATTATGTTGTTTGAAGTCAGCTTCTATTTCTTGTAATATTTTGTTGTCATTCTGCTTGCGAATTCTTCGTATTGATTTCGTGACTGTTCTTCTGACATCCTTGAGATCTTGCAGAGTCTTAGGAGTTTTGTTGCAAGACCAATTGTGTCATGCCTGTTGCCTGAGCCTTACAAGGTCATCACATTCGGCTGTCCACCACAGATGTTTGCGTGTTCTCATGTGTGGTGCTATTTTCTCGGCTGTTTTTATTAATCCTGCTTGGAGCTGTTGCCAGTTTTGTGGATTCAATTGTTGAGTCTCGTTTTTAAATTTATCATTACCTTGAATATTTTGAACATCATATTTACAGGGTGGGATTTTCTGAGAGAATCGCCTTTTCTCTGGAATAATAATTAATGAAAATTTTGTAGGGTAATGGTCAGAATCCAGAGCTAACCCCTTAAGGACTTTAAGTTTCATTATTTCGAGAGTATTAACTCTGGAGATTAGCACATGGTCCAATTGATATTCTCCTAACAGTGAGTTAGGTGACACCCACGTCTTGGACTGAGAGGTTTTCTTTTTGAAAAATGTTGATTTGAAGAATAAGTCATGGTTCTTGCAGATTTCAAGAAGACGCATACCATTCCGATTGGTCTGATTATGTCCTGACCATTTACCTACCCAATATCTATATTTTTTATTTGCCAATTTGGGCATTAAAATCACCCATAAGTATTTTAACATGATTCCTAGGGATTCTTTGAAGTATATCATCTAATTGGTTCCAAAATTCTTCGACTTTTCCTACAGCCTTTCTGTTGGTGATATTAGTTTGGGCATGTCCATTAATGAGAGTGTAAATTTTGTTTGCTGATTTTATTGTCATGGTGGAGAGATGACCGGAGGGAGAGTGGAAGGTTTTAACTGAATCAAGTAAGGAATGATGGACTATAAATCCAGTACCAAATTGTGGGCAATTTTTCATAGCTCGTTCTCCTTGCTTCCCTTTGTAAATCCTGTAACCTTCAGAATTGAAAGGATATTCATCTGTAAATCTAGATTCTTGAAAAGCAATAATCTCGATTTTACGTTCTCGTGATTTGTCTAAAATGAATCTGAGTTTCCCCATCTTCAAGAGAGAATTTACGTTAAACGTCATTAGCCTAATCTTTGATTTAGGTCTGCTTGTTAACTTTTCATAGAAACTGATAATCTTCTCATTTAATAATCGGCATATGGTAGGACTACTAGTTATATATTGGCGCCCGCTTATTTTTATTTTTAACCATTCACCCTCGAGATCCGTGATTCTCGTCCTGCCATATTTTATTGCAGGGTTTTGTATGTAACTAGGTAGTAGTACTGTTGCATGTTATAGTGTTCGGAGAGTTCCCTAGTTATTCACCTAGTAGAGAAGTTTTGGTTTATCTAGCTGGTTATCAACTTCCCTGCGATCCTGACCATCCAGCGGATAATAGGTGGTGGCTATGTGGAATTCGGGTACAGTACCTAAAGATGGAATTAAGGCAAGAAGGATCCCACAGGTTTTCTATAGCTAATCTCCAGTACCCTGTATGAAACCTAATCAGTAAATGAGCACACGTGTGTTAGTGTGAAAAATAATAATAATTTATTCAATAAAGTCCCTATCTAAATTTGCATTAATAAAGTTAATGATAAAGGATGCATCTACTGTTTTGGAAAACCAAATAGTCCTGAATATGTCCTATTCGCATCAAATTATTTTCAATCTCACTGATGTACAGAAAAATGCAGAAGACCACTAAGGCAAAATTCACAAGCAAACTATATAAGATTGCTATAAGAGCGAAACAAAAATTTTTACAGCTCCAATTAGGATTAAATGAAGTTAATTTAAGTTAAAGATCATTATTAAAAATATTATCTAACACTGTACATTAAAAACAACAACGTGGTTTACAAGGATTTAGTTGCGAAGACAATTTCAAAGAATATAATAAAAGAAACAATAACGGTTCACCGCTGCTTACAATAAATAATTTCCTACACTTAATGAATTCACCATAAAGTATCACTTTAACTTACATCGCGAGACTTACAACTTTGATCGGCACCACAAAAACACATACGTCCGATACCTATCTGTCCATGTTGAAGACAATTGCCGCAGGACCACAATGCCTTAGAAAAATAAACAAATAATATTGGCCATTTAAACAAATGAAATTTGTGATATCGCAGATCGCTAAATGATGGATCATGGAAAGGCAATTTTACCTAATAAATTACGAAAACCCTCAGTGAGTTCTTAAACCAGTAAAATCAAAAATAGTAAATAACAGTACCAATAAAATCAGAGCAAAATATTACATAGGGTTTTGAAAATCATTGGATCCTACGTCCTAAACAGAATAGTGAAGACAATATCTAACGAGAAATAAAATGAGAAGCGTCCCCGGAATTGCAATATAATTTCAAATAACTAGTGACAAGAAATCACACATTAGAATAGGAAATAAATAAGAATCTGTGACTAGTCATTAAAACAGTATGTTTCGTTCTACCCCACAGCTCTGATGAGAATGATGGCGTTTTACTAGAAAAGACAATTTTTCTGTAAATTTATAGTAGTGGACAATGATCCTATTGACTTTTCTGATCTAATATATTATGAAGATTTATGTATGGAAAGATAGAATTTTGCGAGGTGAATTGCGTATTAAAACCATTCTGTTCTTATTGGGTCTTCAGTTGAACAATATCTGTCCAACATAATGGGCAGAATGTAACATTGATATGAATATATTTTCGACAAATGTACACGAATAATAGTGAAGAGAAAGAATATGATAATATTAGCTGCATGAAAATAAAATAACTTCTTTCTAATCATGGATTGGACAGTGACTTTGCAATACCCAAGTTTTACATCTCTAGGGTCCAGAAGGACTTTAAATATGCAAAATTTGTATTCTCGCTTGATCACTTTCCAATAAACTTGCGAATTAGGGTCACTATCAATTGATCACAGTTATTAGTTAGTGAGCTCAAGCATTTTGTTCAAACAAGTGATTTAAAGTTTTTGAAATGTCTGATATCATCAGCAAATACTTCTGTTGTAACAGATTCTTGCTTATATATCGCATACGACGTAGGACGTTGCGAGTGTAATTATACAAATGAACTAAAGTCAGAATTACCGCTTTGATCAGTGTGATTCATAGTTCAGACTTCCATAGCAGTCGGGTAGTTTCACGTTGAATGACCACAGGTTACCGGTAAATTACATGGAATATGGTTCCTGCCCTGCCTACCTTGTTAAAAAGGCACAAGAAGCAAAATTTTAATCTCAATTCTACCTTAGCATCATGCTATCTGATTTACTGGTACAATGTTGCTCTTGGCTGAGGTTTGGATCAGGGTACAGTTAGCTTCAAGGGAGATATCTGAGAAGAAGTAGGGAAGGAAACTTGCAGTTTTACGTAACCGGTAAACTTTCGATCATAAGCCACAGGACCTTCTTTTCTGTATAATCCGAACCATTAGACGTGACATTTTTGCTCGATAACCTGTATGGATCAGACGGGAAGCCAATACGGTCCGCTTTGCGCCATGTGACCCTGAGAAAAGGTAGGTGCCATCCATGAGCTGGCTTTTCGTGAATTTCCACTTCTACTCCAGGCATATTAGAGGATAATTACTAATTCAGTACCACAGCCACCTCCTTTCCAAATCTGGTGTCTAATGCAAATACAAAAACTAATTATTATAATACTCATAATTGCAACAACCATAATAATGTTATTGGTTTTACGTCCCTTTTAACTACTGCGGCTTTTAGAGATGTCGGGGTGCCAGAATTTTGCTCCGAAGGGGATATTTTACGTGCCAGTAAATATACTGACACAGCTCCCTCGCATATGCACACCATCAAATGCCATAGGATTTTGCCAGGAATCGATCGTGCAACCTTGGGCACAGCAGGCGAGAACGTTACCGCAGAGCCACGCAGTCAGTAACAAAAACTACTGACCAGACCATAAATAACGTAGGTTATCAGACTAATTTTCTTACATACAACTAAGTCCATGCAAGTGTGTAGCACGATGTCCAATCTCCCGAATAAAACTACACGAAATGGTCTGATTTACACCCTTTTCGAACAGAACGGGAATTTAAACCGCAATCTTGGGATCTGAAGATAAATACATTACCAATTGCGCCACTGAAATCACCGTTCCACATACAATATTGGATCTCATAAAGTATTGCGACAGGTTGTTGTGAATTATTTGGATTAGGTATGTTTCCGTTTCACTCATTTTCTGTGCCAAAGAAAATTACTGAGTCATCTAAACAATTTATGATCATAAAATGAAGAAACTAGGCTTGCAAAGCCATAAAATGTGACATTAATGTAATGGAGAGTTTTATAACTGTAAATTGGCTCCTTAGGGTGCGCCAGCTGGCACAATGTACAGGACAAATCTGTATAAAGGCTATAAACGAAATCAATGGAGCGGTGAGGAACCCATTTCATGGCAGTTTAATATTCCCTATCCTTGAACTGAATGCAATATTAAAGCGTTATTATCAAATGGTTTAACTGCTTGGTTTTACAACGTGAAGGACCTATCCATGCACTGTATAACATGTTTGTATCAATCTGCAGGAACGAGTGTTGACTCAAATAAAATATTTAGCAAAGAGTAATTACAGATGATCAACATTTAATGGCCTCTGCAAATTAAATAATAAAACTGCAGATCATAGTGTTTGTTAATAGCGAGTTTTAGCCTCGAAGTGGACAAATATAACCCCACTTCATTGTCAGCTCTTGTTTCTGCCTGAGTGTTACGGGTACACCTCACAGCGTAACCGTGTGCGTTAAGTCATACACCATGACTTTACAGTAATAGATGGCTGGAAGTCCGGAGATAAAGGGATCTGAAAGGAATAAAGCCCGGCTTCTCTGAGTACCCTAGTTTCCCACACTCTTTCCAACGAAATGTTACCTTTTGTCTATTCATTACGAGTACTCTCCTTCCATTTATTTTTCCCAGCAAGTAACCTATTCGTACTAACCTCATATCAGTTACCTCCAGCCAATTCGTGAGCTATCCTGAGGAGGTTTTGTCACTAAACTAACTTCCTTAATGCAAAATTAATGGGTTATATCGTAAGAGAGAACTCACTCTATTGTCTTGTCTACACTTTGATTCCACTTATTTCATTATACTACCGTCCTGAGAGAAACAAAACATGAGATGATCCACCTGCTGTTATTTTGTTCTTTTATTGGATCGTTTTATTTCGTGTCTTTTGATTTATGGATCTTTCTTAAACAATCGTCAAATAACCATAAGCATTCCTGTCACGAGTTAACGTCTCCGAATACCTAAATACGTTCATACATTTCTAGAAGACACATCACATTAATCCCTCAAATGTCAATTCAGCATCATTTTTAACATAAATTATATGCATTGTCTTTAACAGCCTACAACTTACATTTTGATCTCTGAGAAGATTCATCGCGTTTCGCCTTGGTAGTCTACTTTATATTATCCTGTAAAATGTACATAATATCTAAAAGTAATTTATCAAGCACGCAATATACGGTTGAGGTTAAGAAATACCCGTAGAATTGAAGTGAGCAGAAGCCATTTTTTTTGTATAAAGAGGTTTATACCTAATATGAAGCTGTCCTAAACGAGTGAATATATGCAGTAGGGCCATTTTCAGTTTCTACCACACATTCTTGATACGGACCCATCTTCTTCTCGCTGATAGCTCATTCTGCACTGATCGCTCCCATTCTTGTTTAATTAACTTTGGAAAGCTAACATTTGTTAACCTGGGTGGTAAATTTGTGAGGTTAGGAAATATAATCGGTGTTTTTCACGAAGCCATTAAGGACATCCCTTCTCCTTAAAAGCATAAAAATGAAATAATATTCGGGCTATAATAATTATTAGACAAGGATAGTAGCACAAATTATGAATGTAGGGATGTTGTCTCTGTAAAGTACATAATTAGAGATTGAAACAAAGCATCGGCAAAAAAATACGTAAGATGTCCGAATGGCTCTGTTCAAACAATTGACCACAATTGCATTTAAGGTATCGGATTTTTAGATCGGTTATTTAAACTGAAACCTGGAATGGAAATGTCAGGTGTGTTCTCAACTACACAGTATACTGGTGGCAGTAGTTGAAAGCGACGTACCACCAATAACATTATAAGTGATATTATTAATATTATTATTATTACTATAATGAGTACTGGTAGCTGTAATCAAGTCGCCCTATGGGTGTAGAATCCAGTTGTGCATATTTTCGGGCAATGTGGATCAGTCGAATTCATTAATCGAACTCTATTTTGGATGTGAGATCTGACGCATCGTTTATCACATCGTGCATAAACTTCCTCGCAAAACAAAAAGTTAGATGTATAATTTTAGAATCCTTAAGTATGTTCGTCTTGGTAGGGTTTTCAAATATAAAGGCGCTTACAGATAACGAGTGTTGAAAAAAAATTTGTATTTACCCCTCTCTTCACCATTAGAAGGCAGGAAGGCGTAAGTTGGGTACAGGGCTACAAAGGAGAAGTAGTGCACAACGTCACATTCACCTCTTAAGAAAATTTCAATACAAGTAGCCAATAAATATATTGTATCCAATCAGCATCCCTTTATTGCTCAAAAAAGAATATTCAAAGCCTATAATAATTATTGGAAAATGGAGAGAAATTGTCTCATAAAAGTAAGGGACGAACCAATAAAATATTGAGTACTTCTGCAAGCAAGGTGCAACCTCAATCAAGAACTAGTGTAACAAGATACGATGAACCTGCAGGCCAACTCGTCTTAGACCAGGCCACGCCAACGCGAGCACCTAGTGCTTGCGCGCCCCAGTGCTGCACCGAGCGGCGCCGGTGTTTTTCACTTCTCTCCCAACTTTCCTCCCCGTGTAGTGACGGCAGCGCAATTTTCTAAAGGCGTTGAGGATCAAGATTTCCTGAGGATTCATGCCCTTGCCCTAAAATGTGTTGCTATGCTCGGAACAACGTTTGTTTGTGAACAAATAATGTTTTTAATTATGAATATTAACAATACAAAAACAAGGTCAAGTTTGTCTGATGGTTCTTTGGAAGTTATACTTCGGATTGCAACTGTCAGAACGATTGTTCCAAATATCGACAAATTGGTGGCTTCGAAGCGATGCCAAACATAAACAAAGAATATTGAATCTTAGTGCAATATCAGGAGCGCAATAAAACTATTATTTCTGTCTGTACACAAAATTGGCATTATAATAATTATTATTAGTTTTCATACCGGTACGCCACCTGACGCGTGCTGATCTGCCCTGCCCACTGATCTCTATACATGGATCGCTGATGGCAGCTCTCCGCTGCACGAGAAAGTACGCTAGGTTGAGCGCGCGGTCCACCATGTTGGCGACCCATTCACGAGCTCTCCTTATGGGGAAGCAATGATAATCTAGTCAATTTTAAATCGTAATTAATGGTGCTTTGGAACAAATAAAAATATATAGATATGTTCACTCATAGCATAAGGGCATTGGGATCACTGACACGTCATTCCGAGGTCAATAAATATCTGGAATAGCAATAAAAACTTAGGTACTGAGTACACGCAATTAGCGATCAGTAACAGAGTAAGGAGTGAAAAACAATTTCTGGAAACATTCTTGTAAATTGTATATATATAAGCCACGAAATTATGCATTCTTAAAATGATATACCTATAAACGTAGCTCACTATACAGGCCTAGATTCGACATATCGTAATCGGTGCTTGGTAATGCTTGGCAACAACAGCAACAACTCCATAAACCCATCCCCTCACTTCGCTCCCTCTCACCAACACTTCCCCCAAGTAATCTCAGCACTTTACATCAAATACTACAGCTTTTAATCACGCTAGCAGCACAGTAAACTTAATAATGGGAAGTTGATCAAAGCCAAAAATGCACTTTAAGCCAAACCAATTTCACTCCTCAGCTCCACATAAAACTTAACACAACTAAAAACCTACTCAAAATACACTCCCCCCACCGTTTTACAACTATTAAGCGAACTATTCGCACCCAGAACCGAAAAACCCTGAAATGGGATCAAATTTAAAAAGGCAATAGCCTAGCCCGATCACGTCTGCTTCAGCACCACCGCACATGTATACTTAACTTCACAATGACTATCTGCCTGAGATGTAAAGGTATTGCCGGCTTGCTAGGGATGATGGGTCACCAAACCGGTACTTAAAATTAAGATTTTACGCTTTAAATAACCAAATTCAGCCCATTTTACAACTACAAGAAACACAAAATATTTTCTGCCATTGCCCCAGAGGAGTGCGTCAGGCCTCGGCAGCTGGCACAGTTCATATCCTCGCCGCTTGATGGGGGTTTCATTCATTCCATTCCTGACCCGGTCGGAGACTGGAAGCAGGCTGTGGATTTTCAATTTTCATAAATTCATGTATAATAATAAACTACCAGTAACCAATTACAGAGCCGGATTCGCAATATAGCACCATGCGCTCGCTGCCATCTTGCTATACCTGTCATCGTCCATTCGGCTTACTGCTACCTTAGCTACCTGCCATCCATGTATAGAGATTCACCAAACAACACGACAGTCGCCTCGCTTAGCGCTGCCCCTACACGTTCCTCACAACAGTGGTGTGTCTGCCTCCCTCACCTTCCCCCACCCCACCGGCGCTACAGCAGAGCACCGGTGCTTTTACCGATGCAGGCTGGTGCTCGCGAAGCACCTGAGTTGGCGTTGCCTGGTTTAGACCAATATCTGAACTGACACAACTAAAACCCTAGTCCGACCATTATCTTACATTAACCCACTCGCTTAGCTTGTAAGTTCATGTTTCTCTAAAACGTTTGTAGCATAACCATGTCCAAAGGAAATTTACATAAAAAAAAGACTCGTCCACAATATAAATTATTACCACGTGTGATAGAACCTACACTGGGTAGTCACACGTCATAAAGTTCCATACTAATGTAATGCAAGGAAGTTCCAAAATTGCATAGGTTACAAATATTTTTAAATAGATTCAAAAACCTACAAATAAAGGAACTATGGCGCATGATAAAGGATTCACTAGGATTCTACAGGACAGTACACAATAGCATAAATTACACATCGAAAATGAACGGATGAGGCAAGACAATATTAACAAATGAATGGTTCAATACGAAGGTGTTCATTCAGTTCGTTCAAATAGCTTATAAATATAATAGCGGAGACTCCGCCGTAAAAGCATGCCTTCGCCTGTAGACAGCGATCACAGTGTCATCTCTTGGTGCGAGTTGACAGCATCACTTATTTTGCCGCCCACAGCTAGCATTTATCAATGCACGCCAACCAAAATTGCTTTGTGATGTTAACATTTGTCATGGTATGATATTTAGGTATTAAGTAATTAAAAGAGTAGGGTTAAAGGAAGCAAAAGAATTTGGGGTTTTGTACAGTTCATTTAGTATTTGAAAAAATAATTTAGCAGATAATCCATGACATGGTGTTGGTATGGGCTACTGAAGTCTGGATTAGGCCCATACTTTTAAGGACAACTCATAAGTCTTTAGCCTTATTGATGTATTGCTTTTCGTTGTTTAACGTTACCGGTACCTAACTTTACATACGATTCATAGGGATTATTTGTCTTATTTGCTCATACCTTTATGAGGATTGCAAAATATTTGCTAGGCCTACGTAACAACAAAATAAAATGCCTACATACTCCTTCCAGTGTGGCACATTCATTCGTAAGTGCAGTATGTTAAGCATCTTGATGTTAACTTTATACGTGCTTTCAATCAAAAATTGATGAAAATAATATCTGAATATATCTGATAGTTTATTTGACAGGTCTTGAGCACATTCATTAGGGAAGAACATTTTGTTTGTTTCATACCTTTTCTTCTGTGTGTGAAAGTTACACACATCATTCTCATTATAGCTGAATGATGCCAGAGCCATTTTACGTTAGTGTCACAATCCACTGCAGGTCCAACCCATAACACAACACAACTTACCCTTTACTTAAGCTATTTGACCGACAGTCATCATCGTGCTTCATTGCGAACGTATGTTTACAGCGCTAAGTAAGGTTTCCATGCGCACTTAATGCAATGAGATTTTTGTTGTTGTTGTTGTTGTTGCTTATTTTAGGAGCTGCGACATCATGGTCATGCAGCCCGTGTACTTGGTTTTGTGGGGAAATTGTGTGATTACTTGTGTTATTGTGAAGACTGTACAAATGTGTGCATTTGTATATTGGGGATATGATTGGGAAGAAGACGGTCGTGACCATAAGGTAAGAACCATCCTAGATTTTCCCTAGATTAGAAGAGGAAAACCACGGAAAACCACTTCCAGGATGGCTGAGGTGGGAATCGAAACCTCCTTTTCTCAGTTTTGTCTCAAAGGATTTAAGTGGACCCCGCTCAAACCCTCCCCCAAAATTATAATTTCGTGGCAGAGCCGGGAGTCGAGGAGCGACAACTAAGAACGCTAGCCGCTACACCATGAGGTGATTCGCAAAGAGGGTACATGTTCATATTAATATAACAAGTTCTTGTTCCTGAAATCCTTCACCACAAAGTGGTCTAAGCATGCAACGTGAGTTATATTTAAAAGCTCTGTACCGTTCCTCTTCGTTACGTCATCCAAGTCAGCCCTTCGGCTGCAAATAACCTACTGCGAGCATCTATAAATAAATAATAAATAAATAAATAAATGTATTTATAAATATGTAAATAAAAATAATAATAAATAAATAAATAAAAATAAAGAATAAAATGTGTTAATTTTTGATGTACAAGCATTCCATTTTAAAAGAAAATTTAATATCAGACTAATTGTGGGCTACTTCATTACAATGAATTCCAACTTACATTTTTTTAGTTCTTGGGAATTTAAAGAAAGATTTTGTTTCACTTTGTTTTTTATAATATCACAGCCATACATGGCACAAATAGTCCCCGTATTAGCCAGTACAATTAGATAATTAAATCATCTACACGTCGATATCATATGTCTTACAATGTTTGGTTTAAATCAAATGGTCCTTTCAGATGTTCGTTTCCAACTCAGGCTACTAGGAGGTGCTGGGTAGAGCTGTCGCTCGTATCGGCGAGGACTTTCCGCTATTATCTTAATAGGCTATTTGGTTCGATATTAGGTCTCACTTAACAGTGTCTTTACAAAATTTCTCCACATTTTTCGGAACACTCGGCTCCTTATCACTATTTGAGAAGTCTCAAGGAAGAGGGAACGGAAGTCGAAAATAACAGACTTTTTCACCTTTTGCAAAACATTGGTTAATTGCCGCATTTCAAAATAGCACGTAGAAGACATTGCCTAAATGCAGAGCTAGGGTTAAAGTAATGACGAACGTAATGCTGTTACGAAACAAGTAGTTCCGTGGAGCTATAAATAACTTATTTTCATATATCCTACGTATGTTAATTGCCTCTCTCAATATAAAAAAATAGTTTGATTGCTTTAATAGATTCGTAGGTATTGAGAGGCGTCTACATATGTCTGGAGATGTCAGTTGATTAAAATGTGTTCAAGCATTTACCGTGCCAAATTTCACGGCGCTCGAATGGTTAAATCGCGAGAAACATCCATTTAAATTATTAAATTTCTCGTCGCCACCATCATCAGGTTATTGAAAGTCCCATAGGTGAACTAATGTTAATAGACTTTATCAACATACAAAATGTCGGTTTGGTTGCTGTCATAGATTATTAGATATTGAGAACTGCCTAAATATATCGGATGGTCGCCATTTTGGATTTATATATATATATATAGACCATATAATATAATATATATATATATATATATATATATATATATATATATATATATATATATATATAGGCCATAGAGGTATGTACTGTTAGATGACGATTATTGCGTAGGTTCATTATTAAAACGTTGACTTTGATCGTGTGATTAGGACACAAGAAATAAAAACTGAATTTAAAAATTTCGCACAGCCACCATCTTGAGGATATGTAAACAATTGAATTCAATTAGATGTCAGTGCATTGCATTGTATATAATGTGACCGTTTGACCGATGTCCCACGTCCACACGAGCACGAATTTATACATCCACCGAGTATAAGACTCAAAAAATCTCGGGGTCCATCTGAGTAAACAAATCAAATAAAACAAAACTAGCCGGACGGATATCGAAATTCACACTCCATAAAGGATGGAAGGTAGTGCAAATAATTTGTGAATAACACCGATTACTTAAAAACACCTCAGTTTAATTTAACTGTCTGCTGGTCCTAAGAGAATACAATGATCCCCAGGGAGAAATCTAAAATTCCAGTCCTGCAAAATAAAAACATCCTGCGCTCCCCCTGGGCCCCTCATCTACTTATAATTGCCAAAAGCACAAAATAAAATATTAACAGCCATTTACCAAAAATAATTTCACTATTTGCAAAAGTTTCGTTTGATGCCTGAGAAAATCTTTGGTCAATCTCAGCATCTCTTTAAATTAATTATACAAAACTGTACATTTATCACCGATGTACAGGAAAATATCAGTCCATCCTGACATCGTGATTTTATTTTTTGCAGAGAGTAGCACTTGAAACATATTTCCGCATTGTTTCAAAAGTTTCAACATCTGTGGTAAAATTCACATGTCCTAACTCAAATCTGGAAAGTTGTATTCCCAAAACGATGTGAAATCGAAAATCACTAACTCAATGACCAACCATTATTCAAATTCAAAATTTGAATGAACTCTAGACATTCTTCCACACTGTCATCATAAGTAAATTTTATTCAACATTACACATTTAATTTAATTCCTTTAATTTAATTCCTTCAATTTAATTGCTTTTGCCATTTGGAAAAAGATTTATTTTTAGAATAATCCTAACTGGTATTTTTTGAATATTAATGGATCCACAACTTCAATCAGCTATCAGCTTAATTTATTAATTAATCATCCAACCTCTGGACAAAATGCATCTCATTCTGTAAATATGTTGAATAGGACACGGTAAGGCCTTCAGCAAATCTAGGATAAGTCATAAACTTATTTATATTTAAACGACTACACCATGTGGGCGATTATACAACAGTTTAGGAATGTAGAATTTCACTGACGAAAGGCCACTGGCTTCCCATATGAGCGATTTCATTATCGTCATTAATATAATACGCAAGTAGGTAGCAATGATTTGACCCACAACACTTGGCTTCACAAACCTCCTTCATTAATTCATACCTTTTTTCTTAACATTTGAAAATTATATTCTTATTTTTATAATGACCCCTCAGCTACACAGGCTAGGTTCAATGACTTCTAACCAAACAGCATATGGGATCATGTCTCAAGCATGCACGCCCTTACAATCACCTTAAATATCTCTGCCAGGCCTCTCGCATAGGTGTAATAACATTGTTATGTCCTCTCCAACACACACCCATTTAACTGTCGCATTATTTCCAATACATAGTACCCCTCATTTTATACAAAATTCGTATATGAATAACCTTCCGTTCCTAGCATCAAACAATCATGTTTTTCGGCATGTCCTTTTACTCAAAATACTCCAGTGTTCTCAACTAAGATCCATTATTTATCCAATTATTATCCGCTATTATTACCAGAAATGATTATTATTATTATTATACTGCTCAAAAATTAAAGCACCACTTTTTTCAAAGGCCACCAAATTTTGAAAAGTTGACCTACAAGCTCGAAATCTCAGTACGACGTTTGTCCTGACGCCTACCAAGCATATGCTTCAGCACAACTCCCCAACTTGAGTAGTTTCGGGGTAGCACCCCGAAAACCAGCCCATATTCGAAAACCGCAAATTGAAGTTTGCGAAAATCGCTGCAGGACTTGTCGCAGATTGCCAAAGCAGTCGAAAATGAATGAGTCTTGCTCTTAAAGGTTCCACAAACACGTAGAAATCGTTATATTTGACGTTTGGCCATTTTCAACCCCCTTCATCATCCCCTAAACATGGACTACCATTGGGGGCGTCTGAGAAGGTACCGGGTGTGTTTAACCATCTGAAAACCTGCACACCTTCCTCAGTTGCTGATTGCAGTAAGTTCTTAAGGCCTCCGGCAATGATCACCCCTCCTAACACTCTCAACTGGCAATGGACCAAACCACCCCGTCTTGATTCACCCCTAAGGAAGGTTTAAATCGAGATTTTTATCAGTGCTGCGAATGGGGGGTCTTCCCCTAACGTTTCAAAAGAGGACCTGCGCCTGTGTCGCCACCCCTTCCCTTGCTACCCCCTTTTGTATGATTTTTCGAATCAGGCCCTTTTTAAGGGCTGAAATGAGGTCTTAATCGCTGAAAGGGCTGTAAAGGTCCTTAGAAGTAGTGGTGACACGAAATCAACCCCTTCCGATGTTTGATTGACATTCCATCCCCCAAAGTTGACATTTTTGCACCCTCAACCCTCCCTGTCTGGACGCGTAACGCGTCATGGCAGAGTTTTCAGAGTTGGATCAAAATGAAGCTTATGGCCTGAAATGGAGCCCAAAACAGCAGGTTGGATGGAAATTCATCGGTAGGGTGGGAATCGGGACCAAAAATTTTCAAAAAAGTTAACAGCCTCTAGTAAGTACACCAATGCATAGGCAACCCACATCACGTCATTTTTCTCCCATTGCCAAACTTTGTAACCTATTGCCGATCATAGGCAACCCACACGCACCGACGTGATGTGGGTTGCCTATGCATGGGCGTACTTACTGTAGGCTGTACACTTTTTTGAAAATATTTGGTCCCGTTTCCCAACCTACCGATGAATTTCTATCCAGCCTGCTGTTTTTGGCTCCAATGTAGGCCATAAGCTTCATTTTCATACAACTCTGAAAACTCTGCCATGACGCATTACGCGTCCAGACAGGGAGGGTTGGGGGTGCAAAAATTTCGAATTTGGGGGACGGAATGTCAATCATCGATCGGAAGGGGTTGGTTTCGTGTCACCACTACTTCTAAGGACCTTTACAGCCCTTTCAGCGTTTAAGACGTCGTTTCAGCCCTTAAAAAAGGCCTGATTCGAAAAATCATACAAACGGGGGTTGCAGGGGAAGGGGTGGTGTCAAAGGCACAGCTCATTTTTTGAAACGGTAGGGGAAGACCCCCACATTCACAGCACTGATAAACATCTCGATTAAAACCTTCCTTAGGGGTGAATCGAGAGGGGGTGGTTTGGTGCCATGCCAGTTGAGGGTGTTAGGGGGTGCGGACATTGCCGGAAGCCTTCAGAACTTACTGCAATCAGCAACTGAGGACGGTGTGCAGGTTTTCAGATGGTTAAACACACCCGGTACCTTCTCAGACGCCCCCAATGGTAGTCCATGTTTAGGGGATGATGAAAGAGGTTGAAAATGCCCAAACGTCAAATGTAACGTTTTCAACGTGTTTGTGGAACCTTTAAGAGCAAGACTCATTCATTTTCGACTGCTTTGGCAACCTGCGACAAGTCCTGCAGCGTTTTTCGCAAACTTCAATTTGCGGTTTTCGAAAATGGGCTGGTTTTCGGGGTGCTACCCCAAAACTACTCAAGTTGGGGAGTTGTGCTGAAGCATATGCTTGGTAGGCGTCAGGACAAACGTCATACTGAGATTTCGAGCTTGTAGGTCAACTTTTCAACATTTGGTGGCCTTTGAAAAAAGTGGTGCTTTAATTTTTTTGAGCAGTATATTATTGGAAAAAGTACCAAACATATAATCATTTACTTATTATTATCATTAATATGACTTGACTATCAGTCATAAAACCTTCCGGTATCACATGTCAAATCCATTTACAAAGAAAATGTTTTACAACATTTGTTTCAAATTCAATTATCAAAATTTATAAATTCACAGAAAATTTCGTTCCAGTTAACTATTATTCCCAAGGAGTAATATTTAAAATTAACGTGGCTATCCACATTTCTCATCCATCAAAATGCTCAAAAGAGAAAAACTCTTAATAGATACTCGAGAAAAATGAAATATTACTAACAATTAATTTAATTACAAACAAATAAATTTAAAAAAACTCCAATTATATTTCAAAGTTCGCTAGCATGAAGTTTAGGCGTAGAGTGGTTTAAAATAACCTCCACATTGTAGCCTACTGCTACATCGCTTCATATCTGGCTGAATTCCCAACACACTAGATTTCCATAAAAGAGATCCATTAGAATAAATTGGCTGATAAATCCTCAAACGTACTGAAACTTCTTGAAATAATATCCAACAGCAGAATCCTACTTAGCAGACAGTGAAGTCGAAATTGAGAATGCAGTAACACTAGCTACTAAATAATAGAGTTGGCTCACATTGTGGAGTTCTTGTAGGCAGAATCCTTCTGACGTAGAGTCCGTGTATGCCGGTTGGCAAACATTTCTTCCAGTGAACAGATGTTCCGCGTCACCCCTCACCTACACTCCATTATTCAGGATGATGTTCCCAAATATCCCCTGACATCTCACCTCCAGTTCTCTTAGCACCTCATGATGACGGTTCGATCTACCATGTGTAAACAATTTCGATGCTTGTCCAGCAACATAATGTCAGAATTTTCGAGTCCCCACGGAAAGTCTTCCTATCTCGACTTATTCACTTTCCCGTTCCAGAGTATGTAAACCGGGTTCAAAAATAATTTGACAACCACGACCGTTGCGTTGGTTCGAATCTGGCGTACTTGCTTTTGGCTTTGATGTTTGAAGCGATACACTTATTATCTTAAGAATGGTTTTCAGAGTACACTAGTACCATTTCTAGTTTCTAGTTTCTAGGCTACATTCCCTAAATGAGTAAGGAATAGTATTCCCCATAGCTCTGCACTCACAGAAACCAGGCTCATACGTCGGCTAAGTTGTCCTAACTGCAAGTAAGGAATATTATTCCCCATAGCTCTGCATTCACAGAAACCAAGCTTGCCTACGTGCCTATCTTGGTGAATGCAGTATTTTTTTTATTCCACACCATATCGTTGGCTAAATTCCAGCTCTTTTAAGACAGGTATCCTCAAACTCAATTTGCCAAGCAGACTTGACCTGGCGCACGTGATTCCTCAAGTCAGAATGGACACACTTCTCCTCGCACCTGTTGCAGGTGGCCTACCTTCCGTCAGCCACGCGGATGAAGAAAATAATCCTTGCGCCAATGGATTCTTCATTTTCCAATATCCTCTGATCCAATCGACGGATTCTCTTGATCTCTTCGGTATTATTCTTAGAGATAAATTCAGTACCTTCCCACGATGTTTTGGTGGTTTGACCTCTTCGCATAAATACTCGTTAATCTTCCATATGAGATTCCTCATGTCGATGCTCTCTCCATCTGGTGTCAGCTTGATGAAACGAAACACGTTAGCTCCGCGCGCTCGTCAAACTGTTGGTTCATCAAAGAAAAACAACCCGTGGCCCTCATCCATATGGGCACAATAAACACTTTCTGTAACATGTTTCACTGCGTTGGGATGGTTAAATTACGAGAAAAGTCTATTTCAATGTTTGAAATTTGCTTGACCACCATGTTCGTTTTGTACTCAACAGGTTTCTTAAAATTACATAGATGAAATTCTAGTGGTGCCCTCGATCGCCATACAAACTTTCAGGGTGATATGAGTAATAGTTCTGGAGATATAGAATGCCGGTGAAATATTTTACACCGCCGCCATGTTTGATTGGTGAGACGTAATAAAATTTTAAGGGCACGGTCGGGGTCGGACAAAATAGTACTATGACCTGTTTGGTTTGTTGATAGGGCAGTGGAATTATGTATTTAGGGTTGATACATACAGTTTATTACACCATATGTGAATACAATTGTTACACTTAACCGTCCACCACAAAACACCAGCTTGTCGAGTGTTCACTCACGACTAAAGAGCAATATAGCTCTATACTCACGACTGACTGACGACTCTCTCAACAGCCGCCGAAACAAAATACAAATGCACAGCCCTGAACACGCTCGCTAGAGCACCACCAACCAAGGATACAACTAACCCCTGGCGGGCAATTCAAATCAAATCCACGTCTGTTTGACATACTAGCAATACATACAACACTCTTTCTTGTCATATCCCAAACAAAACAATATGACATAATTAAGGCTTCTGATTAAACAATTCAAATTGTTGGATATGGCACTATGCCCAATGAAGTAAAGCATGATCTCATCTTTGAACCACTTACTGTCTTGTTGAAAATATCACTGACATTTTCATGTGATGGCACATAAGAAAACAACATTACTAATTTCAACTTGCTCACAACAGAAATGATATTTCATATCAATATGTTTTGACCTCTCAGTTACAGTTCCTGTATCACCCAACTTAATTGCTTGCGTATTGTCACAGCACATTGTACACGGTTCCTTTATGAGCCTCGACTGTCCCAATTAAGAAAACAAATTCTTAAGCCATTTAATTTATCCTACAGCCTCTGACATGCTAATATATTCAGCTTCTTCTGTGGACATAGCAGACAATGATTGTTTCCTACTACGCCATGTTATTGCTCCTCCAGCAAACTATACAACAAAACCTCCCACAGATCTACATTTTTGTTTATTGTTCCAACTAGCATCACAATATACCCGTATTGGTTCATCCTTCCTCTCATAGCGCAAACAAAGGTTACTTGTACCGTTCAAAAAACGTAGAATATGTTTTACAGATTTCCAATCTCCTTGATTAAGTACTTGACATGCTTGGCTCACTCTACTGACAGCAAAAGCAATGTCACATCAGTAGTTGTTTGCTATGAACAGTAAACTACCAACAACCGTCTTATAAAAGCGATCATCTTCAAATGTTTTATCATCAACTTCCTCTATCCTGGATAGTGGAGCACTAGAGGGTTTACAGTCGGTCATATTACACTCGGCAAACAATTTTTTGATGTAGAGTGATTGGTTTATGAATAATGTACTATCACGTTGACACACTTGCAATGACAAAAGTTTAGTAACATTACCCAAATATCTTACAGTAAGTATTTCAGAGAATACTTTATTGAAATCACACACTTAGTTTTCATCTCCCATTACGATCATGTGATCTACATACACCCCAATGATGATTCCTCCCCCAACATGCTATCATGAATCTATTCTACATCGGTTGAAGTGCAACTCTTTCAACACACTATCAAGGCAAAAATTCCAGTCTTTACCGGTACTTGCACATGGTAACCCATAAATACTTCTCCTTAGCTTACATACAAATCCACCTCTCCCTTTTTTATCCTCACACAATTCTGGCTGGTCCATGAAAACATACTGAGAAACGGGACTGTTAAGGTATGCACACGTTACATCCACACGATGTACAGACCACTGGGTTTCAACAACCAAAGCTAACAACTCCCTCTTACTTTTCTTTCTTATTTCAGGACTAAATGTGTCTTCTCATGAAAATCCCATCTGACTTCTAAATCCCTGAGCCACTAAACTAGCTTTGTATCTTTCGATATTAGCACATGCATCATACTTCACTTTAAAGACCCACTTTGAGCCAATTACCTTGTAATCTACTCGCCGTTCAACTTCTTCCCAAACTCCCTAATCTAAAATTTGTTTGTACTCCATATCCATGGCCTTCCTTCATTCAGCAGCATTTTCTCATGACATAGCCTCCTTCGTGTTTGAAGGTTCTATCACCTGGTCAACACAATCATTCACATTCATTTCATTATCACAAGTAGTTAGGTTACAGCAACCACATGTTTTTGGTTTTGGCGGCCTACTACTTTTCCGTGGACTTAAAACGTCAACATTCTCATTCACCCTATTGATAGAATCAACATTCATGACATTCATTCTCGTTATCAACAGTTACATTTTCAATGTTCACATTATCATCATCACTCTCATTTGAGTACTCATTCACGGAGATACATTCGTCCTTGCATTGTGTTTTAGCTTGAAATGGAAAGACACTCTCTTCAAACTTGACATGCAAACCAATTACAACTTTCTTTGTAACTATGGTGTACAATCATAACCCCTTGACATTTTGTTCATAACCGAAAAACGCATGTTCAGCTGCCCTGGGCTCAAATTTACCCTTGTTCTGAGCTGGGCAAGCTCTACACCCAAATACAAGCAATCTCAAAACATCCTGTGACACATCTACCCTTTTCCATACTGCTGCAGGTACACTGTTGTTGATAGCCTTAGACGGACATAAATTTCTTATCACACAAGCAGTGTTGGCTGCCTCAGCCCAAAATGTATCTGGCATAGGCCCTACCTGACTCTAACAGTGGACACCTTATCATGTCACCTATCACTTTGTTAAATCTTTCTGCAATTCCGTTTTGATAAGACGAGTGAGGCACTGTGCATCTGTGGACAATACCCCACTCTGCTAAATACTTCTTGAACTCATTACTGTAATATTCCAGGCTCTCCACGCCATCTGTTTGGAATGCTTTCAGTTTGCTCCCATGAAGCAACTCTGCCTCTGCTTTGTACTGTTTAAAATTTAAAAAAGCATCACTATTTCTCTTCAATAATTTCACAAGAGCATACCTACCATAATCATCAATACAATTTTTAAGGTATCGAGCAACCCCATTAGACACAATTGGTAGACCTTTCAGATGACTGTGAACTAAGTCCAAGGATTTTTCAGATTTTCTTTTCTTTCCTTTTCTTAGGTACACTAGTTTTAGTAAGTTTACCTTGAATACAAATAGATCATTCAGTCTGCTCCTTAACATCAATCTTTACATATTCCAGTCCTGGAATTTTCACAATGGCATTAAAGTGAACATGCCCCAATCTACGATGCCATGTACTTAACACTCCTTAATGCCACAGCTTCAATCGAACCAACAGTGCACTCACACGCAGTCTCTCTCAAAATAGCTGACACCTGACCACTCGAAATAACATGAGCACTTTCAATCACATATACAAGCCATTTCTCAAAATTGCAGTAAATACAGAAATGTTTTCTTTGGTAGTTTCAGCTTTGTCGGACAAGAAACAAACATTTTTATTATGTGCAGTAAGCTTAGGTAGGGATATCAAATTAAATCGAATTTCAGGTACGTACTGTACCCGTATTCCTGGAATGATCCACCAAAATGCGCAGATGGAAAATGGATCGTAGCATCTTGAAGTCTCTGGCTAGAAAAACTACACAGTGCTACTGGCAATACACTCCGGATAAGGGATAGGGGAATTAACAGAATGTGCTATAGTAACTAACTACAAAACAAAAGGGTTCTAAACACTACTCTGGAATACGAGAATCAAAAAAATCTCGGGGGTGAGGATTAGGATCAGGTCATTGAATAAACCTGCACCCTATAGCACATTCCTCTACCAATAATCTACAAAGGGCAATGCCAAATTTCTATAAGAATGTCAGGAAAACGTAAGACACATGCCAGCCTATTTATTATCGGCATTTATTACACGATACAAAAATTCAAGTATCAGATAAAAATCTTACGTTGATCATAACTCAAAATGTTACATAAATAACTTCACATTTTTAAAACGTTCAAGTATTAGTTTCCCTTGGAAAGAATCATAAAATGAAAACGCTTATACAACCTCAAGTAAAATAATAACAATTAAATTCTGGCAAGCAACTGCTGTGCCCTAGATAACGGGATTTAAGAACAAAAATAAATTAATGTCGTTAAATTAAACCCGCAAATAAATGAATTTACTCATGACGTAGGCCTCCGCCATTACAACAACTATTTATTAATCTATACAATAATAACTCCCGTCTCCTATTATCGTTAATATCTTCCTTAGAAGCGATAAAAACTTCTACCATAAATCACAATAAATAAACCTTAAACAATGTTACGTAAAATTCCTATACCTATCAAACACGTTCTATATACAACACAAATATTTACGACGTATCTCGTCATCTAATATCTCACACAGATTATTTAAAAATAGCAAAAATGCTAACTTCAAACTCCAAAATATTTACATAATTCCTCCTAATTCTTATATCAGCATAACTTCTGTAGAATCTCGTAAATCCCCAAATCGCTATGTTTTTCCGGTAATAGTTACAATTCAGGATTCTATAATCCGTATAGTTAAGTAAAGACATAGTTTACTCACGTCCATTGGTCTTTCATCTCAATAAAATAATTAATAAAAATAAATTTTTAACCTCGTTGAATAATTACCATTATGTCAGTATCTACTCAGAACCATTTAAATAGATCTCAATTTACTCCAGCTTAACAGAGATCCGTTGTTCCTATAATTTCTAGCAGATACAACTACATAAATATCAGTTGTGCTACTGTTTCAAGAATTTTCAACTGTAATGCCTATATCGATAACTCCTAATAATCCTTTCACAATAATCCTGCTTATATGTCATTAATTATTCTTGCTTCAAATACCATTAACATATCGCAAATCTGTCTTACAGATATTTCTCCATAAATACTGAAACAATGAGCTTTTCTCGCCCTTTTTCATAAAGACAAATACAGTCATCCGTCAAGTCAAGAATACCATAAAATAACTCTCTCAGATATGTTTCGCAGTTTCTTCCTTACTAATTCAACCATTGTATTCTCAAAATACATAATATCATATTGTGAAATTTCTCACTCTGCAGTTAGTACACGTTGCATAAAAATACTGTAATAAAATATTGGCTCCTTCGATGATATATCCTAATTGGTAATTTAAGCAAACTAGCGGACCCGTGCGAGAAATCTCGCATGTTTATAAGCAACACTTTCCCCAATAGGTTTATTAGGTAATAAGAGACTTAGGAGAAAGGCTGTTATGTTTTATTTGAACCAAATGATTATAGAACACTATTTACGTTTCAGGCGTCCCTAAGACCAAAATGCGAACTTAACAGCAATGATGTCGCGTATTTTCCTACACCAACAGTATTTGCAAATCCCACACTTCTTAAAAAATTGATATTTATGAAATTAGAATGCAATTCGTCACTGCTAAAGTCAATTGTGTACTGAGTCCATTGATTGACAGCTTAGCGTAACACTCCCCGGTTATTCGATATTTATGAAATTATACGATTTTAGTGCTCATTCCTTTAAATTACTGTTTCTGAAATCCAAGAAAAATGATAAAGGAAAGACCTCAGACTCTTAAAATGACATGAAACAGGCGTCACAGTGGCCAAAATGTGAAGTAGACATCAATTACGGAGCGTATCTTCCTGCAGCAACAGTATCTACAATTTTGTAAGTCATTTTTTTAAAGAAATTATAGATATTTATGAAATTAGAGGGCAATGCGTCATTGGTAATATATATATTCTCTTTCATTCGAAAGCTCATTTTTCACGATCGGTCGCTTGTGAGCGCCGCAGGAGCGAACAATACTACCGAAATAATATATATGATGATAATATTATCTAGATAACTCGTACTTTCTTTCACTATTAACATTGTTAATGCAAGCTTCTATCAGCTGCTATACTCCACTCGAGTATTTATTTCAACTTCACAGATTTTCAATATTACGACGTAAATTGCAGTTACCTCTGCTCATATAACAATATCGCAATGTTTCCTTTCCTTATTCGTCTTCAATAAAATGCATTCTTTCTTTTTAGTGAATCACGTAAACAAATATTCACAACCAGATCTGATAATAAGATATCCACAATATAACTATATCCAGATCTTCAAATAGAACGTTAAATGGTCGCATTTCCTAACCATACTATACTGACAACTTAACTCTTGGAATACAATATCCAATAAAATTCCTTCTAACTTAAAATACAATAAAATCTCCGAAAATGCATTCGAAATCGCAATCGCATATCTCTAGAATTCAAATAGCAAATCTAAATCGTCAAAATCACCTCCAAAAAATATCAAAGATCGATGAAAACGAGAATAAAAATCCTACATGACATTACGATGAAAAAATATAGAGTCGAAAATTAAGAAAATTCTAAAAAGCTGAAAAATGGCATCAATAAAAATAATGGTCGTATATATTCAAATGTATCAAAAAAGCTAATATTAGGATACCGGTTTGGTCTTGATTCTACCTTGAGTTGCGGTAAAGTTGACTAGAAGTGGATTTCACCGTTGATATTCAGAAACGGGGTGTTTCTGGAATACCCCTGTTCATAACTGAGGTACTGGATCAACCTGGATCACCTTCTGAAGTCGTCAATCTCCTAGGAACGGAATTCGGACTCCAACATCAACGTGTGGTTTCAGCGTCCATTCTGCTTGACTTCTTCTTAATGAGATGGGTCCACCCTTTCTCTCTTGAATCGAACCGGGATCCTCCTGGTCTCGCTCGTTCAGGAATGTCTTCTTTCTTCTGTACTGCCGCGTAGCTTATGTTTGTAGGCGTATCCATACTTGTAGTAATGTAGTAATGACTTCCGTAGACTTATTGTTATGCAGGAGAGAAAATATATTTAGCTCCCCCGCGTAGCTTACGTTACGTCATTTCAGATTTTCTCGTTGTCATCATGGATTATGTTCCCTTCAGCATTTTTGTGAATCATCTCATTCTTTGTAGTCGCGATGATATAGTTCCCCCTCAACTTCTGTTCGTTAGACATGGTGATGAATGTAGTTAAGAATTTCAGTCACCCTCGAACGTTGTTTCATACAGCTTTCACGTGCCTCCTTCAAATATCGTAATTGCAGTTTCAAGAATTTGTAGAATAATACATACGCAATTACTGTGCCGTAGTTCTCGATGATTTGTTGTATTAAATACTTATAGTTAAAATTCTTCTGCGACGTACTTGCAATGTTTTATCATTGTCTTGCGAGTTGTTGCGATGTCTCGAAACACGTCTGTCCCCAATGAGGACTTCAGTAGAAAGGACTACGAATCAACTCGCTTCTCTCCCACTTCAATAAAAAAATAGCGTCACCTCTATAAATAAATTGCCTAAATTGCGCGTTTATTCCAAATACTCATTACTTCGTAATTATGCATCTAATTACCTTCAAATATGTCTCAATAACTTTTATATATTATTTGACAACTTTTCTGGTGTCCTGAAGTGTTAAAATAACTATCGTACTGAGCAATACTCATTATGGTAATTAGTTCAATCGTTGTAACACTGCATTCCATTGCCTTGCAATGGTCTCGTGACTGACGTAGGGTCGAAGTGCTTGGCGCGCGTCCGAATTCCTGTAGCGCGTGCTGTCTCCCCTTTCGGTCAAGCTCGGCTTGCTATCACAAAGACCCGATACCGGTTTCCTGCTGCTCGGCTCGTATTTATGCAGCTAATTATCTCATTGGCTGAGCTCGGTTAGCTTGCTAACTTGCTACTTGAAATAAACCTGTTTCTGGTCACAATCTAGACTAGATTTTATATATCATTGGCTTCGTTTCAAAACTTTTCAAATGACAGAATATTTCACATAGCAAATACGAGTACAGTACAATACATCCTTCAATAACAAATTACACCCTCCATTCACATCAGACAGCACAAGTGACACAGTTCCCTTTCCTTCAACAACAGCAGAATCGAAAACTGGCACGACCATTTAAAGGAACAAAGTTTTAAAACAAATCTTTCCTTGAAGACATATGCTCGGTAGGAGCAAAGTCCAAAAAACAATGATAATGATAACTTGATGACAACATTGTGCATACACTTACATATGCTACAACTTGACCTTTATTGTAAATTTTCTTTTCATTACCACTGGTTTCAACTTTCTCACTCTCATCATTTCTACAGTCAGAAACCCAATGTCCCATTTTACCACATTTCTTGCAGTCACCTCTTGGACAATATTTTCTGATGTGGCCTGTTTGATTGCACTTGAAGCAGATCCTGCCCGTTGCCTTACCTTCACATTGGTTGGTCCTGTTGGGGCTCTGCTTGTTTAGGATACTGGTACTTTAGATGTACTTACCGTTCTTGTTCTTCACTGCTAACGCCGCCGCCTCGGTCTCGGACTCGGTCTGGGACCGTCTCCTTCTCTCTTCGTCAAGCATTCGGCCCTACACTAATCTAGTAGTTAGGTTTTCTGCTTTGGGTACATTTTGGATGAACACCTCGTACTCTTTGGCAGGCAAACAGGCAAGGAATAAATTTTGCCAACAATTCATTGCTAAACTCGGTTCCTCCTGTCTTTACTCTCTTGTTAAGTCATTGTATATTATCTGTGTACTCCTGCATTGTCATATCTTTTGTCTTGGAGATATTCACCATTTCCTTGAGAGATTGCAATGCATGAAATTTCGTTGATGTTGTATGAATTTCCTCTAGTATCCTCCAACCAGTCTTTGCTAACACACAGTCTTCAATATCTAGTAGGAAGTCGTCACCCACGCTTCGATTCAGTATCGAGAGTGCCTTTCAATAAATTATTTGCTCATCGGCGTTTAGCGGTTCTTCATATCTTGGGTGAATTGCATTCCAACAGTTCTTTTCAACCATAAATGCCTGAACTCGCATATATGCCATGCAAAATAATTTCCAGTCTCCAGTTTCGGAATATGCAATGTCGAATCTGATGCTACGTCTGCCATCCTGCCACCAGTTGTTTTCGGAACAATTAATCAGTCACAATCTTCTTTCATGTTCAAATAATTCCACTCGCACTGGGCTCATGCCTTCTTATGTTTGTTGATAGAGTAGTGGAATTATACATTCAGTGTTCATACATATAATTTATTATAACATATGTGAATACAACTGTTACACATTACCGTCCACCACAAAACACCAGCTTGTCCAATATACACTCACGACTACAGAGCAATATAGCCCTAAGCTCACGACTGACTGACGACCCTCCCAACAGTCTCCGACACGAAAGAAGAAATGCACAGCACTGAACACGCTCACTAGAGCGCGCCACCAAAGAAGGATACAACCAACCCCTGTCGGGCAATTCGAATCAAATCCACATCTGTTTGAGATACTGGCAATACATATACCAACATGACCTTACCGAGTTTCATTGAAATTGCTCCAGTCGTTTATATTTCATTAGTTTGGGACACACACAATCTCATACGCACACACACACAAACAAGAGGTGATCTCATAAACCTATTTTTTCTTAAAATAAAATGGCAAAAATTATCACATGAGTCCTACAATCCAGATTTGTCAAGATAACCCCTTATATAAATGTCATTCCACAATCCCATAGTACAATCCTGGTACTGACTGGTGCAACGTCATATGGACACGCTCTCACCCTAGGGAAATATGTAAATATCCAAAAGAATATTATGAATTCTACCTTGTAGGTGCCTCATTACGCTAGTGTTATACTACTTCAAAAGGACCCGGCTCAGATCCACATCCTCTGATCTGTTCAAGTATTTTTATCTAGGCAAGTGTGGGCCTAGTTTATCAACTGACTTCCTCCTGGGACTGAGAAGAATCCCGTCCTGAATGAAACTAAGCGAGTAACGAGGAGACTTGGCCCGATCGCGCGCCAAATATGAACGACAATCTCGGGGATGTTGTCACAGTGGACTAGGAAGAGGTAGTCATATGAAGTATGCTTCCTTCCTAATCGATTTCATGGCCACATTACGGAAGAGGTTGAGCACAATAGTGGTGCGTGTTCACTTCTTAAGAGAACGCCTAACGGCCCTCTACAAGGCCATAAATAAGCCCACCCACCACTGTCAATAGTAGCATGATAAAGCAATGAAAGTTCCATGACTCGCCAAATACGGCAGTGAAGAAACAAAAATTAAAATTCAAACCAGATGTTCAGTAAGGAAACATAGCTTACTTTCTCTTAAATGTATGGGTATAGTTGCAAATAAATATTTGGCCTCATCAAGGAGTATAATTGAATTTTCTGGTGATGAACGCCAAGAGTTGTACCCTATTATATGACTCCCCGTTTACAAAATTTCGTTGTAATTCCCCTTTTGCATCCAGGACAATAGAAAAATACATTCTTGAATGTATTAAATCGTTTACCTTGCGCCCTCTGCAGAGAATGCCTTTTTAATGAGACTGCATATTTGCTGCATTTCGTCATTGCAACTGTAATAAATAATGGATTGTAGTATAAATGTCTCATATATTCAAAATGGCTGCTGCGTGCTATATGAAGGCAGTGTGATAGCGAGGAACCTTATCTGTTTCTTCCATCTTACAAAGTTTCATGTAAATTGCGCAATTGGATCGTGAATTACTGATTTTGATCCTTTAATAGAAAGCCCAGACACCATCGTGAATATATATTGCCATACAAAGCACATTGACCTATACGAACATGCATTTATCTTAATATGATTTTTTTTCTGAAATGTTTACACTTGTGTGTTCATAAAGCGTGTAATTGATATACATAAAGTCCGTTACACTGGTGATAGAAGAGACTATTCCAAGATTCCTAGATAAAAAATGTCACCTATCTTTAGATTGAAAATTAAAAATTAAAAATTCGAAGTATTCAACCACGAGGCCAACGCAATATGCGAGCTACTTTACGACACAAGTGGCAAAAACGCAATTTCTAGAATCACCTTTAGAAGAGGAAAATTTAATTCACGGGATAATACAACAATATCCTTTCGAGGTTCATCGGGTATTAATAGCAGCAAGAGCAAATAGACTAGACGTATGCGACGAAATTTTAAGAAAATTGGAACATATAAGCGAATTGACAGAGCCTAGAAGCAGTAGAATGGAACAGCGAGAGGTGAACATGGTAGTGATGGACCGTACGGCACAAACCGAACCACAGCCTACAATATGGTATAGGAGCAAAGGAACTCAGGGATATAGTATAAATCGGTACAGAAATCACGGGAAGCCTTATGATCGTAAACCGTATTATCAAGACAGGAGAGAGCAGTATGATTCAATAGGATTCAGGAGACAGGAGAATGCTAGGAGAGGATCATGGACAAGAGGGAGAGGACAGCAGGTTGGTTACCAAGGTTATAGAAGAAACGATAGAGAATATAATCGGCAGACATTAGACGGAACTATTTGAAACAGCTTCGGGAAAGAGAGGGTGGAAATCAAGAGAATCCAAATGAAGAGCCAAGAACACGTACTAGTGGCCTTCACTTACAAAAGATATCATAAGAGGAGATAAGGATACGTCATACAGTGTGCATGAAATTGCAGTAATCTGAGGATTATATTAATAAACAAATCAAGACCCGATTATTAATATAACTGATCGGGAGGGATATGCCACCGATATGACGTAGGCGGAGGCTCGAGAAGGTACTAGAATGTGCGAGAGGAAGTAATGATATCACAGGAACAGAACTGATGAATGAGTACAATAGTTCGACTGGGAGGTTATAGAGAGCTCTGATTGCATACCTCCGAGGCAACGAGGGAAGGTCGCGGACCTGAAGTCAGTCACTCTTACCAGACTCACTTCCGTGAAGCTGTCGGGTCTCCTTACCAGTATAGAATACAACTTAGTGCGGGATTACCGAATTCAAAGACGGAGTTCAATGCGATATTCGAGTATTATCCGGCATGGAATACGTACGCAGAAAAATGTGGCAAAAATTATAACAGTAGAATTATAATTCATAATGTTGAATTTTGGGCATATGCCGTGATTTATTATATTAAAATTCGACGCGTTTCGAAAGAAACCATGTCTTTCTTCGTCAGGAATAATCTGGAATACGACAAATGATTGCTAAGAGAAAGCAACAAATAACATATAGATAGTGCCCAAAGATGGACGCCATTATAGCCCCATGTTAGGGACAACGGAAATCAGCAGTGAATTACTTTCTCAGGGTTCTGATAATAGGTAGCCAGGATTCACTGAGATTGTAGCCGGTGTCGCGGTTGAAATTATCTGGGTGTTTACGTATTTCAACCGCCTCCCTAATGATTCTGAGACGATATTGATTTATACGGGCAAGAACATCCACTCCTTGGAACATGACATCATGGCCAGTTGTTAATGCATGATCGGCAACGGCTGATTTATCAGGTTGAATGAGCCTGATACATCTATTATGTTCCTTAATGCGAGTGCATATTGTTCTCGAAGTCTGCCCGATGTAAACCTTGCCACAAGTACAGGGAACTCTGTAGATACCCGGTTGTTGCAATTTAGGCAAACTGTCCTTAGTTGATCGCAGGAGTTGCCTAATCTTAACAGAAGTTCCAAATACAGTCCGTATGTTGTACCGACGTAGGATTTTAGCAATACGATCAGTCGTATTATGTATGTACGGTAGGTAAGCAGTTCCTCTTGCATCTCTTTTCTCAACTGACGTCCTATTATTATTTGTTGCTTTCAGAACCGTAGATATCAAAGCCTTACTATAACCGTTGTTCTCAAAGGTGGTTCGCGAGGTATTAATTTCTTCTTGTATAGAAGACACTTCACAAATCCTCCTAGCCCAGGTAATTAGAGTTGTAAGGATACCATGTTTCTGGGCAGGGTGATGGTGAGAACTTGCGTGGAGATATCTATTGGTGTGTGTTGGCTTACGAAAAACGCTGTGTCCTAAAGATCCATCCTCTTTCTTGGTGACGAGAACATCTAAAAAAGGTATTTTGCCGTCAGATTCCTTTTCCATGCTGAAACAAATAGGAGGGTGCTGGAGATTAAGGTGATCCAGGAAATGGCTAAGATTTTCCTCACCTTACGTCGAAACAGCGAACGTGTCATCCACATAACGTCACCAGATCTTCGGTTTGAAAGGAGCCGACGACAAAGCTTTCTCTTCAAAGTTCCCCATGAAGAAATTAGCCACAACAGGAGAGAGAGGACTACCCATGGCCACACCATCAGTCTGCTCATAAAAATTTCCATTCCATAGAAAGTAGGAGGAGGTCATGCAGTGATAAAAAAAAGTCTTGTGATGTCTTCAGGAAAAAAGCTATTAATGAGAGACATAACACCATCAATAGGTACTCTCGTAAACAGAGACACCATGTCGAGACTCATTAGGATATCACCCGGCTGAAGTGTTATAGATTTCAACTTTTCCACGAAGTGTGATGAATCCTTAATGTACGAAGGCGTGTTACCCAGAAGCGGCTGAAGTAGCCTACCTAAGTATTTGTAAAGGGCATATGTAGGGGAATAGCGTTATTCGTAAGCCAACACACACCAATAGATATCTCCACGCAAGTTCTCACCATCACCCTGCCCAGAAATATGGTATCCTTACAACTCTAACTACCAGGGCTAGGAGGATTTGTGAAGTGTCTTCTTTACAAGAAGAAATTAATACCTTGCGAACCACCTTTGAGAGCAACGGTTATAGCAAGGCTTTGCTTTCTTCGGTTTTGAAAGCAACAAATAATAATAGGACGTCAGTTGAGAAAAGAGATGTAAGAGGAACTGCTTATCTACCGTACATACATAATACGACGGATCGCATTGCTAAAATCCTACGTCGGTACAACATACGGACTGTATTTGGAACTTCTGTTAAGATTAGGCAACTCCTGCGATCATCTAAGGACAGTTTGCCTAAATTGCAACAACTGGGTATCTCCATAGTTCCCTCTACTTGTGGCAAGGTTTACATCGGGCAGACTTCGAGAACAATATGCACTCGCATTAAGTAACATAATAGATGTATCAGGCCCATTCAACCTGATAAATCAGCCGTTGCCGATCATGCATTAACACCTGGCCATGATGTCATGTTCCAAGGAGTGGATGTTCTTGCCCGTATGAAGCAATATCGTCCCAGAATCATCAGGGAGGCGGTTGAAATACGTAAACACCCAGATAATTTCAACCGCGACACCGGCTACAATCTCAGTGAATCCTGGCTACCTATTATCAGAACCCTGAGTAAGTAATTCACTGCTGCTTTCCGTTGTCCCTAACATGGGGATATAAAAGCGTCCACCTTAGGGCACTTTCTATATGTTCTTTGTTGCTTTCTCTTAGCAATCATTTGTCGTATTCCAGATTATTCCTGACGAAGAAATACATGGTTTCTTTCGAAACGCGTCGAATTTTAATATAATAAAACACGGCATAAGCCCAAAATTCAACATTATGAATAGTAACACGGGCCATGAAAGTCTAAATGATAATAGTAGAATTATAGTTCGGAGTGGTACAGGACTCGAACGGAGACTGCACTTGATTAAGTGCAATGTCATGACAACGTTGCAAAATCTGTAAAGTGTTACGATAACTTTAGATATCGTAAATTCAAGCTACACATCTGTGGATAGTTGTAAGCAAGGTCACATGTGTTATGAATTGTCACACGCTGGAGTAAATGCAACACGGTGAGCAGGCAACTGTCTATTTCTGGACTTGCTCTTATGTAACGACTCAAGGTGAACCGGAGGTGAATGAACTCTGACCAACAGCTGGCCGCATATAGAGGCGATCTGTAGAGCTTATTGATGATAATTAGCTACGGAGAATTACCACCAAGAGTGTACTAATCAGAGTGTCACGAAACGGACAATAGCTTTATTTAACCTGTGGACATATGGGACAGTACTTTGATGCAAGAATAAAAATTGAGATAAAGATGGACATCACGGTCATCGGGAACGCACAGTGTGGAGAATGTAACATAAATATGATGGATGACACACCTTAATAAGTATATATTATTGTAATATTTAATTTGACAGATCAAATTATGTGGAAAAAATACTTAGGAAGGAATTGCAGAAGGATATTTAACACGAAGTTCCAACACAGTAGCACAAAGCCATCTCATGATATCAGATCACACATTATAGATTTATAGAGATGGGTTGTGTAATATATGAACGTAAGTAACACCGCAGCTAGTTCAAGGTAAAATGAATGTGGATGTTATATGATTAAGAATGTCGTATAATAATGATAATAATATTTGAAGTATGGAAAATGATGAATATTCAATTTAATGAGTTGTTGAAATATAACGGTTCGATCTATGTGGTCCCACGAGTGATAAGGTTTGATCCAATGTTGAAATTGGAATATAGTAATGAATGTTGAATGGTGATTAAATAGGTTTAATGATACACAAAGTAAAATCATATAATGTTAATTTTGTACTGAAGATAATCACAAAAAGTGATAGTTATTGAAATGAAATCATAATTCAATGAAATATATGTGTGAAAAACGACATAGGTTACGAAATAATCCTACTTAAGTGTCATAAAAATCTAATGATAGCTGATGAAAGAAAGCAGTTAAATATTGTGCTTAAACAACGCGTATGAGAATAAATCAGAATTCAACAAATTCAATAATGTAAAATACCTCACAAGTAACTGGAGGTGGGAAGTTTGAATTTATTGTGAAAATTGTTATCAGAGACAAAACAGTGTTAAGATTTTGTATATAAAATGTGAATATAGTTACAACACGAGTGAACATCCACAATGTAAATATAATATAGGCAATTATTTTAGAAGGAAATCCAGTGCGAGGAATAATTTAGATTTTTTGTTGTCATCTGTTAAAGCATCTCATGAATGGACAGTATGATAAGAGATGGCTGAGATATAAATGTGTTTAAATGCAAAATACAATTTAGGGAACAGTTTGGGATTTCCGTAAGTTCATTGTGCCGAAAGTTAGGACACGTGGAGGTTTTGACCCCATAATATATTGATATTTCACATGATTTAAAGTTTTCTTTAACTTCCTTGCACTTGAAGCATTTATTTTCGAGAATCTCCACGAGTAGGATAGGAAGTGTCGTTTTATTTTTATTTTTGTAATTTGTGCATTGAAAATAAATGCAGTATGTTTCTTTTAAGGCAACTTTAAGTTTTATCTTCATACTGAGGTCTGAACGATTGCTAAAATAACTTCGAGTTGGTGATACCCTATGAACTCCATCCTAATTCTCGCCCTGGGATTGTTAGAATCTCATCCGCCCGGAGCATTATTCTTTATGGAACCGAATTTGTTTATATCGTTCAGAATTTTTATTAATTTATTTTATCGTTGTACCGGACTCTTGTCACGGGTTGAGGTGATGAGCCGGGCCGCCCAATTCGAGGCTGGGGTATCGGGCAAACTTTGATTTTTGGTTTCTGTAGTATTGTGAGTAGGCCTATTTGTAATTTAGGTGAGGATTGGGAAGAAGGCAGCCGTAGCCTTACGTTAGGAACCATCCTGGCTTTTGCCAGGGGTAGAAGTGGGAAACCATGGAAAACTACTTCCAATATTTAATACTAAGGCGGCGCCACTTGTACATAATAATAATAATAATAATAATAATAATTATTATTATTATTACTATTATCATCATTTAATGACAGCGACGCAGTGTAGCTCCGGTAATAGAGTGCTATCGTTTTCGAGGGTTCGATCTAGGCTCAGTTATGTAATAAATGAAGGTGGGCATATACGACAGACTTATGTCAATGGAATTAATGGCACGTACAATAAATTCTGTGATCACAAAATTCCATCAACTCGACATCCCCGAAGAACATAAAAATAGCTTGTCTATAAACCTATTATTATTATTATTATTATTATTATTATTATTATTATTATTATTATTATTATTACTGTACAGGTTTTGCACGGTCTTCGCACAAAGTTAGACCATAAAGGTATCGTTCATTAATTTACCATGTCTTTAGGATTTCATTTCCCTAATGCAGGATATGTACTATACCGTAGATCAAATAGTAGTGCCATATGCCATGATGCTGGCTGACTCCTAAACAGATCCTCCATCACTAGTCATGTAGCTACTCCCCACGAAGGTGTGAATCAACTGTTCATAGACACGATTTGTTTATTTCAATGCCAATGGCAGACAAGGCGAAGAGGTCACTTATCTTCAGACTATTGTCAACATTCCTCCGCGCTGAAGGGTAGGACCACGGAGAGAATTCAGCTGTATTGCTGGGGGGAACCCAGCCTACTTGCTTTTCCAGTACATTGACCCACGACTTTTGTGATTTAATTTCACCTACACTCATTATGGTACGACTAAATTCCTTGAAGATATTGGCTTAGAATAGTCTCTTCTATTACCAGTGTAACGGACTTCATGTATATCAATTACACCCTGTATATTTTATAATTTTGAGATGGCTGCTGCACGCTATATGCAATGTGATATTACTGTCCATAATGGCAGCGAGGTCTATTCTCGTTAATTGTGCTATTATATCGTAAGATAATGATACTCAAGCATTGAAAATATGCACTGCCGCCATCATCAACGTATATAGACGCTGTTCTTTTGACTTGGCCATAGGACGCCACTCACAATGTCGTTTAACACCGCTAATTGCCGTTGTTTCATCTTTACAAAAATTGAGTTACTCATGTCATATTCTATATTTTGAAAATGGCTGCCCGCATTGTTTTCAATGTGTTATTTTTATCACTTAATTCATCAAGATCCTCTATATGATACTACTTTCTTACTAAGTTTCGTTTTATTGCGAAAAACATTCTAAATTATACACTGTCACGTTTTAATACGGCTAGACGCCGTCTTGAAAATTGGGAGTCGCTGATATTTTGCTATGGGCATACGAAACTAATTATATGCTACCACCTTTGCTCTAGTTCTAAATCATAGTAGGCATTTTCTTTCTAAATTATGAAATTTCAGCATGGCTGCCGCGCACTACTTTATATTCATTGCGATAAACCTATCACTAACGCTACCGACGCCTCTTATAAAATGCGCATTTTCAAACACGTTTCACCTTAATTGTTCTATAACATCCTGCGTTACTAATTAGTATTCCTTATCGGTAAGCCTAACCGTCATCTTGTATCAACGGAGTCACTGTTATTTGCTTTGGATGTATTAAGCAATTTATATAGTTCTATTTTATTACTAAATTTCGTTTCTATAGCCCCAGGATACCAAAATGTATTAATTTACATTGACATTTCTATATGGCCGCTGTGGGATAATATTTTTATCAATTTAAGTGAGATGTCTTACATAATAGGCTCCTGACCTCCTGGTAAGATTCGTTTTGAGTGCTAAATTTTATTCTGAGTTGTCTACGCCGCGTTCTTAATATATTTCTCAACCGCCAACCTGAATGTACGGTGACTATTGTTTCTTTTCTTTTCCATACAAGGCTACGTTTACGTTCCTACCTTATTATGACGTTTCGTTTCTGTAGCTCTTAAGTGTTGAGAGTTATTGAATATTATATTTTATAATTCCATTATGGCGGCTGCGCCTGATATTCACTCTCATATAGTCATAACGTCGCTGAGAGAAGGTTCTTATATAAAACTATCTGAATGCCGAGTACTTTAAACATCGATTCATTCCATTTAAATTTAAGTTGATAATACTTGCTTGATTCGCACGACGGTGCTCTTGAAATTGTTTGGACGCAAGTTGCTTCTCTTTTGAACGTATGTTTTCACAAAATTTGATCGAGACTCTTATGTTTCGTTTACTCATGACTTGATTTAAGCTTTATACATTTGGGTGGCCGCTAATTGGTTTTGGTAAGGATGGCGGCGATGTTTGACATGACACAGAAGTGCCCTTTGTCAGTGCTTCCTTATTACCAAATTTGGTTCAATTCGGTTTTGTCATGTTTGAATTGATAAGGCGGGGACTGACATATACTCACAGATATACCCACGGATATTTGATCTGTGTAGTTCTTTGAAGTATACCTTCAATTATTGCTAAAATCAACAGTCGGCTAATCCAGTATTTCGCTTTACCGAGACACGTAATAACTGCTCGAGATGTGAGCGGCAGAACTCACTAGCCTTGGCTGATGAAACCTGCACGTTCGATGGCTCTTCACAAAACTATAAACGACTGCCGGACATAATTTAGTGCATGCATTACAATATTAAGACTAGTGTGGCCACTTAACGGCTAAATGAATCCCCACGCTGCGAGACGTACCAAGTCATGCCAGAACTTAACTCAGCAAAGTCATGATGGATGGCATATCCTGCCACTTGAACGTGTTGCCGAAAAGCATACCTTCCGGTAAACGCTCATTTTCTAAGTCGTCGACGGTACATAATTAATAAAAGTGTAAGACAGTATGCAGTACGAAATATTTACTCGTATCCAACGAACTGCCTTTGAACGTACAGGCCATGTCACCCGGTACTCCTTACGCTATGATATCGTGGTTCCCCAGTGTTTTTAGCCCATAATTTACAATACGAATTAAATGACCTTCCAACAGGATACGGTTTAGATAACTGACGTATTTCATTTACCACAATTGGGCGAAGGGGACAGTTATAATTAGCACGCCAGACAGCACCGACCATTAACACATCCAATGTACAACATGGCTTAATGCTGCCTGGACATTTGACTTTTCGTGCTTTTCGTAGCATTTCCTAGTTTGCTAACACACGTACGTAATGTACGACTATGTTGGGAAAAGTATAGGCACTACCAACATTGTAGGTTGTCATTTGTTTTCGTACTAACATTAATGCACCATTTAGTGAAGTTAACAGGTAGCACAATGTCAGCGTCAAATATACAAGGGTGGAACTACGTACGACGATATTGACTTTCAGTTTTAAGGTAATTGTATCCATGATTTATTCAGTTACAAAAACATCCTTCTCTGGAAGTTAGAATATTATATTTTCTACAGTGTTATAATATTGAGTTTTGAGTTTGAAGTTGTTGCCCTGTACTACAATATAATGAAAATGTACATCACGTACCTATATGTACCCTAGCACAAGGGAAATTTGCTAAATTGACATGGGAGCTCTTAGAAGAGAGTAACCAGTATGAATTTTGAAAATAGGCTACATTTACTTTTAACGGAACAACTTGTTTTAATAAATGACTTATACTGATTCAACGATTGGTTTACTTGTCGGCGATATTCTGGCCAAAACGTATTGTCATGTTTTTCTTTTTTTTGTGTCGTGTGGCCACCTGAGAGGCCGAGTGCAGGTCTTTCTAGTTGGCATCCGTGCGTGACCTGCACGCCAGAATGAGAGATGGAATGGATTAATATGAATGAAACTGGGCAAAGATTTGGAAGGAAGCGACCGTGGCCTGTTGGAAGGTACCGTCCCAGCATTTTCCTGGTGTTGAAAATGCGAATTCACAGAAAATCATTTCAAGGACAGCTGATGGTGGGGCTCGAACTCACGCGTCTACTGAGTCAGCAGAGAGCTTGGGCCCATGACCTAACGCTGCGCTTTAGTGAGCGTAGCCACCGCTGTCGGTATTGTGAAATGATTCAGTGTAACTCTATTGAGCTGACACTTGGCGGAATGCAGCGAGAACTTCACAAAATTAAGTAAGCATGCGAGAGCACATGGAGCAGTTAAATATAGTGTTTGTAATCATATTATCAAACGGTCATTTAAAATTCAATTATGTGCTGAAGCGAGATGCAAGCTCCAACAGGCCACTGCTGGACGTCCTATTAATATTTATTTTATCAATCGCTCGGGTCACGGTATGGTTTTATTCTGCGGTACCATAAATCCGAGAGTTACATATATTGTGGATTGCTGTGGGAGTTAGTGGCATGACACCAGTATTCTGCCACATACGATAATGGGTCCATTGCTGAAATATAGGCCTAATCATTATACAATGGTATCATTCAAGAGTTTACGCGACCACGCTTAGCCCGAAGACCAGAGGGCCGATTCATGGCATTCACAGTGATCATCATTAGTGTGGATTTTCTTGGAGCTATTCCTCAACTCCTTCAGACAAATTCCTGGATGTACCACATGGTAGGGCAACCAACTTCTTCAAAACCTAAAAAAGTATTTCCGTGACGTACTAAAGAGCTTACTTTTATTTAAATTTAAGATCCAATCCTTATTCCGCTAGTTAGTTCTATATAAAATGCTGATAGCGCCGACATATGATTTGCTGAAGATTTGCATTATAAGATTTGCCTGATAGAGAGTGCAGCATGTAATAATGTGTTTCTTTATATGGATTCTGAGTTACTGAGATTCTACGGCTCAAATGCCGTAGATAGTTGGTAGGACTAAGACTGACACACACTGTAAATAAAACATTTAGTAGAAATCTATTGGATGTTAAGGACGTTACATGCAGCTCAACATGGAACACATAAACGTACGTGTTCCTCAAAATTCATCCGCAAAATTAACACATTATAGTGTACAGAGTTTCAAACTGTTTATACGAACAGTTTTTAAAATATTGATTCTAGGACTCAATTCTCAAAATTTTACTAGGCCTTTGATCCCCTGCACTCCTCCAAATAGGCATATTTATGTGTGCTAATACATATATTCAACGTGGGAAAGTAGGGTTAAATCCAATAATGAGCGAGGCAGTTGCATGCAGTTCTACATTGAACATTATACGCACGCATAGGTTGGTAGCAATAGCTTTGACGATTTACTCTAAATTGTCTAAAGTATGTTGGAATTACACTGAGCTAAGTTTGAATGTTTCCCTACAGCTAATCCGAGATATTGACTCTTGAATTGAAAAAAAAGTAGATCATTATTACACAGTTGGTAGCCCTGGTAATTCATAAAGTAAGCACCGTTGTATGATCCAAATCATGCATTGCATATGAAGACTGTATAAAATCCATTCATTAAAATAAAAGTTACGTGTAGGTTAACATCGAAAGTATTAACACAGGAAGTTTAATAATTTTCAGTCGGTCAACATGATTGTTGTCAACACAATGATGTTGACTGACTGACCAACATTAAACTTTGTTTATTAAGGCAACACTCAAAGTGGCTTCAAACACCATAATATTAACACGCGTAAAAACGTGTTGACAATATTGTGAAATAATCTGCAATTTTGTTTCCAATGTTTAAGTTTGTTGGTATGTGTTCTTTCAGATATCCGGAGACTAGGGTTAAATATTATAGAGAGCATTTATAAACAGTTAACAGCCCTAAAGACTCTGAATTTTAGCCTGGATTCATCTCTGAAGGTGCACTAGGCACATACAAAATTTTTTGAAGAGAAAAAGATAGTATGGAGTATGCAGTTAAGCAAACAACCCTATCCGCACTCGTTGACTCTTGTTGGCACCAGTGTCATGCATCGGTTGCTCAAAATAATCTGAGGTATTATGATCTATTTGTGTGTCAATTTTGTATGATATCCATTCATTAGTATTGAAGTCACATGCAGTTAAATGGGATGAAGATCAGTTTGTCACTCAGGTGATCTTTAGGCAAGTTTCAGAAGAATGGGAAGTAGGATAGAGTGTATATAGTTTTGGGAAGGTAATCGCAGTTCCCCTACGATAAAATTTAATTTCGAATGGAAAACAATCAGGCTGCCTGCTGTTGAGACTTGAACCTGTCCGTTTCCAGAATCCTTGCCTACACTGTGACGTCCTAGTTGCGTTCAGCTAACGTGGAAATTTTAAGCTTATCTAAATAATGAAAATCATAAATAGTCATTTTACTCAGATTTTGTTAAATAATTTGCCTAGCAACAAACCATTTCTGAGGAAATATGTACACTGGACCAAGTGTGGAACATTAAATGACAATGAGACTTGCCTGAATCAAATCTGAGGAACGGCATCCCTAGCTTGCCTTTAGGGATTTTAAGTCATTTTTTCATATGGGTGTGATCACAGATGGTTGTGTTTTTATTAAGTTAGGTATATTTACTTTTACAGAAAATAAACAGCTAATACGAAGAGCTCGTTTCCAAAACTCACTAAGTCAGTTTTGGACGAAATTGAGAAATCCGTTGGATCTTGTTCGTAAGGTGTAGACCTATGTATGCTACTAATATTTTATTCCAGAACTCACTATGTCATCATAAATTGTAACGTACAGTAGGATATTGCATCTTATTTCCAAAACTGTACTAAGTCAGGCCGTGATGTGTTCCAAACTCTGCTATGTCTAATGCGCATGCGTACGAGTAAGCTCCTGTTTCCCGCCCAGCCGTGATGTCTTCCAAACTCTGCTAAGTCTAACGTGCCTGTTTCCTGCCAGTAACCTCTTGGCTGTTTAATGTGTCGTATGTTGATGAGCTGTGTTTAAGAGAAAGTTTCTACATTTTAAGAAAGTGTACAAGATGAGTGACTATGATTTAGAAGGATTAAAGAGTCCTCTAGAAGATTCCGGTCGAAGCAGGAAGAGAAGAAAAGATGTAAACACCTAGGATAAAACAAAACGCTAGCATGCAAGAAACAGTTCAAGTGCTCATCCTGCATCTTGTATCACTTGTAATCATGCTGGAAGACCGAACTATACATGCAAGGTAGGATTGTTGAGTCAAGAAGACATCACTCATTTCCGTGACAAACTGTATGACAACTAATCAAAAGTAGAGCAAGATAACTTCCTTTTAAAATATATTGTAACAAAAGAACCAAAATCACATCGACCAAGAAATGTAGGCAATCCCCGTGCTAGGTTATTAACACAATATTTTATACGGAGGAAAGCCGGCCAGATTATGCGAGTTTGTGCTCAATCTTTCTGTTCGGTAACAGGAATGAGTAGATTCAGATTGAATCGTTTATCTAAGAACTTCAATGCTACAGGTGAAAAATATAAAGAGAACAGGGGCGGTGGTCGTATTAAAGCAAAAGACATGGAAACTGAGGTTTCAATTGTTAATTTCATTAAGACATTGAAGTGCAGAGAAAGCCATTATAGCCCAGTCAATAAAGGTTTAGTGTCGCAACTAATTAGAGGAAAGCTGATTTTCTTCAGGATGTTAGTATATAAAGTATAAAGTAAAAAAACACAAAGTCCCGACCCCCACCCCCCTTGCTTCCACCCCCATCCCCTCCCCAACCTTACAAGAGGAGTACTCTGGTTTAATGCTTACAGTTAAAGAACTAATGAAGTTACAAACGCGATTTTTAATAATCTTACGCCTAACATTATTCTAAACAAATTATGTCATATAAACTTTTTATGTAGATAGCGTAATTTCACCGTAATACTCCAATATATGCAAAAAACTGCCACTACAAAACACAAAAAGTAACTTCAACCTATTGTACCTTTTTATCCTTCCGTCATACAATGAAATGTTTTGCACAAAACTTATAGACAATTTAATTAGCTTTAAAAATATGTGTCTACAATAATGCTTACCGTTCAAATGATGGCTTCAAAGAGAGCTATGAACAGTAATGGCCACCGCGTCGCCGCGCCAGACGAAGCAGCGCCGCGCCGTTGTCACTCGATGCTGAAGGGCACCGCTGTGTACTCATATCCTTAATCTTGAATAGTCATTGAGTTTATGATGATGAAATATAAAAACTTTAACTTCAACTTTTCATTACCAAAATCCTGTACTTAGTACACTTTTATAGCTGACAAATAATAAAGTTTCATTGTATAGTATTTTTGATAACTTATTAATCCCTGGACAACTAACACGGCCTAATAATAAACAAAGTTTATGTTTCTCCTTTTTATTTTAGTATAAAGGGTCATTTTCTAATGTTTCATCGGTTTGGTCTGAAGAATTTTTACAATACATTCCATTGCAGTTCACACACATAGATGTGCAATCGAACCCAGCTTTACGACAACTACAGTTTGTAACACACAATGTTTTGCAATTACAAGTTATCAGTAGAAGAAGTTCACTTGGAGCAGCAGGATTCGTCATGGGCTTAGGTATCAGTCTGTTATTTGATGTATACTGCCAACCCCATTCTTCTGCCGGAATTTTACAACCTAACCAAGTTTGAATCTGGTGGTAAACCCTCAAAATATGTTGATGAGCAGCATCTGAAGTTGGTGGAAGTTTTGCTAAATCAAAATTAGACTTGAGAAACATTTTTGCGGTTAATTGCTTGAACTTAAAATACCTGGCTTCATTGAGGGGTTTGAACTTTGATAAGTTGTACATGCTTAGGATAAACTGTTCTCCACTTTCTAGAAGTTTATCTTTTGTAATGTCTTGTTTTGTGAAAAGCTCAGCCTGAGATCTAGCTTCAGTTGATTTACGTATCATGTCGGCTGCTTTTTACTTCCCTAGCCCATAGAAAGCAGACGTCGTATCACAACCAGTCATTGAATGAGAAAAAAAAGCAGTAAAGTTTGCTGCTTGACATGTTGATTTATAAGAAAATCGACAGAGTACAGTTTGGACATTGACGACGAAGGCTTTAAGAAGAAAAGTTTGGCGTCTTGCTGGGGAGCTAATGCTACGAGTAAAACCAAGAGATCTGTATCAGTTCCCACGACAACAACTGTAGTATTATTAGTTTGCACATATTTAATTGCCTGGTCGACAATGACAGTGTCAGCGTCACCTTCCGCAGAAAAAACTTTAATACCCTCAGTCACACAAAATGTTGTAATTCCTTCTATCAACCTCTTTTTGTTATGAGGGTTTGCTAGAAAGTCTGCTTGTTGTGTTGTGCATACTGTATTTTCATCAAAAAAAATTGTGTGAGAAGATTTCTTTGAAGCTCTTCTCTCTTAATCTTGCTGTTTTGTGGTTGGAAAGTTGGGATAACCGTCGAATACCACTGTAACTTTATTTCCGTATTTACAAAGTATAGAGCTTAAATAAGAATCTATTATTTCCTTAAAAGTGCTGTTTTTTCTCCAAACCACAGCATGCAACAAATATCCACCATCCATCACAAAAACATCTTCATTTGCCTTGAAGCTTTCTTCAACAATTCCATCTTCAAATAATTTCATAAACGATGCTTTCGTACCTTTACGTATTGATGCCTCGTCCAATAGTGACGGTGGGTGAGATGCTAATTCTAACTCAAAATAAGATTTCAACTTAACGGGGCTATCACAGATGCATAAAATTCGATTGAATATTTGCTGGGAGTTAATTGAAACTTCTTTAGATCTCACTTTGATAGACTTGAAACTTGCCTGTGTTGTAACCATATCCTTCCGCTATAGTGCCAATGTTTCAGGAATCAAATCATTTGATACAGTACTCACTTCCTTTTCACTTGCGTATTTTCCACAGTCATAATTCATTTTTTGTATATATTCTCTAACGATTTCTGCTGCTGTTCTAACAATTCTTTTACGTTTGTCTTCAGTAGTTGTTTCTCTGTTTTTGTACCACGAATCTAATACCTTGTGACTAGTATGTGACACATAAAATACTTCTCTTTCCAGATAAATTATGTACAACTAGCCGATCTTTGAAAAAATCTACAATTTTTGACTTGAGATAATAATCACTATAGTCTATATCAGAACCATATAACTCCACTACTATCTCTCTTAATTCTTTTAGTGAATACTGGCACTCATTGTCGCTCTCAAGGTAATTAGTAAGCAAATTAAATTTATCTACAGACTCGGCTAATAATGGACGTCCTACCTTTTGTTCATGAGGTTTACGTTTACAAAAGTCCTTATAACATTGCCCATGATAACAGGCTTCGGTCGCAACTAAATCAATCACATCTAAAGCCTGGACTTAACTTTACAGGCCCAATCATCATTCCTATTATCACAAGCATTAAGGAGAGTTTGCTTTATTTCAATTGTTGAAACCTCATGAATTTGGGTTCGGTATTGAGAAGGAAGTTTTGGGTCAAACACAGCATTTGTTTCACATAACAAACAGTCATGCTTGAAATCAAATTTGGTGTCTAATTCTCTGAGAAGGCGCTGCGAGGTGGAAGATTCCGAATTTTGAGCTTTTAATGCTGCTTTAATATTGCTAGGTCTGGTATAATTTTGCCTGCATACAGTATGTACTTTTATTACATCGACGTTGACAAGTAACCTATGGATTTCGTATTTTCTCTCAATACTACATTTTATTAAAGTGTTTATACCTTTAGTGACTGTTACCCCGGCATCTTTCACTTCCTCATTACATATTACGCATATATTGGTAAAATCAGTCATTATTGAAAACTGTTGGTAATAAAGAGCGCCTAGCTGTAAAGTTTGTGGGTAACAGTTCAGATTTAACAAGTTTTTAATATTTTTAAGGGTTACCTTTTATCTTGCTTATCTCGCTCAACAATACATAACAATAGCAAAACTATCAGCATTTCACTGCACTTGGCACAACACAACAACTTGTATTTCTGTACAAAAAGTAAAACTATCACGAAACACAAAATGCAACGAACCGCACAATGCCATGGTTAACCGAACACTAAACAGGCAAGGCCCACTAATAACGAAAAGGACTCAATAAGCAGCGTAGTAGAGATAAGAGGCCAGTAAACACACAAGTTGCAACGTGCAGTCTGACTCATGCAGACAGCCAAGCGGCCGAGTCACCACACCACGCTATACGCGGCTGCCCGGCGGGATGCGCGGTGTCCGCTACTGTTCATCACTCTGTGAAGCCATCATGTTAACAAATACCTTTTGTAGACCCATAACGTTAAAGATAATAACAGTAGCTAAACATTTTAATAGAACATATTTTTTCTACGATATAAGGGTAACTAGTTATAATTAGTATAAATTACTTTTTGTTTTTTGCAATGACAGTTTTCTGCATATATTAATGTATTATGGCGATAATAGGTTGTCTACATAAAAATTTATTCTTAAATAAATTGTTAAAAATATTGTAAGGAGTAAAATAAAAAACAATCACGTCTGTAGCTTTATTCGTTTTCGACCTGTAAGCATTTAACCATAGTACTGCTCTAGCAAGGTATAGGAGGGGTGGGGGGAAAGCAAGAGGGGTGGGGGTCGGGACTTTGTAATTTTTGGCTATTTACTTTGTATACTAACATCCTGCAAAAATTCAGCTTTCCTTTAATTAGTTGCGACAAAGCGTATATTTTTACCTTTATTGACTGGGCTATTATGGGAGGGCAAAGAGCGTACGAGTTTACATGGACCCAACACTTTCCGTCAAGAAGATTTGGCGATTGTGGAGAGAGGCCATTGTAAGTGCTTCAAAATCAGTCGCATCTTATAGCAAATTTCATAGAATTTTCCAAACACGATTCAATATCGGGTTTGGGCACCCGAAAACCGACACATGTTCATACTGTGAAGAATTACAAATCAAGATACAAAATTATTCTACATCACCAGCCGAAAGGGCAGACCTGATGGGATGTTACAGATTGCACAAATCACGAGCCAAAAAAAAAATTATGACATTTTGAAGCGAGAGGAAGATAATGTTCTGAAAGTAGCATTTGACATGCAACAGAACCAGCCCCTTCCCATGATTAGAATTTCCGAGAATTTTTATGCTCGACAGCTTTGGTTGTACAACCTAACTTTTATAATTCATGAAAACGTCCAAAATGTGGAAAACACACTCATATATTCTTGGACAGAAGATCAGTCTGGAAGAGGATCGAACGAAGTTGCATCAGCCTTGCATAACTTTCTACACTGTCCTGAAGAGAGGGTTCGTCAAGAAGCAAAACCAGAAGGCATTAAATCTCAGAAAACATTGAGACTGTTCTCAGACTCTGCCACAAGTCAAAACAAGAACTCGACCATCATGGGCTTCTAGCTAGATTATGTAAACAAAAGTGACATTTTTAATAAAGTGGTACACATATTTCCTATCAGAGGACACAGTTTTTTGCCTCCGGACCGAGTGTTTGGAAGAATCGAAAAAGTGTACAGAACTCGTGAAAAACTATTAGAGCCACAAGATTATCATGCTATTCTGGAAAAACATGGAGCTGTTAAACTTTTAAAGAGAGATTGGCGGCTACTTGATTTTAAAAGGAGCGCCAATAATATACTGCTCAAAAAAATTAAAGCACCACTTTTTTCAAAGGCCACCAAATTTGGAAAGTTGACTGCACAAGGTCGAAATCTCAGTATGACGTTTGCCCCGACGCCTACCAAGCACATGCTTCAGCACAACTCCCCAACTTGTGTAGTTTCGGGATAGCGCCCCCAAAACCAGCCCATTTTTGAAAACCGTAAATTGAAGTTTGCGAAAAACGCTGTAGGACTTGTCGCAGGTTGCCAAAGCGGTCAAAAATGAATGAGTCTTGCTCTTAAGGTTCCACCAACACGTTGAAATCGTTACATTTGACGTTTGGGCATTTTCAACCCCCTTCATCATCCCCTAAACATGGACTACCATTGGGGGCGCCTGAGAAGGTACCGGATGTGTTTAACCACCTGAAAACCTGCATACCGTCCTCAGTTGCTGATTGCAGTAAGTTCTTAAGGCCTCCGGCAATAATCACCCCTCCTAACACTCTCAACTGGCAATGGACCAAACCACCCCGTCTTGATTCACCCCTAAGGAAGGTTTAAATCGAGATTTTTATCAGTGCTGCGAATGGGGGGTCTTCCCCTAACGTTTCAAAAGAGGACCTGCGCCTGTGTCGCCACCCCTTCCCTTGCTACCCCCTTTTGTATGATTTTTCGAATCAGGCCCTTTTTAAGGGCTGAAATGAGGTCTTAATCGCTGAAAGGGCTGTAAAGGTCCTTAGAAGTAGTGGTGACACGAAATCAACCCCTTCCGATGTTTGATTGACATTCCATCCCCCAAAGTTGACATTTTTGCACCCTCAACCCTCCCTGTCTGGACGCGTAACGCGTCATGGCAGAGTTTTCAGAGTTGGATCAAAATGAAGCTTAAGGCCTGAAATGGAGCCCAAAACAGCAGGTTGGATGGAAATTCATCGGTAGGGTGGGAATCGGGACCAAAAATTTTCAAAAAAGTTAACAGCCTCTAGTAAGCACACCAATGCATAGGCAACCCACATCACGTCATTTTTCTCCCATTGCCAAACTTTGTAACCTATTGCCGATCATAGGCAACCCACACGCACCGACGTGATGTGGGTTGCCTATGCATGGGCGTACTTACTGTAGGCTGTACACTTTTTTGAAAATATTTGGTCCCGTTTCCCAACCTACCGATGAATTTCTATCCAGCCTGCTGTTTTTGGCTCCAATGTAGGCCATAAGCTTCATTTTCATCCAACTCTGAAAACTCTGCCATGACGCATTACGCGTCCAGACAGGGAGGGTTGGGGGTGCAAAAATTTCGAATTTGGGGGACGGAATGTCAATCATCGATCGGAAGGGGTTGATTTCGTGTCACCACTACTTCTAAGGACCTTTACAGCCCTTTCAGCGTTTAAGACGTCGTTTCAGCCCTTAAAAAAGGCCTGATTCGAAAAATCATACAAGCGGGGGTTGCAGGGGAAGGGGTGGTGACAAAGGCACAGTTCCTTTTTTTGAAACGTTAGGGGAAGACATCCCCCCCCCCCATTAGCAGCACTGATAAACATCTCGATTAAAACCTTCCTTAGGGGTGAATCGAGAAGGGGTGGTTTGGTGCCATGCCAGTTGAGGGTGTTAGGGGGTGTGGACATTGCTGGAGGCCTTAAGAACTTACTGCAATCAGCAACTGAGGACGGTGTACTGGTTTTCAGGTGGTTAAACACACCCGGTACCTTCTCAGACGCCCCCAATGGTAGTCCATGTTTAGGGGATGATGAAGGGGGTTGAAAATGCCCAAACGTCAAATGTAACGATTTCAACGTGTTTGTGGAACCTTTAAGAGCAAGACTCATTCATTTTCGACTGCTTTGGCAACCTGCGACTAGTCCTGCAGCGTTTTTCGCAAACTTCAATTTGCGGTTTTCGAAAATGGGCTGGTTTTCGGGGTGCTACCCCGAAATTACTCAAGTTGGGGAGTTGTGCTGAAGCACATGCTTGGTAGGCGTCGGGACAAACGTCATACTGAGATTTCGAGCTTGTAGGTCAACTTTTCAAAATTTGGTGGCCTTTGAAAAAGTGGTGCTTTAATTTTTTTGAGCAGTATATAATGAAAACTAAGCTCCCATTCTTGATGAGGGAGCAGCGTGTTCTTCTGTACAAAAAGGAAAGAAAGAATTGTTTGCCAAGAATACCTACAATGGAGACTTTAATGAATACGAAGTGTTAAAGAAGAAATCAGTCCATTCTTGGAGGAACTGATACAGATTGGTCCATGTAGTAGAGGAATGCAATAAAATATCTTCAGAGAAGAAGAAAGATGTTTAGCACTTCTGAAGTTTGTTTCTCTGTCCGAACAAGGCCAGTTGTACTACAATAAAGCTCTGAAGAACTTCGGTGATGATCCAGATCTGGTTGATCACACAGAAATATACTATGCTGAAGAAGAGCCATTTGTGTAGTACAAAGTTAAGGCTGTGCAAGTGCGTTTGTTCCTGGAATTAATTTGTTATATATTTGTATTTTTTTTTAATGGGAGGTATTGGAAAATTTAATAACTTTTTTCTCTTCCTCATTGGTTTTCAAGGGAAGTTTGATCAATCTAGAATAAATAACTAAAATCCCATTGCTTTACGTGCTTGCTTCCGATCTACCAAATGTGTAAGTTAGCATGTGCAAGTAGATGTTTTATTCCAGAACTCACTAAGTCTGTAGTTCTTTTCCAGAATTGACCTTTGTCAAGTGACCTAGTTTACTTTTGGAAAAAAATTGGCATTTTAACGTTAATAACTTCAAAATAGGGGTTTGGTTCGTTATCACTGTTCTGCATATTAATTTGAAAAACGTTTCTTTACTTCATAATGAAGTAGGCTCCGGTTCAAAAATTGTCTTTCCTGAAAAATCATCATTTTTGACTTAGTGAGTTTTGGAAACGAGGTCTTAAGTAGGAGACTTGCAAAAAATATAAGATTTGCCAAAACTACACTGCAACATAATCGTATGCAGTACGTCCCAAATGCCTCAAAGGATTAGTTACGCCTGACCTTACGAAGTTTGTTAAAATATAGAAATGTATGCAAATTTGAGCCTCATATTTAGCTGAAGGACAATGGAAACTGAAATATATAAAGTGATTCACAACTTTCCCATCTGAGATCAACAAACAGCGTACTCCAAAGTACAGTTATAGGGGGTTTGTTGACCCCCAATCATAACTTTACAGTTAATGTCAAATTTCACATTTCCTTATCATTTTGAGCGACTTAATTTTTTTGTGGATTTAGTGCCACTGATAGAAGGACCAGGTGATTTTCAGCTTACGGATAGTATTAAAACTATAAAATTACTGCAATCCATTGGAACAGAACCAATAGTGCACAGATACAGCAAAACCTACTTAGAGCGAAATGACATGGGACTTGTGGTCATTTTCGTCGGAAGCAGGTCTGTGAGTCTGATAATAAGTAAATGTAAATTAAAATAACTTGTATTGCTATTATGTAGGTGATGACCTCTTTATTATATCAGGTTTAAGAGACCTACACAATGCTTCACATCTCAACCACTATTTATTTCTTAAAAACCCCAGGAGTTCACAAATATGGATCTAACTATCTTTCTACTGGCTTGAAGAGGACTTATCTCCATGATATCTCCTGTTGTTTGACCTGACTAGCTAAGTCGTTCTTTATAAATAATCGACTTGTCAGTTTGATGGTCAGTCAAGAAATACATCTGTTAGGGTAATCCGTACCCTGCACCATTTAATACCTTTGGATGTGTTCATCTGCTCACCGTCATTAATCAGTGATATGGAGTTCGTGGTGCATCCTATACTGTCCTGCATACCTACGTGCGTGTGTGGAGTCTATCTTACCACAGCCCTATCTGGCACATACTTTGATCCAACACATGCATTCTTGTACACGATCTTAAAACTCAACACCTATTAATCTTGTTCTTAAACTCAGCCAGTTTCTGTGGTCCCGGGGTACGTATTGCGACACGTGACCTAAGGGTCCTGAATTCAATTCCCAGCTATGCCATGACGTTTTGAGTGGGATACAGTTAGACTTGTGAGACTGTACTAAGAAGGGTTGGGTGTAATTCTTATCTCACTCATCGTTGATATGGATTTCTCCAGAATTCCACTTCTACTTCAGTCGAATGCCGGTATGGTCCCTAACTTAAAGGCACGGCCGCCACTTTATCTATCACAACCTCAGTAACAAGTGCACAGATTACTACAACAACAACAACAACAATATTACCACCATGGGTTATAAGACAAATCCTACATTTACCCAATTACACAGGGCTAAATGACCACGATGTCGCAAGTCCGTAAAGGAATCAATAACGAAAATATGTTCTTAAATTGAGCGGCAATCTAGGAAAACATAATATTTTTGCATTGCGACCTGTATTTTCACACAATGATAGCCTTAAACCCAGAAGAGTTGACCACTATTGAGGTCCTTTGAAAGACACTACATTATAATATAAATAGGTAGCCACCAACCAGAACGTGACTTTAACAAATGAAATTATATTAAGAAACGTGTTAATAGTTGCCAATGCCGAACAATGCCGTTGAGATTTGATCGTTCCAGACAGCTTCAACCATAACATCATAGAGTTTTGGGCGTGGACTGCTGTTATAAGTATATAAAATGGAAGGAATTTGTGCTTCAATCCTAATTGTAGGCCATTGTGCAGCTCCTAAGCTTCCATGTGACTACCTTATAATTTGATTTCTTCACAAGTAATTTCTATTAATCAATACATTTCTATACGAGTTTTACATAGAGTATTTTAAATAACTGGAGTATAATTATTCATAAAGCGAGTAGAGGTATTTCAAAAGGCTCAAGTTGTACTGTGTTTCAACAGTACACTGGATTTCCGAGCATTCTGTGGACTAATTCTAAGCAGGAATTGACTGACTATCGTCAGACGTTTACAGTATCCTCACATTAGTCGAGTCCATCCCCACGCACGTGATATAATGTGTATGCAATAACCCATTGTTGGAACACATTCTTTGTAAAATATGACGGCACACGATCTACTTAACCTTCAGTTTATGGCAAAAATGTTATCATATGAATGGCATGTTCCATGTGCAATTTCTTCAGAATACATTTCGCATATTGGTTTTGTTTATAAGCTCATTCCGTCACTTATTTATACTGAGATAATAGACAAGTTCATATTACTTAATGTTAAGGCAATACGTTGTGCGGCTAAGAATTTCTAATATGTTAATTACATGTTTGTAATAACATGTTAACTACGCTATAACCACATTATTGAAACAAACCTTCTAATATTCTATAAATGTACTGTTGTTGATGCATAATGCCATGTTCACACAATGTATATATAGGGTGTGACTAAATATGAGGGAAAGCTCCAGGAATTCGATAGAGGACCTGACCACAAGCAAAATATTTTCTGTAAACATATGGTGTATTTGCGTTTGTTGGCGTGTTACAAGCATTGTTTGTGGTGTGCATAACAAAGACGGCCGCACGATGCTAGTTGGTCATTTGTGGAAGGCACACAGGCAACTTTTACGTTTCATCGCTATTCAAGTCTGTGTGCATTCCCAAGCAAATTGATAGGGCGTCAGGGGGACTGACACCGTGGCCTGCTCGTTCTCCCAATGTCAACCTATTAGACTTCTACTTATGGGGTCATTTAAAGGGCATTGTTTATGCAATATCTATTCATAACGTTGACATCCAAATTCAGTGAATAGAGCAGGGATGTCAGCAGATACGACAGACGCCGGGAATATGGGAGCGTGTGAGACAATCAATCATGCGGCGCACAGACGCCTGCATTACAGCACGTGGTAGACATTTAGAGCACCATCTGTGGAGAACTGTAAATAGTAACGTACACTTTAGCAACACAAATGACCAACCTGCATTATGAGGCGGTCTGTGAAATGTACACCAAAAACAATGCTTGTAACACGGAAACGAAAGCATATACACCATATGTTTACAGGAAATGTTTCGCTTGTTTTAAGGTCCCCTATCGAATGCCCGGAGCTTTCCCACATATTTAGTTACACCCTGTATGGAAATAATGATTAAAATTTGCGCATTTCGAAAACAGAGAATGTGAGTAAGATTTTACTGTAAATTTTTGTAGGAAATACCAGATGCTACTGTTTATTTGATCATGCTGGGTAAATGTTAATATAAAATGCCATGGACGCGTCTCATATTCATATTGGTTATTATACGTGTGTGGAATACAGCAATTTGTCGTATACTCTTGAATTAAACGGCTGAGTTCAAGTAGCAAATAGCCACAGAAGATGCCATAATACGTTAGATCATTTTTGATGGAAATATTTCAATATTACTCTTCAGTAGCTCCGAACGTAAGATGCCTTTTTATTTCAGCCTTTCACCTCTTCTTTGTGAGTTCTTATCTCAGTCCATGAAGAGATATTTATGGTGGACTAAGTGCATGTTTTACTCATACCCTCCGGGATTTCAGCTTTCCTCAGTTGCTTTCATTCCAATGAAGCTCGACAATTATTCAACTCACCCTACTGGAAGGTGTGGAATGAGCCTCACCAGCCAGCACTCTTAATTTTTACGTCATTTAACATCAATCGTCTGATGAAAGAAGCATCTTAATCAATAATGGTTCATATCAGACCTGAGGTGGAGAGTACCCGGCTCATGTGCTTTGGATTCACAAAACTCAGTGCGTATAGCTACGGGCTCAACGGAATTTATGTTATCCGTTGCAAAAAAAAACTTATTTAAAGTTCAAGTGATACTTGTCCAATCAATAGGGCTGTGTCAATGAGAATTCAGGAGTGTTTCTTTACGGTGAAAATTCCTCAATTAACAGTTGAGGCTTCCTCGTCAATGTCCAGTCGTGGCGGCACAGCGCAGCAAGACTAGGAAAGTAGAATGAGGAGCCCCATTTATCTCCTACCTAAAATAAACGTATTGCTCTTGTTATACGGTGAATAGATATCATATATAAGTGTAAGAGCACTCTACGAATAAGCCAAATTAAGTGCCATTTTAAAAAAGTTTCATTTCAAGTGCCAACATGAAACTGTGTATCGTTTAAACTCGACGTTGTATTCATCAGCTGAGGAAACGGGCTGGCTTGAAATACACATTAAAGAAGCAACGAATAAAAAGTACCTGGTGCCTCTGAAACCCACTTGATTAAATGGACCATCATTTGATATTCTTTCTGTTTTGTTGTTGAATACTGTATGATGTTCTGCTTGGGTCCTGCCCATCCACTCCGTAGACGACCGATTCATTTTCTCTGGCCAAACTGCTGTCTATGACGCCACTGCTCTTTACAAACCACTCCCATTCCTTATTCCCGTTCATTGTTCTTTCCCAATTCATTGCACCGTTTTCACTTAATCATTGTTACCCGGACATATTTTATTTATACTAAGGCATTCGATAAGTAATGGCAACATTGCTAAAATATCACAAAGAATATTACTTGGTTATTTTTGACATTACGAACTGTATTTATAGTCTCCTGCCATGTCATAAATACGTTGCCAAATCCTTGGAAGACGACGCACTCCATGTTCATCACCATTTCTGGATATCTCTCTCATTGATTGATTTAGAGCTCTCTGGATGTCAACTCTTCATTGAAATCGAACGCTTCGTATAGGTCCTTTGATCTTTGAGAATAAGTCGTAATCACAAGGGCTCCTGTCTGGTGAATTTGTTGATTGTTCGAGTATTTTTCAGTTCATTCTTGTAAACAAATTTCTCACTGTAGCGGCTACATGGAAACGAGCATTGTCATGTAACACAATCTCCCAATGCCCTGAGGTGGTTTACGAGGCTATGCTGGGAGCAAATGATGTTCCATGTAATGCAAGTAGTAGTCGGCATTTACTTTTATACCATGAGGTACAGCATGTACCAATATTATGCCTTTATAATCATAACAGACAATAATCATCAATTTGAACAGATCCTGCAATGCTCATCATCATTTTGGGCGTGGTGATTATGTATGTCGCCATTTGCTTGATTGTCGTTTCAGCTCATGTGTATTCGAACGTACTTATGTCTTATCCATTGTGATAACGCGAAGAAGATGTTCATATAGCTTCAAATGTTTTCTTGCTGTCTCTATTCGCTGCCACTTTCCAATTTCGGTTAGAGTGTGAGGAAACCAATGGGCACAATTTTTTCGTATCTTCAGTTCTTTTCTTAAAATGTGATGGACAGATACTGCTGCAAAACAAAGTATTTGGAAATCTCCACACATGTTCAGCAACTGTCTTTTTCCATTAACGCCCTTACAGCCTGAACATGGAGGTTGTCAGTTACAGCAACAGTTCTACCAGCACGTTCTCTGTGTTGTCATTCCTCTATCCTTGACGGAAGGCTTACACCCATCTTGCAATAGTTCGATAAGGTAGGACTTCTCTCCCGCAAGCTTCTTGCAATGCTGTAAAGCACTGAGAGGCACTTTTTTCTCTTCTTACTCGAGTTTTTATGAAGCACCTTTGTTCATATCTACTGAACATCCTTTAGGGCGGTATTACTTACTGAATGTGAGAAACAGTTAATGTATTCACAAATATCAGCTATTTCAAGACTTTCAATATAACAGATTTATACAACAAGGACTGCTCAACAATATACTACAAGATTACAACCATCACCCCTAGAATCACTGATTGACAATACTGCTGCCATTACTTACCGATTGCCCTAGTATTTTCGTAGATTTATATTTTGTGATTAATGTGAAATCCATCTGCCAGATATTTTGTGATTCTGCTAGCTACTATTCAAATTTTTGTTCCCCTTATCGCAGTTCTAGAATCACTAACAACACAAACGTTCATGATTGGTTAATGTAGACATGTACTGGTCACTCGATTTCATGATTTGCCGCATTTAGCACGCCCGTTGCACTGATACCTTTGCTCTCTCCCTAGCTGTCTGACTGCCCGTACTATTTCGGCATATTTCAAAGAATATGAGCTCCTAAAATCAAAGCTGACAAAACGATGTCTTTCTCCTCGAGACTTGGTTTTGGAAGTGCACAGCAAATCCCACTTACCCAAGCGGTATGTGGGAGCGCGAAGGATTTTACATACTCATCCTGCGTACTTATCTGTGAACAAAGCTTGCTTTTTTAACACTTGTTGATGGGGAGCTGAGCTATTTCTTATGTAAGGTTTTATTGCCTGGAATGTTAAAATTGTTATCTTCCCCGAGTTCTCATTTCGTAAAACAACAAAAATCTTGTCATAAACATGGAAGGATAAGACTCTAGGCAATGTTTTCATGATTAACCCTAGGGAACCTCTAGAGTTGAGAATGTCCAAGCCATGTACTTCACACAAGAAGTCAACGCTATTTCGAAGGAAAAGGATATGTTCTTAATTATAGTAGACCTGCAGCCAAGACTGTCGATGGGCTGCGGAGCTACATTAATTTATGGTTGTGGGATTGCCTTCAGTTTCCAATATATGCACGGGTTGATTACGTCAGAGGCTAGGGTTATCATGATCAAAAGCACCACCTACGATTGAGATGTGTATGGATCTGCCTAATAAAACATATCATTAGGTGACTGTTGTATCAGTAATTGCGTTGAAGATTGAGAACGAGGTAATTTGGTACAATCCCATCTTTTCACCGGAGTTTTTACAGATACTTATAGAAAAATATTCGTAGTAAGGCCGTGAGTGGTATCGGAACCCACCTGCCTGTATTTATTTCACATCAGACAATACCCTTCATTCATTCTTCACTCCAATCGTCATTCGCCAGGAATCAAACTCCTGCCATCAGGGCGAGAAGCTGTAATAGTTATGCCCCAACCACATGACAGATGCTATTTATGCATGAAATCCATTGAAGCTGACACTTTTTTGGTGGTTGATCCTTCTTCGCTGCCTACATTTTCTCTTAAGAGCACGATTCTACCTGCCTGTAGCGTTCTGGTGTCTTCGAGCGTTTGCTGATAGCAAGTAAATTTAATTTTGTTCATAGAGCACGCTATAGTGCAGCTATCACTCCAGCTTGTCCCCAACAATACATCTGTCTGAGAAGTCGTCTGTCAGGAGGAGTAGCTATCGAGATGAAATTTACAGGGGAAGGATAAAAGAGAATTTTTGAAGGCAGTGAGAGAATTGGAGGCGTTGCCTACGATCTCGAGGTATATCATGCACAAAAGTGTCAAATCAAGAATATTGTTAAGTATACTATATACTATTATAATATATAACTAATGGTTGGTCTGATTGCCTGTGATTATTTCATTCAATAGGCACTGAATAGAAATAGTTGTCATTTTGCATGGTTATAGTTTCTGTGTTTGGCTTACATATAGGCTTTTTGAAATTTTGATGTAGACAAGCATTTTAAGCTGGCAGCCATTTATATTTAGTTCTTATATAAACTTAATAACCCCTGACACTACAGCCCGTGAAGTACCTAGGCCTACCAAGCGACCACTGCCCAACCATTTGGCCAGCAGATATTGGGGTGACACGTGATCAGCGCATCGGGTCCTCTCGGCGGTTAATCTTGGTTTTCGTGATCGGGGCGCTTCCTCACCGTCAGACAGCTACTCATTTGTCCTCACGAGGTTGAGTGCACCCTTTCCAGCCCTCACGTCAGTTTCTAAAATCCCTGATGGAGCCGGGAATCGAACCCGGGGTGAGAAGCATGCGCGCTACCCCAACACCACGGGGCTGGCCTTATATAAACTTGCTCATACCTAATCTATTAGAAATCAAAATACTAGGTAACTTGGCAATTGGTTTTTATCACGAAATTGATCTCACCGTGCGTAATTAAAATTTATTTTTCTACGAGAAGGGTCATATCGCTCATTTGCTACAAAAATGGCATAACTAGAAAGCTGTACTTGTTATGTTTTAACTTCAACATAGTGCTGGAAAATATTCTTTATCGATTGATTGACACTACTCTGTTGGTTCTCTTCGCAACTTGACATAAAAATGTACTTTGTGCAAATTTTCCGAAAAACAAATCATCAAGAACAACAATACTTCCTATTTGCATTGGAATCCGTTAGACTCATCTGAAGGAAAGTTGAATCCTCAATTCAGTGTGGGGTCAGAATCTCGACATTATTGGAATAATCTACAGTTTAGTAACAACTAATAGCTGTTCCTCACAAACATAAAATTTTGAGTTATGACATTGTTCCAGCAAATGTGTGATAGCATTGGCTCAGTAACTCTGTTAGATTTACAGGAAATTATGGGTTTCCGTAAGTTTGTGAATGTATTATCTACTACAAACTAACATAATGAGTAAGGGATCTATCATATCATAAAATAGAGCCTAATATGTACTTAAAATTCACACACAGAAAATATCACATGTATTTTGTTTTGGTAATTCTCATGATTTTTCAGGGAAATATGTGTTAAATCCTCATTACAAGCATTTTAAGCTGGCAACCTGGCTTGAAATCTTTCATGGTAATTCCTTTCACGCAATAAACTATTAAACCAAATGAATTGAAATTTTGTATGAATGTAATTTGAATAACCTAACGGTGAAGCCTATCATCAAATGAGGAATACCAAGGGCATATAAGATTTTATTTTCGACACTTAAGAGCTCATGTATTTTCTCCGTAACTTGAATACATTTTTAAGAAATCGTGGGTTTCCATTTAATGCCAGGGGAAATCTCCCATACTTTACACACATGATGAAATTAGCTATAAGCTTTCTGATACCATAAACATATTATAATTAATAATAGTATTATCGTGTTGGAAGCAATTTATCAGTATTGTTTTAGTTATCGAAATTTAATAAATAGTCGTAAGTTGATTTAGGTAAGTATAAGAATAAGGAACTTTATTCCGGCAAGTTATTGGTCCATTTGAGACAAATATCATAAGTTGTGTGATTGTAGATTTAGAAGAATGCTATGAAATATCCTTTAGGGGGTGTAGTGCTTTTATGCATATTGTATTAGCTCATCCTCGCACTTTTTTGCGTTTTAAAATGATTGACGTTAATTACTAATCCGCACTATACGACGTACAGTGTGTTTTACGAATCATTTGACTTAAGTTCAGTTTTCTTAACTTCCGTAATCACAACAGTATTGGAGAAATGCATGGCAATATGTTGTCTTCTATGAACCAGTGCTCAAATTAAAAGAGTTGTTTAATTGAAGGTCTTCGTCATCATTTCCATGTACTTGAAGTTAAAATATGCCTTTTCCCCTTCTTTAATGATGACTGCATTTGTTAATTGTTACAGTTCATTTATGTGCCTGTCGTAGAAATTTTATAAAACGGAAAATCGGAGCTAGAGTATTTAAGGTGTGTGTTCGGACTAATATCTTCTCGGTTATCTCTACGTGTTTGAGCATGTCCCAACATAATTCTCACACAAAAAATAAATTCTTAAGCCAGGCCGGAATTGAACCAAAAGGCGTTTCCAATAGTAGTCACTATGTTTATTATTTGACCACAAATTATGGCCAAAGAATTGATGTTTATTTTTAGTATATTGGTTTTTAATTATCCAATAAAATCGACTCCTTTGCAACGTTCGTATGAATGATCATACTGAGGAAACACTTTTACTCTACCTAGATCACTAAATTACATGACATGCACAGTTGAACCTGGTTCTATGAATATATTGCGTTGTGCTATTAGTAGTTATTACTGAGTTTACATAGCATGACCTATATTGTACTTAATTTGTAGCAAATATATATGTTGTTAGTTGCAATGATAAACAAGGAGGGTAAACATATGAATTGACTCTCACGTTCCATGTGGTAATCTGAAAAATAACCAAATTCACGCCGTGATAGGATACGGGAATAGCATCAGAGAGGCCCAGGCTTGTCCCACCAGGGAAATTACAATGGACGTAATTTGTCGTGAACGTTATCCACTCTGTGTCCCTAGCATTTCCCCTGCCCGTGGTCATACTGGCCGGCACCGGTGTCAAAGTGAAATATCCTCCATTATTTTAAAATCAGTGTCTTGTGCGTCCTGCATTTAATACTAGAATACTGGAAACCCAGTGTAGAGGTTGGACTATTCTGAATTCAGTGTTTGGCAAGATATTTGTTTGATTCCTAACACTGACCATTCCTTTCACTATCGTGACGGGAAAGTTGTAATGACTGTCCTTCAACATAGGTATTATTGAGAAATACGATTAATGAAGATGAATGAAACTCGACAGTAAGTTGGATGAAGCAGCTGTTAGAAGTTACCGTCCCAGCGTTAAACGGGAGGTGATTGTGGAAAAAAATTAAGGATGAGGCTTTGACCCACTTACTCCTTGGGTGTGGGCTTCATGGGCATGTGGGTTAGGGTGCTGAGCTACACCTGTCGGTAATAATCAGGAAGACGTGAATCGGAACCGACTGTTGTCTGCCCTGTAACCCACACAGAAGTAATTTTCAATAAATCTAGGTAGTAAGGGGTTGTGCGCATATACCTGTTATCTGCAGCTATATGGAAGTTATGGAACGCGTTGAGAGCTCAACGAGGGGAAATGGATATAAATGCGCTGCAGTAAACGTATATTTAAAGTATAGATCGCACGACAATCCTATCAAAAATCCCTGGGGAGGTCACATTGCGTTGGTTAGTAAAGAACTGCACTGGAACGCGTTAGAAATTATAATGGGAGGCATTATTTGGAGAAATACTGTATAATATTTCTTCAGTTCCGCTGTTTAAAACAACTAATTGATACTGTGTCCATTGTTTTTCTTTTCTTTCAACGTTATTTTGAGCTATTTGGGCAGTCTGAAAAGGATAATTACCTATAAAGGTTGGGCTGTGGATATTATGGTCATCAACTTCCTTTCCTAAATGTATTGTTGAAACTTTGTGGAGAATGGTTTAATGTGATGTGTAAAGTTTTGAAGCAACATTTTCAGTGGTGCCCCTACAAACTGTTAGTTGTAACACCAATGTGTTGACCGATTGAAGAGCTACAATTAACAATTAATGTGGTGTCTATACGTGTTTATGTGACTACATGGTGGAAGGAGTTTACATTCAATATTCAGTCACATGACTGAACACACAGCTATCAGGTGCATACACAGTTTGTGTGTAGTGGGACTTCCACCAGAATGGCTGTGAATAAGTGAACTTGTAATTCAATCAGCTGTAAGCCTCAGAAGGACACGGATAAGACCAGGTGGCAGCAGAAAAGAAAATACAAAATCAACATCCTCGGCCTCCGCAAAATTGGATTGAATCAGGGTTTTTAAATGTAAAACCAGGGGTATTATAACCATCCAATGCTATGCGGCAACTGATGTTTCAGCCCCAGAAGAAAAATATGATATTTATGACGAGTTAAAATACACATTTGAGCAGGTGAGAAGAAAGCATGTAAGAATAGTGATGGACGACTTAAATGCACAAATCGGCCGAGATAGCAATGCCCACGGGAAGATAATGGCCAGAGAAGGAGTAGGAATAGAAACAGATATAGGTACCCGATTAAGTGAGTTTTGCTCAATCGCAGAATTATTCATCGGTGGATCTGTTCTCCCACACAGAAGAGTCAACAAAGAGCCGTGCATATCACCGAATATAAGACTGAAAACCTTACTTACTTCGCAGTAAGCAGGTATGTTAGGAACAAACAAGGAGCAGAGCAGCAGATAAAGATCTCAAATATCTCGTCAAAGGCTACCCCAAGATGGAAGAAATGGGAGATTACCAAGGTTAAGGATGTGGCTACCGAGAGGGCCTACCTGATTCTCAACTAACAGCTTCGAAGCCCTCAGTGAAGGAGTAGACATAGGCTACATAAACAGTGGCATTGATGCAGGAAGCCTTCAATATTACTAATGAACAGTTGTTAGGAATCTGAGACGGGGAAAGGAAAGAATGGTTTTCCAATGGCGCATAGGAAAAGGCATTGGAAAGTAGAGCACTGCAAGTAAAAGCATATGAGTGCTGTGAAGAATAAAGACAACAGGTGATACAGTCCTACAATGCTTGCCACGGTGAAGACTGGTTGTCGTGTCGGACTACCAACCCCAAGCTTGCAGGTTCGCTCCTGGCCGTGGTAAGAGATTTCTGAAAGGCGACAAAAATCACGGATCGCATGTCATTCGATGTTGGTATGTTAGAGAACCCATTTGAATTCAGTAGGCCGTGTTCCTAATGGCAAAACTAATCTCGGGGTTTTCCGTCAACACAAAAGTTCCTCCTTCCCCTATTAGAAAGCGCTATAGTGTCAAAGAGCTTAAATATATAAACTCCTTGACTTTCATAGCGTTCCAAGGAACACCAAAATTTGACAGGCAAGCTGCCCATTGGGCATCAGATAACAAAGCTTGCACCCGGCATCCGAGGCCATACGATATTATTATTTAGTCCTACAATGAGGCAAATTGGAGGATAAAGAGAATTCTTAGAAGGAACATAATGAAATGGGAATAATACCTGACATCCCACGTAGAACAAGCAGTAGCAGTGGAAAAAACTGCCGTGTTGAATACGATAACAATGCAGCTTTCGACAATCTCTTTATACATGATAACATATCAAGTACAAGGAGGTAACACTTCTGGCCAATATCAATGATCAATGCGAGAGATGAAGGGAACCCTTCCAAACTTTCCTACACCGTCACAGTGAGAAAGGTGACGAGGAGGACCAACCATTGCCACCAAGAGATCATCCGAGAGTGGACGTCAAGACCCCATCCCCATTACAGACAGAAAAAGGCATCAAAGAGTTCTAGAATAGGAAAGCACAATAGATGGACAAGATCCTACCAGAGGTATTTCAAGCTAAAGTCCATGGAACTGCTCACTTCCTCCTCCCCACTTTCAGGAAAATTCGAGTGGTAGAACTGATGTCAGATGAATGAAAGAAGGGATTTATTATTGAGCTTCCTAACATAGGAGATCTTACAACTTCGACAACTGGATACGCATATCATTGTTGCCAATGGAAAGCAAATACTTCTGTAAGGTCATCCTTACAAGGGTGAAAAACTCCATCGACCGAAATACTCAGAGAGAGCAGGCAGAATGTGGAAGAAGCATTTGTATACAGACTAGAAAAACACGCTGCGCATCATTGAGAAAGTGTCTTTGGAATACAGGTCAATTCTCTACTTTATGTTTGTGAACTTCAAAAAAGCCTCCAATAACCTAAACAAGGAGTGGCTGTGGATTGTCATGAAGACGAGACGTGCTCTAGGGAAGATAATTAAACTGTTGAAAGAGTAGCACAGATACTTCAGATACCAACTTGGCCACATGTGCCGTTCATGAGAGTCCATCACAATCCAGTCAGGTGTTAAGCAGGGATGCATATAATCTACAGTGATAATACGAGTATTACTTATCTTGGATGAGGCCATGGTACGAGTAGTTCATAACAAGAAAAGAGAACTCCTTTTGGGCTTACATGAGCGATTATAAGCGATATTTTTCTCATGTCCCACTCTCTACTGAATAAACCGGAGAACGCACAAGATAAAGGTCATTATATTGGCCTAAAGTTCAATGTCTGGAAAACAAAAGAAATGCGAATCAAAGACAAGAATGAAGATACACTGAAGCTTGCCGACGGAGAGATAGAGAGGGTCTCATTTTGCTGTTATCTTGGCAGTGCCATCACTGCAGGGAGAGGAGCCGCGTAGACATCAGCAGGAGATTGAAGAAGGAGAGCGTAACATTTGCACAACTTAGACTTATTTGGGAGAGTAAAGAGCTCAACAGAGAAACCAAATTGAGAAACTTCCAGAGCAAGGTCAAGTCTTTATTAGTCTACGTGGAGATCTACAAAGACTATAAGCTACAAATTACAGACCTACATAAACAGATGTCTCCGGACAATCATCGGCATCAAATGGCCCGAAGGGATATCAAACGAGGATTTGTGGAGGTTAACAAAGCAAGCTCCTATTGCTTTAATCATCAAACACTGGAAGTGGCGCTGAATTGGCCGTACATTAAGGAAAGACAGAAAGGAGATCACTAGAAGAACTCTCTACTGGAAAGCGCAGGGAAGCAGACACAAAGAGAGACCTCGGGACACCTGAAAACAGACTTCTGAGGGAGAAGCTGCAGAAAAAGGAAAGACGTGGTCTCAAATTAAATCTGCTGGCCACGAACAGAGCGAGATGTAAGACGTTTGAACTTCCCCTATGTTACTGCAGGGAATAACAGGAAATAAGTTAAGTAGACAAGTCGTTTTTCTGATCCACATAACTGTAGGCCTACGCACCTTTATTTCAGTAGCCACATTCGTGCTATAGAGGCACGTACTTCCATAGTTTCAATAAGAGGCTTGGGACATGTGGTCCTGATCCCCCCCTACTTCGATATACCTGTAAGTTAAATTTGTCTGCGAACCTGTGTTATTGTGATAATTCTGACAGTGAGTTTAACTGTAATTTGTAGATTGCAGATTGGGGGTAAGTGCCCCCTGACTTGATATAGGGCCCCAGTTCAATCTCCACATTTGACTGGTGTGGGTGTGCAAATACCCACAGAAAACACACTCGGAAAAGCTGATTTCCGCTCACGGATTTGAACCTCAGATCTCCTAATTACAACTACCCAGACCAATCGTGGGGATTGCCATTTAGGTCTACCACTCACTTACGTTAGCTGGCAACGATGAGGTTAATTCATATTCCAGTCTGTTATGTCCTGGCTCGATTCCCGACTCTGACGACTGTAACAAAGGCACTCAGCTTGCTGGGAAGAATCGAGTAAAAGAGGGTTCAAAATATACTCCATCAATAGCAGCAGATCGCTTCCATACCTTGTACCATTCGAGTACTGGGTCTACACCATATCAACCCCAGCCCTTGTGCAATTTTAACACACTGGTACATACACGACAATAACATTCGTTATCTGAAACATTCCAAACGCAGCATAACATTATGCCACTATAAGGAGGGACAGCAATAATAATTGTAGTAATAATAGTAATAATTATAATAATAATAATAATAATAATAATAATAATAATAATAATAATAATAATAATAATAATAATAATAATAATAATAGTAAATAAAGCACCTTTCTAAAATCCTGAGTTTCTATAAGGCATTTCCGCTTTGCTTTTGTTGAAGGCTACGTCCACACCACACCGCCGGGAATGTAATTCTGATACAACGTGTACATTTGTGTTAATCGCCATAGGCTTAATTCTCTGTGTTATCATTAGCAGGGAAATTGTGTCCTGCGACGCACGTTATTTAGCGCAAAGAGGATATTGTTTTATTGTATTGAAACCACGCCACATTGCGTACTACAGAGCCAATTCCTTTAAATAACACGAGCCGATGCTCACTGCTGCGTGGCTGGCCAACTTTCAAACTGATTGTAATAATAATATTATAATGTTATTGGTTTTACGTCCCTTTTAACTACTCTGGCTTTTAGAGACTACAGGATGCCGAAATTTTGCCCCGAAGGGGACCTTTAACGTGCCAGTAAATCTACTGACACGGCTCCCTCGCATTTGCGCACCCTCAAATGCCAGCTTACTGCGCCAGGATACGTACCTGCCACCTTGGGCCCAGAAAGCGAGAACGTTACCGCTGAGCCACGCAGCTAGTCCCAAACTGTTTGTTCGCAACTACTAACCTGTGCCACTAGTCAGACCACAGTGTGATGAAATTGTATTTATTCTGTGTTTCACCTTGTGTTAAAAAGAACATCCATAATCCACCATTTAATTACCTTCTTTTGGGGCCCAAGGTGGATATTTAAAAAAATCTACATCCAAAAATGGCTCGAAATGTTTGACATTCGTGAATATACAGGGTTGTACGTAATGAATAGTAGAACGTGAACAAGCTGGTAGCAATGGAAACATTTCTTTTATACTATGATGAACACATAGGGGAAGATTTCTTATTTTGTAGTCGAACATTATATTCATACTGAAAATGTCATCGGATAAATGATCACCATTTCTTCAAGCGCCCAATTACAGATTGTTAACATTCATTGTTTCAAATGTCTTTGTTAGTTCCTTAATTCTCACTCACACTGATTTCTCAAGTGTCCTATAAATACTACCTCACACGGAAATTTCTCACGTGTCCTTACTTCGCCACATGTCATAATTGACCAAATTGGCACATAGCCACGTTGCACTCGCAAAATGCATTCTAAGATGCATGTGAACTCATATGATCTGCTTTTTATCACTTGGCCAATTGTAGCCCCTTCGTCATTTCTTCAAGTGTGCCAGTGCAATATATCACTATGTAGACTAAGTATGTCTCAGAGGATCTGCCCTAACATAACAAACTAACATATTTTTTAAGATTAGACACATTATAAGACCCTATAATGGTTCCTATGTGGTCTGTTAAGCTGTACGCACACTAGCCTATACGCTTGGTCATTCTAAAAGTCCCTTGAACAACTGAAAAGAACTCGTACATTTCCTTGTCAACAGCGGAAGAAGGACATGGCACTCGGAGTAAAACCTGATCACCACAAAAACAACAACTAAAGATCTGTTCCGCGCTCTCGTCTTTTTCCCACCCTGTGATCATCATCACCACCGTAAAAACAAAATCAAAATAATACCTCCCTTACTTACCTGAGGACTTATATACTTACCTCCATATCCTTTGAAATACTTACCAGCACCTTTATTTGGCTCTATTACCCCTAACTCTAACATATGGCTACTTTCATTCTCAACGGCGGCAACATACTGAGCCCGAGTGAGCTCATGGCTCGGTGATATTTGTTGGAATTGAGGAGGAACTTGTCATGTCATTGTAACTGAACGCGCCCTGTTGCAGCGCGAGGCATGCAGGAAATAACGGGAGATGTCTTGACTTTGGACACTCACCTTGAATATTTTATTCTGCACACAATTATTGCACATTTTGCATTTAAAAGTCTCAGATTATTCCATAATGTAAATCTGCTTTAAGGAAATATTACGATGTCTACCGACTCTTGATTTAAGTTAAAAGGTATTAACACCGCAGATTGGCGGTAGGAAATGGACCGTCAACGACTCGAGTTTTGACCTGCACGAGGCAGGTAGAGCTTAGCTCACGGCTTTTTCTGTTTGGAAGCCGTCTATTGCAGTCCTGAGTGACGAGGAATATTACAAGTCCACCAAGTGGTGAAGAATATTATTTGTGCATCGGACAAAGTCGTCGAACAGTAATACTTTCGCACAAATGTGTGCAGTGCTTCGCTGCGTGAAAGTATTCTTTTGTTTGTGAGTGAAAAGTGAGTAATTTTCGTCCACGAGACGATCACCACACTATTTCGCCCACGAGTTGATGAGCAAATCAACGATCATCTACGACCAACGCCATGTAAATTAGAATTGCTTGTGAAAATTCTAACCAGTGATAAACCCATCGAAAGCACATGTCAAGTGCCAAATTTTTGTCATATTTTAGTGAATATTTTAGTGTTTGTAACACCACATTTCTTCGTGTGAACATCATATCTTGCGTCCACGAGGGTGTTGAAATACAGTGATTTAACTATGATCTGCAAACCATCCATTTATGAACAAGTGCTTAATATTATCACATCTCACGACGCACTTTGCTATAAAAAATTTCGTCAGATCAGTGCGATATTTTTGGATGTGAAATACTTTTCGAATCTGTGATTGCTGACACCACGTGTCGAATAGATTCAGTGAAGCAGACTGTGGAAAGGCCATTTGTAATCAGTCTGCGACGTAAAGCCAGTGATTTGCTTAATAATTATGTGCTAATTATAACATCAGTGGAAATCACGTGTGAATTTGTAAAAATGCATCATAACGTCGACCACGTGTACACTATCCTTACCACGCTGACAATGGTCAGTGTAATGGAGTAAGCACCCATCATGTGAGGAATATTCAACAAGGAACAATCTACACCATGGCAGGAGGATTAACCAACTATTCTTCGGGAATTGGAGCCCAAGGAGCCACCAATCCAATCGCTGACCATGAGAAGGAGATCTTTGCTCGAGAGACCACAAGTAGGAGGAGGAGAATGGAACGGGATAAGCTCGATGCCCGAGCTGTTATTTGGAATTATTCCCAACCATCCAGGGCTCTGTAACACCATAATTTTTGGATCTACGAATATGGTGACTTCTGAGTGAGTTTGTTCTTTTTCTCATGTACGGGTTCATCTGTGGTGGAGTAGATAGTAGTCTTATTAACCGGACTTGTAGATAGTTTAATCTTGTTATTTACAGTGGAGTTAGTCGCCAGTTGTTTGGTGCAGCGTGAAAGTGTTCGCAGGATGTTATGTCCTAATTTTGGATAGGCAGGACCACAAGTTATTTGGATTTGATTTGGTCAGCCCTTCATATGGGCCAGTTTAGGATTTTGAGCAATGGACAAACATTTCTCAGTCATATTTTCGTAACCCCTTCAGCGAACCTCCTTTTCACGCCACTGTATGATTTATTTTAGGCATTATTATGGCCGTATCGTTTCATGACCAGCAGAAGTAATGACCTTTTGAATGTAATTAATTTATGCTTTGATGTGTGCTCTGAAGCCACATAAGTTCCAGATAGAACTAATATGGGAGTATATTTAAAGATGCCAGCCAAGCATCGAAACCAGATACACCTCGTATCGTTTCTGACATCCTAGCGGTCTGTAGGATTGTCACAGGTTATATTTGTTTTGTTAGTGTCAAGTTATAAGGCACGAGAAATTTCTTCTGATGCCAACATGTATATATTTGAGGAGTGGAATATCTTTGTCCATCTCCAAAGTAACTTATTCCGAGTGGAATATCTTTAAATTATTATTTTTGCAATACTTTAACATTACCCATGTGTATAGTTTATATTTTGACATGGTAATAAAGCCACGGACCATTGGTTACTACATGATTTAGTTTATAAGCCAGTGTTATACAGATAGAGACTTCTTTTGATTGAATTAACGCCTGTGAAGTGTATACTATTGCCTGATGCGAAGAGTTGAGAGTGCTTTGACAAGCCAATGTTGAATGTTTGAACTGTAATGGATCTGCAGCGCTCGAGTGAGACGACTGGTTTACTGTTAGACTCGACGCGCTTGCGCACGTCCGTATTTCACGGAATGGAATGTATTGCTTATTCCTGGATCAAGGCTATGCAGTTTTTTATAGCAGTCATATGTTTGCTTACGTCATTGGACGTTGTTGTAATTGTTAACGCTTTAGGAAGCAAGTTGTTTGAGCACTGGGAGATTGCATTGATATGAAACGAACAGAAGCCATTGTCTATTATGTTAGGTATTTTGACACCGTTTTAAAAGGCTTCTCAGTAAGAGTTTAGGGCTTTTGTTGCGCCGTCGTACAGATATTAAATCTGCGACCATGTTTGTCCAAGATTTTACCTGGAGACAGTATAGGAGAGCTTTGCGCCCCTTCAGTGCTGTAGTGAACCGAGTATGGTAACTCATGTTATTGTGTTTTCCGGCCATGTGTGTGCCGATGTTATATTAGTGATCTTCTTAGCTAGACTTCACGTTATTTAAGCCGAGGTGTCCATTGCGAATTAGCCAGTATAAACCTACGACAATGTAAAAATAGTGCTTGTAATAATAACAAGAACTAATTATTCTAACTAAGATGACCATATTGATTGTAAAATTTCTATGACTTGCGATTTAATGCGAACTGGCCGACTCCATGGATTAGTCACATTTCCAAGCGGGAAATTACTTATAGACTTTGTAACCCAATCTTGAGACGACAGAGCATGTCGCGGACCATTAGTTCTCAACTAGTGGCACTCGACGCTCAAGTAATGAAAGACGTGAGTTTGATCACGCTATTGCCAACGTAATTAAACACTAGATGACCCAAGAATACAAACAGTGTTCTTGCGTGTACGCAGGTTGTTAATAGGAAGATTTCTGAATGCCGTGTTTTATTTATTCATTTATTGTGTAAATTTGTATGTTTACCCATGTACCTATTTGCCAGTAAGATTGACATAGATGTTTTTTTAACTTGTTGTCACATAGCTTTTGCTACAATTGTTTGATTGTTACGGCAGTAAGTCACCGTATACTTTGTTGTAATTGTCAGGCTTTGGCTAGATTATTAACTTATTAAAAAGTAAATAAGGAGGTGGTACCATCATAAATTCTTTGATCATCATTGCTGTTAACTTAACTTCTCTCATAAGTAACCCATTTCATTTGTGTAGGGTGTACTTTACGAGCCAATGCCCTAGTTTGCCCTTTTGCATTTCTTGTAATTAGATCTTTCGCGAGGGTTATTTCAATTTAAAATCAATTTAGGATTTACGACATTTATCTTTTTTATTAGCTTGCGGGATTAGCCTTAAACTAACCCTCCGAACTAGGCTAGGTGTTTGCCAATTTTTTAATAAATTTTATCCGAGTCTACATAAGTCTGGATGTTGTTATTTTGTAATCTAAGTGTTTCTGGGGTGTACTTCTTGGGTCCTCTCACCGTTACTCCATGTCTGCCTGATCGCCCAGGGATGCTGCGTCTTCGGGCGCGATGACTTATAGGAAGTACATCCAATCCCTTTCGGCATATGTGTCCAGACGGTGAGTTGTCTGGGAAGTTATTGCGGTTAGTGACAACCCAGGCAACTCGTCTGACGGGCTCAATACCTGAAAGGAATGGCATATCTGGGTCCAGAAAATGGCGAACTATCAACCAGCTCTAATTGATGGGTGTATAGTGCGTTAATCCAGGCTTATCACTAAACACTTCCTTATTACTCAAAAACACTTCAAATAAATCCTCCTTACTCTAATCACACAACTTACTTTATTCCACGGCTTCCCAATGTGGATCACCTCGATGTTCCTCTACCGAAATGTGGCACACAGCCTTCAGCTGTATCTCCTCACCAGACACCTCTGCTGACATCCCCTCCAAACCCTCAGTAATACACGCACCATCCTTTTCCTCAACTACTTCACACCTCATCTTAATCCCCTAACCCATAATGCCTTTCTCCAGACATAAAACTCCGTTGTCAAAATCCATAACAACCTTATGCTTATTCAACCAGTCATTATCAAGCACCACCTGATAAATTAAATTGGGTATGACCAAACAACATTGGTTACTCACTTTACCCTCCAACTTAATAGGCAACAATATCTGCTTACTGACCTTCTGGCTCTTATTTCCTACAGCAGTAATAATATGTAAGGTCTTAACAGGTATTTCTTCGAAACTCATGACCACTCCTAATAATTTCCTCATAAGCCCCCTTGCTTATGCACGACATTTCACTCCCCGAGTCTACCAGTGCCTTCACTTCTCTACCTAAAATGCCTACTTCATTGACCGATGAAAATCCCTCCCTCTTACCTTCTACTTTAAAATCCTATTGGTCAGATAACAAATCCTCCTTTGTCATAGGCGTGAAACTCCCCTTCTCTTCCCGAATCACACACTGCCTAACATATTCACCTTCGGGCTGTCTACCTGACCTTTTACACAACCCGCTGCGAGTTTAAGTCACTCGTACCTAGTATCTGCGCTGTCTCCCGTCCTCTCCTTGGTTCATTCGTTCTCTGAACTGTCCCCTCCTGTTGACCCCTTTCAAATTTTTCCCGCCTTTGGAAATTATCTCTCGTCTGAGAATTATCCCCCTGTCTATTATTCTCTACTCTCCAATTATTGTTTTCCTCCCTTCTTCTATTAAAATTGTCACCTATGCTACCCTGATTGGATCTATTTCTGTTCTGATTTGGTTGACGCTCATTCTCTCTGCTTTCATTTTTCACTTCCGCTCTGTTAGTTTGGTGCGGGCCTAAAATATCAAAACTAGTCAGTAATTCCTCCAACTCCTCAATGCGTTTTACATTCAGCATACAGCTAGCCTGTTGTATCCTACTAGGGAAATGCTTGTACATCAGCCTGACTATGCCTATATTAGACGTGACCCTATCTAAATTCTTCCAAACTAACAGGTGGGTGCTAGAAAATATTCTGTGAGGGATACCCCGTCGCCTTCCATAAATTTACCAAACATGAGACTTTGTTCCCTAACCTAAATAGGTTCCCCCAAAATTTGGTCTCGAATTTACTTTTAAAGTCCTCTAGATTTCTCATGTTCGGCCTATAAATCTCAAACGAAGATTAAACATCCCCCTTGAACGAGTGTGACAGAATTTCAATTACCGATTCCCAATCGATCAAATCATCGTCTAAATCAGAGGTGGGCACAAATCGGCTCTTTGAGCAGCGCTCCCGCTCCGTCAGGAGAAAGAGCCGAGTATGCGCTCTCACCGAACTGAACCTTGTAACTGTTTGCACAGCTTCCCGTTACTAGCGGCGTATCACAACCGCTTTATACTTGTGCCCTGTTTGTTGTGCATTAGATGATTATATTATGGTGCTATGTACATACGCTTAATTATAATCATTTTATTAGGTTCTGTGTAAGAAACATAAATAATTACTTTGACATCTGATAAGTACACACTCCTTTGCCCACTAACGATAGTCCTGAAACTACAATAAGCCAACCTAACAATTTGTTTACAACACAAGGAACGAAAACTTGCTTTAGGAGTACAGAAATAAATACATGAATAAATATAATTCACTATAAACAAAACGCAGGCCTATGTGTTCTTATATATCTGAACTGTCATTCTGCAGATGATGAGGAGGTGTGCGTATCCTTTCGCTGAAGCAGACGGGTTAGATTAGGAGCGATCGATCTTGCACTTGCAATTCGAAGAACGGCAGTGAGATGTGCGTCAGTTAGAGTGGCTCTTCGTGGAGATTTATTTATCTTCATTAGAGAAAACAGTTTCTCACACTGATAAGTTGAACCAAACATATATAGAAGTATGGCAGTCATTTTGTGCATGTTTGGGAAATCATTCTGCGAAAACTGTTCATAAAAAGGTGCTCAGCTTGTTCGTGATTCATATTTAGCGCACAGCCGTACACATAATAGAGGCCTACTCAGCCCGGTAAAATGCTATGCTTGTGCCTTGACTGCGCATATTGCCATCTAGTCGTTCCAGCACAAACTATAGGCGAGCAGTCAGCTGGTCCCGGCTCCTTGGTTCCGCTCGCGCTCATGCAGTTGGCTCCAGGAGCTGCGCTCTCTCATTGCCCACCTATGGTCTAAACCTTTCTTAAATTTATATTTAACGGATTTCAAATACTCCATGGGATTAAATTGCCGTGAATGAAATTGTGGAAGACAAGGAACCCTATACGAACAACCAAGTGACATTGCTCCTCTATGACTCATCGGTCGGCCTCTCACCTCTCTTCTCACCTTTATCAACTCTTCCTTACGGTAAGTGTTTCGTTACTTTCCGCCAATGTCACCTGTTCTCCCTTAAGTCTCTCGATCTTCCCCAATTTATCTTCTACGATTCTTACTCTGTGTAAATTCTCCTTAGAATCATCCCTTACGGTATTGCAAACCTCTGCACATGCTCCGCTTACTCGCTTCTCTATTAGTTCCCCGTTAACAATAATTTCTTTCCTGACTTCCCCCAGTTCCCGCTTCTGTTTTTGCTGATGGCCCTCCATCCCTGCTAACCTATTTTCCACGCTATCCTGATTTCTCGCTATTTCTTCTCTAAGAGTAACTTCTCTCTCCTCTATCTTGTTACTGAGATCCTTCTTTAAGTTTTCCAACCTACTGCTCATAACTGATTTATGCTCCTGTACTTCCTTAATTAATTCTTCTATCTTAGCATTCGTGGCATCTGCCTGTTTATAACTGCCTCATCTTCATATAATTTCACAGATTCTACCTGCTTAACTATCGACTCTTTCACATCTCCTATTTCCTGACTCAATGACTCCCCTTGCTTCTTAATAGAATCGCTCATAGACTCTCTTATTTCCTTGCTTAAAGAATCATTCATAGTCGCAAGCATTTGGAGCAGACTATTGTTCACATCCCCCCCCCCCCCCCATTATCCTTACTTTTACTACCCTCCTGTATAGCGATCTGGTTTTGCTCGTAATTAATACATTCCCCGGATTGTGTCTCTATTAAGCCTTCACCCTTCCCACTCTTGTCCACGTCCATACCCAAGTTCTTTCCCGCCATCTTAACGTTAACTTTACTAATAACTCTACTTCTCAATTCTAACCTTTCCTCCGATAGCATCTATCCTGCAAGAAAATTTGGCTAAGTATATTGGCGTATGCGTACACGTGAATGCTATTGTTGTTGCTGTATCGTACTTCGAGCACCTCAGTTGGGCGTCAATTGTTACTGTCCTGCTCCTTAACTGGGTGCGTGGGGGTTAAACACCTGTACGATATGAGCAGCAGCAATAAACCTTCACTCTTAACTACACTGGTTACCTCATAAATAAAGACATTATAGATCTGGTAAAAATTACAATCTATTCTAATACCAGACATAAAATAAACTTCGCAGGATCCTCGTTGTACAGACTATCTAACGCTCCCTATCATATTTACACAGGCACACTTATGATATATATTGATGACCCTCGGAAGTAATGATGACTTGTGCTTACAGGCGTTGATCTCCGCTGTGGCGACTTAACTCTTCTAATTCTGGGGTTAGTTCTCCCAGAGAATCAGTCCTACTTACTCGCAGCACAATTACTCACGCAAGCCTCTCAACTATGAACATTATGTACAGTATTATTGATGGTCGGACTCCAACGATTTATATTGTTTCGTGGTTCATATTATAAAAAGATGCTTTAAATCCGTGTGTTGGATTATCGCAACTAGTTCGCTCCTGAGTTTACTAATACATAGCATATTTTACTAGTATTTGCCGTTTAACACTTTACCGCTATGGTCTCAGAATTTCGGTCACAGACGTTAGTTTACAATACTTCATGCCGATAACCTAGATGTTAGGCCCCTTAAAACAACAATTATCATCATCATCAGATTCGAGACAAACAATCTAGGCGATTTGTTTGAAACTAGGCTCATTACTCCCTTGGGAATGTATAGCCAGTAACTCAGTAATTGCACCTCGAAAACAAATTTGTGATCGTCTGAAATACCTTCCTTCTCCACCAAAAACACACAAGTCCAAAATACAAGTTCCATTCCCTCACGGAGTCCTACCAAGAATGAGTCCCTCCGCCCAACACGCGATCCACAAGATGAGTAGCACTCCACACGTAGTCCGCAACAAGAGTCTCCCTCACAGCTTCGTCAATTCCTAATATCATACATCTCCCCTCCACAAATCACTGGCCTACCTGGCTTTCCTCACGGGTCTGGTCAATCAAAACAAAACATTACCATATAAGGAGCGCCTTCTTGGTCTTCAAAATACCCTAGACACACCACTAGCACAGGGTTGCCAAGCCTCCTACATGCATGAGTCATCATGCCCTTGAGCGGGCGGGAGAAAACCCCAGGCGACAACAAGCCTACCTCCTGGTTCTTGCACACAATTCCAGACTCTCTAACTGAAGATTATTACAATGTTAAAATATTCATATCTAACTTGACTCAGATCCTGCCAATTACAATACCTTAAAACCTAAACAAATTAATCGGAAATCGATCACATTATTACACTTCATTAAATAATTATAAAACATAAAAAGGCATCAAATAAAAATATATGGACGATTATGAAAATCATACGTCCCGAAAGTAAGGGATCGATCCCTTATGGCCTGGGAAGGTTACAGAGCCAATGCTCATGAACTAATTGCGCTTAAACGGTACTGATCAAAATATGAAGTTATTGACGAACTGGCATGTACAAAAAATAATTTCTTGAATGGTTATTGAGAAAATTGTAACCATCTTGTCGATGAGAAACGTGCCAAACGATCAGTCGTCACAGTGTGAAGAGAACCTTCGAGGCGCTTTTAAAACGTTTCTCTCCTTTTTCTCTGTGCTTAAGAACTTATGGAAACATTATGATCAATAGTGAATGGTTATCTCAAGGTAATGTTAGTTGACGAAACCATACACGGGGACGAAGTGATTATGACAACGAAAAAATGAAGGTGGGTATGTCGGATGAACCAGACAGAGTTCTAGTTAGAAGCATGAAGGACGATACGGCATCAGCTGTCGTATCCAAAATTGCTACCGTTATGTTGCTAATAAATAGGTAATTGAAAAGATGTTGGATAAAAGACTGAGAAGCTTGATCTGGTTCAGTAAACATTAAATGGGTTTCGTTATCCCACCAGGTACAATCATCAACACGGCCCCACAAAGATTTTCAGTATTTTAAATGCATTTAAGTAAGCAGCACATACTTGACTCGACTATGATCTTCCTGGACACTTGAAACACATTCAATATCGTCGTAAGCTTAGAATGCTTGGCAATTCCTTGCAAGGTGTGTAATAACATATCGTGTATTTACAACGAAAAGCAACGAGTCCAAGAAGCTAGTTCTGACATTGAGATAAATCGAATTGAATGTTAGAATGTGAGTGAAAAATCTTGTCTTGTTTGAAACCAATGTTCTATATTTTATTTAGAAATGCATGTATAATCAGCTGCAGTTTAACATTGTTGTTGCAATAAATTAAGGGTGTTTGACATACTGTTTGGTTATTAGTGCCGGGTACTGGTGAGTGTGAAACATGTCCGATATCCTGTTCCAGTGTGGGTTAGGCCTATGTAGGCCCTATTAGTGTGTTGGTTTTTAATTATTTCTGTGTAGAATTAGATAGGTGCCTCGTTACTTTCAAATGAGGTACTATCCACGCAGTTTCCTTTAGGACACGTACAAAAACCTACACAGATTTTCTGAAACAATCATGTACATTATTTCAGTAGCATAGATTCCTCCTCAGGCGCTCACAAGTGACCGATCGTCACAAATGAGCATTCAAATGAAAGAGAATAGACATTAGCAGTGACGAATTGCACTATAATTTCATAAATATCTAAAATTTCTTTAAGAAATTACTTTAAAAAATGTACGAAGTGTGCGATTTGCAGATACATTTGCTGTAGGAAAATACGCTCCATAATTGCTGTCCACTTCACATTTTCGCCAGTGTGACGCCTGTTTCATGTCATCTTAACATCCTGATGTCATTCCTTCATCATTTTGCGTAGATTTCAGAAACAGTAAATCAAAGGAATGAGAACGCAAATCATATAATTTCATAAATATCGAGTATCCAGTGAGTGTTGCAGCTAAACTGTCAATCAATGAACTCAGCACACAAATGACATTAGCAGAGACGAATTGCATTCTAATTTCATAAATATAATTTTCGTAAGAAGTGTGCGATTTGCAAATACTGTTGCTGTAGGAAAGTACGTGACATCATTGCTGATCAGTTTGCATTTTGGCCGTAGGGGCAGAGCCCTCGTAGTTCCGCCCCTTTAAACCTCAATAATTAACTAACTAACTAAACTTTAATCATTCAAGAAATGAAATACACACGAGAACTATCACTAGTAATGAATCCCAGATTGTCTGTAGTGTATTAACGGTTACTCTTCAATGTAAAAACATTTCTAGGAGTCATCTTCAGAATCATTACCGACAGCCGCTTACTGGATCATTTAGTAATTGATATGCATGGTCTGTAATGAACATACTGCATCTCCTTGTACAAATAGTTTAGAGGTGCATTAAGGCATACACGCCAAATATATCTTGTGCACTTGTTGCACAATTCCTTACAGCATTTGTGAAAATTGGATTTCGTATTTCCTGGAGACTTTTTTTCTGAAGAATTATGAAAAGGTAGGATTTAGTGCAATTACCCTGTCCCTGTGTGGAATTAAGCAGGTAAACCACATTCGAGATATCCGCTGTCAATGGCGGTATTCAAACCTCCGAGCTCCGGACTTGCTGCAGCTCCTCATTGCGATCGAGGTGAGCGGTTTAACACGCACGGCTACTTCGCGTGTTACCTTAATTATGGCCTCGATTTTGTTAGCCGAATAACGAAGCAGCATTATTATCACAAATGCATGCCTGTAGAAACTGAAATTTTCTTTGCTGCATGATATGAAGTAGAGCTGTCACAAGCTGGAACGACATTAACTCGACTTCCGCTCATCCCTCACTTTTATTGCGGAAGAGTCCTCGTTTTTATTCCCCCCCCCCCCCCCCCCCCCCCCAAAAGTGAACTTGAGAGATAGATGTTACTTGAGAGTATGCAGATTGCAAGGAGTTTGAGTGGATAGCATAAAACTGTGAGTGGATCATACTTCTACGAATGACAATGCTATAATACACTTATGTTTGTAAAATTCCAACATACCGAAAGAATGGCACCAATCAATCCAAACTTGTAGAATGAGTAGAACATTCAACCAGCAATAACTTGTTTGAATTTCAGAGAGATGACCTACACTGAGGTCGAGCAGAGCCTTCTCTTCTGTGAGCGTAGAAATCAGTGCTGCGCCAAGTATAGTGAGTGAAGCGCCTTCAAATGAAGTTGGAACAACAAAGCAAAATCCAGTATGCCTTATCGATAGCAAAGGTCAGATGGCATATATTGACATTTTTGCTCGTACTGGGAGTACTCCTACGAGATTGGATAGAATGCCTTATGCAGATACAAGCAAGTACTGGTCCAAGTAATGTGATCAGTGCATGGGATGACAGCCATCTTGTTAACATGGGCGCAATGTAATGTAATACTCAGTCGACAGTATTGACACGATGATGGAGTACTGCAACTTGTGTGGATCTTTCTGCATTGAATGGACGCCACCTGCCCAGGATGGACGCATATCATTGCATCTGCTTCTATTGTCCAGAAACCACGAACGATTAAGACTGCAATGGACCACTTCAAGCAGTCATATAGTGATGAGAACATGCGTGTTAGACGCCACTTTGTGGCAGATTGCATTGTTGAGTGGCATAGCGGACATACGTCAAATGTAATGTGTTAGGGAAACATGGATCACATGGAAGATTTTGAAACAATGCACAATGACATTCGTAAAGTTACTTTGGTAACTGATCAGGGAAGTAATATTGTCAAGCGTTACATACACATAAATATATTCCCTGCATGACTCATGTAATCATTGCAACCCTTAGGCACAGTTCATACAATGGCACGATACAACCACAATTTTGCTGGATAACTAATCAGTTTCCTCAAACTTTTCAAATGATCACGTCCTGTCGATCTGGAGGACAACAAACAACCAACACCGCACCTTGCCCTTTCCTGGTTTCGTGCACTGAAAATCCACTGCATTTAACAGGCCGAAAATGAGAAGTTGGGATATTATTATTATTTGTATTAATGTATATAGCCTACGTCTAACACATTGCTAGTACATCACAATATAACTATATGGGGTTGAGTGAACCAAAGTATAAATACTGAAACAGCCAATTCTAAGCTGGGAAGTCGAAATCGCTACCCATGGAATTCCGAGCAATTAGGATTGTTGAGAAGATTATGTATTCGTTTTTACAGTTTAGTATCCTGATCCAGTTCTTAAAGACCTTAGAGCAAGGGACTCGGGATCACGCCTGTACTCGAGTTAATTATAGGTATGGTCTTTACCTATTCCACATGTCATTGCCTTTTGATAGGGCCTACTAACTGATTATATTTGTTGACCATGTCTATGTGATTTGGTTGGAGATTCTTGTGGTTTGCTTCATTTGCTTGCTGATAGCCACCAGATCCAGCTTGTTGTGTGATACCCATTGATCAGTCAGCTTTAGTTCGGTCACAATACAACAATGCTTTTAAGAACACTCTCTGGCTGATATTGGTCATACGAATCTTTTGTTCCTCTTAGAAGCTGCAACTTTTCCACCAACTCATGATGCAATATTTTAGCAACTGCATCATGCCTTAGATTGTGCTCCGTCGCCAGGAAATGCCTACACGCAGATGAAATATGCTGTGTTGTTTCTGACTCCTTTCAACCATAGCGGCACTTGTCATCTTGTACAGTGGAATTTTTTACAATGAACTTGAAACAGATCCTTGTAGTGGTGACTTGGACTTGAATTGCAAGCATACAGCCTGAAGTCTATTATTTTTATTATAATTATTATTAGTGAATGTTTGTTTCGAAGTTGGAAACTGTGACATAGTTTTTATCCCATTGAAATATTTGGAGTATTTGAAGCCGCTGAGACATACTGATGGTGAATTCATAGAACAAAAAATTAACGTCACCAGGTTACATAAAGTAGCGACAATTTAGTCGCGAATTATCGCACGCTAAGGAAGCTAGGTGATACTGAAAATGTACATTTCACGAAGAAGCGCGACAAATGTGTGCGGATGGTAACTTTGGGTAGCTGTTTGCGTCACAAAACAAGCTAGTGCCCTCAATAGATTGTAGCATACACAATCATTCATTCCATACATCTCTTTTCAGTGCAGCTGCTTCATAATAGCCCCAAAGATATCCCATGTACGTGTAATGAATGTGCAATGAAACAAGTACTTCCGTGAAGAACTATAATGCCTATTTTCATATATCCAACTTATGTTCATTGCCTGTATCAACATACAATATTTCAGTTTGATTGCTGTAATAGATTCGTAATTGAGAACCATGTAAATATTTCGGATGGTCGCCAAGTTGGAATTTTATATATGTAGGCCTTAGAGTTATGTAGGCTACTATAATATGAAGATTATTGTGTAGGTGTAGTAATCAAACTACCATCGCATGATCAGGACACAAGGAATGAAAACCAGATTTTAAAATTTCGCACAGCTGCCATCTTGTAGTTATGAAAACAATTGAAATAAATTAGATGCCAGTGGATTATAATTTGTATAAGCATTTACCGTACCAAGTTTTACTGCGCTCGGATGGTTACTTCGCCAGAAACATCCATTTAAATATTTATATTTCACGTCGCTGCTATGTTGGATTGGTGTTCACCAGGTTATTGAAAGTCCCATACGTGAACTTATGTTCATAGCCTCTATCAACATACAATGTTTCGGTATGATTGCTTTCATAGATTATTAGATATTGAGAACCGTCTAAATATTTCGTATGGTCGCCATGTTGGATTTTTATATATGTAAGCCATAGAGTTATCCACTATTCGTAGGTTCATTATTCAAACGTTCACTTCGATCGCATGTTTAATACACAAGATATAAAAACGTAATTTTAAAATTGCGGACAGCCATCATCTTGATGTAATGTGAACAAATGAAATAAATTAGATGCCAGTGTGTATAAACAGTTACTGTACAATATTTCACTGCGCTCAGATGGTTAAATCGCGAGAAAAGTCTATTAAAATATTTCACTTTCGCTTGGTCGCCATGTTTGTTTAGTATTTTACAGGGCATTGGAAGTCTCATAGCTGTACTTCCAGTAGTACTCTTTATCCCCTCACAAAATGTCAGGGTTATATCAGTAATAATTTTCGAGATATAGAATGCTGGTGAAATATTTCGCTCTACCGCCATCTTGAGGTTATGTAAACAATTGAACTAAATTAGGTGCCTGTGCATTACAATGTGTATAAACATTTGCTGTACCAAGTTTCATTGTGTTTGGATGATTAAATCGCGAGAAAAGACCATTTAAAAGTTTTAAATTCGATTGGCCGCCATGTTCGTTTTAGAGTTAACAGGTTTTTGAAAGTCTCACAGATAAACTTCTAGTAGTGCCCTTTATCATCGTAAAAAATTTCAGTGTGATATCAGTTATAGTTTCGGAGATAAAGAATGCCGGTGAAATATTTCGTACAGCCGCCATCTTGAGGTTATGTAAACAATTGAACTAAATTAGATGCCATTGCATTTTGATGTGTCTAGATATTTGATGTACCATGTTTCATCGCTATGAATGTCTATTTAAAAGTTTCAACTTTGCTTGACAGCCTTGTTCGTTTTGTACTTAACATGTTTTAAGAGTCTCATAAGTAAACTTCTAGTAGGGTCCTTCAACATCGTACAAAATACCAGGGTGATATGAGTAAGAGTTTAGGAGATATAGAATGCCGGCGGAATATTTCGCACAGACGTCATGTTGGATTGGTGAGACGTAATAAAGTTGACAGGGCATGGTCGGGGTCGGCCAGAATAGTACTATGACCTTACCGAGTTGCATTGAAATCGCTCCAGCCATTTAGAAGTAATTAGGGGGTTACACATACGGACGCACGCACATACACACACGGACAAAAGTGATAAGTTAAGCCTATTTTTTCATAAATGAAAATAAGCTAAAAATTAGCAAGAGTACATTTGACGATTAGGAATACGAAGCCTCATTCGTTGAGGATGAGATTATGAGGTACCTGATGGCGCGGTATAATAGTAATGGAATCATCCTGTATTGGCGGAAGAACAATTCCCAATGATTTCCACGACTTGCGACTTGCAAGTATTGAAAATTCCTGTTACAAGCGCCTCCAGCGAGAGAGCATTTAGTTGCGCAGAGAGTCTGATTGGTGAAAAACGTTCAAATGTTGATGGACAACGTCTTAACGAAGACATTTTCATTCTTGAAAATAGAAGATGCTCCTCTGAATTAAGTAGTAAATATTTTGAGTAAGAAGGAATTGGAAATAGTAACTGGAGGTAGAAAATGCGTTTCTTTATGTTTAGTGAATTGTTTTAATTCAATCAGAGATTCAGTAGTTTGTTTGAATGCCAAACATAATTATTATAGATGAAGGGCCGTTTGTTTCATGTTGGTTTCGTTTTATTTATATATGTAATATACTCGTATTTATTCCCTTGATGAGAAGCTATACACGGAAAAACTTGTAAGTGAAAAGGACGTTTTTGAGAGAAGAAAAGCAATTTGAAGCTGTTAGCTGTTTAATTAAATTAATAAAAATGGTTACGGTAAGTAATATTATGCACATTCCCTTGTTGATCAAATGGCGTGTTTCAATGTCAACTTGTGCAAGCGCAAGAATATTGCAATTGACATGACTGTGAGGCACAAGCTGTTTCTAGTTGCCAAGCAAGTCTTCAGCACGTTGACTCCAGGGTTGGGTATGATCTGCTCTTCCGGAGTCTAAATAACTTACTTGGGTTTCCCTTGCTTGCGTCAGCCTGCCATTTTAGCAGGTAAGAATGTGTCAGGTCACAACCTAGAATTGTATATTGTAACCTTTCCAAGTTACAAAGAGACTGAACCCGTGTTCTGGGGAGTTACGGATTTTATTAATGTGATGTGTATATTTTTATTTGAGGTCTTTTTATGTCTTTTAATTATTTATCAGAATGTATATTATGACGTGCTTGATTTACAAGTAATTTGTTTAGCTTTTAAGTATTGTAGTTTAGCAGGATCCAAATCTAGGGAAGTTGGAATATTTTAACATTGGAATAATCTAAGAGTTTTGTAACTGGAAAAGGTACACGAACAAGGAAGTCCGAGTTGGTGCTCTAACCCGGGGTAAAACCCGAGCGCCAGTAAGGGTGAGTCAGGGGCGAGACTTGGCATCTATGTACGAGCTAGGACGATGGACTGTGTTCCATATTTGGTGATGTTGAGAATCAAGCGTTGTGAATGGTTGGATCCCTGGGTCAACCCAGGTAAACCGATGTATTCGTGGGTGGGTAGATTATTGGCTGAGGAATAACCTACCCACCAAGGGAAGATGATTAAGAAAAAGGAAGTGGGTTTCGGACTAGAGAAAAAGGATAGAGAAATAGGATGAGAGTTCCACAAAAGTTATAAATTTAACCTTTAAATGCATTTAGAGGCGGTTGCAACTGCAAATCCGCTCTCTGATACCTAAAGTGGGTACGAGCTTGGTCGAAGCTGACGGGAACCGCAGCTAAGACTTGGGCGGTTTGCCAGAGAAAGGCTTTAGTGTATTTCCTCCCAAGCATGCATAAGACTACTATGGGGAAGGGTGATAGTCTCGCAAGACAAATAGTAGCAGATTTGTTCTGTATTAACGATGGCATGAACTTGGGAAGAGTCAGGGAAGACAGGATCTTGCCTAACTGTAGTATTTGCGAAATGATAAATCCAAAAACAAATATTTAATTTATTTAACAATTCAAAGAAGTTTAATGAATTTAACAAGTATGTAATATCTTTTTGACAAATATAGATCATTTAAATTCTTTAACAAATGGGGTCGCAGACCTCCTAACATTTAGAGATTGCTCCAGGCAAATAACAATCCTTTAGGTTTCAAACCTTATATATGTACTAAAATCTTTGTAAGATTTAAAAAAGACAAATGAAGTGATTAAAGTTTAAACATTCAATTGAGTACAAGGAGTGTGCTTTAAGAAATTCCTGAGAGAATATTCTAGAAAGAGTGACAACTTCGAAAATAACAATAAGAAAAACATGAAGAATAAGATAGAAGTTCCTACAACTTCTTATATTTATACAGAATTACTGTTGGTTAATATACAAATAAGGGCAGGTCACTTACTGTGAAACCTGAAGAGAGAATCAAAAGGAAGGTTCTCGACCTCCTATGTTTAAGTAGGAATCACAAGCCAAATGGGGCAGTTTCCATTTCGTTAGACCTAGAAATAACTCACTCAAGAGTTGAAAGAATTGTTTTCCCTGATTATAGGAAAGAAACAATGTAAGCATGAACCGTGTATAAAACACGTAGTTATACAGAAATTAATTAATGATAAACAAGCAAGATGGAAGGGCACTTCGTTAGAGTGACACCTTATAGAAAAGTTACAATTTTATTAATATGGTGTGTTAGTAGAAGGTTTAGGGATGATCAATTGGGATTGAGGAGAAATGTTCATGGCCTTATTTAATGTAAACGGACGATCGCGACGCGGTAGAAAAGTTGGACAAGCACTAGTTTTCACTATAGTCTGTTAAATAGATGAAAAGTTCACTGTAGAAACACGAAAGTTTATGAGAAATAAAATTATTGCAATAATGAAAATAACTGGTTGCACTAGGTAGGCGAGAGTCTATTTCTTGAGAAGGTTGTGAATTACAATTAAATGCGCCATAGAACATTCAATCGGTGGAAGAAAATTCGCTATTGAGCTTTAATTCAGACGTGAGATTCTTCAATTTTAAATAGTATTCTCACAAGTGAGTGAAAAATACATGACGGCAGGACTTGTAGATAAAGTACAGGATCTGGAAGGTTCCAGAACGATCTTAATAGAAGAATGGGGTCAAAGTTAATCCAGCGGAGGAACTAGCTTGGTAATTTATAGACAGCGGGTATTAGGTAATATCCCACGTGGTGAGAAGATTTCTCATTTAACAAGCATAAGAAATGCTGCTTTTTCACCAAGATTGGCTTAATTAGACAAAAGCCCAACATGGAAAATCCCGCGAAGGATGATTATTTCAATAACTAAGTAATTTCACACTGCCTATAAAAGATCGTTAAAAGCATGTAGAAGTTAAAACCATGAAGATGAGTTTAAAACTTGAAGTTTGTACTTAACTTTGCTGCATGGCGAAGGTGAGGTTCTCCTTGATGTTTAAAGTTACCACATGGCGTGGAATCTAAAAAATGCCTCGTTAGGTCAGGAGGCTAGCTCTAGTTGAGCCTTAACTGAGTCAACGGCCGGCGCACAAGTGAGACCCACTCAGCAAAGCGCGGAGGGTCCAAGGAAGGGAGAGGAGTGGGGGTAGGAAACAAAAGGAATACATATCAGAATAACCAACATAAGAAATTAAATTCTCTTGAGGAGATGGTCTTCAAAGAGTTGATAGCAGGCGATACTAGCACAGCATGGTGAGTGAAAGAGTAAACGAAGTTCTCTTGCTCATGGAGATAATAGCTGGCGATGGCAACGAGATCTGGTGGCCAGATGGAAAGGGAAGTCCTCTTGCATCAGGAAGAATTGAGGAGCTTCAGAGATTCGCTGCTAGATGACGCTTGGTGGGTCATGGAAGATATATATCTAGAACAGACTCACAAAAGATATAAGCGACATGATCACCAAAGAGAAAATAGAAGATCACTGTTGGTGTTTGATGAAGAAGAAGGAATGAACATGAAAAAGCATTAAACTTTATATTCTCTCGTACCGTGTATTCCAAGAATACACCAGTGGGGGATGATGACGGTACTTAGATTTTGTGGAAGCAAGTGGAGGACACTCAATTTAGGACCGCGGTGCGATGTGCACTCAATTTTGGAACTCCGCGGGAGGAGGTAGACTCATTTTTGGACCACGGTGCGGCCGACTCAGTTTTCAGACCGCGTGTGAGCGGAAAGTATTAGTCAATAGGACTTGTCTTTTGGTTTTGTGTGTTGAGGAAGAGACATTACAGTATAACACTAGTCGTGTTTGATACAATAACCAAGTTGCTGGCTATAAGTTCTTGATTGAATGATGAGCCTAGTCTTAAGTATATCGCCAAGATTACTTGATTCGAACAGCACAAATGATTGTAATCTGATATCTGTAAGTCTGCATTTCAACTATAGCGGCAATTTATTCGTACAGGAATGCTGGTCAAATATGCCATGCATTATTAAATTCACAAGCGGAGTTAATGCGACGATCCAAAACGGATTACAAGCATTTGTATGAGACGAGATCCACGACGCAAATTAAATCGTTGAATACTAGTTACAAAAGTAACAAACATAATAATAATCATAAAAGTAGAAATGGCGTGTGAAGCAAAATTAATTGTGCTGCGAGTTATAGGACTAATTCTTTAGGAGCAATAACCCCAGAATTAGTAGAGATAGGTCACCACTGCTGAAGCCAACATCTGTAAGTACCGGTCAACTTTATTCCTGAAGGTCATCTATATCATGTCATAGGTGTATCTGTGTAAATACAATAGGGAGTGTTATTATTCTGTACGAGGAGGATCCTGCGAAATGTGTGTTTTATGTCTGGTATAACAATATATTATCGATTTTACCAGAAGCTGAAGGGTTTTATTTATTAGGTCACTGAGGAGTAGTTAGGTGTGAATGTCTATTGCTGTTGGTATTATCGTACAGGTGTTTAACCCCCACGCACCCCGTACATATAGAAGTATTGAGAGGCTGGCATATTACAATATCTCTAAATACAATATTGAAACGGTAAATCTCCATTACATTACATTACATTACATGGCAATGCCATGTATAATACAAGAAACATAATGAAATAGGCTATGTATTGCATATTTCAGAAGTTTTAAATCATTTGGTTTAAAATTATGGTATTGCGCACATAAACCACTCATTGCACGAATATGCAATTAGTGTGCAGTTGAATGTACATTTTAATGCTTCATAACCATACTAGAAATAATTGAGTGTTGACATCCTTTATATTATGTGTAATTTGAAATAACTACATTAGTTGTATAATTGTATAATTTTAGAACTTGATTGGGTTTTAGAGTGAGTGTTGGGGATGTTTATTGAAGATCAAGTGAGGTATCTGCGTGGTTCCTACAATTTGACTTGTCGCCTATGTGACTAATTTACGCCCATAAAATCTATCGTCTTTATTGATAACCTTTCTTTAATCCCCAAATATTGCAGATTTCCTAATACTCATTAGATATGTCTTATTTAGTCGTCTAATAGTGTAGTGGTTGACTTTATTTGTTGACACCTTGGTGGTCCGTATTTATTTCACAGCTCTGCCAATTGCGAAAACATTATTCCATTGATACCCCATGTGTGTTTAACCACTGACTTGCAAATGGCGGAATAGTTACAACGCAAGTTAGCAACTCCAGTGTTACCTTGACTGTGTTGGTGTTCAAAGAGGTAAAGATTGAGGAATTTGTTACCCTCGAAATACGTAGATAGTTTGTGCGCCTTTAAGTTTTTAGCTCGTAAAATCACAAAGCATTCTGCAACAACATGGGTAGGAAACAGAAAAAAATAAAGGCCGCCAAGCGAAATGCTGAATCTGTGCGCAGTGCTGCCAACAAAGACAATTTTTCAGATGGTGAGCAGCAGTGCAGCCCAGGTGGTAAAGCAGGAACCACCCAAACTACTCGTAGTGCATGGTCGGTCGTCGCAGAGAGCTCAAGGCTCGAGTGTGGTGAAATGCGATGCTCCCCGATAGTTAGCTCCACCAATCCCTTCAGAAAGGACATTATCCAACCAAGTCACAGTACAGACGTTCACCCCAGTGGAAGCTCAGCAAGCGCCAGTCTTGCAGGACAGACTGACCCGCAACGTGCTCTATTTGAGTGTACGACAACTACCCCGAGCATTCAACTTGGTGCATACAATTTGGACTCCACAGTGTCGCGATCACTACCCAATATGCTAAATAACAACGATCTCCTAGATGTCCTGGTAGAACGTGTAGCAAAGAAGGTCATTGAAAAACTGAAGGAGAGCATTGACTTCAATACGGACATCATAAGGGAATTAAAAAACTGAACTCGCACAACGGGATGAGGCAATAGCTGACCTCGAGCAGTAATTACCCGAAAAAAACGGATAGTATCGAAATGTACCAGAGGCGGAACAGTTTGAGGATTTTCGGGGGTACCAGAAATTTCTGGCGAGGATACAGATCAATGTGTTCTAGATGTCGCCAGGAAAATTAACGTCCCACTCGAGCTTACCAAGATTGATTGGTTCCATAGTGTAGGCTTCCGGGGCAGCAATAAAGGGAGACCTATTATTGTAAAATTCGTGTCTTACGCTGATCGGAATGCTTTCTTCAAATCGAAGAAGTTTCTGAGGAATACCGGCATATCGGTGCGGGCAGATTTAACGAATGCCCGCACTGACCTACTAAAACAGACTGTCGGCCATTTTGTCCTAAATTACACGTGGAGCATTGACGGTGTTATCATGGTACGCGTGGGTGATACAAAAACAGACTAACAACAACTCGGGACCTCGAGGCGTTAAAGAAGCGGTACCCAACACCCATGAAGTAAGGACCCCTTGGAGACCCGCGAAGCTGATGGTGGCTCAACACTTCAACTCTTCAACATAAATATGGAACCTGGAGAGGCTACTTGGAAATATGGAAGATCAAAATCTTTCTTCCTTACTCAAATTTATGTTATTAGTTTATTAGAATTAGATTCATTGCTCTAGCATATCATTATTATTTTCTTTCTCTTCTCTCTTTGTCTAGCATTGTAGGTATTAATATCAACTTCAAAATTACTCTAGTACTGTATACTCGAGATCTTACTTAACTTTATTTTATTTTTAGCGTAAATTAGGCTATTCTTTTTTTTTATAGGTCATCATATCGTTGGTTTATTATTTTTATTACCATAGTGGTCTCAGGTTTCAAAACAGTTTATAGTATATATTAAGAGTGTATTCGTTGCTTTTATGTCTCATGATGAACATTTATTGGCTGAACTACTATCAAACATTAGCTTGAGAAACTCAAACAGGCTTAAAGTGGCACACATTAACGCCCAATCTCTAGTTGACTCCTCCCACATTTCTGAATACCATCATACTTTTGTTAACAGTTCTTTTGACATAATAGCAGTCAGTGAAACATTTAAGCTTCAATTTATCTCAGTGGATACAACCTCTTTTGTAATGATAGAATTGGCAAAGTTTCAGGTGGCGTTGCCGTTTATGTCAAGGACACTATAAAATGCAACATCCTTAGCAAATCTCCGGGTGAATTCAGTAAGAAACCGGAATATTTGATACTTGAAATGATCCTGCCAGACTTAAAGATAATCTTTTTTTTTGCATACCGTCCACCAAAGCTGGCTATTTAGACTCTTTCTTGAACGATATGTTACAAGTATATTTTCGTTGTTGGAGACATAAATGCTAGATTTGGCAGTGGAACGTTTGAAACAGAAAGTATTCGTGAGATGTTGAACGCCTGCAACCTTGAATGATTACCATTCACTGAAACGTTCCACTACCTTCGATAGTATTCTTGATATAATATCTTCCAACTACTATGATCTTTTATAGAATATGGACAGGAGTCTACTCCTGGATTCTCAGCTCATGACCCCGTGTACGCTGTATTTTCGTTATCTGTACCTAAAGCAAAACCCAAGACATACCTTGTGCGTGATTTCAGTAAATTTAGTTCAAGTGGTTTTAGTGCGGATGAAGAATTACTCTCTTGGGAGCAGTTTTATAAAACAAACAATGTAGACGAAAAGGTCAGCAGTCTCCTTAACCAAAACACCTACTTTCTGTATGAAATACATGCCCCTCAGACGATAGTAAACGTTAAACACCATTCAACTCCATGGTTTAACAGAACAATTAAAGAATTGATAAAGATTTGCGACAGAGCCCGCAAGGAATTTTTAAAGACAAACTTTCCGGACGACTTTGAAAAATTCAGAATTATACGGAATAACACAAAACAACTGATAAGAAATGCTAAATTTAAGTACACAAATAACCTCTTCAGACATTGTGAGAATGCTGCAGCATCCTGGAGAGCTGCAAAATCCCTTGGAATAGGTGGCAGTATCCCCTCCAAGCTGAGCGATGATTACTTAAACGTCAAAAGTAACACAACAAGAATATCCCAGACCGCAAAGCATTATAGACTTCTTCTGCCGCCAAAGCATGAAAAATTCTACTTCAAATACATATACCCAGAACAAATAGTGAAAGCGATCAGGTCTATTCGTACTAAAGCCAAAGGTCCGGACACCATTCCAAACTCCCTTCTCTGAAATTGTCTCTATTATTCCTGCCTGCCATTTTACACTTGTTCAACTTCTGTTTACAAAACGGAGGATATCCGGCGCTCTGGAAGTGAGCGAATATACGCCCAGTGCTTGAGAAGAGAATGCCTGCGTCTTGTAGTGATTTCAGGCCCATCAGCATACATTGTGCTCTAAGCAAAGTTCTAGAAAGAATAGTGCATGAACAAATGTGTGAATATTAGACCGAGTTCCACATCCTAAATCCTCATCAATCTGGGTTTAAGAAAGGTCATAGAACAACTACCACACTCTTCAAAATAACGGACGGCATACGCTCAGCAATTGACCAAAGACAGCTTACAATCCTATGCCTCTTTGATCTCAGTAAGGCCTTCGATTGAGTAGGCCATGAGTTGCTCCTTGCGAAGCTGCACTCCATTGGCTTTTCGCGGAATGCATTGTCCTGGTTTGAATCATACCTAGTAGGTCCTCTTCGATGGCTCTTCGTTGAATTGGCAACCAGTAGAAAGTGGTGTACCCCAAGGGTCCGTTCTTGGCGACTGTGCTTCTCGCTTTATGTAAATGATATGCACGGTGTATTCAAAAAAGTCTCTGTAATAATGTACGCTGATGACCTTCAGGCCTACTTCTTCTGATGCGCCTCATCATATAGAATTTTCAACGAAGACATCGCTCACCTCCATCAGTGGACCCTAAACCATAACCTCCTGTTAATCATTTCTAAGACTCAAATTATATGCATTGGCTACACTAAACTTCTTAACTCTGTAGATCTTAACTCACTCCCATCTATTATTTAATTATTATATTCTAATTTGTATTATTCATCCGGCATAAAATGTTTGCTAATTTTCTTGTTTAGTTATAAGTATATTTCATATTTTGTTTTATTAGTTGTTATGCTAGGTTTAGTTCCTTATTACAAAACTTCAATCCAGACCATTGTATATGCTACATAAAGGGGCTCTTTAGCATCAGTGGCAGTTCTTTATCAATAAATAAATTCAAATTCCAAAAAATTAAATAGCCTGTGTTATTCAGATGCCAGCGCTAATCTTACCACTCGTAATGGGGCTAGGATTGGAAAAAATGCAGCAGCCTTTTCGCGAGTTGAAGTGGAAACTATGGTGAACCAGTATGTCCGAGTAGTAATGACGATTACATCCATGTTGAGCAGCTGATCAATTGTCCTCATGAGGCTGAGTGCACGCTGTTACATATCCTACGTCACACTGTAAATTTCAAGCGTAGACGGAAGTTAAACCATGGGCCTCCTGTTAACCCTCCTGCATGAGAACAGCACGGCTGCACTACCTCAGGAATGTTGCTTAACTCGCAGTGTTCTGTCTTGTTTCCTTTTTGATTTTCTTTCTTGCTAATTGTTGCTGTAATAAGTTATCTTACCGTTAAGAAAATCAAACAGCGTTGCTGCCTTTTGGATATTATTTTTGAGGCTGCATTTCCTTAGATTGTGTAAGCGTTTTAGTAAGTACATTTTAAATTAATATTATTATTGCTTTATTTCAACATTTTATGTTATAGGAATAACGTTCCAAATATAGCTTGTCTATTTCACAAATCATTAAAATGTATGCGTAGCTATGATGTGTTAACTCGGTGTAAAATTTAAATTAAGTCGGTGTAAAATTTAATTGATGCATTTTAAATCACCTCCACTTTATTATACTGTAAGAAACAAGGTGACTTGCGAAATATGTTTCAGTTTCTTCCTGACAAATGCTTTGATGGTTATTAGGTATCGTCCGAAGAGTGTTACGGAACGCTAATAAGAAGTTCGTCTAAATATTGCACATGTTATATTTACAAGAATTGTTAAACGGGAATTAACCTACATCTACATAGCTGGCAATACATCTGTACAAATCCTAAAATCTACGTTGTTCATCCTTTCACCTTGAAGGTTTGGCCATACAACGTCTGAATCAATGCCATATAACACACACAGTGTAAAATTCTTATTTTTTTACAGATTTTATTATTACAGTTTTTACTACAGTATTTTTAATATTTTAATGTTTCATGAAATGTTCCTCATGCCAACTAGCAAGACATGGCTGGCCTGAAAGTTTATCTTAGATTTAGAATGCTCACATAAAAGAAGTGATGTGTGGGTTCTGAGAAATTTTAATTACATTAAAAGATACAGATTATTTGACATAGGGATAACTCAATTTATGCATTTTGTCATCATGAGATTGAGAAAATAAATATTATTTTTGATATACAGTATTGCATATATTGTAATGTTAGCGCATTGGAATGTTAGCCTACTTCCGATTTTTGCAATAAACGAAAGTAGACATGAGATCTATACAGGGCCTAAAGTTGTGTGTCTGTGTGTGAGTGTTTGAGTGTGTGTACTCTGTATGTCTGTCCCCTCCCCCCCCCTTATCAATTCAAACACGGTGAAACCGAATTAAACGAAATTTGATGCAGAGGTAGCACTAGCAAAGGGCACCCCAGTGCCATGTTTTATATCGCCGCCATCTTTACCAAAACGGAATGGTGCCAACTCAAATGGTCAACACGTACAATCAAATAACGACTAAACTTATCATCCGATCTCAACCAAATTTGATAACAACAAACCTTCATATGGGATGCGTGTTGCGTCCAAACTACAAGGTCATCAGCCATACCATTTCAGGATGGTAGCCGTGTGAATTATGAAGGCATTATAATTAATAGCTTTGATCCCATTAGTTCCGATTTTCGAACCGACAATTGCTTAAACTGTCTTAAAGGACGTGGCTCGTTCGATATTTTAAGTTCATATTATAATATTACATGGTGACAGTGGCTTTAAAAAGCTGAGCCGTCTCCGTTGCAAGACAAGATGGCAGCTGATATATTTTGCCTCACCGTTATTTCACTAGTTTGACTATTGCATGCCATATAGCCTATTGATAGAAATAATATAAACATTGTATGAAATGTATTATGTATAAAAATATACTTTACTGAAGAAATCATTTAGTCCAAATCATTATTTGCTAAGACGTTGTATGTAAATCAATTGATAACAACGAATTTCGGTGGACATATTTGGCTGTGTGGTAAAGCGTTAGTCTTTCACCCGATTGACTGGGGTTCATATCCTCTCAGAGTTGGGTTATTTTGATTTTATTTATATTTATTGTTTTTTAATTACTCCGACATAGTAATATTAAGCGATATATTGTTCATATTACTATGGAATATATATATATATATATATATATATATATATATATATTTAATTTAAAAAACTTTCGCCACCGGATCTGCATGTGACATCTAACAGCAAGAAGATGAACTATATGGATGGCAATCTGGCCAACTGGTTGCGAGCTGCGCACCGAACTGCACGTTGGAACAGCTTTAATTGAAAATTGTCATTTTATTGCCTGTAGAATGCATTCACAGCGAAACAATACCGCCAGATGTCATGACTGGTCACTTGCGTGTCGCGAGCACAAAATCCTGTGCATTTTTCGTGCACAGTCAGAATGTTTCGGAATCGCTCGGGACTCCCTGAGGAGCAAAGATTAACAGACAAGAGACACTCCACATCCATGTTCTGTACTATATTTGGATCCCGAGGAACCAAACATGGAGGAGGGTTGTTAAGATTAAAATTTGCTAACGATTCGCATGATTAACGCAAAATGATCTTGAAACTGGCTTTAAGTAACGTTAAAAATATACCAGGCGCTGAATGAATGCATTCCAATCGGTATTTAGAATCTAACGTAATTGAAATCATTCGACAATAACCTCGCAATTTTGTAGGTAAAGGGTACCAGTGGTATCGAGTCTGCACAATAACCTAAGGGCCTCGAGCTCAAGTTTACTTCTTTCATATGACAGAACAAGTAATGTTCAGCGTGGAACCTCTGTAATTTTTGGCTGATACAGTATTGGCCCAAAATCCTGACCTGTATATTTCAATGCTTAAGTTAGTACAGAACTTCAATGTGGAGTGTATCGTGTCTGATGCTCCTTTCTGCTCTAGGAATCCCGAGCTATGCCGAAACATTCCGATTGTGCACGAAAAATGCACAGAAATGTGTGCTCGCGAGACGTAAGTTGACTGGTCTATGTGGGACTCCATTGGTTTGCCTACCGTTGGCATTCAATATGCATCGAATTTGAAGAATGACAAGTGGTTAATTCGATAATATTTTATTTTAATGCGTTTGTAACAGCGTATTGTGTGATATATAAAAATTTTATTTGAACAAAAGAACAAAACGATCCCACATAGTACCTGTACTTTATCTGTTGGTGCTAGTTCAGGATATTAATTAATACTTTTATTGTAGACAAATAGCAATCGAAAATAATGAACATGCACACTAAAATTGCGCTCTGGCGATTTCAATTGCATAGTCTTTGATTGATAATTTTCTTTTAATACAGAGCTTTAAGTGGTAGCGTTCACATGCTTGTCCACATGGTTGGTATACACACGTCACTGTAGGGTCATGGAAAGATTTGTTAATACAATTAAGGTGGTGAATACCATGGACAGCCAGACGTGTCTACACATGCCTCAACTCAAAGTTGGATGTTGCCCACGTCCGGTCGATCATGTCTCCAGTTCCATAAAATTCTTGAGATATGTATTCTCTTTCTTTCTTTCTTTCTTTCTTTCTTTCTTTCTTTCATAGATGATGGTAGTAGTTTTTCCGGGGTAGAGGTAGAGGTAGAGGTGAATTGTTTCTAAGGTCTTCAACCAAGAAATGATTATATTATAGGCCTACTCCTTGACAAAGACAAAGAGTTATCTAGAGCCCGGATTTCTAAGCGAAATGCTTATAAATGCTTTTTCGCTGAAATACGGGTTTGCTTACTTATTTTATGATTTTTAATTAAAATAGTTTATTTTACCCAAAACATGTAAATTGAAAAGTATATTTTCACTCCTAGCCATCATTGTATCATTCAAACAATTCGTCCACCATTTTATATAGACTAATAAGCAATACGGTGTACGTGTAAAAGGGGGAAATAACACTCCGTAGTTGAAATTACGAGAGAAACTTGGGATGCCCCGCCGAATACTTTCTACTACGATTAAGCTATTCAATCCGGTATCGGCATGTTGTCACATGGTTGGTGAATCCCCGCTTCCCAAGCTGTTAGGACACAGCTTGCTGATGCAATCAGTATTCTTCTTTAAGTCGCGCAACAACTGTTTGTGTGATAAGGTGTATATGATCGCGATCGGTCATGTAGTAAGATAAGAAATGCCACACACGAAATAATCTCAATAGGCTTTGCTGAAAAAATTCGTAAACGAGTTTGGAAGTGATATATTTAGCGAAGCTGGTAGGGTCTTGTTTTGTTTGGTGTGCGAAAAAAGTGTTTCTTCAAAGAAACAATATAACATTTCACAGCATATCAACAAAACGCGATATATGGAGATGGTTAAGAATAAATATAAGTTAAATCAGCAACTAATTACAGGCACTGTAGGCGAACAATCGAGTTCAAGTGATACATCTTTTAAAGACTTGTGTTTAGAATTAGTGAGATTGGACATTCCATTGTGGAAATGAAATAATGAACAGCTTCGGAAATTTTTAGAAAAATACACAAACAGAAGGGTGCCGGACGAATCTACATTGCGATAAATCTATTTGCAACAGTGTTTTCCATACGTTATTTGTCATATTCGGGATCAACTAAAGCACGAACAAATATGGATTACTGTTGATGAAACCACAGATGCAGCAGGACAATGTGTATGTAAAGCTGTAGTTAGTGCTATGAAAGCAGGCAGTATATCATATCTTCTTAATATACAAGTACTTGACCGAGTAAATCATTCTACTCTTGCAAAATTATTCAATAACTTGTTAGCTATCGTGTATCCAGAAGGGGCACGGTATGATATGTATTGTTATTTCTGAGTGATGCTGCTTCACATATTGTTAAAGCATGAACTGGATTAAAAGTCCTTTATCCTAAGTTATTTCACCTGACGTGTCTTGCTCACGGTTTATATCGTGTCGCTGAAACAGTTAGGAGCCAATAAAAAGGCGTGGATCTACTTGTCTCCAGCGTGAAGAAAGTCTAAATTCGCCGATTAGAGTTCAACAACAATTTCATGAAGTCCGTCCAAATTTGTCTACCTCCTCAGCTTGTTTTAACTCGATGGGGTTCGGGGTTAAGGGCTGTGTCATACTACGCAAAACTTTTGAATGATGTAAAACAGTGTTGGACTCCTTAAATGCAGCCAGCATTGCCGCAACACAGATTTATTTTGCTAATATTGGCATCCATGATAAGATAGGGTACATTCATAACGGCTTCTCCAAAATACCTGCTATTTTAACCCAGTTGGAAGCTCGAAATAACACCTTGGAACATTCACTTTCTTTGACTGACGAAATTTCTGTAACGTTGTCTTCAGAGACTGACGGTATTGCTAAACTTGCCTTTGAGAAACTCAGTAAGGTACTAACGAAACACTCTGGTTTCGAAACACTGAGTAAAATTTCTAAAAAGCTTTCTGGTACAGAAATGTATATCGAAGAGGCATTCACTCAAGAAGAATTGTGGTGCTTTTCACATGTTCCTGTAACGTCATGCGACGTCGAGAGATCATTTTCACTGTATAAAATATTCCTCACTGAAAAACGATGGAGCTTCACACAAGAAAATCTCAAAACGACCTTTCTCGTGTACTGTAACAAGCTTACGTAAGGTAACAATTCTATGAAACAATTATTTATGATTTAATTTTCTATTATTTGCTTCTTATTGTGCTTATTTGTTACATTTTTCTCGCCTATATGTTTGCATATTTCAGAATTTGAATGTGCTGACAAATCTGGGCTCTACTTATAACTATACCGATACACTTAGGAGAAAGTAGGCTATAGGTTCTTTACTGAACATCTTATAATTTTTCTATATCTTCAGCAATCGTAAACGTTTCAAGGAGATTGATTGAAAATTGTGGCATGAGGAGCATTTTGAAATACGAAGAATGGTGGACGAAAATATCTGAGGATAATGAGAGTGAATATTTAAAGATGAGCAATAGGCCAGTAGCTAAATCTAGTTGACTTACAACATTCCAGCGCTGTAAGTTGGTCACTCGGCTGCACTCATCCTCGGCTGACTAGCAGTTTTACGCAGTGTTAGTTTTCTTTGGGCAGTTTTGAACCCGTGTCGTGCAGATACTTCACTTTGGTCAAGTCTACCCTCTTCCCTCATTACATACTATTCTGTCTTGAGCTGGTAACTTTAACACACCTAGTACTAGCTTTTAGTTTATCACTTCCTTCACAACTTATATTGAATTCAGCAATTGCTGATGTGACATCTACTTCCAGTCTTTCTTTGGCACAAACACTACCTTCGGACACACAGCTCAAATTACAATATGCAAAGTTTTATTGACATTCTGAGTTAACTTACTGTGCAGTGAATTTTTCACTATTTAACACGTTACTAGGCCTCCTCTTTTAACGGCAACAATTTTTAAATCCTGTTACCATTACTTACACCTATCTAAAATATAACATTGATATTTACACAACTTCATAGGCCTATCACAAAACCTAACCTCAGAAACTTAGCCCCCAGCTCTCATTATTTTTTACAGATCATTTATAACATACTGATTATAAACAAAACATGTTACAAATAAAATACGTGGAGTATAATAGGCCTTGAGCAGGAATTAATCTCAAAACACATTCACACCTCATTGCTTACACTGAGCACATAGAGAAGCTTCAGCACTGATATAGACGACAATTCTACGTGATATATCATTAGTCTGTCATAATTCCCAATAGAATAGTTGCAGAGGAACGAAATTTATTTAATTAAGCCTATTTTATTTTTTTGTTTTTTATTTATTTATGTATTTATTTCTATAATTATTAGACACAACCATGAAAGGGTTATTTTACACTAATAATATAAGAAATCTCGGATAATATTAATAACAACAAGTAACATATAGCAGTGATGATACCAAGGGACAAACCTCGGGAAAGTCACAGGGTAACATTGAGATAGTGCCTGATCAGAAGGGGGAGGGGGTTAGAAATGAGGATGAAAAGAATATTCTAATTCTAACATTCACCCCACATGGTCCATTCAAAATCTATGGAAATCTATGGAAAGCGTAGTCCCAGATACAGCCAGCAGCAAACTGTCCAGTCGTGTTGAGTTAAAAATTTTAGAGAAGAGTGGTTGTGTTTGGAGTTTCCCTGGAAGTGCAACTCGGCTTTTCTTCATTTCGCATGTGAACTTTTCGTTCCGCAACATTCACAGTCAAGTTAAGATTAGACGGAAGGGGGATTTGTGTTTCATGCACCTCGTCATTCTTAAATTACGTCTGACAAGTATTTGCTGCAGATGCATCTCCATGATAATATAATTAATAGTCCAGTCAGTGATTTTAACCCATCATGCCGAGACGGATATTGGTCGTTGTTCACTGACATTGAAAAAAACGCGCTTATCACATAATGCATTCATAACTGTTCCCGGGCGAAGCCGGGTGGGGTCGCTAGTTATTAATATTACAGTTGTTGCACTGCCTTCACACAAAGATAGACCAACAGTTCCTTAAATTAATTTACCAAATCTTAAGGTTTTCCATTGTCTATGCAGAGCCATGAGGCTGGCAAAATCCTAAACTGATCCACCATCACTCATGTAGCCACTCCCCATGAAGAAGTGAACTAGCTGTTCATATGCTCGGTTAGTATGTTTCAATGCCATTGACAGACAAATCGGGGTGAGGTCAGCTGTGCTGCGGAGGGAACGCAGTCCAAGCCCTTATCCAAGACATTGACCGACGATTTTTGTGAATTAATTCTACCTACACTAATTAAGAGACGACTACATTTCATGAAGATATTTGCTTAGAATACCATCTTCCACCACCAGTGTAACGGACGTCATTTATATCAATTTATAAGCCAACTCATCAACGCAGCGCTCAAATCACTAGGCCTAGAAAGCTGAATTTTTGCATGTTGGTTGATGTTAGGTTGTAGAGGCTCACTAAGAAACGGTTTTAGAAAATTCAATTTCTAAGTTAGTCTTTTAGGCCATTTGGCAATGATCATAGACAATATGTTCAAAGACTGGACCTAGCTTATTTTAAGGCGCCAGATACGAGAAACATTTCTCGTAGGTCCCGAAATACACTTTTTATGGTCCTAAAATGAACGATTTCGGTGATATTTTAAAGAAACTGCCCTCTTTCTGGCAAATAGATCAACGTTACCAAGTCTACCGCTGCTCAATCTTATATATCTCTCTGTACGTGGGTGTGCTATTCCTTTTATTACCAAATATACGATACGAACGACGTGAACCGTAGTCTTCAACACTCTCCAAAGTGATATTATTGTCAACCCCTAAAGGATATCAATAGAAATAACAAAAGAGACAATCCTATATAAATAAAGATACCATTCATAATGCCCCAGGACAAACCCCTTGATATAGATGTATGAAATTTGGTATGTACATTCTCTTCATGACGGAAACACCCACTTATAACGGACATTTGTAAATTCACTCTTTACGACGGTTTCTTTAATATTCTTAATAATGTAATAGTTGGTACTTCTATGATTACTTTTATAATTATTATGCCATTATGGGTTTGCAAAACAAACGTGATTTTGAGTGGAATTTTTTCCTCTTTGTGACACTTTATGTTACGGAGATGCTGATATTTAAGCCAGTTTTACGACTTACAGTAGGTGTTACATTTTGTATTATACTTGCGTAAGGTTTATTTTTTTGATGATTGAGGTTTTTACAATAGCTGTTGTGACATCAGTTTTATGTTTAGTTATTTCATTGGCGCTCGCGTTTTATTTTATTTGACCATGGTGCCTAATTCTATTGGCGTTCCTTGATACATGGAATCGTGTTTTTGTTATTTATGATGTTGTTGTTGTTGTTGTTGTTGTTGATGATTTATTAAGGGGCTTTGCAACATCGTGGTCATGCAGCCCCGTTTACTTGTGTGTGTGTGGAATTTGCCTAATAACCTAACTTATTGTGATTGCTTTATTAGTGTGTGAATTTGTAATTCAGATGAGGATCGGACGAGGCAGCAGTGGCATTCAATTAGGATTTCATATATTTTGAAGTCACTATGACTCACCATCTTTCATCTCCATTCTCTCAAATTGACAGTGATCCAATCACTACAGTGCAGTGGCTTTCAAACATCTCTTACTCATTTGTGGATTAGGTAGAGGCATTTTGCATTATGGAGCAGAATCCAATCAGTGCTAAGGGCGTGAAAACTCTGCGGCTGCGTTATGGTCACAAAGTTAACACTGTACGGCATCCGACAGTAGTGGCTACGCGGGCTAAAGCGCTGCGTTAGGTCAAGGGGCCAAGCTCTCTGCTGACTCGGTAGACGCGTGGGTTCGAGCCCCACCGTCGGCTGTCCTTGAAATGGTTTTCCGTGGTTTCCCATTTTCAACACCAGGCAAATGCTGGGACAGTACCTTCTGACAGGCCACGGCCGCTTCCTTCCACATCCTTGCCCAGTTTCATTCATCTTCATCCATTCCATCTCTCATCCTGACGCGCAGGTCGCCCACGGGCGTCGATTAGAAAGACCTGCACTCGGCCTCCCAGGAGGCTACACGACAAAAAAAAAAAAAAACACACTCTACGGTACTTTTCTCGGCTAATTAAGTTCAGATGACACATTTTATGGTTTGGACTCCACGTAAGAAAGATGTCCCGTTGTTCAAAATGCCACATTAATGGTCTCATAAAATATAACGCTTCCAGTCAGTGATATGCTATAGGGCTAAGTTATCGTTGAGTTAATCGTTAGTGTAGACAAATGGAATAATACATTAAAGGGGCGAATTGTACATTTCAAAAATCTTCTCTGTTCGAAGACGTCGTAAATATATATCGGGCAATTTTAACTGAGCTGTTCTCTGCAATACTAAGGAGTATTATCAGCGTTTGTTTATAGGATAGTCCTGGTTGTTGGTTATTGCACTTATGCGTCACTCATTGTTTAATTTCAGTCCTGCCATTTGGTTACATCAAAGAGCTTTATTTATCTGGTATTTCAGTTTTATTTGTTGTGTTATCGACGTCGTTAAGCTGGCGTTCCTACTTGACTAAAAATCCTGAGATTGTTATTTAGATTCGAAGACGAATTTCGTACTCTTTCTACGTTTTCAATGTCACGGAACGCAATCAAATCCCTAGTGTAAATGAAAATCCACAGCCTGTTTCCAGTCGACCGACCGGGTCAGGGAATTGAATGAGTGAAGCCCCCATCTAGTGGCAAGGGTATGAACTGTGCCGACTGCCGAAGCCAATCGCACTCTAGCGGGGCAATGATTAATTGAATCAGAGATGAAATTAAATGATAATAGAGAGCGTAGCTGGAATGAAATTTGTGACAGGGAAAACCAGAGAAACCTGTCTGCCACCGCTTTGTCCAGCACAAATCTCACATAGAGTGACCGGGATTTGGACCACAAACCCAGCGGTGAGAGGGCGGCGTGCTGTCACCTAAGACACGGAGGCGATTAATTCCCTAGTATTGAGCTGATTTAATACTATTTATTTCGATTCCGCTGGCTGAGTTATGGATTTAGTTGGTAACATCGAAATAACATAACTACATTACGAATGAGTGATTATATGAATGATTTAGGCCAGCAAGTACTAAAAGCCGTTCGAGGAACGGGTACTTCAGCTAGTCATCCATATAAATAATTTATTTTGTAATGTTCAAGGTGGCGGCTATGCGAATTGGTATAATTTATATAAACGACAGCCGTTACACTGGTGGTAGACGATAGTATTCAAAGCAAATATCTTCATGAAATGTAGTCGTATATTAATTAGTGTAGGTGGAATTAAATAACAAAAATCGTCGGTCAATGTCTTGGAATTGGGCTTGGACTGCGTTCCCATTAGCAGCACAGCTGACTTTTCCCAGTCGCCCTCCCCTCCAACGCTGAGGAATGTTGACAAGAGTCTGAAGGAGAGTGACCTCCTCGTCTTGTCTGCCAAAGGCATTGAAATACACAAACCAAGCCTATGAACAGCTGATTCTCTCATTCATGGGGAGTGGCTACATGAATAGTGATGGTGGATCAGTTTAAGATTTTGCTAGCCTCATGGCCTATGCATAGAAAATGGAAATCTTAAGATTTGGTAACTAAATTTAAGCAACTGCTGGTCTATCTTTGAGTGAAGACAGTGCAACAACAGTAATAAAAAATACGAGGCACGTCCAGAAAGTAAGTTCCGTTTGGTAATAAAATTAAATTGTGTACAGATACAGAAAAATTATTTATTGCACAACATTCTACACCTCTTAAACTACTTTTCCACATAACTGCCGAACTTTTGCAGGCATTTGTCATAGCGTGGCACAAATTTTTGGATACCTTCTTCATAGAAGTTTGCCGCCTGTGTCTTCAACCAGTTGGAAACATCTTCTTTCTGCTCGTCGTCATTGTTGAAGTGTTGACCGCCTAGGAAAGACTTGAGGTGTGTGAATAGATGAAAGTCGCTAGGAGCGAGGTCAGGACTGTACGGAGGGTGGTCAAACACGTCCCAGCCAAATCCCTGTAGGAGGTTTTTCGTCACATTAGCAGTGTGTGGTCGTGCGTTGTCGTGAAGAAAAACGACACCTTTTGACAGCAACCCTCGGCGCTTATTCTGTATTGCGCGGCGCAATTTAATAAGTGTCTCGCAGTAAGCATCTGCGTTGATTGTTTGACCACGCGGTAAGAAATCAATGAGTAAGATGCATTTCCAGTCCCAGAACACTGTGCACAACATTTTCCGAGGTGTCAAGATTTGTTTCGGCTTAACCTTTTCTGGGGATGAAGTGTGCCTCCATTCCATTGATTGCCGCTTACTTTCATGGGTGTCGTAAGAAACCCAAGTTTCATGTCCTGTGACTATCTGTGACAGAAATTCTTCGCCGCCTTTATTGCAACGGGTCAAAAACTGAAGTGCACTACCCATCCGTTTGGTTTTGTGTTGCTCCGTAAGAATCTTTGGTACCCAACGTCGGCAAAGTTTACGAAAGTTCAGTTTTTCGGTAACAATTTCATGAATTAGTGATCGTGAGATTTGGGGAAATTCCATAGCGAGAGCACTAATTGTTAACCTGCGGTTTTCCCGGATCTTGTCATCAATCGCGTGAACCAGTTCTTTTGTAACCAAAGATGGACGCCCACTACGTTCTTCATCGTACACTTCACTACGTCCTTCATTGAACTGTCGGACCCATCTTCTCACCATTGAATCACTCATCGCATTTTGTCCATACACTTCGCAAATTTGCCGATAAATTTGAATTGGTTTCACTTTCCTAGCATTCAGAAAACGAATCACAGATCTGATTTCACAAGCGGCGGGATTTTCAATCAACACCGACATTGTACGAGTAAACATGCACAACAACGCGTACGTGGCTGACAGCGCTCTCCAAATGGCGCACGTTTCTTCTCCTTGATACAGAGCGTCTACCGCACATATTCGGAACTGTGCTGCAGCGGAACGTACAACTAGTTGAAGACACAGGCAGCACACGTCTATGATGAAAAAAAGCAAGCCTGTAGTTTAACGTGACCGTTAATCGCGAGATCATGAGCCACGGGACCTCCTTTTTACGTGGAATCCGAACCACAGGACATGGCATTTAACTTCGAAAATCTCACATGCATTGACCGGGAATCGAACCCGGACCGCCTTGGTGAGAGGCATACAGCTAGACCGCTGAGCCACCACGCCCCTCGTCTATGATGAAGGTATACAAAAACTCGTACCACACTACGACAAATGCCTGCAACATTTCGGCAGTTATGTGGAAAAGTAGTTAAAGGGTTGTAGAATTTTGTGCAATAAATAATTTTTCTGTATCGGTACACAATTTAATGTTATTACCAAACGGAACTTACTTTCTGGACGTACTTCGTATTATTATTATTATTATTATTTTAGTAGGCTACTACTACTAATAATAGTAATAACAGGCTCTTATACACACCAGCGTTTTTTTATTAATTTGGTATGTCGAGTTGCCAGACTTTTATGTACGCAGGATTTTTTGTTAGATTTGTTTCAATGGACCTAAATGCTGGGAATGGAGTGGTCTGTCTGAAATTTCAAGCAGACAGTGCTACTCGTCGGGTTCCAAAGTGTAAGTATGTGAAATTTGGTTCAGATCGGTGAAACGGTGTAGATTTTCGCCAAAGGGCATAAATGCAGGGAAAGGAGTGGTCTGTCCGAAATGTCATGTAAACAGTGTTACTCGCAGGGTTCCAAACGGTAAGTATACACATTTTGGTTCAGATCGGTGAAACGGTGTAGATTTTTGTCAAAGGGCCTAAATGCAGGGAATGGAGTGGTCTGTCCGAAATTTAAAGTGGACAGTGTTACGCGCAGTGCTCCAAAGGGTATGTATACAAGCTTGGTTCAGATCGGTGAAACGGTGTAGATTTGTACCAAAAGGCCTAAATGCAGGGAATGGAGTGGTCTGTCCGAAATGTCATGCAGACTGTGTTACTCGCAGGGTTCCAAAGGGTAAGTATACAAATTTTGTTTCAGATCGGTGAAACAGTATAGATTTGTGCCATAGGGGGCATACATGCGGGGAATGGAGTGGTCTGTCCGAAATTTCATGTAAACAATGTTACTCGCAGGGTTCCAAAGTCTAAATATACACATTTTGGTTCCGATCTGTGAATAGGTGTACATTTGTGCCAAAGGACTTAAATGCAGGGAATGGACTGGTCTGTCATAAATTTGATGCAAACAGTGTTACTCGCAGGGTTCCAAAGGGTAAGTATACAAATTTTGATTCAGATCGGTGAAACAGTGTAGATTTGTGCCAAAGGGCCTAAATTCAGGGAATGGAGTGGTCTGTCCGAAATTGAACATAGCCTAAACTATTCCTCTTGAATCTGGATAACATATAAAAAAAGAATTTTTCAATTCCGACTGGTAGTTCCAGAGATTAGTGCGTTTAACACACACAAACAAACTCACAAACACTTCAGCTTTATTATATTAGTATAGATGGATAATGGTACCGGTTCGCTAGTAAAGTATTAACCAGATATAATTTCTTCCTCTACGTCACAGAATGAACCAATATCTGTGGAATCTGTAGTAGTAGACCACTACTACAGTTTAAAATTGCAGGTTCAAAAGCAATGCCTTACTTGTCATAAATTATAGATGGCGTGGACGTCAGTTGCTCATACATTAATACAGGCCACTCGCCACTGAACGATTTGATGACAGTGAAATTTGGCATAGTAAACTACTCACATAATTTTATTCTACAGGTATATGAATGTACCCAATCCTTTTCTCATATTATGGATGGCGTGCATGTTAATTCCTGAATATACAGGGTGTAATTGATATAATGGAAGTCATTTACACTGGTGATTGAAGATACTATTCTAAGCTTCTTAGGTAAAATATTTGTCACCTATCTTTAAATTAAATTGATTGATATTCGTCTAAATTTAAAAAATAATTTCGATAATCAGCCCTGGTGTGTCATTGGCGTCCGGCTAGTTAATGAAATACAGTGGGACAACATTCCGACATCCCGTAGTCTGTTCAGAACTAGCATTTAAGACGGAAGTAAAATACTTGATGTTTTGTTTGTGAGGCTTGGCGATTTCGGTCATTTAGTCCCATGTTGTTGGGTGTAGGTAAAATTTGTCACCAGTGTTTTTGTGGTTGCTGTAGTAACGTGGGTATTTGTAATTCAGGTGAGGATTCGGAAGAAAGCGGCCTTGGCCTTAAGTTAGGAACCATCTCGTCATTTGCTTGGGGTATAGTTCATCAACTGTAAGTTTGCACTTTTTTGACAGTTCTCGCGGGAACAAGTAATCCAACAGAACATATCAATCCGCCGCTACCACGTGCATTCCAGCCAATGAGCCATCATCCACATAGCAGCCAGCAATGGCCGTTGTATTCCGTCAAGGGGTGAACAGCTCTTATGAGATGCCTAAACCTACATTCATCTCTCCCTTTTAAAAGGAAACTTGTATTTCTTTGTGGCATTTATCAAATAATCGTTCTAACAGCACACCTAAAACCCACTGACGGCTTGCTGACAGCATGTTACATCATTGTGCGCGCTATGACACAGCAGCTGATAACTTAAATGTTAGAGTGGAATTATTTTTAGGAACATCTTTTCACAGCTCAAGGGAAATGCTTACTAAAGTATGGTGTAAGATGTCCTTAAGGCGATAAGATCATTACTTGACCTGTTGGATTGATATTAAAATAAAACGTACGATAAAGTTCACCAAGTTAACTTTTAGGCCTACGCAACAACTCATATTTTAGGCCTAAGTTTTTCCACAAATAAATATGATAATTATTCACCAGGGCAATGTCCTTGGGGAATTCAATAGTTCTGCTGCCTTTTCTTTTACCTTCAAAAAGAGAGAAATGAAATAAATATCTTAAACAAGATATTCCGTATCTGCTTCCGACTCTATAGTTAAAACAAAGATGTCTGACCTGGAGACTTCTCGGGCAACATATTTGCTCAACATTTAAGATAACCAATATAAATTTATCTGAAAAGTGAACACGCGTTCAAATGGAAATAATACTATCAGACGACTTTGCGCAATATTATCAATTATAATTATTATAATTTAATATAATTATCACGTTATTTGAACTGGCGGATGTACACGGTACAGCATCCATTACCAACCGTACACCCATTCCACGAGCAAGTGGTAGTTCAGTTGGATAATGCAACTTTTCAGTCTGGCCGACAGAATACGTTGCCAATATATTCACAATTACTGGGACAAGCGAAAAAATAACCTGAAAAACTTACATGTGATTAAAACATGTATATATTTGTTATTGACTACAGGTTATAAATTGAGTCTTTCCCTTGGTTGACAATCCTAGCTGTCAAAAGGTGCAAACTTACAGTAGATGAACTATAGAAGTGGGAAACTATGTAAAACTACTTCCAAGATTTAATAAAAGTACGGTACCACAAGTACATACTACTACTACTACTACTACTACTACTACTAATAATAATAATAATAATAATGTATGTATGTCTACCCCTTATTATTCCTGTTTTCCAACGGGGTCGGGGATGAGATGCGATGGAGGTCTTTCTGGCGATGGTTTTTACGGCCGGATGCCCTTCCTGACGCCAACCTTATGAGAGGAGTTAATGAGAGATGAAATGAATGATGGTGAATGAAACTGGGCAAGGATGTGGAAGGAAGCGGCCGTGGCCTGTCAGACGGTACCGTCCCAGCATTTGCCTGGTGTTGAAAATGGGAAACCACGGAAAACCATTTCAAGGACGGCCGACGGTTGGGCTCGAACCCACGTGTCTACTGAGTCAGCAGAGAGCTTGGACCCATGACCTAATGCTGCGTGTTAGCGAGCGTAGCCACTACTGTCGGTAATAATAATAATAATAACAATAAAACAAATAAAGTGAGTTGATCGGCCCTATCAAAAGTCAATGGCATGTAGAAGAGGTAAAGACTATACCTATCATTGACTCAAGTGCCATGCTCCAAGGCCTTAAAGAACTGGTTCTGGATACTCAAATGTACAAACTAATGCAGAAGGCAGCAGTTTTCTCACAACCAGAATCGTCTGGAAGTTCGTGAGTAGTGATTTCGACTTTCAGACTTTGAAAAGGCTGTTTCAGTAACTGTACTTTGGTTCCCTGAAGCCCGTATAGTTATGATGTGATGACCAGTAATGTTAAAATGTACTTTATATAACAATAATAATAATTCAATGATAGCGAGGCTGTGTAGCTCAGGTAGTAGATTTCTATCCTTCTCGAGGTTTCGATCTAGGCTCAGTCATGTAATATATGAAGGTGAACAAATACGAAAGCCTTATGCCGATGGATGTAATGACACGTACGTGATATTCTGTGAACGCAACAATCCGGAATCTCGACATCCACGAAAAAATATAAATAGTGTGTCTAACTACAAATTATTTTTATTATTAGACTATTAAACAATTTATAAGAGATTATATCTTTATTGAATGTTAGTTATTTTTAAGTAGGGTTCCAATTGTTTAGGACGTTCAGTAAATAAATATTTTTGGTTACAATGATGATGGAATAGACTTGCAAGCTTGTTGTGATGGTTGTTGTTAATTCATTTTAGGGGTTTCGGACATTTGTCTACCAGCCACGAGTAGTTGGGTAAGTGTTGGATTTGTCTGATGAACTGTGTTTCTGTGGTGACTGTAGTAGTTGGTGTAGCTGTAGTTATTAGGGTCATGAATGAGGTTGGTGCCCCGGGACTCCAAGTACCATATTATCCTCGCATGTTCTTGGAAAGTGCGTGGAAGAATCCGGGAAAATCCAAACTCAGGATCACCACTGACGGTGCTGAGTTTGGCCTCCTATCACCGGACTTCCTGCGATCGTGGTACACGATTAAACACGCATGCCTACACTGCGGTTGTAGGAAAGAAAGCAGCCGTGTTCTTAAGAACGAACATCCCAACTTTGGCCTCGTGGGATGCCACGGGAAATCATCTTGTGGCTGCCGATGGTGGGAAGTAAGGAAGCTTGTGGTTTTAAATGACCGTAGATATCGTGATCATGAGCTACTGGACCTCCTTTTTATGTGGAATATGAACCACAGGACATCGCATTTCACTTCGAAAATCTCACATGCATTGACAGGGAATCAAACCCGATCCACCGTAGTGATAGGCCAAGAGCAGGACCGCTGCGCCATCACGCCCCGACTTGCATATCGGCCGGTAATGGTAAGCTGTCTCAACACTAGCACCTTATGTAGTTGATGATAAAAAAATAGTCTAATAATAATAAGAAGAAGGGTCCGCCCGTGTAGCTCTGGTGGTAGAGTGCTAACCTTCCCGAGGGTGCGATTTGCGTTCAGTCATGCAGTAAATGAATGTGATATAATACGATCATGTCCATGGATTTCTTGGCACATACAAGAAATCCTGCGTACATAAAATTCTGGCAACTCAACATACCAAAAAACACGTTTGTGTGTCTATAATAATATTATTAATATTTTTATTACAATTGTTGCGCTGTCTTCATACAACGATAGACCAACAGTTCCTTAAATTAATTTACCAAATCTTTAGAATTTCTATTTTCTATGCATAGGCCATGAGGGTGGCAAAATCCTAAACATATCCACCAACACTAGTCATGTAGCCACTCCCCATGTAGGTGTGAATCAGCTGTTCATATGCTTGGTTTGTGTATTTCAATGCCATTGACTGACGAGACGAGGTCACTCAACTTCAGACTCTAGTCAACGTTCCTCAGCGTTGGACGGTAGGGCGACGGGGAGAAGTCAGCTGTGCTGCTGAGGGGAACGCAGTGTAAGCCATTTTCCAAGATTTTCCAAGATATTCCGACGATTTTTGTGATTTAATTCCAGCTACACTAATTAAGATACGACTAAATTTCGTGAAGATATTTGCTTAGAATACCATCTTCTACCACCAGTGTAACGGACGTCATTTATATAAATTACACCCTGTACAAATCTCTGCTGTATATCGTCAAGAAATGATTCAATATTTGTGAAACCTAGTATAGTACACCAGCATCGTAATCTCAACTTACAGGTATACATATTTAGATTAATCTTCGTAAATTCATTGTAGGTTGTGTGCATGACAGTCTCTCAGAGAGTCCCTCCAACTTGTCGTGGAGTGATTCGATCTCTGCGTTAATTTGTCTAAAACGGTCTGCCATCATTTTCCAATGTTGCGATCTTCAATGTAGTAGCATTCGTGTTATCCTACAATGTGTTCGCCTATTACATATCACCTATTGATCCTATCGTAGCAATTCTTGATGAAGTGAACTTGTGTGATGAACGGAATATGGTGGTACGTATTCTAATTGTTACATTCATGATCTATCGATGGCTCTTGTACGTATTTTAAAATCACGCTCTTCTTGGTTCGTGAGTTATAGAACTTGCAGCCGAAAGAAATTGTGATAAACACAGATGTATTAAGGGTCATCTTTCACAATGTTTCCCAAATTACAAGTGCCCTGCTCAAGACTTTCCCTTAAATGAACTCTGGTGATTCGTCAAAGAAATAAGCGATATCTGCGATATTCGTCATCTTTAATGGATAGTATGGGTTAAAGTGTGTTATTTTGCTAAAATGGTAGCGATGATGATTGTTGTTGTAACTTCCAAAACAATGAGGTCATCTGTAACACATTTCTAGTGTATTTATCGTAAAATATGGTTGATAATGCCCTCGTTTCTACATGACGAGTATTAACGACGCCGGGAGTAGTTTCATCTGAAATGCGCAACAGTTATACAATATTGAAGGAATTATACCACTGTAGCGAGGATCATCTCACGCGGAGATTATGCCAGCGCAATATATCACCCATAAGGAGTCAAACAACTACAAGACATACAAAAGGAAACTTTGTGTCTGGATTGTAGCAACAACATTTATATACAGGGTGTCATTCATATACATGAAGTCCGTTGCACTGATGATAAAAGAGGTTATTCTATGCTTCCCAGGTAACAATTATGTCACTCATCCTTAAATTAAAATTTAAACATTAAAGAGTCAAGCAAAAGTTGCAAAGGAAGTCAGCGAGTTTCGTAGCGGGACGAGGTGGTACAAGGAATTTGTTGCGTAATCGGAGCATTGACCTTACCTGTTGAGACTGGGGGGTATCAACTGGCATGAGGATAGCAGTACTCGTCTTGTAAAATCACTACGAAAGCTCATTTGTATTGCTGTTGTTGTTGTTGTAGAAATCGCACACAATGGCGTGGGATATTAGGACCGGTAGTAATGGGTAGCTTACTTTGTTAGTGTGAAAATCAATGATTGCTGTATATGTAACGGATAAAATAATTTCGACAATCAGTCCTGGTGAGTCGTTGGCCTCCGGCAAGGTAAACAAAATACAGTGGGACAAAGTTCTGACATCCCGTCGTCAGTTCAGAACTAGCATTTAAGGCGGACGTAAAATAATTAACGTTATTCATTTATTTGAGAGGCTTAACCATTGTGGTCATTTAGCCCCTTGTAGAATTTTGTCTGATAACCAGTGTTTCTGTGAAGGCTGTAGTCTAGCAGTAAGTGTAGCTGTAATTATTCGAGTCGGAAATAGGATTGGTGCCATGAGAACTGAACTAAGGTGCTATCCCTGCATATGCTTGGAGAGAGTGTGGAAAACCCGGGGTAAAACCATTTTGGGTAGCCCTTAAGTGTGCCGGGATTTCGACCTCGAATCTTCTAACTTGTTGCGATCGTGGTGCATGATTTAACGCCCACGGTCACGCCATATCTCAAGAAAGAAATCAGCCGTGGCGTTATTATAGTACGCCATGAAAAATCATATCCAGACTGCCAATTCTGGGACTCGGTCCTACACTCACACGAGTAAAAAGTATACAGTTACATTGTATAAAAGTAATGATGGTGTGGTCTCCGGAGAGGCCGAATGCAGGTGTTTCTAGATGGCGCACGCGGGCAACCTGCGTGTCGGAATGAGAATGAAGTGATGGTGAAGACGGTAGATACACCCAGTCCCTGAGCCACGGGAATTAACACCAGGGGATTAAAATACTGAGGGCCTGACCGGGAATCGAACCCGGGGTACTTTGGGCCAATGCCTAGCGCGCTAACCATTTCACCACGGAGCTGGACAGCTACATTGTAGACATGCATTTAATACAATGTATTCTTTCTCACGGATATTCTAGCACCAGTATGTTCTGGAAAATCCCCAAACATAATTTTACTTTTCAAAAGGTAAATAACAGCCGGTAATAGCAAGCTGTATTAACAGTAGTACCACATTTACATAGTGATAAAGATAATAATAATAATAATTATAATAATAATCAAAGGAACAAGAATAGTAATAATAATTATATGATAGCGAGGCTGTGTAGCTCACGTAGTAGAGTGCAATCCTTCTCGAGGGGTCGATCTGGACTCAGTCATGTAATAAATGAAGGTGAACAAATACGACAGCCTCATGCAAATTGATTTAATGGCACGAACAAAAATTCTGTGAACGCAAATTTTCAACAACTCGACATCCCCGAAGAACATACAAATTGTGTGTCTAATAACTTATTATTATTATTATTATTATTATTACCGTACAGTTGTTGAACTGTCTTCGCATAAATTAGACCACAAAGGTTCCTTTCGATAATTTACCATATCTTAAGATTCCAATTTCCCAATGCAGGTTATGTACTATGGATCAATAAGTAAGTTATGTGTGTCATCAGTCATAAGACTGGCTGATGGAATGAATGTCGTTCATAGACACGGTTTGTGCATTTCGTAGCTATTGGCAGATACAGCGAGAAGGTCAGTCTCCTTCAGACTCAGGTCTACATTCCACATCCTTGGTGGGGAGGTCGACTTGGAGAAACCAGCTGTGAAGCCTATTTGCTTTTCCAAAACATTGACTGACGATTTTAGCCTATTTTCATTTATGACAAAATAGGCTTATGTGTGTTTGTATGTGTGTGTGTGTCCCCCTAATAATATCTAAACGGCACTTTACATTTTATTACGGCTCACAAATACAACATGGCGGCTGTGTGAAATATTTCACCGGCATTCTATATCTCCGAAACTATTACAGAATCACCCTATGGTGATTATATGGTGATAAAGAGCTCTACTAGAAGTTCACCTATATGACTCTGAAAATCCTGTTAAGTGCAAAACGAACATGGTGACCAAGCGAAGTTGAAATAATTAATAAGAATTTTCTCGCCATTTAACCATCCGAGCGCAAGGATACAGGGTACAACGATTGCTTATATACATTGTTATGCACTGACATCTAATTTAGTTCAATTGTATTCATATCCTCAAGATGGCGGCTGTGTGAAATTTTCAAATTAAGTTTTATTTCTTGTGTCCTAACCATGCGATCGAAGTCAACGTCTGAATAATGAACTAACGCAACGATCCTCATGCAATAGTAGAGTACATAACTCTATGGCTTACATAAATAGAAATCTAACATGGCGACCATTCAAAATATTTAGCCGGTTCTCAATATCTCGTAATCTATGACAGAAATCATATTGAAATTTTGTATGATAATAAAAGCTATTATCGTAAGTTCAACTATTGGAGTTTCAATAAACTTGTGATCAACATGGCTGCAACGCGAAATTCAAATATTTTAGTAGACGTTCCTCAGCGGCGTGACGTGTGATCTCAATGACGTATTACGCTTTACCTTTCCTAGTTAATATCTTCTCAACGCGTTATGCGATTTACTTGATTAATTTTGCCAAATAGTCATAACATTAGTGGCTATTTTATAGTGTGGTTCTCTTTTCTGCTATGCAACTAGGTAAGAATTATTAATCTTTCTGGTATGTTCGGCTTCTTGCTATTTGCTGCGACTCCGCGCGCTAGCAGCGGGCTGGCTTGCTTCTAGGCGGCGCTTGTTTGAAAGATTGCGCGTGGCACTACATTCAAACTCTCAAATGAAATTACTGCACCAGGGCCACGGGCGCAGTACATACAGCCCAATGACACATGTTATCAAACGGATTTCATGCTCTCCCAAGTACATGGGGCTACATGACCACGATGTGTCAAAGCCCCTAAATAAATCAACATCATCTATTGTTTCACCGCTTTTTATTGTCTTACAATGCACATTGTTGCAGTTAATGCCCTACAGTTAAGGGAATCCTCGGAATAAACAGATATCATCAGATGATGAACAAAAATCACTTATAGCTTGGGCAGTATGTGCTGAAGCCTCAAGGTCACGAGGATTTATAGGGCTGGAGGAGACACCCCTCACGTAGTTTCACGAAGTTCAAGACAATTGTAGGTAAATATTTGAAGGAAGATGTCGACGGCGGACGAAGAGTGATTGCAGTCGATGTTCTCCCACCCCTGAAGCCAAGCTGGACATCTGCCTGCGCCTTGAGGCTTCACCTCATACCGCCCAAGCTATTCGGAACAATAATTATCCCAGACAATATAAAGCATTTTGTAATATATTCGCTGTCCATTAAAATATGTTGTTGCTGCACGGTGCCCATCATCCCCATGTAATGTATGCTAACCTATATTATTGCGATGACTAAGGAAGCATGTGTAACAAAAATTGTTAGTGTGTGCACTTCGCTAATTTTCAGTATTTGCCTTGGTAAACGGAATGCATTCGGGGAAAGTGATACTCAAGGAAATTACTACTAGCGTCGGAATGCAAGCCTTGTATTTCTGAACCCCATGTACCCAGTTTGAAAGTCCAGCGTGCTACAAAGTACTTTCTTCTAATGATTGCTTATATTTTACAATTAAATTCGATGAATACAGGAACTCCACACATTGCGTTTAACAAGTGAGTTTAAACGTTTGAAATTCACCATTCATTCATAAAACTAATAAATGAATGTTATTGTAATTATTATTATTCTCGTGTCAGAAACATACAAAACAGCAAAAATGTACAATAAATACACATACATTTATATACACAAAGTCACAAACATTTACGAACATTAAACAAAAGTAGACCAAAATTTGGCCACTTTCAGTGCATTGTCTGAAGCTTGATGTAAATCTTCTTCTGTGCAGGAATCTGGGCACAGTCGACCTTGAAGCATGTTCCTAACAGTCTGGTCTTCTCCACAATCACACTTAATATTTTGCTTTCCATAGCCTCATCTTGCCAGGTTAACTCTTGATCTGCCGACGCTAGATACCAATCTGTTCAGAGATTTCCAAGTTGTCCATCCTTTATCGTATCCAGGTGGTAAAGTCTCTTTAGCTTTCCACAATTGCAACCTGGCTTGTTTATCAGTAGTTGTGAGTTCCTGAGATGTTCTTAGGAAACCCTTCCTGGACTTCAGTCTGTGTGCATGTGGTTCATACCCACGCAATGGATGAGTTCTATCGTGCTCCACTTTCTTCCTTTCCTTATCTGCTGCTATTTCTCTTCGGACAGAAGGTGGTGTTATTACAGAGATGTGATAGAGCCACGCGACGGGAGTAGGTTTTAAACAGGCTGTTCTGATTCTGCATGTGCCGTTAAGGGCTACATCAACCAGTTTGCCATGAGATGAATTATGCCAAAAAGCATACTCAGCAGCAGAATAACACAATGCCATGGCAGACGTTCGTATGGTTTCAGGTTGACTGCCCCACTGTGATACAGGCAATTCTCTAAGGAGATAGTTTCTGAAGGAATCATTCGACTTGGTGATCATGCAATGTTTCTTGAATTTGAGGGCTCTGTTAAGAGTCGCTCCTAGGTATTTTGGATTGTTACAGTGTTTAACTTACCAGTGGCCTCCAGGTTTCTCAGATGGAGAGCACATACTTGAGACTTTGATGGATTTGGTTTAAGCTGGTTTGTGCTGTAGTGTTCAGACAGGTCACGGGAATTAAGGAGGTTACTCTCCACTAATTCAAAATTTCTACACTGTGTGGCAAACACTAGATCATCAGCATACACAAAAGTCTTGCTGTTGGGAGCTATAGGTTGGTCGTTTGTATATACAGGGTGTAATTGAAATAATAGAAGTCCGTTACACTGGTTATTCTAAGCTGCCTAGGGAAAATTTTGTCACCTCTCTATAAATGGAAAATTAATAATTAAAAAGTCAATGTGTTTAGGTTTTCCAGAAACTCTTCAAACAGAAGGTGGGGGCGGCAGTCAGGGGGAAACGAGGCGGGACGAGGTGGGACGACGCGCGTATGGGAAACTGTTACTTAATCGGAGCATTGACCTTACCGGTTGAGGGGTGGTATCATCTGTTATGAGGATAGAGAGACCCGTCTGGAAAGTAACATTGTATTGCTCTTGTTGTTGTTGAAATTGTATGCAATGGCTTGAGATGTTGGGACCGATAGTATTGTGTATTCTACTTGGTAAGTGTAAGTATAAAACAATTTCTATAATCGACCCTGATGTTTCATTGACGTCCGGCACGTTAATGAAATCCACTGGAACAAAATCCCGACATCCGGTAGTCTGTTCAGATCTAGCATTTAAGACGGAAGTAAATTGCTTGATGTTTTATTTGAGAGGCTTGGCGAATTGTGTTCATTTATCCCTATGTAGTTGTATGTGGGTAGAAATTGTCTGATAACCAGTGTTTTTGTGGTTTCTATAGTAATGTGGGTATTTGTAATTCAGGTGAGGCTTGGGAAGAAGGCGGTCGTGGCCTTACGTTAGGAACCATCCTGGCATTTGCCTGGGGTAGAAGTGGGAAAACATAGAAAACTAATTCCAAGATTTAATACTAGAACATGTACACAATAATAATAAAAATAATATCAATAGAGAAAATATAGCAAGTTGGTCGGCCCTATCAAAAGAGAATGGCATGTAGAACGGGCAAAGACCATACCTATCATTGAACCAAGTACGGGCGTGATCCCAAGTACCTATCTCCAAGGCCTTAAAGTACTGGATCTGGATACTTAACTCTAAAAACTAATCGAGAAGACAGTAGTTCTCTCAACAACCCGAAACGTCTGGAAGTTCATGAGTAGCGATTTCGACTTTCCAGCTTAGAAGTGACTGTTTCAGTAACTAAACTTTGGTTCGCTGAAGCCCGTATATTTATGTTGTGATGTATCAGGGGTGTGTTATATGTACTGTATAAAACAATAATTACAATTAAATGATAGCGAGGCTGTGTAGCTCAGGTAGTAGAGTGCTATCCTTCTCGAGGGTTCGATATAGGCTCAGTCATGTAATAAATGAAGGTGAACAAATACGACAGCCTTATGCCGATGGATGTAATGGCACGTACATGAAATTCCTTGAACACAACATTCCGGAATCTTGACATCCCCGAAAAAAATAAAAAATGTCTGTCTTACAATATTATTATTATTACTATTATTAATATTATTATTATTAGACTATTGAACAATTTATAAGAGATTATATCTTTACTGAATGTTATTTATTTTTGATAGAGTTCCAATTGTTTAGGACGTTCAGTAAATAAATATGTTTGGTATAACTAATGATGATGGAAGAAACTTGCAAGCTGCTTGTGATGGTTGTTGTTAATTCATTTTAATGTCTTGGGACATTTGTTTATCGGCCCTGTGTAGTTGGATGAGTGTGGGATTTGTCTGATAAACTGTGTTCCTTTGGTGACTGCAGTAGTATGTGCAGCTGTAGTTATTAAGGTCGTCAATGAGGTTGGTGCCCTGGAATTCCAAGTAACATACTATCCCGGCATGTGCTTGGAAAACGCGTGGAAGAATCCGAGGAAATTCAAACTCAGGATAGCCACTGTTGGTGCTGATTTCGGATCTCTAATCGCCGGACTTGCTGCGTTCGTGGTGAACGACAAAATGCGCATGCCTACACAGCGGGGGTAGGAAAGAAATAAGCCGTGGTCTTATGAAGGGACATAGCAACTTTGGCCTCATGGGGTGCCACGGGAAATCATCTTGTGGCTGCCGATGGTGGGAAGTAAGGACGTTTTTGGTTTTACATGACCGTAAATATCGTGATCACGAGCTAGGGACCTACTTCTTATGGGAAAATCCGAACCACAGGACATGGCATTTCACTTCGAAAATCTCATATGCATTGACAGGGAATCAAACCCGATCCGTCGTAGCGAGAGGCCCACAGCTGGACCGCTGCGCTAACACGCCCCGACTTACATATCGGCCGGTAATGGTAAGCTGTCTCAACACTAGCAGCACATGTTGATGGCGATAATAATAATAATAATAATAATAATAATAATAATAATAATAATAATAATAATAATAATAATAATAATAATAATAATAGTTCAATAATAATAATAATAATAATATTGTGAGTCAGCAAGTGTAGCTCTGGTGGTAGAGTGCTAACCTTCCCGAGGGTGCGATCTCCGTCCAGTAATGCTGTAAATGAATGTGATCTAATACGATCATGTCCATTGATTTCATGGCACATACACAAATCCTGCGTACATAAAATTCTGGCTACTTCATAAAAAAAAAAAAAAAAAAAAGTTAGTGTGTCTAAAAGTCTATTATTCCTATTATTAGTAGTAGCAACCTACTATAGAAATAATATTATTAATATTTCTATAACAGTTGTTGCACTCTATTCACACAATGATAGACCTACAGTTCCTTATATTAATTTATGTTCGACGATGTCGAAATGTAAATATTATATGTCAGAAAACTGTAACAATATGAGGGTCATTATAGTACTATTCTTCATTATGAAACAGTTTCTCCAGCCAATCAGAGCTCATTCATTGACAATTAGCTAAGGATAGCTTCGCGCATGCGCTCAAAATCCAACATGTCGGACATGAATTACATGATTTGAAAGTTCAAATTGGATGCCGGATCAACCACTGTAGTTACAATCCCAAACACGAAGGCAAAATCAGCGCGAACCTTTATGGTAACATAAAAATACTATGACACATGCAAGAAATTTATGAATCTACGTCCTGAAGTTAGCAATACAGCATCCTTCCACATAAATTACCGCCATAGAAAGTGCACCATCCCATATGTTCACGTAAATAAACTGGCGAATATGAGACAAGAAATAGCACTGTACGCTAATATCCCCAACTCCAATTTCTACACAGCGCATTGCTTTCAAACGACTATGGTGACAATATTGGTGAATGCTAGTTCTGATCGGAACTAGACATCATGCAGGCTGTAAACAATGGCATTGCCAAGCAAAGTAAATGATCTCTGCTTTCGAAATTCTTTGACCCACGCATGCGCTCTCCGCTCTGTTCACTAACTGAAGTTACTGAATCCCACATATATTTATGAATATTTATCTTAAAACATATAATAAAGTTATAATTATCGTCGAACATAAACAGTCGTATGCAACTCGCTTATAATGGTAATTAAGACACTCGTATGGAAATTATAAAACTCGGTACGCTCGTTTTATAAACATATTCGTGTCTTAACTGCATATTGTACTATTACCAAATCTTTAGAATATCCAAGTTCTACGTATAGGCCATAAGACTGGCAAAATCCTAAACTGATCCACCATCACTAGTCATGTAGCTACTCCCCATGAAGGTGTGAATCAGCTGTCCATAGGCTTGGTTTGTAAGACGAGGAGGTCATTCAACTTCAGACTCTCGTCAACATTCCTCAGCGTTGGAGGGGAGGTCGACGGGGAGAAGTCTGCTGTGCTGCTGAGGGGAACGCAGTCTGAGCCCTTTTCCTAGATATTGACTGACGATGTTTGTGATTTAATTCCACCTACACTAATTCAGATACGACTACATTTCATGAATATACTTGCTTAGAATACCATCTTCTACCACCAGTGTAAAGGACGTTATTTATATCAATTACACCCTGTATATTGAGTAAAATTGGAGCCAGCACACTTCCATGGGGAAGACCATTCTTCTGTGGTCTTCATCGACAGCGTTGTCCTTGGAAATCGACGAACAACCTGCGATTCTGTAGAAGAGTGGCAATGAATCTGGTCAGGCTAACATTTTTGGTCAGGTTATAGATCTTAACCAGTAACAGCTGGTGGTTGATGGTGTCATATGCTGCTGATAAATCAACAAATACCACTCCTGTCACCTTGCGAGCTTCGTATCCATTTTCTATAAACTGTGTGAGGTTCAACAGTTGTCCATTACAACATAATAATAATAATAGTAATAATAATAATAATAATAATAATATTAATCATAACACTGGCCAACAAAAATCAATTTAAAGGTGACACGAAAATTGGAACGATTATGGGGTATTTTGGTGATGCTGAATACGAATCTCTCATTGATTTTTACAGATTGACTCTAGTTTATAAGATACAGAGCGTTCATTTACTTAAAATTGTTTTCTGACATTGCCTGTATCCGCTGACGTATGGAGGCGAATCTTTATTTTTTAAATTTATGTTTGATTGAGTATTGTTATGTAACATTATATTATACCAAATTAATCAATAACTTTACAATTTATTTTTTTAATGCAATGAAATATGAAATATGAGTTCTTCACGACGAGGTTGAGTGAACTGACCTGATGAAATCTGTTATGTGTGTGAAGAATTCACTCCACAAAAAATTAGAAAAAACATCACCTACCATACTTTGTGAAGAAAACTAATTTGGTATATTTTGGTATTAATCTTGGGGACCAAGATAAGTCTTGGGCTCCCCATTAGGATTGTAAAAGCTGTGTGGAGTGCCTGAGAAAGTGGACATGCGGAACAAAGAAAAGTTTAAACTTTGGAGTGCAAATGGTTTGGAGAGTACAACAAAATCACTACGATGACTGTTATTTTGTTGTTGTTAGTGTAAACGGTTTCAATAAATATAAAAAACATAATGGGAGTATCCAAATTTGGAGTCGGCAAGGTGACCTATACCCCATAGCAAAGAAGTTCCAGTGCCAGAGATAAGTTTGTAGATCTCTAGCCAGTTGTCTAGGCAAAGAATGATCAACTTATCAAATTTATATTTTTATTCAAGATTGCCAGTGAGAATCTACTTGATTCGGTCCTCAAGGATCCTCCTCGCGTCAGAGTTATTAAATATTCAAAGAACTGAAGACGTTGAAAAGTGATGTTTATTGGTTAACCAATACCAAGTACTTTACAATATTTACATTTATGTGAAGTCTAGCTTGCTTGCCATCTGGCAATGCGAACACAATATCTACATAGCTAATAATTATGCTTATTGAAGAGTATGTCTTGTCAAATGAAAGCTCGTACAGAATTACCACTTGGTCTGAAAGTAAAATTTGGTGAAGAGAGCTCTAGCAGCTCTTACCTGATATTTTATATTAGGTTAGTTTGGAGGGGAGACGACACGAACTCCTTCGGTTTTCCGAATGGAGTTCACCAATAGGAAAATACATATATTAGTTAGTAACCAGTAAGAAATAAGACTTTGGTAGGAGGGAGTAACAACCAATGACAACATGCTTGTTGGGGCGATGTCAGGGGCGTAACATAATAGCAGCACCTTGGCTTCTAAGAAATCTTGTGACGAAGGAGCAGGACTTACCTTTCTCAAAACGTTAGTCATTGTGTTGGCGACGTTCAGATTTTCTGAGAATGGTTATCAGAGCCGTGTTAAAAAAAAGTAGCAATATACGTTTTGCTTGAAGCTATGTACAAGACTTTACTTTTAAAAGGATATGACAAACTCTGGGGTTTGGCTTCTACCTGGCCAGGCGAGGTGAGGCCAGCTAATTGCTTGAGGAGGTGTGTTCTGTATATTGGAAATCTTAGCAGAATACAATTCCTCGCGATTTCAGCAAATGATAATAATAATAATAACAAAATGATATTTAAAACGCAAAATTATTGGAAGGTGCAGACTGTTCATGATTACTAAGTGGGTCATTAGACAGGGTACATGACTCTCCCCAGCCCCCATCCCCCTAAGTTGGGTATTACTGTCCTCAGTAATCATTATCTCTTTCTTACATCTATGTTTTACAGATTTATACTAGTTGCGTAATTGTTGTCTAAGTATAAACAAAATAATAAATGCTATGGTTAGTACAAAATTCACATTAATGGATACGAATTGCTTCCTTGTAATAAAAGTCATAGGTATGGGTTTGAAATCTAACTTCAACTTTGTTACATCAAGACAGGAATGGATAAGATTGATTTTATTATTTATTGAGGGTTCATCTTGAATAATTAGGATTGGGAAAGTATGGACACAGTTGGTAGGCTTTTGATGTAACGTTATCCCTATGCTAGAAATGGGGCAAGATTCATTGGAATATATTACTTGCGGGCCTGAGATTTGTAGAGAGTCTTGAGTCTCGATTACATGTTTGCATAATTATCTCAGGTGTCTTGCTAAAGAACAGAATATGTTCTTTATTTATCGGTTGGAATATTTGTATCTCATTACTTGTTGTAGCATATTCACATCCAATTGTATTTGTTAAATTGCAACTTGTTATCTTAATATTGTAGCACATGCATACATACAATTTAGTACTCTTTATACAGGGCATACTGCACCATTTAGAAATGGGTCATTGCAAATAGTATTTTTCGGTTGGAACAAGTATACTGTAGTGTAGTATACTTTTCACTGCTAATATTGTGAGAGACTATCAAACCCCTCCATGCTGAATAAATTTTTAATAGTATGTTATTCAGATGAAGTTGCCGACGAGATATCTCGGGAGCAGCAAGGACGTGACGTTCTACCGTACCCGATATATCTCGGGCGTAGCAGTGTGAAGTTTAATAGTTGGTACAGGGTTTAATTCATACAATTGATATTGACTTCCATCTGTGATCGGCATCGAAAGGATTACAACCATTTTTTCATCCAGTATAATTACTCGAGTCTTTGATAGTTTGAGATTTTCAAACTGGTGATACTGGTCTGACTGAATCATACTTTTGACAGGATAAATAGACATTAAATGTTTCACTAAATTAATCAAGTCTTTTCTTGAAAATAACCTTAAATTAGTCATTTCATTGAATGAAAGAGAAACGGTTTCTAGCAGCACTCGTAATATTTTGTTGAATTTGCTTACACACATTAACACGTATTGTTCATCTTCCAGTAAACTGATCTTGAAGTCTTCTTTTCGGAGGATACCTTGAATTACCTTTATATTGTTATTGACATGGTTCATTTTATCGTAAAATTTTTGAGCAAATTAATTTGAAAAATATATTAATTTATTAATATGTTTTATTTCATTACTACGGCGTTGTTTTAAGGTGTCGATTTGACTTTGCAAATTATCTAAGTCATCTTTATCTAAATTACCTGAAATGAATTTAATTACTTTTCCTAAACCGTCAATTAATCCTTGTTTAGTACTGTTAGAATTAATTGGTATTAATTAATTTAAATCCTTTTTGGTTTATTTAGTTATTTCAGTTAATTCATTTATTAAATATGGAAAAGTATTATTACTTCTTATTACTAGACTGAGGACAGTATTGTCAATATTTTTGTATGCCTCTTTCTGAGTAGTTAAATTGAAATGAAACATGAATTTATGGTAATTATTAATTATTACGGCAGGTCCGTTGGGATCAGCATAAAATCCTGGGGTTTTTATTGATTCTTTGTGGATGATGCCTTATCCAGAAAGGAATCTGGAATAGGAAGAAGTTTCCTTTTAGGTTTAAAATCCCTAAAATTTCTCACGTGAGTTTTACCATTTCTAATTTTACAATAAAATCGGTTGATCTCAATTTTGAATATTGTACCTTCATTGTACAAATTCCTAGACATCCTCTTTCTGGTTAGAGGATCACAATATATACTGTTTCACCTATCTTGTAGGGGGGTTCAAATGTGGAATCCCTTGGATCGGATTGCTTTTAATTCAAAATTTTAATCTGATTTGCCTCTCTCTCTACGTACTCGTTAATTTTTGGTGACGCAGAAAAGATATGGTCTAATGTCTTATAGTAATGACCATAAAGGGCATTGATCGGTGGCTGTTTGGTTACAGAGTGGAAATTCATGATTGCATTTATAATGAGTTGCGGTAGTGGAGTGAATTTATCGCGGTCTCTCGAGATTCTTAATTTCTCAAGGAGGGTAGAATTTAATCTCTTTACTGGGGAGTTGGATGAGGCACTCGAAGATGTAGTTGAGTGGTATTCGATATTAATTGACTTACAATATTCTGTGATTAAACTGTTTTCGAATTCACCACCTTGGCCGTGGGTAATTTTCTTGGGATAACCATGGTGTGAGAAATTCACTTGCAGCAGGTTTAAAACTGCTATAGCTGTGCCATTAGCTAACACATAAGCCTGTCCGTATTTTGAGAATAGGTCTAGTATTGTCAGGATGCGGGTTTGTTCATTACGAAAAGTATCTATATGAACTAGGGCAAATGGGTGGTCGGCTGTAATGGGACCTTGGTTTGGTACTGTACCCGTAATTACCTACCATTACCTGCTGCATTCTACAAAGAATGCCGGATCGTAGAACCTAAAAATCCCCGGCTAATGAATGGGATAATAGGGCACAAATACACCTAACAAGGTAGTATTATGGAAGGCCATGGCCACAAAGCAAAAGTAGCTCAGAGAACATGAAATTCCAGAAATGAATCACCTCGGAAGCGTGGAATACCCCGAAATACCCAGCGATGGCCTTCCTAATACAACCTTCCACCATCTCTATTGTGGCCTGTTCAACAAGGAAATATGAAAATCATAGTCCGCTGGCTCAAATCAGACAATCGGGGCATAGTATGTTCTCCCACTGTATGATTTACACATTCTGGATCAAGCATAGGATACACTTCAAAATAAACAAAAATACTACTATAAAAACTATTTAATAAATCTCAATAGGCGTTACAAACCAAACATAAAAACTGAAAATCTTCACACTTGTTCTATGAAGAACAAGGACTCATTAAAACATAGATTACAAAAATCACTAATTAAAGGTTCCATTGAACCTGACAAATGTGTCAAAATCACTTTCACTCCCATATAGCATTCTTTTACAAATCATCAAACGAGCTTCAAATAATTCGGTGTTTATCTGTAAGTATATTTACATATTTTAAACACATTAATTGTCATTAATTTGAATATTATTAATAACTTGATATAATGTTTACAAAGGTGTCCACAATTACCATTCCTGGGATCCACATGATATTTCAAAAATTCATCTCTCCCACTCCACAACTCTACAATTTTGACATTGTTTGGGAAGACTTCGTGCTCTCATAGTTTTCGTGAAATTACTGATTCATTCAAGTAAAATATAACTCTCAGGTTATCTTAATTTGTCCCAACATACTCGGGAACAATAGTTATATTACTTATCAACCAAAGGATTCTCTACAAGACTTTGAATAGTCGTTAATTCATTATTTACACGGTTTCGAATGATACTTAGCAAGAATAGATAATTAGCAAGATCTCGGTACAAATTACCGGTCCATTTAAAATGTTTATATAACAGCAAACCGCGGACAACATCTGGTTATATTACAGACCTACCCCAACGGTGGCCCTTTCACAAGTCAAGACACTTAAGGCGAGATTTATTGCAGTGGAGGGAGACTCAATGTCATCCTAACTCCGGACGGGATTTCTACAGCTAACATGATAACAGTATAATACTTCTTAAACTTTGGAAAAGCACACGTCAAATTCATCAATAATACATCATGAGGCTATCATAACCTACACATTTGGCGCAGGTGTGATTATAATATGTGGAGTTTTCACGCTGGATGGTAAGATACTCAAATAATTAAGGGCTCTCGTAGTAAGGAAACGCTCGTTCGTTCCTCTGGCCTGCCTAGAGGACATTTCCATTTTCGAGGACTTAGGACCTATAATGGAGCGATGGTAACAGACCAATCGCCCTAATATTAGCCTCTTCTGGGTGGCTTATGCTCTTATTCCCTGCGCTCTGCAACAATAAAATTAGCACCCTTCACAAATCTGCTTTAGCAAATAAACACAAAATCTATTACCGCTTCCAACTGATCCCCACAATTACTAATTTCCTGGCGTGTTTTCACTGCATTCCTAGCGTGACAATCAATATATAAGCGCTCTACTGGCTTCAATTAGTAATTTCGTGATGCTTTCCAAAGTATGATATTTATGTCATCCCAATTAATTGATCTCAGTCCCAAAAATAACAGTAATTTTGCCTATGACAAACAATTCTTGACTTTACCTTTACTAGAACTCAACTGGTTCAATAATCATATGACCATATCTTTTTATTACAGCAACTTAACGGCTTATAATTGAATATTAATTCAACAGTTTCTTTATTCATGAAGTTATTGGAGCACAACAGCCTCCATCTAATGTTACCTTTGAATATTAATAAATCCATTTCTGATAATTCTTGCTTTTAAAGTATTTAACATTACGTCACATATGACATTCTTACACTGGAATATAATTCCTTAAAGTTTTACTTTAACACTTATTAATTTTTCATTTCATTATACATTATAATTCGAAAACCGTGTTTTACTCTTTATATTCACCTTCTTCCACATATTCATGATTTCATAACATTATCATTAAATCATATCGCACGAAATCTCCCCCAAAACAATTCATAATAAAGTATCTTTTTACTCACATGACCTCTGGTCCGCATCTCCCCTGGATTCCAGTAAATCCGCCTTTTTCGCCCACACATTTTGATATTAACACTTAATTTCTTCACTAATGACACTTTCCACATTTCTTGAATATACAACATATCTCTGCTTATGAATGGCTTTCCATATTACTAAACACACTAGCCTATTCATTCTTGTAAAAATACACTTTAAAGGCACTAAAAATATATCGTTACACTATAACAAAAAACACAAATTTTATACACTGTAAACCTAAATATCTAAATTTAGTTTCAATATAATACTTCTTTCCCTTATTTCACACGTATTATTTTACACTTTACTTAAGAAAGTACGTTGTTCCGGCACACTGTCCTACTTTTCCTTTCTACTTCTTTCACCCTGAAAGTTCCTCCTATCTTCGTATCCTATCCAGTTTATCCTACGGAATTTCTGAATTTGCGAATCTTTCACTTTGCTGTTCGCCTTGGATAGTCTTTCTCCTCAATGTTACTTCCTGCGTTACCGACTTGGATTTGACCGTATTTGCACGCATCAAACACAATGTATTCGCGGTACACTATTTGTCCTGCTTTCCCTGATTCACTTATTTTAGGGTCGTAGTATTGCTAACGCCCTAATATCTCGGATTTCCCAAGCACGGGATAGTTCTGATATGGTTGTCTGTTGAGAACTCACTCAAGTTTAGCGATATTTGGTTATATTGTTCCACTCTTGTTGAACGTTCACTTGTCCTACGGACTTTGACATCACGCTTTACAGCGTTATGTGGCATCTATTTAGATCCACTTGTTGATTGACTGTCTATAACTTCGACGTCTCCAGGATTCGAATTCGTAATTTATCATCGCAATTAGGTCTCTCTCGTACCTCCTGTAGACTGACGGTGATGTTTTTGGACTGGTTTAGATCCAACTTCGTATAGTTGTATTTGTATTTTTGATTCAGCGTGCCACGCCACAACGGACACTAAATACTGAATACTATGATGAAAACAGTTCCGAGGCCCCCTGGCACTTCTGGAAAACTGAATATACTGGTTGTTTGATTCAGAGCGACGCACCTCTATAGTTGGCGAAGACTGAATAATTGTTGATCGAACAACGTGTAACGCCCCTGCGCACACTTGAGACTGAATTGTTGTTTGTACCACAGCATCACGCCCCACTGGACTGACTAAAACTGCATAATTTCCCTTGCCTCTATATTTACTTCTGATAAAAAGGATCAATTTCTCTCCTTCTCCGAAACTATCTTCCAAATTAATCGTCGTACTGTGCCCGTTTAGACCGGAGTCCGCACGACCACATATGCATTTTACCAATAATCAGTCAGCACGAGAGTCAAAATATCCCGGAGCGCCAGATGGGTTAAAGCAAATCGCAAAAACGACATCAAATTAAAAAAATGCTTTACTGATGCTTGGCTCAATGCAACAATAAGGATAGAAGGAGATTTAATTGGGAGTAACACATCCTGTAAAATTATCTCAGTTTATTTTGAAGTTAAAATTGACTGCAAAGATGCTCAAAACAACATCATCCACGTGTGGCGATCCACACTCTTATTTACACAATATACAGAAATTTTCCAAACACATTTGACAATCTTTTTGGAAACACAAGTCCGATTAATAGTCCTGTAGACTGTGTTCCAAAATTATTAATCATTAATTCCAGTTCAAAGTTAATTGTCTATACTGGAAATATCGTAGATCACTGTTTGAATTATTTACATGATATTAACACTCGTAGAATAAATGTTCACAGAATTTTTAAACTTTCACTTAGTTTTCCAGTTTCAAAAATATATTGTCGGAAATATTATTATCATTGAATCAACACACATTAATTACACATATTAATAACATCTGAAAAGTATTTGACCTTGAGCATAGCATCGAAGAATTGTGCGAAGCACAACAACAATTAATTGTTCTTCTGACATTTAACATTCGAGAAGTGACTCGATTATGAACTTCAAGTTCCTAACAAAATATATGATTTCTGAATCATCAACTTGATCAATAAATGGTTGAACCATTCAGCTATTCAATTATCCACTTGGAATCATTATTATAAAAATATTTATATTCATGGCCATTTTTAGCAACTTTCACAACTTGCAATTCTTCGACAGAATGCGGAAATTAGAATTGTAGTTTTATAATGAATTCATTTAGTTCATGGCACTAGGATTGAAAATATCCTTCAAATTATTCGTGGTTAAAGAATTATTTTTAATTGGCAGTGGCCCATTCTATTATTTGTGTAAGAACACAATATTACAACAACAACGGCAAAGGTCTTCCTCTGAAGAAGAATAAACTACTATCATGACAAATCCGGGTTCTAGCAAAATCAAAGTCTAAATGGAATTCGTAAACAAGGTTGAAATAAGAACTGATGGTTTTCAAGAAATAACCTTCGGGTCATTCATACGACGAAATGTGTAGTTTCAATACTCCTACTATAAACCTGAGCCATCGAACCTGCTATTTGATTGATGCTCGAAAAAACCTCTTCATTCCTGCGACTTAAACATGCGCACCTGGGAATGGCATTTCAACTACTCCACACATATAAATTTTCTTCCCAAAATTTATACAATAAATCAAGCCTCTGCTTGTTATCAACACTGGAAGATTAATAAACTTACAAGTTTATTTTATTTTACCATTCAGTTCAACCCGTGAATTTACCATACTTATGAAAATCTTTATTTCACTTTCGAGTGTATTTACGTCATGATTTTATATAAATACAAAAATATCCTATTTGATACAAATATCATTTGCTTCCCGTTTCATGCCTCTCCGTGTTATCTGAAAAATATACTTTGCTCAATGCAAATATCAACTGTTCAACCAGAACTGAAATTTGTGGTGTTTGAAGCCATATTTTCAGTGTTGCCTTAGTAAACAAGAGTTTAGTGCTTTTCAGTCGGTCAACACGAATGTACCCAAAAGAGATGGGTTATGCCCTAATCCTGAAATAAATTACATGAGATTAATAAAACACTAGGATGACCAGTTTCGATCGTCAAGCGATCATCATCAGATCCAATACACTTAGGCTATAAAATCTATGTTTGAAATACAGGTGAAAATATTTACAATATGTACAATTATTTAGTTGCAGTATTGGTACTGCAACTGTCAGTGTATGCTAAATGCAGTATATATGTTAGGTGAAATGCTAAATGGTGATGGCTATCCGGAGATTGTACTTTAGAGAGATTATATGGTTGTAAACTATGGTTAAACTATAAAATTTTCGGCTAACTACTTATCTGATTGTCTTCCGTACTACAGCTATTCGCAGTTTCCGTGCTCACTTGAACTCGCTGTGCGGTCGACTGCGGTGGTTATCTTAACGACAGGTTTTTCCCTGCCTTCCCCCCCCCCTGTCCCTACGTGCTGTGGGGAGTGATCGCGATGTGTTTATGTGAGGTGTTGCCAACCTAGATAAGATGTATGTTATTGAATGAGGTGGATCTACAACTATTAAAGACCGTGGATTAGTCCTCGCCACGCGTGGAGCATAACCCATTCGAACTAAGCGTTGACGGTCTTATGAGGACGTCCCGGCACCTTTAATACTGCCTCTAATATGGGCCTTGGTTTATTGCAGAAGAAAAGTACATCGTACACCTGATCCAGCTAACATTTACCTATTAAAAACCCCCCTAATTTCCCCCCACCCCCTTTTTATCTAGCTTGGCTGTGTCGCTAAATTGTGTTTTGTTTCCGACAGGGTGTGTTTTTTAGTAGCGTGAAGAGGGGTGAGCTCTCCATGAACGTGTGTTCATTTAGATTGTTGGGATTGTTTCGTTTGGCTAGGTGTATCTCGATTGCTTCCTTTATGTCAAGAGCTCTGCCTTTCGATTCGTGATGGATTATTTTAAGGTCCGACTCTATGTTGGTAAAGCTATGCCCTGCGTCACACATATGTTCGCACACGGCTGAATGTGTTCCGTATCTTATCGCATTTCTATGTTCATTATAACGTGTGTCTACTCGCCTTCCACTCTGCCCGATGTAATTAGCTTGACAATCGGTGTCTTGGCACGTTATAGAATATACCCCTGACCTTGAATACGGGTCACGTTTATTTAGATTACTATTTAGGCGGTGCCTAGCGGTTGTGTTTTTCGTCGTGAAAGCTATCTTTATGCCTTGCTTTTTGAATAGGTTAGTGATTTTATATGTATTCGCATTCACATAGTTGAAACGCGCAAATTTTTTCTCATTACTGTCCGGTTTGGGAATCGTTTTATCTTTATTTTTATGTTTGGCTATAATTTGATTTATTTTGCTTGGCGAGAAGTTGTTTTCCTTTGCTATTTGCATAATAGTTCTTATTTCCTTATTATAGTTGTCTTTTGACATGGGTATGTTTAAAGCCCTGTGCACCATTGAATTGAAACCCGCTAGTTTGTGCGTACTGGGGTGATTAGACTGATTGTCGATTGCATGCGAGGTTTGTGTTGCTTTCCGGAATATGGAATATGAAAGGTCGTTGTCTTTACGTTCAATAGTTATATCGAGATAATTTATTTTCCGGTCTATTTCGGATTCCTTAGTGAATTTGATAGAATGGTGAAGGCTATTAATGGATTGGAGAATTGTTTCTTCGCTTGTTAGTTCAGTATCGTAGATGCAAATTACATCATCTACGTATCTTTTCCATATTACTATTCCCTTTGTTGAAGTCTTTTCTAAGAACGCATTTTCTAGTGCATTGATGAAGATGTCAGCGATTAACCCACTTAGTGGCGATCCCATTGCTAGGCCTTCTCTCTGTGTGTATATTTTATTGTCGAATTGAAACACGTTTTGGGTGAGAACGACCCTCAGTAATCTCACAATCTCTTCAATTTCTTTTACCGAATTGTTGGATTTTAAGTTGTTTTCGATAGTGTTGATTGCTTCAATAATCGGAATATTGGTGTACATGTTAGTTACGTCGAAGGATACTAGCCTGAAGCTAGGTTTCATTTGTAGGGTGTTCAATGCTGTTACTAGTTCTGTTGTGTTCTTTACAGAGTTGTTTTTGTCGTTGGAAAGACGGCATTTTAAGATTTTTAGTAACTCTTTGCTGATTTTGTAATTAGGGGCATTCCTACAATTGACTATTGGTCTCATTGGGCATTCCTTTTTGTGTATTTTTGGTTGTCCCCTCAATGACGGTATTTTCGGGTTCATGTTTATTAGTTTTGATTTTTCGGCTTTGGTCAGTATGTATTCTGTTTCTTTTAGCGCACTTTTTATTTGTTTTTGGAATTTGTTGGTGGGGTCTTTTGTTAATTCCTTGATTTCGTTGTTGTTTAGGAATTCGACTGTTTTTTCAATGTATTCTGTTTTGTTCAAAATTACTGTAGTGTTTCCCTTATCTGCTTTTGTGATGATTAAGTCATGTTCTTTTATTTTTTGTTTCAACGACTTTATTTCTTTGATTTGTTTGTTGTTTTGAATGTTATTGCTATCGCCCTCTCGTTTGAGGATTTTTTGGCTTCGTTGGTGGCGAGATTTTTGGTTAATTCCCTGTCTTCTGCTGGGAGCTTGTGACTGGCTATCTCAATATCTGTGATTAACTGTTTTATATTGTGGTTCGTGTGTGCGTCTGTGCAGTTGTATTTCAAACCTTTGTCTAACATATTCATTTCACCTTGAGAAAAGGTTACGTTCGTTCTGTTGTTTACTCTGCTGTGGAAATTGAATTCATTGTTATTCGTGTGTTGTTCGTTAGATTGATGGTTCTGTGTTTCTCCTAGTTTTCTTAATTTATTTTCTAGCGTTTCATGCTTCCTCGTTGCTCTGATTTTGATGGTGTCATGTAGGTGTTCGGTGAAGCTGTCCCATTGGGCTGCGTGCCAGAAATTACTTAGTTGCAATTGAATGTCGTATAATTGTTGGTTAATTTTTTGCTTTCTTATGTATGCAAATCTTAATTCGTTTTTTATCCAAAGCGCTTTGGCTTGTTTAGTTGAAATGTTTCAATTCAATGGTGCACAGGGCTTTAAACATACCCATGTCAAAAGACAACTATAATAAGGAAATAAGAACTATTATGCAAATAGCAAAGGAAAACAACTTCTCGCCAAGCAAAATAAATCAAATTATAGCCAAACATAAAAATAAAGATAAAACGATTCCCAACCCGGACAGTAATGAGAAAAAATTTGCGCGTTTCAACTATGTGAATGCGAATACATATAAAATCACTAACCTATTCAAAAAGCAAGGCATAAAGATAGCTTTCACGACGAAAAACACAACCGCTAGGCACCTCCTAAATAGTAATCTAAATAAACGTGACCCGTATTCAAGGTCAGGGGTATATTCTATAACGTGCCAAGACACCGATTGTCAAGCTAATTACATCGGGCAGAGTGGAAGGCGAGTAGACACACGTTATAATGAACATAGAAATGCGATAAGATACGGAACACATTCAGCCGTGTGCGAACATATGTGTGACGCAGGGCATAGCTTTACCAACATAGAGTCGGACCTTAAAATAATCCATCACGAATCGAAAGGCAGAGCTCTTGACATAAAGGAAGCAATCGAGATACACCTAGCCAAACGAAACAATCCCAACAATCTAAATGAACACACGTTCATGGAGAGCTCACCCCTCTTCACGCTACTAAAAAACACACCCTGTCGGAAACAAAACACAATTTAGCGACACAGCCAAGCTAGATAAAAAGGGGGTGGGGGGAAATTAGGGGGGTTTTTAATAGGTAAATGTTAGCTGGATCAGGTGTACGATGTACTTTTCTTCTGCAATAAACCAAGGCCCATATTAGAGGCAGTATTAAAGGTGCCGGGACGTCCTCATAAGACCGTCAACGCTTAGTTCGAATGGGTTATGCTCCACGCGTGGCGAGGACTAATCCACGGTCTTTAATAGTTGTAGATCCACCTCATTCAATAACATACATCTTATCTAGGTTGGCAACACCTCACATAAACACATCGCGATCACTCCCCACAGCACGTAGGGACAGGGGGGGGGGGGGAAGGCAGGGAAAAACCTGTCGTTAAGATAACCACCGCAGTCGACCGCACAGCGAGTTCAAGTGAGCACGGAAACTGCGAATAGCTGTAGTACGGAAGACAATCAGATAAGTAGTTAGCCGAAAATTTTATAGTTTAACCATAGTTTACAACCATATAATCTCTCTAAAGTACAATCTCCGGATAGCCATCACCATTTAGCATTTCACCTAACATATATACTGCATTTAGCATACACTGACAGTTGCAGTACCAATACTGCAACTAAATAATTGTACATATTGTAAATATTTTCACCTGTATTTCAAACATAGATTTTATAGCCTAAGTGTATTGGATCTGATGATGATCGCTTGACGATCGAAACTGGTCATCCTAGTGTTTTATTAATCTCATGTAATTTATTTCAGGATTAGGGCATAACCCATCTCTTTTGGGTACATTCGTGTTGACCGACTGAAAAGCACTGAACTCTTGCAGAACTGAAATGTTGGTTGAATGCGGGCTTGCGCTAACCACTCTCCTTCGGAAAATCTCCTGTTCCAAACTAGAAATGATTAAACTACTTCACAGGCTCTTTCTCAATACATATGATTATTAGAAAATATAATATCCAAGAATTACTTAGAAAAATTATAAAAATTATTATTATTATTATTATTAGTGGATTATTATTATTATTATTAATTATATTATTTTAAATATGTTTAATTATCATCTCATTATGTGAGAATCCACATGTTCGAACCTTCGAATATGGAAAAAAATATCCATTCCTCAACAAAAATAAATTATTAACTTTTACAGTTACATCGGTTGTTTTCCGTGGTTTCCCAAAAATATGAAATATTCAAATAAATGCTCGAAATGCTCGGTCATCGATCCTAAACTGTTCTGAGTGCTGAAAATACTCAGAATAACTCTAACAAGTCTTGCGTAAATCATTGCAAGCTTTGAATACGAAGAAAAAAATGTGTTGGTCATCTGCAGAAAAATAGTTTGTTCCAATTAGCTAGGCATAATATAATTCAAATGTGGCTTACATTTCTTGATGGTCTTGAAGCGTAGTAAACCTGGTCTGTACCAGATTTATCCATAAACATGCCCTATCGGACAAGCATGTATAATCCTTGTATCGGCCGCCATTATATACCCACAATCCGTCTAGTCAGACATAGTGGTAGTATCTCTTGACGTTTGAATTAACTGTTGTTCCATTTTAATATGGGCTTCTATCAAAGCCATAACAGTTTGTTTAAATAGGGTCAGATCTAAGTGATCTCTTCTTAGATATGTCAGTTGTAACATAACTCACGGTAATCTTATCAGTACAAGAAAAACACTGACAGTCTAAGCAATCAACGGCTGTTCTGAAGATCGTTCCCTGGGCATGGTTTATTATATCACCATCTACCATGCGCTAAGCAACTTGTAGTTTCCCTTGCGTAGACTAATGAACGCCACCGTTATAGACTAGTCTTCAGTGTACTGACAGATCGAAGTGGTTAACTAGTTACAAATATGAAAACTGACTTGAAATGGATTTAAATATCCAAGTATTATGTTACTACTGGACTGTGACAAAGTACTAATTTCTAGACAAAGTCTAGCATATGTCCTTGTAGAAATATAAATATTTCCACCAATGTCTGTAAAAAAATCAATCACCTCAGTGATTCTCCTCGCCAGAAACTTACTAAGTTCCAACTCGTAGCGCAGCACTTTCGTGACTATCACGACTTTGAAAAGAACTTCTGCGTAGATCCGGCAACCATGTGCCTTGGCTCAGCGTCGCAGCAACTTGCTCGCCAAGTGCTTGTGTTAGAATGAGCTGAAGTTGGTTGGGCCAGCCGGCTTTTATTCAAAACTGCCAGGGTCACGCGTCATCACGTTGTAATCTAGAAATCCTCATATCTCTGGTATCCCTGGACCGATTTAATTGATACTAATTGCATTCTCTCTTATTTGGCCGTGCCAGTAATCTGATCCCAGTCTCAAGTCTCTGCTCCATGGTTAACTATTTAATCAATAAATAGCCTCGACCTCTGCTATTACTCGCTACGTCACTTGACATCCAAGTATCGGTAAATTATTTCCAAATGCTTCGAGAAGCAATGTAGCGCGATATTCAAATATCTCAACTTTCAAAAGCGGCTACAGCCTTTCCCTTGATATCTAGGTGTCTGAATCTTGGAATACACATTCCTAGAGTTGGGCACATCCACCCCACACCTAGCAAAAAATAAAAATTGAAAAAATTTTATTTTTCCTATCTACCCATTAAATCATCTGGTTCTTGAATACTAAATCTTCAAATTCGACGCATTGTAAGTTCCCACGATGTTACCAGTTCGTGTATTGGCGACTTCATAGCTTCCATTATTGTTTACTTCCACAATACGATAGGGTCCAGTGTAAAGGCTTGCAAACTTCGAGTACACTCGATTTTGCACGTCAGAGGGTGTAGGTCTTTTCACTAAAACAAGAGTTCCTACGCGCAAGGGTCTGCGAAAACGCATTCCTCTCACTCTGCGCTCCCTTTTCTCAGCTTGGCTCCTTAACTTGTCTAAAGCTAGAGTTTCCCTCATCTGACGACTGGGTTCAATCTCAGGTGGAATAGAGATGATTCGATCCCATAATCTTGTTGGTTTAATTCCATGATGAAGCAACATGGGAATCTGTCCAGTACTCTCATGAATCGTAGAGTTGATGGATTCGGATGCTAAAGAAAGAACATCCATCCATTTCCAATGCTCATTTGGACAATAGAGGCGGCAAAATGTTGCTATTTCAGCCATCACGCGTTCCGCTGGATTGCTCTCTGGATGTCTAATAGAACAAAACAATTGTCTAATCCCAAGATTATTCATGATGGTTCGAAATTCTAAGGATGTAAATTGAGGTCCACGATCTGATAAAAGGAATTCCGGTTTGCCTGCTTCCGGAATTACGCTGTCTCTAATTCTCTTCGCACAATACTTTGAGTTTGCCTTCTGATTTGGATGTAACATAGTGTATTTGCTGAAAACATCCATGGTCACCAGAATATATCGGTTACCTCTTTTAGACTTTGGGAGAGGACCATATAAATCAGTCGCGAAGATTTCACAAGGCTTAGAAGGAATAATAGGCCTTGGTAATTCTCTCAATAATCTAGAATTATGTTTACTCCTTTGGCATAAGTCGCATTCTCGAATAGTGTTCCTGACAGTTTGTCGCATCGTCTCCCAAGAAAATTTCTCTTGAATCATGTTGACTGTCTTATCTACTCCAGCATGACCTGCGATTCGATGTGCCATCCAGATAATGGGTTTTTGCAATCGTGGAGGTATCACTACTCTCAGCTTCGTATGGTCGGGATCTGCAAACTTGTAGATTAAACCATCTAACATCATAAAATCTCTGGAAATTCTTTCAGTTTCCACAAAATCATCATCATTTGGATCCATGTCTCCCTGTATGAAACGAAAAATGTTCCTAAGACGTCGGTCTCTCCTCTGGGATAAATGCAACAACCTTAACCTTCTCAAGGTATCCTCATCCTCTTGCGTCAGGTTAACTTGAAAACCCTTAGATATAGACTCCACTGCTCTACTCAATAAATCAGCTCCCACGTTCAACTTTCCAGGAGTGTGTTCAATAACTAGGTTTAATTGCTGAATAAAAAGTGACCATCTAGTTATCCTATCACTGGCAAAGTTTGTCCTCAAGATAAACTACAATGCGTGGTGATCAGTCCTCACAATGACTGAATGTCCAACCAACATTTTCTTCCACGACTCCAACGCGAATATTACAGCAAGTGCTTCTAACTCTGTGGTGTAATAATTTCTCTCTGATGGACGAAGTTTCCTGCTAATGAACGCCAGGTAATGTCTCTTGTGATCTTCATCTTCTTGAAGAAGAATAGCTCCAATCCCTACGGTGGATGCATCAGATTCTATGATGAAATTCTTGGTAAAGTCAGGATACTCCAATTTCACACTGTTTACCAATAACCTCTTGGCATCTTGAAATGATTGTTCACAATCTTCATCCCATTTCCATTTGTTTCCTTTCTTTAACAATTCCTGCAATGGCGCAACTGTCTTGGTGAAGTTTGGACAATGCCTTGCCAAGAATTGGCATGTCCCGAGAAAACTGCGGACATTCTTCACTCTAGTAGGTCTAGGGAAATTTGCAATTGCCTGTATCTTCGTCTCATTGGGACGGTATCCTTCTCCATCCAAAATTTTATTTCCTTTCGAAAGAACTGACATTTTCGAAGGTTTACCTTGAAGTTCGCTTTTCTCAAATCTGCGAATAACATCTGAAGATGTAACAAATGTTCCTCCTTAGTCTCGGATGCAATTAAGATATCATCTATATAACGAATTGCTATCTCTTTTACGTCAGGACTCAAATTTTGTTCCAGTGCTCTGATCAAAACGGATCCAGATGGTTTGACTCCAAATGGTAGACGGCGGAATACATATGTCTGCTGGTCAAACATAAATCCTGTAAACTTCTTAGAATCTTCACTGAGCCTAATATGATGATAGGACGAAGTGAGATCAATATTAGAGAACCAGACCTTGCCTTGGAATTTCCTTAACAGTTCCCTAATGATTGGTGGTCTGTCATACTCTGGCAGTAATCTTGAATTCAAATTTCGCGCGTCTAAACATAGTCTCAGACTTCCATCTTGCTTAGACACTACTGCTAATGGATTGACATAAGATGTAGTGTACTTTTCAATCACATTGTTGCTTTCCATTTCCTTGATAAGCACTTTTACCCTTTCTCGGTGCTTTTCTGCTACTGGATACAATTTAGCATGAAAAGGTGCATCATCATTTACACGAATACGATATTCAAAATCTTTAATTTCACCAGGCTTAATATCAAAAATATCGTGATACTCTTCCAAAATTTTCCCTAGCTCTGGGGACTCCTTCTCAGTGTAGACTTCTCTTCCTTCAGCTTCATGAAAAATCAGAGACCATTGAGCATCTCCCTCGATGTCTTCCTCTTCTTTTCCCTCGAAGTTAATCTCTTCGGTGTTCTTGAATCTGATCGTCTCTGTCTTCATGTCTATCACTGCTTGGTATTTCTGAATGAAATCCGCTCCCAATATCATGTCAAAAGCCATGTCCTTCATTACAACAAACACATGTCGGAAATCATGTCCTCCAATCGTAGTACATAAGTATAATTGTGTTTTACACAGAGATATTTTATTGGGTATTATTCCTTGGATCTTAATTCCTGATACTGGAATCTCCTCTAAATTCTCTTTGAGCTTCCACAGAATATAAAGCTTCTCACTCACCAGACAAAGCATAGCCCCAGTATCGATCAAAGTATCTACAGGCATACCGAATACTTCGCATGATATGATTGGCATTCTAATTCTTGTACCCATTTCTTTTCGTTCGTCATTCTGTTGAATTAAATCATCATCCTCTGCTTGCCATTTAATAATTCTGGAAGTGAAAGTATTCAAAATTCTATCTTCTACTGTGAATTCGAAGTTTTTTTTATCACCATTCCCCCGGGATTGTTGTGTTCCCGATGGACCTGGTTCATTGGGCCTCTGCTCCAAAAACTGCAAGTTATCTTGGTGTCTTGCTTCCAAATTTTTCCTCGTCTCCTTGTTGAACTCTTCATTGGACTGACGAGTATCCACATTTCCTCTGTTATTGTAATTGTTTCTACCATAGTATCTTCTTTCCTGGTACCTTCCTTGATTATCCTGTGGTCTTCTCCATCGAGTATTGTATCGATTACCACCATCCGGTCTCGCATATGGTTTGTAACTGTATCTGTTACTGTACTGGTTCCATCCTCTCTTATTTGGATCTTCCCTCGGCGTTTTCTCTTCTCGCTCCTCTCGAATCTCTCGAGGTGTCTGAGAATAACTATCAGCCATAACAGCGTACACAGCGTTGTTATTCTTTCCTCCCTTCTGATGGAAGAATTGAGCGTTTGTATGATCCAGCTTCTGTAATACTTCATCAAATTGTTCCATATTATAGATATCAGCAGCGATCAAAGTCCTCTGGACGTCTACTGGAAATTGACGTATCAATGCAGTAATCAATTCGTTATCTGGCATCGGCGGATCTAAATGTTGGAGTTTAGACAGCTGTCCAGAAAAGTACGTAGAGTATCGAGTAGGTTGTGACGTCGAGAATCTCTTCGAATATAACTCTGCTCTGACTTGCTGTTGGGTTTCCGGGGACCAAAACTTTTTCAATAGCCCACGAGAAAACTCCTCAAAAGTGGTTAGAGTGGATCTAAATGCTCTGAACCAAAGAAGTGCAGGACCTTCCAAGAACTTCCCTATCACTCGGATCTGTCTTTCTTTAGGGATCTTAGAATCTTTCAGGTAATCCCCTGCTTCTCTCAAAAATTCCACGGGTGTCACAGAATCTCGCCCTGAAAATTTAGAAGGCTTGTCCTCTATATTCTTAAATACAGTTATGGGGTTGGATTGAAATACTGTCCTGACCTCATCCTGTCTGTCAGTCTCTCTAGCTGCTCCTAGATTTATCTGTATCTGTTCCTTTCCCCTTACATTTGGCATTTTCAACAGATGATCAGACTGTTTCTCATCCTTGATTTGAGTTTTCATAGCCTCAAGTTCCTTCTGGTTTTCTTCTGCCATTTTCTTAATTGCTTCAGTTTCTTTACAATTCTCCTTAACATCAATGGATATCTGGTTCATAACAGCCTCATGACTTTTCAATGACCCTGTCATATCTGATATGTCCTTCTGAGTTGCTTGGATATCTTTGGCAATTACTTCAATATGGGATGACAAAGATTCCCTAATCTCCTTGATTCACTCTTGGTTCTCCAGCTTGAGTGTGTCTTTAATTTCATTGACAACTGTGGTTTTAATTTCAGTTTGCAACTCATTAATCACACCTTCTCTTATTTCTCCCATGACAAGTTCTTTGAATTGTTCTGTCAACCGTTGAACAACTAGAATTCCCATCTTGTTACTCTCCTTCTTCACTCTGACTTCCAGGTTGACCATGTCTTCACCAACTTTCCTAAGACCATGTTCTATCCTATCAGCTAAGCTTTGAGATCGAAGATCGGCATCGCGAAATTTATCGTCCATTAAACTTGCGTTAGTAGCTAATGAAGTTTCGAGCTCATGTGTTTTTTCGCATAATTTATTCATTTTACTTTCAAGTGTCATTTTCAAAATTTCAGAATTCTCTTTAAATTTACTTTCCATTGAATTAAATATACTATTTAAATTTTCTTTCAAATTACCCTTTAAAGAATCAGAACTTTCTTTAAGTTTATCATTTAAATTTTCTTTAAGTTTATTTTCTAAAGAATCAGAATTTTCTTTAAGTTTTTCATCTAAACTTTCTTTCAAGTTATCTTTTAACCTGCTTTCTAAAGAATCAGAATTTTCTTTAAGTTTATCGTTTAAACTTTCTTTAAGTTTATCAGAATTTTCTTTAAGTTTCCTTTCCAAAGCCTCAGTATTTTCTTTCATAATGGCTGCTACACGCAGTCCAGCCTCCTTTGAACTCTCCTCCAAACTCCTCATCATCCTCATCATTTCTTCCATAATTTTCAATTATTATTCAAAACTTAGGGGTATACAACAGTGGCAAACACAAGCTTATAACTAGAACAAGAAATATGAATAGCTAATTGGAACACTCTAATAAAATGAGATTTGTCCTAATGTCGACGTGATGGAAAAACAAAATTCTCTACTTTTACGAATTACATTTACCATAATACCACAAGAAAAATATGCAAGTTCTCAAATATCCTCCACCTGGATTCTAATAATGTGTATGTCCAGTCATCGAACGTTTACTACTGAATTTACTTGACGCCCTAATGGTTAAGCCATTGTCAAAAATAATCAAACCCATTCTAATTATTAACCAAGTTAAATTTTTAATTTTCCCCACTAATTGGGTTTCCTACTAATTTATTCATCCAAACCAGACATCTCTCAACTCCCAAAATATTTCTATAAAATTTATCACAATTTAAATCGGCATGCGATTGACCATGTCTAAATCAGGACCCACGTTCGAAGCCATTTCTCTCTCTATCTTATTTTATGTGCCCGTTTAGACCGGAGTCCGCACGACCACATATGCATTTTACCAATAATCAGTCAGCACGAGAGTCAAAATATCCCGGAGCGCCAGATGGGTTAAAGCAAATCGCAAAAACGACATCAAATTAAAAAAAATGCTTTACTGATTTTTGGCTCAATGCAACAATAAGGATAGAAGGAGATTTAATTGGGAGTAACACAGCCTGTAAAATTATCTCAGTTTATTTTGAAGTTAAAATAGACTGCAAAGATGCTCAAAGCAGTATCATCCACGTGTGGCGATCCACACTCTTATTTACACAATATACAGAAATTTTCCAAACACATTTGACAATCTTTTTGTAAACACAAGTCCGATTAATAGTCCTGTAGACTGTGTTCCAAAATTATTAATCATTAATTCCAGTTCAAAGTTAATTGTCTATACTGGAAATATCGTAGATCACTGTTTGAATTATTTACATGATATTAACACTCGTAGAATAAATGTTCACAGAATTTTTAAACTTTCACTTAGTTTTCCAGTTTCAAAAATATATTGTCGGAAATATTATTATCATTGAATCAACACACATTAATTACACATATTAATAACATCTGAAAAGTATTTGACCTTGAGCATAGCATCGAAGAATTGTGCGAAGCACAACAACAATTAATTGTTCTTCTGACATTTAACATTCGAGAAGTGACTCGATTATGAACTTCAAGTTCCTAACAAAATATATGATTTCTGAATCATCAACTTGATCAATAAATGGTTGAACCATTCAGCTATTCAATTATCCACTTGGAATCATTATTATAAAAATATTTATATTCATGGCCATTTTTAGCAACTTTCACAACTTGCAATTCTTCGACAGAATGCGGAAATTAGAATTGTAGTTTAATAATGAATTCATTTAGTTCATGGCACTAGGATTGAAAATATCCTTCAAATTATTCGTGGTTAAAGAATTATTTTTAATTGGCAGTGGCCCATTCTATTATTTGTGTAAGAACACAATATTACAACAACAACGGCAAAGGTCTTCCTCTGAAGAAGAATAAACTACTATCATGACAAATCCGGGTTCTAGCAAAATCAAAGTCTAAATGGAATTCGTAAACAAGGTTGAAATAAGAACTGATGGTTTTCAAGAAATAACCTTCGGGTCATTCATACGACGAAATGTGTAGTTTCAATACTCCTACTATAAACCTGAGCCATCGAACCTGCTATTTGATTGATGCTCGAAAAAACCTCTTCATTCCTGCGACTTAAACATGCGCACCTGGGAATGGCATTTCAACTACTCCACACATATAAATTTTCTTCCCAAAATTTATACAATAAATCAAGCCTCTGCTTGTTATCAACACTGGAAGATTAATAAACTTACAAGTTTATTTTATTTTACCATTCAGTTCAACCCGTGAATTTACCATACTTATGAAAATCTTTATTTCACTTTCGAGTGTATTTACGTCATGATTTTATATAAATACAAAAATATCCTATTTGATACAAATATCATTTGCTTCCCGTTTCATGCCTCTCCGTGTTATCTGAAAAATATACTTTGCTCAATGCAAATATCAACTGTTCAACCAGAACTGAAATGTTGGTTGAATGCGGGCTTGCGCTAACCACTCTCCTTCGAAAAATCTCCTGTTCCAAACTAGAAATGATTAAACTACTTCACAGGCTCTTTCTCAATACATCTGATTATTAGAAAATATAATATCCAAGAATTATTTAGAAAAATTATAAAAATTATTATTATTATTATTAGTGGATTATTATTATTATTATTATTAATTATATTATTTTAAATATGTTTAATTATCATCTCATTATGTGAGAATCCACATGTTCGAACCTTCGAATATGGAAAAAAATATCCATTCCTCAACAAAAATAAATTATTAACTTTTACAGTTACATCGGTTGTTTTCCGTGGTTTCCCAAAAATATGAAATATTCAAATAAATGCTCGAAATGCTCGGTCATCGATCCTAAACTGTTCTGAGTGCTGAAAATACTCAGAATAACTCTAACAAGTCTTGCGTAAATCATTGCAAGCTTTAAATACGAAGAAAAAATGTGTTGGTCATCTGCAGAAAAATAGTTTGTTCCAATTAGCTAGGCATAATATAATTCAAATATGGCTTACATTTCTTGATGGTCTTGAAGCGTAGTAAACCTGGTCTGTACCAGATTTATCCATAAACATGCCCTATCGGACAAGCATGTATAATCCTTGTATCGGCCGCCATTATATACCCACAATCCGTCTAGTCAGACATAGTGGTAGTATCTCTTGACGTTTGAATTAACTGTTGTTCCATTTTAATATGGGCTTCTATCAAAGCCATAACAGTTTGTTTAAATAGGGTCAGATCTAAGTGATCTCTTCTTAGATATGTCAGTTGTAACATAACTCACGGTAATCTTATCAGTACAAGAAAAACACTGACAGTCTAAGCAATCAACGGCTGTTCTGAAGATCGTTCCCTGGGCATGGTTTATTATATCACCATCTACCATGCGCTAAGCAACTTGTAGTTTCCCTTGCGTAGACTAATGAACGCCACCGTTATAGACTAGTCTTCAGTGTACTGACAGATCGAAGTGGTTAACTAGTTACAAATATGAAAACTGACTTGAAATGGATTTAAATATCCAAGTATTATGTTACTACTGGACTGTGACAAAGTACTAATTTCTAGACAAAGTCTAGCATATGTCCTTGTAGAAATATAAATATTTCCACCAATGTCTGTAAAAAAATCAATCACCTCAGTGATTCTCCTCGCCAGAAACTTACTAAGTTCCAACTCGTAGCGCAGCACTTTCGTGACTATCACGACTTTGAAAAGAACTTCTGCGTAGATCCGGCAACCATGTGCCTTGGCTCAGCGTCGCAGCAACTTGCTCGCCAAGTGCTTGTGTTAGAATGAGCTGAAGTTGGTTGGGCCAGCCGGCTTTTATTCAAAACTGCCAGGGTCACGCGTCATCACGTTGTAATCTAGAAATCCTCATATCTCTGGTATCCCTGGACCGATTTACTTGATACTAATTGCATTCTCTTTTATTTGGCCGTGCCAGTAATCTGATCCCAGTCTCAAGTCTCTGCTCCATGGTTAACTATTTAATCAATAAATAGCCTCGACCTCTGCTATTACTCGCTACGTCACTTGACATCCAAGTATCGGTAAATTATTTCCAAATGCTTCGAGAAGCAATGTAGCGCGATATTCAAATATCTCAACTTTCAAAAGCGGCTACAGCCTTTCCCTTGATATCTAGGTGTCTGAATCTTGGAATACCCATTCCTAGAGTTGGGCACAGTACGATGCTATAAAAATGCCTCCGTGGAGCTTATACATTAAATACCTCAAATATATCAAAACTTCCAAAAATTGATCGTACAGATCTTTAATATTAATAAAAATGAGCTCCTCTGCTGCATGGGTAGTGCCTTCGTTTTTTCCCCTACCACAGACTTATGGCTCGGTAAAGTACCGACTACGCAATGCTGACTTTGCTCTTCTAATATACTCAATTATTAAGAACTTTTTCCACTCTCAAAATTCTATTCTCCCAGATGAATAACATTGGCAGAGAGATTTTTCAATAATTTTGCGTATTTCTGGCTGATTTCAAGTATTTCATCAAATGTCTTGGCCACACTTCCTATACAGTGTTGGCAATTTATCGCTGACTCTTGACTTCTACAAGAATCTTCTGTCCTCGTCTTGCGTCGAAGATTCCGTTGTTTCTATTTTAATACATGCGTAACCTTTTTCCGCTGAGCAAACGAGTGACCTCACATCCAGCTGTAATCGTTTCACCACAGTTACCTCATCCATCCATGCGTTATACAGTGGTAGTTTCATTTTAACCCTTCTGCAAGCGTCAAACAGTACCAAACATCCTGTATTATTCTTCCATCTCAAGTTATAACATATCATGAGTTCGATACCTGTGCCTCCCACATGGGCACACTATAAAGCATCTCGCCATCAAAATTTTAAGTAAAAATTAATTTATTCATAAAAGTGAACAAAGAAACAAGAAAAATCTAGCATTCAAAAGAATGCCCAAAACACCCTTCCAATAGGGTAATGCAATCGGAATATCAATTCAAAAATAACAAGGAATCACCTCGTGCCCAACTTGACACGTCAATAAGAAATCTATACAACATTATTTAATATTTTGTACAATCCTAAATGACATTTTTGTAACTTTGTCGCACACCCTAATATATTTTTTATTTAATTCGCAAATGTATCATATATACAACAGATCAAATTATCAAAATATTCAAAGATTTAATTATTTACACAAACTATAATTCATTTTAATGCATCACGTTTGCATTCTCATTTTATTTACCATAAGATAATATTTGATGAGTTATTTATCTCCTAAACAGATTGGTTTTATCATTGATATGACATATTATTTGACTTGGTTTGTCAATTGACTTGGCTTGTTGCAACCTAACAATTCGATTAATCTTTTTACAATCAGTTTAAATTTTTCATAAACACAGTTAAATACAACGAGCAATAAAGCTAATTTAAAGTTTCAATTGTCCACTTCATGTGAATTATTTTAGAACAATCAATAAATTAATAATATTGGCTTTTATTTTAACTTCATCAAAGATAATCTATCCATCTATAATGATTCAGAGTGATTGTTGCAGTGAGGTATAAAACATCTGTGATCAAACAGCTGATCTCAAATCCTACCACTAGGATTAATTAAATAATTATGCGACGACGTAGATTTTCATAAAAATCTGTAATACTTGGCTCTCAATTGCTCAATTCCAACAATCTACTTTCTATTTAACAGTACCATTACTGTTTACCATAATAATAATCATAGCATTACCCACTGGTATGCTGAACGATAATGTATACTTATATTTTGAAACTTCCTTTTATATACCTCAAGTGTGATTAATTCATTAGTGATCATAACAAATACAGAATCAATTGTTTAACAACTTAATATACTGCACAATAGTAGTGTTCACTCTCCCTAGTTAAATCTGCATTGAATAACTGCGTGGAATCATATTCATAATAGTATAAAAATATCCAGACTATATCAAAGTCTTGCCTTACAATATTTCATTACAAATCATGTTCTAATATTATTATTATATAGACTTTCTTAAAGTCTATTCTAGGAAATCGCGTATAAAAGATATTTGCTGCTCGTCAAAATATCTCCAATCAAATAAGAAATCGATACTAATAATGCTGTCATTAAATCTCAAATTGCAAAGTGCACGTCAAAAACACGTGGTTCAATCAAAGTGAAAATTGATCAAAATCTAAAATAGAGATCAACACTCATTCAGCTGGACTCAAACTATCCAACAATGCCTCCCACTCCATGAATCTTAGTTAACAAAATTAAGTTAAAGTCTAATTGATTCATTGGGATACACTGTGAACATATTTCGCCCCTCAGATATAAAATGAAGTCCCTACAACAATAACTGACCAAAAATATCCATAAGACCTAACTTTAGAAACACCCTGTGTTTAAACGACATGGGTAAAATGTATTAATAATAAGCTCATTCGGATGCCCAATTATATGAACGTTAACCCGCATTGAGTGTATAAGGAACCATTCTAATCAGCTGTATACATTTTATAGTCCGATCTATAATCACCAACACGTGTGAAAAACACACAAAATAGTTCCACGTTTAGTTGAAAATGTAAAAGCCTTCTCCTATAATTCATCTTCTCGACATAATATTGTTGTTGTTTGAGTCTTCAGTCTTTTGACTGGTTTGATGCAGATTTCCATGCCTCCCTGTCCTGAGCTAATCGTTTCATCTCTACATAGCTACCACACCCTACATCCGAGGCAATCTGTTTAACATATTCTAACCTTGGTCTACCCCTACAGTTCTTGTCCTCGACCCTTCCTTCCAAAACTAAGCTTGCTATTCCTGGGTGTCTTAGTATGTGTCCTACTAACCTATCTCTTCTCTTCATTAGCAGTCGCCAGAAACATCTCTCCTCTCCCACTCGTCTTAATACCTCTTCGTTTGTAACCCTATCGACCCATCTGATCTTCATCATTCTCCTGTAACACCACATTTCAAATGCTTCAATTCTCCTCTTTTCTGCTGCACCAATAGTCCAAGTTTCACTTCCATAGAGCGCCACGCTCCAGACAAAGGCTTTCAAAAATGACTTCCTAATACCTAAATCTATATTCGATGTCAACAGATTCCTTTTTTGTAGAAATGCTTTCCTTGCCTGAGCCAACCTACTTTTTATATCTCTTTGCTTCGTCCATCATTGGTTATTTTGCTTCCTAAGTAACAGAAGTCTCCTACTTCCTACAGCTTTTCACCTGCCAATTTGATGTCCATAGAGGTTTCTGATTTATTTCGGCTGCATTCTAGTATTTTTGTTTTACAATTATTAATTTTGATCATGTATTCTTTCCGTAAGACGGAGTCCATACCATTCAAAAACTCATTCAAATCCTCCGGCTTGTCGGCCAAGATGACGATGTCATCAGCTAATCTCAGAGTTGAAATTATTTCTCCTTGAATCTTCACTCCCACTTTAATTTTTTCTCTAATTTCCTTCATTGCTTGTTCAATGTAAAGATTGAAAAGTATGGGTGATAAGTTGCAGCCTTGCCTAACACCGTTCTGAATATCAGCTTCTCTCTCATGTCCTTCAGCTCGAATGACTGCTGTCTGGTTTCTGTATAGATTGTAGATCACCCTCCTATCCCTGTAGGCCTACTTTATTCCAATAGATTTCAAAATGTCAAACAATTTAGTCCAATCAACGTTATCAAAAGCCTTTTCTAAGTCTACAAATGCCATGAACATTCTCTTATCCTTCCTTATTCTACCTTCCAAAATCAGCCTAAGACTTAGTACAGCTTCCCTTGTTCCTACATTTCTCCTGAAACCAAACTGGTCTTAACCCAACTCCCTTTCCATCTGGCTTTCAATCCTCTTGTAAATTATTCTAGACAGGATCTTTGAAGCATGAGTAATCAAGCTGATTGTACGGTAATCTTCACATCAATCAGCTCCCACTTTCTTGGTATAGGGATGATTACATTCTTCTTGAAATCAGGGGGTACCTGACCTGTCTCATAAATCCTACACACCAAGTGAAATAACCTGACCAGACCTTCATCTCCTATAAAGCGCAGCAACTCAATCGGTATATCATCTATGCCTGGTGCTTTGTTCCTGCTTAAGTCTTCCAAAGCTCTATCAAATTCTGATCTCAATATTAAATCTCCTTTCGCATCCTCGTCAATTTCCTCCTCCCTTTCCATTACATGATTCTCAATCTCCTTTCCCTTATACAAACTCTCTATGTAAGCTTTCCATCTCTCTACCTTTTCTTCCCTATCTCTTAGAGGCTTTCCATTTTTGTCCTTAATATTACAGCATTTAGTCTTCTTTTCCCCAAATGTATTCCTAATCCTTCGATAAGCTGTGTCTACGATTCCTAATTTCAGACAATTTTCTATACCTGCACATTTCTCTTTCAACCATTCTTCTTTGGCTTCCTTGCACTTCTTGTTGACCTCATTTCTCAGACGTCTGTATTCTGCTTTCCCCTTTTCATCTCTTACATTCTTGTGTTTCCGCCTTTTATCCATCAATTCTAGTATATCCTGAGTGATACACGGTTTTCTACCTATTATTTCTTTCCTACCATTTTTTTCTTCTGCGGATTTTGTTATTTCATTCTTCAAAAGTGCCCATTCGTCTGCAATTGAATTTTGTTTAGGGTTTTTCATTAGTCCTTCCTTTATACTCTTTTTGAATCTTTCGTTTGCATCCTTTACATTCAGTCTGTCAATTGCCCACCTTTTTGGCTTTTGACTTTTCTTCAGTTTCTTCAACTTTAATCTGCATTTCATTACAACCAAATTGTGGTCAGACTTTATGTCAGCACCAGGATATGTTTTACAATCCAAAATCTGGTTTCGAAACCTCTGCTTGACCATAATGAAATCGATTTGGTAACGCCCTGTATCTCCTGGTCTCATCAATGTGTATATTCTTCTATTATGGTTATTGAATAAGGTGTTAGCTATGACCAACTCATGGTCGGTGCAGAATTCCATCAGCCTGCTTCCTCGATCATTCCTTTCACCTAATCCGAAATCTCCTAATATCTTCCCTTCTCTCCCTTTTACTACCACCGCGTTCCAATCTTTCATTACTATAACATTTGCATCACCCTTGATATACCTCAGAATTTCGTCTATTTCTTCGTAAATCTTTTCAACATCCTTATCATCAGCTTGACTGGTAGGCATATAGACTTGTACCACTGTGGTGCAGGTAGGTTTAGTATTGATTTTTGCTACAATAACCCGTTCACTATATTGCTCATAATATTCCACCCGCTGTCCAAGTTTCCTACTCAATATGAGACCAACCCCTGCTTGGCCATTGTTTGATTAAGTGCTAATGACCCTATAGTCTCCTGACCAAAAGTCCTGTTCTTCCTGCCAGCGCATTTCACTAATCCCAACCAAATCCAACCTTAACCTATCCGTTTCCCTTTCCAAGTTTTCTAACCTTCCACTTCCTAGCAGACTTCTAACATTCCACGCTCCGATCCGTAGAATGTCAGATTTCCTCTTTGTCACTTCTGTGATGTTAACCCCCTCTCGAGTAGTACCCACCCGGAGATCCGAACGGGGGACTAGTTTACCTCCGGATTGAAATTTTACAAGGGAGGAGGCCATCATCACATGTAATTATGCATAGAGAGGTGCATATCCTCGGGAATAGCATTACGGCTGTAGTTTCCCGTTGCTTTCAGCCGTGCAGCATATCAAACTACTAAATTAATCCAAAATATGTGCCACAAAATTCAACAAACGGATGCATTTATTTAATATAAACCAAAATCAGGGTGAGCAGAAAGTCAGGAACGACAAGATGTCGAACCTAGGCCCCTGTCCATCCATACTACAGATCAAGACAATTTATGGCAATCATGGTTACTCTACAATACCGCTAAGCCACTACTAATAAACTGAATTTCTTCTACCTTCAGCCACGTTCCGATGCGATGTCAAAAGGAATATAGTAATATGCCATGGCAACCATCTCCCGTCTCCTCCAAGGCATAATCTCCGTTCTCCAACGACGCCTGACCTCCAACCAGGAACTCGATCTACAGCATCCCCCTCGTCCCCGATTGTTCGTACGCCAATCTTGAGCGATGGCATTTCGACGAACGATCAGGAACACGCGTCTTTCGGTTGAAGTATAACAGTTCACAGCAGCGAGAAAGCATTAGCTTGCAACCATGTGTGAAACTCATCTCAGCTAGAGGTGCGTAAAACATTCTTGATACTGACAAACTGTCTGGAACAAGGAAGTCGTGTTCTCAGACCACATGTTACGTTGTGGCAGCATTATGAGATCTCTCCGCCACTGCGAATGTAGGCTTGCGTCAGGGATTTAGCCAATCATGACTATATACAGATTAATGTCATTACAATTTCCCCCTGACATCTGGTCTTTCACCATAATGCACGGGAAATATACTGTTTCTACCAACGAAACTGTGCGATAATCACAGCCTATATAAAGTTACACTCCACAGGTGTCTCAAAAATTATTCCCGCATGGACTAACTGTTCACAATGGCTGCTTTCTACACACCCTTAACTGCGGCTGGAAGTTTCATTCCGCGTATTGAGAAAATGTGAAATGTTTCTGCTCGTTTATATATCGGAGCCTTGCAGACAATATGAAAATTCTCATACTTCATATTTATGTACTCAGAATGCCCAGTCTATTCGCGGTTTCACCGTTCGTAATCTTCACGGTCCGTTTTACAAAATCTCCCGGAACACGATTTTACTGGAAAACACGCCCGTATTCCAGATTTAATTCCGCCTCGAACTCACATTATAATCTGACAACTCCACACTTGTTGCAATGCGCATCAGAGCTCTTACCCCCTGCCTGGGGTATCTTAGTTCGACATTGCTCTCCTCTAGAATGCAATATACTCATTTCTCAATATTACACGCTTCTTTATAGTTCAATAAATACATGTATACACATTATAATATTCTCTCATGTTATTTAGACTCAATCATACTGCGTAAAATACTCTCATCATCATCATCATTTCCCCTTATCCAGCTCCTGCCGGGTCGTGTATTTATGGCACTTCTCCACTTTCCTCCTTTCATCCACAATTCTTCTTCCACGATCTTGTCCCAGTCCAGTTTTATTTTTCTTACGCTGTTCTTCACTGAATCGGTCCACCTTGTTCTAGGTGTTCCCCTTTGCTCTCTTATCCTTGCACTTTGCCTCCAACATCTGTCTTGGTATTCTATTTTCCTCCATCCTCTTTACATGTCCAAACCACCTTAGTTTATTCTTCTCAATTTTCTCATTTAGTTTTCCCATACCAACTTCCTTCCTAACATCTTCATTCCTCACTCTGTCTTTCCTTGCCTTTCCTATCATACTTCTTAGGAATTTCATTTCACTGGCTTGGATTCTACTCTCTTGCCTGCTTGTCAGGGTCCAAGTCTCAGCTGCTTAAGTTAATATGGGTACATAGTACACTTTATATATTACCTCTTTGCTTTTCCTTGGTACTCCCTTATCCCATACAAGTTTTCTTACACATTGATAGAATGCATTGCTCTGCTGTACCCTCCTGCCAATCTCCATGTCCAACCTACCAGTTTGCATCAATTCACTTCCTAGGTATTTGAACGTGTCCACAATTTCCAAACTCTGAATTCCAATTTTCACAGTGCTCTTTCCTTGTCTTTCCCCTCTTGTCATCACCATGGTCTTGCTTTTCTCTCTACTGATTTTCAGGCCATACTTTTGAATATTTTCGTTCAGTGCATCTAGTTGTTTTTGCACTTCTTCGGTGTTCCTTCCCCAGACCACAATATCGTCTGCAAATAACAGTAGCTTCATTTCTTTATGTCCACATGCTTCCTTTGATTCCTTTTAAAATTTCATCCTTTACCATTATGAACAAAAGAGGTGACAGCACACTCCCCTGTCTTAGTCCAGTCTTGTCTTTCCAACTGAGGTCAGTACCCTGCTAACACAGTTGTTGCAAATTGCTTGCACCATTTCCAACATTTCTTTTCCCAGTCCCCTCTTAACCATGGTTCCCCATACATTCTCTCTGGGGACACTATCAAATACCTTTTCTAGATCTATGAAAGTCATGACCAAATCCTCTCCATATTCCCGGTTCTTTTCCATCACCTGCCTTAAGCTAATGATTGGGTCCACTGTGGATCTTCCACTCCTGAAGCCATACTGTTCCTCTTGCAACCCTCCTTCCACATTTCTTCTCATTCTTCTTTCTAATACCCTTTCCAGTATTTTTACTATCTGTGATATGAGGGTAATCCCTCTAGAGTTATCACACACTTTCTTGTCCCCTTTCTTAAACACTGGTATTATTAGCCCTTTCTCCCAGTCTTCTGGTACACATTTCCGTTTCAACACACACTTTAACAGTCGATACAACCATTGCATACCAACAGGTCCAGCAGCCTTTATCATTTCTACACTGATTTCATCCACCCCTGTTGCTTTTCCCATCTTCATTTTCTGTACTGCTAATTCCGACTCCAGCATTGTTATATCATCTTCTGTTATAGAGTCGTCTGGCTGTGCCACTTCCATCTCACCTGTAAAATTGTTCACATTCAATAGCTTATCGAAATACTCATTCGTCTCTTTATCTCTTCTGGGTGTGTTAACAACTCTCCATCTTCCTTTTTCACTAGCTTTGTAGTAACTCTTTCTTTCCTCCTACTTCGTAGAAATCCATACAGCATCCTTTTACTGCCACTTACATCTGTTTCCATTCTTCGTGTAAATTCCTCCCAACTTTTCTTATTTTCTTCTCCCACCACTTTCTTTCACCTCCGTTTGCTGTCGTGATACTTCCTTTTGCTTTCTTCTGTTTGATCTCGGTTCCATTCCTTCCATGCAGACTTCTTTTCTTTCACTGCTTTCCTCACTTCCTCATTCCACCACGGTATCTCCTTCTCTTTCACTCTTGTTGACGTCCTACCACAAGCACTCTCTGCTGCACCAGCAAATGCCTTTTTAACCCTACAAGTGCCAAAGGTCGATTTTTTCGGCGCTGAGTACCTGTCTGTAGTGTCAGGGTCGAAAAAATCGACCTTCATAAAAGTCGCGATAAAGGTACCTGAGGTGACATCTATCGACATAAAACATGTACTAAGTTGTAAAGCATAGTTTGAAGTTTATTTTTCCTATCGTAAGGAGTTCCGTATCTGCGTAAATATTCCATTATATGTATCCTCTTTGCTTTGAAATTTCAATGTTTACATGTGGTCAGGATGGCGACTCGAGATGTCAACATTGCCGGCAATAATGACCTTATTGCGGAATTAATAGACGATGGAAGTGATTTTAGTGATGTGGAACACGGCGAACATAATAATTACGATACGAGTAGTGACAGTGATAGTGAGAGTGGGCCAGAACAGACTCAAATGCCGGAAAATAGTGATCGCGAAAGTGATTCCGGGGAAGATGTACCTCTTCAAGAGAGACTTGATGCTGCTAATGCAGGTAGGACTACGGCTAATCAAACAACTTGAATACAAATTATCCCTCCTGAAACTGAGGAAGACTGGTTAAGATTTAGGCCGAGATCTATGGGATTTCAACATAATCTTGAGAGAAATTCGAAGGCTTTTTGTTACTTCCTTCTTTATTTTCTTCTCCAATTGTGGAACGTGATTTTGGCCGAAACTAATTTATTTTCTGTAGTGACCCAAGTTATGCACATATTGCAACGAAACGTTTACTGGTGACTAAGAACATATCAAGGAACAATTTGTGTATATTGGATTTTTCAACTCAGATAAGTGTTTTCCTGACAATTTTGGCTTGAAATTCGAATTAATATTTTTTGTTTTTGTTTTTACGTTATTAAAGTGATTGTTAGATCTTACATGTCATTAATACATCAATTTCCTACATCTAATTAAACTACAGAATCTGATCTAAATATTGATATAAGAAACATAATTTTCTGATAAAATTTGAGGTAACTGTTAGCATTTAATAAGCAGACTACAAATCGGAGGATTATGTGCTGGCACTACAGGAAATATAGCTGGCACTTGTAGGGTTAAAGTGAGACCATTCGTCTTCTACGTTTTCCACTTCAGCAACTGGGATTTGTTGCTTCAATCTCTCTTGAAAATCTTCCTGTACAGTTTTGTCTTTCTATTTCCATACTTTTATTTTACTTTCTCTGATCTCATTTAGGTTTTCCAATTTTTTTCATCTAAATTTTGCCACCACAGCTCTAGGGTCCCCATCAAATGCTCCTCCTGGTAAAGCTGTCACATCTATCAGCTTTCTGCGATTTGTCCTTTCCACCAGAAAGTAGTCAAATACTGATTTTTTTCTTCTATCACCCCACCCATATCTCGTAATTTTCCTGCTGTTTTTCTACCGAAACCATGAATTACCCACTATCAGTCCATTCCTTTCAAAAAAGTTTACAAGTTCCTCTCCTACCCGGTTCTTTTTCCCATATCCGTATGGTCCAATGACTTCTTCCTTTCCTTGTCTCTCGTTTCCGACTTGTGCATTCATATCTCCCATGATCACCACTTCTACATCTGAAATTACTCCTTCTACATCTCCAGGAATACTTCAACATCTTCTTCTCTGTTTCCAGTCTGTGGTGCATACACATGTATGAAGTCCATCATGTCATTCTTCATCTTCATTCTAATTTTCATTATTCTGTCACTCACACACTCTACCACTTCAACATACTACTCCTGTTGTTTCGAGTTTATCAGTCCCACGCCATTTTTGCCTCTTGGGCACCACTCCTCTACTCTATTTTGCCTTAATATTAAATTCATTTCCTGAATGCAGGTGTCGATGTTTTCTGAAGTCACGAATATTGCAGTCCACTTGTGTCGTGACTCAAATCTTTTCTGTCGCTGTGTGCTTGGGACGATCTCGCGCAGTCTCGGTTACATTCGGATTTTTATAACTACTTCATAAACGTAGCGGTAGCCACCATATGTTCCTACACGGAATACCGTTCGAAACTCATCAACTAGTGGCGCGCGAGCTATGAAATAAGGGTACAGTACCATGTCAGGGTGTCTCTCATATTTGTTTCCTTGGCACAAATTACACTGGTTAATTAGATTCCTGATTTGCTCCTTTAAATGTGGCCAATAGTACTTGGTTCGAAGGTGCTGAAATGTTTCAATGATACCATTGTGGTTTATTGAATGCTATTGTAATATAAGTTGTTTCTGGGTGTTTGAACATTCAATATCTTCTAGAAATTTAGATGCTCTAATGATTATTAGTTCTGAAGTAAATAACGTCTGGCATACTCTAATGAAAAGAATCTCTAGTGTTACATCATTGAAATAGGTGGCATATCTGTTTGAAGTATGTATGACTTTAAGAAGGTGTTTTCTTAAATCTTCAGCAAGATTTTCTCGTGTTACTATCATAACTTGCCGAGTGAATTTCTTGAATAAATTCTGTTCCAACATTTTTTGGAAATTCCCCATACTTTTCTGTTATCTGATTTCGATTCTGGTTTAGATTTCTGTCTGATGTTTTCAGGGGGAAAATCGGGTCTTCCTGATTGGAATGCACAGTTTCATTATCCATTTCCTGTTGATATGTGTTATCTCCAGGAATGGCTACATTGGAAATTGCTTCATTTACATTAATTTTAATCCGTGAAAGGGCGTCAGTTACATAATTAGTTTTTCCTTTGACATATATTATGTCAAAATCAAACTCACCCAATTTGATCTTCCAGCGATAGAGTCTCGAACTGCGATCCTTCAGAGTGAAAAGCCATTGTAGTGGACGATGGTCACATTCTAGCGTGAATTGTCGTCCCTATAAGTAAGGCTTAAAATGCTTATTACTTTCTACTATGGCAAGTAATCCTCCTTCTATAGTAGAGTAATTTCTGTATGCGGGATTTAAAGTTTTAGAGTAGTAGGCAACAGGATGTCCTTTCTGACTGAGGAAACTCCCTAATTCAAAGTCTGAGCTATCCGTGGTTAACGCGAATGGTTCCTCAAAATCTCGGTAAGCTAATACTGGTGCATTTATTAGCAAGCTTTTGAGAGTTTCAAATGCAGATTTGTACTCTTTTTTTTCTACACTTATTTTTGATCCCTTTTCTAAGCATCGGGTCATGGAATATGCTATTTTAGCAAAGTCTTTCAGAAACTTTCTATAATAACCTGCTAAGCCAAGAAATTGTTTAATTTCTTTTGCGGTCTTGTTCTGTACTACATTGATTTTCTCAGGATTCGGTTTTACTCCGTTCTTTGAGACAACGTGGCCTAGAAAGGTTTATGAAGAAATTCAGTCTTATCGAGCTGAATCTTCAGGTTAACATCTCGTAATTCCTGCATTACATGGGTTAAGTGTTGTCTGTGTTCCCCTAGGGATTTGCTGTACACGATAATATTATCGATATGCACAAAACAGAACTTGTAAAGAAAAGGGCGTAAGCCATTGTCCATTACGCGCTGAAAAGTGGCAGGTGCATTTTTATTGACTTTAATGCGGGAGAATATCGGTAATTCCTTTGATAAACCGGATCCTCGTCAGTGGTACGAATAAAAATGCTTCACTGCATTAGTGAATGATAAATCGCATCCTGGATATTAAAATACATCTGAAAATTCAGAACATAATTCAGATATGATTCTACTCTCTAGGTCATTCATGTGTTGTGTGCGGATATATTCATGAATATCACCATCTTAAATTGAATTTATTTCCTACGGGTGTATTTCAATGATCTCTGAAGCTTGTTCCAATTGAACCTTACTGAATTCTGGTTTTAATGCTGTTTCAACAGGATGCATAACCTGGAAGTCTTTTACATGCAAAATCGCATGTGCAAAATACACACCTTCATGTTCAAAGTTCGGAATGTACTCGTCTCCTTGTTCGATATCGAGAGGGATGGCAACATTATGCATATCTAATGAGGGTGTGAAATTTATCTGTTTGTTGCTTGAATGGAAATAAAATGGTATGTCCTTGTTATTCAGGGTATCTAGGATAGATTTATAATCTATTTTGGCACCTAGTTTCACAAAATCAGCTGTGCCAATTAACGCGTCAAAATAATCGTGCCATTGCATGACTCGAAATTCGATCGGTTCGTTAATTTCAAATTCAGAAAATGTAGGGAACTGTATGATGTTCTCATCTATAGTCTCCGAATAAACAGACTGTATGCAGAATTGTTCCTTGAATAAATATTCTGTAAAATATTCATACGCTACATTTGGGTTCATAATGGAGTTGCAAGCACCACTATCAATTATAATTTTAAATCCAAATAGTGGAAAGAATGGCAGCTTGGGAGTGTTTCTAATAATATTCAGATTTTCGGCTGAGATGGCTGGGTAAGACGAAAATCCTGTTCCTGCTCGTAATGTGCATAAATATGCTCAAAAGGAACTTCAACTGATGGTTGGTCAGTACCATAAAATAGTTGCTCTAAATCATATTCAGGCTCGTGTTCGAATCCGTGTTAAAATTCTTGTGTTTCCTGAGGATATTCTGATTGTACTTCAGGAGGGTGATTGTTCGTTCCATTAATGTCTTTTTCATGTGCATTAACATGTCTTCGAGTGGTGGATACACTTGACATAGGTTTTGGGTATCTCTGATTGTTTGTGGTAAATCTTCTACCGATATTATTTGGTGTAGGATAAGGTCAGCTTGCGGGCTTGAAAGTTTAGCTTTGCAGACTGGCATTGGTTGGATTAAAACTCTGGAACTGTCTGAAGTTTGGATGTGGTTTAGGATTTTTAAACTGTGGGTTTGGTGGAGTTGTGAACTGTCGCATCTGGGGACAATAATTGTTATTTTGTCTCGGATACGTAAATGGGTTGTGAGCAACCTGATTTAGTGGTTGGTTTTTTTCACTATTCCTAAGTGGTGTTTGTGCGAATGCTTTTTGACTGAATGTTTTATTGGGAGGATATTTTGATTTTCCTCTCAAATTATCCATATAATTCTCGCGTGCTCGATCATTATCATAAATTCTACATTGTCTCAGTGCACTGCTTAGGTCTGCTATTTGTGCATAGCGCAGAAAATCACGGTACGGCTCTAGGATACCGGCTTTAAATGTATTGAGACAGAACTCATCTAATTCTCTTAACTTCAACTCCAGAATCTGTTCTCGGTAGTTGAGTTGACATAAACGTTTACACTGGAGAACGAGCGCGTCTAACCTATTATGGTAATCTGTATAGCTCTCGTTTCGTTTCTGGAAACAGTTGGAAATCTCCTATACTAATAGTCTCTCAGCTTTAACATCACCAAAATTTCTAATTAGCTTCTCTTACAATTTTTCATAGATGCTGTTCGCATCCAAATCTAATATGCTACTGGCTTCGCCTTTAGCTTTTATTTAACAACGTTAAACAAAAATTCATTGATTATATTTAAATTTGCAGTGGCGGCTGCTCTTCTATGAGTATTGAGAAAACTGTCACATCTTGCAATAAAGTAGTTTTAACTGCAGGATGAAGTCCCATTAAAATCGGGCAATAGTTGAATTTGGGCGTACTAAAATTTTGATAATAAGCTTTGCTCAGCCATATTTATGTATAATATAAACAATTGAGAATTAATTTAACTGAAAATTATTTAATAAAATAGTTAAAAAATATGTAAAAGTAACTTATTATTATTATTTAAATGCTCGTGAAATAGTTTTGGTTTTCACAATAAAGAAAAATAAGTTATTATCATTAATAAAAATAAAAAATGGTTTATTTTTAATATTAATTCAAAAGGTGGATAAAAAGTGTAAGGTCCGCTAAATCAGAACGAACTTTGATTATTCCTTTTGAATGGCACAAATGTTTATTATTATGTATTTTATTTTTTATTTTAATTAACTTATTTAATTCAAACGAAATGACAAAATAAATTTCGCTAATCAAAATCTACCGTAATTTGTTCTCGTTTGAAGGGCAAGAATTTATTATCTAGATTTTTATTTTACAAATATTAATTCAAATGAAAATAGGAAAAACGACGTATCTTTCAATCAAGTTAAATCACTTTTTCATTTGAAAGGAAAAACAAATTAATTATTAATTTACGCAAAAGCACTGTTCTTTGAATGGCAAAATTATTATTATTATTTTTGTTGCTCAACACAAAAAATACATACGAACCATGTGTTCACTGACATATGCAGGCATCACAAATCAGGTATTTTTGTAGGTACTTACAGGCAATAGATAATTGACAGTTCGGATCGCTTTTCTTCCGTACATCTGGTCTATTGGTTCCCCTGTTTTCGTTTGTTTGAAAGGCATTACTTGGGACGCTGGTCTCTTGGAACGTTGTTAGAACGCACGCAGAGCAATGGTAGCAGGCGGTAGTAGAAAGGCCCCTCATTTGGAGTTGTCAGCTTACCTCTTTCCTTCTAAGTCTTCGGGTGTCGTCTGAGCGGTTGAAGGGCCACTACATTGGAGTTGTCAGCTCACTCGAACGGCGATGGCGGTCGGCCGTTGTCAAAAGGCGCTTGTTTCAGAGTTGTCAGCTAACTTCCTTCAGCTAGCGAAGTCGTTTGTTGTCAAAAAGCGCTTGTTTCAGCGTTTTCGGCTAACTTCCTTCTAGCTGGCTGATTCTTTGAAATATGTTGACTACAGAATTGTGCGGGACTATACAGCTTATGAGACAAGTAACGAAAGGCGCTTTTTCAGCGTTGTCTGAATACCTGATCCAAACAGCATCTGGATCTCTGGCCGGTCGTCTAGGCGAAAAATGATCAACTTGTCAAATTTATATTTTTATCCAAGATTGTCAGTGAGAATCTACTTGATTCGGTCCTCACGGATTCTCATCGCGTCTGAGTTATTAAATATTCAAAGAACTGAAGACGTTGAAAAGTGATGTTTATTGGTTAACCAATACCAAGTGAAAAAAAATCCACAGCATGCTTCCAGTCTCCTACCGGGTCAGGAATGGAATGAATGAAGCCCCCATCTAGCGGCGAGGATATGAACTGTGCCGGCTGCCGAGGCCTGACGCACTCCTCTGGGGCAATGATTCAATGAATGACAGATGAAATGAAATGATAGTGGAGAGTGTTGCTGGAATGAAATTTTGACAGGGAAAACCAGAGTACCCGGAGAAAAACCTGTCTGCCTCCGTTTTGTCCAGCACAGATCTCACATGGAGTGACCGGGATTTGAACCACGGACCCAGTGGTGAGAGGCCGGCGTGCTGCCGCCTAAGCCACAGAGGCTTGGTTAACCAATACCAAGTACATTACAATATTTACATTTATGAGAAGTCTAGCTTGCTTGCCATCTGGCAATGCGTACACAATATCTACTTAGCTAGTATGCTTATTGAAGAGTCTGCCTTGTCAAATGACAGCTCGTACAGAATGACCACTTGATCTGAATGTATAATTTGGTGAAGAGAGCTCTAGCAGCTCTTACCTGATATTTTATATTAGGTTAGTTTGGAGGGGAGACGACACGAACTCCTTTGGTTTTCCAAATGGAGTACACCTGTAGGAAAATACATATATTAGTTAGTAACCAGTAAGGAATAAGACTGTGGTTGGAGGGAGTAGCAACCAATGACAACATGCTTGTTGGGGCGATGTCAGGGGCGTAACTAAATAGCGGCACCTTGGCTTCTAAAAAATCTTGTGGCCGAGGAGCAGGACTTACCTTTCTTAAAAAGTTAGTCATTGTCTTGGCGAAGTTCAGATTATTTGAGAATGGTTGTCAGAGCCGTGTTAAGAAAGTAGCAATATATGTTTTGCTTGAATCGAGTTACAAGACTTTACTTTCAAATGGATAAGACAGACTCTGGGGCTTGGCTTCTACCTGGCCAGGCGAGGTGATGCCAGCTAATTGCTTGAGGAAATGTGTTCTGTATATTGGAAATCTTAGCAAAATACAATTCCTCGCGTTTTCAGCAAATGATAATAATAATAACAAAATGATATTTAAAACCCAAAATTATTGGAAGGTGCAGACTGTTCATGAATACTAAGTGGGTCATTAGACAGGGTACATGACTCCAGTATCTACCACAATTCCTGGACTTCTATCGTCAGATGATGAACAATTGCAGGACGTGGAAATTAATACTGATGACGGTGAATATAAAGCCAGTACTATTACACCTCGGCAGTTCTCTCACGAACAACTCAGTGACTTGATAGGAGACCTTAGTCTATCTAAGCAAGATTCAGAACTCTTAGCATCCAGGCTCAAAGAAATGAACTGCCTGAAGCCACAAACTAATATTACAGCTTAGCAGACTAGAGAAGAGGGGCTTCTTCCGTACTTCAATGAAGATAATGAAATTGTGTACTGCAATGATATCCCGGGACTACTACATTAAATACCGGAGTATCGACCAGAAGACTGGCGACTTTTTATCGATAAATTCGTGAAAAGCTAGAAATGTGTGCTGTTACACAATGGGTATCGCTTTGCATATATTATACGAGTACTTGCTCACTCCGCAATACGTTATGAAGAATATAACAACAGGAATATGATTCTGTAGAAAAGTCGCTGTCATCAGCACCGGTGGCGTATTGGTGTTGATTTGAAGCTGGTCACCATCTTGCTTGGGCAGCAAAGAGGCTACACAATCCACCAATGCTTCATCTTCATTTGGGATGGTAGGGCTAAGCAACATGATTGGGAAAGGGTGACATGGCCATCAAGAAAATATGTGACAGTTGGATCAGCGAATATCATACATGAGCCATTGGTTGATAGGGACAAAATCATTCTCCAACTACTGCATATAAAGCTAGGCCACATAAGGCAATTTGTTAAGGCCTTGTACAAAAATGCAAATTGCTTCAAGTACATTTGCAGATCTTTCCCTGGACTCGTTTGTGAAGGACATAAAGCAGGAAACTTCCATTGTTCATATGTTCTCTTTATAATGATTTGGTTTGGTCTTCTGACTGTTTGTGACTAGATTGTACATTTCATAATTATGTTCCTATTTTTAAAATATTTTCCGGTAGGACTTTCAATATCTCAAAAACTAGAACCAATTTTGCAAAACCGTTATCATATTAGGAATCAGCAACAAAAAATCAACCTAAAATCACACCGATCTGACTGGCACCCAAATGGTTTTTGACCTGTGAATAATTATAAACTTACTGCCATTAATCTCGCCAAAGCGCGCTCAACTGCGTATCGAGGAGTGTGATAAACAATCTACTGAGAGTGGCACAAGGTTAATTAGGAAATCCTATGAAGAGGGATAATATAATATTTTACATACAGCATTGGGAATTTAGTATATAAAATATAATACGAATATTACGATTGATGCTCTTACAATAGAGTATGTGACATATAAATATTTTGAAACAATAAATAAGACATAAGGTAATATCTCCTTCACTGCCATGTTTGTTGGGCCACTACTTCAACATTTTTTATCTTATGAATACACAGAAGCTGCTTCTATAACCTACTCAATTCTAGATTACAACACAATAAAGTCAGACACAAAGCAGAGACTCAAGTGAAAGCTTCTGATGTTGTAAGGAAAAGCTATCTTTTTGCTCTTATTGGATTTTCTGCTTCACTGCGTGCATTCGGTAAAGCATTGGGTTGAGCTTGTACTCGTCGTTCGTCCGTATTGATTATTGTATGGATATCGGGAAGGAATGAAGTAAAACCCGACAAGAGGAAGAAATGTCCCCAACCTATCCTCCCCAAAGAGAAATGGACCACTATTTTGAGCAAGAGTTGTCGATGGAGTAACAGTTCTAAAAATGGCTGTGTTAGCTTATTTTGTTTACCTACTCTTACTCATTAGAACCTTAAGAATATCAAAAATTGAAGCTTACAATATATTATGACCTGAATTTTCATCTCAGAAGTTACTATATGCGTTATCATCTGTGGTTAAGCGTCGATTGAAGAAACATCTGAGTTTACAATTTAGTGTTAGCCATCATATTGAAAGCTTTTGTTTAAAGGAAATCCTATTCCACGCTTTCCAACTAAAATGACATACCCAATTTTAAATTAATTGTAAGAATTATTCCTTCAAAACTACTCTGGCTTAATAAATGAGCAATATGTATTGCAAAGTGTTCCTCCAAAGATACTGTTTCCCATTTCATTTTCCGTGGAATTAATTGTTTGCACTGAAACCTCACATTAAATTTTATTTCTCAGGTTGGATGAAAATACTCAAAATATCACACTAAACAATGAGCAGCGCTAACCATCACTTGCCTTGCTCAGTGCAGGAATAATCTTTGAGAGGGAGAGAGTCCAACTTCCTACAGAAATTCCTTACAAGACTGACTGATGAATAAAAAGCAGACTCTAAATAATGAAACATGCTATTTCAACTGTTTTGACGTTGTTTCCCCAGTCACGCGGGCAAGGATGCTTGCTTTGGAATGATTTTGAATCCATGCTAGCTGAATTGGCTCAGAGCTATGCTATTGCTTACGGGCCATTCAACGTATTGTTTCTCATCATGTGCTGTCGCACTTTGCTATTGCAAATTGTTACGAGAATAGATTTCTTGTTGTCTCGCGTCACATTTTAACAAAATTGCTCCAGTTTATCAAATTCTGATTATTCCCTTCGTAGCCCGTGTGTGAGTGCTACTTACTCTATACGGCCTTTTGAAAAGTCATGTTTCCATATGCGCTTGGGACGGCCGAGCATGTGGTGCCTTATTTTTGAATTCCTTATATGAACCCCCTCAAACATGCATCTTTCTTGGTCTATAAACCAACACCACACATATCCTTACATCTCAACGGAAAAAGTGTAACAATAATATTCGTGGTTCATAGCGCAGCGTGTTTCATGGAATTCACGAATTTCGTGTCCTGCGTAATCTGTGATTTTATGTATAAGTGACATTTTTTGAAGTTATTCAGTTCAGTTACATATTTTAGTGAATGTGCTCTAGAGTGGTGAACATGCAGACGTCCGTGAAAACTTGGATGCAACGTGAAGATAGTTAGTGTCGGATCTGTCCCGACCGTGCACTAGTACGAATACGAGTACGATAAGTTATAGACTTTGATTTAGCAAACACTGAAATCATTCTAATTTAATCACCAAATGTTCTAGTAAGGGGAATGATTTTAACCCTTGCCTGCAGAGCAGTATGATCTTAGGTATGTCGCTCTAACAGTTGGATGCGATGCGGCCACATTTATTCTGTAATTTTAAGCCTATACTCATATATGAACAAGTAGTACCGCGAAGAACTAAATGCCCTATTTTATATATCCGTACTTATGCTAATTGCCTCTATCAACACACAAAATTTCAGTTTGATTGCTGTAATAGATTCATAGATATAGAGAACCATCTAAATATTTCGGATGCTCGCCATGTTAGATTCATATATATGTAGGCTATAGAGTTAAAACAATTACACGAAGAGTATTACGTAGGTGTATTATTCAAACTTCAATCGCATTTTAGGACAGGGGAAATAAAAACGAAATTTTAAAATTTCGCACACAAGCCATTTTGTAGTTATAAAAGCAATTGAAATTAAATTACATGTCAGTGGATTTAAACTTGTATAAGTATTTACCGTACTGTACTCGTATATATAAATGAGCTTGGAAACATTCATCTCTTCAAAAGTTTTCAAACGCTCCAATGATAAATTATAGCGACACTGGAATCAGGCCACGAAACAGGTTTGGAAATCTCGCCGAGTTAGTCAGTTAACCAAGCCGACCAATGAGGAATATATACGCAGTTACATGAGCGACTTGGCACTATGTTGCACAGTGCTAAAAGAATGATGGAACTATCTTGCACGGAGATAATCGAGGACTCCCGAGACAAGCCGAAACTCACACGTGTAGTAAGTGAGTCTAAAGGATCGAAGAAGGGGTGACACGTGCTTGGCGCGTGTCGGACAGCCAATAAGAAGCGACCTTTCCCAGATGAAAGCAAACAATGTAATTGGCATAGATAATCACCAGCATGGTTTTAACACATTGTAATATCAGGGAAGATATTAAATAATAAATAAGTACTTTTTACTAACATTGAAGCTAATTAAATGTTTAATTAAGGATTATTATCATCATCGCTATTAAACAACCAACGAGATCCTAGTTTTGAAAGGGACGCTACTTTGAGTATTGACGAGGGGAAGGAGAAAAGAAAATCGTGGCTCTTAAGAATTACGATTTCATGAGAAGAGGACGTGTCAACCAAATACTCGACAATCAAACAAAGCTGATAGGAATTACTATATATTTGAAGAAGACGAATACGACACGCAAGTAACGAAAACGAAAGCACTTAGTTTGTGGATATATATCAATTCGACAAACAATTATATTTAAAGTTTATCGAAATTATTCTACATATTTCTACCATGTCGAAAATACTGAAGATGAGGGAGGAATATACGACTGAATCTACAGAAGAAGTATTGACGAACTAAAATGTTAATTGGTACAGAACTATGACAACAACGAGAGTATTCGAAATGACATAACATCAATCTCTTGGGGGAGATTAACATCTCGTCTCTCCTACGTAACATATTCTACATCTACAAAGGCATTTCACCAACTAAAATGACGAATGCTTATATCAGAACTTTGGCGACAGAAGACAGAAGATATTCACGAACGAGGGTGGCTAGGGTTGATCCCAGTGCCATCAAGAGAGAAAGGGTATCCCTTCTCACACAAGAAGATTGCCTAGCTGGAAGGACGGCCACATGAAGATTTACATCGAATCCCGTACCTGACCGCATGGAGACTTCTGTAGGAGACCGTAGAAGCCCACACGACATCATGGAGTTTTGAGCTATCAGGAAAAATCCGTTTCTGAGGGATAGCGAAGAAATCCCACTTCTAGTCATCTATAACGCAACTCAAGATAGTCTCATGACCAACGATATATCTCATTTTGTAGAACTGTAGAAACTTTTGAGAATATCCGACAACTTTTTATTAATGCCATTTTTCTACGTTTTCATAATATTGTTATAGCTTGCGATGTTATATTTTCATAACTTCGTCACGAGGATGTTCATTCTCGATTCTTCGTCGATTTTGACAATTTAGAATTGTTATTTAATTTTTTGGAATTTTGCGACTTTCGAAATTTGAATGAGGAGATTTTACAGTTTAGTTCAGAATATTTTTATGGTCAAGTTTATATGTGTTTAGATAACATTTTGTCAGTTTTTGAATTGTAATATATCGTTCTTTGATAACGATGATAATTATCGAAATGTATTCCAAGAATATTATACAGAGGTATATTTTACAGAATGAGATTCTTAAAGATCTTATTTGGAAGATCCATGTAAAGTCACGATCTGATAACTTATTAGACAAATTTGGTTATAAATATTTGGTGACATAATTAACAAACATATAGTATAAAAGTTTATGAGAAATATATTAAAGAAAGAATTTATAAGAGAATGTAATGTGAAGTTAGTTAATACGAATTACAGCGTATTTTTGAAATGATAAGATTTTGAAAAAAGATTTGAAAGAAAGTAATATCACAGCTAATTGAATGCTTTATGGAAATGTGAGTGATATAATAGTACATTACTGTTTATGTTCGACGATAATTATAACTTTATTATATGTTTTAACATAAATATTCATAAATAGTTGTTCAGTAACTAGAATTTTGTGATCGGGTGGTGCGCTAGGTAGCATATCTCCGCGTTACAAGCTCTCTGGCCGACCGACGCATGCGCTCTGTGTGCTTCAATGCCATAATGTGCAGATCGTGAACCATTCAGTAAAACTGTCACTGTTGTCGTTTGAAATCAACGCGCTGTGTAGAAATTGGAATTGGGTATATTAAGGTGCAGTGCTATTTCTTGTCTCATATTCACCAGTTTATTTACGCGAACATATGGACGGTGCACTTTCGGTAATATACATATACATTGTAATTACATATGTTGGATTTTGAGCGCATGCGCGAAGGTATCATTATCTAATTGGTCAAACAACTGTTTCTTGAGCTGTGATTGGTGGGAGAAACTGTTTCATAATGAAAAATAGTGTTATAATGACCATCATTATGATACAGTTTTCAGACACATAATAGTCAGGGTCGAACATAAAAGAAATAATATTGTTATTTGAAGACTAGTATTTTATTGTATTACCTGTTAAATTAATTCATCGATAGAACCAGTATTTTTATTACATATTTTTTTATTACAGATGTTGAAACTACGAAAAGAATTTGTTAACGAGAAGTGAGTAGAATAATATGTTATTGGAAGAAACTGCGAAGTATCTCTAAGAGAGAGAGATTTATTTATTCCCGTGATGACGGAGGTATTTTTTGTATGACAATGAGCATTGTGAAGCCATTGGTCAATTGTTAAAGGAATGTCTGTAGTGACAGACTTGCGCATATGTTGGAAAATAGGATGTTTTAAGAAGAAGCAGTATTGTTGATGTCTATTAATATTTGAAGTTATTGCAATAGTCTCATAGAGTTGAAACTCCTTGGAAGCATTAGGACAGCGAATCCAAGATGAAGTTGAATCTGAAAAAAATTATAGGATCAATGGATCTTTGTTGAAACTGAGAGTAAACTGATCTCTATATAAATGGTTCTTAATCAGATATTGTATTTACGGTAATTATTCAACGAATTGGAGGATTGTATTTTTATTAAGTATTTTTATTTTGATTACAGACCAGTTGTAGGAGGTCTACGAACTATGTCTTTACTTAATTGTATGGATTATAGAATCCCGAATTGTAACAGTTTCCAGAATGATAATTTTCTCAAGTCCGTTGAAATGCGAGTGAAGTTATTAGCAAGAAAATGTATGTCTATATTGTCTATAAAGAAGGCAGTTTGCCCGTTGTATATATTTTATTTTAAATTGAGTAGTTGTTTAACTACAGCGCCGATATTTGTGTTGTACATAAATAATATTTAGAATTCAAAGAAAGGTTGATATATTTATGCGTATTGTAATTTTTAATTTGTAATTTAATTATGAGTAGAGACTTTTTATCGCCTCTATGAGAAGGATTTAAGCGATAGGAGACGGGAGATAAATTGTATAGAGTAATGAATAGTTTTTGTAATGACGGAGATCTACGTCAGTGGTAAATTCATTTTATTTTGGGGATATTTTTGTTTACTTTATAACATTTTATCTTGTTATCAAACTCCCGTTATCTAGGGAACAGCAGTTGTTTGCTGCGATTTAATTCATTATTTTATTTGAGCTTATGAAAGCTTCCCTAAATAATTTTATCGGTATCTAGAAGGAACAAATACATGTTTAATATAACAGAGTAATGACATTACTTCATTTGATTTATTTGAACGTTAATAATGCATATTAGGAATGCAAGTGTTAGGAAACTTTGTATTTGTTAATGTCAATAAACATGACAGGTACGTTTTTACTATTCCCTGATCTTTTATAGATATTTGGCATTGTCTTCGTAGTTAAAAGGTAGTGGCATGTGCTGTGGGGTGGAAGTTCCCGAGGGACCTTATCCGCATCCTTACGCCCGAGATTTACATGGATTTTCGTCTTTCCTGAGTAGATAAGAAACCTACTTTTCTGTAGTTAGTTACTACAGCACATTCTGTTTGATAAATACCTGTTCCTTATTCTGAGTGAGTTGCTTTTAGCCGGGACTTCAAGATGCTACAATCCATTATTTTTCCAGCCTTGTATTTTGGTGGATCATCCGGATATAAGTGTACAGTACCACGTTTCACTGTGCTCGAATGGTTACATCACGAGAAATGTCCATACATTTAAATTTCGCGTCACCGCAATGTTTGATTTGTGCTCACCAGGTTATTGAAAACTCCATAGGTGAACTTATATTCATAGCTCTTAACAACATTCAAAAATTCAGTTTGATTGCTGTCATACATTAGTAGATAACGAGTACCATCTAAATATTAGGGAAGGTCGCCATGTTGGATTTTATATTATGTAGGCCATAGATACTAGATACCTTTATTACGTAGGTTCATTATGCAAACTGACTTCGATCGCATGATTTGAACACAAGAAATAAAAAATTCATTTGAAAATTTTGCACAGCCGCTATCTTCAGTTCCTGTGATGAATTGAACTAATGTAGATGTCAGTGCATTGAAATGCATATAAACATTTGCTGTATTATGTTTCACTGCGTTCGAATGGTAAAATCGTAAGAAAAATATATTTGAATGTTTGACATTTGCATGGCCGCCATGTTCGTTCTGACCTTAAAAGGTTTTTCAAAGTCACATAGGTGAACATTCAGTAGTGCCCTTGATCACCGAACAAAATGCCATGGTGATATCAGTAATAGTTTCAGAGATATAGAATGCTAGTGAAATATTTATCACAGCTGCCATGTTTGATTGTTAAGACGTAGTAAAACTTGAATGGCACGGTCGGGATCTGACAAAATAATACTATGGCCTTACCGAGTTTTATGAAATCACTCAAGCCGTTTACATTTTATTAGGGACACACACACACACACATTCACACACACATAAACACACACACGGATAAAAGGTGATCACATAAGCCTATTTTTTTCATAAATGAAAATAGGTTAAAAATAGGCTTATGAGATCACCTTTTGTCTGTGTGTGTGTCTCCCCATAATAAAATCTAAACGGCTGAAGCGATTTCGATGAAACTCGATGAGTACATACTGCTACTTTGTTTTACCTCGACCGAGCTTTCAAATATTAATGTTTAGCCAGTCCAACATGGCGGCTACGCCAAATATTTCACCGGCTTCTATATCTCCGCAACAGTTACCGATATCACCCTGAAATTTTATACGGTGATAAAATACCTATTAGAAGTTTACTTATGCGACTTTCAAAAAGCTATTAGGTAAAAAACCAACGTGGCGGCCAAGCGAAGTGTAAAACCATTAAATATAATTTTCTCAGGATTTATCCAACCAAGCGTAGTAAAATTTGGTACAGTAAATATTTACACGAATTCTAATACTCTGGCATCTGCTTTAGTTCAATTGTTTTCATTACGTCAAGATGGCGGCTTTACGAAATTATAAAATTAAGTTTTTTTTGTGTCCTAATCAAGCGATTTAAGTGAACGTTTGAGTAATGTAACTAAGCAATAATTTTGTTACATAACTCTATAACTTACATATAGAGTAATATAAATATTAAGTCGTTTCTCAATATCTGAGAATCTATTACAGCATTGCAGCTAAAATGTTGTATGTTGATAGAGGTTATTAATATACGTTCATATATGGAACTTTCAATAACCTCAGGGACACAAATCTAAGATGGCAGTGACGCGAAATTTAAATAGTTATATGATTTTTTCTCGGGAATTAATTATCCTAGCTCAGTGAAACATAGCACGGGTAATCTTCAAATAATGCTCAATATATAAGCACCTAATTGACAACAATCTCTATGAGAACCTCAAAAAGGCGGCTGTGTTAATTTTTAGAATACACGTATATTTCTCGAGGCCTTAAACAAGCGATAGAAATGCAGGTCTTGCATGAGCCTTATTAAGCTATAATATTCATTTGCTGGCTCATGATTTTATAGCACATAGTTATAGGGGAAGAGGGGACACGACGGGGCTACGGGGTAAGACGGGGTGGGGTTTATTTGTCTCCACGGTGTTGTTACTAGTTTGGAAACGAAAATAGCTCGAAGGGCAGTTGAAGGTTACATAGTACGCACGACGTCCTGGCATCTTGTGGTGTATTTGTGCGTGTAATGGTCATTTTATTGTTTCCCACGACTGTGGTCTTATTCTTTTTCATCTTTGAACTTAGATGAAATAAGCTCGAATTGCAATACATTTGTTCTTGAACACTATCCCTTAGACTGTACCTTAATGCATTTATTTTGAGCTTGTTGTGGTAATTCATAAATGAATTAAGTTATTTCCATTTCGTTACTCTCGATATAACATTTGGGGTAAGACGGGGACGATATATCAGATTGCCAAAGAACTTGGGAATACATTTTTACGAGCAGTCACAATGGAACTGGCGTAAATGGATTTTGAAACAGAGGCATATGACCAATAGAACCTGAGGTTTTACAGGAAAGCGATATCCTGCCTTCACGGACAACTGACCAGACTAGGCTATCTTCTGAAGCCAGCAGTTCAACACCTGCTGGATCCCTTGTATGCAAATGTGATGCGGTGCCTAGTTGCTCTTTCTGGAATTCAAGTCAAGAAACCAATGCATTTAGAAATACCACCTAAGGACAAACTGCCAATTCCAAATGAAACGGCAGCTAACCAGATTCATATGGTCGTCGTGGTGGCAAAACTGCAGTTATTACAGAAACGGGTTGATTGATTTGATCTTCTGCAGAGCACGAAGAAAGAAAAGAAGACCATCCTTTGTCGAGATAGGAAGGAAAGTTCTTCAGATGAGTCGACAGAAGGGTAGGTTCAATGTTTGCTGTATAATGTCAAGGTTGAACTGACTGTGCATGTGCTGGTGTGGAGGACGAAGATGAAGACGTTGTTTGAGTGTGTCACATGTTTGAATAGTGGATCCCCTTCTTGATCCATATTTGGGGCAAGCCGGGGCATTTGTAGTATGCCAAAAAGGTGTTTGTGTTTTTGTGTTTGATATTTTAATACGTATTCTAATGTACTATGTGGGACATAATGAAACTATTTATGATTAGATTATGAACTTTTATACTGCACCTGGACTATTTTTTCATAGCGTCCCCATCTTGCCTCATCCCCTTTCCCCTATAAAACAATCCAACAAGGCGTCCTTACGATACATTTCAGCGGTTCTCAATATCTCCGAAACTATTTAAGCAATGAAACTGAAATTTTGTATGCTCTTAGAAGACTGTTAATGAGGACAAATGTGTGACTTTACAAATCCCATAAAACACAAAAGACATCATGGCGGCCAAGTGATTTTCAAATATTCAGAATAACACATCTAGCGATCTTATCACCCGAGTGAAATGAAGCTTAGCACAGCAAATCTTTTTTCAGAGCTTAACGTAGAGACATTTAATGTTGATCAATTGTTTTGAAAAATTCAAGATGGCGTCTGTTCGAAATTTAAAAACCTATGTTTTTTATTACCCGTATCATATTCAGGCGATTGAAAAGATAATTCGTATGATGAGCTATGATAATAATCAATATATAAGGGCACTAAATTCTGTAGGTTACTTTACTCATAGTGTGCCTGTCGGTCTATGGTCTTCCAGGACCGGATTCTATATTCGGGGCGCGGTCAGTCCTCCACTTAACTTAATAAACTCTCCTGGGTGGGAATTAATTCGAGATCATAGGACGACGTCATATTCACACACACAGGGTTACAAACGGCACAACAATAATTTATTATACTACATGGTACAGCTAACACATAAAAACAACACTCAATTCCCCTTAAATTGCCAGAAAAGTCTAATTACTACTAAAATAAATCACCAAATTGTCCGGTACGCAGACCTCAAAATCAAAAGTAAAATATCAATTTTCTGTCCAGAGAACCAAATCAAGTCTCCAAATGACAGGAATAACCTATTTAAAAATTGTTGAAAACTGCTTGAAGTCAGTGTGAGGCTTAGGAGGTTTAATGTAGATAAGCAATCAAAACTGATCTCGATTTAACTACCCCTGCAGCTGATATCGGATCGGTTTCAATCATCATATCATTGCGATGGATGAATAAACAACAATGTAAACAAATTATGTGCCTCTAATATTCCTACATGAATAATTTAATTTTCTCGTACCTGGAAGTGGAGTGAGTACTCCCGGTACGAACGTAATTAAAATATAACCAGCCTAAATCAGGCCCAGTCAACATTCCAATAATTTAGCAGAGCATATCACGCCTACTCAATAACAACAAGTAGTTATGTGAAGAATGAATGAATGAATGAATAAATGAAAATAGGTTAAAAAGATCACCAAATTAATAAATTAACTAAATGATTACACTGAAAATCAATCCTAGTCATTTACATGAGTCAGATGCTCTAACTCGTAACCTCATAATCAGAGTGAAATCCAAAAATGTATAGATCCAAAAAAATCAATTGTCTAAACAAAATTAATGTATGATCCCAGGATCATAAATTAAGAACAAAATGTAGACATAATCTCTAAATCATCTGTCTCGTGACCAGCGTGTAACCCTACTAGCCAAAATCAACTCAATGAAGGAAAAAACATCAACAATATTACGCTGAAAACAAAAATCTATACTTTATTGACATGCCCTCAGCTGACTCTGACTTGGCATCATTATAACGAAAAACTGGGTTCTCAAAATTATATACTTCATTAAACCTCCTTAATTAATGTCTACACCTGACATAAACAACTCAAATATCCTGGTCTAAATTGAGAGAGTTGGCTAGTGATCCTTGCCTTTCTAGGAGCTCTTGTTGTATGTCTTGGTCGTCTGAAATTTGTGCGTGGGTGTGTTATAACTCATTGTTTCGTTATGTGCGGAAGATCACATTTCACTTCACAGACCAAATACCTTAAAGCGTTGGAGCAAACTTACCTAGCCTCTCAAATAATCTATACCATAAATAGGGGTTACCACTAGACCCTGCCAGCCCCTTAATCGCAGAAAATCACACAAATGAAGTGGCCAGGAAAAGTCATTCACCTACCATCCCGACACCTGGGCCCCTGTGCCCTGAAGAATGCATGTTAGGCACACATTTCCCTATCGAAGAATTACTTATGGCACACCTTTTACCACACTCGATAATCAACACACCAAGACGTTGCTGCTGCAATCTCTTTTAAGGATAACTACCAACCCTCCTAAATTAATATTACCGACTGACACAACATGACATGGTCGCCTCCAAAAATATGAACAAATACTATAACTGGCATGGACTGATGGCCTGATTGTCCTACAAAAATCAGCTCAAATGTCACTGGTCACAATAACTACTTCCATAATTTTACATGATCCTGATATATATCCAAGTGGCTCATGGACGCCCGCAGGATTATTTCCAGGAGGGGGCCAAGGCCAAGTAATATTTTTCATTCCATTACCTACCTCTCAATAGGTGATGATGAGACGTACCCCACCCCCCCACCCCCCACCCCCCGGCAATTTTCTTTTCATTTCTTGCTTGCTGATATTCATTATTTGGCTACAGAGAAACCGTTCATTACATTATCTTTATGGCATGAATGGCAGGAATATTTTTTTTTAGTTCAGAGTTTTTGTCCATAGAAGTTCGTTTTTCTTTGTAAATCATCGTCATAATGTTCGTTTCTTAAATACAGATGCAATGTGGTTGTATCACCATGTATCGAAAAATAAAATCAAGCAGTTCATTAAAATTATAATGTTCATCCAGTTCGCCGATTTTCATATAAGTTAATCCCAAATTACTAAGTTAAATAAAACTGTGGAGTTATCTCTACATCTAAATTAGTTAACTATCAGTAACTTCAATTTATGAAATAATCGGGTGTGACAATGAACAATCGAAATATTCTCGTGATTCCAGGGGGGCGGGGGGGGGGGGGGCGAGGGCAAGGCCCCTCCTTTCCCTCCTCCCCCTGCGGGCGCCCATGACATGGCTTGAGTACTCATTACACGTACCCGTTCAGAACACCATGAACTGCTAGGTCATCAGACTAAATGTTTCACTCTCAAATGAATACTACTTAAAATACAAGTTACATTCGATATCTAAAGTACATGTAATATGCTCGCTTAATAATAATTAGTTACAGGCACACTATCTACGCAACTCACGTTATCACAATAATCCTAATTGACAATTACATAATTAATAATTAATGTATAATTAAATTGAACCACAAATGACAATTGACACTGTAATAACTGAACTTATCTCTTTAGCGTACCTCTATGATTCGAAGCGTGGCTCACAGCCCCCCACTATAGAATCTGTTAAACCATGACGGCTTCGATGGCCACTGGTTTGGCCCTGAGTTCCATGACCAGTTCTGATTTCTTCATATTTGCAGCTTACAAACTGACTCAGAATGTACTAATATTTTCTTTTGAAACAACACTTTGAATACACAGCGTGCCCCTCTTTTTTTTTCTTCAACTACTGGGTCACGTTAACTTCCTGACCGCGGGCACCAACCACGGGTAGTTCAGTGGGGCAAACTCTGATCGAACACAGGATCCATGTGACAATCTACACTCACTGTCTCTGTCTACGGGAATGTAATCACACCCACAGATTGCAATAAAATAAATGTCATATACCTTCATAAACACATTAATGAAATGAAAATCCACAGCCTGCTTCCAGTCTCCGACCGGGTCAGGAATGGAATGAATGAAGCCCCATCTAGCGGCGAGGATAGGAACTGTGCCGGCTGCCGAGGCCTGACGCACTCCTCTGGGGCAATGATTAAATGAATGACAGATGAAATGAAATGATAGTGGAGAGTGTTGCTGGAATGAAATTTTGACAGGGAAAACCGGAGTACCCGGAGAAAAACCTGTCTGCCTCCGTTTTGTCCAGCACAGATCTCACATGGAGTGACCGGGATTTGAACCACGGACCCAGCGGCGAGAGGCCGGCGTGCTGCCGCCTAAGCCACGGAGGCTTTTCATAAACACATTAATACAGTTCACAATAGACTACTGTTTATAGTACAATTTATAATACAATTTCATACTATGCAGTGTCCCTCTTATCCCTTCACTTATTTATATAAATGTCCAGACTCTTCCCCTGCGTTCCGATAAAACTCCTAATTTTGTGCCGACTTTGTTGGTTTAAATTTCGTGCAGCCGAGAATCAGAGATTCTCCCTCTGGAGATCACAACAGACTGTTTGTTTGACATTCCGGTGCCTTCTTTTATTGTTGGAGGGTGATCAGTACACAGGAGGAGCAAAATTCATAATTTCCATAAAAATGCTCTCACAGGAGTCGACTTACTCTTAAATTATTGATTACATTTTGATGTATGCGATAATAAACATTTTTCTTGAAATCGATCGGCAGATCGCACTTGATTATATTTGTGTCATTACGCCGAAAAATTTCATCAACAAGGTTTTCTGACGATTCCGTCGAATTCGCCAATAACAAGTGTCCATTGCCTTGGCGGAAGGATGTTACCCCTTCTATGACCTTAATTCCTGGAATAATTCAAATTCTGGGTCGACTTGCTTCGCCAACAGCGGCTCCGTATATTGTTCCTAATTTTTGTTGTCCATCCTGAATTTCCCACGTCTCTCCTCCTTGTTATACGCGAATAATATTCAATTTTCTCTTCTGAATTTTCTACCTTTGTCTACTGAATAATCATTGCACCGAGTCAGTGACCTCTGTGCGAGCGTTATTCCGTCGCATACCTGTGGTTGAGGGTGGGCTTATTTTCTCAAGGTTAGGTCCCTTTATATTCAGTTCCTGTCGGTGACGTACTAAAAAATTCAGACCCTGCCAGCCAGCAATGTCTTTCTGTGCGTCAAGTCCCACCGTGACAACCGGACTCTGAATTGCTTCGCTGCTTGTCTTACTTAGGCTGGCAAATATGACCACAGTGGCTCAGTTGATTATTATTTAATTTGAAGTATATAATTTTCACTTGCTGAAATATTGCCATTCTTAAACTTTGAAATATATCCTATGAATCCTTTGATCTCTGATCCCAATGGTTTCCATAAACACCGAGGATTTGATTTTTCCAAAAGTTTATAACATCGGTTCGTCACGGGAGGAGTCTTAATCACCGATATTGAATTTATATATTCTAGGACATAATGTCTCATTTTAATGGTTTTGGTGATGGCATAGGTTGTGAAACAAAAGCTACTTAGTACAGGTCTATCACATGGAAAATAGTTTTAATAGGCAGGAGGTTATGGAAAAGACCAGCGGGATATATGAAAATGGCTAATTAGTTCTTCACGCAACAACTCAATTCTTTAATTCATTTATTGATTGACTCATTCATTTATTCATTCATACATTCATTTAATCATATACTTATTCAGGTCCGACCAGGGAAAAAGAATTTCTTCCGGAGAGAAGAACTCACCACACACACACACACCATAAATCGTTCTCATCAAACCTATATTCTCATGACGAAAATAGAATTGAGATATAAAACTAAATATATTGAATCGTGCAAGTAGATTGGAAAATAATCAAGGCCTACTGAAACCCTCCTGTAAGTTTCTCATAGTTAATTAGTTGCTGGTAGGCAGTACACTACGGTGTCAACAATAACCAAATTCTGACCAGCGTTACCTATTCGTAACACGCAGGAGCATATCAGTATGCAATACTTCTTATTTTTCGACGTAATTTTGACTATTGGCCCTTCATGCTATATGGCTGTGGTCATTACTGCTGCTATAATTAGTTCTTGGTCACAGCGTTTAATCACACGGTGCACACTAGGACAATAGCCTTCATTTGTTGTTGTTGTGTTGTTTGAGTCTTCAATCTCTTGACTGGTTTGATGCAGCTCTCCACGCCTCCTTTTCCTTAGCTGATCATTTCATCTCTACATACCTACCACACCCTACATCCGAGGTTATCAGTTTATCATATTCTAATCTTGGTCTACCCCTACAGTTCATGTCATCGACCCTTCCTTCCATAACTAACCATGCTATTCCTGTGTGTCTTAATATGTGTCCAACCAACCTTTCTGTTCTATTCATTAGCCAGCCTCCAGAAACATCTCTCCTCTCCCACTCGCCCTAATACCTTTTCATTTGTTACCCTATCTACCCATCAGATCTTCATCATTCTCCTGTAACATCACATTTCAAACGCTTCAATTCTCCTCTTTTCTGCTGCACCAATAGTTCAAGTTTCACTTCCATAAAGTGCCATGCTCTAGACACAGGCTTTCGAAAATGACGTCCTAATACCTAAATCTATATTCGATGTCAACAGATTCTTTTTCTGTAGAAATGCTTTCCTTGCCTGAGCCAAACTACTTCTTATATCCTCTTTGCTTCGACCCTCACTGGAGATTTTGCTCCCTAAGGAACAGAAGTCTCCTACTTCCTTTAGCGTTTCACCTGCCAATTAGATGTCCATAGAGGTTTCTGATTTATTTCGGCTGCATTCCTATATGTTTGTTTTACATTTATTGATTTTCATCATGAATTATTTCCTCAGAGTTTAAATTATTCCTCCTTGAATCTTCACTCCCACTTTATATCTTTCACCAATTTCCTTCATTGCTTGTTCAATGCAAAGATTGAAAAGTATGGGTGATAAGTGGCAGCCTTGCCTTACACCTTTCTGAATACCAGCTTCTCACTCACGTCCTTCAGGTCGAATGACTGCTGTCTGGTTTCTGTATAGATTGTAGATCACCCTCCTATCCCTGTACTTTATTCCAATCGTTTTCAAAATGTTGAATAATTTAGCCCTATCAACGTTATCAAAAGCCTTTTCTAAGTTTAAAAATGCCATGAACGTTCTCTTATCTTTCCTTATTCTACCTCCCAAATTAGCCTAAGACATAGTACAGCTTCCTTTGTTCCGGCTTTCCATCGTCTTGTGAATTATTCTAGACAGGATCTTTGAAGCATGGGTAATCAAGCTGATTGTACGGCAATCTTCACATCTGTCAGCTCCTACATTCTTTAGTATAGGGATGATAACATTCTTCTTGAAATCTGTACCTGTCTAATAAATCCTACACTCCAAGTGAAATAACTTGACCAGACCATCATCACCTATGCAGCGTAGCAACTCAATCGGTATATCACCTGTGCCTGGTGCTTTGTTCCTGCTTAAGTCTTCCAATGCTCTGTCAAATTCTGATCTCAATATTAAATCTCCTTTCGCATCCTCATCAATTTCCTCTTCTCTTTCCATTACATGATACTCAGTTTCTTTTTCCTTATAAAAACACTCCATGTAAGTTTCCATCTCTCAACCTTTTCTTCCCTATCTCTTAGAGGTTTTCCATCTGTGTCCTTAATATTACAGCACTTAGTCTTCTTTTCCACAAAAGTATTGTAATCCTTCGATAAGTTGTATCTACTTTTCCTAATTTCAGACAATTTTCTATACCTGCACATTTCTCTTTCAACCACTCTTCTTTCGCTTCCTTGCACTTCTTGTTAACCTCATTTCTCAGACGTCTGAATTCTGCTTTTTCCTTCTCATCTCATACATGCTTGTGTTTCCGACTTTTGTCCATTAATTCTAGTATATCCTGAGTGATCCACGGTTTTCTACCTATAATTTATTCCCTATTAATGTTTTCTTGTGCGAATTTTGTTATTTTATTCTTCAAAAGTGCCCATTCGTCTGCAATTGAAGTTTGTTTAGGAGTTTTCATTAGTCCTACATTTATACTCTTCTTGAATCTTTCGTTTACAACCTTCTCTTTCAGTCTGCCTATAGCCCACCTTTTTGGCTTTTGACTTTTCTTCAGTTTCTTCAACTATAATCTGCATTTCATAACAACCAGATTGTGGTCAGAGTTTGTGTCAGCACAAGGATATGTTTTACAATCCAAAATCTGGTTTCGAAATCTCTGCTTGACCATAATGAATTCGATTTTGTAACGCCATGTAGCTCTTGGTCTCATCAATGGGTATATTCATCTATTGTGGTTATTGAATAACGTACTATCTATGAGACCAACCCATGCTCGGTGAAGAATTCCATCAGCCTGCTTCCTCGATCATTCCTTTCATCTCATCCTAAATCTCCTAGTATTTGCCCTTCTCTTCCTTTTCCTGCCACAGCATTCCAATCTCCCATTACCACAACATTTTCATCACCCTTGACATATCTCGGAGTTTCATTTATATCTACGTAGACCTTCTCAACATCTTGTTCATCAGCGTGACTGGTTTGCTAATAGACTTGTACCATTCTGGTGCACGTAGATTTTGTAATGATTTTAGCTACAATAATCCGTTCAATATATTTGCTCATAATATTCCACCCGCTGACCTACTTTCCTACTTAATATGAGGCTTACCCCGGCATAGCCGTTGTTTGATTTAGTTCTAATGATCCCATAGTCTCCTGACCAAAAGTTCTGTTCTTTTTGCCAGCGAATTTTACTAATCCCAACCAAATCCAAACTGAGCCAATCCATTTCCCTTTCTAAGTTTTCTAACCTTCCACTGCCTAGCAGACTTCAAATATTCGACGCTCCGATCCGTAGAATGTCAGATTTCCTCTTTTTCAGTTCTGTGTTGTCAACCCCCTTTCGAGTAATCCCCACCCGGAGATCCGAACGGGAGATTAGTTTACCTCCGGATTGGAATTTTACAAGACAGTAGGCCATCATCACATGTAATTATGCATAGAGAGGTACATATCCTCGGGATTAGCATTACGGATGTAGTTTCCCGTTGCTTTCAGCCGTGCAGCAAGTAGGTACAATCGACCGGAGGTGGGACAGGGGCTAATGCGCAAGATGGCGGCCGCGTGAGTCCAACCCCATGCTGGTATTATAGACGGACAGTCATAACTGGACCAGGAGCTAATGCGCAAGAAGGCCGCCACGTGCAACTGCACTCTTAAATGGAGGGCTTTTCAAATCATTATTTATTTGTTATTAACTATGCATTGTTTTTTTTTTAATTTTCTATTAAATTTATTATTTATATAATTTTTAATCATTTATATTTATCTTTATTTAAAAGTTTTATCATTATTTCTTTTTAAATATTTGTTTTTATTGTGTCAAAGCACTAAACTGCAAGGTCATTAACCAAACAATTGTCCAGCCCATAATTACACAAACCTGATTTCAAAATTTAAATTACTGCTTGCCACATTTTTAAATTAATATTTCTTACATCTTACATTTTCCAAAAACAGTATACTACAAGGTCACATACCTAACCTAACCTAACGTAACCCAACTTCACCAAAACTAACCTAACCTAACTTCACCTAACCTAACCTAACCCAAATTCACCTAACCTAACTTAACTTGACCTAACGTCACCTAACCTAACCTAACCTATCATAACTTCGTCCTAACCTAACTTTACTTAACCTAACTTCACCTAACCTAACCTTCCAACTCTCAGATCAAAATTAAATTCTGAGACATAGTCGAGTTGGAACCCAAGACCTCAGGGATAACACCAAAGTATACTAGCCACTACACTGCGAGATGGGCAAAGTATCATGCAACACAACACAAAAATACAAGTTTCCTGTAGTGTAACTCATTGGCTGACAACCGAAGTTGGGAATTCAAACCCAAGACCTCAGGACTTTTGTTTTGAACATTATCAGAAATATTATTCCATTTACATTTTGCTGCTGCTTATAGTAATAAAAGTCGGCATTAATATGGGAGCAAAAGTGGGAGCAAAAAGTGGGAGCAAATGTGGGAGCAAATGTGAGAGCCAATATGGGAGCCAATATGGGTGCAAAAGTGGGGGAAAATATGGGAGCAAATGTGCGAGCAAATCAGCTCACCTCGGATATAACCAGTGAGTGCTCATAGCCACGGTTAGGTTTTACATTTTATATTTTAGATTTTTTAATTTTATATTTTACATTTTAGATTTTCCAAAAAGAGTAAAGTACAAGGTCACACACCTAACCGAACTGTGGCTACTTTGCAAGATGTTCGCTACGTACAACCAGCTTACTATTACAAAGGCAGATAAGTTTTTATAAAGTAAAAGCTTTTATTCATTTTTTTTCTTTTCTTTTCATTTCCATATTTCACACATTGCCATTTCTCAATTTCCCCTTGCCACTTTTTAAAAATGTTCGTTTAACGTTTTCGAATTTCATGATATGGAAAACATGGATTTTCCAATTTTCTTGTTTTCATGTTTTTGATTTAATCCATGACCAAAGTTCATATTTGTGAAACACGATTTTTCATCCCAAAGCCTGTAGGTAATACATGGGTTATACTATACTTTTGGCTATCTAGTTTTAGCTTAACTTAACTAGAGGTTAACAGTTGGATTAGGAGTAAGAGGTGGGTGGTAATTAAAATGTACAAGCAGTATCCATACAATATTTTTTTATTTTATTTTGAATACATGTACAATATTTACACATAATACATTTTTTGTTCGCGTTTTTTATTCATTCTTAAGCATGAATGCCAATTTTTTTTGTTGCTTAATTGATGCTGTTTTCTATTTTTAGTGGTATTGTTTTATTTCCTAAATTGTTTGGTTTATGTATTGTTTAGATGCAGGTAAAGAATTTTGATATTCATAACTTAACTCTTTAAGCATGGTCAATAATTTAGTAATGACCACATGCATGTGTACCTATATCATCAGCATCAATTACTCTTTTTTCATCACCAGGACACAAAGCAATTTTGTTTAGTCTTATAGATGATATGTCATGTAGTTTAGAAGCAATAATGTTCATTGGTATTCTTTTTACCTCGTTTTTCATTAAAACAATCCTTATAATCTTGACAGCTTATACAAGTTTTGACAACACCTCAGCTAATGCCTTTAATGTTTTTGATTCCTTACCATTTATGTCTAAAGCATACATTTTAGCTCGAAGTCCAACAAATGCTTTAATAATTTGTCCACAGGTCTCTTCTTTAAAATTTCCTAATGTTTTCTTGTTTGATAAAGAGTAACACACATGCTTAGTAGGATAATCTGATGTGTCCAGGTGTTCTAGGAAATCCAACTTGTCTTGATATACTGTGCCCATTCGAACAAAGGAATATGCAATTCACAGTCAGCCAGCTCAAATCGGACTATCGGGGCATAGAATGTTCTCCCACAGTGTGAATTGCACATTCTGGATCAAGCAAAGGATACACTTCAAAAATCAAAATAAAAATCCTACAACAAAAAATATTTAATAATTCAAATTTTAGGCGCTACAAATAAAACATAAAGAAACTAAAAATAACTCTTCTCACTTGTTCTCAACAGAACAAGGAATCATAAAACAACTATCATACAGAAACACTAATTTATGGTTCCCATGGACCAGACAAAAATTTCATCTAAGTTTCACTTCCATATATCAAAATTATAAATTCCTTAAGCGAGCTCAAATATGGCTCGGTGTTTATTTCTACACAATATTTCAATAATAAAACACACACTATTTACTCCTTGAATTAGTATTACTTATACTTGAGTTATAATTTCAATGTACTGATAATTACCATTTATTTTGGGCCCGCGAAACATTCAATTGTTACCATCTCTCTCTTCAATACTACCAAATTGCAACTGTGCTGGGAAAGTTCGCGTATCTCGAGTTATTGAAAACTACTGACTAAGTCAAATCAAGATAAACTCCCAATTATTTCAAGATTCTCATCATAACTCGTGAACAAATATATGATCATGTAACAATAAAACTAGGGATTTTTATTATATTGACTCCAAAGACAATTAAATCATAACGAGGCAACGATCTGAATTCTGCAAGCAATAATAATTAGTATGACTGGACCTCAGTTCAACTACTGGGTCATTTAAAACGTTATTAATTACTTCCGTCTACTTCGGAACCCTACAGCTCATACATGATCTATCTCAACAAGAGGGTCTGTTAAATGTGTCACAACACTCGGCTAAATTTGTTACTTGGGAGGGGAACTTAAGGTCTCGTCCCTTTTAAAGACAGATCACAAGGAGTCTGCTCTACTATGATTCTTTGGCAATGCAATGCATGTTAATTCAATTCAACATAATACATTATGAGGTTCTAAAGGCATACTCTTCTGGGGGCAAGGTATAATTATGAAGTTTTATCATTGGCAGGTAAAATATTCAATAAAACCAACAAAAATATAAGGGGCTTTCAAGGTAGATGAACATAGGGTCATTCCTCGGTCTGCCTCCGGAACAACATCCAACTTTGAGGACTTAGAACTACAATAACAGGATCGATGTGTAACGTTTCGTGGCTAATGCACAGCTTGCCCCATGCTTGGGTGACATGTTGTAACGTTTCATAGCTCGTGATAGAAAATGAGTGCAGTAAATAGCTCGGTTAATAGGGCGCCAATCTCCAACAGACGGTTGTGAGATAAATTTATATTTATTAAATTGAGATTCTTTACTTTCGGGGGAGGGGCAACAGAGGCTAGCTGCAAAACACCTTATTCTATTTATTTTGACCTCTGGGAAGTCTAGCATGGGGTAAATCTTGACAGAAAGTCTTAGATTGTAAAAATAATTTATTAACAAAACATGATGAGATGAATGACGTCTTGCGACCTTCCAAACAGTAAAAATAAAAAGGGGAAGTTATTTCTTAAATTGTTGAAGTTAATAGTATTTACGTCCGACTTGCAATTGACAAATATGCATGAGCTCACCGGGTTGTAGATCTTCATGGGCTATGTTGGCGGAGGTATCTCGTTCCTGAAGTAGACATCTCACGTGGTCTTCCATGGTTCGAAGTACCAATCCTCCCTGATAAAGCTATCTGCTCACTAATTGCATATATGCTGTCGCCTAGCTGAGTGAATGGAATGGTTTCACTCGTCTTCGATATTCAGCGCAATGCTGGAAATATCCTACCTAGATCTCCACTGAGTTTACTAGTTGATCTTTATGAAATTTTGTAGTTGAATCTCAACAAGTGAGGTCCAAGTTTAGAATTTGAAGTGCTTTCAAGTGAAAACATAATAATATTCTTCCTCTCCATACAGCTCTGTCCCGGCTTATATATGGCAATTATATCTCCCACCAGCAGTAGGGGATCTGCCAATTGCAATATCAAAGTATTGTCTACAGAAAGTGACGCTCCTTCCTTATTGGTTGAAGTAAGTTCTTTATCACGCACCAAGTGGCTATATTGGGGTGAAGGTCTCTCCCCCAGTGACACACTTCTATATTGGTGTCATGTAGCGGTATCTTCCTTAAAAATCACAAGGTTGCAGTATTCTCGTCGTAAAACAATTTATTCTAAAAAAGCTGTAGGGTACATTGTTCTGACATCTTTTAGAATTAGCCTGCTGGCTACCGAGGTTCTTGGTTGGGACTCCCTTTCCACTCTTCCTGCCTCTTCATAAGCGGTTTATGACGGTTCGGGCGGTATCTATTGTCAGTTGTTAGTTCCGCAAGTGAGCTCAAGAAATATATTTATTGGGGGAGGGGTTGAAAATTTACGGTTTGAAACCTCGGGTCGACGTCTAATTACAAGAATGGATGAAAATGAACATATGATTTTATATTACCCTTACACAATAAATATATACATGCACTATCGTTGCAATTGCACATCAATATAGTACTCTTAGTTCAATTGTTTTGGGTGTGGTGTACAAACACCACAATCGCCCCCATGAGTCAACGAATAAATTCCCAATTTTGAGAATGACTCATCCCCTGAAATCAATAACACAACACTTAAATGCATATACACAATTCACTCAAATCTTCAGATCAACAATACATTTAAAATGTCATTTCTTTCAATGTTTCTTGTTATCCAGTTTGTCTGAACTTATTTCACTCGAAGGGCGTTCTTTATGGCATACAGCATTTCAACTGTAGAAGGTTGAATTACACACGAATAATTGCACACGCATACACACGCGAAGTGTTTGCTCTTACAAAATGCAATTACAAATCGGAGGATAAGATATATCTTCTGCCTTGTGTAACACAATCTTTCAACAAAACATTACTCTTCCCAGTGGTCACTGCTTACAGAAAAATGTATTCTAAACAAAACTTCATGGTATCAAAATTAGACAACTTAGCGACATAGTGGTACACTCTATCTAACCAACTACCTGAGCGCCTACCAGCCTATATATCCTTACATTATTTCAATGCGTTACCATTACTGTTATTGTAACACTTTTATTATATTTTATCCTACATAATCTTACTCACAAATGTAAATCATATTCACACACTGTATCTTAATCATTATTATTTGAAATACCCCTCAATTCTTCTCCACCTCATCTAATTACTGTCATCGCTTCTGACATTACTTCAAAGTACAGTAGCTCTCAATGCTTTCTCTCACAAACTACTGGTAAACCGCCACTCAATTTAAATTTCTCACGAATTCGTCTTATCTTACTTACCTCTTTCTCTTCCATGAATCCTACCATCATTAACTCAATTGACTTCGAATTTTAACAAATTCATTTCAATAACTTCTAAATATTATGCCAACCATCTATTATTATTATTATTATTAGTTTTACTTTCATGTGTGCCGGACAACAACACACCACACCTTCAACACGCTATCGCTCATCATCAGTAACATATACAAGTGGTATGACTAGGTATTTAGCCTTGCAATAGATTTGGCTGTGTTCTAAACTTGCGTATTAAGATCTTCAAACTATAACTTGGATCATCTCTTGGGTGTACTCCCTTATTACTCTGTTTCATTGTGTGCATACATTCGTTCTATTTATACTTCAAATCTCCCAACATCTACGAGTACTTCTCGTATTCACGTAGACACCACAAGAACCTCCTCAAAACTCCCAACATCTACGAGTACTTCACGTATTTACGTAGACACCACCAAAACCTCCTGCTCAGAGTTATTAATCTCCTCTGGCTTACTTACTTCTCCAAAACCTTCCTCCACCATAACTTCATTTGGCCACTTACCAACCTGAAACCTCATTGCTCAACGGCATTAAACCTCGCTGGCATCCTTATATAGTACCTCACTCACGTCATTTACGTGTAATTTACACACACACATACATACTTACACACACATCCATCTCCAAGTACCAGAAGTTCTATAGTTTAATACTGCCTTATTTCCATCATATGTTGGTTATTTCACACCATGCCTTACCATCCATCACTTCTAAACCACTTCTAAATTTCTCCAACTGTAATCACTGATGACTTGGCTGTTCTCAAATGAAATTTCTTTACTGCATATCAATACTTACTTCAACTCATTAATTTTATCATTACTGTACCTCATCTTAAATCAGTCACGAATCTCTACATTATTATTATTATTATCATCATTATGGTTGTCATAATAGTTCTTATTTTCATTACGTTACTTACCATTTCTCTTTTTACTTTCTCAGATATTCTTAGGATATTTACTTCTGCACACTACGCACCTTTTAATACAGTATATAATTATATATCGATAAGCGGTTCACCGTCTTTACCTAGTTTATAAGCACAAGCTTTTATTTGCTGCTCCCTCACTGTTTCATACAACTCTGAACTGATACAAGATTTCAGGCTTCAAGAATCCACCAAAATTTTAATCTACGCCTCCCACACTTCTATTTAAACAATGAGCTGACATGCTCCACGACCTTAATCTCTATTAATACTCTTTACCTCCTTTTGTAATATTCTTTAATATCTACGTCATAACTCCCTAATTTAATTACATTAAATAAATACACTTTAACTACACGACTAAGTCTCCAACCTATCTTTACACTCCTCTATTCATTTAAGATTCCTTGTTCAATTGCTCTCATTTCTTTCTTTCTCCCTGGTTCGATTGTTACTCTTTCTTCTCTTCTCATGATAATAGTCTCTACTTCCTCATTACTAGGCCTATATTTCTCTATAGTAAAGCTACTCTTAGTCTCTCCTCCTAACGATTCACCTAACATCTCTACTTCTAACCTCCATTCCAAATAGTAATCATCCTTATCTTTATATCTCTTTCTAATCTCATCCAACAATGTAACCTGGCTTTTCCGCTTTGTCCTACTCCTACCGATTTGAACTTCCGTCATCTGCTTTCCTCGTTCACTGTAATCTACCTGCTGGCTTTGTGCTAACACACGCATCTCCATCCTAGCTATGTTTACGTTACTAGAAACTCCCCCTACTTTCGGAAGGCTTTTCCTAATATCCTGCTCTATTTCCACTATCCTACTTTCAACATTTACTCTAACCTGATTGTTCTCCTCTTTAACAACTTCCTGGATTCTGCAATCCTGAGTACCTATTGTTTTCTCTACCACCCATATTTCTACTCCGAACTGTTCTTCAAACATATTCTCCTCTCTCATTCTCTGATCTATCATCTCTTCCTCCAGTTCCTCAACTCTCTCCTCTAACTGCTGATTAGGCTTACATAATTTGTCATCACCTATGTCTACTTTCTCCTCTACTTCTGATCTCATTTCAGCTGATCTTTTCTCCTCTTGATTCTGTATTTCTAATCTACTCTCATCTTCATTCAATTCCTCCCTTTTCTGTTCTACCTCTTTCTCTTTCTCACATAAACTACTATAGACTATTTCTAGCCTCTTCTCTTCTTTTGTTTCCTTGTCCAGCACTTGCCATCTTTGGTTGAATTCCACATTCTGTTTTATTATAGTCTGTGATACTATTTTCTTTTACTCTAGTTCATATTTTGCTTCTGTGGTGCTTTGGGATAGTTCCTGATTCCATTGATCTATTTTCTGGCTTATTTCTGTAATGCTTTGACCAAGGTTCTGATTGTTTGCGAGCATATCTCCCATCATCTTGATTATCCTTTCATCTAATGTAACTGATTGTATATTTATGTTTTTGCTTTTTTCTATGTCTTCCGCGCCCCCCATCGTACTATTCTGTGATTCAACCGAATTGTCTACCTCGCCGCAACTCTGAGCATTGTTACTCCCGCTAGCTAAGTCTTTCTCCTCTACCTCTGCCTCTGTACCTTTAACTATGTTACCACTACGTAACGTCATCATCTCGTTCTCATTTCCCATGATTCACTTTATATACTCTATTATTATTAAAAAAAAACAATTTTATTTCCAAATGCAATTTACTAATTTTATTTATTTCTTTAAGGTGCTTTATAGCTTTCGAGCTCCACGTTGAAGTGCCGTGTTGTAACGTTTCGTGGCTAGTGCACAGCTTGCCCCATGCTTGGGTGACATGTTGTAACGTTTCATAGCTAGTGATATAAAATGAGTGCAGTAAATAGCTCGGTTAATAGGGCGCCAATCTCCAACAGACGGTTGTGAGATAAATTTATATTTATTAAATTGAGATTCTTTACTTTCGGGGGAGGGGCAACAGAGGCTAGCTGCAAAACACCTTATTCTATTTATTTTGACCTCTGGGAAGTCTAGCATGGGGTAAATCTTGACAGAAAGTCATAGATTGTAAAAAAAATTTATTAACAAAACAGGATGAGATGAATGACGTCTTGCGACCTTTCAAACAGATAAAATAAAAAGGGGAAGTTATTTCTTTAAATTATTGAAGTTAATAGTATTTACGTCCGACTTGCAAGTGACAAATATGCATGAGCTCACCGGGTTGTAGATCTTCATGGGCGATGTTGGCGGAGGTATCTCGTTCCTGAAGTAGACATCTCGCGTGGTCTTCCATGGTTCGAAGTACCAATCCTCCCTGATATAGCTATCTGCTCACTAATTGCACAGATGCTGTCGCCTAGCTGAGTGAATGGAATGGTTTCAATCGTCTTCGATATTCAGCGCAATGCTGGAAATATCCTACCTAGATCTCCACTGAGTTTACTAGTTGAACTTTATGAAATTTTGTAGTTGAATCTCAACAAGTGAGGTCCAAGTTTAGAATTTGAAGTGCTTTCAAGTGAAAACATAATAATATTCTTCCTCTCCATACAGCTCTGTCCCGGCTTATATATGGCAATTATATCTCCCACCAGCAGTAGGGGATCTGCCAATTGCAATATCAAAGTATTGTCTACAGAAAGTGACGCTCCTTCCTTATTGGTTGAAGTAAGTTCTTTATCACGCACCAAGTGGCTATATTGGGGTGAAGGTCTCTCCCCCAGTGACACACTTCTATATTGCTGTCATGTAGCGGTATCTTCCTTAAAAATCACAAGGTTGCAGTATTCTCGTCGCAAAACAATTTATTCTAAAAAGCTGTAGGGTACATTGTTCTGACATCTTTTAGAGTTAGCCTGCTGACTACCGAGGGTCTTGGTTGGGACTCCCTTTCCACTCTTCCTGCCTCTTCATAAGCGGTTTATGACGGTTCGGGCGGTATCTATTGTCAGTTGTTAGTTCCGCAAGTGAGCTCAAGAAATACATTTATTGGGGGAGGGGTTGTAAATTTACGGTTTGAAATCTCGGGTCGACGTCTAATTACAAGAATGGATGAAAATGAACATATGATTTTATATTACCCATACACAATAAATATATACATGCACTATCGTTGCAATTGCACATCAATATAGTACTCTTAGTTCAATTGTTTTGGTTGTGGTGAACAAACACCACAGATGGTCTCAGGCCAATCGTCCGAACATTAGCGTCTTGTGGGTGACAGTCAATGTCTATCCCTGCGCTCAAAAGTTCAATAAAATTTGCGCCCTTTCCAACATTGCGTACAGCAATACTCACAAATATCCAATTACCTCGAACAACTGTTACTCATAATTAGTTTCCCGAGCTTATTTTCACCGCGTTCCTAGCGTGACAAATTACAACACAGGCACTACAAGGCGCTAATTACTTTAATACAGCCAAGTTGCCGTCCAAAGCAAGAGATATTTAAATCACATCAATAAATTGATCTTCGTCTCATAAAAATTTATAGCGTTAGCCTTTCACAACAATTCTGACATTGTACTTCAAGACCTCTACTGGTCCAATAAACTTATTAACAATTCTTACAAGGAGCTCTACATCTTCCACCATTAACATATAAAAATTAATTACATAATTAATTTATTCAATTATTATTATTATCATCATCCTTGCGTTATACTATTACATTATTCTGTCATTTACTGGTATTCCTCTGAATACATTCCACTGGGGATTAATTAACAATTTTAATTAGCTACATGATTATCAGATTTTTCGTTCAGATTGCGCAACCTATCGTTCTACACTGTTTATACATCCCTGTTTCAACTTTGAGAATTATTTCTCCAACATTGTTACATGATCCTTCCCAAAATACACCATATAATGAAACTTAGTACTTACATGACTGCTCATATCAGCGACCTGGTTTTCCAAAGATGGTACATTTTGCCTACTAAATATTCTCTACACCGTGGGTAGTTTATTGGCAGAGGAATAACCCACCCACCAAGGGAAGATGATTAAGAGACGGAAGTAGATTTTGGATTGGAGAAAAAGGATAGAAAAATAGGAGGAGAGTCCCACGAAAGTTATGAATTTGACTTTCAATACATTTAGAAGCGGTTGCCACCGCAAATCCGTGCTCGGATACCTAAAGTGGGTACGAGCTTGGTCGAAGCTGACGGGAACCGCAGCTAAGACTTGGGCAGTTTGCCAGAGAAAGGCTTTAGTGTATTTCCTCCCAAGCATGCATGAAAGTACTATAGGGAAGGGTGATGGTCTGGCCAGACAGATAGTAAAAGCTTTATTGCGTATGAACGAGGGCATAAACCTAGGAAGAGCTAGGAAAGCCAGGATCTTGCCTAACTGTAGTATCAGAGAAATGATGAATCCAAAAACAAATATTTAATTTATTTGACAATGCAAAGAAGTTTGAGGAAATTAACAAGCGTGTAATATAATTTGGACAAACATAGTTCATTTGAACATTTTAGCAAATGGGGTCGCAGACCTCTCGACATTAAACGTTTGCTCCAGGCAATTGACAATTTACAAGGTTTCAAACCTTACATGTTTCTAAAATCTTTATAAGATTTAAACAAATAAACAATGAAATAATTAAAGTTTGAACGTGAATTGGAGTACAAAGAGTGCACCTCAAGAAATTCTTGAGAGAATGTTCTAGAGAAAGTGACAACTTCGAAAATAACAGTAATAAAAACATGAAAAATAAGATAGAAGTTCCAACAACTTCTTATATTTATACAGAATTACTATATGAGAATTATACAAAAGAGGGCAGGTCACTTACTGTGAAGCCTGAAGAAAGTGAAAAGGAAAGTTCTAGACTTCCCAAGTTTGAGCAGGAATTACTAGCCAAATGGGACAGTTTCCATTTCGTGAAACCTGAACATAACTCGCTCAAGAGTTTAAAGAAATGTTTTCCCTGATTATAGGAAAGGAACAATGTGAATTTGAAACTTGTATCACACAAGCAATTATGCAGAATTTAATTAATGCTAAACTAGCAAAGTTGGAAGGGCACCTTGTGAGTGACACCTTATAGAAAGTTACAATTTTATTAATATGGGTGGTTAGTAGAAGGTTGAGGAAAGATCATTGGGATATAGGATCAATGTTCATGGCCGTATTTAATATAACCGGACGATCGCGACGCGGTAGAAACGTGGAGCAAGCACTGGTTATCACTATAGTCTGTAAAGATTGATGCAAAGTTCACTGTAGAAACTCGAAAGTTCATGAGAAAGAAAGTTTTTACAATGCTGAAAAGAACTGGTTGCACTAGGTAGGCGAGAGTCTATTGCTGGAGAAAATGGTGGATTACAGTTAAATGCGCCATAGAACATCCCAACGGTGGACGAAAGTTAGCTATTGCAGTAATTTAAGGAAGATTCCTCATTTTAACTAGTATTTTCACAAGTGAGTGAAAAATACCTGACGGCAAGCCTCACAGATAGAGTACCAGATCTGGAAAGTTCCAGAACGATCTTTATAGAAGAATGGAGTCAAAGTTAATCCAGTGGAGGAACTAGCTTTATGAATTTATAGACAGCGGGTATTAGATAATATCCCACGTAGTGAGAAGATTTCTCATTTTGCAAGCATAAGAAATGCTGCTTTTCACCAAGATTGGCTTGATTAGACAAAAGCCCAACATGGAAAATCCCGCGAAGAATGATTACCGCCCCACAAGTAATCTCACGCTGTCTATAAAATAATCAATAAAAGCATGTAGATAAAATTGATGAAGATGAGGTTAAAACCTTTAAAATGGTACTTATCTTGATTTCATGTTGAAGGCGAAGTTTCCTTTGAAGATAACTACTTTGCCAACATGGCGTAGAAGAGAGTATGCCTCTTGGTTTGAGGAGGCTAGCTCGAGTGGAGCTTTAACTGATCGAGTCAACTGCCGACTGAGAAGTGAGACCTGCTCAACGGAGCACGGAGGGACCGAGGAAGGGGAAAAAGTGGGGGGTAGGAGACAAAAGGAGAACATATAAGCATTGCCAATGTTATAACAAAAAAATGATCTCTTGCTGAGCTGGTCTTCAAAGAGTTGATAACAGATGATACTAGCGCAGCATGGTGAGTAAAGAAGTAGACGTAGTCCTCTTGCTCAAGGAGAAAATAGCTGGCGATGGTAACAGGATCTGGTGGCCAAATGAATAAGTAAGTCCTCTAGCACCAGGAAGAATTGAGGAGCTTCAGAGATTCGCTGCGAGATGACGCTAGGTGGGTCACAGAAGTTATATATCTAGAACAGACTTATGAAGACATAAGAGATTTGCCTATCAAGGAGAAAACAAAAGATCACTGTTGGTGTTTGACAAAGAGAAAGGAAGAAATGAACATGCAAGGAGCAATAAAAATTATAATCTCTGGTACCGTGTATTCAAAGAATGCACCATACTGGGAGGGGCAGACACCAACAGCGAACAAGAAAAACAAGTAAACATTTAAAGGTAATAAGCAATTGCAGAGAAGAAGTCTTGTGATCTGACCATTAGTGGTCAAGACTCTGACTACCCTGACTCTCCAATCTCTTCCAGGGTAACACTCAGTCACTCTTCCAAAAGGCCAGACTAGGGGGGGTGAAACATCCCTAACTAAGACCAAGTCACCCACTTTAATGTCGGGACTGGAAAGAAACCACTTCTGTCTCCCTTGCAAGGAAGTTAAATATTCCAAGTTCCACCTCTTCCAAAAAGAATTGCGGAGGGTTTCAAGTTTACGCCAAGCGATAGGTAGATTAGAATCCCTGTAAGAATTGGGAAGAGGAGGAGGGGCAGAAAGAGAAGTGCGTGTAAGACAGTGACCAGGTGTGAGTGGAAGGAGGTCATCAGGGTCATTAGAAAGCGGAGTTAAAAGGCGAGAATTAACGACATCTTCCATCACAAAATAACTAGAAGCTGAGGGAAATAAAGCACTAGTAAAGATTGCGATACAATGCAAAAGGAGAATTAACAAGTTTAAACAAAGCGTATAGAAACAAGTACATCTATTCAGGACAAGAATATACCAAATAAACAAAGAAACTATGCGAGTAGAAAGCAAGAACGCCATAGGTAACAACCTAGTAGCCATAAGCAATGACCTTAAGTCATAATAAGTATCAAAGGGGTTACTCAGAAAAATACTTAAGTCAGCGAGAAACGTGACGTGACAAGTATAAATGCAAAAATACATCGAATGTGACGACGAGAAAAAACCAGTTTGTTCATTAATGAACAATAAGATTTCAAAATATGTAAGCAAAGTGAAATACATGAGCGCGTGAGAAATACGCAACGAAGTTTTGAAACAAGGATCGAAGCAGTTGGAGAATACGAGCATGAGTAAGTGGAATACACAGGCAAGCACGGCCTTGACACACATAGTACAACGAGATAACGAATATAAATATCTGAAAGAGTCCTTGACTGGAACAAGTTTATTTTGGGAAGTAGGTGAACGGCTTCTGTACTTGCAGGAGCGGCTCACTAGACAATGGTGTGCAATCAGCCAAAGTTGAGATAAGAGAAACATGCTTTGAACTTTGTCAGGCGTACAGGAAATAAACAGTGACTTGACCTTAATCGGGCTTGTATACAAACAAGTCTGACAAACAAGCAGTTCAAAGTACACAAACAACACTTGTTGAATCAGCTGTAACTTAAAGCAGATATTCAGCTTGGACGGCATGCAGTCAATCGTAACTTGGACGTGAAAAAGCAATTTAAAGATATATGAAATAGAGTAGGAAATCAATTTCGCATAATTGAGAGGATCCCGGAATCCGACAATTTTCGACAGGAAAAAGCTTGATTCTTCCGAAATAGGAAGAGAAGCCGGGACATTGAGAAGAAGGTTATGCATAAGAATAGTTATTCTAGATGCTATAGAATTCAGATTTTCAAGCGGTTTCATAAGCGACTTCCAATTGTGAGGAAGGGGAGAGGAGCCGGCCGTGGCCATCCTTCTAAATAACGAAAGAAGTGAAACATGGCTTACAGCAAAGTGATGGTGACTGATAGCCATGGTTTTTCACAAGGGGAAGATAGTTTTCGAGAAGGAGTTTAAGCAATTACCTGCTATAAAAATGACATAAGAAGGTAAACGAAATAACACAAAGCAAGGCGAACTTGAATTGCTATCTTGTGCGGGAAGAAGGAAAAACCATTTAAACAACTTACAGAGGTAGCGTAGTTGTTCACGATAAGACATCGTTTCGGCAAGTGTTTTTCAAAAATATTGAGATCTGAAACATGAGCGTTCTCTTTTTCAGAAATGGGATTTATGTCAGCTGTAACGAAATGACATTGCGCTTTGGTTTGAACACTGGGATGCTGAATTTCACCAGTAATAACCCAACCAAAATCGGTGTCTCTGGCGACCATGGTTGAAGATAACTTGCGTGTTTGTTTGCGAATGCACTTCCAAAAAACATTGGCACTGAAAAGTACATCAATGGGACCTTGAGCATTAAACTGAGGATCAGCTAACCTTAAGTGCGAAGGAATGTTTAAACCGGAAGTATTGATAGAGTGACTTGGAGTGTCCTTGCCAATACTGGTAAGAATGAGACAGTTTAAATTAAGATTGGTGTTTCTTTGGCAAACGTCTCTGATTTTCAATTTTGAAGACTGCAAGACTTGAGTTTTCAAATTGTCAATGCCGGTCACATTGATAGAAGTAGGCGATGACGAAAGACCTAGTTTTTTAATCAACGATTGCGAAACAAAGTTATGAGTTGAAGCGGAATCGAGAAGACCACGGGTTCTAAACCAATTTCCAAATTTATCTTGGATTTCGAATTGTACAGTGGTCAAAAGGGTTTGCGCACTGTAAGAAGTTTCGGCGTTGGAAATGCAGGAAGAAGCATTAGTTTGTTCGGAGCTGCTCTGCATGGAGCTTGAAGAGGCAGGTACTGATGACCTCGATTTATCGTGAACGTGCAATAAAGAATGATGCGGTTTTTTGCAATGAAAACAGAGATTGGATGACGTGCAATTTGAAGAAGAATGCTTAGGTGATAAGCAATTGAAACAATGTTTGCTGTTGAAGACAAACTTCCTTCGATCTTCGACAGACAATTCTTTAAAGGATTTGCACAAATACAATGTGTGAAGCTTTTTACAGAGCGTGCATTTTAAAGATTTATTAAGCGGCCTGATATCTTCTCTTGCATGATTGAAAGAAGAACGGGTTTGCTTGTTCTCGACAGATGGGGGCTGATGTCCCTTTGAAAAAGCAAGGTTTTTCTCAAAAATGTGAGACTGAAGATTCGTTTCGACCTTTTCGCACTGAAATGCGAGTGCTGTAAGGACTTGGCATCGGCTGTTAAGAAACGAGATTAAGTGTTCGAAGGAAAATTCTTCCTTGCGAGCGAGTTCGATCTCCCAAGCCTTTAAAGTTGAAAAATCGAATCGTGATGTAACCAGATGAATGAGTATGGTGTCCCATGTTTGGACAGGCTGCTTAAGTTGGTATAATGCTCTGACATTCAACTGTATAGAGTCCAACAGGTTTCTTAAAGAGGTGACGTCATTAGGTTTGACGGCTGGCAGGCTGAAGAGACAGCGTATGTGGCGAGCTACACTCAAACGTAAATTGCCATATCTCTCTTTAAGGAGATTAAAGGCGATGTGGTAGTTGTCTGCGCTTAAAGGCAGTGACTCCAATAAGGCTAAGGCCTCAGATTCCAAAGACGTACGGAGGAAATAAAATTTATGAATATCGAGGATCTCAGTATTTTCATGAATTAGGGAGCAGTAAAGTTCGTAAAAAGAATACCATTCACCTTCCTTGCCTGAGAAGTGCGGTAGGCTTATCTTAGGAAGTAACGGTTTCGGTTTGTTCTTGTGAACTGAAGCGGGTGCGAACTGGGCCGGATTGATGACCCTAGTGTCCGGTTCTGAGATATTGCGGATCAGTTGGTGGGCCTTTGCAATCCCTTCAAAGTACAAGAGTTCGACCTCGTCCCGATCCGATTGAAGTTCTGGGCAAGCGGATTCAATCTCGGTTTGAATTTGATCGTAATAATCATAAGACCGTTCGTACAACTTAAGGCGATGTGTCAAGATGTCTAAATCACACTCGGCGGGATTTAACTTGTTGATAAAATTTCTGAATCTAGTGAGTTGCCCTTTATAGGAAGAACGTCTAGCAATGAGAGTTTCATCTTTTTCAGTAGGAGCCATGACAAAGAGAATAAATTGAAATACAACTCACGAAACTGTAGAACCTTGGAGATGCTGTCAAGTTTGCAGCAGCGAATGGGTAGAAAGAACAGGACACACCATAGGAGACAGGAGCGGCCTCTTTCCCGTTCACAGGCTTTGCATGATGTAGTTATAGCTGAAAAATCCAAAGCAGATATTAATAATTTGCCAAGTATTGTCAAATGACACTTGACAAACAATAGAAATAAAAAATGGACTCTCCCGGGTTTCGGCACCAAATTTTGGGTAGTTTATTGGCTGAGGAATAACCCACCCACCAAGGGAAGATGATTAAGAGGAGGAAGTAGATTTTGGATTGGAGAAAAAGGATAGAAAAATAGGAGGAGAGTCCCACAAAAGTTATGAATTTGACTTTCAATACATTTAGAAGCGGTTGCCACCGCAAATCCGTGCTCGGATACCTAAAGTGGGTACGAGCTTGGTCGAAGCTGACGGGAACCGCAGCTAAGACTTGGGCAGTTTGCCAGAGAAAGGCTTTAGTGTATTTCCTCCCAAGCATGCATGAAAGTACTATAGGGAAGGGTGATGGTCTGGCCAGACAGATAGTAAAAGCTTTATTGAGTATGAACGAGGGCATAAACCTAGGAAGAGCTAGGAAAGCCAGGATCTTGCCTAACTGTACTATCAGAGAAATGATGAATCCAAAAACAAATATTTAATTTATTTGACAATGCAAAGAAGTTTGAGGAAATTAACAAGCGTGTAATATAATTTGGACAAACATAGTTCATTTGAACATTTTAGCAAATGGGGTCGCAGACCTCTCGACATTAAACGTTTGCTCCAGGCAATTGACAATTTACAAGGTTTCAAACCTTACATGTTTCTAAAATCTTTATAAGATTTAAACAAATAAACAATGAAATAATTAAAGTTTGAACGTGAATTGGAGTACAAAGAGTGCACCTTAAGAAATTCTTGAGAGAATGTTCTAGAGAAAGTGACAACTTCGAAAATAACAGTAATAAAAACATGAAAAATAAGATTGAAGTTCCTACAACTTCTTATATTTATACAGAATTACTATATGAGAATTATACAAAAGAGGGCAGGTCACTTACTGTGAAACCTGAAGAAAGTGAAAAGGAAAGTTCTAGACTTCCCAAGTTTGAGCAGGAATTACTAGCCAAATGGGACAGTTTCCACTTCGTGAAACCTGAACATAACTCGCTCAAGAGTTTAAAGAAATGTTTTCCCTGATTATAGGAAAGGAACAATGTGAATTTGAAACTTGTATCACACAAGCAATTATGCAGAATTTAATTAATGCTAAACTAGCAAAGTTGGAAGGGCACCTTGTGAGTGACACCTTATAGAAAGTTACAATTTTATTAATATGGGTGGTTAGTAGAAGGTTGAGGAATGATCATTGGGATATAGGATCAATGTTCATGGCCGTATTTAATATAACCGGACGATCGCGACGCGGTAGAAACGTGGAGCAAGCACTGGTTATCACTATAGTCTGTAAAGATTGATGCAAAGTTCACTGTAGAAACTCGAAAGTTCATGAGAAAGAAAGTTTTTACAATGCTGAAAAGAACTGGTTGCACTAGGTAGGCGAGAGTCTATTGCTGGAGAAAATGGTGGATTACAGTTAAATGCGCCATAGAACATCCCAACGGTGGACGAAAGTTAGCTATTGCAGTAATTTAAGGAAGATTCCTCATTTTAACTAGTATTTTCACAAGTGAGTGAAAAATACCTGACGGCAAGCCTCACAGAGAGAGTACCAGATCTGGAAAGTTCCAGAACGATCTTTATAGAAGAATGGAGTCAAAGTTAATCCAGCGGAGGAACTAGCTTTATGAATTTATAGACAGCGGGTATTAGATAATATCCCACGTAGTGAGAAGATTTCTCATTTTGCAAGCATAAGAAATGCTGCTTTTCACCAAGATTGGCTTGATTAGACAAAAGCCCAACATGGAAAATCCCGCGAAGAATGATTACCGCCCCACAAGTAATCTCACGCTGTCTATAAAATAATCAATAAAAGCATGTAGATAAAATTGATGAAGATGAGGTTAAAACCTTTAAAATGGTACTTATCTTGATTTCATGTTGAAGGCGAAGTTTCCTTTGAAGATAACTACTTTGCCAACATGGCGTAGAAGAGAGTATGCCTCTTGGTTTGAGGAGGCTATCTCGAGTGGAGCTTTAACTGATCGAGTCAACTGCCGACTGAGAAGTGAGACCTGCTCAACGGAGCACGGAGGGACCGAGGAAGGGGAAAAAAGTGGGGGGTAGGAGACAAAAGGAGAACATATAAGCATTGCCAATGTTATAACAAAAAAATGATCTCTTGCTGAGCTGGTCTTCAAAGAGTTGATAACAGATGATACTAGCGCAGCATGGTGAGTAAAGAAGTAGACGTAGTCCTCTTGCTCAAGGAGAAAATAGCTGGCGATGGTAACAGGATCTGGTGGCCAAATGGATAAGTAAGTCCTCTAGCACCAGGAAGAATTGAGGAGCTTCAGAGATTCGCTGCGAGATGACGCTAGGTGGGTCACAGAAGTTATATATCTAGAACAGACTTATGAAGACATAAGAGATTTGCCTATCAAGGAGAAAACAAAAGATCACTGTTGGTGTTTGACAAAGAGAAAGGAAGAAATGAACATGCAAGGGGCAATAAAAATTATAATCTCTGGTACCGTGTATTCAAAGAATGCACCATACTGGGAGGGGCAGACACCAACAGCGAACAAGAAAAACAAGTAAACATTTAAAGGTAATAAGCAATTGCAGAGAAGTAGTCTTGTGATCTGACCATTAGTGGTCAAGACTCTGACTACCCTGACTCTCCAATCTCTTCCAGGGTAACACTCGGTCACTCTTCCAAAAGGCCAGACTAGGGGGGGTGAAACATCCCTAACTAAGACCAAGTCACCCACTTTAATGTCGGGACTGGAAAGAAACCACTTCTGTCTCCCTTGCAAGGAAGTTAAATATTCCAAGTTCCACCTCTTCCAAAAGGAATTGCGGAGGGTTTCAAGTTTACGCCAAGCGATAGGTAGATTAGAATCCCTGTAAGAATTGGGAAGAGGAGGAGGGGCAGAAAGAGAAGTGCGTGTAAGACAGTGACCAGATGTGAGTGGAAGGAGGTCATCAGGGTCATTAGAAAGCGGAGTTAAAAGGCGAGAATTAACGACATCTTCCATCACAAAATAACTAGAAGCTGAGGGAAATAAAGCACTAGTAAAGATTGCGATACAATGCAAAAGGAGAATTAACAAGTTTAAACAAAGCGTATAGAAACAAGTACATCTATTCAGGACAAGAATATACCAAATAAACAAAGAAACTATGCGAGTAGAAAGCAAGAACGCCATAGGTAACAACCTAGTAGCCATAAGCAATGACCTTAAGTCATAATAAGTATCAAAGGGGTTACTCAGAAAAATACTTAAGTCAGCGAGAAACGTGACGTGACAAGTATAAATGCAAAAACACATCGAATGTGACGACGAGAAAAAACCAGTTTGTTCATTAATGAACAATAAGATTTCAAAATATGTAAGCAAAGTGAAATACATGAGCGCGTGAGAAATACGCAACGAAGTTTTGAAACAAGGATCGAAGCAGTTGGAGAATACGAGCATGAGTAAGTGGAATACACAGGCAAGCACGGCCTTGACACACATAGTACAACGAGATAACGAATATAAATATCTGAAAGAGTCCTTGACTGGAACAAGTTTATTTTGGGAAGTAGGTGAACGGCTTCTATACTTGCAGGAGTGGCTCACTAGACAATGGTGTGCAATCAGCCAAAGTTGAGATAAGAGAAACATGCTTTGAACTTTGTCAAGCGTACAGGAAATAAACAGTGACTTGACCTTAATCGGGCTTGTATACAAACAAGTCTGACAAACAAGCAGTTCAAAGTACACAAACAACACTTGTTGAATCAGCTGTAACTTAAAGCAGATATTCAGCTTGGACGGCATGCAGTCAATCGTAACTTGGACGTGAAAAAGCAATTTAAAGATATATGAAATAGAGTAGGAAATCAATTTCGCATAATTGAGAGGATCCCGGAATCCGACAATTTTCGACAGGAAAAAGCTTGATTCTTCCGAAATAGGAAGAGAAGCCGGGACATTGAGAAGAAGGTTATGCATAAGAATAGTTATTCTAGATGCTATAGAATTCAGATTTTCAAGCGGTTTCATAAGCGACTTCCAATTGTGAGGAAGGGGAGAGGAGCCGGCCGTGGCCATCCTTCTAAATAACGAAAGAAGTGAAACATGGCTTACAGCAAAGTGATGGTGACTGATAGCCATGGTTTTTCACAAGGGGAAGATAGTTTTCGAGAAGGAGTTTAAGCAATTACCTGCTATAAAAATGACATAAGAAGGTAAACGAAATAACACAAAGCAAGGCGAACTTGAATTGCTATCTTGTGCGGGAAGAAGGAAAAACCATTTAAACAACTTACAGAGGTAGCGTAGTTGTTCACGATAAGACATCGTTTCGGCAAGTGTTTTTCAAAAATATTGAGATCTGAAACATGAGCGTTCTCTTTTTCAGAAATGGGATTTATGTCAGCTGTAACGAAATGACATTGCGCTTTGGTTTGAACACTGGGATGCTGAATTTCACCAGTAATAACCCAACCAAAATCGGTGTCTCTGGCGACCATGGTTGAAGATAACTTGCCTGTTTGTTTGCGAATGCACTTCCAAAAAACATTGGCACTGAAAAGTACATCAATGGGACCTTGAGCATTAAACTGAGGATCAGCTAACCTTAAGTGCGAAGGAATGTTTAAACCGGAAGTATTGATAGAGTGACTTGGAGTGTCCTTGCCAATACTGGTAAGAATGAGACAGTTTAAATTAAGATTGGTGTTTCTTTGGCAAACGTCTCTGATTTTCAATTTTGAAGACTGCAAGACTTGAGTTTTCAAATTGTCAATGCCGGTCACATTGATAGAAGTAGGCGATGACGAAAGACCTAGTTTTTTAATCAACGATTGCGAAACAAAGTTATGAGTTGAAGCGGAATCGAGAAGACCACGGGTTCTAAACCAATTTCCAAATTTATCTTGGATTTCGAATTGTACAGTGGTCAAAAGGGTTTGCGCACTGTAAGAAGTTTCGGCGTTGGAAATGCAGGAAGAAGCATTAGTTTGTTCGGAGCTGCTCTGCATGGAGCTTGAAGAGGCAGGTACTGATGACCTCGATTTATCGTGAACGTGCAATAAAGAATGATGCGGTTTTTTGCAATGAAAACAGAGATTGGATGACGTGCAATTTGAAGAAGAATGCTTAGGTGATAAGCAATTGAAACAATGTTTGCTGTTGAAGACAAACTTCCTTCGATCTTCGACAGACAATTCTTTAAAGGATTTGCACAAATACAATGTGTGAAGCTTTTTACAGAGCGTGCATTTTAAAGATTTATTAAGCGGCCTGATATCTTCTCTTGCATGATTGAAAGAAGAACGGGTTTGCTTGTTCTCGACAGATGGGGGCTGATGTCCCTTTGAAAAAGCAAGGTTTTTCTCAAAAATGTGAGACTGAAGATTCGTTTCGACCTTTTCGCACTGAAATGCGAGTGCTGTAAGGACTTGGCATCGGCTGTTAAGAAACGAGATTAAGTGTTCGAAGGAAAATTCTTCCTTGCGAGCGAGTTCGATCTCCCAAGCCTTTAAAGTTGAAAAATCGAATCTTGATGTAACCAGATGAATGAGTATGGTGTCCCATGTTTGGACAGGCTGCTTAAGTTGGTATAATGCTCTGACATTCAACTGTATAGAGTCCAACAGGTTTCTTAAAGAGGTGACGTCATTAGGTTTGACGGCTGGCAGGCTGAAGAGACAGCGTATGTGGCGAGCTACACTCAAACGTAAATTGCCATATCTCTCTTTAAGGAGATTAAAGGCGATGTGGTAGTTGTCTGCGCTTAAAGGCAGTGACTCCAATAAGGCTAAGGCCTCAGATTCCAAAGACGTACGGAGGAAATAAAATTTATGAATATCGAGGATCTCAGTATTTTCATGAATTAGGGAGCAGTAAAGTTCGTAAAAAGAATACCATTCACCTTCCTTGCCTGAGAAGTGCGGTAGGCTTATCTTAGGAAGTAACGGTTTCGGTTTGTTCTTGTGAACTGAAGCGGGTGCGAACTGGGCCGGATTGATGACCCTAGTGTCCGGTTCTGAGATATTGCGGATCAGTTGGTGGGCCTTTGCAATCCCTTCAAAGTACAAGAGTTCGACCTCGTCCCGATCCGATTGAAGTTCTGGGCAAGCGGATTCAATCTCGGTTTGAATTTGATCGTAATAATCATAAGACCGTTCGTACAACTTAAGGCGATGTGTCAAGATGTCTAAATCACACTCGGCGGGATTTAACTTGTTGATAAAATTTCTGAATCTAGTGAGTTGCCCTTTATAGGAAGAACGTCTAGCAATGAGAGTTTCATCTTTTTCAGTAGGAGCCATGACAAAGAGAATAAATTGAAATACAACTCACGAAACTGTAGAACCTTGGAGATGCTGTCAAGTTTGCAGCAGCGAATGGGTAGAAAGAACAGGACACACCATAGGAGACAGGAGCGGCCTCTTTCCCGTTCACAGGCTTTGCATGATGTAGTTATAGCTGAAAAATCCAAAGCAGATATTAATAATTTGCCAAGTATTGTCAAATGACACTTGACAAACAATAGAAATAAAAAATGGACTCTCCCGGGTTTCGGCACCAAATTTTGGGTAGTTTATTGGCTGAGGAATAACCCACCCACCAAGGGAAGATGATTAAGAGAAGGAAGTAGATTTTGGATTGGAGAAAAAGGATAGAAAAATAGGAGGAGAGTCCCACAAAAGTTATGAATTTGACTTTCAATACATTTAGAAGCGGTTGCCACCGCAAATCCGTGCTCGGATACCTAAAGTGGGTACGAGCTTGGTCGAAGCTGACGGGAACCGCAGCTAAGACTTGGGCAGTTTGCCAGAGAAAGGCTTTAGTGTATTTCCTCCCAAGCATGCATGAAAGTACTATAGGGAAGGGTGATGGTCTGGCCAGACAGATAGTAAAAGCTTTATTGAGTATGAACGAGGGCATAAACCTAGGAAGAGCTAGGAAAGCCAGGATCTTGCCTAACTGTAGTATCAGAGAAATGATGAATCCAAAAACAAATATTTAATTTATTTGACAATGCAAAGAAGTTTGAGGAAATTAACAAGCGTGTAATATAATTTGGACAAACATAGTTCATTTGAACATTTTAGCAAATGGGGTCGCAGACCTCTCGACATTAAACGTTTGCTCCAGGCAATTGACAATTTACAAGGTTTCAAACCTTACATGTTTCTAAAATCTTTATAAGATTTAAACAAATAAACAATGAAATAATTAAAGTTTGAACGTGAATTGGAGTACAAAGAGTGCACCTTAAGAAATTCTTGAGAGAATGTTCTAGAGAAAGTGACAACTTCGAAAATAACTAATAAAAACATGAAAAATAAGATAGAAGTTCCTACAACTTCTTATATTTATACAGAATTACTATATGAGAATTATACAAAAGAGGGCAGGTCACTTACTGTGAAACCTGAAGAAAGTGAAAAGGAAAGTTCTAGACTTCCCAAGTTTGAGCAGGAATTACTAGCCAAATGGGACAGTTTCCATTTCGTGAAACCTGAACATAACTCGCTCAAGAGTTTAAAGAAATGTTTTCCCTGATTATAGGAAAGGAACAATGTGAATTTGAAACTTGTATCACACAAGCAATTATGCAGAATTTAATTAATGCTAAACTAGCAAAGTTGGAAGGGCACCTTGTGAGTGACACCTTATAGAAAGTTACAATTTTATTAATATGGGTGGTTAGTAGAAGGTTGAGGAATGATCATTGGGATATAGGATCAATGTTCATGGCCGTATTTAATATAACCGGACGATCGCGACGCGGTAGAAACGTGGAGCAAGCACTGGTTATCACTATAGTCTGTAAAGATTGATGCAAAGTTCACTGTAGAAACTCGAAAGTTCATGAGAAAGAAAGTTTTTACAATGCTGAAAAGAACTGGTTGCACTAGGTAGGCGAGAGTCTATTGCTGGAGAAAATGGTGGATTACAGTTAAATGCGCCATAGAACATCCCAACGGTGGACGAAAGTTAGCTATTGCAGTAATTTAAGGAAGATTCCTCATTTTAACTAGTATTTTCACAAGTGAGTGAAAAATACCTGACGGCAAGCCTCACAGAGAGAGTACCAGATCTGGAAAGTTCCAGAACGATCTTTATAGAAGAATGGAGTCAAAGTTAATCCAGCGGAGGAACTAGCTTTATGAATTTATAGACAGCGGGTATTAGATAATATCCCACGTAGTGAGAAGATTTCTCATTTTGCAAGCATAAGAAATGCTGCTTTTCACCAAGATTGGCTTGATTAGACAAAAGCCCAACATGGAAAATCCCGCGAAGAATGATTACCGCCCCACAAGTAATCTCACGCTGTCTATAAAATAATCAATAAAAGCATGTAGATAAAATTGATGAAGATGAGGTTAAAACCTTTAAAATGGTACTTATCTTGATTTCATGTTGAAGGCGAAGTTTCCTTTGAAGATAACTACTTTGCCAACATGGCGTAGAAGAGAGTATGCCTCTTGGTTTGAGGAGGCTATCTCGAGTGGAGCTTTAACTGATCGAGTCAACTGCCGACTGAGAAGTGAGACCTGCTCAACGGAGCACGGAGGGACCGAGGAAGGGGAAAAAAGTGGGGGGTAGGAGACAAAAGGAGAACATATAAGCATTGCCAATGTTATAACAAAAAAATGATCTCTTGCTGAGCTGGTCTTCAAAGAGTTGATAACAGATGATACTAGCGCAGCATGGTGAGTAAAGAAGTAGACGTAGTCCTCTTGCTCAAGGAGAAAATAGCTGGCGATGGTAACAGGATCTGGTGGCCAAATGGATAAGTAAGTCCTCTAGCACCAGGAAGAATTGAGGAGCTTCAGAGATTCGCTGCGAGATGACGCTAGGTGGGTCACAGAAGTTATATATCTAGAACAGACTTATGAAGACATAAGAGATTTGCCTATCAAGAAGAAAACAAAAGATCACTGTTGGTGTTTGACAAAGAGAAAGGAAGAAATGAACATGCAAGGAGCAATAAAAATTATAATCTCCGGTACCGTGTATTCAAAGAATGCACCACACCGTATGTACGATCATATTCACACTTGTTAACACTTCTTCCAGATTTCATATAATATTTACACTGATCATATTAATTCAAAGAAATACACTTACGGTATTCATCACCACATTAAAAATTCCCTGTAAAAATATTAATACGCTCACAATTTGCACAAAAATTAAATTACACATAAAATTTTCACATTCGGCACTTATATTTGCCTGAACACACGTGATTTTCTTTTTTTTCCGTTTCCAAGTGGTTGAAATTGGTTTTGCGTCGGCTTCCTACTCCTACTGGAATGATTGAAAGTCTCGATCGTTCTTACCCTCTACTGGAACGCTTACTTCTCCTATTCAAGTTGTTTTGACTATCGGCTCTCTGATAATTGACTGCACGATGTCGTTTATCGTTCACTGCGCAAATGTTCGTCTAGCAAATGTTCTTAACTGACGTTCACTCCTAGATTCGCTACAATTTTTATTACTGGGATCTAGTAATCTGCTTCCTTGTTGTCCACGTTTGGACTTTTAATTATGACGCTAATAGTTCTTAGCTTGTGGAATGTATTCCAAATATCTTACTGCACTCTTACTTTGGCATAGATTATGCCTGGAATAGTAATTCCTAAATTCTATCGTAACACAGCTCTTGTCTCCTCAGTTCAGGAAAACTAGGCGTTAATTCTACGTTTACCCTGATTCGGTTATTGAACGTATTGGATGGAATTTTTAGAGTTCATTACTCTTGCGTTGTCTCGTGTACTTTGAGATATTACGATGCTTGTTCTTCACTGAAATTATAAGGTTCAGGTATCTTTCGCCGGCTAAAATACCTAAGTCCAAAATATACTACTTTGAATCGGTAAAATAGTTTATAAAGTTCGAAGCCTGACCGTACTTTTCCTCTGACAAGGATTACGATGCTTCTCTGCACGGCGATGCTGTTGATAATAACTGGACGGCCACTCCCCTCAGGGGTGCTCGTACGTCTGCGACACAGTATAACGACCCTTCATGGTCTGATGAAAAACTGCATGAACGTCCTGGCGCTCCCGGGCTTTATATTCAAATCTGCTATAAAATATTAGTTTCGCTTCTCCTCCACACCTAACTTCTAAAATAATGGTCGCACGATTATGAAATTTTTACCTCTTGAATGCTCTCTCTTTAAATGTCAAAACGATATCCTAATTTCCAAAAACCGATCGAAGGATCTAATGATATTAATTAAATAAGGCTCGTGGATTGTGTGGGTGTTGGTTTCTTTTTTCCATCTCTACCGGCTCCTGGCTCGGTGAATAACCGATTGCGTAGTGCTAATTAGACACTTCTATCCTGTACAATTATTATTAACTTTATCCAGTCTCAAAATTCTCTCTCCCAGGATAAACAACATTGACGGAGAGATTTCTTCATTTTAATGCACGTAACTGGCTAATTTGAATTATTTCTCCAATTTATTGGCCTCTCCCTCTCGACAGCGTTGTCGTTTTACTGTTGACTAAGGGTTTTATCGGACGATCTTTTCTTTCTGTCTTGCGTGGAAAATTAGTGGTTCTATTTCGACCTGATGCGTAACTTGTTATCGCTGAGCTGGGCATTACATCATCTTCAGCTGTGGTCTCGGTCCATAGAGTTGCACCACTTATCTATGCGTCATGTAGAGGCAATTCTGTATTAACCCTTCGACATCCTTTTAAAATCTGTTCTAAAATCTGCCTTATTTCTTCCTTTTCTTACTTAAAAGGGTATGAGTTCGATAACTGGGCCAGTCCATATGGGCACAGATCTCCCCTCCTTGGATAAATAAATTTTCGAAGCTTGAGGAAATTTATTAAGTTATTTTCCAAGGAAAATTTCATTCATTCAGTATCGAAGCCATCACAATATCCCACAGTACCTTCTGGTTTCATTTTCACTCAAAATCCCACGATGATTCGGATTAGTAATTTAGAGTCATATCCGTTGATTGCGGCGGACGGGAACGCTCTGTCCCTACCCGTTCTTCTTTCACTTTATTTCTGGACTAATTTCCTTCAGAATTACGTCCTTTCTTACTGGTGCGGTCTATCCCTACCCGTTGCATTATTTCCTCATTCTCTTCCCTCAAATTGCAATTTTCTTCTTCTATTTGTTCAATTATTTCTTTCAGTTCGAAATAAGTTCCTTCAAGTCCACATTCACAATTGACTGTTTGCCATTCACGTTCCCTATCTGGATCGTGTTTCAGAATTCTCCTATTGGTTTTCAAAGTGGGTTCGTCATTATTTCCTATTAGTTCCATAACCAGGGCTTGTTCATATGCTTCATCGAGGTCTTCGGGAGAATAATATATTTTGAGATTGGCCGAATTCATAGTTAACTCGTGATTCGAATCACAATGTTGAATTCTATAGGCGTTATTTCTTAGATCCCTTATTATTCTATATGGGCCGCGGTACATTTTCTGAAATTTCTTGTACACGCGGTTCCCTGGATCAGAAATGGCTGGTCTTTTCACTAACACCATTTCCTCTGCTAGTAGTGGTCAATGATATCTTTTGTGCCTATTTCTTCGTTGCCTTCTATCAGTTTGAGCTTGCAAATGCTCAAAAGCTCTTCTAATTCAGACTTCTCTTCCAGGTTGAGCGTCTGTTGGTCTGGGTATGACCTGACTCCATGGCCTCTCAGGCTGCTCATTCCGATGCAATGTTACGGGTATCTCTCAAGTAGCCTCGTGTATAGTGTTAATGCAAAATTCGATAATATCCAAAATATCTATCCATTTCCAATTTTTCTCTGCACAGTATATCCTACAATACTTGGCCGTCTCTCTCATCACTCTCTCGACTGGATTCGCTTCAGGATGGCGAATACTTGACAGTATTTGGCGTATTCCAAGCCTCTCTAATTCCTGTCTAAATTCGACACTGGTAAAGCAACTACCATGATCCGATAAGAGATTCTCTGGTTTACCCAGAATAGGTATCACTTTTTCTTTAAGCCGCTTTAATACTTGTTTGGTACTAGTCTTCTGTATGGGAGAAAGAACAACCATCTTAGTGAAGACATGCATAGCCACCATAATGTGTCGGTTTCCCCTTCTAGCCTTAAGCAACGGTCCAACGTTGTCAATCGAAATGATCTGATATGGCCTTTCAGGTATCAATGGTATTGGCTTTTGTCTCATTAAAACGCATTTGGTTTGATTCTTTGACATGTATCACATTTCTTCAACGTATCCCGTAGAGTCTCGCTCAGTCTCGGCCATACAAATGCTTCTTTCAGGATCGAGACTGTTTTGTCGACTCCCATATATCCAAAGGATCTATGAGCTAACCATACCGTTTTCCTCTGCAGAATAGCAGTTACAACGATTCTCAATCGAGTATGGTCAGAGTCCGCAAACTTATGTAACATTCGATTGTAAAAACTATAATCTCTATCTATCTTGTTAGCTTCTATATACGCTGGTGTTCCTCTTATTACCTTTCCTTCAAAGAATGATAAGAGCATGTTTATCCATGGATCTTCGCGTTGTCGTTGACTAATGTTTCTTAATTCATTCAATGTGCGCTGATCTCTATTTTCTAAATATATGGCCATTACTTCCTCTTCTATGGATTCAGGCTGTCTACTTAAGTAGTCTGGAACAACATTTTCCTTCCCTGGGCAGTATTCTATACTGACATTGAATTGCTGAATGTATGAAGCCCAACGCATCAACCATTGACTTGACAAATCCGTTTTCTTCGAAAAGGTTAAGGCTTTATGATCCGTTCTGAGCGTGACTGGAAACCCATATACAATTTTACGCCAACATTTCAGAGCATGCAATATCGCTATCAGCTCGATCTCGCTGATTGTATAACTTTTCTGGTGTGGCTTCAGTCTTCTACTAGAGAAAGCTAGATAATTATTTCTGTCAGGATTTTCCGGGTCTTCCTGATATAGCATCGCTCCTATTCCAACTTGGGATGCATCTGTCTGGATGATGAATCTCTGATTAAAATCAGGATATCCTAGCTTCACGTAGTTTAAGAGCATTTCCTTGGCCTCAATAAATGCTTTTTCAGCTTCCTCCGTCCACTTCCATTTGCCACTTTTCTTCAAAAGATCCTGTAATATTGCAACAGTTCTAGTGTATGACGGGCAATGTCCTGAGAAGAATCCTATTTATCCCAAAAACTGGTGAACATTCTTCACTTTCATCGGTCTAGGAATATTTCTTATAGATACAAGCCTACATGGGTTAGTTTTGACACCCTCTTTGTTAATCACGTGTCCAAAAAACGTGACTTATTGTTGACAAAATTTCGATTTTTTCATGTTGATCTTGAAGTTAGCTCTTCTCAAATCTTCAAGTAATTTCGTTAAATTCTTCAAGTGTTCCTCTACATTTTCCGAGGTAAGCAATATGTCATCAACATAACGGATAGTACGATCCTTTACTTCCTCGGACTGGTTGCGATCAAGTGCTCTTATATGTGCTGATCCCGCCATCTTCAAGTCAAATGGACATCACTTAAAGCAATATGTTTGCTGATCGAACTGAAATCCAGTTAAAAGACTGTTTTTCTCTTCAAGTTCGAGATGATGGTGTGAAGAAGTCATACCTATATTTGTAAAAATTTTCATGCCCTTAAATTTTCTCAGTATTTCTTTTATGGGTGGCGCAGAATAATTTTCGGGAATGATTTTGGCATTCCAATTCCTGGCATCCAAACACACCCTTACTCACAATAACTAATGGACTAACATATGGTGTTGCCATTTTTTCTATAACACCTGCATCTCTCATTTCCTGCAGCGTTTTCTTAGTTTGTGTGTAATGTTTTTCTGCAACCGGGTATGGTTTTTGTATAAACGGTGCCCAGTCCTTCACTTGAAAAGCGTATTTGAAATTTTGGATCTTTCCTGGTTTGGAATCAAACACATCCCTATATTTCAATAATAGTTCCTTAAGTATTTCTTTGTCTTCCAGCTTAATTCTTGCTCCTTCAATTTTGCCTAACAGGGTGGTGTCAAACTCGGATTCTAAGCAATCTTCAAGTTCTATATTCAAGACTTCCAATGCCTCTTCTGTGGCCCTATAACCATCCTTGGTTAGTTCTCCCACATGCCATACCTGTTCCTCAATTTTAGCATTTTGTTCATGTAAAGTAATATTTTGCTCATCCACATCTTCCTTTTGAATCCTTATGCAATTTTGCGTTAGATCTATTATGACCTTGTTCTCACGGATAAAGTCAATACCCAATATAATATTGTACGGTAATTGACACACCAGCAAAAAGCATTGTGAATTTCAGTACCACCGATGATCATGTCAATGTACACTTGACATTTACATGTTAAAGATTTCTCTGGGATTATTCCCTTAAACTTTAAACTCGATGTGGGGGTTTTTAATACACGACCTCTGGTTTCCAATTCGTTAAGTAAGCTCTGTGTTATTAGACTTAGAGTTGATCCTGTATCAATTAATGCTCTGACCAGTAATCCGTCTATCCGTAGCATTATGATGGGCAATTCCCGTCTTATGGGTGGTATTCCTTCAACTAATTCATTTATCAATTCATCTGGTCTAGCTATCCAATTTACAATTTCGATTTCCTCCCAGCTCCTGGTATGTTTCCACTTTTGCCCATCTAAATTTGGAGCTGTTTATCCTGAGGGTCTCTTTTTCCCTCATTCCTCAATTGTGCTTGCAACTCTAGACTCTGAGCTCCCTCGAGTCGGTCGGGTGATTTGCGATTTTTCATAGCTTCACTCCAACGTCCGTTTTGTCTTTCAGGTTCGTCCGTACGCTCATCAATATAGCGTCGACTTTCCTGGTATCTCTCTTCAATTTCGGCTCGGTATTCATCACTTCTATCTTCCGGCCTCACATTCCTTCTAGGATAATTTTCCCAATTCCTTCTATTATCCTGTCTGTGATTATTATGATAGGTTTGTTTTCTTGATTTCTGTAACCCGTATTTCTATGATTTCTTCCTCGATAACCTCCCCTAGTATGAGATTGGATTCCCCTTTGTTCTTGGTGTCCATACTCGCGACCAAGTCAATGTGTGTCCGTACTGGTTGATTTGTTCGTAGTAGAGGGCTTCTCCCAGTCATCATGGCTGCTAGTCATATGTACTTGCTCTGTCTGCCTCTGTTGCCTTGAAGTTATATGTGCGGTGGTCATATCCAATTGACGAAATACACTCTCCACTTCCACAGCAGGTTTTGCATTAGATGAGATCAACAACCTCTGTATCTCATCCGGAAGTTGTCTTGCTATGGCGGCACACAGGTCGTTTTCAGCTGGAGCGATATCAAGTTCACGGAACTTGCACAGCTGAGCAGTTAAAAATTCCGAGTATTTGGTAGGTGCATTAGTATTGTATTTTCTAGAGTATAGGTCTAGTCGTAGATTCTCTTGCACATCTGCTGCCCAATATCGTTTCAGGAATGCTTCCCCAAAGCCTTCTTCTGTGTCAAATGTGTATCTGAAGCTCCTGTACCAAGTAAGACAATCGCCTGCCAACAGCTTCTCAATTGCTCTCAGTCTCCGATCCTGAGGAATTTTCATCTCGTTGACGTATTCTGCTACTTCTTTTAGCCAGTATTTCGGTGTAATAGACATGTTACTACCCGTAAATTTAACCGGTCTATCCTCGTTTGATTTTATGACCTTTATAATCTGTCCATTCGTTTGGTTAGCATATGAAGTTCACATTACATTGGTATATCCTGGGTTCTAATAAGGGCTCTCCCCTCCTAAGTCCCTATCTTGATTAATGCCTTGGATATCAGAATCTACCCATATAATTTTCTGGAAGTCACTCTGACCTTCAAACTCTAATTTTCTTTCTCTTCGGGCACTTTCTTCTTGTGACATGATTTGAACCTCCATTTGACTGTTTTTCTGTTCAGTCTTTTCCAGCCGTGAACCAAATTTGTGTTCAAACATTTCTTGTTTCTCTCTACTCCTTTTTGCTTCCTTTTTAATCTGTACATTTTCTTCCTTGAAGCTTTCCTGAATTTGAGCGAATTTCTCATCCAATATTTTCTCTACCTCTTTCTTTATGACCAGGACCTGTTTTTCGATAACTTCTGGTTTAACATAACCTCTGGTATCTAAGTCCTCTCGAATCTCGTTTATCTCCTTATCCATGTCTGCCTGACCTTTGTGGATCATTTTCTTAATCTCATTGATCTCTACTTGTGTTTTTCCTTGGTTGTCATATATAACTGTAAAGTCAGTCATAACCTGATCCATATCCTCGTAGGTTTTTCCTACCTGGGTTTCCTGAATCCCGGTAGTCCCTTAATCAATTTCTCTATTTTAAGAAATTGTTCGTTACTATCAGTTTTCCGTTGCTTACTTTCTGCTTTAAGATTATTTTCGTACTAGCCTAACTTCTCTGTTATTTCCTTCTCGTGCGCCCTCAGATTCTCATCTACCTGCCCGGTAAACGTGTTAAATTGCCATTCCCTTTTATTTGCATCGGCCTGACTTCGTTTTTTCATCTCGTTCATTTCGGTCTGAACTGTCCTGAATTTTCCCTCAAGGTTTTCCACTTTGGCTTCGACCCCGATAAACCTATTACCTAAGCTTTCGAGATCTTTCATGATTTCATCCCGGGATTTCTGACAAAGCTCCATATTTGACTCTATCTGATCTTTTAACTGTTCCTGCACCTCTTGGATCTAGGTTACAAGTCTCTTTTCACAATTTTCTATATTAATTTTACAATTTTCCTGTATGTCACTTAGTTTGGTTTCCATAGAACCAAATTTATTGCTCAGGATTTCAAAATTTTTCCGACACCCAGTTTGGGATTCTTCATTCTTTTCTGTTAACGTATTTATTTTCTCTTGCAATCCTGCATTAAATCCCTCATTTTCCTTTTGAAATTTATTTAATTTGCTCCCAAACTCAGTATCAAAATCTTGGAATTTTTAATTCATTGTCTTTTGCACTTTCTCTTCTATGCTACTTTGGAGTTCCTCCTTCTTTATCTCCTCCTCTATTTCAGCCTTCAGTACCTCGTTATTCTTTTTACTGTCGGCTTTTAATTCATATTTCAAAACTACAAAATGTTCATTGTTCTTTGTTTGTTTATTTTCTATCTCAGCCTTCGGTTCACTGTTCATGTTTATACTGTCGGTTTTGATAGTGTCTAAGTTCTCCTTAATGGATTCAAATCTATCTTTACTTTTCGCATCTATAGCGTCCAATTTCTCACTATTATCAACCTTCATGGCTTCCAATTTTTCATTATTATCAGCCTTCATGGCTTCCAATTTTTTACTATTATCAGCCTTCATGACTAATACTTTCCGTATTAATCTTAATCATCACATCTCTAGTCTTATTGAAGTGCTCATCCAAGCATTCCTTTATTTCCATTATCGTACACATCCTATCAACAATGCACTGAAAATACAGTAGGCTACTCTGCCCCATCACTGGTTCATGCATGAGAAATGGTACTCTGAATTCATTTTTATATCCGATTTCAAAATTCAACTTCAGTACGGGTGTTTACTAAAATGTACCCGTATGGTATAATAACTCATAAAAACATCAATTATATTATGGAAGTGATTTTCTTAAAAATTCAAAATTTTGGAAAACCATCATTTTCGAAATGAAAGTTCACGGGCGCAAAGAAAAGTTATTGGGGTTTGTTTCAGGGACTGCTCGGTGTGAGTTTTCATGGTACCAATGCGGTCAGTTATATTTATGTTTTAAGCTAGCCTATTATATATATTTCTTTACTTTTAAGACCAAATTTAGTGTTACCAAATAGCTAGATCCAAGCACATTATTTATACTCCCCCATGTGCCTATTTGAACAAAGGAATATGCAATTCACAGTCAGCCAGCTCAAATCGGACTATCGGGGCATAGAATGTTCTCCCACAGTGTGACTTGCACATTCTGGATCAAGCAAAGGATACACTTCAAATATAAAAATAAAAATCCTACTACAAAAACTATTTAATAATTCTAATTTCAGGCGCTACAAAAAAACATAAAGAAACTAAAAATAACTCTTCACACTTGTTCTCAACAGAACAAGGAATCATTAAACAACTATCATACAGAAACACTAATTTATGGTTCCCATGAACCAGACAAAATTGTCATCTAAGTTTCACTTCCTTATAGCAAAATTATAAATTCCTTAAGCGAGCTCTAATATGGCTCGGTGTTTATTTCTACACAATATTTCAATAATAAAACACACTCTATTTACTCCTTGAATGAGTATTACTTATACTTGAGTTATAATTACAATGGTACTGATAATTACCATTTATTTTGGGCTCACAAAACATTCAATTGTTACCATCTCTCTCTTCAATACTACCAAATTGCAGCTGTGCTGGGAAAGTTCGCGTATCTCGAGTTATTGAAAACTACTGACCAAGTCAAATCGAAATAAACTCTCAATTATCTGAAGATTCTCATCATTACTCGTGAACAAATATATGTTCATGTAACAATAAAACTAGGGAATTTTGTTATATTGTCTCCAAAGACAATTAAATCATAAGGAAGCAACGATCTGAATTCTGCCAGCAATAATAATTAGTATAATTGGACCTAAGTTCAACTACTGGGTCATTTAAAACGTTCTTAATTACTTCCGTCTACCACGGAACACTACAGCTTATACATGACCTATCTCAACAAGAGGGTCTGTTAAATGTGTCACAACACTCGGCTAAATGTATTACTTGGGAGGAGAACTCAATTTCTCGTCCCTTTTAAAGACAGATTACAAAGAGTCTGCTGTCGGCAGCTCTACTACGATTCCTTGGCAAGGCAAAGCGTGTTAATTCAATTCAACATAATATATAATGAGGTTCTAAAGACCTACTCTTCTGGCTCGGGCAAGGTATAATTATGAAGTTTTATCATTGGCAGGTAAGATATTCAATAAAACCAACAAAAATATAAGGGGCTTTCAACGTAGAGGAACATAGGATCATTCCTCGTTCTGCCTCCTGAACAACATCCAACTTTGAGGATTTAGGACTGCAATAACAGGACCGATGGTCTGAGGCTAATCGTCCGAATATTAGCGTCTCGTGGGTGACAGTCATTGTCCATCCCTGTGCTCAAAAGTACAATAACTTTAGCGCCAATTCCAACATTGCGTTCAGCAATACACACAAATATCCAATTACCGCGACAAACTGTTCCTCATAATTAGTTTGCCAAGCATATTTTCACCGCGTTCCTAGCGTGACAAATTACAACACAGGCGCTACAAGGCGCTAATTACTTTAATATAGCCAAGTTGCCTTCCAAAGCAAAATATATTTAAATCACGTCAATAAGTTGATCTTCGTCTCATAAAAATTTATAGCGTTAACCTTTCACAACAATTCTGACATTGTACTTCATGAACTCTACTGGTTCAATACTCTTATTAACAATTCTTACAAGGAGCTCTACAGCTTCCACCATTAACATATAAAAATTAATTACATAATTAATGTATTCAAGTATTATTACTATTATCTTGCTTGCGTATTCCACTGAATACTTTCCACTGGGCATTAATTAACACTTTTAATTAGTTACATTTTTATCAGAATATTCGTTCATATCGTGCAACCTACAGTTCTACTCTGTTTATACATCCCTGTTTCAATTTTGAGAATTATTTCTCCAACATGGTAACACGAACCTTCCCAAAACACACCATATAATGGAACTTAGTACTTACATGGCTGCTCAGATCAGCGATCTTGTTTTCCAGCAATGGTATATTTTGCCCACTCACTATTTTCCACACCGTATTTACGATCATATTCACACTTATTATCACTTCTTCCAGATTACATATAATATTTACACTGATCATATTAATTCTAAGAAATACACTTATGGTATTCATTACCACTTTAAAAATCCACTGTAAAATGTTAATACACTCACAATTTTCACAAAAATTAAATTACACATAAAATTTTCACATTCGGCACTTATATTTGCCTGAATACGCGTGGTTTTCTTTTATTTCCCGTTTCCAAGGGGTTGCAATTGGTTTCGCGTCGGCTTCCTACTCCTACTGGGATGATTGAAAGTCTCGATCGTTCTTACCCTCTACTGGAATGTTTACTTCTCCTATTCAAGTTGTTTTGTCTATCGGCTCTCTGATAATTGACTGCACGTTGTCGTTTCTCGTTCACTGCGCAAATGATCGTCTAGCAAATGTTTTTAACTGACGTTCACTCCTAGATTCGCTACAATTGTTATTACTGCGATCTAGTAATCTGCTTTTCTTGTTGTCCACGTTTTTACTGTTACTTATGAGGCTAATAGTTCTTAGCTTGTGGAATTTATACCAAATGCCTTACTGCGCTCTTACTTTGGCATAGATCGTACCTGGAATATTAATTCATAAATTCTATTGTCACACAGCTCTAGTCTCCTCAATTCAGGAAAATTAGGCGTTAATTCTACGTTTACCCTGATTCGGTTATTGAACGTATTGGATAGCATTTTTAGAGTTCACTACTCTTGCGTTGTCTCGTGTACTTTTGAGATATTACGATGCTTGTCCTTCACTGAAATTATAAGATTCAGGTACCTTTCGCCGGCTAAAATACTTAAGTCCAAAGTATAATACTTTGACTGTATCGGTAAAATAGTTTATAAAATTTGAAGCCTGACAGTACTTTTCCTCTCACAAGGATTACGATGCTTCTCTGCAAGGCGATGCTGTTGATAATAACTGGACGGCCACTCCCCTCAGGGGTGCTCGTACGTCTGCGACACAGTATAACGACCCTTCATGGTCTGATGAAAAACTGCATGAACTTCCTGGCGCTCCCAGATTTATATTCAAATCTGCTACAAAAAGATTAATTTCGCTACTCCTCCACACCTAACTTCTAAAATAATCGTCGCACGATTATGAAAATTTACCTCTTGAATGCTCTCCCATTCAATGTCAAAAAGATATCCTAATTTAAAAAAAACGATCGTAGGATCTAATGATATTAATTAAATAAGGCTCCTGGATTGAGTGGGTGTTGGTTTCATTTTTCCATCTCTACAGGCTCCTGGCTCGGTGAATAACCGATTGCGTAATGCTGATTAGACACTTCTGTCCTGTGGAATTATTATTAACTTTATCCATTCACAAAATTCTCTCTCCCAGGATAAATAACATTGACGGAGTGATTTCTTCATTTTAATGCACGTAAATGGCTAATTTTAATTATTTCTCCAATTTCTTGGCCACTCCCTCTCGACAGCGTTGTTGACTAAGGGTTCTATCGGGCGATCTTTTCTCTCTGTCTTGCGTGGAAAATCACTGGTTCTATTTCGATCAGATGCGTAACTTGCTATCGCTGAGCTGCTATCATTTGAAGCTGTGGGCTCGGTCCATAGAGTTGCACTACTTATACATGCGTCATGTAGAGGCGATTCTGTATTAACCCTTCAACATCCTTTTAAAATCTGTTCTAAAATCTGCCTTATTTCTAACTTTTTCCGACGTAAAAGAGTATTGGTTCGATAACTATGCCAGTCCACATGGGCACAATACATCTTGGGTTTTAACCAAATAAATAAACGAGTTGGTATCCATATACATGAGTTTAAGATTGTCCATGTCATAATAGGGTAGCGGCACACCATAGTGGTGGGAATACATGAGAGTTTTTGAAATATCCTGTATACAAATTCCAATATATATAGGATTATTGAATACAATGTTACGTTTAGCCATGTGTAAAGCAGCTAGGTTAGGAACATAAATTGTTCTGTCGATAAATGTTGGTTTAGCTATTAGATTTTGAGCCTTTTTGCTGTCAGTCACAAGACGTATGTCTATTCTTTTACGGCTATTTTCCATTGTTTTTCAAAAATGGCAATGTTGAATAATTTGTACAGATTTTTTTCTCAAAATCATATTTGGCTTGTTTTCGAAGGTTGTTATTAAAATCAACGTGTGCCTTTAGACAAGGTCTTTGTTTAAACTTTAACACTCGGTGAATTTTTACCAAATTTAGTCCATGATCTAGAGCCTGTTTAAGTGCCATTTAATGAACAACGAACCACCGTCGATTTCCAAGATGAGGAATTAGTTTTTTCAGAGGCGAATCCTTAGGATTTGTACACTGTAGTAGGAAAGGTAAATCGTTGTGTAGATCATGAGGGTCAGATGGGTAATGATCATCAACGTCTAGAATGCATGCCACAGGGTCATTTTCCTTTAACGTTTCTAAATCAACAGTATCTGGAGAAACCCACTGAAATCCACCATAAGGAAGAGAGTAACTCATAGCCCACCCGTATTGGTTGTTGGCATCATCATAGGTAATTAACTGTGACGGTTTCTCAGAATCATTGGTTTCCATGTATTTATTGTTAGCTTGAGCATACCGATGAGACACCTGGCATATACCTCCACGTATTCTAGACCCTATTAAAAGAATCTGGTCGAAATCCTGTAGCAGTTCCAGTTCGATTCCAGTGTAAAGGAGCATTGCCTCGAAACTTAAACCAGATGAAGTTAAGAAATGTGCAGCATCCATTCGGTACGTTTCTAGTGTTTTGTTTCTAAACGTTTCAAGCTGTCTGCAAGAACGAGTACATCTGAAGTTAGGTCGAGGTCACTACATTCCCCTGGAGTTTTAATTTTGAACTGATTCCAGACATTTTTGGCATGTTCATAGTCTTCTTTACTAACATCTTCTTGTCGTAATTTGTTAAAGAATGCCTCTTTTGGAGGTAAACACGTTTCACTTAACTTTTCCCATGAATCAATGTAATCATAACAAAATACCCCTTTACGAGTCATGAGCGTTGCATTTTCATTTCCAAAGTACTTGTCTGTTTCAGGGTATGATATTAAGTTGGAAACTAAGTTTTCCAAACTACTCGGCATTAACCGAAACGTGTCCACAAATCGAAGCTTAACATTTCCTACATATTTGGTGAAGGAAATGCACTTTTCTTTGGAGTTAGTGATAACATCCACTCTCTCAGTAGAACATACCAATTGCTTTACAATGAAATTTGCATCGTAGCCACTGATATTATGTAGAAATACAGGAACTGGGTTACGTGTTTTACACCTCAAATTATAGTTATTATGTGCATTTCCACGGTATTCCCCTGTAATATGACAATGATCTCGAACTTTCCAGTCCTCTTGGGTAAATGGTTTATGACACAAATAACAGGTTTCAGAACATTGGAACTGTGCTTCATGATGCTCAGTTAAAGCCCTTGGAACATTTAAGCTGTAAAGGCGATCAATTTCATATGCTATTGAGATTAAACAGCCCATAAACTTTTCTGCAGCGTCAGGACCACGATAAATAACAGGTTGGCTAGGAAGGTTTGTCTGTATGTATTCCACAGCAGGTGAGGTTTTAACGTATTTACGAAAACTCATAGGAACATGACTCTGGTACGGCACTGTATAACTTGCCTCAGTATTAGGTAGACATGTTTGATATGGTAACAGTATACTTTCGAAATCTGCATAGATAACGTAGGGTATTCTCAACAATTTTTCTACAATTAACAATTTCACAATTTGGTTTTAAATAGGCATTTCAACCCTAGCAATATAATGCTGGACACACAAAGCTCTATCTTCTTTTAATTTTTCCATTCTTTGCTGCCAATATCGATTATCGAATTGAGTAAAACACCGTTTACACGTATACATTTTATGTTCATAGCGGTTAATCTGATGTCCTACTAGTTTATTAAAATCTTTGATAAGGACTTAGTGGTTCTGACCGGATGATGCACTTAGCAGAAGGAGGTCGCGATGGTCTTGTGGCTCTTGATCCACAACCTTTAAAGGAGACAGTTTGTTTTCTTCTTCCAGTCCAAATACATTAACGGATATTATGTTGGCTTTTTCAAATTTGGGAATGTCAACTAGCGATGTAGGAAACGATATTACTGAAAAATCATACTTGTTGTCCAGATCCCTGTATTTACTAATGCGTTGAGCTTTGTTTTAACTAGTTTTGCTAAAATGGCATACATAAAACACTTTTCATCTTTCAAGATTTGAGTATTAATGCAGGCTTTTTTGTTTTCATAGCTGCTGGTAATGGAATATATGTGCTTCCACGCTAGGGATTATACTTATTTATTTTAAATCGAACTCCTTCCACGCTATCAAAGCCCAATTACTGCCTTTTAGCTCAGATTCATCCATTTCAGTAGTTAACTTTGTAAATTGTGTTTCCAAGAAACTACATAAGTCTGTCTCCAAAAATAGAGCCTGATTTCGTGTTTTGAAAGCACGATCTGTAATTTCATTGATAGATGTATGAATGAATCTACATTCAACCACAATATTAACTGTTATTGACTTGTGCATTGCTTGTTCTTTGTACATAGCTTGTATTATTGGCTGTTTGAACTCTTTAAGGTATGAATTTAAATCCTTACACGTATGACAACGTATAAAATAGGGTTTAGGACGACCATCAAAACACGTTTCATATTCACTAAGTTCATTTTTCTCAGGGACCATTGACAGCAGGTAATGTTTTGTTGGCTCAGATTTTTGTATTTTAGCTGATGACACAACATTACAACATTCTTCATGGCGACGTCCGTTATAGGCATTGTTGAATATACTGCCACAGGTTTTCCACTCAAGATATAATCCTTGCACCGTACTTCGTGACGCTTCCTATCATAGTCTCGAAGAAAAGATTTTCCACACTCTTCTTACATATAGCTAGGAATGTTTTCTTCCATTGTGGAATTGATTCTACAAACAGCTGCTTACAGCGTATCACAAGGCTAGAGGCTGGTCGGTCAGACGATTTTCACGATGTGAACACTGTAAAAGATAGTAGTCAACTAACTGTATTCCTGCTAAGAGACCCTATTCAAGATCAACAGCTACTTACCACGTAGTACAAGGCTTTACAATGGTCGGTGAGAAGATCTTTCACGATGTGATCACTGTCAAATATAGTAGTCATCTGAAAATATTCTTACACCCTACTCAAGGTTATCATGTACTTACTGCATATCAAAAGGCTGTACACTCGTGGGTTAGACACTCTTTCTTGCTAAGGATCCCCATATTCCCCACACAAGGCTATACATGTTTGTTCTACACACTTAGTGGTTAATTGTATATTACATTTATATATACAGCTTATACAAGCACGTTTTCACGCGGTAAAACTTTATCAGATAGTCAAATGCGACACGCAAAGTATGTTGCCGCAATCTAGCGGTGACTATGAGAACTACCTGAACGACCAGCATGGTACCTAGCTTTCTATATCAACACTCACTGAAAAACCAGCATGCTATCTAGCGTTCGATATCAACACTCGCTCAACTACCAGCACGCTACCTATCGGTCAATATGACTACTCACTCAACTACCAACATGAATTCCAATAATTAGCGCAATTGTTCATACCACTAACAATACACACAGTGGGTTTGCTTTATCGTTTAATACAAATATATCCTTGTTTAAATAAAGTATCAAAATGAAAAAAATATAAATATTTATTATAAAAATCAAGGACACAGGAACCATATTCTTTTAAGCCTATATAACACGTTTTAGGATATTGGGTTCTAAAAATATAGCCTACTTTCAAAATTGAACTTTAAAATTTTTGTCCTAGGGAGTTGAAACTTGGTTTACAGGTAGAGGGCGTAAAGACCATTCATTTATGTAAAACAAACGTTTTTGTAAAATTCCTAATTTTGGAAATAAAAGCCATTTTGAAAATATTTGTTAGAAAAAAATAAAAATACTCTATTTTTGGTCTGAGAGTGGGATAGACGTAAATGTAACAGCTACCATATGACTTTTTAGGATTTTTAGATTAAACATATAGCCTACTTTCCCAATATTATTTTGGTAAAATTTGAAAAATACACGATTTTTGTACTGAGAGTGGGTTAGAGGTAGATGTAAGTGTTACCATATGACTTTTATGATTTTTAGTTTAAACATATAGCCTACTTTCCCAATATTGTTTTGGAAACATTGATAAATACATTATTTTTGGACTGAGAATGGTACAGAGGTAGGTGTGGGAGTTAACATAATGTTTATTTTAGGATTTTTAGTTTAATCATATAGCCTACTACCCAAATATTTTTTGGAAAAATTTGAAAAATACACTATTTTTAGACTGAGTGTGGAATAGCGGTAGGTATAGGAGTTAATATAAGACTTTATATGATTTTAGTTAAAACATATAGCCTACTTTTCCATTTACACTTTTTTGGAAAATTTGAATATTACAATAATATTTTTGATTGGTGTTGGGTTAGAGGTAAGAGTGAGAGTCAATGATCAACCTAAGAGTACTTTGGATTTTTGGAATTTTAGTGTGTTGTTGTTGCTTACAAAAATAGCGGTAAGCATTATGCTGTCATAAAATGGGCTGAAATAATTTTCAAGACCAATATAAGCCAACAAGTGAGTGCAAATAAAAGAACGAAAGTGAGAGCAGAAAGTGAGAGTAAAACGTGATAGCAAAAAAGTGTTGAATGAGGGGATACTGACCACTAAATAAAGAAATAAAGTTGTGAACACCCCCCCCCCCCCCACAGTTAGCACTACTGTACAGTTTTTGTCTTAGAGACGTGATATTTATTTTGAAGGTAGAGGGGGTAAGGACCATCAATTTACGTCAAATAAATATTTTAGTAAAATTCTTGGTTTCCAACATATAGCCCATTTCAAAATTCTACTTTTTTTTGGAAAGAAAAAGGATAAAATATAAAGGTTTATTAAAAAATAAAGGTCATAGAGACCATTTGTTTGAACCATTGGACAACGTCCTATCATGTTTGGTTTTCGAAATATAGCCTACTTTCCCAATATTTTTGGAAAAACTTTAAAAATACACTTTTTTTGGACTGAGAGTGCGATAGAGGTAGGGTATGAGTTAAGATATGACTTTTAGGATTTTCAGTTAAACATATAGCCTACTTTCCAAACGTTATTTTGAAAAATTTTGAACAATACACTATTTTTGAACTGAGAGTGGGATAGAGGTAGGTGTAAGAGTTAACATATGATTTTTAGGATTATTAATTTAAACATATAGCCTACTTTCCAAATTCAACTTTTTGGGAAAAATTTAAAATTATTTTATTTTTGACTAGGCGTGGGATAGAGGCAAGTGTAAGAGTCGAAAGTGTATCATAAACCTTAGAGTACTTGGGACTTTCTGGAATTTTAGTGTGTTGTTGTTGCTTACAAACATGGCGGTAAGCATTATGCTGCCATAAAATGAGTTAGATACTCTCAAAGACCAACAAGTGAGTGTAAATGTGTGATTGAAAAGTGAGAGCAAATGTGGGGCAAAAAGTGGGAGCAAAGAGTGGGAGCAAATGTGGGAGAAAAAAGTGGGAGCTAAATGTGGGAGCAAAAAGTGAGAGCATAATGTGGGAGCAAATAGTGCGAGCAAATGTGGGAGCAACATGTGAGAGCATTTTGAGGGTATATAAGAGGTCTCTTAGCAGGAATACAATTAGTAGACTACTAACTTTTACAGTGTTCACATCGTGAAATATCGTCTCACCGACCAGCCTCTAGCCTTGTGATACGCAGTAAGCAGCTGTTTGTAGAAATCAACATCCACAATGGGAGAAACCATTCCAAGCTACATGTGTAAAGAGTATGGAAAAACTTTTCTTCGAGACTATGACAGGAAGCGTCACGAAATATCGTGTTAGGATTATATCATGAGTGGAAACCCTGTGGCAGTAAATTCAAAAATGCCTATAACGGACGTCGGCATGAAGAATGTTGTAATGTTGTGTCATCAGCTAAAAGACAAAAATCGGAGCCGCAAAACATTACCTGATGTCTATGGTCCCTGACAAAAATGGACTTAGTGAATATCAAACGTGTTTTGATGGTCGTCTTAAATCCTATTTTATACGTCGTGATACGTGTAAGGATTTCATTCATACCTTAAAGAGTCCAAACAGCAAATAATACAAGCTATGTACAAAGAACTAGCAATGCACAAGTCAATAAAAGTTAATTTTGTGGCTGAATGTAGATTCATTCATACATCTACCAATGAAATTACAGATCGTGCTTTCAAAACACGAAATCAGGCTCTAATTTTGGAAACAGACTTAAGTAGTTCCTTGGAAACACAATTAACAAAGTTAACTACTGAAATGGATGAATCTGAGCTAAAAGGCAGTAATTGGGCTTTGTTAGCAGTGGAAGGAGTTCGATTTAAAATAAATAAGTATAATCCCTTGCGTGGAAGCACATTTATTCCATTACCAGCAGCTATAAAAGCAAAAAAGCCTGCATTAATCCTCAAAACTTGAAAGATGAAAAGTGTTTTATGTATGCCATTTTAGCAAAACTGGTTAAAACAAAAGTGCGACGCATTAGTAAATACAGGGATCTGGACAACAAGTATGATTTTTCAGTAATATTGTTTCCTACATCGCTAACTGACATTCCCGAAGTTGAGAAAGCCAACAACATATCCACTAATGTATTCGGACTCGATAAAGACAACAAACTGTTACCTTTAAAGGTTGAGGATCAAAGGCTACAAGACCATCGCGATCTCCTTCTGCTAAGTTCTTCATCTGGTCGGAACCACTACGTCTTTATCAACGATTTTGTTTAACTAGTAGGACATCAGATTACCTGCTATGAAGATAAAATATATACTTGTAAACGATGTTTACTCACTTCTATAATCGATATGGGCAGCAAGGAATAGAAAAATTTAAAAACATAGAGCTTTGTGTGTCCAGCATGACATTGCTAGGGTTGAAATGCCTATTAAAAACCCAATTGTGAAATTGTTAAATGTAGAAACAATGTTCAGAATACCCTACGTTATCTATGCAGATTTCAAAAGTATATTGTTACCATATGAAATATGTCTGCCTAATCCTGAGGCAAGTTATACAGTGCCGTACCAGAGTCATGTTCCTTTGAGCTTTCGTATATTCGTTAATCCCTCATCTGCTGTGGAACACATAAAAACAAACCATCCATGCCAAACTGTTATTTATCGTGATCCTGACGTGGACTGTTTAATCTCAATAGCCAATGAATTTGATCGCCTTTACAGCTTAAATGTTCCAAATGCTTTAACGGAGCATCAAGAAGCAGAGTTCCAATGTTCTGAAACCTGTTATTTGTGTCATAAACCATTTGCCCAAGAGGACTGGAAAGTTCGATATCATTGTCATATTACAGGGGAATACCGTGGAAGTGCACATAATAACTGTAATTTGAGGTGTAAAACACGTAAACCAGTTCCTGTATTTCTACATAATATGAGTAGCTACGATGCAAATTTCATTGTAAAGCAAGTGGTATGTTCTACTGAGAGAGTGGATGTTATCCCTAACTCCAAAGAAAAGTACATTTACTTCACCAAATATGTAGGAAATGTTAAGCTTCGATTTGTGGACACGTTTCGGTTAATGCCGAGTAGTTTGGGAAACATAGTTTCCAACTTCACATCATACCCTGAAACAGACAAGTACTTTGGAAAAGATAATGCAACGCTCATGACACGTAAAGGTGTATTTGGTTATGATTAGATTGATTTCCGGGAAAAGTTAAGTGAAACGTGTTTACTTCCAAAAAAGGCATTCTTTAACAAATTAAGTCAAGAAGATGTTAGTAAAGAAGACTATGAACATGCCAAAAATGTCTGGAATCAGTTCAAAATTAAAGCCCTAGGGGAATATAATGACTTCTACCTAACTTCTGATGTACTCGTTCTTGCAGACAGCTTTGAAGCGTTTAGAAATAAAACACTTGAAACACACCGAGTGGTTGTGGCACACTCCTTTACTTCACCTGGTTTAAGTTTCGAGGAAATGCTCCTTTATACTGGAATTGAACTGGAATTACTACAGGATTACGATCAGATTCTTTTAATAGGGTCTGGAATACGTGGAGGCATATGCCAGGTGTCTCATCGGTAAGCTAAAGCTAACAATAAATACATGGAAACCTATCATTCTATGATCCCATTTATTACCTATGATGATGCCAACAACCAATATGGGTGGGCTATGTGTCACTCTCTTCCTTATGATGGATTTCAGAGGGTTTCCCCAGATACTCTTGATCTAGAAACGTTAAAGGAAAATGACCCTGTGCGATACATTCTAGACGTTGATGTTGATTACCCATCTGACCTTCATGATCTACACAACGATTTACCTTTTCTACCACAGTGTACAAAAACTATCAAAGCCTATCTCAGTACGCACTCGATCATAATCTAATACTTAACTTCGAAAAAACGCAACCGATCATCATCGGCTATACCAAATTACTCAGTTCCCTACCTGACCCAGTACCACATTTACAGCTTGCATCCCAAACAGTTCCGTACCAGTCAGCAGTAAGAAATCTGGGAGTTATTTTTGACTCTCGATTATCGTGGCAGGATCACACAAACATGATTCTGAAAAGGGTTGCATCGTCATTATATCAAATTAGGCGAACTTGCTTCTATTTGCCTCAATATGTAAGAAAGATATTGATACAGAGTTCGAGACTACCAATATTTGACTATGGATCTATAATTTACCATGATATGGGAGAGGTCCTCAATAAAAAATTGCAAAGAATGCAAAATGCTTGCTTGCGGCTTGTTCTCAGTGTACCAATAGAGTCTCATATAACTCCATTTTACGTCCAGATTGGATGGCTCAAGTTAAAGGAACGAAGACAGTATGCCATGTCTCTGACTGTGATAAAAATTCTAAAATTCTAAATTCCGTCTTATATTTACTACACTAACTCCCATGCAATCAGTGCATAACCGTGCGAATAGACACACTGCACAAATGCTCCAGATACCTCATCACAGAACCGAAAAATGCAAAGGTTCATTCCGTATTTCAGCTAGTATTCTCTGGAATAAATATAAATTGCACCAGTATTCAGGACTTCCTATCAGAGCGATAAAACACTCCCTTCATTGTAATCTATCAGCTATACAATTATCATGTTCAAGGTGAACGGATGTAATAACAAGAACTTCTATTGTCAACTGTATGTTTAGGTTAAGTTTTTCCTTTCTTCATTTATTCGATTGTATTTAACCGCCCTCTGAATGAAGAGAGCTGCATAAAGAGGCTTTGTAGCCTCAGTGGCCTGTATAAGAGAAACAATAAATTCAAATTCAAATTCAAATTCAAATCATGTTAACCTGATGGACTTATCCTCATCCATTCTTAACAATGAAAAACAATCATACTAAACAAATCGATTCTAATATAAAGTACACTTCAAAAACATCGAATTAATTATTATTTCTATCATATTATTCCCTTGATGAAATAATTAGTTGAAACTTATTTACAGTATAAATCTGCTTTACAAGTAATAGCGTGGGCTATTATAATGATATAAATTCCTTATCTGTATGTACAAATGACCGTTAGCTCTGATCACAGATTAAATCTTACCACATATTCTTTAGATCCTTTAAAATCTACATCAACTTTCAAAATACTACTACACTTGGTCATTGTTTGGTTTATAGTCGAATTCAGTCGAATATGTTCAACCGACAAAGGTAAACCATATGCATTTACTTAAATCGTGATTAATAAATGTTTTAATAATAAGTATACATAACAGACGTTAATATCCGTTTCCCGTCTTAATTTCCGAACAAACCTACCGTCTCCACATCCAAGCCTTGTATTAATTCAAAAGAGTACTCCATAACTCACATCCTATGCCATAATGCCAAATGCTTATCCAAATAGTCTTGCCTATGCAACGACTTTACTTCAATGCGGAAAATACCTCGCAAACAACAACTCGTATACCCATATATACGGAAATACAAACAATTTCTTACACAAATAAATGTTATCACCATCTCCTCCACAAAACTAGCATTTCCTTAACTTTGCCTACTCCTCAGCGTTGCCATAATCAACCGCTGGTATATCGTACAGTTACATCTGTTGTATTTACGTGACATTTATACATACAAGCGACTTTAGACACAACGAGTGAGACCTCCTTGAGTTTACTTTCAAAACGTTACTAGGATATCTACTGACTGTTGCATATACACTTAGTAAAAATACTATACTGTGTCTTCGTACTCATCTGGTTTCAACTTCACATAGGCCTATGTACCAATATCACGCCTACGATATAACGTTATATTACACATTGTGTATAAATAACTACAAATTTTATTTATTTATATCCAATAAACATCAATCTCAACGGGGTAATCTAGCTAGGAATTCCCTACCGTCAGATGATAATAATCTTCCATGAAGATTAATCTCTAAAATATTTAAATAAATGAAAGATCTTAGTTTTCGCCAATAAAATAAAGATTGTCAAATTCGGAATGTGTCTCCATTCTACACCAAGAATGTCCATGAGTTTTATGACTTTCATCGATATCGTGACGAAGGTTTCTTGCCAGATCGATGCCAAGTTCATAACGATTTTTTGATATTTCAACAATATATCACATGTTCTTTCTTCTTCCCTTCATGTCTCTTCTCGACAAAATAAAACGCCCAAATTAAATTAATAAAATAATTTAATTGGCATCATAGACGAAAATGTCTATATCCTGATTTCAAAATGAATTCATAAAGTTGAAAATAAATTTACCGATCTTCAATAAAAATTACTGGAATGCGAATTCCTTAAACAGATTAACTATCTCAGTTCAGAAACTGGATCGTAGTATAACAATATGAAAATATCGAAAGACTATCACCACAAAAGATCTCGTAGAATAAAACGTTGTTACATGAAATACATATACAGGGTGTATCTTAATTATACCGACAAAAATCAGGGACGCTCTGGGTGTTATGTAAAAGACGATGCGGGGGCGTGGTGGCTCAGCGGTCTAGCTGTATGCCTCTCACCAAGGCGGTCCGGGTTCGTTTCCCGGTCAATGCATGTGAGATTTTCGATGTGAAATGCCATGTCCTGTGGTTCGGATTCCACGTAAAAAGGAGGTCCCGTGGCTCATAATCACAAGATTCACGGTCACGTAAAACTACAATCTTCCTTTTTAAAAGACGATGCCGCAATCGGATTGGCGGAGAAAATTTTTCCCTCCGAGAAAATGAGGTTACTTTGTTACTTCCGGGCGCGCGATTCAAATCTACGAACTCGCCGTATTTGCTGAGCTAGAGAGCAAGCCGCTGGCCACCGCTGTTCTTTAAGCAAGGGAAGGGAGTGTGATAGAAGGTGACAGAGATATGCTGGCGGGCATGCGCAAGTTTCCTCGATCGCCTCAGCTTGCCGCATGCCCGCCAGCATATCTCTGTCTCCTTCTATCACACTCTCTTCCCTTGCCTGAAGCACAACAGTGGCCAGCGGCTTGCTGCCTGGCTCAGCAAATACGGCGAGTTCGTAGATTTGAATCGCGCGCCCGGAAGTAACAATGTAACCTCATTTTCTCGGAGGGAAAATTGTTCTCCGCCAATCCGATTGCGGCATCGTCTTTTACATAACACGCAGAGCGTCCCTGATTTTTTGGTCGGTATAATTAAGATACACCCTGTATATGTCGATATATGGATAAGGGAATTGCTCTAGATTTTCACTATATAGCTCTAACAATATATTAATAAACACTGATAACTTGACTGAAGATCTCGATGTTCAAGTTAAGTATTAGACAATACTTAGTTGTTTCATCCTTCAAGAAACTAGGCTGGATCCTAGTTCGTCCCCTCGAACTAACGACCTCGGAAAAAGAAGGACTCCCTGTCCGTAAAACAACAAACTCCATCTGGGATCGAACCGTCATTCTTCATTGTTGCCGGGACAATCCCTGACATCTTGAAAATATTCTTGTATTTTGTTCTCCGTCATGATATAGTTTCATTATGATATCAAGTAGTGTTGAAAGTTCAGCTTCATATTTCGAAATAAATTCGAAATGGAAATCATGGACCTCACTCGTAAATAATATATTCAAAAAGGTGGACTATGAAATATTTTATGTAGTCTCAGATGTTACGTTCAAGCTCATGAATAACGCTAATGTACGAGAATGTTGGTGTACATAACGTTTCAAGCTTGTTTGGAGAGTAGACAAACATGGACAATCTGATTATCGAAGCTCCATTGTTGAATATACTACTCTGCTTCGAATGTATTCCCGGCGCACATAATTTCTTATTCCATAATCACAAGCATCTCAAATTTCTTAAATATCTTCACTTGCTGAATATACATAGTCACCATACTTGTGTAACAATATACTTCCTCAATGATAATGTCAATCACTGTTACTCACGTGAACCTGATAAAACGAATCTGTATTCGCTGCAGTCTGGTTGGAACTAAAGTGCTTTACGGCAATTGAGTCCGTCACTTTTCTATTTCTCTCCTAAATGGCTATAATCCTTCAAGTCTTCCTTTGTTCACTCTGAAAATTTATATAACATGTCTATGCGTTCTGCACTAGAGTCTGTAATAGAAATATTTGTTCTACTAAAAATAATCGTAAGTTATTGCGGTATGAACTCTCCTCGCAACTTCATTTAGATCGCAAGCACGGGCGATCTCCACAATCTACCCTATATAAATGCGCTGTCTCCATGAGTCAACCAAACTCGGACTCGGCTAAGACCTTCGGTACTACAACTCTCCCGGAATATACGTCTCCACACTTCAAACTTTGCAGGAACAATAGCCCTGATATCTTGCGTCTCGCCTCCAAGACACCAGATCTAGCCTCCATTTTTTGTTCCCTCAAAAAATTTAGCGCGCACTGAAAAAATGCTTATTATGACGTATTTCGACTTCCCGTCGATTTTCAAAACATCTCTAATATTTTATTATAATTTTCTTCTTATTACCTATCCACAAAATAACTCTCTTGGGGCCTAAATGTGTTAATTCTCCATATAATTTACTTGAAGGAACTCCCGTCTTCACTAATATTTCCCCTTATTGGCTGTGAGCTTATATCCAATGATATAATTTATAACAATAATTAAACATTTTCCAAGATAACGTCACTGTTGCTAGGTCAATTCCATACGTCTAGAACCTTCGATTGCGCAATAATATCACGTGATGGAATCTCCCACCTTGCTCAACGTAGGATCACGAATCGTTTGTGCCAAGTTCCAGCATTTATATTGCCATGTTAAATTTTATCATGGGCTTCGAAAATAATCTCATTTCCATTCCAAATAATTCATTTTTCGGGGCAATACGTCTTGTGGCTGACAGCAAAAAGGCTGAAAAGCTAATAGCTAAACCAGCATTTATGGACAGAACAATTATGGTCCTAACCTAGCAGCTTTCCACATGGCTAAACGTAACATTGTATTCAATAAGCCTATATATATTGGAATGTGTATACTGGCTATTTCAAAAACGCTCATGTATTCCCACCACTATGATGTGCTGCTACCCTATTATGGCATACACAATCTTAAACTCATGTATATGGATACCGACTCGTTTATTTTTGGTTAAAACCCAAGATGTATATCAAGACAAGTTGGATTTCCTAGAACACCTGGACACATCAGATTATCCTTCTAAGCATGTGTGTTACTCTTTATCAAACAAGGATAATTTAAAGACGAGACCTGTGGACAAATTATTAAAGCATTTGATGGGCTTAGAGCTAAAATGTATGCTTTAGACATAAATGGTAAAGAATCAAAAACTTTAAAGGCATTAGCTGAGGTGTTGTCAAAACTTGTATAAGCTGTCAAGATTATAAGGACTGTTTAATGAAAAACTAGGTAAAAAGAATACCAATGAACATTATTGCTTCTAAACAACATGACATATCATCTATAACACTAAACAAAATTGCTTTGTGTCCTGGTGACTATAAAAGAGTAATTGATGCTGAAGGCACACATGCCTGCATCTAACAAATGCATAAACCAAACAATTTTGGAAATAAAACAATAGCACTTAAAAGAGAAAACAGAATCAATTAAGCAACAAAAAAGAAAAAATTGGTATTCATGCTTAAGAATGAAAAAAAAACAAGAACAAAAATGTATTATGTGTAAATATTGTACATGTATTTAAAATAAAATAAAAATATTGCATGGATACAGCTTGTACATTTTAATTACTACCCACCTCTTACCCCTAATCCAACTGTCAACCTCTAGTAATGTTAAGCTAAAACTAGATAGCCAAAAGTATAGTATAACCCATGTATTACCTACAGGCTTTGGGATGAAGAAACGCGTCTCACAAATATGAACTTTGGTCATGGATTAAATCAAAAACATGTAAACAACAAAATAGGCAAGTCCATATTTTCCATATCATGAAATTGGAAAACATTAAACAAACAATTTTAAGAAGTGGAATGTGGAAATTGAGAAATGGCAATGTGTGAAATATGAAAATGAAAAGAAAAGAAAAAAATGAATAAAAGCTTTTACTTTTTTAAAAAAATTTCTGCCTTTTTAATGGTAAGCTGGTTGTGCGTAGCGAACATCTTTCACAGTAGCCACAGTGCAGGTGTTAGCTTTACCTTACTCTCTATAATACTACCATAAAGATAGCCCTTACATACTTTGGGTGTGTCGATTAGTCTTTGGCTTACCTTTAACGGTTAGGTTAGACTAGGTTAGGTATGTGACCTTGTAGTTTACGCTTTGGAAAATCTAAAATGTAAAATATAAAATTAAAAATCTAAAATGTAAAATATAAAATTAAAAATCTAAAATGTAAAACCGAGCGGTGGATATGAGCACTCACTGGTGATATCCGAGGTGAGCTGAAGTGCTCCCACATTTGCTCCCTTATTTTCCCCACTTTTGCTCCCATATTGGCTCCCATATAGGCTCCCACATATGCTCCCACTTTTTGTTCCCACTTTTGCTCCCATATTAATGCCAACTCAAAGCAATGCCAAAGCAGCAGCAAAATGTAAAAGGAACAATATTTCTGATAATGTTCAAAACAAAAGCGCTGAGGTCTTGGTTTTGAATTCCCAACTACGGTTGTCTGCCAATGAGTTACACTACAGAAAACTTTTTTTTCTGTGTTGTGATGGATGATAATTTACACATCTGGCGGTGTACTGGCTAGTACACTTTGGTGTTATCCCTGAGGTCCTGGGTTCCAACTCGACTATGTCCCAGAATTTAATTTTGATCTGAGAGTTGGAAGGTTAGGTTAGGTGAAGTTAGGTTAAGTTAAGTTAGGTTAGGTGAAGTTATGATAGGTTACGTTAGGTGAGGTAAGGTGAAGTTAGGTCAATTTAGGTTAGGTGAAGTTGGGTTAGGTTAGGTTATGTGAAGTTAGGTTAGGTTAGGTTAGGTTAGGTGAAGTTGGGTTAGGTTAGGTTAGGTGAAGTTAGGTTAGGTTAGGTATGTGACCTTGTAATTTACTGTTTTTGGAAAATGTAAATGTAAAAAACAAAAAATAAAAAATTTGGCATGCAGTAATTTAAATTTTGAAATCAGGTTTGTGTAATTATGGGCTAGATAATTGTTGGGTTAATGACCTTGCAGTTTAGTGCTTTGACACAATAAAAACAAATATTTAAAAAGAAATAATAATAAAAAATTAAATAAAGATAAAAATAAATGATTAAAAATTATATAAATAATAATTTAAATATCAAATTTAATAAATAAAAACTAAATAAATAATAAACAATGCATAGTTAATAACAAATAAATAATGATTTGAAAAGCCCTCCATTTAAGAGTAGAGTTGCGCGTGGCCACCATCTTGCGCATTAGCCCCTGGCCCAGCTATGACTGTCCCTCTATAAGACCAGCGTGGGAGTGGTCTCACGCGGCCGTCATCTTGCGCATTAGCCCCTGCCCCAGCTCCGGTCTATTGTACCTACTGCAGCAGAACGCAGTGTAGCCAATAGTTGGCTAATGTTATCAATACTTTAACAGTCTATATGGCAAGTTAAGAATTGATTTATCTGAAAGGATACTACCACTATAACAGTCTGTCACCAGGCACACACATATTGAGTCTCCCACATCACAGACTAATGAGACAATGTACAAGCACTAATATACACATCAAAAAAAGTTTTGCATCACCTCGGTTCCCAGATCTCCGGCATATAGACGTTGACTGTGTATATTGTATCCAAGATACAGTCCCTTTGACTGTTCATAGATGTCACTAAAACTGCTCAAAGATGTAAACAACCATGCATGAGCAGGGCCTATTAGACGGAGGGGGTACGACAGCCGATCAGTTCCAGTCATTCCACCAGGACGAAGGTACGATGCTCATGTTGTCTGTAGTTCTACCATGCCTAGAAGGTCAATACCGCAGTTCGATCGCGTCCGCATTGTTACTTTGTGTCAAGAAGGGCTCTCAACAAGGGAAGTTTCCAGGCGTCTCAGAGTGAACCAAAGCGATGTTGTTCGGACATGGAGGAGGTACAGAGATACAGGAACTGTCGATGACAGGCCTCGCTCAGGCCGCCCAAGGGCTACTACTGTAGTGGATGACCGCTACTTACGGATTGCCGCTCGGAGGAACCCTGACAGCAATGCCACCATGTTGAATAATGCGTTTCGTTCAGCCACAGGACGTCGTGTTTCAACTCAAACTGTGCGCAATAGGCTGCATGATGCGCAACTTCACTCCCGACGTCCATGGCGAGGTCCAGCTTTGCAACCCCGACACCATGCAGCGCGGTACAGATGGGCCCAACAACATGCTGAATGAACCCCACGGAATTGGCATCACGTTCTCTTCACCGATGAGTGTCGCATATGCCTTCAACCAGACAATCGTCGGAGACGTGTTTGGAGGCACCCTGGTCAGGCTGAACGTCTTAGACACACTGTCCAGCGAGTGCAGCAAGGTGGTGGTTCCCTGATGTTTTGGGGTGGCATTATGTGGGGCCGACGTACGCCACTGGTGGTCATGGAAGGCTCCGAAACGGCTTTACGATACCTGAATGACATTCTCCGACCCATAGTGCAACCATATCGGCAGAATATTGGAGAGGCATTTGTCTTCATGGACGACAATTCTCGACCTCATCGTGCACATCTTGTGAATGCGTTCCTTCAAGATAACGACATCGCTCGACTACAGTGGCCAGCATGTTCGCCAGACATGAACCCTATCGAACATGCCTGGGATATGTTGAAAAGGGCTGTTTATGGACGTCTTGACCCACCAACCACTCTGAGAGATTTACGCCGAATTGTCGTTGAGGAGTGGGACAATTTGGACCAACAGTGTCTTGATGAACTTGTGGATAGTATGCCACGGCGAATACAGGCATGCATCAATGCAAGAGGACGTGCTACTGGGTATTAGAGGTAGTGGTGTGTACTGCAATCTGGACCACAAATGCTGAAAGTCTAGCTGTATGATGGTACAACATGCAATGTGTGGGTCTCATGAGCAATAAAACGAGCTGAAATGTTGTTTGTGTTGATCTCTATTCCCTTTGTATTTAACGGTTCCGGAACTCTTGGAACCGAGGTGATGCAAAACTTTTTTTGATGTGTGTACAATGTAACAGTCACCAGACACACTCACATGGTTATTCGCACATCACAGTCTAATGAACAATAAGAATATCTAATAAACTATGAACTGTAACTGTCACCAGGCGTTCTCACATGGACCCTCCCACATCACAGTCTAATGAAACAATGAACTATATCTAATAAACAATGTAACTGTCACCGGACAACTCACATGGACCCTGCCACATGACAGTCTAATGCAGTAATAAACTATATCTAATAATCAATGTAAATGTCACCAGACACACTTACATGGACCCTCGCACATCACAGTCTAATGAAACAATGAACTATATCTAATAAACAGTGTAACTGCATAGGCACACTTCTATTGACCCTCCCCATCACAGTCTATTGAAACAATGAACTCTATCTAATAATCAATGTAACTGTCACCAGGCATACTCACATTAATTTTTTACTGGTTACTAAATAGCGAGTTGTACTTTTACACGTAAGGTTTCAAAGGGATAATGACTTGAAAATAAAGGTGAAAGTCTATACCTTAAATCAGAGAACATCAATTGAAATCCTCTTGATGGTGCCCAGTGTACATGAATTTAATGCCGCAGTTTTGCCCTATCCCGTGTCGGTGGAATGTTGTTGGGCCATTCCCAGATGCTGTTGTGTATTGTGTTAGGGCTATGCTATACTGCTAACATAAAAAAGAGAGAATATGTGCATGACACCAATAATAGTATCGGTTGACACAAACCATCAACACACAGCGATTTGTGAATAACTGTGAGGTACAATTATTAGTTCGATCATACGTTTGAAAAGCAGAATTTCAAACACGAAATATTTTAGGGATTACCACATTCTGTGGTGTACAAGTCTGATATTAGATCGGTTCGATCACCTCTGCCCTCCTAGAAGTGGTTTTCCATAGTTTTTCACTCGTACTGCAAGTAGGCCTATATACCAGGATAGTACCTGCTGTAATAATCATCGCGATTAAGAGTGATTCTGTTCAAGGATGTAAAGGATATACATAAACTCCTTTTACTAGGCGATAGAAGATGGTATTCTAAGCAAACATCTTCATGGAATTTAGTCGTATCTTAATTAGTGTAGGTGAAATTAAATCACAAAAATCGTCGGTCAATGTTTTTGAAAAACAAATAGTCTGGATCCCCAAGAAACACAGCTGACTTTTCACCTCCGACATGCAGACCAGAGTCTGAAGGTGCCTGCCCTCCTCGCTGTGACTGCCATTACCAATGTGATACACAAACCGAGCTTATCATTCCATCACGGGGAGTAGCCTCTATGACTAGGAGTGGTAGATCTGTTTAGGATTCAGCCAGTCTTATGGCTGATGACACAACCAAAATAACTTATTGGTCTACGCATGGTATAGTGCATAACCTGCATTTAAATCCTAAAGATATGGTAAGTTAATGAAAGGAAACCTTATGCCCTAACGTTTTGCAAAGACAATGCAACAACTGTACAGAAATACTAATAATAATAATAGTTATAATAATAGGTTTTTAGACCCACTATTTTTATGTTTTTCGGGAATGTCAAGATTCCAGAATTTTGTGTTCACATAATTTTTTGTACTTGCCATTATGTCCGTCGGCATAAGGCTGTCATATTTGTTCACCTTCATTTAGTATATGACGGAGCCTAGATCGAACCCTCGAGAAGGATATCACTCTTCTACATGAGGTACACAGCCCGGCTATAATTAAATTATGATGATTATTATTATTATGATGATGATTATTATTATTATTATGTTCATGAGGCATACCTTAATAATGCTACGGCTGCTTTCTTTAATATTCGTACAGCACGATCGCAGCAAGTCCGGAGGTCCGAACCCTGGCACTGACAATGGCTATCCAAAGTGGTTTTACCCCGGGTTTTCCACACTCTCTCCATGCATATACCGGTTTAGGACCTTACTTCAAGTCTCGGGGCACCTGCCCCATTTCCAACTCTAATAATCTGAAACATACTACTAAAGGCACCACAGAAACACAGCTTATCAGACAAATTTTACACACACCCAAATACATGGGGCTAAAAGACCACAATAGCCAAGCCTTTCAAATAAAACAACATCAATTATTTTACGCCTATTTTAAATGCTAGTCCCGAACAAACGACGGGATGTCGGAATATGGTCCACAGTATTTCTTAATGACACTCTTCAAAGGCCACTGACCTGACCCAGATTTGAACCCGTGAACTTGGACTCAGTAAGACAACGACTAACCGTTTGGACCAAGTGACATGTAAGAAGGACAGAGATTGAGAGACAATGCATTCACATACGATTTCAAACATCCTTCCACATCAGGGCTGATGGTCGTAACTATTTTATACTTTACAACAAAATCAATCAATCAATCAATCAATCAATCAATCATTGTATCAATGACTTCAAAATTTACAAGGCAGGCTGGACAGTTCTATCGGTTCAAATGTCCCAAGCATTTATGTGAAATTTCAACAAAAACAACAACAAACACAATTTCCTTACGTACGGGTTTGCATAATATAACAGTTGACACCCTCCCCTCCTCAACAGGTAACGTCATATGTCGATTACGCAACAACTTCCTTATCTTCTTTACCCAACCCCTGGCTAAAGCAAACTTCGTTTGCACTTTCTGTCTAAATACCTAAAACCTACAAACATTGAGTTTTTATGTTTAATATTCAATTTAAAGATACATGAAAATTCTTTCATTTAGCGTGCTTAGAATAGTCTCTTCTCACACCAGTATAGTGGGGTACATGTATATCAATTTCATCCTGTTTAGATCGCCAGTAAACACACACAACACGCTGTAAATATAGTATATATCAGGGCCATCCAGACAGCGCACCCCGAGCGCTTTGTTGGAACGTAGTTTCAGAAGTGGTGGGAGGAGCTTTGCTGGCTGAGTGCGCTGAAGTGTGCAGTCGATCCATCAGTCGCTGGTCTAGTCCAATGCGCTTTGTTGACAGCGTGTAAGTAAATCTGTTTCTCAGTGGTCATGACTGAACATCATGCAAAAAAAAGGAGTGATGAAGCAGCAGTCTTTAAAGCAGAATGGGAAATTTCATTTTTCTCTACAGCTTATAAAGGGCATGCTAAATGTTTAGTGTGCAACAGAGATGTAATGTGTAAAAAAGAACAAAATTTGTTGTTGAATTTTCCTCTCTAATATGTTCACATTTCAGTTCGGAATAAATCAAAATAATCTTTACTTAACACTTGTGTTCGTTTCCTGCACATTCCATACATCGGAGTACCATTCGATTTGTTAGTTAGTTAGTTAGTTATTGTTGTTTTAAGGAGCGGAACTACGAGGTATATGCGATATATTTGTTATGGCAAAACAGCCCAATTTTTCAACAATCCCACAAGATCCATCGGCCGCACGACTGTACGTACGTATATGCAGTAGTCAGCGAGTTCCAAACATCGTCCGTCTCCTCGCTGCCAGTGTAGTGGAGGTAGGGGAAGGAGCGCTAGTCTGACTGCCCAGTGCTCCCCGATCGCGGCCGCGCAATGACTGGATGGCCCTGCTCTAATGTATAAAGCGCTCATACGACCTATACTCACGTATGCCTACCCTGCTATAGGTTTTTAGTCTATCTCCAACCTAAGGAATTTACAAGTCATCCAAAACTGGCTAGAAAGACTCGCCACAAATCCCAAAAAAGTCGAAAGACGTAAATCCACTCATTATAATCATCGAAAAACAAAGATACCGTACCTCTTAGATCAGGGCCATCCAGACAGCGCTCTCCGCTAGCGCTCCGGCCGCACTCTAAGCCTGTGCTCCGAGCACTTTGGTGGAAGGTAGTTTCAGAAGTGGTGGGAGGAGCTTGGCTGGCTGAGCACGCTGAAGTGTGCAGCCGATCCATCAGTCGCTACTCTAGTCCAATGCGCTTTGTTGACAGTGTGTATATAAATCAGTTTCGTCGTGGCCATAACTGAACATACTACAAAAAAAAGGAGGAGTGGTGAAGCAGCAGCCTTAAAGCAGAATGGGAAATTTCATTTTTCTGTACAGCTTATAAAGGGTATGCCAAATGTTTAGTGTGCAACAGAGATGTAATGTGTTAAAATTAACACAATTTGTTGTTGAATTTTCCTCTCTAATACGTTCACATTTCAGTTTGGAATAAATCACAATATTCTTTACTTAACACTTGTGTTCGTTTCCTGTACATTCTATACATCGGAGTACCATTCGATTTGTATATGCGGTATATTTGTTATGGCAGAACAGCCCTATTAATATGTCAACAATCCCATAAGAGCTCTCGGCCTCACTACTGTACGTACGAATCTAGTCAGCGTGGTCCGAACATCGTCCGGCTCCTCGCTGCCACAGTGTAGTGGTGGTGGGGAGGGGAAGGAGCGCTAGTCTGACTGCCCAGTGCTCCCCGAGCGCGGCCGCGCTCCCGGAGCGTAATGACTGGATGGCCCTGGTATATATAAATTAACGTGTTTATACAGTGTGTCCACAAATTCTCTCCGCAGCGGCGAGCTACGCGGGTCTCGCCTTGCGGGACGTGTTGGGTTGGCAGCACATTTATGTCGCAGTAAACGCTGCCTCACCGCAGCACATGTTCCGTGTTAACCTTCACTGTTGTGGTAGAGTGGGGAATTCCGGTTCATTATTGCTGACAGTGAGTGCCTGTGCATGAGAGTGTTGACGCTGTAAGTTGTGTACAGTATCACGATGTGGACACCTCAAAGCAGAAAAACGTTAACTGAATTGCCGCCTCACATGCTCCGTAAAATTTCCACTTGCACGGGAAACCTCTTCCACTAAAAGCACACGCTCTTCATTAGTCAGCATTCCCACCATATTCAGCTTACACAAGAAATTGACAAGGACACAACTTATAGCGTCAACACTGGCATGCACAGGCACTTACTGTCAACAATAACGAACCGAGATTTCCCACCCAACCACTCGGGTTGAATGTCAACACCGAACAAGCACTGCGGTGAGACTGCTTATGCTGCGTATACTAACACGTCCCACATGGCGAAACTCGTGTAGCTGGCCGCTTCGGAGAGAATTTGCGGACACACTGTATGTACATTGATCAGAAACGACATTTTTTCTGCCCGATTATAGGATAGGATATTATTTTTTATGATTTTCTATGATGTCTGTCAGAATGAATGTTCATACGAGCGTCACAAGAAAACGGCAAAACATAAGTTCATGAAACACAGTACCTTAAGAAAGATAAATAAATACAAAGAATTGTCTGAGGGTGGAGGATTGAATCTTGACAATCGAATGGAAAATACGCAGTAAATGGCGCGCAACACATTTCATTTAACGAATAATTCGAGGGAAGGAAATATAGAGCATGAAGCATATTTTCATGCTATATATCATTTTATGAGTAAGTATTTGAGGAGGTTACTGGACAATATACCTCCAAATTATGTTTTATAGTGTGTCTCTACCTTAAAAGACAGTACCCTTGAATAAAACGTGCTGATGACAGGTCTACTGCATATACAAAGTTCTACAAGGTCAGCCGCTTGATGTAACATAACTCGTATACAGGCGAGGTTTTACGCAAAACTCTGGACATTTCCGAAATATTTTTTATTGTTCATAACTGTACCAGCCGGCCCCGTGGTGTTGGGGTAGCGTGCCTGCCTCTCACCCGGAGGCCCCGGGTTCGATTTCCGGCTCCAACAGGAATTTCAGATACTGATGTGAGGGCTGGAACGGGGTGAACTCAGCCTTGTAAGGACAATTGAGTAGCTGTCTGACAGTGAGGAAGCGCCCCGATCATGAAAACCAAGATTAACGGCTGAGGGGACTCGATGCGCTGATCACGTGCCACACCAATGTACGCAGGCTAATTGGCTGGGCAGCGGTCACTTGGTAGGCATAGGCCCTTCAAAAGCTGTAGTGCCAGGGGTTATTATACAGGGTGTGATTGATATAATGGAAGTCCATAACACTGGTGATAGAAGAGACTATTTTAAGCTTCCTAGGTATTTTTTTCTCACATATCTTTAAATTGAAAATTAATCATTTAAAAGTCAATGTTTGGTTCTTCAGAAACTCTTTGAGCAGAGGTGAGGCGGCAGTCAGGGGAAAAAGAGGCGGGGCGAGGTGGGACGAAGCGCGGAGGGGAAGTTGTTACGTAATCGGAGCATTGACCTTACCAGTTGAGGGGTGGTATTAGCTGTTATGAGGATACCCGTCTCGTAAGATATTTGTATTGCAGTTGTTGTTGAAAGTGCACGCAATGGCTTGGGACGTTAGGACCAGTAGTATTGAGTAGCCTACATTGTAAGTGTAAGTATAAAATAATTTCGATAATCAGCCCTGGTTTGTCTTTGGCATCCGGCACGTTAATGAAATACAGTGGGACAAAATTCCGACATCCCGGAGTCTGTTCAAAACTAGGATTCAAGACGGAAGTAAAATACTTCATGTTTTGTTTGAGGGGCTTGGCGATTTTGTTCATTAAGTCCCATGTAGTTAGGTGTGGGTAGAATTTGTCTGATAACCTGTGTGTTTGTGGTTTCTGTTATAATGAGGGTATTTGTAGATCAGGTGAGGATTGAGAACAAGGCGGCCTTGGCCTTAAATTAGGAACCATCCCGGCATTTGCCTGGGGTAGAAGTGGGAAACCATGGAAAACTACTTCCAAGATTTAATACTAGTACGGTACCGCTTGTACATAATAATAATAATAATAATAATAATAACAATAAAGCAAATATAGCGAGTTGGTCGGCTCTATCAAAAAGCAATGGCATATAGAACGAGTAAAGGACATACCTATCATTGTCTCAAGTACGGGCGTGATCCCAAGTACCTTGCTCCAAGGCCTTCAAGAACTGGATCTGGATACTCAACTGTACAGACTAATGCAGAAGGCAGTAGTTCCCTCAACATGCCGAATCGTCTGGAAGTTCATGGGTAGTGTTTTCGACTTTCCAGCTTAGAAGTAGGTGTTTCAGTAACAATACTTTGGTTCCATGAAGCCCGGATAGTTATGATGTGATGTACCAGCAATGTGTTAATACTGTACAAACAATAATGATAATTAAATGATAGCAAGGATCTGTAGCTCAGGTGGTAGAGAGCTATCTTTCTCGAGGGTTCGATCTAGGCTCAGTCGTGTAACAAATGAAGGTGAACAAATACGACAGCCTTATGCCGATGGATGTAATGGCACGTACATGAAATTCTGGGAACACAACATTCCGGAATCTCGATATCCACGAAAAATATAAAAATAGTGTGTCTAACGACATATTATTATTATTAGGATTATTATTATTACTAGACTATTAAACAAATTTTAAGAGATTATAACTTTACTGTTAGTTATTTATTTTTAAGTAGGGTTCCAATTGTTTAGAACGTTCAGTAAATAAATATTTTTGGTAACAATGATGATGCAAGAGACTTGCAAGCTTGTAGTAATGGTTGTTGTTAATTCATTTTAGCGGCTTAGTACATTTGTATATCAGCCCCCTGTAATTGGGTGAGTGTTGGATTTGTCTGATAAACTGTGTTTCTGTGGTGACTGTAGTAGTATGTGTAGATGTAGCTATTAGGGTCGTGAATGAGGTTGGTGCCCCGGGACTCCAAGTACCATACATAACCCGGCATGTGCTTGGAAAACGCGTGGAGAATTCGGGGAACTCCATAGTCAGGATAGCCACTGTCCGTACTGATTTCGAACCTCCAATCACCGGATTTGCTGCGATCGTGGCACCCGATTAAATGCGCATGCCTACACCGCGGGGGAAGGAATGAAAGCAGCCGTGGACTTATGAAGGGACATCCCTACTTTGGCCTCGTGGGATGCCCCGGGAAATCATATTGAGGCTGACGATGGTGGGAAGTAAGGAAGCTTGTGATCTTACATGACTGTAAATTTCGTGATCATGAGCTAGTGGAGGTCGTTTTATGTGGAATCCGAACCACAGGACATGGAATTTCACTTCGAAAATGTCGCACGCATTGACCGGGGATCAAACCCGCTCCGCCGTGGTGAGCGGCCAACTGCTGGATAGCTGCGCCATCACGCTCCGACATGCATATCGGCTGGTATGGTAAGCTGTCTCAACACTAGCACCGCATGTAGAAGATGAAGATTATGATGATGATAATAGTAATAATAATAATAATAATAATAAGCATGTGTAGCTCTGGTGGTAAAGCGCTAACCTACCCGAGGGTGCTATCTACGTTCAGTCATGTAGTAAATGAATGTGATCTAATACGATCATGTCCATGGATTTCATGGCACATACAAGAAATCCCGCGTACATAAAAGACTGGCAACTCGACATACCAAAAGAAAAAAACATGATTGAAGTTAGTGTGTCTAAAAGTCTAACATTACTATTATTATTGGTAGTAGGCTACAATAATAATAATAATAATATTAATATATTTATTACAGTTGTTGCACTGTCCTCACACAAAGATATACCAACAGTTCCTTAAATTAATTTACCGAATCTTTAGGATTTCAATTTTCAAGAGTTTAGTGCTTTTCAGTCGGTCAACACGAATGTGCCCAAAAGAGCTGGGTTATGCCCTGATCCTGAAATAAATTACATGGGATTAATAAATACACTAGGATGACCAGTTTCGATCGTCAAGCGATCATCATCAGATCCCTTAAACTTAGGCTATAAAATCTCTGTTTGAAAATAGAGGTGAAAATATTTACAATATGTACAATTATTTAGTTGCGGTATTGGTACTGCAACTGTCGGTGTATGCTAAATGCAGTATATATGTTTTACCATACCTGGAGTTACAGTGAGTGGAGGACGCCTGGGAGAAGTCAGCTGTGCTGCGGAGGGGAACGCAGTATAAGCCCCTTTCCAAGTCATTGACCGACGAGTTTTGTGATTTAATTTCACCTACACTAATTTTTAACATACGACTAAATGTCATGGAGATATTTGCTTAGAATGGTCTCTTCTATCATCAGTGTAACGGACTTCCATTATATTAATTAGACCCTGCATAACTGTACCTCATGCCTTGCAATGGACGACGCGCGACGGTACAAAATTTAGATATGATATACCCAAGCTCAGAACGCAATTTTAATGCACACATTATAGACTAATAATTTATAAATCTCTATTATTCACGAATATGATAATATTATAATATGTTATAATATTACATTTTCTCGAATATCATAGGTTGTAATAAATTGGCCAACGGCCTAGCCATGTTGAAGCACCGGATCTCATGAGAACTCCGCAGTTAAGCAACAATGGGCGCAGTCGGAACTTGGATGGTATTCCGGTTCTAGGCACTGCGCGCTGTTGGCCAAAATAAGGAGGAGCGGAAAGGCCATGGCCACCCTACCACACGTAAACTCCGGCTGGGGGTAGCCTCTTCAGAGGCTCGGACATGCCTTCGGGCAGAATACCAATTATTGTTTTTTAAATAATAAATTATAATTTGACATTTTCCACGAATATAATAATATCAGAAGATTGAATGCTAAAATACATCACATACCTTCAGGTCTGCCCACTATCCTCTGGTAGTGGTGGTAACCCTTCCATAAATTCCTCCTTGTCACTGAATAATCCAATTTCAGCAGAATTGGAACCAATAGGTGATCCATCGAAAGTGGAAGAAGACAATGATGAAGATGACAAGCGTATCAAAAGTTGTTCCTCGTCATCTTGAATCATATCTGCTTTACATAGTTCATGTTCGATTTTTTGGTGTGGTCACGTGGTGGTATGCAGCCGAAATTAAATTCTTCATCTCTTGTGTTTTGAATGAGACGTTGTTCAATTTTATATAGTTCTTCACTTGCCCCCATTCCATTTCGATGGGATTAAGTTCACAGTGACAAGCGAAGAGCATATTTTCCTGCTGATTTAGCCATCTCGTCAATGATGTATTTATCATATCTATCTATGTTTTGATTCTCAATAAAAAGAAGCTCCCGCTTTAGCATATCATTTCGAAAAGGGATTCCCTTTTCAGTGAGCCAGTCTACAATCCGGTCTTTTCTCAATGACGTTGTAGGTAAAAGATCACTTTTCCGACTGCGATAGCCTGCATTGCCTATTACTAGGTTATGTCCTTCGGAAACATTGGCAACAATTGCTCGGCGAACCACCTTTCATACAGTTCACCTGTCATTTCGTCGTGAGTGTCAGCCCTGTTCTTTTGGCACAGAAAAGTTATCTCGGCACCATTAACGAATCCTTGTTTATTCCCGGCATGAACCAAGGCAAACCTCGACCCACGAACCCTAGATGGCCAAAGACGTTCATGTTCTTTAGAACATAATTAAATATACTCAGTCATTCGTTCTCTACTGTGCAATTTGCCAATACTACGCCGCTTTATATTTGCTGTATTCATAGTGAATATTATAATAATAAAAAATAATAGTATTAAATATAATAACTTAATAATAATTAACACAAATTATAAAAAAACACAAGGTCCACTTCAGTGTTTAACTTCACATCAGAACAAATTTAATAACACCGAGCTCTGGGGTAGCACAGAATGATTTCCTACACTCATCAAACGCAGTCGTGGAGATAACGGGGCCACCTGGATAAAAAAAAAATGCTGAAGGCGCCATGTGCGATAACATATGAATGCTATCTGATACCGAGCTCTGGTTTGATTTAAAAACTATTTCAGACATTAATAAACATTTCTTCTCGGTCAGTCACCGACGTGAAGTCAACAGCAAAAATGTTTCTCGCTACCTAACTTTTCTGTGATAGCATCCCAGAATTTTCAAGTAACATTTAAGAAAAAAAATTAACTTTCTTACTACGAAACAAATTACTGCTCTGAGAAATAGGATATCGTCTATCAACATCAGGCAATATAAAAATATATTCTTAATCTGATGTGATCATTAGTTCATTGGCTATGGCGTGAAAAGTTTTATATGTGCATAAATGTAGATACGCGCTAAAATATCGTAATTGTGTAAATTAGGCCATGTGTTAATTATTTATGGCTTTTAATTTTACGTCATCATAAAGAGCGGAAAATTTTCTGTAAGACCACGCAAACATTTTCCTGGATTTATCACTTTGCATTATTGGGAATTGGCAACATCGTCGGGGCAGAAGAGGACGAAGCTAATTGCAGGACATATGAGTGCGAATGAGAAGCAAATACTACATTTAATCCCATGCTGTCTTTTAAGGTAGAGACGCTCTATAGACTAGGATCGGGAGTTCACAGGTTATGCTTTAATATCAGCAGTGATATTCAGGATATTTCCAATTATTACACTGTGTATTAATCAGAAATGCTCTCTGGATGTCGTTCCACGTTCACACATAATGTGATAAGGCAATGTCAAATCCTGAAATTCATATAAATCAGTCCCGTCAAAGGCGAGTTAACAGAGGTTGTCAGCTATAATAATCATAATCACAGTTGAGGTGATACAAATATCTTAAATGAAATCCTTGCATCGGAGAATGATTGAGATATACTCTTTACCACGCTAGACATACTGTTTCCGTATAGTATTCACTAATTCACTCCAACTGAGTGCGCTAGAGGCACGTTCCAGCTCCACAATTGGATCATTACAGCAGTATAGTTACTTTGAAAATGCTATTTTTAGCCTATTTTCGAATTTTGTAAAAATGAAAATAGACTTACGAGAACTGCACAGCCCAAATGTCCTTGTGTGCACGTATGTGTGACTGTCCCCTGTTATCAATTCCGAAACGTCGGAACAGAATGGAATCTAATTTGGTACAGAGATAACATTCGTAAAGGACACTTCATTGTCATGCTTTATACCGATTCCATCTTAACGATAACAAACTGGCGATCATCCAAGTGTTCAAAGCATAAATAGAATTAGGACAACAATTATCATTGGATCCCTACCAAAATGTAGAGAAATAAAACGATAATGTATTGGGCGTACGTTGCCAGGACAACGAGGTAGTCAGCTGATTGATTAACTTTAAGGTGCCGGCTGTACGAATCAAGCGCTCATTATAATCTTTAAATTGTGATCCAATAATAAAATGCTCACTGAAGTTCGCATTATGGTACAAGGACCTTTTGGTGTCAGCGTGGTAACTAAGTGAGGTTTATTATTACGCATAACCACCATCTTGAAATTATAAAATAAAGTGTTATGTAACTCTCAACACTTAAGAGCTACATAAGTGTAAGAGGAGGAGTACCATATAGGAAACCTCGCTGGCTAACTCATAACAATATTAAACTGAATATAGCGCGCGGCGCCATCTTGAAATTCTGGAATAAAGAAAAATATAACCCTATGTATTTTAGATGTACATTCTTCTTCGTTCCTATTGTCCCTCGTGGAACATAGGGCATCAATGAAGCATCTCCATCTGGTCCTGTTTGCTGACAACCTCTTCACCTCACTCCAGGTCTTTCCCTCCTCTATAGCCTCCAAGTGGACAGATCTGCGCCACGTTTGCCTGGGTCTCCCTCTCCTCCTCGTACCCTGTGGGTTCCAATCCAGTGCCTCTCTCTCAATGGCTTCATTTCCTTTCCTCAGGGTATGTCCCATCCATTTCCATTTACGTCGCTTAATTTGTAAGGCCATCTCCGTTTCACCCGTCCTTCTCCAAAGTTCTTGGTTGGAGATTACTTCCGGCCAGTAGATGTATAAGATCTTTCTTAAGCAGCGGTTGACAAAGGTCTGCAGCCTGGAGGTGATTTCCTTAGTTACCTTCCAAGTCTCAGACCCATATATCAGAACGGACCTGACATTACTCCGGAAGATACGAAGTTTGGTCTCCATGGATATTTTGCTGTTCTTCCACACCAGATAGAGTCGCACAAAGGTGCCGTTTGGTTTTTGAATACGTTGGGAGACATCCCTTGCCGCTCCTCCATCTTTGATCACCACACTGCCCAGGTAAGTAAAGCTATCGACATCCTCTATAGGTTCATCTTCGAAGTAAAATGGGTCAATTTTGTTGGTGTTAGTTCTTAGGGCCTTGGTCTTTTTTTGAGTTTATCGTTAGACCCACCTTTTTCCCTTCTACAAACAGGTCTTCAAGCTTTGATTGCATTTCACCGTGTGCCTCAGACAGGAGACACAAAGCCTCAGCAAAATCCAGATCTTCCAGTATATTGGTGAATCCCCATTGGATACCACGTTTCGCATTTCTAGTCAAATTTGCATCACCGCATCAACCACAATCAAGAAAATGGTTGGCGACAGGATACAACCTTGGCGTACTCCTGAACATACAGATATAGGCTCGGATACACGGCCCTCATGAATGATTCTGCATGTGTACTCCCGGTATGTTTCTTGAATGAGAATAATACTCTGTGATGGCACTCGATAGCTCTTCACTTCCTTCCACATGGCTTCTCTATTGATCGAATCGAAGGCTTTCTCAACGTCAACAAACACTGCATAGAGGCGAGATGACCATTCCGCACACTGCTCTACAATTATCCTCAAGGTGTTTATTTGGTCGACACATGAACGATTTTGACGAAAACCTGCCTGTTCAGATATACATTGTCTTAAATTAATAAAAATTGAACAGCCTCGCTATACATTATGGTGGATGAGTGAACTATCAAAACATCATAATAATAACTCAAGGTCCATTCGGGCAATTAACATAAAACATTGTAAGAGATATAATTCATATAAGAGACCTCACTAGGATAAGTCATAAAACTAGTACACTGTATATAGCGCACATTCAATTATAATGTTTGATACTGTACCCGTTCGTCCTGGGGATGCGATGACCCATCTGCTATAACATCGCATTCCTGGAGTTCCAGGACAGAGCGGAGTTAAATGAACCTCTAGTCAAATAAGGAATGTGTCGGAAATTCAGCTGAGTTATCGAAAAAGCAGTGGGTATCACGAGACAAAGTATCTCTAGGGTCGTTACGGGCTTAAGTTTAATAGAAATAATGCAAATATAAATGGGCGCCATCAACTGAATTCCTAGCAAACCACTTCCTTTCCGGATAAGCCTTACTCAAGACAAGGAAAGAAAAAGGAACATCACACCATCATCAGATCACAACTAAGATAAAAACAAATTTATTTTACTTTGATAGTCAGACAGACATTTTAAATATAATTCCTACCTAAGAGTATGGTCGAATGCCAAAGTTAAATTGTCATTGTCCAAAAATCGAACCATCTCTTTTCTAATCCAAAATTAATTTTATCCACATAACAAGAAAAATTTATAAAGTTCTCTTGGGTTCTCAGGATCACTGTAGCACTATGTCTTTCGTCACTGACATTTGTGAAACCTGAGACCTAATTTCTCTTTAATTTAACATCAATGTGGATTTAATAAATTATTGATCTGTCTAAACATACACATATAATAATCACACATATTAAATATCACGTAAATTTATGGTTTGCATGGCATAATTTGAATGTTGAACATGTTAATCAAATGTTCCTAAACATTGAATAATTAATTTACACTATTTACATCGTCATTCATAATCACTTATCTGTGAATTACATAAAATTCATAGCTTATTGGTCATCATTGTCGTCATCATCAAAATTAAATATTTCTCACTTTAATTCTCACTTCAAAATTCTACATGTTCCTGTCAGAATCGTTAATTCATCACCATTACATCATTTAAATTCTCAATTCAAGTTGCAATTCCTTCAATTATATCTCAATTAAATTTATTTAATTCCATGTAAATTCATTAATCATCAGCTTCTTTAATTAATTATCACCTTCTAATTCAGTTATTCATCATCATTACAATCGTCTATTAATTTATTTCAATCAGTTTATTTATCCAATCTTTAATTCATCCATTTATTTAATTCATTGATTTATTTCAAAATTTTATTTATCAAATTATTTAAATTTCAATCATCTGGTTATTTAGTTTTTATTATTTCATCTAGTCATTCTGATTTTTATTTCATTAGGTCAGATCGTTAATATGCTTAATTTTCAGATTATTATTTCGTTAATTATTATTTTCAGAAAATCTTGTATTATCAACTTGATTTATTTGTTTTATTTCCTAACAAATTGTTTAATATGGTTTATAGAACGTTGTCTTACAGTTTTATTACTTCCAAGTTATATCTCGTATTTAATTTATCATGCCAAAAAATATTATTGCCTCCACGACATCACGTTGGATCAAACTATCCACAACGACATTACATTTCTTCAATACTTCAAATATCACATTTGAATACAAGAATTATTCCACAAAACTCCATAAATATTCAGCACATACAGCATGAATCTCAACAATTGCGCTAGACTGGGTACGACGACCTCATGTCCGCTTCAAAATACATTAGCAACATTGCTACTATCACTTGGCAACTTCCACAAAATGCCTACCACAAACTCCACTTAACCATGTTGCATGATCTACAAAAAATATATAACTGGCTTCAAATTATCAACGCACACAATCTCCAATAACTGTAATTACTCTGATCACATCTAGACAACTTCTCAAACAATTGGAAAACTATTACCTCAGTAATTTAAGATCTGCTTTCAAATAGCATAAATTCTCTTACAAATATCATAATTCACATCGCAGAAAAACACCAATGTGCTATAATCTCTCATATCAAAATCTGCAATACTGATCTGCCTTAAAGTAAATCTTGACCATTAATGATTAATCTTACAAGATTCAATTACTTTAAATCCTTCTCAAAGGTATCAAACATAATTATAAACTCATCAAAAGCATCAGCTGTAACAGCTGTTAAACTGAAATTACTCTTAAAAGAGTATGGCAACAAAATATTGGATTGGCAAACAAGAATTACTAAATGCAATCCTGTTGACATTTATCGTTACTTTATTTAACAAAATTTCGACTGATATGTGACTAGTAGTTCCTTGTTTGATTCACTTACATCTCGTGTACACTCGGATGATAAAAATGAGTCCCTCAATGGCAAGTAAGATGTGTAACCACCGTACAGTCGTATAAATACGAAAGACCTCGCCCCGTCGACTTGGATGATAGTTCCCTGAACGATGGGTAAGGTGAGTAGCCACCATACAATCGTATAAATACGAAGGACCCCACCTCGTAGACTATATGAGTGAATGTATCAGATATGAATCAACAAGTTTATAGTTGTCATATAAAAGCGATGTTCATTCACTAAAGTGAATAACTTCTTAATATCTCCAAACAATCCAATGGAAAAAATTCCTACTGATGAATAATACACACTCGCTAGTATGCAATGAACTGACGAAGTAATTTTTGATAATCAATTGCAGATCACGAGTTCGAAATACTCGTTACACAAAAAAAACTATTCATGAAAAATATCCTAGCTGGAAAAATTTAAAAGACCAAACATCTGCTTAATAAAGTCAATCAATGGTGAGAATATCGTATAATGATGCCTGCCATATCATATGGTCACTCCATATTCTAGCAAATTCGAAGTATATAAATTCAAACCATGTCTTAATAATCAAATCACTCCTATTAGAAAAACATACATGTGTGTCCAGTATTCATGAAAATAATCGTATCAGGTAGACATAACTCTTACAGTACCTTTCATAATCAGCTGTAATAAATTTCCAAGATCGTCGATTTTCCCTACATAAAGAATTTCTCGAAAGATCGGCGTGCATATCATTTCATCCATGAAATGACGATTGCCTTCGAAATCCCAAGTGAATCAGCTGGTGGACTCCTCTCGTCAGGAATCGAATCCATCGCTCTGCGGTGCCATCTTGTCTCTATCAGTGTCTACTCGGACATGTTGAACTTCGGATTACCCATAGCGGATATTGTCCTACTCCTCTTGGAAAAGTTCATGGAAACAGCGGACCCCCTACTCCTCTTCTAAGATACGCCACTGTTCCGTTAAATGTTCAGTTTGAGTATTGTAAGTTCAATCTCAAATGACTGCTATGTTCCACTTCCGTAAAATAAAAATTTTACTTGAGAGTGTTCAAGATTACGAAACACCCTGTAGTTGTCTGTATTAGGTAATTCATGAAAACTGCATAAGATATAAATCTTATTAATGCACGATCTAATGTTCATCTGTGCCTATGCTAACAACATTCCGTATAATTGAAATAGTTGAAGTCGCTTTGAATGTGTTATAGAACAGCATAGTTATAAAGTTATTCATATAAAAGCAATGTTCAAACTGTGTTGAAATGAAGCTTATAATAAAGTCTTCAACTGCTTACAGTGCGGTTCTGACATATCCCGGCCGTCTGTAATCGCTTCCTCGGCCAGCCCGCCTGGATCAATGACCCGCTCGGCCTTCGCTGCTCGGTGATGCAGGCACTGTCACCTACACTTTTGCCGTGACAGTTTCTGTATGTTACGTGACCTTCACTGTGCGTCTCGCTGCGCTATAGAGCTTGCTCCTACCTGCTCGTCTGACTGAGCTCTACTGGATGTGCTGACACTGTCTTCACTCACTTATCTGCTTGGGGCGGACACGTGGTATAGTCCCCCACCACAGTGCTCTCACGTCACGGTCATAGTCTCGAACCCGTATCATCTCGGCTATTCCGTTATAAAATAACTTAATTCCATAAAATTATTTCCACATATAATGCATGTTATATATCCTCTTCTAAGATGATTAATTGCTATAATTCCATAAATATCTCAATAAAGCTTCACATCTCTATCCATAATTCCATCTTCTCACAGATATCAATGCCTCCTTGATCCTAGACCTCCTACGTCATCTTGACATTCTTCTTGACGCGATCGGTGCGCTATCTTTTCTTAATTCTTCCTAAAACCTCAACTACAGCTTAATGTCTGCTGGCGTAGCCGATAGCCTAAACTAGGTATCGGGTACAATACGGACAAAGCGTTATAACTATGCCAATACATTTAAGAGAAAGCAAGCTACATGTTCTTTACTGAGCAACTCTTATTGAGTAAATGATATTAAAACACATAAGTTCATATAAAAGGGGAGTGGGTATGTCCTATCTTGTCAATGTAAAATTCTCGAATTTTGATGTACTTTTTCTCGGGATGTATTTCACTCAGCAGCTTCATATTTACAACAATTATACTACATTCCTTCTTGATTAATTTAACACAGCCATTTCTTCATAAAATAATTTGCAGATTTTTTATGAAATTTTAATACCACCATTACAGTTTTGTACTAATTTTTTACACATTTTCATACATAAAATTTGAACAAAATGAAATTTTCAAAAACAGCCGTGCTAAATCTTAAAGTATACCTTGAGTGATAGATACTGAAAATTTCAGCTTCTCAAGTAGAATAGTTCTCCAGAAAAAGGATTTTACATGTCCAAAAATTGCTTTCTTTGGGAAATTGCTATCAAAGTTTTGTCAGTTTTTCAGTACATGCCGGCACCATAGGAATAATCTTCCTCCATCTCAACGAAAATCTTTCCCTTACGCATTTCTCTCCTCCCCACTGCCTTGTTATGTAGCACCCTAACTGCCCTGTCTGCCTTCTTAACCCTTTCACTGTCAACGGACTGCATACCTTTGCACACTACCGATGAGTTTATTGATCACCTTGCAATTTCCAATGCACCCTTTGTTAAATCCCAAGACTGCATTGTAAACACCAAAATGCAGGGTCCTTATCTGCACAAATGTTGTTTAGGGGAGCACTGACCATATTACATTGTTTACGGTCTCATTGGGATTTTGCGTTTTTCCATGAAGGCAGTTTTTCAACAATGCACTGTCTGAAAGGTTTTTGAATATAGGTTTTATCACGTCAATAATGGGAACTGATAGACTGTGCTAGTGCTCGTAAACATCACCAGTTTCTAACCCCCTGTTGTATTTGCACCAGCTTTTGTTTCCTTTAGGACACATTCCATGTTGTGGATTATGATCTGTTGATGCCGTGTGAAAAAACAGCGCCCAAACAGCATGCTTCATGTCTTCAACACTGGTTATTTTGCCTAATAGCCAAACCATAATAGTCTTGGAGGCGATTTATGACATCATCTGTAAGCCTCCCCCTTCCTTCAAGGGGCTTTCCATCTGACAGTTTAGTACCCTTTCGGCTTCCTTTGAGCTTTCGCAACCGCGTACCCATTCTTTTCTGGATATGCCCTATGCATTCCATTTTAGTTATAGTTATGTCATCTCCATATGGTTTCAAGGTATCTACAGCTCTGAATGCTTTCGAGTCCCCATTGCCTAGGTAAGTGATGTATTGTACCTTGTGCCAACATAGTGAACGCTGGAACAATTTGGTCACACCTGCGACCTCCATGCCACCACTAGAACCACTGTAATTGGCCTTACAGTGATCTGAATGGTTTCCCTTCATTCTGTCCACACATCTGCAATATTTAGACAATACTGCCACATCCACAACCTTACCGGTGTCAACGCTTGTGGCCGTTACGACACCGTTCAGAGAGGTATGTCCCCTCTTCTGCCAGGTACCGTCGAATGCAGCACTTAAATTTCGATTCCCATCATTTTCACTAACTGCCTCCTCAACTGCTTCCTTCATGCATTCCAAGACGATATCTTCAACTACAGAACCAATACCAGTTACGTACTTGCCGAACTTACTAGGAGGTGGGGGCAGATTCAGGACACCGCAGAGAATGATACCAGCTGAATTTCCCATTCCAACTGATCGTAAGCCATACACCAGTCTAACATTAATTGCACGAACTCTGGTTGTTTCTTTCTGCCCTATTGCATTCTCAATTTCTACACAGGAAGATGAGAAAAAATCCACAACATGGGAACAGTTGCCACAGGTCAACATAATTTGAACTGCAAGACCTACATGATTCTTTATAGAAAGACTAAGGCCACCCTCTTTGCACTGTTTACAAACAACACTGTTCGCAAAAATGTCACCCAATATCTTCATGTCAAATATTTCGTTCATATCACCTTTTGAATTTTCTAGAAATGTTTCATACTCTTCGTCCGATGACTTCAATTTGTTTCCAGAAGAACTGACATGAGAACTCAGTTCACAAGACGAATTGATTGGTGATCCGCTGTTGAGGCTATGAATTTTCTGGGCGCTCTTAGGTTTACCAACACGTCTCCTCTTCTGAAAACCTTCGGAGTACTTCTAGGCATGATGTCTACTAACGTACACGTAAGATAAAACGAAAACTACTCTGTATTTTAACGATATTATATCACAATCAAGCCAGACACAAATTGGCGCGAGAATGCAACAGTTCCACGGAAACCACTTCGAAGATGGAACTAAGCAACTGAAAACCAAACAAATGACGATCTAAAGAGCATAGCTTACCACCGCAGCCAACTTCAACGAAGAAAAATATGTTCAAGGGTGACTATATGGAGATTTTTTTTTTTGCTACCAAGCCATAGCCACTCCATTGTCATCTATCATTGTTTTTCAGAATTTAGTGCCCTTAGGAATGAGATATTACAAAGTTATAGGTATCATTTGAAAGTGTAAAGTCCATAGAGTAATTTGACTCCAATAAAGCAATTTCGAACATTTCGGAAATTTTGGACATACCCACTCCCCAGCCAACTATAGGATAATATACTGTTCATGAAACATTTCCTTGTCATGATAATCCATATTTAGGATTGGGACCCAATGTACATCAATCCCTTGTACTTTGTGTGAGTTGAATTCTTCTCAAAAAATGTGTTTCTGGGGTGACAAACAAGGTACCATCCCGGCATTATCACGAATCCCTGGAAAAATCATTTATAGAATCATCGCTGTCAGTCCAGGCATTCGAATCTTCGAACACCGTACTTCCAGCCACGCCATGCAGTCATGGTTTGCGATTTATGATGATCACGATGATTATGATGATGATGATGATGACGATGATAATTGTTATTTATGGGGACAAATATCTAGGTTATCGGTTCGGTTCACGATATATCATGCATGGCTATGCTGAATTACACACTTCAGAGTGGAGAAATTCTTGTATCTATTAATTACAAAATGTTATAAAAGTTTAATATTTGACTCATAAATGGCCGTCATTTATAATTTCAATCACTGAATAAATTAATAATAATATCCATGAATTTGGCAAAGACTCTTTTTTCTCTGGGTGATTGCAGGAATTCTAAAAGTGTGTGGTTCGTGCACAGGCTTTACCCAACCTCCTTAAACCGTAGTACGGTACGAAGACTACATACTGGTATCTACCTAATAACGTATGTTCTACACTATTTAATATAAGTCTGTATTCTGAAACTAAAACACAGCGTGGAAAATGTGGCAACACAATTTAAACTGACATTTAATTAAAAACAACTCCTCCAAATATACATGTTTCCACTCATTATGAAACGATGAATTTCCTATTTTGCAGCGCGCCATATGATTGAGTAGAATCACCAAGCATCTTGATTCTGCCGGCTCAATATTGTGCGGAAACTTGGTCACAGGTCAAAAAGTCTCACTCACCAACTATCAGCATGCGGGTCCAAATAGTACAGATACTGTAATGTCTCTTGCACTTAAGACAAGGTCCATGGCTCATACACTGCACTCGCACTCAAAAAAGTATGTCAAGTCTCCGTCTATGGAGCCGTAATAATAAACAAAGTTTTTATGGTTCCGCCTAGTCAATACATTATTTTATTAGAGATTTTATCGTGACATAATCACTTGTCTTAACGTTAAGACAAGTGATTATGTCACGATAAAATCTCTAATAAAACAATGTATTGACTAGGCGGAACCATAAAAACTTTGTTTATTATTACATTCTGTCAATACGGAAAAATGTCCGACTTTAAAAGTCAAAAAGTATAGAGCCGTAGTTTAAATTAGATGTAGTTTTCGACTAAAACCCGTACATGCAATTCAGGAATAATGTAGTATTGATGTTCTATCGTATAAGGATAAATGTCAGTCCTCTGATGGCCAATACAATATTTTATACTCACTGTACTATATTAGTCTTCCGTCGCATGAACGACAAATAGACTACTGAAGTTCTCCGGCTGACCAATATTTCCTTGGATGTAGAGTCTGTAAACCTGCATTCTACTTGCCTCGAAATACATAGAATGTTACTGTCTTAAATTTAAGATTTTGCCCCCCAATCACCTAAGTACACTTGTCCTGGCTGAAACCACGTGACATCAATGTTGTCGAGTTGCTGTTCTGGTGAGTCTTGGGACTTCCCGGATGATTCATGCGACAAACCACAAGCCCATAAAAATACGATAATTACACCATTCTCTAAACTTGCCAGACTAATTTTCCTTATATTTGAATTATATAGCCTACTGCCAAACTCTAATATAAAATACGAGGCACGCCCAGAAAGTAAGTTCCGTTTGGTAATGAAATTAAATTGTGTACAGATACAGAAAAATTATTTCTTGCAAAACATTCTACACCTCTTAAACTACTTTTCCACATAACTGCCGAACTTTTGCAGGCATTTGTCATAGCGTGGCCACCACTGTTAGGCAAATTTCATATGTGGTCAGGAGAACTCCTAAACATACGCAGTTCTCCTGGTAAGCCCAAAATTTGCCTAACAGTGGTGGCCAAACGGTAGGATATCTTACAGGGGAGCTTTCACTCTCTTTTACGGTCGGTGGGAAACTTCTATGAAGAAGGTTTCCAAAAACTTGTGCCACGCTATGACAAATGCCTGCAAAAGTTCGGCAGTTATGTGGAAAAGTAGTTTAAGAGGTGTAGAATGTTGTGCAAGAAATATTTTTTCTGTATCTGTACACAATTTAATTTTATTACCAAACGGAACTTAATTTCTGGACGTGCCTCGTATATCATAAAACGAAGATATATCCAAGCATAAAAATACCATCTTCAGAGAAATGTGTACTTTTCATTACTCTGAATTAAAATATGACTAATAATAATAATAATAGTAATATTAATAATAATAATAATAATAATAATAATAATGACACTACATCTATTGTGAACCGACCAGTGCAACTGGACACGTTGCCAACACGATAGAATACTGATATAAAATCATATAACAAATCAATTAATATTAACAGCTTCAATCAAAATGTCATGGGAAGCTCTTAATAATATTCGCTACACCCTTATGTCATGAATCATCACTGATTCACTTCCTGTTGAACCTGGGAGTATCTCGGACTATCAGGATTCCAGGGAGTAAATACACTAGATACCCAATGATGAATTGAAACAGTTTGATGAATGTGTAAAATGTCCTAAGGAGCGTACCCAACACTGCATGAATGTAATTTTTCTCTTTGCAGGTAAGGCATTCCAATTCCTGATAATATGTGCAATCTTGCCTATGAATTCAATTACTTTGACTCGGATGGTGAGTGCTTGCATCATTCATATAATTATTATTAGAAATAGTAGTAGTATATATTAGTTGTAGTAGGAGTCTGAAATTTTGGAATGGCGTTTATATGGACGCATATTAGTATAAGACCCTTCTGCTAAATACTAAATATTGCAGAAGTATGGATTTACTATTTCTCCTTTTTATAGAAAGGTTTATTTATGGTCTATTTAGTTTAATTTTTAAAAGTCTAACCAGTTTTGAAAAAAGAAATGCTGCAGTCTCCATGAGGATATTGACGTTCTTGTGGGACTCCTTGTGGTGTAGTGGCTCGCTCACTTGACTCTCAACCCTGAGGTCTAGTTTCAATTTCCACCTGTACCGAAGGTCTGAAGTTTTGGTCTGAGGTTTCGAACTGGGTACACTCAGCCTCGTGAGGCAAGACATAGACACCTTGTTGTGTAGGACCAAGGGTAGATAAATACATCTACGATCGGAACTTGTAAATGGCATGTGGAATGCGCCTGCAATTGTTTTATTCACTTTGTTAATAGATTGATTGAGTAAGATGTCGATGTAGTTGTCTATACTTTTTAAACCTCAACAAATTGGTGCCGAAAACTCACTTAAAACCACGTGCCACTACGAAACGAGACGAAAGGATTTCCGATTTAATATTGACATACGAAGTGAAGAGGTAGTGAATTGCACATTACTGCAAGTGGCATACGGCAACTCACAACTACGCACGGGGACAAAGGACGTAATCATCCATTCCATACGGTTTTATTTGCATAACGCAGCATATTAAGAGGTAAACTTACGGCATTATTTTTATTAGCTGTACAATTATGGTAAATTTGTGCTTGATAACCACATTGTTTAATAGTAGCAATTTTCATTTGCCGTTAACACGGCCATCTGTGAATAAGCACGTGGCAGGTGCTGCCACCTACCGGCGACTCCTGAAACCATATGCACTCTTCTGTAACACAAGTCTTTTTTGACTATTCCTCACACCCACAGCCACACAAATCAAGTCATAAATCCCCTTCAGCTGCCAAACTCATTCTTACTCACACAATGACTGACAACGGACAACAACCCACGACTCTTAAACGTACACGTGCCACTCAGCGCACGAATTGTACGCGTTTTGCAACATTTTTAAAAGACAGTAGTAGTGTGGTAAGGGGCGTTCTGTTTAGTCTCCTACTTTCATATAAACTTTGCCGATATCTCCCGAACACATGATCGGATTTTAACGAACAAGGTATTGTTGGCGTTGGGATGACGTCTTCTTGGCTAAGAATGTGTGTTGGTATTTAAAAACTTTTTTTAAGAAAATTTTTGTTTTTGGATTGGCGCTATTTTGGAAACGGTGAATTTTGGAAATAAGTTTGTTTGACGTTAATGTAAGGTGGCTATTCTCTCTAGGAGGACAGCACGTTTCAAGTGTGTAGGAGGAAAAAAATGATAGCCTACTTTCTCGCGAACATTCGCGATAATTGGCGAATGGATGGTCGCATTTTAACAAATGAGGTATTGTTGACGTTGGGGTGACGTCCTCTTTGCTAAGAATGTGTGTTGGTATCTCAAAAAAAAATGAAAATTCTTGTTTTTGGATTTATGATTATTTTGGAAACGGTGAATTTTGTGAAAAAGTTTGTTTGACGTTAATGAAAGGTGGCTATGCCCTCTAGGAGGATAGCAAGTTTCAAGTGTGTAGGCCAAAAGAAAATTAATTTCGAAAAATGCTGACTATTTTGGAAACGGTGAACTTGACGAAAAAAGTTTGTTTGTGATCAATGGTTGCTATTTACTCCCTCTACCCGCACAATAAATTTCAAGTCGCTAGGTGAAACACCTATGCACGATTTACAGTTCTCTTGCAAGTCGCGTGTGTGCTTGAATACGTATGGCTATGTTGGGAAAAGGTAAGGTGGTAGGGGAGGACTAGGGTCGAGTGAGGGTTCGTTTAGGTGGTATTTTTCGGCTCTATTTGATGGTGAGGTTATGTTTTAAAATGGGTGGAATTTGGAAACGCAATTTGTGGTAAACGTGCGTTTTTAACATTTTGGCGATATTTAATAAAAGTGTAAATGACGTGTATTATGTTATTTTTTGTATTGTCGTTTGTAAGTGGGTGGGCTTTTTAAATGATTATTTATAGATTACTTATTAAAAATAAATAAAGAACCCAAAAACTAATAGGTCATCCGCTTTTTAGTATCTCGCGAACCAATAATCGGATTTAAACATATGGAATGTCGTAGGACTCGTGGTGAACTCTCCTTTTCAATGGACGGGTTATATGCACCCCCAAATAAAATCTACCCTTACCCGGGGGTGATTTTTTTATGCATGCACACTTGAAGTGGGCTTTTGAAAGAGATAAATGATTATTTATAGATGAGGTGTTTTAAATATTTATTAAGAACCAAAAAATAATAGGTCATCCGCTTTTTAGTATCTCGCTAACCAATAATCGGATTTAAACATATGGGGTGTCGTAGGACTCGTGGTGAACTCCCCTTTTGTATGGACGGGGTATATGCACCCCCAAATAAAAACTACCCTTTCCCGGGGGTGAAATAGTATTTTTTAGTATGCATGCACACTTGAAGTGGGCTTTTGTAAGAGAGCGGGCTTTATATATGATTATTTATAGATGAGGATTTTTAAATATTTATTAAGAACCAAAGAAACGAATAGGTCATCCGCTTATTAGTATCTCGCAAACCAATAATCGGATTGAAACATATGGGGTGTCGTAGGACTCGTGGTGAACTCCCCTTTCCTATGGACGGGGTATATGCACCCCCAAATAAAATCTACCCTTACCCGGGGGTGAAATAGTTTTTTTTATGCATGCACACTTGAAGTGGGCTTTTGTAAGAGAGCGGGCCTTATAAATGATTATTTATAGATGAGGTGTTTTAAATATTTATTAAGAACCAAAAAACTAATAGGTCATCCGCTTTTTAGTATCTCTCTAACCAATAATCGGATTTAAACATATGGGGTGTCGTAGGACTCGTGGTGAACTCCCCTTTTCTATGGACGGGGTATATGCACCCCCGAATAAAAACTACCCTTTCCCGGGGGTTAAATAGTATATTTTTTTGTATGCATGCACACTTGAAGTGGGCTTTTGTAAGAGAGCGGGCTTTATATATGATTATTTATAGATGAGGATTTTTAAATATTTATTAAGAACCAAAAAAACTAATAGGTCATCCGCTTATTAGTATCTCGCTAACCAATAATCGGATTGAAACATATGGGGTGTCGTACAACTCGTGGTGAACTCCCCTTTCCTATGGACGGGGTATATGAACCCCCAAATATAAACTACCCTTACCTGGGGGTGAAAGAGTAATTTTTTGTATGCATGCGCACTTGGAGTGGGCTTTTGTACGAGAGCGAGCTTTATAAATGATTATTTATAGATGAGTTTTTTAAACTATTTATTTAGAACCAAAAAAACTAATAGGTCATCTGCTTTTTAGTATCTCGCTAACCAATAAACGGATTTAAACATCTGGGGTTGTAGGACTCGTGGAGAACTGCCCCTTTCTATGGATGGGGTATATGCCCCCCCAAATAAAAACTACCCTTACCCGGGCGTGAAATATTAATTTTTTGTATTCATATGCACTTGGAGTGGGCTTTTGTAAGAGAGCGAGCTTTATAAATGATTATTTATAGATGAGTTTTTTATATTTATTAAGATCAAAAAAACTAATAGGTCATCCACTTTTTAGTATCTCGCTAACCAATAATGGGATTTAAACATATGGGGTGTCGTAGGACTCGTGGTGAACTCTCCTTTTTATGGACGTGGTATGTCCACCCCAAAATAAAAACTACCCTTACCCAGGGGTAAATAATAATATTTTTATGTATGCACACTGGCGGCTTTTGAATTAAAAAAGGCCTAACTACACTTTTGTTAATATTTTCTGATACCCTGATGGGATTTTGCCATAGTCAGTATCCTAGCACTTGGGGTGACGCTCTGTTTTTGAATATATGATTCTTTTTTGTTAAAAGGACCTAACTACACTTTTGTTAATATCTCGCAAACCATTCTTGCTAGGGTCTTGTATGAGGGGTCCTAGCACTTGGGGCAACGTCCTCCTTTGGGGGGTGACATTATCCCCCAAAATTGAAAAATCAATATCTTGGAAACTAAGAACCCAAAAAATTAGTCGTGATAGCTTTAAAAGTATTTGATGATATATGCTTTTACCTCGATTGGTCATTTCACCCCTAAGACAGTAAATAGTCATTTTATGGGAAAAACGTGTTTTGTTTTGTTTTTTATGTAAATAGCAGGGGGGTAAAAACTACCCTCAAATAGAAAAAATCGATACCTTGGAAACTAGGAACCGTAAAATTAGGTGAGATGGCTTTAAAAATTGGTCATGACTTACGCTTTTGCCTGGATACATCATTTCACCGCTAAAATAGTAAATAGTGATTTTACAGGGGTAAAAAGGTGTTAAACATGTAAAAATTGTAATTGAACCTAGGATCTTTTATTTTCATGAAAAATAAGATGAAAACTAACGCAAATTAAAAAAATCGATATTTTGCAAACGAACAACCCCCATAAAAATTAGGTGTGATTATTGAAAAAAATAGATGATGACATATGCTTTTACCTTGATAGGTTATTTTGACGTATAAAACAGGAAATAGTATGTTACAGGGGAAAGGTATTAAACACACCTCAAAAGCATATGCGTTATGTGAAACCATGCTTTAATGGACGTTTGTATCGAGGATGAAAGCTTGCTAATTATTATTATTATTATTATTAGGTAATTATGGATTAATGTGTGCATAGATAACTAACCAGTGGGGAGCGTGATGGCGCAGCGGCTTAGCTGCTCGCCTTTACCCTCACGGCTGGGGTTTAAATCCCGGTGAGAGCAGGGGGGAATTTTCACCTGAAAAATTACGTGGTGTCAGAAAGGGCATTTGGCCGTAAATCCCCGGCCAAAACCAAAATGAGCCTGGTTATCTCCGGCGACCTCAAATAATTGGGAAAAGCCAAAGAAAGAAAAAAAAAGAAAAAAAATGGTAACTAACCAGTAATAGTAAACATTTGTTTAAGGAGTTGAAAAAGTCAGGATGGGCAACCCTTTGTCATGATCCATGAATTGACCCCAAAAGTTTTACCTGTCAAGACCCAGTGTACCCTGTTTCAGCCTTTAGAAAATTAAACCCAGACCTCTGTGGTGATAGCAGGGTGATAAAGTTGCATTTTAAACAAACACATTTTTGAATATATTTGCTCTAGTTGCTGCCTGTGGTCGGGCAAGGTGGACAGAACTTGTGACACTTGCTGATAAGAGTAGTGCACTGTTGTTAGAAATTATTAGGTTTCTTGTCCGACTGAGAGCCCATGTGGAGTTGAAGCAGTCTGCAATTCACAAAGCCCATCTCTATTACAAATACATTAAGCTTACTTTTTATTTACACTTAGACAAACACTTACTTACTTAATTAATTACTTACTTACTACCTTACTTACTACCTTACTTACTTACTTACTTATTGTTCGGCGCGACAGTCCCTGAAGAACCTTGGCCTCCTTTATCACCTGCTTGGACGCTGGGATAGTTGTAATTCAAAAAGCCACGGTCGCCCTCTTTCCAATTCTACACTGTACACCGCAGTTAAAATAAAAAAAATATGATCCGTTCAGGAATTGAAGCTGGTGTTGTTTCGTAGAAAAGACAAGCGTTTTATAAACTTAACCATTTAACCCCTAAGGGTTTGGGTGATGGTAAAGATGAAAATTAAATCTAAACTATAACTAAAACTAACTACACACATATATACTAGAAGGTCATAAGGAATAAAAATGGCCCTCGTCCATCAAGAATATGGATTGAGGGAGTTGGAAGGAAGGAGAGCCATGAAAGGCTGATAGAAAAGTAAAAGAGGAGAGGCTCTGCACCAGAGGTAATGGATAATGAGGAGGAAAACTGGACTCAGCTCAGAAATACCTAGGGGTCGACAACTTCCAAACTGATCAGCCGTAAGCCCCTTGAGGTGTAGCCACATGTAGAGTGCACCACAAGTGGTGGGGGTATATACACCCTACCTTCTTGAGGGGCTTCAGCAAAAGGCAGGAAATAACATGAAAATAAAAACAAGGCTGCCTCCTCACACAAGTATAGTTTGGAAGGAATGTCGTGACGCTTCAAGGTCAAGTTGCAGCGTTAAGTGGTGGGGGTTGCGAGCATGGAGCAGGGATCCGGTAGATTTTAGCGGTTTCGAATGAACTACAGAGTAAGTGCGCCAGTTGAGCACTTCGGTTACACCAAGAATTAGACCACTTGAAATGAAAATATAATTTTGAAACTTCGCAAATTTATAGAACTGGAATCTGAGATGCAAAATATGAAAAACAATGCTATATTTAATAATTTATGAACATGTAATGATGCTTTAGAAGTTGATCCTATTCATTAAATAATCTAAATGGCTTGAAAAATTTAGTATGCGGTAAATTTACGAATTTTTGGGCCAAAGAAATTGTGTAAGCGTAAAAGTTCGTGGCAATGAGTTGAATTTTAATGTTAGAAAAAGTTCTTGTTTGTGAGACGAATATATTTCTGTCTGCGGGGTGTTAAACCGAAAAGAAAATTAGCAGTCAGTGCGCAACTGGTCACTGCCTGTTTTCGCTGTCTCGTGTAATCAGTCATTCTTCGGACATGTATAAAATACTGTATCTTAAATGATATGTTCGCACTTACTGCAACAATATATAGGCAAAGAATATATAAAGAATATAACATGATAGATATTATTTTAATATAAAGCAGTGACATATAAATTTGAAATAAATTCTGTTACAACACTTTGGACATACTTATTGCAGATGCTTAGAATTATTGATAGAAAAAGTTCGACAATTGCAAGCCCATATGTTAAACAAGAAGCCGTATATTATTGTACGTACTATTTCGATTACTTACTGTTCACAAAGGCTCCATACCGCTCATCTCCCTGTCAGAATCTGTGTCATTATCATCGCCTTCACCTGCACTGCTGCTGCAGTCATCTCCTACAGTAATCACTATCCTCTCCGTCAGTTCGTCAATTACCGGTTCCATAGATAAAAAAAATATCATCAACTTTCTGGACGTGTTTACAATATGGCTGCCAATCCTCTCCAGTGATCATTCGAACTTTTTCTTTTGCCAACGTGATTCAATGCAAAGCTACGTAGTCCTTAATAGTTGCCCAAATCATCTCAATGGGATTGAGATCAGGATGACACGGTGGAAGTCTCAGCGTACTATGACCATGTTCTGACAGAAGGGCGTCTATTTTATACATTTTATTGTCGCCTTTCTTCATTTTAATGAGCCCATGCAGGTCCGGATTCAGCATATTTTCATCAAACGGCACATTATTTTCTTTAAGCCAGAAAATCATGTCACATTTTTTAGCTGATGAAGTTGGTGCTGGGTTTAGCTGTTTATTGTGGTAGGACTCGTTATCAACAACCAAGACACAATTATCAGGGAGGTTGGGGATTAACATTTCCTTTAACCAGTTTTCATAGTTTACATAAATCATAGCATTATGGTAATCGCCACTCTTCTGCCCAGATTTAAAAATTTGCAGTGCATTATGGACAAAACCTTGTTCGTCTCCAGCATGTACAATAATGACACATTGACCCTTGGATATTGGAGCATGAACACCAGCATTTGAATTATCAGACCAAGAGTGTGGTTTTGTGTGTGAGGAGGGTATATATGTTTCATCCATATACACTATAGGTCGATTGTTACTCCGGTACTGTTTGATTGATCTCAAATAGGCTAGTCTCTTTTCCTAATGTCAGACTAAGGACCCATTTCGAACCTTTAAAGTCAATTTTCTCTTTTAAAACTGTCAATAAATCTCGTAACGTTGGATGTTGACCATGTGTTACATGGAATTCATTAATAGTTCTTCGAATTACGCATTTGTCAAAGTCATCTATTTCCGTTTTAACATTTTTCTTAGGACGTTTTTTACGCGGCGTTGAAAAAGATTGCTCAAACTCCAAATTAGTTTGGTTTTCTTTTAAAATCCTCTGAACACTTCTGCGGGATATTCCGGTTGCTTCAGCAACTCGTTTTTGCACATCATTCAATAAAATTGGCCCTTCTTCTGCTTCTCGTTTCATAAAGTCAGCAAATAAGCTCTCTTGCCTGGCTGTGAATGACCTTCCCTCCAAACTTTCTTGCTGCCATGATCCTGACTAAAGAATAGATATATGGTACCGGTATTACAAAAATATTCCACAATAACACAATTCTAAAAAAATTATACATCATGAAAAATAGTTAAATCACATTCAAAATAGTTGCACTTGCGAATATACAGCACACACACTTCCGAAGTTAACAGCGCGAAGAACGTAAAGCCACAGGGACTCTTTCACCCCCCACCCTTAAAACGTTGCTGGAATCTTGTGTGGCCTCCCCCTGCTGCTCGAACTTGAAGCGTCAGGACATCTTTCCAAACTACAGGATATCACAAAAAATAAACAAGTGCCAATTAAATCGGAAAAGAAAGAGACTCCCTAGGCCTTGGATACCCTAATAATGTTGGGGTCGTTAGAGAATAAGAGTTGAGCAAGTGTGGCCGACAGGAAACAAGACAGAGAGGAGCCTAGCAAAAGTTGATGGAAGCAATGACGGACTTAGCTGGGGCTCCGTGGTCGTCAACCTACATCCCACTAGATGTGACTCCCAGGGGTGGAATTAAAGACCTCTTTTGTTTTATATAACTGGCGTTAAGGATGATAACACATGGCATGCCTGTATAATGCGATACTGGTCCTAGGGGTATGCAAAATTGTATTAGATACGAAGCTAATAATAGTGTACATCACCCCTTATTGTTTTCACTAAGTACAGTACATGAGACTGATATCCATGAATTTGTAAAATCCACTAAATTTACTGCAAATTTAGCAAATTCCACCAAATTGCAGCAAAAATCCAACAAATGACTACCAGATTTATTGAAATGCCATTGATTTATCAAAGAATGGTTTAAACTATCTCAAATTAATATAAAATTACCCGAATATAGATGAAAATTCACTAAAATTTACCAAAATTACCCAAGTGGTCAACAAACCATGAAATTTAACCAATTTGTTTTGAAATTCACTACATGTACTCAAAAATTTCATAACATTCCCTTTACAAGTATGTTTTTTTGTTTGTTTCGTTTACCACACTGTCTGGCAAATACCTCAACATGACTTTGTCCTAGGCTATGACCAGTACATTCAACATCATAGTTTAGTTTCATCTCCCATAAACTGCTATGTTAAGACTAATTTTCTTAGATCTTAACTGGCCTTGCAATAAGAATTGACTAACCAAACATGAGTTACCTATCAGGGAAACATTTTGCCCACTATGTTGGTTATTGACCAGTGAGTACAGTTGTAGAAAGCTGTTTATCATTTTTTTGAAATCATGTACAACAGAGGATTAAACCTATAAACAAACCGTATGAGCAAGTTTGTTAAACTAGACATTATATCAGAGACAATTAGGATACTTATGTAACACTTTCCAAAAATAATGTTGTGTCACCGTAAATGATAGTCAACAAACAGTTATGCAGTACTAAAAAAATCATCATACAATACCTCAGAGCTGTTGTAAAATTATTGATGTGTAACATGTTTCCCCTCGCTTGCTATATATTTTGGCGTGGGGGTGGTTGTCAACAAATGAAATGCAAATGGAACTGAAATGCAACACTAACAATGAGCACGCGGGGTGGCTGAGATTGATACCACGATGTACTGTCGGTTATGTAGCTATGTGGAATGTATATCACATATGGTTTACTTCAAGGTTTGGAGATCCCAGTAAATATATTCCTACAATAAATGATCGTTAAATGGTCATTCTTTGGTGTGAAAATATTTATTATATGATATTTTATGTAAACAATTATGATTTATAAATTTTTTATACGTTTATTGTATTCTTATTTAATGTAAGCACTGGAGGCACTATCGACCAAAATACAACACTATGTGGAAATATATATCACATACATGAAGGATTGGTGGCCCCATTAAATCTATTCTTACAATGAATGATTTCGATATTGTAGTTCTATGGTGTGAGAATATTTAATATATGCTATTTGCTAATAGGATTTGGCACTGGAATTATTTTACATGTAGTTTTTTTAATGACCATCAGAGTTTAATGTTAACAAGGCACAGCTCTATTTGAAAATTTGAATAACATGTTACATGTTATACATCATATGCAACTACTGTAAGGCTCGTGATATTTTAATGCCTTTAACCCTATATTAAACACTCAGATTATAATACTGATAACTGCAATGTTACGGGGAAAAATTGAAACAAAACAGAAATCTGGATTGAAAAAACAAAAAGTGGTTGAGCAAATATATACTGAAAAAAAAGTTTTGTAAACACTGATGTCCAACAAGGCTAATTAAATCAGTAACTGTCAGGTTGGCCGAGTAGTTAAGGCGTTTGGCTTAAGATCAAATTTCCAAATATATAAGGAAGCAAGGGTTCTAACCCCTTCCCTGACATAACTATTGCTTGAACATGCAAGAAAACAAGAAATATACACAAACTATGTTTATCAATTTAATCATTTTTTTACAAGTGATAGACACACAGAATACAGCTCTTTTTGTTTATCATTACTTTTAAACGTAACACTTGTTGAAAATTATTTTTAGGGGATGGGGGTGATGCTACGTTGACCCATCACACAATAATAGCAGCTTTACGAAGTTCATCTTCTATATTTAATAGCTCTTCCTCATAACCAATATGACCAACCTGTTTACAGGCATGCAAGTGCTGTAGACGTTCGACTAATATATTAGGATCGTTCCATTTACTATTTTTTATGAATGGTTTCAAAAACTCGGGAAGCAGTTCATCATTATCACCATCATCATGATTATCATCCTCATCATTATAATCATCTTCATAATGATGATCATTATCATCGACATCATTACCATCATAATTTCCACCTGTGTCCACAGTCTGTTCAAGGGTTTGAGTTGCCTTCGATGGTGTTGAAAGCATCTTTTTAGATGTGCTAGAGTGCTTTAACATTGTTATGTTTTTATTATCACCATCTCCTTCCCCCACCAACGTCTTGATGGGGTATATTGTCTCTGATAGAGTTGAGGGCTTTTGAGATGTGGGTGTGTGTCTGAACATGCGTTTCACAGGAGGTGTTAAAGGTTTCTCATTAAACAACTCGCTAACAGCATGAGTGGGTTGTAGTGTATTAAACTTGAGGTTAATATTATCTTGAGCAGCACTATCTTTTACTTGGACTTGGTTTTTTGCTTTGGTTTGAGTTTTCCTTACATTTAGACTAGCGTGATTATTAAGTTTACAAACATGATTGTTTGAAGAAAGTATGTTCAATTGTTTCGTCATAAGCATTCCTCGACACTGTTTCGATCGTTGCTTTGAACAGCGCCAAATAACAGTTACATTTGTATTGCTTCGTTTCACAATATATGAATATCCTTTGTAGTATGCATAAGGCTTACCATACCTAGTCACTTATACTTCCATATCAACTGTCAGGCATAAACTAATCTCTAGTAAAGACAACTTGGTAATAAGAACAATTGTTTAATGTGGGAGCATGTATACATGCAAAAAGTGGGAGCAAAGGTGGGGGGTAAAAAGTGTCAGCAAAAGGGGGAGCAAATGTGGGAGCAAAACCTGTGAGCAAAAAGTGGGAGCAAATATGGGATCAAATGTCAGAGCAAAGCAAATATAAAAAGTGGGAGCAAATATGCTAACAAATATGTCAACAAATATGCCAGCAAAATTAAATACACAAGTCAAGATAGTTTAAAGTGCAACGAAAATATGGAAGCAAATATGAGAGCAAAAGTGGTGTTTTTTTAAACAACTAGGCATAACAAACTTATTCATAACCTAACCTAACCTAACCTATCCTAAATTCACCTAACCTAACTTGACTCAACTTTACCTAACCTAACCTATCATAACATCACCTAACCTAACTTTACCTAACCTAACTTCACCTAACCTATCCTTTCAACTCTCAGATCAAAATTAAATTCTGGGCATAGTTGAGTTGTAACCCAAGATCTCAGGGATAACACCCAAGTATATTAGTCAGTACACCGCCAGATGTGTAAATTATCATGCAACACAACACAAAAATAAAAGTTTTCTGTAGTGTAACTCATTGGCTAACAACCGTAGTTGGGAATTCAAACCCAAGACCTCAGGACTTTTTGTTTTGAACATTATCAGAAATATTATTCCATTTACATTTTGCTGCTGCTTATAATTATAAGAGTTGACATTAATATGGGAGCAAAAAAAAGTGGGAGCAAAAAGTAGGAGCAAAAAATTGGGAGCAAAGAAGTGGGAGCCAATATGGGAGCGAAAGTGGGAGCAAATATGGAAGCAAATACGGGAGCAAATGTGTGAGCAAATCAGCTCACCTCGGATATCCCCAGTGAGTGCTCATATCCACCGCTAGGTAGCGGATACATACTTTGCGTGTTGTATGCAACTATCTTACAAAGTTTGACTGCATGCAAAACGTGTTTGTATCAGCTGTGCATATAATTTTAATATACAATTAACACTAAGTGTTCAGAACTAACATGTATAGCCTTGTCTAGGGTATATAGAGAATCCTTAGCAAGAAAGACTGACTAACTCAGAAGTGTAAAGCCTTGTCATAAGCAGTAAGCACCTGTTGGCAGAAAATGGTTCTTCATAATAATGGACTTAATGAATATGAAACGTGTTTTCAGTGTCGTCTTAAATCCTATTTTATACGTTGTGATATGTAGAAGGATTTAAGACGGCACTCAAAAGACGACACACAATAGACGACACTCAAAGACGTTACACGTAGGTTAGGTAAAGTTAGGTTAGGTGAAGTTATGATAGGTTAGGTTAGGGAAAGTTGAGTCAAGTTAGGTTAAGTGAAGTTAGGCTTGGTTAGGTGAAGTTGAGTTAGGTTAGGTTAGGTTAGGTTAGGTTATGACTAAGTTTGTTATGTCTAGTTGTTTTTAAAAAAATACCACTTTTCCTCTCATATTTGCTTCCATATTTTCTTTGCACTTTAACTATCTTGATTTGTGTATTTAATTTTGCTAGCATATTTGTTGACATATTTGTTAGCATATTTGCTCCCACTTTTTATATTTGCATTGCTCAGACATTTGATCCCATATTTGCTCCCACTTTTTGCTCACAGGTTTTGCTCCACATTCGCTCCCACTTTTGCTGACACTTCTTACCCCCCACCTTTGCTCCCACTTTTTGCATGTATATATGCTCCCACATTAAACTATTGCGGTTATTACCAAGTTGTCTTTACTAGAGATTAGTTTATTCTTGACAGTTGATATGGAAGTATCAGTGACTAGGTATGGTAAGCCTTATGCATACTATAAAGGAAATTCATATATTGTGGAACGAAGCAATAAAACGGAACTGTTATTTGGCGCTGTTCAAAGCAACGTTCGAAACAGTGTCGAGGAATGCTTAAGACAAAACAATTGAACATACTTTCTTCTAACAATCATGATTGTAAACATAATAATCACGCTAGTCTAAATGTAAGGAAAACTCAAACCAAAGCAAAAAACCAAGTCCAAGTAAAAGATAGTGCTGCTCAAGATAATATTAACCGCAAGTTTAATACAATACAACGCACTCATGCTGTTAGTGAGTTGTTTAATGAGAAACCTTTAACACCCCTGTGAAACCCATGTTCAGACACACACCCACATCTCAAAAGCCCTCAACTCTATCAGAGACAAAATACCCCATCAAGAAGTTGGTGAGGGAAAGTGATGGTGATAATAATAACATAACAATGTTAAAGCACTCTAGCACATCTAAAAAGAAGCTTTCAACACTATCAAAGGCAACTCAAACCATTGAACAGACTGTAGACACAGGTGGAAATTATGATGGTAATGATATCGATGATGATGATCATCATTATGAAGATGATTATAATGATGAGGACGATAAGCATGATGCTGGTGATAATGATGAACTGCTTCTCGAGTTTTTGAAACCATTCATAAAAAATAGCAAATGGAACGATCCTAATATATTAGTCGAACGTCTACAGCTCTTGCATGCCTTTAAACAGGTTGGTCATATTGGTTATGAGGAAGAGCTATTAAATATAGAAGATGAACTTCGTAAAGCTGCTATTATTGTATGATGGGTCAACGTAGCAACACACCCCGGCCCCTAAAAATAATTTTCAACAAGTGTTATGTTTAAAAGAAATGATAAACAAAAAGAGCTGTATTCTGTGTGTCTATCTCTTATAAAAAAATTGATTAAATTGATAAACATAGTTTGTATGTATTCTTTATTGTCAGACAGATAAAATCCACTAGTGACAATATAATAATTAACAATAAAATTTACAAGTATAAACAAAACAAAAACAGCAAACACGAACAAAAAATAAAAATACACTAGTCTATTATAAATCAACAACCACAACCATACAGACACGCAATCCAACACCCTATCTCAAGCATTCATTCATACAATCCCTTTGTACAAGAAACATTGAAATAAGTATTACAGAAAAAACAAAACTATCTACAGTAAACGGAAAAAGGCAAAAACCTAAAATAAAAGAAAGTAGAAAAAGTTCAGAAACTGGGAAAAAAGTAATACGAGAGTGACTTTCGAGGATCTAGATAACAGCAAACAAAATATACATTACTTCAGTTGCTCGTACATTCAATCAAAAAATCAATCAACCGTTCATTCAACCACATGTTCAATCTATCTATCAATCAATCAATCAATCAATCAATCAATAAACGCAAATAGAAAATAACACAAAATGCAAACACTATTTTACAGCCCACTTGAGATGTTTCTCATAACAGTTGATAGAGAGTCGAAGTGAATATCAGTATCACTTTTCCTCTCCATCAAGCTGTATGTTGACTGCAACCGGATCAGACATGAATTTTTATGTACATTAATTAATGCAAATTTGACTGCAAACGTTCGATGGCGTCAATTTTATTACTGTGAAAAGGATTCCTGATCACACTACAGTACTCCAATTTAGGCCGAATGAGTGACTTAAATAATTTGGATAGAGTTATGTCCGAAAGATAATTTAAAAAATTCTTTTTAAAAATCCCAGTATCCGGAAACTTTCACGACATATTTTTGATATATGTTCATCGAACGAGAAATTATTTGTGATTATCACCCCTAAATCCTTAACGGTTGACACTCTACCTAGCGTTTCATTATTAATACAATACAATACAATACAATATAGGGTTAAATGCATTTAAAAAATCACGAGCCTTACAGTAGTTGCATATGATGTATAGCATGAAAAATGTTATTCAAATTTTCAAATAGAGCTGTGCCTTGTTAACATTAAACTCTGTTGGTCATTAAAATAACTACTTGTAAAATAATTCCAGTGCCAAATCCTATTAGCAAATAACATTTATTAAATATTCTCACACCACATAACATCAACATCGGAATCAATCATTGTAGGAATAGCTTTAATGTGGCCACCAAACCTTCATGTATGTGATATACATTTTCACATAGTGTTGAATTTTGGTCGATAGTGCCTCCAGTGCTTACATTAAATAAGAATACAGTAAACGTATACAAATGTTATAAATCATAATTGTTTACATAAAATATCATATAATAAATATTTTCACGCTAAAGAATGACCATTTCAAGATCATTTATTGTAGGAATATATTTACTGGGATCTCCAAACCTTGAAGTAAACCATATGTGATATACATTCCACATAGCTACGTAACCGACAGTACGTCGTGGTATCAATCTCAGCCACCACGCGCTCATTGTTTGTGGTGCATTTCAGTTCCATTTGCATTTCATTTGTTGACAATCAACCCCACGCCAAACAAATATATAGCAAGCGAGGGGAAACATGTTACACAACAATAATTTTACAACAGCTCTGAGGTATTGTATGATGATTTTTTTTTTAGTACTGCATAACTGTTTGTTGACTAGCATTTACTGTTACACAACATTATTTTTGGTAAGCATTAAATAAGTATCCTTTATTTTCTCTGATATAATGTCTTGTTTAACAAACATGCTCATACGGTTTGTTTATAGGTTTAATCCTCTGTTGTATATGATTTCAAAAAAAAAATGATAAACAGCTTTCTACAACTGTACTCACTGATCAATAACCAACATATTGGGCAAAATGTTTAGCTGATAGGTAACTCATGTTTGGTTAGTCAATTCTTATTGCAAGGCCAGTCAAGATCGAAGAAAATTAGTCTTAACATAGCAGTTTATGGGAGATGAAACTAAACTAAGATGTTGAAAGTACTGGTCATAGCCTAGGACAAAGTCATGTTGAGGTATTTGCCAGACAGTGCGGTAAACGAAACAAAAACATACATGTAAAGGCAATATTATGAAATTTTTGAGTACATGTAGTGAATTTAAAAAAATTCGTTAAATTTCATGGTTTGCTGACCACTTGGGTAAGTTTGGTAAATTTTAGTGAATTTTCATCTATATTCGGGTAATTTTATATTAATTTGAGATAGTTTAAACCATTCTTTGATAAATCAATGGCATTTCAATAAATCTGGTAGTCATTTGTTGGATTTTTGCTGCAATTTGGTGGAATTTGCTATATTTGCAGTAAATTTAGTGGATTTTACAAAATCATGGTCATCAGTCCCATGTACTCTACCTAGTGAAAATAATAAGGGGTGATGTACACTATTATTAGCTACGTATCTAATACAATTTTGCATACCCCTAGGACCAGTATCGCATTATACAGGATTGTCATGTGTTATCAAACCTTAAAGCAAGTGATATAAAACCAAAGAGGTCTTTAATTCCACCCCTGGGAATCACATCTAGTGAGATGTAGGTTGACGACCACGGAGCCCCAGCTGAGTCCGTCATTGCTTCCACCAACTTGTGCTAGGCTCCTCTCTGTCTTCTTTCCTGTCGACCACACTTGCTCAACTCCTCTCTTTCTTTTCCGAGTTAATTGGCCCTTGTTTATTTTTTTGTGATATCCTACTTGTGTGAGGAGGCAGCTTTGTTTTTATTTTCATGTTATTTCCTGCCTTTTGCTGAGGCCCCAAAAGAAGGTAGGGTGTATATACCCCCACCACTTGTGGTATACTCTACATATGGCTACACCCTCAAGGGGCTTACGGCTGATCACTTTGGAAGTTGGCAACCCCAAGGGATTTCTGAGCTGAGTCCAGTTTTCCTCCTTTTTATCCATTACCTCTGGGACAGGGCCTCTCCTCTTTTACTTTTCTATCTGCCTTTCATGGCTCTCCTTCCTTCCAACTCCCTCAATCCATATTTTTGAGGGTTGAGGGCCATTTCTTTGTTCCTTATGGCCTTCTAGTATTTAGTGTGTAGTTAGTTTTAGTTATAGTTTAGATTTAATTTTCATCTTTTCCATCACCCAAACCATTAGGGGTTAAGCGGTTGAGTTTATAAAACGCTTGTCTTTTCTTCGAAAAAAAAAACAGCTTCAATTCCTGACCGGATCATGATTTTTTAAATTTTAACTTTGGTTTACAGTGTAGAACTGGAAAGAGGGTGACCGTGGCTTTTTGAATAATAACTATCCCATCGTCCAGGCTGGTGATAAAGGAGGCCAAGATTCTTCAGGGACTGTAGCGCCGAGCAATAAGCTTTGTGAAGAGCAGACTGCTTCAACTCCACATGTGCAATCAGTCAGACAAGAATCCTTATACTTTCTAACAACAGTGCACTATTCTTATCAGCAAGATTCACAAGTTCTGTCCACCTTGCCCGACCACAGGCAGCAACTTGACCAAATGTATTCAAACATGTGTTTGTTTAAAATGCAACTTTATCACTCTGCTATCACCACAGAGGTCCGGGTTTAATTTTCTAAGGGCTGCAACAGGGTACACTGAGTCTTGACAGGTAAAACTTTCGGGGTCAATTCATGGATCATGACAAAAGTTTGGCCATCCTGACTTGTTCAACTCCTGAATCAAATGTTTACTATTACTGGTTAGTTACCTTTTGTTTTTATTTTTTTTCGTACTTTGGCTTTTTCCAATTAATTGAGGTCGCGGAGCCAACCAGGCTCATTTTAGTTTTGGCCGGGGTTTAAGGGCCGAATGCCCTTTCTGACATCACGTAATTTTTCGGGTGAAAATTCCACCCCGCTCTCACTGTGATTTAAACCTCAGCCGTCAGGGTAAAGACGAGCAGCTAAGCCACTGCGCCATCACGTTCCCCACTGGTTAGTTATCTATACACACATTAATCCATAATTACCTAATAATAATTTTATCAAGCTTTCATCCTCGATACACACGTCCATTAAAGCATGGTTTCACATAACGCATATGCTTTTGAGGTGTTTTAATATCTTTTCCCCTGTAACATTACTATTTCCGGTTTTATACGTCAAAATAACCTATCAAGGTTATTTTGTTTATATGTCATCATCTATTTTTTTCAACTATCACACCTAATTTTTTAGGGTTCTTCGTATGCAAAATATCGATTTTTTAAAATTTGGGTTAGGTTTCATCCCTTTACTATTTCATGAAAATAAAAGATCTTAGGTTCAATTATAATTTTTACATATTTCACACATTTCTTCCCCTGTAAAATCAATATTTGCTATTTTAGGGGTGAAATAATATATCAAGTCAAAAGCGCATGTCTTGACCAATTTTTTAAGCCATCAAACCTAATTTTACGGTTCTTAGTTTCCAAGGTATCGATTTTTTTCAATTTGGGGGTAGTTTTTACCCCCCTGCTATTTTAATCAAAAACAAAAGATCTTAGGTCCATTTATCATTTTTAAGTGTTTAACACGTTTTTTCACATAACATGACTATTTACTGTATTAGGGGTGAAATGACCAATCGAGGTAAAAGCCTATATCATCAACTACTTTTAAAGCTATCAAGCCTAAATTTAGGGTTCTTAGTTTCCAAGATATTGTTTTTTCAATTTTGGGGGTAGTTTCACCCACAAAAGGAGGACGTTGCCCCTAGTGCTAGGACCCCTCATACAAGACCCTTGCGTGATTGGTTTGCGAGATATTAACAAAAGTGTAGTTGGGCCCTTTTAACAAAAAATGAATCATACATTCAAAAACAGAGCGTCACCCCAAGTGCTAGGATACTGGCTATGACAAAATCCCATCAGGGGTTCAGAAAATATTAGCAAAAGTGAAGTTAGGCCCTTTTTTTTTACAAAAGCCGCCAGTGTGCATACACACAAAAAATATTATTATTTACCCCTGGGTAAGGGTAGTTTTTATTTTGGGGTGGACATACCACGCCCATAAAAAAGGAGAGTTCACCACGAGTCCTACGACACCCCATATGTTTAAATCCCATTATTGGTTAGCGAGATACTAAAAAGGATGACCTATTAGTTTTTTTGGTTCTTTATAAATATTAAAAAATCTCATCTATAAATAATCATTTATAAAGCTCGCTCTCCTACAAAAGGCCACTCCAAGTGCGCATGCATACAAAAAATTACTATTTCACCCCCGGGTAAGGGTAGTTTTTATTTAGGGGTGCATATACCCCGTCCATGTAAAAGGGGAGTCACCACGAGTCCTACTACACCCCATATGTTTCAATCCGTTTACTGGTTTGCGAGATACTAACAAGCGGATGATCTATTAGTTTTTTTGGGTTCTTAATAAATATTTAGAAAAACTCATCTATAAATAATCATTTATAAAGCTCGCTCTCGTACAAAAGCCCACTCCAAGTGCGCATGCATACAAAAAATTACTCTTTCACCCCCGGGTAAGGGTAGATTTTATTTGGGGGTGCATATACCCCGTCCAGAGAAAAGGGGAGTTCACCACGAGTCCTATGACACCCCATATGTTTAAATCCGATTATTGGTTAGCGAGATACTAAAAAGTGGATGACCTATTAGTTTTTTGTTTCTTAATAAATATTTAAAGAACCTCATCTATAAATAATCATTTATAAAACCCGCTCTCTTAAAAAACCCACTTCAAGTGTGCATGCCTACAAAAAAAATACTATTTCACACCCGGGTAAGGGTAGTTTTTATTTGGGGGTGCATATACCCCGTCCATAGAAAAGGGGAGTTCACCACGAGTCCTACGACACCCCATATGTTTAAATTCGATTATTGGTTAGCGAGATACTAAAAAGCGGATGACCTATTAGTATTTGGGATCTTTATTTATTTTTTTAACAACTAATCTAAAATAATCATTTAAAAAGCCCACCTACTTACATACGACAATACAAAAAAATTACATAATACATGTCATTATAACTTTTATTAAATATCGTCAAAATGTTAAAAACGCAAGTATACCTCAAATTGCTTTTCCAAATTCCACCCATTTGAAAAAATAACCTCACCATCAAATAGAGCGGAAAAAATACCATCTAAACGACCCGTCACTCGACACTAGTCCTCCTCCACCACCTAACCTTTTCCCAACATAGCCATGCGTATTCAAGCACACACGCGTCTTGCATGAGAACTGTAAAACGTTCATAGGGTTTTTACCCAGCGACCCGCAGGGTAGAGGGAGTAAATAGTAACCATTCATCACAAAAAAACTTTTTTCGTCAAGTTCACCGTTTCCAAAATAGTCAGCATTTTTCAAAATTCATTTTCTTTTGGCCTTCACACTTGAAACTTTCTGTCCACCTGGAGGGCATAGCCACCTTTCATTAACGTCAAACAAACTTTTTCACAAAATTCAGCGCTTCCAATATAATCAAAAATCCAAAAACAAGAATTTTCATTTTTTGTAATACCAACACACATTCTTAGCAAAGAGGACGTCACCTCAACGCCAACAATACTTCATTCGTTAAAATGCGACCATCCATTCGCCAATTATCGCCAATGTTCGCGAGAAAGTAGGCTATCATTGTTTTTCCTCCTACACACTTGAAACTTGCTGTCCCCCTAGAGGGCCTAGCCACCTTACATTAACGTCAAACAAACGTTTTTCCAAAATTCACCGTTTCCAAAATAGCGTCAATCCAAAAACAAAAATTTTCAAAAAAAAAAAAAATACCAACACACATTCTTAGCCAAGAGAACATCATCCCAACGCCAACAATACCTCGTTCGTTAAAATACGATCATGCGTTCGGGAGATATTGGCAAAGTTTATATGAAAGTAGGAGACTAAGCAGAACGCCGCTTACCACACTACTGACAGTAATACCAGTACAGACTCTGCTGATATCAAGCATAGCTGTGATCATCTTCAGGATTCTATAACATTGTTGCTCACCTTAGATGATTCTATCCATGTTACAAGATGAAGAATACGAAGAAGACGCACACACTTGTCAAGAATACCTCAACAGCTCCAAGGGCGCCATTCAAAATGACAATAGCCTCCTTAGAAGAAAGACTCGACCGTCACTTTAGGATGGATACGTAACAAACGAAACCGCTGGAACACCTTTGTATTCAAAGTACTCCGACAATGCCCGAGCCTTCCAAGCAGCAAACAATGAGCTTCGCCTAATGGAAGTGCTCACCAATCCTAAGACGCAGGAATATCTAGCGCATCACAACGTGTCTTGGAAATGTATCGCTCCACGGGCGGCTAGGTGGGGAAGATGTTGGGAAAGGATGATCGGTTCCACCAAACGCTGTCTCAGAAAGATACTCGGTCGTCTGCAGGTCGATGAAGAAGGACTCAACACGATATTGCTCAGTATTGAAGCAACCCTGAATTCACGTCCCATTGTTCAAGAAGCGAGCAACCTTGAAGCTCTTACACCTTCTCACTTTCTGAACGGAGATAAACTCTTGACTATCCCAAACGGAGCCGAGCCTGATGGAAAAAGAGATCTAACCAAAGAGTTTCAATAGAAGATGAAAAAATTCTGAAGATTTCTGGCAAAGGCGGAAGAGGGAATACCTCCTGCAAGTGAGGAGTTACCACGAGGTTCAGTGTCCAGCCGCTAAATATCCAAAACTGCGAGTTGGAGACCTTGCCCTCTTACAAGAACACGTCCTGCCTAGACATATGTGGAAGAGAGCCTGAGTCGACCAATTACTGAAAGGGAGAGATGGCCGAGTGAAGACAGCCTTCTTGCGTCTGCCCGATTGTCCTAGAGTCAGCTGACCGGTGCAACTGGTGATTCCTCTCGAAATCGACCAGGGTGGGGAGGATGTGGAGGACCTAGGGTAGCTGAGCACGACATCTACTATTGGAACTTGGAACTGGCATATGGAATGCGCCTGTAGATATGTTTTGTTCTTTTTGTCAATAGATTGATTGAGTAAGATGTCGACGTATTTGTCTATACATACACACTTGTGTTTGACTCCCACCTTAGCCAACCTAGAATTAGTTTTTCGTTGTTTCCCCTTTCTCCAGTCAAATGCCAGGATAGTTCCTATCGAAAGACCATGACCAACTTTTTCTACTCCTACCTTCATTTACAATTGCATCCACTAACGCAGGCACCTCAATAACATGGGTTATCAGACGAATTGTAATATTTTCTAAGTTCATGCATTCTGTGTCCACGATGTCGAAGTAGAAAAGACGCTCCTTCATGTGGGACTGTGTGATTGTGTTACTGCTAGCGTATGACAATAATGATGACTGAATGAGAATTTTTTGGAATTTACTTCGTGACTGTTACTTGCAGTGTGGAGGCAATATGCTGATTTGTACACTGAGCAAGAGAAAGAGGATTTTACGAAAATTAAATGCAGTTTCCTAATAAATGATCACCTGAATGGACCCTAACACAACATCCGTGGTATATCACTAAGGGATAAAATGAGCGTATTCTGTGGACATTTCCAGTAAGAAAAAAAGATCTTAGTCTTAGATTGGTTTGACACTACAAGAAAGGTGAATTGTCCAGTTTTCTCTATATCTTTCTTAAAGTACGATTGTCCGTATACCTGATTATCGATTTTGCGATGCCCAATCACAGAACAAAGAAATCTCAGCAGAAATATTTAAAGCCAACTTTACGCAATGTTACATCCAAAATCCGCGTTTTAACTAGCTGCTGTTTATCTGTATCTTTCATTACGCATTGAATGGAATCAGCAAAATGCAATGAACAAACAATTACTGTGCCTGTTTTGACCAGTCCATATTGGTGCATATTTGTATTTTGTTAAACATCGTGAAAGTTTAGGTTCTAGGTTATCATTGACGCTGAAACCTACTGCCCAAGTATACCATTTACCTTAAAACATGGAAAAATCCGAGTTATTTTTTAATGTAAATCAAACCAATATTATCAAACCGTGCATTCCCCTCTATTTTGTTGTTTTAAACTCGGAAATCTCCCAACCGACCGATCATGGGTGAGAAATGGTGGACATATCTCCTCTGCTCTCTATCATAACGTACAGAAACAGAAAAGAAATATGATTCCATGATGTGGTGTTAGTATTGGAAAGATGCTCTTGACAGAGCAAAAATTGAAATTTTCTGTCCACAAGCATGAAGTGGTTGGTAGCGGCACCGGATTACATCTCTTAACTGAAACTTTACTATTCTGTTACCGGATATTCCTTCATTTCCCCCGACAGGGTATTTTGAATTTTAGAGAAGGCATTTAATTGTCTTGAAGTGATGCCCAATCTTCAGGAGAATCTATAAATAAAGAAATTGTACAACCTTGTTTAAAGCAACACAGGGATATGAAATGTTAGACAGGCATAACTAGGCTGATAATCATCTGAAGCTATTTAAGATCACCACTTCAAAACGCATAGCCATAGAAATGAGATATTTATTAAAGAGCATATATCCTCATTTTTCCTAGATGTATTGGTATAGTTAACTACTCTTTGTCGTAATGAAGGAGTAAAATTTGAATGCTTTTGTGATCAACGGTAACTATTGTACTCTACATTACATTCCCGTTTACTAAGTTTCGTTGTAGTTCCGCGTTTACATCCAGATTGACTGATAGAGACATTATAAACTTACGCCCATCTACGCTCTTAATATGATGGAATAGTTTCCTTGCGCCTTCTGCAGACAAAGCCTTTTATTTGACACTACATATTCGCTGTGTTTCGTCATTGTGACGGTGATTAATTGTGATATGTCAAAACTAATAACTTATGTATAGCCATAATAGAGCCTACGTGCTATATGCAGTTTATTATTCGCATGTTTCTTCCCACTAACAAAATTGCGTAATTTGATCCTGATTCATTGATTTCGAGGTTTCTAGAGTAAGCTCATTCACCATCTCGAATATCTGTCGAGCGTGGTTTTTTTTTTTGACCTTTGCCATTCATAGCCCATATACGGTTCAACATTAATGCTAATTGAATCGGCAAATGCTAAAAGGACCTCAGTCACAAGAAATAGCAAACTGAGTTAAGCATGAAAATCGCATGATATAGGATAAACTCAACCATCTATGTTAAAAGGGATTGAGTCACATGCGTGGGTTACCTAATATTAGCTAGGGACATTCTTAACGTACGCTAAAAGGTTCTCAGGCAGTTGTTTAGAAACAGTTATTTAATTTTTCTCAAAGCTGGGCTGCTTTAACTGAGGCCCTTTTAGCATGTGCCGATTCAATTTGAGATATTGGATCTCTAAATTAAATTGGCCACTGGGTGCTAAATTAAGTGTCATCTCTCTCTATATAAAAATGAAGGTTTGTCTGTTTTTCCTGAATTTCCACGGAAGCGCGTTTCAGACTGTTTTAAGACCATTGCGCGCAAACACAAAATTTTCGTCTCTCAGTGTGTACGTCTGTCTGTCTGTGTACAACTTTGTACGCTTTTAGCTCAAGAACGGCTGGGTGGATCGACGTAAATATTGGTACAGATACCTATCAGAGGCACTACACTAATCATTTATGTAAGTCTACTCCAAACATCTCATAAAAGAGGAGCTATCCCCTTAAAATACATGCTGAAATAGGCGTAAAAGGACGAGACAAAGCTCATTTTCAGCCCTTAAATATGAGAAACAAAACTTGGGGTCCAGGACCGAAAGTCAACAGTTTCTGAGATATTCCCAGAAAACTATCTTCATTTAAGAAACTAATGAAAGAATACAAGCCCCCATCAGCTCTCACTACCATCATTCGTCCATAATTCATAACGGCACTCGGTGATAGACGAGTGAGCCACACACACAAGGGAGCTGCGAGATAGGAAATATATTTCACCACCCTTCACTCTAACTTAATTCGTTGCGTAATGTATAGACAGTAGACACCGACAGGCGGCACAAGCTGATGGCTGACAAAATAGTTGTAGAAGGATACACGGGAAGAACGATAAGATCAGTGAAAGATTCCACTCTTAGGCCAAGCAATGCTGGAGTCCAAGCTCTGTGAACCTGAGAAAAATGTGGATCGCGGACGATGAGAAGAGATGTGGGGGTTCCCAATCCGAGCGTTGAAACAGAACTAAATACATCGGTCGGTCACCCACTCACTCATTCGCTACGCCTTACACCACACTGGTTTAGACAAAGGCCCTATGTTGGCAGTATTGAAATAGACAGGATTTCCAGATAACACGGCGGGCTGTTGACATGCCCTTCAATTCCTGCCACAACATTTTAAGGCCCTAATCATTGCAACAGTAGCTCAATTGATAACATCTGGCTATTTATGCCAAGGACCGTTTGAATAACGGGTACTTCTGCTAGTACAACTATAAATATCGGTAGCGAGGTATTGTGTGTGGACTCAATACATTTCACCTTAATTATGCTATTATATCATGAGTTAATTTTATTCAAGTCCTTAAAATAATCCCAGTAGCCAAAGTGAACCTATCAAGTCGTTGTACTATTGACTCGGTCATTGGAAGTCACCCATATGGTTCCACAAAATTGCTAATTTTCGTTGTTGTATATTAAACATACATTGAATTATTTGTTATCATGTTCTATATTTTCAAGATGGCCACCACACATAGTATTCAGTGTTTTATACTTGACATGTCCCCCTACCCCAGACACGGGATTAAATCATACAATGGCTACTCTGCGCTAAAATCAGTTTTAAAATATATCTGATTGTAAATAGTGATGAAGACAACTGCTCTCAACAGGACACGCATGACTCAATCAGATAGGTAGACGGTACAATACAACCTGAATTGACCATTTAACTACATTCATATATTTCCCGTGGTTTCCCACTTCCGCTTCAAGCAAATACCGGGATGGTTCCTAACATAAGGCCTCGGCCATCTCCTCCCATTCCCCACCTTAATTACAAATACACACATTAATTCAGCCATCACAATAACACACACCAAAGTACACGGTGATGAGTGACCCACAATGTCAAAGGCCTTCAAATGAATAAGGCCGTCTCCTTCCCATTCCCTACCTTAATTAATAATACACACATTATTGCAGCCATCACAATAAAACAGGTTGCCAGAGAAAATTGTATCGACACACCAAAGTACACGGGACTGAGTGACCACGATGTCGGAGGCCTTCAAATGAATTATGTTCGCCAATTGTCTCTCATCCCGTGGTGTTGGGGTTGCCCGCCTGCCTCTCACCCGGAGGCCCCGGGTTCGATCCCCGGCTCCGTCAGGGATTTTAAAACTGACGTGAGGGTTGGAACGGGGTGCACTCAGCCTCGTGAGGACAATTGAGTAGCTGTCTGACAGTGAGACAGCGCCCCGATCACGAATACCAAGATTAACGGCCGAGGGGACCCGAAGCGCTGATCACGCGTCACCCCAATATCTGCAGGCCAAAATGGCTGGGCAGCGGTCGCTTGGTCGGCCTTAGCCCGTCATGGGCTGGATAGTGCCAGGGGTTGACTTGTTTTTTTTTGAATTGTCTCTCATGGCGAAAGCGACTGTAGGAACGCGCGAGTGCCTGGAATACTGCATTTCTCTTTAATAATTTAGAAGTATAACTAACTTTCTTCGCTTTTCCCAATGAATTGGGGTCACCGGAGCCAACCATGCTCATTTTGGTTTTGGCCGGGGATTTTAGGCAAGAATTTAGAAGTATATGGCAACGTAAATCGCGGAGAATTAGTTAACGGGAATGCTAAAAGTAAAATATGTTTTGACAATGAAATTCCAATAGCAAGAAAGAAGAATACAGAAAATTAATATATATTTATATATATACCAGGTGGCCCGTTCGCGCCGTCAATCTAGTTTTAGGTGTCCGGCATACACTAATGCGGTATGGGATGTCTGATAACTGATTTCCGCAAGCTGGCCGATTACGTCAGAATACGAAGGAATAACAACCGGATGGCCGCTAGCTGCATGTTCCTCAGCGCTCCCATCTAATGCACCCCATTGCCTTTTGGAGCCCCGCATTTGAGAGCGTAATTGACTCATATGTGCTACAGCAAGATGACAGTTGCTGACAACATATTGACGATGGCTGGTGTATTCAGCGTCGATGAGTACACGGACATTACACTAATGTATGGGGAAGCTGGCCGTAATGCCGTTGAAGCTCGTAGACGGTATGCACTGGTGTTTCCAGATAGACGTCTGCCGTCTCGACGAGTATTTCGCCGAACAGAGCTGCAATTACGAACGAATGGAATGTTCCAGGCACATATCAGCAGGACTTGAGCCGTCTGCAGTAATGCTGAAATTGTGCAGAATGAACTGCAGTACATTGAACGGAATCCTACACACGGTCAGTTAGGTTAGTTGGTTGGTTCCGTAGCTTAGGGGCTGCGACAACGCGGTCATGTAGCCCCGTGAACTTTGGGTGTGTGTAGAATCTGTCTGATAACCGGTGTTAATTGTGATGACTGTATTAGTGAGTGTTATTTGTTTTTAATTCAAGTAAGGACTGCAGACGATGATTTCAAGTAGTTGCTACTTTCGCTACCAATTGTTACCATCCACGAAACCTAGCAGTGAGCTTGGCAACTATCAGATGCCATCGCAACCAGCGCCTGGCGACAAACGTTGGAACATAAGAGCATTAATCAAACCTAACCAACCAATTTTGCTTCACACAAATTTATTTAGTGGAAGGTACTTTTACATGTCATAAATCTATGACATGGGCCCGCCAGCTTTACTTCCCTTACGAAGGAAGGCATACTGAGGGATTTTTAACGCTCTTAAAAATCCGATGACTTCGACCGGGTTTGAACCTTCCGATCTTGGGCATAGAAGCTCAGCATACTACCAACTACGCCACAGAAGCCGCCTCACTTCACTTTACTGAGCTGTTGCTCATAATAATAATCATTTAAAATTTTAATTAGAATGTATTTATTAATTACTATTGATATGACATTTGTGATATGTCTCAGGAATCACGGCAAAACCAATACAGATTATTTGTGAGACATATTAATTATTTTTTACAATATTATACACATTGTACTTCAATACAAGAGTGCATGGAATAATAAGTTTGTTATAAATTAATGCTTATTTAGGTAATATTTTTATGCGACGTATCGCTAGTTGTTTGCTGTTTATATTGGACAATCCAGGTGGTATTTCATTTCGTAGTCCTGGTACAACATAATTTAGTCTTTTGAGACCATAATAATAATAATGACAATAATAATTATATTAATAATGATACGAACCATCAATGTTACAATGTGCACATATTTATTGTTGCTTAGGGCAAAGAGGAGCTGCAAGGTAGCTAGCCACGAACTTCAATACAGAGGATCCTGAAGGAGTGAATATGGCATCCCTATAAGCCGCACCAACACCAACAACTGTATGGAAATGATTTCGATCGCAGGGAAGCATATTACCTAAGAATGGCTGCAGCATTACAACAATATCCACCTTTTTCCAGGAATATTCTGCGGAGTGGTAATGCTATTACGCCAATGATGCCAACGTCAATACTCACAATCTTCATTACTGAGCTCCAGTGAATCCCCACTGGTTTCGAGCACAGCATGTTCAGATCCACAGAGGCTTTAATTTGTGGCGTGATATTCTGGAAGACTACATAATTGGGCCTGTTTTCATCGCCCCCAGACTCACAGGTAGGAATTATCTCGAATTTCTACAAACCGACTTGTCTCTGGGAATCATTCTAGAAGATATTCCACTCCACGTTGTATTACAACATTGGCACGGCATGATGTGCTCCACCTCACACCTTCCGAGCCGTTACGGAATATATGAATACACGATATCCTGAACGGTGGATAGGTCGTGGGGGACCCCTGCAATGGCCACGCCGGTCACCTGATCTAACCCCTCTGGGCTTATTTCTGTGGGGCTCTATAAAATCAAAAGTCAACGAAACAGCGTCAGAAAATGTTGATCAATTAAAAGAACGCATTGGTGAGGCCTGTGCTGCAGTGACGCCTGAAATGTTACGACGTGTCCATGCAGACACTGCGAGACGTGTTCAGCATTGTATTTGCTACCAGGAACGTATCTTTGAGCACATTCATTCTGAATAGCTGTCCAAGTGTGGCATCTTAATTTATCTTATTTTCTAAGCAATAATATGTAGGATTTTGTCCATATAGCAAGCAATGCTATTTTAGAGTGGAATTTCTGTAGCCTACATGCAAAAATGAATATGTTATTAAACTTTCTTCTCTGCATCTTTTGCGTATTTACAAATGAACCCTGTTCATTACAAAAATCGCTGTATCAGATGCATGACACTTTTGATATCGTGTAATTTTGGCTATGCTATTGCTTTTCCGTTTGGCCATAGAGTATGGAGGCAAAAACTGAGGTTATTCTGGTCACATTGGCGTGCGCTATTTCTCCTCTTCAAATTGATTACTTGACCGTCTTTGTCATCGAAAGTACGTTTTAAAGTCAACAGCCATGGACTTTCCTTACTTATTTCAATTTCCCGTGTTGTTAGTCAGCTTACCCCATTGCCATTGGTATCTTTCTTCCTATTTATTATTTGTTTCTCAACGGATGCCATGCCCACAAAACCTTCGCTTTTCATTTCTTTCACGACCAGCTTGTTCTTCTTTCTGCAAGTTCTCATTACTTCCTTGCAATCTTCTGGTGTATATAGTCGTTGATGAAACTTCAAGGCACTTTCAATATCTCCGAATTCATCATCATTGGGCAAATAGCTGTGCCCAGAAACCAGAAATCGCATTTTTATGGTCTTTAGAGTTGGATGTGACTCCATGACAGACTTCAGCATTAGGACCATTTTTATATTCCGATTCTGCCCTCCACAGGAATCGGACCAAAGCACAAGTTGTTCCGTGCCTTTTTTCTAAATGTTCAGTGATATAATTTCTTAACAAGAACCCACTTCTTGGGCTCCACGCCCAGCTTGGCCGTCGAGCCACAGGTAGCAGAAGCCTTTGTTCGATGAAGCGTCATGAATTCCACAGTTATACAGCCATAACTGACGTTTGTAGAATATTATGTTTTTGGAATTCTCGGCAGGGGCAGTGTCCTCTGCATATCAAAGCTTAGCACCGACAGTCCATTAATTTCGGTTGCTTTTTGAAAGTCACTCTTCATTGTACTTCTAGCATTTTCTGCATCCTCCTGATGAGCAAGCAACTTTATCTTTAGCACATCAGTGTCACCATTTTTATTGTTTATTTGAGCATTTGTAGAGTCACAAAAATTGTATGTGTCTCTCTTAAGCGGTTTTCGTCGTAGATAGAATCTGGAGTAAAATACTTTCTTATAGCACGACTGGGAAACTGGCTGAGAATATTCCTTTATGTATAACTCATACATAACTGGAAGTGTGACATGTGACGGGAGAAAGAGAGTGCTTGTTGCAATAATGTGACTTGTACTTAGGAAATTTATTAATGTGCTCGATAATTTCAGCCATCTTACAATTAGTTATTCTGTTATAACCTCCTGATTTACCTCTTTTATCCTTAATATTCATTGTAGTTCGTAGGCTTTCTTAAGATACAGTAGTTGTTAATGCGATCCCCTGATATTCTTAGGGTCTGGACAAAGCACATTTTACAGACTAATAGTCCTGCCAGAGTGTAACTTCTCGTCAAAGCTCTTCTACTTAGATCTTTTGTCCTCCTCCTCTTCACGTGGTTTACGATTACTTTCTTAGCAATGTATAAAACTTTACCTTCTAAGGCAGGGCCCAAAATCGGTCAAACTCTACCTTCCTGTCTTCTAGACTAACTTTTATATGGCATTCTGAACGGCAGTGAATGTCTCGGAATTCTTTTGGTTCAATGACTTTACCTTGTTAGCAGATATAAGATTAATTCCCCTGGCATCTCTTCTTTCGTTCTTCTCTACTCTGATCCGGATATTTTCTTTTCCGTCCCTTCCTTGTCCTACCAATCGACTGAGAGTTTGGTCATTGCATTCTGCATTATCATTGATTCGCTTCTGCAGTAAGTTAGCAGTTCCATTATATTCATCTCCTGATAACACAGTTGAAAGGGTGTCAAATTCATTGTTATTAGTTGGCTAGGGGTTGGAAATATCAGCTACAGAGTTGATAGGTTGTACACTTGTACCTGCCTCATAAGAAACAGCTTAGCTGAAGTGTTATTTTCAGATATAGAGTACAGCACATCATAACAACTACTGCCACTAACGGTTTGAAGTGGGGTTAGATCAGTCGAACCAGCTTCTTGTTTAAGGTGCCTGAGCTTGATTCACTGGAGTGGTACAGCACGGTGCTAATGTCATTATCTTGTATTCCCTGTAAGTATATCAAAAAATGCCATGCAATTTACGACCGCCAAGTGCATTTAATATAACAAATAATTGCTAAAGAAATGTTTTCGGACTTTGTATGGAATAGAAATTTTGTAACCAACTGCTGAAGTCTATTTGGTAGGGCTGAGTCAGTTCAATGACGTACACATGATAAATGAATATCAATAATGACGTTGGATATTGCAAGAAAAGTTGAGTTATGTACTGTACTACAAATAGGAAGTACTTCTGAATACCTACCTTGTACAGTATACGTGTGAAGTTTCTGAATCATCAGGATTAATCTTCTTCAGCAGCAAAAGTATTTTTGCGCTCTGCTTGTCATGATGCACACACACACACGCACTCATTGAGTAGTCAGAAAATTATCCCGCGAGATTTAAAGAGGCAACATAATATTCTGCAATCTGGGTGAATGTGATTGACAATTCTCGTCTCGCCATGTGGTCTGAGAACGAGGTTGCCAAACTGTATAAGCCAAAGTTACAGTTGACGAGGCACTGAATCTCGATTATGGTATTGCGACGCACAGTATTATGACATCAACTATCACAAGGGTGGTCAAGCGGCAGAGGGGTGATGACAGACGTGGAAATTCCGGTCAATGTCAATTCCCAAGGTACAGTAACTAGATCAATCCCTTTCTGCAAGCGTACAGAGTACAGCGAAACAACCCAGAAAAAGTATGAGAGACAATGAAATGTCGCTTGGCTGTTTCTTGCAGAACTCAATATAGCGTTTCGAAGGATGGCTTCATAGTTTCGCCTCATAGCCGATTAATTCAAAACTCTTAACCTAAGATAAAGGGAATGGCGCTTAGACTTTTCTATAAAATTAACGGTTAATATTAGGAAAATGGCATACTTATGTAAAAAGAATGTAGTTCCAGGCCATACACACTAGATGGTGCTAATAACTCAATTTCCAAAAATTGGCGCTTAGCCGCTTAATGTATAACGCCGTCCATCCATTAGCTCTTGAATACAGCTCTGTTCGGGGAAATACATGTTCAGAAGCCAGGCGTCCCGTGCATATAATGTGCAAGCTTTGGTGGGATTGTGACCAGATTCTGCATAGTTTAAAATTGTGAGTGAGGGCTTGTTTTTGGTGAAAACCTCAGCCATTGTCGATATAATGATAGCAACTTTAATGCTGCTGTGCCACGTGCAATGCTACTATTCTGCGCTCGCCAGGGTGGCTTCATAACGCTATGGGACACATTAGACGGGAGCACTGAGGATCATGTAGCGTGTGGCCGTCTGGTTGTTATCTCTTGCCATTCTGACGTAACCTCCTTGCATGCAAGATTACCCCTTAGCAATTCAGTTATTAGACCTCCCGTTCATCATTAGTACATGCGGGACATTTATAAGTAGTTTGCACGTTCAAATGGGCCACCTGGTATATATAGTCTATATATATATATATATATAGAGAGAGAGAGAGGTGGGATTCGAACTCCTTCGACGATGCATAATGTAATTCACAGTCTAGTGCGCTACCACCTGGACCGCCGAAGCCTTGAAAAGGAAATGCAATAGTCTACTAAGTTATATAACCAACATAAACATTCAACTGTCAGTTAAAGTTCCTCAACATTTCCCTTCTTTTATAATTCTATTCCAGTGTACTGTATTTATCGTAGAAACATCATAGAAAATATTCCCCTCATTAATACTTCTCATAAATAGCTATCACCTGAAAACACGCAATGTGTTGGTGTTTTAAAAATATAGATGCAGTGGTGTTGCCATCTATTCACAGTTCCTGGAACTGATTAAAGGTATTGAAAGTGCTGTGTGGGGCCAACAGAAACCATTGCCCAAATCATGAAAAACTCCTTTAAACTGGTATCTATAAACGGAAGGTAGAAAAGTTACTATTTAATATAAAGCAAACAGCATGAAAATCGGCCATGTAGAGTTGCTAGCGGAATGTAGATAAAAGGCATAAAATAAACTTTCTTTCGCTTTTCCCAATGAATTGGGGTCACCGGAGCCAACCCGGATCATTTTGGTTTTGGCCGAGGATTTAAGGCCGCATTCCCTTCCGGGCGCTACGTGATTTTTCAGGTGAAAATTTGACACCACTGTCAACGGGATTCAAACTCTGGACGTCCGGTTGATATACGAGCAGCTAAGCCTCTGCGCCAACACGTCCCCTGTAGATAGAAAGCATAGTTGTCGTATATGGGCAAATAGCATTATGAGCTAGTTAATTGCAAGAAATAAAATACTAATAATAGTTGAAATAAAGAAAACAATACTAATGGCACATATACATATTGAGCCCCTCAGACGAGCTGTCAGGGTTGCCACTAACCAAAATGACTTCCCGGACAACTCACCGTCCGAACACATAAGCCGAAGAGCATTGAATCAGGAGACGCAAGATGACGGGGAGATCTGGGCAGACATGGTATGTGTCAATTACAACCCAAGAAGTACACCGCAGAAACACTTAAACTCCAAAATAATAACATCCAGACTTAAGTAAACTCGTGAAAATTTAAAAAAAAAATAACAAACACCTATCCTAGTTCGGAGGGTTTGTCTCGGGCTATTCCCGCAAACTAATAAAAAGAAAAGAAAATATAGGGTCAAGAATACTGCACTGAATGAAGTTTAAAACCCTCTCGAAAGATCTATTACACAAAGAAAACGACAACAACAAAGCTAGGGTAGTGGCACGAAAAGTAGACCCTACACAGATGAAATGTGTAACTTTGGAAAGCAGAAACTAAGTTAACAAACAATAAGCAAAGGAGATTTATGATGGTACCACTCCCGAATTAACATTTACTGAATCTAGAGAAGTACTAGCATTATAACAACCATTTACGGCGAATGACTACCGTAAAAACAAACATTACATAGAGAGCTACATGATAACCAGCATACAAAAATGATTAAATTCACTCCTTAAAACTAAGGGTACAATGGGTTTACACGTAGTATTTTCACTTCAAGAAATAAATTAAACACAGCATTCACATGATCTCTTATTAAACCCTGCCTGCACGTTTGAATACTTTATCCAAGGGTCATCTAATTATGTACATTTATGATGGCAACGGCGTGATAACAATCACGACTTAAGTCGCATGAGCATCGTGCGCCACCAGGTGTGAACTACTGGTTAGTACGCTGCTCCGCCGCCTCAAATTAGTGTACTGTGACTAAGGTCATTTCCCCATTGAAATGGAAACAAAACATCCACATGAAATCAAACAGCTGGCACAGCGTTGAGAAATCAAGTTTAAGTTCACTGTCTAGTTATTTAGCATTTGTTTATAATAGTTATGCGTTATGATTATCAGGAGCGTAGTTTAGATTTGTCGTTGGTTTATGACGATTGGCTAATTATTCCAGGACACCTAGGCTAAACAAAGTGAAGTCTTCCGTAAGATCAATCACTTGCAAAAACATCGACTCTATAGTCGGCACAATAACACGAGTTGACAAGACACGCTGTCAGGGGCGCACAGCTCTCCTGATGCAGACTCGGGTTAATCCCGGTAAGAATGGTCGCAGATTGAAATCTATACGACAGTGCATGCCATGCACTCAAAATATTACACCAATAGCCTCAAACAGGGTGTCAACATCACCAATAAATAATAGACAACATCTAGCTTCCTATAAATTGCACACTCTTAAATGGTGTCAGAATGAAGTCGCTTCCCAATAGCGATCAAAACAGGTAACATGCTCATCTCCAGGACGTAAGCAAAACATCTGATTTCTACAACATGTCTGCTGGTCTCGACCCAGAGAATGAAACAATTCTCCAAACGGTGAATACGATGCGCTGGCATCTGTCTAAAAGTAACATAGTCGTCTTACAATAGAGCGTAGTTTACTCTGTGTAATAGAAAACCGTTTTCACTGGTGCTTGGCAAGGCACGCTAGCTTCATAGTTGCGTCCGGCAACTGACAACACATTCTGCTGGCATGAATTCACTCAGTAAAGTCCTACAGTGAATCATGCTGGTTCAAACATAACAACTTATAACAAATAAACACTCGAAGTAAATGTTCCGCGTTGTAAAATGATAAGTCATGTATAAAAATTCCAAGTTACAGTTGCACAAAGATATTCCACTCTCCTTGAATGCTCTGAGTTGACAAAAAATGTCACTCAACTCTTATCTACATTTCATAAAGACAAAACTTTGTGTGTTCTAGGCTTGACACAAATAAAATATAACAATGATGACAATCTCACATCTGCTGACATGTACAAAATGATACGTAGAGTATCAGGGTTCGATGCTCTTCAGGCATATTTAAATATAATCCCTGTACGTTCTTTCTAGAACTAATGTGGCTTAAAAGCTTCACATTGACTGCAAATAACATAAATTCTTATAAATGTGATGACATGAGTCGGTCATCAAACGATATGGCCATTTTAAACAAGCAGTGGCGTAACTTGGAAGTGACTTGGAAGGGGTTACAGCAAAATTAAACCAAAGAATGGCTGCCCATCCTTCCTAAAATCTAACCCACACTAAAGGTTGACCAAAACAGATCGAAATGATATGTGGTCGTGTCTAGCAAGATGTTAGGACATTCCGTCCTACTGACATACAACAGAATGCACCAAACGGTGTCTAACTCTCACTGAAAAGAAATAGAAAAATGAATGCTAACTAGAAATATCCTGCCTAAGCAGGTCATAAAGGAGTTCGGGTAACTATACCACAATAAATCTACCACAGAAAAAAACCGCACAAATTAGAAGATGCTGACGTACAGTACAATTCGCCTCATCTCAATTTCACCAGAATTGAGGGGGAACAAAGATCTGGAAGGTTCCAACGGTGTTCCCAAACCAGGCTTCTAGGATCAAGCCTCCTCCGTACCAGTCTCCTACTGCGTGCATGTGTTGGATTCACGTATAGCAACTCCTCCCTGCGGTCAGCTTTCGGGTTGATGGGCGTCTCAGCTCCATTTTCCGCGTGGTTGTAAGTTCCTCCTCCTGCCATGACGAAGTTTCCTCTTCAGATATTCCCCTCACATTGTAGAAGTCTACTCCATTTCACAGGCGGATAGTACTTGTAGAATTGTGCACATGTGGCTTATATCGTGATAACACATCTTAGAAGTGAATTCCACACGTGATTGCACAGAGTTTAGAATTATTGTGTCGTAGCAATTATCAGAATACTCACTGACTTTACACAGTAATATTGCAGACTTTATTATAAAAATGTCTCTCACTGTCTGCGATCACAAATGCTATTTAACACATTCGGTGACATGCTCACAGATTTATAATAGCAAATATCGCTCTGGATCGTAATAATCCTGCGCCGAAAATAGTTACACTTTGAGAGGTAATACACTTTAGAACTGTGGTGTGCCTTTTCACACACGATGATCGTTGATTGCTTATTATTTTACAATATTTCACGTCCCTCGTGGACTTCAATTTTACACTAGCCCTCGTGTCGAAATGTGGTGTTCCACGTGACCAAAAATAATGTTGGAAATATTGCACGATTTCCCACAATTTTCACAAATGGTCTTACAAATAGCCAATATGTTGGTTTCACTTACTCTGCACAATTATCGTGCCAAAATACTTCATGATTGCAGATTTTTCATCACCACATGGGTGGACTTGTATGTTCATCGTCTTACAGACTGATTTGTGACTGCGTCCCACTCGGACGACTACAAACGTGATTTTTCGTAGCACTGCATTCAATAGTGCAAAATAACACTGCATATTAAACTTGTCGAATGAAATTATACTTTCCTTCAACCAGCGGGTGGACTTAGATTCCTCATCGTACAGACGGACTATATAGCACGTCTCACTCGGACGGCTTCAAAAGTGGTTGTCATCGAGCATAGTCTCGCCCTGCTGTGTCCAAGCGGATACTTGAGTTGTTGACAGTCTATTGACTTCCTTCCGCCTATCTGCGGCGTACAGTACCTTTACCAAAAATAAATTTAGAAACATAATAATGTTTATCTTATGCCGAATGACGATGTGGAAAGTTCTGAGACTTTTACAAGCAAGAAGTAGAATAATGGGTGGCTCAGGCGGTCTCATATGCTCCGCCGTCGGTTTAAATAAGAATGTAGGGATGCATTTTTATTTATCTAACGGTCAATCTAAGCTTGGTGATATTTTTTCAGGTTGGCTGCGTTGAAAGTTCCTATACGTTCGCCAGTCTGCATATCCTCAATGACATAACTCCCATTGTTTAGGGGTTCAGTTCCACGATTAGGTCCGTAGTACAAAGACAGACATTTCCCATATACTCTGTCGAGTGGGTTGGATATCCCTGGACGTCTGATTAGTACCAGGTCTCCCGTGACGAGTGGATCTCTCTACTTCTTATATCGCATTCTCCTGAGACGTTTAGCGGCTTGCCTGTCCAATATGTTCCTTGCAGCTAAAATCCTGCTGGCATGTGAGATTTGAATACTCGGCGGTGTTACAATGATGCGATTCCATATCCTGACAGGTGCTTGGTTTAAATGAAGTACAATGGGTATTTGACCTGTACTCTCGTGTACAGTTGAATTAATGCAAATTGCCATTATAACCAAAACCTCGGTCCATCTCCAGTGTGATTCTTGATAGTAAAAGCGGCCGAATTTGGCAATAGTAACCATTACGCATTCTGCTGGATTGCTTTCAGGGTGTCTAATGGACGAAAGTAAGTGTCCAATCTCAATTTCGTTCATCGCAGTAGCAAATTATGCAGAGGCAAACTGTGATCCGTGGTCGGTTAGGAGAAATTGTGGTTTTTCCGCCTCCGGTATCACTTGACGTTTAATTCTCTGTATAATCTGATGCGCTGTAGCCTTTTGCACTGGATGGAGCATTGTAAATTTCGTAAACACATTATTGGTCACGACAACAAATCGATTCCCATGACGTGCTTTCGGAATTGGCCCATAGAGATCTTGGGCATATAATTCCCTTGTTTTCGTTGGCAATATGGGTCGAGGTGGTTCTTTCAGTAAATGTGACGTGTACTTGTTCCGCTGGTATGCGTCGCAAGCACTTAAACACTTCCTTGGAGAAGTACCCATCCATTTCCAAGTGAAAGATTCTCGGATGATCGCTAGGATGTTATCGGTACCTCCATGGCCAATAGACAAGTGAACAATGAGGATGACAGTGTCCTCGTACCATCTGGGAATAACAGCTCGAAGTTGAGTGTGGTCATCATCCACAAACTTGTACAGAATACGCCGGTAAACCAAGTAATCATCAGCGATAGCGGCTGTTCGTGCATAGTAGGGGTCCTGGGCATCCATCCTGTTTTCAAAAAATCGTATGATTCGTCGTAGTACTTCCTCTCGCCTCTGACCTCCTGGAATATGTCGCAATCTGCGAAGGTGTTCCTCGCATTCTCCCTCGATGTCAATGGCATTTTTTGAATCTTCAGGGTTACGGCTGAGAATGTCGGCCAACACATTCTCTTTGCCTGGGCGATGTTCGATCTCTAAATCAAAGAGCAGGAGAAATAATGCCCATCGGGTTATCCTGTCTCTTGCCAGTCTTGATCGCGTGATGAAAGTCAAAGCGTGTTGGTCAGTCCTCACTACGATTTAATGTCCCCACAGAAGTTTGCGCCAGTACTCCAACGCATAAACAATGGCATAAGCCTCAACTTCTGTTGTAAAGTAATGGGATTCATGTGGTCTCAATCGTCTGCTTAGGAAAGCAATGTAGTGACGATTCTTCAGCTCATCTTCTTGCAGCAAAATGGCACATATGCAAACAGAAGATGCATCCGTTTCTAGGATGAAATTCCTGGAATTGTCTGAGTATTCCAATGTGAGAGATTCAGCTAGCATTTTCTTAGGCTTAAGAAATGCTTCATTGCACGCCTCACTCCAAGCCCATCTACAATTCTTCTTCAATAAGCTCTGCAGTGTAGCGACAGTCTCTGAATACTTAGGACAGTGAGCGGCAAAAAATTGAAGAATCCCAAGAAATTGTCTCACGTGCTTCACACGGGTAGGTGTTGGAAATGCATCTATTGCCTGGATTTTCGCCGGATTGGGTCGGTATCTTTTACCACTAATAATATGGCCCACAAATTTAATTTCAGATTGGAAGAAACGGAATTTGTCAAATTTAACCTTAAAGTTCGCCTGCCGGAGGTTTTCGAAAACAAGTCGAAGAGTAGCAAGTTATTCCTCTTCGGTTTCTGATGCGATAATTATGTCGTCTACGTAACACACGATTTTCTCCTTGAACTCAGGAGTCAATTTAACATCAAGAGCGTGGATAAAATGCTGCTCCTGCATCCTTCACTCCAAATGGTAACTTTCTGAACACATAGGTTGTTTGGTCATATAAGAATACAGTGTATTTCTTCGTGCGGTCAGACAGTCGAATATGGTAATATGACTGAACCAAATCCAGGGATGTCAAATATCATTTCCCTTTAAATTTCCGCAGAATGTCCCTTATTTTCGGCGGTATGTCGTGCTCAGGCGCTAAGCGTTCATTTCAGCCCTGGTATTTAAACAAAGCTTTAAAGTACCGCCCACCTTAACAACAGGTGTGATCGGGTTTAAGTAGGACGTTGGCGCTTTCTTAATAGTCCCAGCGGCTTCCATCTCCGTGAGTTTCTTGGCTACTTCCTCGCGGTGCTTCTCCGCTATAGGGTAAATTTTCCTTTGGAACGGTGACTCATCCAATAATACTAAGTCATATTCAAAATCAGGTATCTCTCCTGGAGATGTTCCAAAAATATCCTCATATTCCTTGAGCAGGGTATCCAGCTTTCCTTTAGTTATATCAGACAACGGTTTTTCTTCCACAGGTGCTTCCTATTCCTGTGCGTCCCACTTAGTGTTCCAATTATCGACCGCATAGATTTCGGGATTCAATTCTGGTTCGTCCTCCAGAACATTCATGGCAATGGGTTCGTTTGGAGAAAACTCCACAGTGTTACGACCCATGTCTACAATGCGGTCATGCAGTCGCATGAAGTCTTCACCGAGTATAGCCTCATATCTGAGGTCTTTAAGTACTATGAATTGGTGCAAGTACACATGGCTCGCTATGGTTAAAGTGCATAGGACCTGTACTTTGCACTTCACGGTGCGGTATGGAATAATTCCTCTCACTCTTATAGTGGATACGGGTAATTCAGTAACATCTGACCGTGCTTTCAGCGTAGCACAGAGGTAGGATGAGATCGCACTGATCATGGCTCCGGTATCAATAAGAATGGTTACAGAACATTCGTTTATCTCTACCGATACCATAGGCAATTCAAAATCGGTCGTGATTCGTCGTTCGTCAAGTAAGTCCTCCTACACTGGTTCCCAGAGTAGGATAGTAGCAGTTACTCTGGTACCATGCAGATTAGGCTCTAACACGATTTCGGCGTTTTTTCCTGTGGAGGTGCTGGGTTGATCATGGTTGGACACCTCCTCTGGAATGTCTCTGGCATCCTGCGGCGTTTGGCTTTGGTCTGCCTCTTCATTCGGTTCCCGGAGTTGTCGAATATACTCTCGGCTATATTCCGCACGTCCACGCCAATATCTATCATGCTGGTATCTGGGGTCGTGATCCCTGCGGTATCCCCCTTACACCTGTAGTCTCAACGGATTCTTCCTGACTGTTGTGCTTGAGGTGTATCTTGATTCCCTGGGTGGTTCTGATTTTCTTGCTGGCGATTACCGTTGTTTCCCCAATTGAACCTGCTGTTCCAGTATCCCTGGTTCCCGCGTTGTTCATTTCTGGAGTAAGGAGTTCCACGCCATGAACGTCGGTTGGAATTGGTATTCCCGCGTTGGTACTGCTGGTTATTACCGTTGGTTTGCGTCAGCTTCGGAGTCTGGCAAACCTTGTCGACAGTGGTAAGATTTACGTGTCGCCTCTCGCCTCTCGGTTTTTTGTGTGACGAGAACTGCTCTGCGCTGGAGTCAAGTCTCCTCAGAATCTGTCCACACTCCCAGAATGTTTCAGCTCCCGCGGCGATTAGTACTCTCTGTATATCCACCGGGTACTGCCAAATGATGGTGTTTATTAAGTCTTCCTCGGACAGCGGTGGCTTAAGGCATCTTATCTTGGCCAATTGTGTTGCAAAGTAATTGGCTTAGCGAGTCGGCAGATTCGAGCTGTACCGCTTTGTATACATCTCTGCTCGAATTGCTTGCTGGATGTCGCTAGACCAATACGTCCTTAGGAGAGCGTCCCTAAAGTCTTGGTACCCCGCAAACGAATAGCGGAAGGCCCTGTACCAAGTACTTGTTTGTCCTTCCAAAAGGCGTACAATCACGCGTAACTCCCTCTCCGGAGTTACCATTGTGTCTCTGAAGTAGATTTCCACACTAGCCAGAAATTCTACGGGAGTGTCACCACTTCCTGTCCCAGAAAATTTCGCTGGCTGCTCCTCGCGTGACCTAATGATCATTACATTAATTTGACTGTTCTGTGAATATGCCGGCCTAAATGACGGTGCGTTATAATTCAAGGGTACACTTGCACTGTTCTGCATCGCAGAATTTGTGTACGTGGTCTGTGCCATCGGTGTTTGCATATAAGTTTGTGGCATTTGGAATTGAGGTGGAGCTGATGGTTGTAACGATGGTCTATTACAAGGTGGTACAACATTCATAAACGGTGGCTGTTGCACTGCAAATGGTGAGTTTGTTTGATCAGATGGCTGCGTCCCATCTGTCGTGTTATGCTGAGGTGTAGTTTGCTCGTCAACTGTTGCTGGATTAGTTGCATCTCTGGGCTTCGCCTCCATCATGTCCTGTATTCTCTTATCTAGCTCATCCCAGTCTGGAGCGGCTAGTTCCTCCGTTTGACGGCCCAATTCATTGACCTATAATTCAACTCGTTCTATCTTGCCTCGTAGACATTTGTCCATTTCATGGATGGCAGGTCGGAAATTGGAACTGAGTTGAAGTCTTTCCTTTATGGCAACTTCTTCTAAACGTTTCTGAAGTGCATCAACTTTCTCCCTAAAGCCTGACGCATCTTCACAAACTTCGAATACGTCATCCTTGATGACGGCAACATCTCCTCTGAGGTCTGTTACCTCGTCCCTAACTTTAGCAACTTCTCCTTCGACGATGATCTGATGTTCCTTAAGTTTCCCTCTCAAAAGCATGATGTCAACACCTATCTCCTCCCTGTTAACATCAATTCTCTCGCGAAGTTCACTCATAGTACCATTTAGTTCAGCAACACCCTTGCTGGTCGTGGCTAACTCTTGCTTAAGTTGTATCACTTCGGCTCCAAGAACTTTAACGTTAGTATGAACAGCGTGTGCGGCACCTCTCATTAGTGTCAGCCCTGCGTTCACAGTACCAACTTCCTTCTTCACTTGATGTATAAATTCCTCGACGTGAATAACGCGACCTCTCAACTCTTCCCTGGTATGGTCGAGATTGGCTCTCATGTCAATTTGGATCCTGGTCATTTTCGCTTCTAGACGAGTAGTGTTCTCTCAGGCTCTGTTCTCGTTAGTCTCATCTAACGCGGCGAGTCTGGTCTGCACCTCCCCCTTGCACGGTTTAGATCCTAAGTTAAAGCTTCAAACCTGTTATTAGCATTCTGCTGGTGTCGCAGAACGTCGACCCTAACAGCTGCTAAACCTGCATTGAGATTACGATTGACCTCCTCCCGGTTAGCCTCCATGTCAGCCCTGGCGTTGTTAAGACCTACCGTAACTTTGTTTACATCGCCTCTAACATTATTCATATCGCCTCTAACTTCATCAAGAGTGGCAGTATTATTTTCTAGGTTACCTCTAATATTTTCGAGTCCTTCATTAACATTACTTATCTCGCCTCTAACATCAGTAAGGGTGGCAGTGTTAGCTACAACTGCTGCGTTAGCAACACCTATTGCATTTGTATTAGCTCCTAAGTCCTCTCTTATCTGCTGGAGATTAGCATTAACTCCTCTTAACATCTCCTCAAAACGACGGATCGTCGCCTCATCCATGACACAAAAACAATGTGAGAAAACAAGGGAAATATACTTACGAAGAGAACATACATGTAAGACAGGGAATTACTGTGGTAGAAAGCCTCCTTTCTTTCAATAAACATCACGAGTACAGCTGGAGTACACACCTAAGTGATTCTACATTTACAAACATCCACAATAAGCGAAGCAAGATATTACAATTAATTAAGATGAAGCGTGCGCAAAGAAACATCCTAAACTGATTTTAATACTCTAATTACGCTTAACCTTAGTGGTCTTAGATCACCAGAATGTCACACGGCTAATTGAACAGCAGTACGACCTTCTAGAATTCGTCCTATTCCAGTCAATTTGCCTTCGAACAGTGTTAACATCCTCTTAAAAGTAAACGACAGGTGCAGATGGCTACCATGTCCAAATCGGCTCATCAGATGGGTGCCATTTTTAATAGTAGGGTGTATGAGCCCATCAGATGAGCTGTCAGGGTTGCCACTGACCAAAATGACTTTCCGGACAACTCACCGTCCGATCACATAAGCCGAAGAGGATTGGATCACGAGACGCAAGATCACGGGGAGATCTGGGCAGACATGGTATGTGTCAATAACAACCCAAGAAGTACACCGCAGAAACACTTAAACTCCAAAATAATAACATCCAGACTTAAGTAAACTCGTGAAAATTTTATTAAAAAAATTACAAACACCTATCCTAGTTCGGAAGGTTTATCTCAGGCTATTCCCGCAAACTAATAAAAAAAAAAGGAAATAGAGGGTCAAGAATACTGCACTGAATGAAGTTTAAAACCCTCTCGAAAGATCTATTACACAAAGAAAACAACAACAACAAAGCTAGGGTAGTGGCACGAAAGGTAGATACTACACAGTTGGAATGGATTACTATGGAAAGCAGAAACTAAGTTAACAATAAGCAAATGAGATTTATGATGGTACCACTCCCGAATTTACATTTACCATTTACTGAATCTAGCGAAGTCCTAACATTATAACAAGCATTTAGGGCGAATGACTACCGTTAGAACAAACATTACATAGTGAGCTACATGATAACCAGCAAACAAAAATGATTAAATTCACTCCTTAAAACTAAGGGTACAATGGGTTTACACGTAGTATTTCCACGTCAAGAAATAAATAAAACACAGCATTCACATGATCTCTTATTAAACACTGCCTGCACGTTTGAATACTCTTTGTATCCAAGGGTCATCTAATTATGTGCATTTATGGTGGCAACTGCGTGATAAAAATCATGACTTAGGTCGCATGAGCATCGTGCGCCACCAGGTGTGAACTACTGGTAAGTACGCTGCTCCGTCGTCTCAGATTAGTGTACTGTGTCTAAAGTCATTTCCCGATGGAAATGGAAAAAAAACATCCACATGGAATCAAACAGATGGCACAGAGTTGAGAAATCAAGTTTAAGTTCACTTTCATAGTTATTTAGCATTTGTTTATAATAATTATGATGTTTATGATTATTAGGAGCGTAGATTACATTTTTCGTTGGTTTATGACGATTGGCTGATGATTCCAGGACACCTAGGCTAAACAAAGTGAAGTCTTCCGTAAGATCAATCACTTGCAAAAACATCGACTCTATAGTCGGCACAATTACACGAGTTGACAAGACTCGGATACAAAATATAACTGTCAGGGGCGCACAAATCTCCTGATCCAGTCTCGGGCTAATCCCGGTAAGAATGGTCACAGATTGAACTCTGTACGACAGTGCATTTCATGCACTCAAAATATTACACCAATAGCCTCAAATAGGGTCTCAACATCACCAATAAATAATAGACAACATCTAGCTTCCTATAAATTGCACACTCTTAAATTGTGTCAGAATGAAGTCGCTTCCCAATAGCGGTAACATGCTCGTCGCCATGACGAAAGCAAAAACATCTGACTCCTACAACATGCCTGCTGGCCTTGACCCAGAGAATGAAACAATTCTCCATACGGTAAATAGGATGCTCTGGCATCTGTCTAAAAGTAACATAGTCGTCTCACAATAGAGCGTAATGTACTTTGGGTAATAGAAACCCGTCTTCACTGGTGCTTGGCAAAGCACGCTTGCTTCATAGTTGCGTCCGGCAACTGATAACACATTCTGCAGGCATGAATTCACTCAATAAAGTCCTACAGTGAATCATGCTGGTTTAAACATAACACCTTATAACAAATAAACACTCGAAGTAAATGTACCGCGTAGAAATACGTTGTACAATGATAAGTCATGTATTAAAATTCCAAGTAACAGTTGCACAAAGATATTCCACTCTCCTGGAGTGCTCTGAGTTGACAAAGAATTGTCACTCAACTCTTATCTACATTTCTTAAAGACAAAACTTTGTGTGTTCTAGACTTGACACAAATAACATATAACAATCATGACAATCTCACATCTGCTGAGATGTACAAAATGATATTAGAGTATCAGGGTTCGATGACCTTCAGGCATGTACAATAAAGTTATGTTTGTTAGAGTCAAGATTTACATCCATACTTGGATAATTTATTCATGCGAATTTAATACACAGTCTGTTGACTTAAGAACATTTTGAAAGAACATTCACTCTTTTTCCAATGTTAATCCCAGGGACAATTAATTTGTAGGCACATCATATTATAAGTTTTGTTACTATGATAATACTTACGTATAGAAAGGGTATTCAAGTCCAGTGGAAAATATATTTAAGAAACCATATTTAATCATTTGAAATGAAATGCAATGAAATTGTATAATTTAACGACTCAATACTATGTGCGGAAAATAAGTTGTAAATTAATATGAGTAATAGAATTTATCGATCACCAGGAGGGTGATAGTGGAATGAAAGTGTAATAATTAATTAAGTACTCAGTGGAGTACACGTGTATTTTGTGGTGCTGCATATAGCCGAGTGTATTATGGAGGTATTCAAGGGAATATCCCGTGAAAAGTTATAGGTATAATCCATTAGTATACGGAAGCGCTGAAGTCATGTTTTACTTAAGTTACTTGAAGCATATATCAGCGGAATTCCACAGAAATATTATGTTGATTTATAAAGTAATAATTTTTATGTTCGACCCTGACTATTATATGTCAGAAAACTTTATCATAATGATGGTCATTATAACACTATTTTTCATTATGAAACAGCTTCTCCCACCAATCAGAGCTCAAGAAACAGTTGTTTGACCAATCAGGCGAGGATAGCAATGCATCTGAGCTGAGTTCCAAGGCCTTCTAATTTAAATTTCACTGCCTTTCCTAGTGTCATAGTGGGGCAATCAAGGAGGCCATGGTCAAATACTAGGCATTCTGTGCATCCCATGCGCTCTGTTCAGTGCATAAAACTGGCGAAATCTCGACAGATATTTATGAATACTTATGTTCGAACATAAAATATTTATGATAATTATCGTCGAACATAAACAGTCGTAAGCAACTCGCCTATAATGATAATTAAGACACTCGTATGGAAATTATAAAACTCTCATACGCTCGTTTTATAGACATACTCGTGTCTTAATTATTGCCATTATAGGCTCGTTGCATAATGTACTATATTAATGCAGCCAATGGCCATGTACTTTTCTTTCCAGGGCGGGTCAGGGAAGTCATGTTGGAAAGAAATCGGCCGTGGACCTATTGAAAGGAACCATCCCGGCATTTGCCTGGTGGTGAAAATGGGAAAGCACGAAAACCATTTTCAGGACGGCCGAGGTGGGATTCGAACCCACGCTCTCCCGATGCCAGCGAGACACGAGGTAGAGCTTTTAGCGCTCTCGGCCACCGCGGCCAGTATTATGTTGATTTATAATGATGATTTCCAAAGCACAAATGGATAATTTTTTGTTGGATGATTTTTAAAATTCCAATTCTGGAATTTTGATGGTCATGCCTACTGAGTTTTATAGTAACCCAAGTTATTGTTCTGGAGATGATAGTTGAAAAAGGTCATATTAATTCTTCTAAGCTTCATCGCTCGGTAGATTATACCAGGATTTGACCAACAATTCTATATGATACGTTTGTAGCACTATTGGAAAGTGCCAAATTATGAAAGTGCAGTGATACTAATGTAAGTTTTTGTATATTTGTACGTAAGGGTAATTATAACTTTTTCAATGCGTAACTGTGAATGTGGAATCTCCGAATATATGATCCCATAGGATTGTTCTTGTTTGTGCGAGTGGATCACTATAGTGTTCATGTAAATTTGGATTGAGTATAATGTAGTCTAGTCCATGGGGACTCTTCACTGCATTTGTGGCATTTTATGATGCGGATCCCAGTGAGGATAATTTTCTTTTCTTCGTTGTTGTTTCATGGGCATTGCATTTGCTGTAATCTCGCTTGGTAAATAAATGTTTCATTTTATTTTAAACCTTTGAGTGTGATGCTTTATAAAAAGTGATCAGAGGTCGCGTTAAGAAGGCCATTGCTGGGTATTTCTGGAGTTTCCCACACTCCTGAGGTCACGTTCTTACGTGATTCTCGTGTTCTCTGACCTTATTTCCATCGTTTGCTATGGTATTTCTTAATGCCACCCCTGTTAGGAATGACTTTTGCCCTATTATCCCATTCACTGGTTGGTAGGATCTGGGGGTTTTCTAGCCGGGATTTTCAGGTTCTACGATCCAGTTGTCATCGCGGGATTTCAACAAGCTGATGGTAGGTAATACGGGTACAGTACCTACAGTAAGGCCACCGCTGCCTCCTTCCCTCTTCCTTGCCTATCCATCCTAATCTTTCCCTCCCTTCCCTCATGAGGATCCTGTTCGCTTTGCAGGTGAGGTCGCATGGGCGAGGTGCTGATCCTCCGTTGTATCCACTCCAACCAGATGTTGCCACTTCTAGGACACTGCCCGTAGAGGCGGTAGTGGTGAGTTCCCTCGCTGAGTCCGTGGGAGCCACCGACCTGGAGGGTAAAATTGATTTACAAAGAAAAAAGAAAAGAAATGTAATTCAAAGCATAAGACGCTACCGCCTAAGCCACCGAAGCATTGTGAGTGAAACGCAATATTGAGCTGCATAAACAACGTACACATTCAACTGTCAGTTAATGATCTTCAACATTCCCCTCCAATGCTCCTTAATAAGTTAATGCAGTAAGTATGAATACACAAGTATCGCTTAAATAAATGAGGGTCTCTTTTGTATCAAGCAGTGTGAGAGTGTTAACTCCAATTTTCAGGAATAAACATTATTCAATAATTTAATTTTATTCGATTTTAAGTTTCGTTTGCATTAATAATTTTGCAAAAGATTCCTGACGGGAATTAATGGGATTTTGTTTATTACAGTAGTGCGTTTTATTTAAAAATTACATTCAGAAATTTATAGATAAATAATAGATACTAATGTACTTCAATTTCTCATTCACTTACAGTATCTTGATCCTACCTGTGTATGTAAAATAGTTATTCGAACACTTATATAGGTTATATTACCCAGCTGCCCTGAGTGGAGATATATTGCTCCTTTCATTAATTCTCGAGGCACATAACTATGTGTTGTTAGCTCAGGAACTTGTTTATAGGTTTCTTATGGATAATGTTTAGTTTAGCGAGCACAGTACCAAAGTGTGTAAATCTTCTTGGATTGGATTGTGCAAAGGTTTGTATTTCCACTGCAGTGGAGATAAAGCTATAAAGAAGCCTTGGTACGTGGTGCTGCAGACGTGGATATTATCTCTATGATATTATACAGATATCAGCTTCTGATAACCCTTGTTAACAGCATAATAACTTTATGTATAGAAGATATATTGGGCAATGGTGGCCTGATAATTGAAATATTACGTCGTAGAATACTGAACATTATACAAGGTCGGTGGGGTATTACTGGGCAAACGGGAACTCAGGTGGCACAATACCTATAAGAATTCTTGTCAATCACAACCATCAACAAGCACAAATATTTATAGTGGTGCCATTAACCTGAAACTTGAAACACTGTGATCCAGCCTCATATCACGTTAAGTGATAATTCCAGGTTATGTTACGGGATGTTCCGTCGGTTCTGGTTAAGTCAGGTAGCTTGGTGCTGGCACTCAAAGCGCCGTGATGTGTTATAATGTGTTATAATTCACGGCAGCACGTCCAAGATGTATCTTGAAACAGATTAAACCTTGACTCTACATGGCAAGTGCGTCTGAATGATTCTTCTACCATAATGTGGCACATCTGTGTGTTTGTGTGGTGGTTTATTTATTTATTTATTTATTTATTTATTTATAGTATGGCTTTTAGTGCCGGGAGTGTCCGAGGACATGTTCGGCTCGCCTGAGTCTGTAGCTGCTTCCAGAGGACACCCTAATGGGCGAGCTACAAGTTCCGTTCAATTTCAAGTAGTTCAAACTTTCGCCACCAGATATCAATGATACCTAGTGATGAACGTTGGAACTTTGATAGAGCGTTCTGACGAAATCTAACCTAACAAATTTTGCTTTACACAAGTTCAGTCTGTGAAAGGATCTTTTACATGCCATAAATCTATGACATGGGACCGCCGGCTTTACTTCCCCTCCGAAGGAAGTCATAGTGAAGGATTTTTAACGCTCTTAAAAAATCCGACGACTTCGGCCGGGTTTGAACCCGCTATCTTGGGCATAGCAGTTCAGCATGCTATCGACTACGAGTTCTAGCAGGAAGCAGGCAGAATCAATATATTATAAGCACTTCCGCGATTGTGCTGAAAGGTTCTTTTCTTGGCATTTTAGTTGTCTCGTTCCAGAAAACAAGCATTTTTCTCATCGAACGAATCTCGAGTGGTAAAACAATATGGACATATTTTCACTCTCGTTCTCTTTCTCTCCATGTTATTTGCCATACAAATATGAACAAGTGCGTTTCGAAAAACGCGGAGGTTTTCGAACTTATATTGTTGCTGTTCACTGTAAGAATTCTGTGTTAACGTTCTTCTGTGATGGATCACTTCATTACTTCCATTGACACAATTTTCAATTATTTGGTCATTATTTTACTTAAAACAATTTGGCTGCTGTTATCATGTGCCTATATGTCACATGAGGGTGGTAGTTAGGTGCAGCTTTGAAAACAAACAACTAGCTTGAAACAATACACAAGGTACGTATCCTAATATTTTGTAAGACATAGGTCAGCTTTGATACGTTGTTGGGGGACATAATACTATATGATCACACCGACTGGCAAGGCTGGTATAGAATGAATACAAAGCAAAAAGTGATTCACATAAAAATGTTAATGCATTTGAGTTGATATTGCGAACCTCCGTCGCACAAAGCAAAGTTTATCTATGAATAGACTAGCATATGTGAATTGTCCGCCTTTCTAACGGTGTTTATCGCCAGATCTTGTGGGCTTGTGGGGTCCAGCTTGTCACGCGAGGCCCAAGCCTACAAAACTGGACGTGTCGCTCATGGCATTAAAACACGCAGCACGTACACGTCAACGCGATCTAAAACTCCCAAAGATAATGGAGCTTTTCTTTTCTTCGTCCATAAATTATTACTCCCGGCTGTGAACAATTTACTGAAATTAAGGTTAAGTTAGTGTGCAATCTCTGTTCCTTATCGCACACTTTAGGTCATTACTGAATTACTAGATATTGTAAGATAGAGACTTGTGCTATCGAAATGCTGTTAATCGGGAGAATGGATAGCTTTGATTTGGAAACTAATAGCGCCTAACAATCTCATTTGGAAAGTAATAGTGCCTTTTGATGCACCATGCCCACCTCATTGGTAACGTTAGCATTCCAACTACATGCATGCATGTTGAGTAGCGTCTCATTGCACTACAGACATACCATAATACGTTCAGTTTCAGTTAGTGATACCCCCTTGGGCCTGCACTTTTCCAAAGTTGGTTGATATTTATTGTTCTTAGTTAAATCCAAGCTGAAGTTCACCTTGTGCCATCTATACACCCGCAAGGCATATGAGGAGTCAGGTCATGTCGTCTGCATATGGGAGCTAGCCATACAGCACAATGTTCAATGCGAACAATGTTTGATCGCGATAGAGCACGTGCTCACGATTGAACCTGATATCAGGAAGTCGTACATAAACACCACGTTAATTAAAAGTACTTTGCGGAGGACCATTTAAATGTTATTAACAAAAGGAAATGTAATGTACTCGTAATCATATGCATGCATACTGGTCACTGGATTGTTGCACCACTCGTGAAACAACACTATGAACTGATTGTACACTATGATGACACTGGAAATGTTATCATACACTTGAAACGTAATCAATTATTTTGAAATATTTGCACTGGTGTGCTTCACATGAGACTGTTTTCTCCACATTTTACTCGCGTCACGTCTGTAGCAAAAGTCCTCGTGTTCGCTAATTCTTGGCGCTAAAACAATACAATTGAACTGTTCTGCACTCTATATAAATATTAATTTCAATGAAATGAATAGATTAAACAATATTATTAATAAAACACCGAAAAATAGCATGAATAAAATAAATAATACTGTAAATGCTATATGTGCATTAACATACCGGCCCACTTAAAATGTGCTCGCATGTTTTACATAGAAAAAATACAATTAAACAATGAAAATTAATGCCCTGAAAAAAAAAAGCATTAGTATATCTAGTTCTTTATCAAATACTGTCAATACACAAATACACAAAAATACACAAACATACACTAATGAAGCACTAAACTGAAGTCACTGGTCAATTTGTGCACATGGCTCCTATAAACATCTGAGGGTGTACGGATATCAACGACTTTCACCGAGCCGTCCTTGCCTGGGAATGTTTGTTCATTGAAGCCTAATCTCCAGTCCAATGGTGGAATATTGTCTTCCTCAATATGGACAATTTGTTCCAGTAGGAACACTTGGTTGTGCTGACTTAAGATATAACCTTAGCCTATGGCTTTTAGAACACCATTTCTGAAGTTCAAATCCTCCTATTAACAGTAATGCACGGTATCTAAATCTTGCTGTAAGTGACTTGCTTCTGATTCAGTTTGAGCACCACTTAGAAGGTCATCGGCAGCTGCTGCCTGTGGAAATTCCTTCGTCTCTTCATCAGTTAACTGTTGTAAGCATATCGTAGCTAGAAACGGAGCACTTGCCGTTCCATAAGTCACTGTCGTGAGCTCATAACACTGCAGTGGTTCTGTTCTAGTGGTCCTCCATACTATTCGTTGTAGCTTCGTGTCCTTGGCAACTTGAATCTGGCGATATAATTTTGTAATGTCTGCGACAAGAGTAACTTTGTGTGACCTGAAACGTAGTACAATAGAATGCAGGTCGTCTTGTATTGTAGGGCCTACGAGTATTTATAATTCAAAGATACGCCACTGTCAATGTTTATGGACGCATCAAAGACAACACGAGTTTTAGTGCTGGCACTTGTCGGATGGATTACTGCGTGGTGTGGCATGAAGTGTCCTCCATCTTCGGTGCACGTGGGCACTGGTTTCATGTAAAGAAGTTGCAAATTCTCATTCATGAATGTTGAATACACTTCCTTTAACTTAGAATCACGATGAAGTTTTTTCTCAATGGCGTGGAATCTCACTACTGCCTGTGGATATGAATTCCCTAGCTGCGATGAAGTCTATTCGGGGTAGTCGAACTCGGAACCTTCCCGTAGCATCACGCGTTGTATTCTTCGTAAAGTGCTCTTCGCATTCTCTTTCTTCCTTAGTGCTTGGTGACATATCCATTTCTTTTATTTCCCAGAACGTTTCAAGCTGTTTGTCTAATTGGTCAATGTGAATGAATAGCGACGTTGTATTTCCCCTTGATGTTGTTCTAGGGGTGCTTGACCAGCTACTACCCATCCCAGTTCCGTATTCTGCAATGTTGGCCACCCATCACGAGTTTTCTTGCCTTCTATTATGACCTGCCATTGGCCAGGTGCGGTCACGTCTCGTCTCATCGTGCAGTAGTGTATTGTGATATTTACCACACATCTTGCACGGGCTTCATTGGCACTGATCGACATTATGACAGTAGCCCAAACATTTAAACATAGTTAATTATCTCTTACAATATCATGTCTGTCATGGACATTAACGTTTTTGAAGGAATCACATTTATATAAATGTAATGCGAAACTTTGCAAAATACACATTGGTAAGCAACAGTAGCATGCATATTGCTAACTTGATATTTGGGTGTAATTCTACTTGGCTGTTTACTGTGTTGAAAACCTTGATTGCCTCAAGTGCTAAACATCTCTTCTCTCAAAGTATCCATAGAGCATCCAGAGGTTCTAACTCAGAACCTAAACTATGTATTTCCCAAATCTTCCTAGTTGCTTGATCTAGTTTGTTGATTAACAATTGTGACCATAAGGGAGGGGGGATTTTCCCAAGTAGTTGACTTCCCAACTAGAGACAATAATACCTTAGATGTTTATCTCGTACGGCCTGTAGAGCTGTATATTAACTGTCTGAAAGTACCAGGAATTAGTGACCATTCTGGGGTTGAAATAAATATTAGATATGGGGACATTACAAAATTAGACTCAGATGTAGCAAAAAAGATCATATTCCAGTATCGCAGGGCGGATCAGGGCAAGTTTCAGGGGTATTTGAATGAGCTATTTGTAGGATGGGCATCGGAAGGAAATCACATTAATATCCTGTGGACTAACTTTTTGAAAATTTTAAATAGCGCTGTTAATAAATTTGTCCCATTTAAATTGCTGAAACAAAACCCAGATCCTGAGTATTACACACGAGAAATTAGGAGTCTAAAACGGAAAATTAGGAAATTATACAATAAAAGACATGATAGTGATAAGTATATGTTGAAATTTAAGTCCTTATCAAGAGAGCTCGTCTTAAAAAAGAGGGCTGCTCATGACAGTTAAATGCAAGGTTTACTTGGTTCGGGAGGTGAGGGGTGGAAAAAAAATTTACAGTTATGTTAGGAGAAGAAAGGGAAATTCAAATAATTTGTCGATGATAATGTCCGGTGACGGTAAATTAATTACTGAGAAACAGGCCATTGCTAATGAATTAAATGTATTTTACGGTAGTGTGTTCAATAAATCCAATAGCTGTGTGTTGGACCTTAACGAAGAATCAGGGGCTCCCCTGTTCCAAATAAACCAGTCAGCAATTGTAAAGCTAATACAAAAACTACGTTTCAATGTATCAAAGGGTCCTGATAATATTGTTAGTGAAGTACTTAAACTAGGAGGTAGGGCCGTGGCACGATACTTGGAGGTGATGTTTAATGTGTCCATAAACAATGCGCAAATCCCAGATGACTGGAAAAGAGCTACGGTAGTCCCAATATTTAAGGGAGGGAGCAGACTTGAATTGGGCAACTACAGGCCGGTTAGCCTTACGTCCATCTTTTGTAAGCAGATGGAGCATCTCATTTGCGACTACTTGAGGGAACAGTGGGAAACATTACCATGGTTTAATGATAGGCAACATGGATTTCGGAAATGTTATTCATGCGAGAGTCAGATGCTATCACTTTTTCAAGACATTAGCGAATCGTTAGACCATGGAGTTTCAGTCGACGCCGTGGTTATAGATTTTGCGAAGGCATTTGATGTCGTGCCGCATGACATGCTACTCCATAAATTAGCTTCGACGAAGATTGATAGAAGAGTAATTTTATGGATCAAAGAATTTTTGACAGGTCGTTCACAGAAAGTGAAAGTCGAAGGCATATTCTCGGATGAAATTACCGTAACGTCGGGTATCCCTCAGGGCAGCGTAATCGGAACTTTTTTATTTTTGGCGTTTATAAATGACTTACCAAATGGGATTCGCAGTGACTGTCGATTGTTTGCGGATGATTGTGTAATATATCGAAAGATACATGACTCACAAGACAATGCAGTGCTTCAAGAGGACCTGAACCTGGTCTATAAGTGGGCGATTGAAAATAAAATGAAAATAAACACAAGAAAATGTAGTCTCTTAAAAACAGGGAAAGTGCGAAGGCAGGCTTTTCAATATAACATTGGCTCGGAAATACTTGTAGAAGAAGATTCTTGCAAACATTTGGGCGTTCACGTAATTAATGATATGAAATGGAGTAGTCATGTAGGATGTGTAGTTTCAAAAGCTTACAAATCCCTGCACTTTGTAATGAGGGTATTAAAAGGAAGTAGTACCTCTGCTAAAGAATTAGGCTATTTGCCACTTGTAAGACCTATTCTGGAATATGCCTCGGCTGTTTGGGATCCATATCAAGTAGGGCTCATCAATGAGTTGGAAATGGTACAAAGAAAGGCCGCTAGATTTGTGCTCAGTGACTTTAATCCCAGGAGCAGTGTGAGCCGTATGTTAAAGAAACTTGGGTGAGAATCACTGGAGGCTAGGAGGATGAAATCTAGACTCTGCGCTATGTAAAACACGTATACAAATCAACCAGCATGGGGTGAGCTTAGCAAACGATTGGGAAAGCCCACTTACATGGGTAGGAGCGATCATCCTTTCAAAGTTAAGGGCCGACCACAGCGAACAAATTATGGTAAATATTATTTTGTAAACCGTGCCATTGATAACTGGAACTCTCTACCTGCCGCAGTCTTAGAGCCTTTTCCCAAACATATAGGTGTGTTTAAGAAAAGACTGACTATTTGTGTAAATACTCCAGTTAAATTGTTGTATAATTGTTATTGAATTGTTATGTATAATTATTTATTTGTTATGTATATCCAATTTGCCACCGGGGGACACACCCCCCATTGCAAATAAACGAATGAATGAATAACTAATCATCAATTGAAACATCTAACTCACCGGCCTATAAAGCCTTCAAATTGGCCTGACTTGTGTTTATAGCCTCTCTGAGAGAATTGTTACGTGTTATTCTGGATTGAGTCTTGCTCTGATAACCGCTTTATGTGAATTGAAGAAATTAATTTGTTGTTTTGAAATCTGTCTATTAACCTATCCCAAACTATGCTTTAGTTTTAAGCAGGTAGTGGAAGACTTAGTGCAATTGAAAGAACTGCTAATTTGATAGTGGCATTTCTGAACGTCATGCAAATCTTGATTGTTATGGATCATAGATACAAAGGAGTCATGAAATCGTCTCCAGTTTTCATATTCGCCTCCAAATGGTTTTTGTGTAATGGTAGGTAATTTGATGTGGGCCCCATTATAAATATTTTTAACTGAGATATCCCCTAGGCTGTAGTTTCTTGAAATATTTGGTATTTAATGCTGGGTGATTGTTCTGTCTATGTCGACCTTTATTTCATGATATGTACCTTCAAATAATTCCCTATCCGCTTCGTACCTTTCGCCCTCTTCACGGATTTCTAATTGACATTGAACCCCCGCATATTTTTGTTTCAGTTCTTCTAAACTTTCTCTACATGAGGTGAGAGAAATAATTGCCTGCCCACTGTTAAATCCATCTATAAAGTTTTTAATACGTGTCACGCTGCCCTTTAGTATACCTCTTTTGCGTATTAATATTTCAATACTCTCTTCTGCCATGGTGAAAAGACAGGAATTAACATAATAATGAATTGGATCTGACCTAGTAAGGTGTGGGAAGAATTTGTTGTCATCAAGAAACCATCTAATTAATAGACGTCATTTCACCAGATCAATCTCGGAAATCAATGACTCAAGGTTGCCACTCCAAACTGTCCACGGGTTGTACGTTCCACGGCGCGGAAGTCATAATCGGTGCGGTTGGTAGGCCTGAATTGGCACCGTAAGATCGCGCGTAAATCAGGCACGTGGCAAGGTGTGTCATATATTGCACAACGATACATCACACAAAAAACATAGTAATATTCTCATAACACTGTCGTTGTAAATGCACTGTATATACTGTAACTGTAAAAATGAAAATTGGAATATCCGGCCCGCTAGAGGTCCTAATTGTTTGATCGCGATACAGCACGTGATCACGATCGAACCTTACCTCTGGAACACACACAGTAACACCACGTTAATTAAAAGTACTTTTTCGGAGGACGACTTAAATGTTATTAAGAAAAGAAAATGTAATGTACTCATAATTATATAGAAGCATACTGGCCATTGGTTTATTGCACCACTCGTGAAACAACACTATGGACTGATTTGACACATACTGCACATTCACATATATGAAATATTACACTATGATGCCACTGGAAGTGTTATCATACACTTGAAACGTAATCAATTATTATGCCAATGGTTTGGCTGAACTTGAAATATTTGCACTGCTGTGCTTCACATGAGACTGTTGTCTCCATGTGTTATTCACGTCATGTCCATAGCACAAGTCCTCGTGTCCTCCAAATCTTGGCACTAAAACATTACAATTGAACTGTGCTGCTCTGTATATAAATATTAATTGCAATGAAATGAATAGAATAAACAATTATTACTTGAAACACCGAAGAATGGCATGAATAATATAAATAAAACTGTTAATGCTATAGGCCATGTGCATTAACAAACAATTTACAGACATCATTACGACATTGTTATGCTAAAGGTGTTAGATATTCTAAACGGTGCCACATCCTAAGAGGAGAGGGAAAAAGGAACACGTACATAAGGGACTTGATTTTGATTATGTAAACATTACAGTATGCTATGAATGGAATAAACTCGGTATGCGAGTTTGTCAACACGGAGTGTGTAACGCAAGCGAACATGCACTCCACATTCCAGTGGCTGGCGCATTGTTTCTGTCTAATGTCGACACATATGTAAACCTTTAATGTCTCAAAATGTAGTCGTCGGATTTGCAAAATAAGCACATCACTAAACTTGTCACTTGATTCTCAGTTGTTCCAGTGGGTGAAATTAGTACAGTCCCGTTTATAAAACGAAAGTTGCTACCGGTTTCACGGTAAATAGGTATGTGCTGGGAGCGAAATGGACCGTGTTGTATGATTCCCGTAGTACGATTTATTAATTTGAAAACAGAATGACGATATCTTAAACGGTTCCATAGATATTTGTGGTGGTCATCTAGCTAAATCACCCTGTATAGATGATGTGATGAATGCCAGTGAGTAAAGAAGAGTTAATTTTCTAATGCATGGTGGAACATAAACATGCATTATCTGTTAAAATTGCCATAGCAGAGCTATCTGAACTCAGCTAGAAAATCCTAACCCAATATTTGTATTTCCCCGACTATTTATTAATGATTAACAACCTACCCGATAATAACTTTGAGGTCGTAAGATACATAGGAGGTCCATCCGGAAATTAATATTCCCTATTCTTAGCCTATTTTCATTTATGAGAAAGTATGCTTATGAGACCACCTTTTGTCCGTGTGTGAGGGTGTGCGTATGTGTGCGTGTGTGTGTCTGTATGTGTGTCCCACCTAATAATATCTAAGCGGCTAATGCGATTTCAATGAAACTCAGTAATCACATAGTACCACTTCGTCCGACCCCGACCAAGTCCTTTAAATTTGATTACATCTCACCAATCCAACATAGGGGGTGTGCGAATTATTTCACCGGCATTCTATGTCTCCAAAACTATTACTGATATCACCCTGACATTTTGTACGGTGATAAAAAGCACTACTGGACGATTATCTATGTGACTTTCCAAAACCTGTTAAGTACAAAATGAACATGGTGGCTAAGCGGAGTTGAAACATTTAAATTGATTTTTCACGCAATTTAACCATCCCAACGCAGTGAAACATGGTACAGCAAATGATTATACACATTGCATAGCACTGACATTAATTTAGTTCAATTGTTTCCATAACCTCAAGATGGTGACTGTGCAAAATTTTAAAATTGTTATTTTCATTTCATGTGCCCTAATCATACGATCAAGGTCAACGTTTTAACAATGAACCTACGCAATAATCGTAATCGAAAAGTACGTAAGTCTATGGCCTACATTTATTTAGAAAATCCAACATGGCAACCTTCCGAAATATTTAGACGGTTTTTATTATATAATAATCTATGACAGCAATCAAACGGAAATTTTATATATTGATAAAGGTTATTAACATAAGTTCACCAATATGGGACTTTCAATAATCTAGTCAGCAAAAATTCTACATGGCGGTAATGCAAAATGTATATATTTAATTTGACGTTTCTCGCGATTTAACCATCCGATCGCAGTGAAACTTGATAAGGTAAAACCTTATACAAATTTTAATCATCTGACATCTAATTTATTTAAATTGTTTTCAAGACCTCAAGATGGCAGCTGTGCGAAATTTCAAAATCTTATTTTTAGCCAATTTTCGTTTTATGAAAAAATAGACTTATAAGATCACCTTTTGTCCGTGTGTGTGTATGAGTATGTGTGTATGTGTGTGCGACCGTATGTGGGTTTTACCCCCGCCCCGCCCTAATAACGTATAAACAGCTGGAGCGATTTCAATGAAACTTGGGAAGGTCATAGTACTATTTTTGCCGACCCCGACCGTGCCCTTTAAAATTGCTTACGTCTCACCAATCTACCATGGCGTCTGTGTGAAATATTTCATCGGCATTCTAAATCTTCGTAACTATTACTTACATCACCCTGAAATTTTGTACGGTGATAAAGGGTACTATTAGACGTTCATCTATGTAATTTTCAATGCCCTGTTAACTACAAAACGAACATGGCGGCCGAGTGAAGTTGAAACATTTAAATAGACTTTTCTCCTGATTTAACCATCCGAACGCAGTGAAACTTGCTATAGCAAATGACTATACAAATTCCAAAGCAGTATCAATCAATCAATCAATCAATATTTATTGTCATTTAACAACTTATCGTTGTATTAGACTACGTCACATTGTTAAAAATACATTTTCAATTTACAATAAAATCACAAAGTTATGTATAATATATTTCAAGTATTATTACCAGCTTACTGAATTCTATAAAATAAAATAAGAATAAAATAACACGAATACAGTAAGAAGAAGTTGATCCTCTATAGTCCATCTGGGTAGAGTGTAATTTTCTCTTCAAATTCGACCAAAGTGTAAATACTGCTGTTAATGAGCCATCGCTTAATTGATGCTTTGAAAATGTTTATAGACTCCTGCTGTAGTTGTGTTGGTAGTTTGTTGAAGATTTTAATTCCATAGTATTTGTAGTGGTCTTGTGTTTTCTTTAACCTGACATGAGGTGTATCTAGCTGGTTTCTTATTCTTGTGGTGTGTGAATGCACATCCCTTCGATTTTTATATACACTTAGATTTTCTTTAATATACACTAAGCTATGGAATATGTATATTGATGTAAGAGTCATAATTCCAAGTTCTTGGAAGTGATTTCTGCAGGATTCTGTACTAGGCTTGCCTTGTAGACATCTTATTGCCTTCTTCTGCCATCTGAAAACATCTTGTGCCCCTGTTGAGTTTCCCCACAATATTATACCGTAAGTTAAATGTGAATGGAAAAATGCATAGTATGCGAGAATCATCTGATTAGCACTAACTGATTGTTTGAGTCTTCGCAATAAAAATAAGACTCGTGCTAATTTTGTACATAATTTGTGTGTGTGAATGTCCCAGTTTAATTTAGAGTCTAAATGGATTCCCAACAACTTAACAGAGCTGCATTCATGACTACTTGAAGCCAATTTGACTAAGTGAAAATAGATTTCTTCTGTTTTGTTACTGTTTAGAAATAGTTTGTTTACCTTTAGCCAAGAAGTTGATTCACCTAATAATTTGTTTCTTTTCTCTTCAAGGCAAGTTAGGTCTCTATCACTTGTTATTACAGTGATGTCATCAGCATACAGTATTGACTTGGCATTTATATTACTAACAATGTCGTTTATATAGACCAGGAAGAAAAAGACTCCAATGACTGAACCTTGGGCTACACCTGTATTTACAATGAGCGGAGCAGATTTTTGGTTGTCTATTACAACTATTTGCCTTCTCTTGTGGAGATAGGAGGTAATTAATGATAATTCACAATCTTTGACTCCATAATAGTGAAGTTTTTGTATTAATATATTATGATCCACAGAATCGAAAGCTTTACTTAGGTCTAAGAGTGTGACAGATGTAATAAGTTGAGATTCAAATCCAGCAATCACTTCATCAACAACAGCTTCAACAGCTTGAACCGTTGACTTACCAGTTCTGAAACCAAATTGGGTACTATTAAACAACTTGTGCTCCTCAAAGAATGCTGATAATTGTTATTTCATACACTGTTCTATTATTTTGGAAATAATTGGGACAATTGAGAGTGGCCTATAGTTACTGGGGTCCATCATATCTCCTTTTTTATGGACTGGAATTGTGATGGTGATTTTCAGACACTCTGGAAAAACTCCAGTAGTAAATATCCAGTTTATTAGATAAGTTAAAGGTAATACTATGATGTCTATTATTTGTTTTAGAATAAAATTCGACATTCCATAATAATCCTCACATTTTGAATTGTTTAGTTCTGAAACTATTTTTAGAACCTTCTCATATATTATTTGTCTCCATCTGAAGGATGGTGTGGGATTTTCATCTACCTTATGGTTTTCCAATTTCTCCATAAACTTTGTATGATGATTTTCATATTCCAAACTTTTGACCATATTTTCAACAGAATTTATAAAATATTCATTTAACACATTTGGCGTTATTGGTGTAGAGTCCTTACTTTTATTTTTACCCAGTTCCTTGTTTATGATTAACCAAGCAGCTTTACATTTATTCTTTGCATTATTAATGAACTCATCATTCGCTCTCTTTTTTGCTGCTTTAATTTCCCCCCGATATAATTTTTTTATGTGATTATAGTTTTCTATATCCTGTGGGTCTCCTTTCTTTGCTTTAGTGTAATACATGATCTTTAGCTTCCTAATAACATCAAGGTAAGGTGTATACCATTTGGTATTATTTTTACTTTGTTTTTGATCTGGAGTGTTAATTATTTTTTTCTTAATTGGGCAGCATTTATTTAAGGAAGTATGTATTATATTCATAAACTTATCAGCTGCTTCAGAAACATTGTTATAGCTCACAATTATGTTTTCCAAATCCCTGCTGGTCAACTCGTGCCTTAATCTGAGAAAGTTATTGTCGCTCAACATCCTAATATACTTGACTTGCCTATTTTCTGGGAAGTGTCCTGTATCAATTTGAAATGTTAGCCAGAGGCCACTATGGTCAGACAAGAGAGGTTTTGTAACACCAAAATTATAACCATTTGTTGGCACATTAGTAATAATGTTATCTAAACAAGACTTCTTTTTAGTTGGTTGGTTATTGATCAGATATAAATCAAAAGATTTTAAAATGTTACAGAATTGTTTCTTTGCCAGTGATTCAATTAATACATTTATGTTAATATCCCCTAAACAATATATTTTATACTTTTGGAATTTTGCTAAGTAACAAGCAAACCTTTCCCATATGTTTATGAAGGCCTGGACATCCGAATCAGGTGTACGATATATGGAAATAATAATACATTTAGCTCTTGTAAACTTTACCCCAGCTACTTCAAAGAGCTGTTCTATACAGAAATCATTTAAATCCATTATTATACTGTCCATGTTTGTAGTTACTTTCTTGAATATAGCAACACCCCCGTTTGATTTATTTTTTCTACAAAAGCTAGTCATTACCTCATACCCAGATGGAATATAAAGACTAACCTCTTCCTTCACAAGCCAATGTTCATTTACACGCAATATATCTATTGAAAGGGAATCGAGTAAGATTTCTAGTTCACCTAACTTATTTCTTATAGATTGTAAATTGATATGAAATATATTAAGCTCTTTCAAAACTTGTGAAGATAGCTCATCAGATTTGTTTTCAGTGATATTTACATCTTTAGTAAGTTCATTCAAAATTACTAATTTGTCTGTAACATTATTTTCTAACTCGGATCTTTGTACAAGGTTTCTGGTTTAAGGATCCGAGTTTCCTAGCACGTTTCCCTGCAAAGGCCAGGTAAGAGGTATAGCTTTTCTCAATTTTGAGACATCGCTTATCTCCCTCCTGATAATGCAAGCAATTTCCCTTCCTAGTGCTTCTTTCCCTTTGTTGTTAAGGTGCAAGCCATGCTTAGTAAACATTTCTCTGCTAAATTTGGAAATATCAATAACTTCACAATTTTTTAAATGTTTACATAAGCTATGAATTTGAGCATTAGTTTCACTTACAGCCATATTAACACAAGATTCCTTCATAAGATCATGTCTATAAGGTATATTAACAACAATTACTCGTGAATTATTCGTTATTGAGAGCTTACCTTTTAAACTCCTGGCTAATTTGTTACCTTCATTAGCAGCAACATCGTTTGTCCCTGTCAGAATTACTACATAATTGTCCTTTTCCATTAGAGGATTGCAATTGGCAAGAACATCCACAGTTTTTGCACCAGGTTTTACTGATCCACACACTTGTATACAAGGATTATTGAGATTAGTCTTGATTTCTTCTGCCAAGCCCCTACCCTGGCTGTCTGCATACACGTTGACTGCATGCCGTGAGGAAGTTGAATTATTAGTTTTCTTCTGTGGGCTCCTAGCACTGTGTTTGGTTTTACTATTGGATGATTCCGGTGAAAACGTGTCATTTGAAACATGTTCAAGCACTTGAAATTTATTGGAGCACTTCACTGTTGCACTTGTGTGTTTCACAACATACTCGTTTCGTCCCATTTGATTTGCATTAGGCCTAAAATTGCGACCTGTAACCTTTGTCCAATTCTGTATTTCTTTCTTGTCTTCTTCTAACGCAGCAATTCTTTCTTTTAAAGATTCATTTTCAGCTCTCAAGGCCATTAAGTCTTCTTGAAGTACACCTAAAATTTTAACTACGGATTCATAATTGTTTTGTTGTTGTTGTTTAGTCTCCATGCTATTGCCGCTTTGTTTACATGCAACGCAGATCCACTCACTTTCATGTTCGTTAAAATTGGACTTGATATTGATATTTCCACAGCGAAAATGGTACCATTCATCACAAATTGTACATAGAAAACCGTTTTTCACTACTCTATTACATTTAACACACTTTTCGTCACTGATTTTGAGATTTATCGGAGATAACTCAGACTCGGTACTAACAGCCGCCGCCATGTTGCTGCCTAACTGAGTTCAATTGTTTACATAACATCAAGATGGCGGCTGTGCAAAATTTAAGAAAAAAGTCTTTATTTCTTATGTTCTAATCATGCGATCGAAATTAATGTTAGAATAATGAACGTACACAATAATCCTGATCTAATTGTACAAAAATCTATGGCCTACATATATTAAAATCCAACATGGCGACCATCCAAAACATTTAGACGTTTCTCAATATCTATCAATCAATGACAGCAATCATACTGAAATTTCTTATGTGTATAGAGGCTATAAACATAGGTGCACCTATGGGACGTCCAATAAACTGTTAAGCACTAATTCAACATGGCGGTGGCGCGAAATTTGATTATTCAAATGGACGTTTGTCGCGATTTAACCATCGAGCACAGTGAAACTTGCTACGGTATATGCTTGAATAAATTTTAATCAATAGGAATATAACTCATTTAAATTAATTGCAGAACCACTAGATGGCGGCTGAGCGATATTTTTAAATCTCGCTTTTATTTCTTGTGTCCTGATCATGCGATGGAAGTTTGAATAAAACACCTACACAATAATCTTCATGTAGGCTAATAGTTCATAACTCTAATGTCTATATATAAAATCCAACATGGTGACCATCCGAAATATTTAGACGGTTGTCAATATCTATGAATATATTACAGCAGTCAAACTGAAAATTCGCATTTTTATAGAGGCAATTAATATAAGTTGGATATATGAAAATAGGCTATTAAATTCTTCATGGAACTACTTGTTTTTCTTGTGTTTTAATTACGCGATTGAAGTTTGAATAATTAACCAACGCAATATTCTTCTTCTAATAGTACATAACTCTATGGCCTACATTTATAAAAATCCAACATGGCGTCCATCCGATATATTTAGATGGTTCTCAATATCTCCGGATCGAATACAGCAATCGAACTGATTTGTTTTTATTTTGATACAGGCAATTAACATTAGTATTATGTATGAAATTAAGCTGTTTAGTTCTTCACTGAACGACTTGTTTTAAATAAAAGGACAACATAGTAACATGAGAAACTTCATTAGCACCAGATATAGAAACATTGGGCAATTTTTCGATACAATTTCCATCTGAATTGGAACTTGTCATATTGTGGCATCGAATGTTGTATTCCTGTGTAGTAGAAGTTTGCTCATGGGAATGGAACCAGTGTATGACATTCGTTTTCAGATCTTCGTCAGTGTTTAAATGCTTACCGGAGGACAGGAATTCCTTGAGGTGCAAGAACAGATAGAAATCGCCACGTACGACTCGGCGCACATAAACTGTTTTGCAGGAATTCAGCTGGAAGCTGTTTGATCATCCGCCGTACAGTCCTGATCTTGCCAACTGCGATTTTGATCTGTTCTTGCTCCACAAGGAATTCATGTTCTCAGGTCTGCATTTGCACACTGACGAAGAACTGGAGATGAATGTCACACGCTGGTTCCTCTCACAGGCGGAATACTTCTACCACACCGGAATACCAAAATTGATCCTACGATGTAACAGGTGTCTCAATTCTGGCAGCGATTATGTGGAAAATAGCTCGAACATCGCTGTATATGATGTCAATAATATTTTGCTTGTAAGTATATTTTCTTTCTATTTAAAACATAAGGAAACTTAATTTATTGATGGGCCTCACAGATTGAGCAGAGGTTTGCTTTCGAAACATTCCTGCTTCCTGGAAAGTGGTTTGTTTTTGGCTGTCAATAGATCGCTGATCAATCACTGTTGGAGATGAGTACTTGTTTATGGAACCTATTTCCTGGAAGGAACGAGTTTACCAATCAACCCGGTATTACACTGTACATTCAATGTGAAGCCTGGTGTTCATTCAGCATTTTTGCTTGTATTCATCAGGCATACCGAATCTCCGATGCCAAACCTCCAAAATTATACCGTGTAAATGAATATGTGGACATTTTCCAATGGTTATATAACAGGTTAAGTCAAATTAAATTCATGTAACTACACCTAGGAAATGATCAATATTTTCAGAACAAATCACTGACGTATGTAATTCCATGGCATGTACTGTATATATTAGTGAAAAGAATCCCACAAAGAAATCACGAATTGTCTACACAATCAAAGTTTCATGATACATTTAAGCAAGTCTTACTTTATTCCGTTTTGTGCTCCAACTAATCAACTAAATGTACCCTACCATTCTATTAGTAGTTTAATAGCGATAAAAGTCTGAATGGAATCGCTAACGTAATAATACATTCACGATTCTTCTATACTTAAGTTCCCTCAAAGTTGGGATTCAATCCCTCCATTTTGGGAACAGTAGGCAGTAACCTTGTCGTTTAAACCACACAACTGGCCCCAGGAATTCAAAGTGCACTTACCTCCATGTAAACGGCCCGTTAATCACTGCGATCTGTATAACTGAACATTTACAATGTGCTATCGTATTCATGACGAAATTGTTATTTCTTGTTAACTAACAACGAGATCTCATATTGAATCAACTAAGAGTGGATATATAGAAAACATGCAGCTTGAAAACATGTTTTAATATACAGTATGTATTATATATGTTACTTTCTACCCAACGTTCAAATGGTATCACGCGATTGGGAAGTGCATGCCATCAGATGGTCCCTGTCCGTATCGTGTTCCAGCTGAATAAATGTTCCGAGACTTAAAAGTCCTTTCCACCGCAATTATAGGCCCTTCTGCTCTCAGGCTATATTAACCAGTCCAGCCCGAAACACTCAGAGCTTTTTCGTTATTATGCTTGTTAAATTGTACAAAATCACTGAATGGGGAAACCCACATATACAAAATTGAAGAAAATTCACAAAAATACATTAAATAGATTAGTTCGAGAAATAATATTCAAAGGTTTTTAATGGCATAGTTTACCTTTAAAAACTATCAGGGTTTAGAAAATAATTGAAAATAAAATCCATTCTCAAATAATATAAAAGTAAAGTATTTATAATTAAATGTTCCATCTTGGTCGGTCATTCTGAACACAAGAACATTTATTTCTCTATTTAATTCATCTGTGATCAGATTTTCAATACATTGAAATGAGAGGGGAGAGGATTTTCAGGTGAAAGAATTGCATTGCCATCTTTGCCGTCACATAACTTATCATCAGCTGAGGCTATTGGGGATATTTTGGGGGCACTGTCATCACTATCCCTAAAATCAGAATCACTGTCGGCTTTATCATCATCTCAACCATCTATAGAATCCGGATCTTCGAAATTATTTAGCCTAGAACACGGACCAGCCGTTCTAAATAATTCGGCCTAACTGAGTCACAAAGATGTAATTACAAAATACCTCAAATACACTTCATAGCACCGAATAGAACGTTAAAGGTATACCGAATAAAATGAAGAATAAACTAATATGAAAATGGAAACAATTTGATGAAGGAAAAACATTAATTTTGAAGCTGAAATTTGGCAATACTAGCACATAAAAAGTTTGTGAAATCAGGATATAAAAGTACATTGTAGGCTTATTTCGTTTGTTCCAAACGCATTGTGTGTCTATCTGGCGAGTAAATTGTGAACCAAGATCATGAAACTATTATTGCAAAATTTGCCACTAAGCAACTCTTATAAACAAGCTAACATTAAGTCGACAGATCGGCGCGATGAGCGTATGATAGTTAAGCACGTTCCATTCATTTTGAGCGAAAAAGGAACAGTGTTGCCAAATCTTGAAATGGGAAAGAAGTAAACCCTACGCTTTAAAACACCAGAGAAGCACCAGCTGGACTCTATTATTCAAAACACTAGAAAAACACCCAAAATTATAAATATATAAACGGCTTTTTACTTACATTTCTTTCATTGAAAATCGTCTTCTTCACTGCTACCGCTATTACATCTGTAGAGCTGGAAGGTGTAGTACTGCTATAGCTCTGAGTAGGGGGGTAGTGGTGCTTCCAAATAGTGTCATGGCCGCCGCGTGAGTCCAAGCCAATATCTCGCAAACCGATGGTCGGATTTTAATAAATGAGGTGTCGTTGGACTCGGGCTGACGGGGGCTTTGCTATGGACCACTCATTTCAGCCCCTAAATAAAACCTACCTCTACTAGGGGGTGAAATTGTAATTTTTAGTGAAAGTCTCTTTTCAAATACGACATGTATAAGGTGCGCTGCTAAAATGAACTTAAATGTTGTTGCTCATATCGCGCATGCGTTTTTCTGGCTGCCGCTATGGATGAACATTTTTGTTTTTGTTTTTTACGCATGCGCACTTGGGATTTTTGTAAGAGGGCGAGCTCTTTGAAAAAAATGATTGATAAGAAGGGTTTTGGTGGTGAGGAGAGAGCCAGATAGTCGCCTACTTTCCTACGAAGTTTGTCGATATCTCTCAAACGCAAGGTCGGATTTGGACGTGTGACGTGTCAAATCGCTTGTCTCGAAGCCCTATACATGTTATTAATAGGTTAGAGTTTTGAGAATGAGGGAAACAGGCTTTTTTGGGGTAAAACCGTGATTTTAGACTTTTTCTGATATTTCACGAATGCATGGTCGGATTTGGTCCTATGACATGTCAAATGGCTTGTCTCGAAACCCTCTTTATTTTGGTAATAGGTTAAAGTTTCTGAAAATGAGGGAAACAGATTTTTTTGTTGTAAAACCGTGATTTTAGTCTTTCTGTTATATCTCACAAACCAATAACGCCAGAGACGTATACGAGGGATCGTAGGACTCGGGGTGACGCCCCTTTCCTTTCTCCTTTCGAATATAGTATTTATGTTTAAAAAATGTGAAAGGGCCTAACGACACTTATGTTGAAAACATTTCAGTTTTTAAAACTTTTCTTAAATTTGTCTAAAATGTTCATGACGAGTGGTTGTAGATAGAAAGAGACGATACCACTGGGCACGTGTTTCAACGAAGCTATTACTGGCCACGGTGGTGATATACCAATACAGTATTCGCTATTTTGATGAGACCGCGGGTCGAGGGTTCGTTTTCTGATTTTTCCTATGATGGAATTCCTAATTCCTAAACCCCCTGAAGGGGGTCTTTAACGTGTAAACGATTATGAGTGACATGGCAAATGATAATTCCTTGATCCGATGAAGTTGGCTTTAGATAGAACAAACAGAACTTGGTTATATGGTGCTTGAAATGAGTATAGAAAACAAACTTGCTGGGGCAGACTGACAGGATGTGAATGTTATTTGATCTTATTGGAATGCATTGACTTGACAGGACAATGAAAAAAAAAGCACAGAGATGCTGAGGACACTTGAAGGTCAAACGATATGGCAACCATGGTGGGAGGGGGAAGCTAGGATGATGTCGCCGATCATGTTCAATGTTCAATGGATGAATTTATATTTTGCGAAGCATTGTTTGGAGAGGGTCATGGGACGACTTGTTTTAAGGGTATTTATTTTTTCGATGTTTCCTATGGTGGACTCATTGATTGAAATCATTCAAAACTGCTAGGGCATGGCCTTGAGATTTTATAAACCGATAATGGGATTTTGACATACAAGGTCCACTCAGAACTTGACATGATGTCATTCTTTTTATGGCTTATGAATTTCCCCAAAAAAGACCCATAACAACAAGATCATGGACTTTTGCTTTTCATAATATATTGCAAACCCATAATGTTAGATGTTTACTGTGGATGACGAAATCTAGCTAGGTAAAGAAAGAATTATTGTGGGCTATATGTATGGTGACTGACACGTCTTTGACCATTGGAACTTGTTTTCAGATCTGAGTGTAGTACATAGGGAGTATAGGTTGTAGGCATGGATTGACAAACGATGCACACAAAATTCAATTTATCGATTCGAGAATTAAGAGTAGACTATCATTAATTAATTGGTTAAAGAGTGTAGCTAAAAATAAAAAAATGGTGACTACATTAAACTAAACTGAACCAAGTCGAATCAAACCCAACTGAACCAAACCAAGCCTAAAGCAAACCAAACCTAATCAAGAACAAGCCAAGGGCTTAAGTGTAAAACTTGTGGGGGAATGCAGTCATTGGCAATGTCCAAAGGAAGGGATAACGCTCTACCTTTAGAGGGTGAGGTAAAGCTAGCGCATGGTGCTAATGCATATTCCCAAGTACATGAACCACACACACACACAACTATCCTATGCTGTTTTTATGAGTTGACTGTTAAAACTTACTCAGTGGTTACTGAGCAAGATGGTCGCTACACACAACAAGCTTTAAATACTTGAGGCTAATAATCTATACACACACACGCACTCGCTTGTTCTAAACTAAACTGTCTCGCTGGCAGTGCTCACACAGTAGGCAAATGACAGAAATGCTTGGCTAACCGAAATACAATCATTTTCGGTTGTCTAATGATACCAGCTAGCCATTACATGCTATAGTGGTGAGCACATATGCCTCTTGCACTGGAGATCGTAACTCGATTTCTAGCTCTAAGGCCTAGAACGAATCAAACTAAGAAAGAATGGTATGGTGACGCAGTAGTTAAACTGTTAGCCTTTCAATAAGGTAGACTAGGGTTTGATTTTGGGTTAATATACATGTCATAAACAAACAAACAAAAAAAGCGGAGATAATGTTTAAAACTGATTACACTTGTCTCTTTTCAAATTATTACTTAGATTACAAATACAAAGGTGGACTGGGTTTGATATACAGTTAATGCTGCCTATCGCATACTAGCCTGTAAGAAAGCCAAACAAGCAAAAGGCGTAGGTAGAGCAGTGGTAAAATCGCTATGTGTAGAGAACTACCTAACGGTTTTATGAACTGGCAATGGTATGTCGCATAAACAGTGCAGGATACAATCCAGCAACCATAATTTGTATCTTGTGGAGCAGAGAAAACATATATATAGAGAAAGATATAGAAAGCTAGTGTATGTATGGGTAGCATTGATAATTTGACCAGAGAAAATACGATGAGGTAGGGTGGGGAGAGGGAGAATTAACACTTATATATGAATGAATGGTAAATAGTATTTTAGTTTTTTTTCCCCAATAGTTTTGTTTTTTAAATGCAGTGGTAGATAGTCGTTATTTTGTAAAACATTCTTACTTGCAGTAGTAATAAGACTCTATGGTTTCGCTAACACATAGATAGACTGTATTATTGCCATGGTCAAGCACTCACATTAAGATCATTTACAAAATCATAAAATGAAAAATAAAAAATCTTGTTTTGGAAATATCGTTTTTCAACATACACAAAATAAATATATAAAAAATTTGTAAACAGCAAAATGGAAAATCCATGGTCAAGCACTCACATTAAGATCATTTACAAAATCATAAAATGAAAAATAAAAATCTTGTTTTGGAAATATCGATTTTTTTCAACATACACAAAATAAATATATAAAAAATTTGTAAACAGCAAAATGGAAAATCCATGTTTCCATATAGACAAAATTTAAAAACCTTAAACGGACATTTAAGAAAATATATATAAATGGGAAATTGACAAATGTGTAAATATGAAAATGGAAAAATCCATGTTTCCATATCATGAAATTGAAAAACATCAAACTGTCATTTTAAAAAATGCAAATGGAAAATTGACAAATTGCAATGTGTGAAATGTGAAATTGAACAAATGGCTATCATTATTTAAAAAAAAAAAAGAACATGGTGCTCTATGGTTGAGGTGTGAATCAAACCCTTTCTACTTATTTGGACCACCCGAGACTGAGTAGACTAGTTTAAGTTGTCATACCACTTTTAAAAGTTTGTGTTAAATCTAGGAATTGAACCCAAGAGCTTGTAGGGGAGATCAAAGGTTATAATATGTTAAACAGATAGCCTTGAATGAAGGGTGTGGTAGCTATATAGAGATGAGACGTTTCGCTCGGGGCAGGGAGGCATGGAGATCTGCATCAAACCAGTCAAAGGACTAAAGACTCAAACAACAACATGTACGTTCACCAAAATAATGTTGTGTAACGGTAAATGTTAGTCAACGAACAGTAATGCATTACTAAAACCCATGACACGATACCTAAGAGCTTTTCTAAAATGATTTTAAAATGCCTTTAACCCTATATTGAACACCCAGTTCACAAAACTCATAACTGCAATGTTATGGTAAAACAAAACAAAATCTATATTTCAAAACAAACAAGTGGTTTAGTCAATGTATACTGGAAAAAGTTTTGTAAACACTCAAGTCCTCAAGACCAATTAAATTAGTAACTGTCAGGTTGGCCGAGTGGTTAAGGTGTTTGACTTAAGATCAAATTTCTGTATAAGGAAGCAAGGGTTCGAATCCCTTACCTGACATAACTATTGCCTTAACATGGCTTGGCCACACTGTATTATTATGATACTCAGTACACAAACCATAGATATAGTGTATTGTTTAAGGCCACTCTCTTTCTGAACATAGTCAGAGACTGTTGATGGTTAACAATTGTATTAATAGTGGGACATGGGGATAGCAATTAAGAAAAAACAGCCAATACCCATACAATATTTTTATTCATTTTAGTTTTTTTTTACAATAGTTACACACTGAATACAACTTTTTATCTCTTTACCATTGTTTGATATAGATTTTAAACACAACGCTTGTTGTAGATCCTTTTACAACTTTCTCTAGGTACTCTTGTTCTTAAAAACTGGGGAAGCCGCAATGGTTTTATAGACATTAAACCCTCATTCTCTTCTTTTTCATCATTATCATCATCATTATTATAAATATTATCTTTATAATTATTATAGTCATTGTCACCATCATTATCATCATCATCATCATCCTCAACATCACTAGAACTATCCAATTCCATTTTTTCCTTTTCAAAAGGGATCTCTTGAAGAGTCTGTGTTGCTTTTGATAGTGTTACGGGTTTATTGAACGTTGACAACTGTCCTAACATGACTTTTTGAGGAGATAAATGTTTTTTCATAAGGAAGTCACTATGTTGAGTAACACTATGTTTTTGTCGGACTTGCTTTTTCTTGTTCTTTTGATCATGTTTTGTTAACACTAACGGTGTTTCATTTGGTATACCACATTGATGAGTACCCACACTTAGGACCTCACCATGTTTACTTTTTAGATGACCTAGACATTTTGTTGTTCTTTGTTTTGAGCACTGCCAAAATATGATGCCATTCGCATTTTCTCGCTTATAGTTATAAGAGTACCCATGATACAGGGCACGTGGTTTACCTTTATTGGTTATAGTATATTCCATAGTAGTCACTGACTTGTATAGTCGATCCGCCTACTACAAAGGTCTGAACACTTGTGGTGAAAGAATGATGTTGTGTTGACGTTTTATGCAGGATAATGTTGGTGGCATATGTGGGTGGCTTATGTTGATGACATGTGTTGTTGGCTGATTTTGGTGGCTTATGTTGATGGTTTATGGTGGTGGCTTATGTTGATGGCTTATGTTGGTGGCTTATGTTGATGACATATGTTGGTGACTTATGTTGATAGCTTATGTTGGTGGCTAATGTTGATGACATATGTTGTTGGCTTATGGTGGTGGCTTATGTTGATGGTATATGTTGCTGGCCTATGTTGATGGTTTATGTTAATGGCTTAGGTTAATATCTTAGGTTGATGGCATAAGTTGATGGCTTATGTTGGTGGCTTATGGTGGTGGCTTATGCTGGTGGCTTATGCTAGTGGCTTATGGTGGTGGTTTATGGTGGTGGCTTATGTTGATGACATATGTTGGTGGCTTAAGTTGGTGGCTTATGGTGGTGGCTTATGGTGGTGGGTTATGGTGGTGGATTATGGTGGCTTATAGTGGTGGCTTATGGTGGTGGTTTATGGTGGTGGCTTATGTTGATGACATATGTTGGTGGCTTATGGTGGCTTATGGTGGTGATTTATAGTGGTGGCCTATGTTGGTGGCTTATTTTTGGTGGTTTACGTTAATACCTTATTTGTAATGGCTTATTTGACAAGTTATTGTTGTCAATGTATTTAGAGGATTTTTCTCTTGGTTTTGGAAAGTATCTCAACTCTTTTTTATGGTAGCATAATGCTTACCGCCATGTTTGTAAGCAACAACAACACACTAAAATTCCAAGAATCCAAAGTACTCTAAGGTTAATGATTGTCTCTCAACTCCATTCAACGTCTAGTCAAAAAACATTATATATTTTTCACATTTTACAAAAAAGGTAAATTGGGAAAGTAAGCTATATGTTTAAACTAAAAATCATATCAAATCATATGCTAACTCCAACACCTACGTCTACCCCAATCTCAGTCAAAAAAATATAATATTCTTCAAATTTTTCCAAAACAGTATTTGGAAAGTAGGCCATATTTTGAAAACTAATCATCCTATAAAGTCATATATATATATACTGAAACCAATGGCTTTTATATCCTTAATCTTAAGAACAAAATATGGAATTTTTGACATTTTTTCCAAAAATGTTCATTTTAAAACGGGGCTATATTTTGGAAACTAGGAATTTTACAAGAAAGTTTGTTTAACGTAAATGGCAGGTATTTACCCCCACTACCCGCAAACCAAGTCCCAGGTCTCTGGGGAAAAATCCAAAAAAAGTTCAATTTGGAAAGTAGGCAATATTTTGAAAACTAATCATCCTAAAAAGTCATATATAGACTCAAACCAATGGCTTTTATGTCCTTAATTGGTAGAACAAAACTTAACATTTTTTCAGTTTTTCCAAAAAAGTCCAATTTTCAAAAATTGTCTATATTTTGGGAACTAAGAATTTTACAAAAAAGTTTGTTTAACGAAAATGAAAGGTCTTTACCCCCTCTACCCAAAACATAAATTTCAGGTCCCTAGGACAAAAACTGTGCAGTATATATATATATTTTTTTTGGGGAGGGGGTCTATATTCACTTTACCTCCCCACTTCACAAGATGGCGGCCATAGCTTAACTTAACCTAGCCTAACCTAACCTGACCTACGAGGTGTGATCAAAAAGTTCCAAAAATGTGGCTGCAACTTAACCAAACCTAGCCTAGCCTAACCTAACCTCCCTGTTGACTAGCCCCCTTTGGACGGGTCCTTTTTGAAGGGAGTCATTTTTTTTACGTGTCCCGGAGGACGGGTCCTTGTTGACGGGTCCCAGTGGCGGGTCCCCTTTGACATAATTTGGATAAAATGCAAGGCCAGTCCATAGGGACACGTAAAAAAAATGACTCCCTTCAAAAAGGACCCGTCCAAAGGGGGCTAGTCAACAGGGAGGTTAGGTTAGGCTAGGCTAGGTTTGGTTAAGTTGCAGCCACATTTTTGGAACTTTTTGATCACACCTCGTAGGTCAGGTTAGGTTAGGCTAGGTTAAGTTAAGCTATGGCCGCCATCTTGTGAAGTGGGGAGGTAAAGTGAATATAGACCCCCTCCCCAAAAAAAATATATATATATACTGCACAGTTTTTGTCCTAGGGACCTGAAATTTATGTTTTGGGTAGAGGGGGTAAAGACCTTTCATTTTCGTTAAACAAACTTTTTTGTAAAATTCTTAGTTCCCAAAATATAGACAATTTTTGAAAATTGGACTTTTTTGGAAAAACTGAAAAAATGTTAAGTTTTGTTCTACCAATTAAGGACATAAAAGCCATTGGTTTGAGTCTATATATGACTTTTTAGGATGATTAGTTTTCAAAATATTGCCTACTTTCCAAATTGAACTTTTTTTGGATTTTTCCCCAGAGACCTGGGACTTGGTTTGCGGGTAGTGGGGGTAAATACCTGCCATTTACGTTAAACAAACTTTCTTGTAAAATTCCTAGTTTCCAAAATATAGCCCCGTTTTAAAATGAACATTTTTGGAAAAAATGTCAAAAATTCCATATTTTGTTCTTAAGATTAAGGATATAAAAGCCATTGGTTTCAGTATATATATATATGACTTTATAGGATGATTAGTTTTCAAAATATGGCCTACTTTCCAAATACTGTTTTGGAAAAATTTGAAGAATATTATATTTTTTTGACTGAGATTGGGGTAGACGTAGGTGTTGGAGTTAGCATATGATTTGATATGATTTTTAGTTTAAACATATAGCTTACTTTCCCAATTTACCTTTTTTGTAAAATGTGAAAAATATATAATGTTTTTTGACTAGACGTTGAATGGAGTTGAGAGACAATCATTAACCTTAGAGTACTTTGGATTCTTGGAATTTTAGTGTGTTGTTGTTGCTTACAAACATGGCGGTAAGCATTATGCTACCATAAAAAAGAGTTGAGATACTTTCCAAAACCAAGAGAAAAATCCTCTAAATACATTGACAACAATAACTTGTCAAATAAGCCATTACAAATAAGGTATTAACGTAAACCACCAAAAATAAGCCACCAACATAGGCCACCACTATAAATCACCACCATAAGCCACCATAAGCCACCAACATATGTCATCAACATAAGCCACCACCATAAACCACCACCATAAGCCACCACTATAAGCCACCATAATCCACCACCATAACCCACCACCATAAGCCACCACCATAAGCCACCAACTTAAGCCACCAACATATGTCATCAACATAAGCCACCACCATAAACCACCACCATAAGCCACTAGCATAAGCCACCAGCATAAGCCACCACCATAAGCCACCAACATAAGCCATCAACTTATGCCATCAACCTAAGATATTAACCTAAGCCATTAACATAAACCATCAACATAGGCCAGCAACATATACCATCAACATAAGCCACCACCATAAGCCAACAACATATGTCATCAACATTAGCCACCAACATAAGCTATCAACATAAGTCACCAACATATGTCATCAACATAAGCCACCAACATAAGCCATCAACATAAGCCACCACCATAAACCATCAACATAAGCCACCAAAATCAGCCAACAACACATGTCATCAACATAAGCCACCCACATATGCCACCAACATTATCCTGCATAAAACGTCAACACAACATCATTCTTTCACCACAAGTGTTCAGACCTTTGTAGTAGGCGGATCGACTATACAAGTCAGTGACTACTATGGAATATACTATAACCAATAAAGGTAAACCACGTGCCCTGTATCATGGGTACTCTTATAACTATAAGCGAGAAAATGCGAATGGCATCATATTTTGGCAGTGCTCAAAACAAAGAACAACAAAATGTCTAGGTCATCTAAAAAGTAAACATGGTGAGGTCTTAAGTGTGGGTACTCATCAATGTGGTATACCAAATGAAACACCGTTAGTGTTAACAAAACATGATCAAAAGAACAAGAAAAAGCAAGTCCGACAAAAACATAGTGTTACTCAACATAGTGACTTCCTTATGAAAAAACATTTATCTCCTCAAAAAGTCATGTTAGGACAGTTGTCAACGTTCAATAAACCCGTAACACTATCAAAAGCAACACAGACTCTTCAAGAGATCCCTTTTGAAAAGGAAAAAATGGAATTGGATAGTTCTAGTGATGTTGAGGATGATGATGATGATGATAATGATGGTGACAATGACTATAATAATTATAAAGATAATATTTATAATAATGATGATGATAATGATGAAAAAGAAGAGAATGAGGGTTTAATGTCTATAAAACCATTGCGGCTTCCCCAGTTTTTAAGAACAAGAGTACCTAGAGAAAGTTGTAAAAGGATCTACAACAAGCGTTGTGTTTAAAATCTATATCAAACAATGGTAAAGAGATAAAAAGTTGTATTCAGTGTGTAACTATTGTAAAAAAAACTAAAATGAATAAAAATATTGTATGGGTATTGGCTGTTTTTTCTTAATTGCTATCCCCATGTCCCACTATTAATACAATTGTTAACCATCAACAGTCTCTGACTATGTTCAGAAAGAGAGTGGCCTTAAACAATACACTATATCTATGGTTTGTGTACTGAGTATCATAATAATACAGTGTGGCCAAGCCATGTTAAGGCAATAGTTATGTCAGGTAAGGGATTCGAACCCTTGCTTCCTTATACAGAAATTTGATCTTAAGTCAAACACCTTAACCACTCGGCCAACCTGACAGTTACTAATTTAATTGGTCTTGAGGACTTGAGTGTTTACAAAACTTTTTCCAGTATACATTGACTAAACCACTTGTTTGTTTTGAAATATAGATTTTGTTTTGTTTTACCATAACATTGCAGTTATGAGTTTTGTGAACTGGGTGTTCAATATAGGGTTAAAGGCATTTTAAAATCATTTTAGAAAAGCTCTTAGGTATCGTGTCATGGGTTTTAGTAATGCATTACTGTTCGTTGACTAACATTTACCGTTACACAACATTATTTTGGTGAACGTACATGTTGTTGTTTGAGTCTTTAGTCCTTTGACTGGTTTGATGCAGATCTCCATGCCTCCCTGCCCCGAGCGAAACGTCTCATCTCTATATAGCTACCACACCCTTCATTCAAGGCTATCTGTTTAACATATTATAACCTTTGATCTCCCCTACAAGCTCTTGGGTTCAATTCCTAGATTTAACACAAACTTTTAAAAGTGGTATGACAACTTAAACTAGTCTACTCAGTCTCGGGTGGTCCAAATAAGTAGAAAGGGTTTGATTCACACCTCAACCATAGAGCACCATGTTCTTTTTTTTTTTTAAATAATGATAGCCATTTGTTCAATTTCACATTTCACACATTGCAATTTGTCAATTTTCCATTTGCATTTTTTAAAATGACAGTTTGATGTTTTTCAATTTCATGATATGGAAACATGGATTTTTCCATTTTCATATTTACACATTTGTCAATTTCCCATTTATATATATTTTCTTAAATGTCCGTTTAAGGTTTTTAAATTTTGTCTATATGGAAACATGGATTTTCCATTTTGCTGTTTACAAATTTTTTATATATTTATTTTGTGTATGTTGAAAAAAATCGATATTTCCAAAACAAGATTTTTATTTTTCATTTTATGATTTTGTAAATGATCTTAATGTGAGTGCTTGACCATGGATTTTCCATTTTGCTGTTTACAAATTTTTTATATATTTATTTTGTGTATGTTGAAAAACGATATTTCCAAAACAAGATTTTTTATTTTTCATTTTATGATTTTGTAAATGATCTTAATGTGAGTGCTTGACCATGGCAATAATACAGTCTATCTATGTGTTAGCGAAACCATAGAGTCTTATTACTACTGCAAGTAAGAATGTTTTACAAAATAACGACTATCTACCACTGCATTTAAAAAACAAAACTATTGGGGAAAAAAAACTAAAATACTATTTACCATTCATTCATATATAAGTGTTAATTCTCCCTCTCCCCACCCTACCTCATCGTATTTTCTCTGGTCAAATTATCAATGCTACCCATACATACACTAGCTTTCTATATCTTTCTCTATATATATGTTTTCTCTGCTCCACAAGATACAAATTATGGTTGCTGGATTGTATCCTGCACTGTTTATGCGACATACCATTGCCAGTTCATAAAACCGTTAGGTAGTTCTCTACACATAGCGATTTTACCACTGCTCTACCTACGCCTTTTGCTTGTTTGGCTTTCTTACAGGCTAGTATGCGATAGGCAGCATTAACTGTATATCAAACCCAGTCCACCTTTGTATTTGTAATCTAAGTAATAATTTGAAAAGAGACAAGTGTAATCAGTTTTAAACATTATCTCCGCTTTTTTTGTTTGTTTGTTTATGACATGTATATTAACCCAAAATCAAACCCTAGTCTACCTTATTGAAAGGCTAACAGTTTAACTACTGCGTCACCATACCATTCTTTCTTAGTTTGATTCGTTCTAGGCCTTAGAGCTAGAAATCGAGTTACGATCTCCAGTGCAAGAGGCATATGTGCTCACCACTATAGCATGTAATGGCTAGCTGGTATCATTAGACAACCGAAAATGATTGTATTTCGGTTAGCCAAGCATTTCTGTCATTTGCCTACTGTGTGAGCACTGCCAGCGAGACAGTTTAGTTTAGAACAAGCGAGTGCGTGTGTGTGTATAGATTATTAGCCTCAAGTATTTAAAGCTTGTTGTGTGTAGCGACCATCTTGCTCAGTAACCACTGAGTAAGTTTTAACAGTCAACTCATAAAAACAGCATAGGATAGTTGTGTGTGTGTGTGGTTCATGTACTTGGGAATATGCATTAGCACCATGCGCTAGCTTTACCTCACCCTCTAAAGGTAGAGCGTTATCCCTTCCTTTGGACATTGCCAATGACTGCATTCCCCCACAAGTTTTACACTTAAGCCCTTGGCTTGTTCTTGATTAGGTTTGGTTTGCTTTAGGCTTGGTTTGGTTCAGTTGGGTTTGATTCGACTTGGTTCAGTTTAGTTTAATGTAGTCACCATTTTTTTATTTTTAGCTACACTCTTTAACCAATTAATTAATGATAGTCTACTCTTAATTCTCGAATCGATAAATTGAATTTTGTGTGCATCGTTTGTCAATCCATGCCTACAACCTATACTCCCTATGTACTACACTCAGATCTGAAAACAAGTTCCAATGGTCAAAGACGTGTCAGTCACCATACATATAGCCCACAATAATTCTTTCTTTACCTAGCTAGATTTCGTCATCCACAGTAAACATCTAACATTATGGGTTTGCAATATATTATGAAAAGCAAAAGTCCATGATCTTGTTGTTATGGGTCTTTTTTGGGGAAATTCATAAGCCATAAAAAGAATGACATCATGTCAAGTTCTGAGTGGACCTTGTATGTCAAAATCCCATTATCGGTTTATAAAATCTCAAGGCCATGCCCTAGCAGTTTTGAATGATTTCAATCAATGAGTCCACCATAGGAAACATCGAAAAAATAAATACCCTTAAAACAAGTCGTCCCATGACCCTCTCCAAACAATGCTTCGCAAAATATAAATTCATCCATTGAACATTGAACATGATCGGCGACATCATCCTAGCTTCCCCCTCCCACCATGGTTGCCATATCGTTTGACCTTCAAGTGTCCTCAGCATCTCTGTGCTTTTTTTTTCATTGTCCTGTCAAGTCAATGCATTCCAATAAGATCAAATAACATTCACATCCTGTCAGTCTGCCCCAGCAAGTTTGTTTTCTATACTCATTTCAAGCACCATATAACCAAGTTCTGTTTGTTCTATCTAAAGCCAACTTCATCGGATCAAGGAATTATCATTTGCCATGTCACTCATAATCGTTTACACGTTAAAGACCCCCTTCAGGGGGTTTAGGAATTAGGAATTCCATCATAGGAAAAATCAGAAAACGAACCCTCGACCCGCGGTCTCATCAAAATAGCGAATACTGTATTGGTATATCACCACCGTGGCCAGTAATAGCTTCGTTGAAACACGTGCCCAGTGGTATCGTCTCTTTCTATCTACAACCACTCGTCATGAACATTTTAGACAAATTTAAGAAAAGTTTTAAAAACTGAAATGTTTTCAACATAAGTGTCGTTAGGCCCTTTCACATTTTTTAAACATAAATACTATATTCGAAAGGAGAAAGGAAAGGGGCGTCACCCCGAGTCCTACGATCCCTCGTATACGTCTCTGGCGTTATTGGTTTGTGAGATATAACAGAAAGACTAAAATCACGGTTTTACAACAAAAAATTCTGTTTCCCTCATTTTCAGAAACTTTAACCTATTACCAAAATAAAGAGGGTTTCGAGACAAGCCATTTGACATGTCATAGGACCAAATCCGACCATGCATTCGTGAAATATCAGAAAAAGTCTAAAATCACGGTTTTACCCCAAAAAAGCCTGTTTCCCTCATTCTCAAAACTCTAACCTATTAATAACATGTATAGGGCTTCGAGACAAGCGATTTGACACGTCACACGTCCAAATCCGACCTTGCGTTTGAGAGATATCGACAAACTTCGTAGGAAAGTAGGCGACTATCTGGCTCTCTCCTCACCACCAAAACCCTTCTTATCAATCATTTTTTTCAAAGAGCTCGCCCTCTTACAAAAATCCCAAGTGCGCATGCGTAAAAAACAAAAACAAAAATGTTCATCCATAGCGGCAGCCAGAAAAACGCATGCGCGATATGAGCAACAACATTTAAGTTCATTTTAGCAGCGCACCTTATACATGTCGTATTTGAAAAGAGACTTTCACTAAAAATTACAATTTCACCCCCTAGTAGAGGTAGGTTTTATTTAGGGGCTGAAATGAGTGGTCCATAGCAAAGCCCCCGTCAGCCCGAGTCCAACGACACCTCATTTATTAAAATCCGACCATCGGTTTGCGAGATATTGGCTTGGACTCACGCGGCGGCCATGACACTATTTGGAAGCACCACTACCCCCCTACTGCTCTGCATACTTCCAATTTTGGCCACTATTATATCCTTCAGAAGTTCATAGTCGTGATGGCATTTTCCCTCTGTTTTTAGTCCAAATCGCACCAGTGGCGGATCCAGCTTAAGACTGAGGCTGGTGGGGGAGGGGCGGGGGTCGAGCTCAAGAAGGGGTCATGGCATTTCCGGGGGGCCGGGGGTTCTCCCCCGGGGAATTTTTTTTAATATATAAGCGGGAAAATCGTGTTTTTAGGCTATCGACCAACACTGGTTTTTGGATATTCATACTATGAAATGTGAAAACTTAACTCAAAGTCGCAATGAATATTAATTCATATGTTCAATTTTGCAACTGGTGCCATTACTGCCTTAGATTCTTGTGGATCCTCCAAGAAAAAGTTGAAATTTGAAAGCGACGATAACATATTTTACACTATACATTGAACAAATATACACACACAAAATAATAACGTTGTATCAAAACACTAGGCTTATTATTATATGAGTTTCCATCCTCGATGTCACCCCCTCTCCTCTCGAGAACCACATTGTTGTTTAATTCTACCATTCTATTTTATTTGTATTTTATTTGTGTTGCACATATTATGTTATGCAAAAAAATAAAAATATTACTGAAGTGGATAAAATAAATTATAGCATTTTCAGAAATATATTTTTATTTTAAATATTAAAACAATGGATAGGTATATAATATATACAAAAGTACTAGCATAAAAAGCTGGTTAATTACATACAATATTAGCTTATTTATTATTTGAAACTCGTTAGTAGGTAATTAACACCTAAACAACAAAGTCCAACCTTCGTTTTTTTCTGCTAGCAAAGTTATTGATGACATTATCAATGTTCACAACAATGTCCCGATGAACATATAATAAAGCAAGTCCCAACAATCTGTCTTCTGACATCCTTGACCGCACCCATGTCTTCACTCTCCTTAAAGTGGAAAAACTACGTTCAGCAGTTGCTGCAGATATTGGTAATGACAAAAAAATCTGCAGCAGTGTCTTTAACCATGGATAAGCATCCCTGTCACATTTGTTATACACTTCAATCCCACTTGTAATTTTTTTTCAAACTGCTATAAGCACTGGCATTCTTAAGTAAGAGGATTTCATTCACAAGTTTCGAGTCATTATGGCAGTAGCTTGTGACATTAAACCAAAAAACTTTGTGCACATTGGTTCGACAGCTTCTTTCAAGGCCTTAACGTCTGATATAGAGTCATGTTTTGCTTGTAATAACACGTACATTTGAAAAAGTCCCATAGGATCTTCTGAAAACCTTTCCTTCAAATCATATAATACATGATCCAGTATGGGAATGTATACTGACTTTCTCCAGTACGATGCAACTTCATTATTTCCATTGGTAAATCCTGATGGACTTTGATAGTTTGCTCGGTTCACTTGTTTTTAGCTATTCTTGGTATCTTAACATCTACTTCCATCTTTTCCATATTGTTCTCAGCTAGATCAAAAAACAAAGAAAAAAATGACTCTGAATCTTTGCGTTTTCCATTAAGAGTGTTTATTGCCTGATCTAGTCTATCTTTGGGGTGAGAAATGTCAATATTTTCGTCCTGTAAATATTTGCTTAGTATCACTGTTGCTGACAGAATATCACTCAAGCTATATACAGTGAGCACAAACTCAGAGCTTGAAATGCTATGCAATAACGCATTAGCTTTGGAAGACGTCGAGGAATCTTCCCATCTTGCGATGTATTGTAGAGCATCTTTAATTTTAGGGAGATCCTCCTGAAATTCTATTATTGCCTCGTGCCGTTCGACCCATCGTGTTTCACAATAACTCCTTATCTGGTGGCCTACGACTTTTTTCAGGACATGATTTCTTTTTGCTGATGCATTGAAAAAAACAGAAACTTCTTTAATTGTCCCTAGAGCATTTCTCACAATTTGAACTTTGCTTGATTGTGAGAGGGACAGGTTCAATGTATGATTTTGGCAAATGCACAATGAGCTGTAATCAGCTTCATTTTTAATTTCATCTACAGCACCTTTAATGGTTGAAATATTAACACTGCAACCATCACAGCCAATGCCAACACAAAATTTTAGATTTAAGTCAAGTTTTTTAATAAATGTTAAAACTGTTTTGCCTAGAACGTTGGCAGTCACTGAGGTTCTATTTCAACGTCGGTGTCGTCAAAATTTGTCTTATAGACGTCAATGAATCCCACAAAATCCTCTCTTACAGAACCATTAAAAACATAGCGCAGTGCTAAACTGAGCTGTGATGTGTGAGAAACACCAGTTGTTTCATCGAAAACGATGCTAAAATATTTGGCCTCATTTACTCTCTTTTTAATTTCTTCGCCACATATCTCAAGCAGTTCATTTGCTGTTGTTTTACTGGGCTGGAATGTGGTACACGCAGCATCGCGAAGAGGAACTGAGAAAAGGTGGGTTCGATTCCCACCTCAGTCATCCTGGAAGTGGTTTTCCGTGGTTTCCCACTTCTGCTCCAAACAAATGCAGTGATAGTTCGTAGGTTAAGGCCCGGGCCGCCTACTTACCTATCCTTACCTGAAGTACAAATATACACATTACTACAGACAGCACAATAACAGAGGTTATCAGACAAATACTACACACACCCAAGAACACGGGGCTTAAATCCAGGCTCCTTTCAATTTCATTATGTATCGGTGGAGAAAATGCATTAAATCTGAGTGTCTGATAGGAATGTGTTGTGTTATACATCAAAACAAATTATTTCTCATTCAACAAGTAGTTCCGTGAAGAATTAAATTGCCTATTTTTATATATCCCACATGTCTTTCCATTAAAATTCTCTTGCCTATCACAATGATTTTCCTTGCGATATGCTAAATAGCTTTTGGTTCACGACCTATGTCTTCACCAACACCATTTCAATGATAAGTTATGTGCTAGAATATATAGCTTGCAATATCAGTGGTTAAGACTCCTCCCACGGGATGGCATCTTTCTGTAACCGGGAATTAACTCTTAGAAAAGTCAATTGCATGGCTTATGTGATTTACGAAATGTATGCAAGAGAATCTAGCACCATTAGATAAGGATTATTATCATAGCCCAGCGTACGAATGATCTTTTAAAACGCCCGAATAAGATAAAAATAAATTAAAATCAAAATACAAGGTTTTAAAATTTCGAAGTGATGCCCCAAGACATTTTGAAACCAATTGAAAAGGTGGGTTCGATTCCCACCTCAGTCATCCTGGAAGTGGTTTTCCGTGGTTTCCCACTTCTGCTCCAAACAAATGCAGTGATAGTTCATAGGTTAAGGCCCGGGCCGCCTACTTACCTATCCTTACCTGAAGTACATGAAGCCACGGATAATGAAGCCACGAGAATAATCCACATAAATATTTAAATTTCGTGCCATGGTCATGTTGCATTGTTTTATATATATATATATATAGGTCTGTCCTATAGAATTATGCTAATTTCTGAATAAAGGTTAAATGTTCCAAGCTTCATTGCACTCGAGTGATAAGATCGCCAGGAAAAATAATTGGAATATTTGAAAATCACTTCGCCAAAATGATGACTTATGCAAAATTTCAGCTTACTTAAATAGTTTCGAAGATATTGTGAATCGGAGATACGTATCGTATGGACGAAATGTTGCATTGTTATATATACTATATATATATATATATATATATATATATATATATATATATAGAGAGAGAGAGAGAGAGAGAGAGAGAGAGAGAGAGAGAGAGAGAGAGAGGCCTGTGCTATAGAATTATATGCCAACAGATGAATATTTTAACCGTGGCTCATTATACCAAACCTACTGTATATTTCTATCACTTGTTGAGGACACGAGAATTATGAATGCGATATTTTAAATTTCACACAGCCGCCATTTGTAACGTGTCATAGCTATTGAATTAAAATAGACGTTAATATATTAAGCTTTGTATGAAGATTTTCCGCGCTAAGTGCCACTATTCTCGGATAACGAAGCCACGAGAATAATCCACATAAATATGTTAGATTTGTGCTCATCAGGTTGTTGAAAGGCCCATAGGTGAGTTTATGTTAATAGTCGCTTTCAACATACAAATTTCAGTTTGATTGCTGTAATAGATTGGCAGACTATGGGAACCGTCCAAATATTTCAAATGATCGCCATGGGGGATTGTTCTATACGTAGGCCATAGAGTTATGTACAATTAGATGAAGATTATTGCCTAGGATTATTATTTAAACTTCTGGCTGCGTGGCTCAGCGGTAACGTTCTCGTTTGCTGAGCTCAAAGTTGCAGGTTTGAATTCTGGCATAGTCAGTTGGCATTTGATGGTGCGCAAATGCGAGGGAACCGTGTCAGTAGATTTACTGGCACGTTAAAGATGCCCTTCGGGGCTAAATTCCGGCTCCCGGGCGTCTCAAACAGCCAGAGTAATTAAAAGGGACGTAAAACCATTATTATTATTATTATTATTATTATTATTATTATTATTATTTAAACTTTCATTTCGAGTTCGCACGGCCGCCATCTGGATTTAATTTGAATTAGATTCCAGTAGATCATAACTTTAAAAAAGAAGAACCAAGTTTTTCTGTAATCGGTAGTTAAAATCCCTAGAAAATGCAATTTTAATATTTTAACTTCGCTCGGTCGCCATATTGTTTTTTACTTAAATTTTGATCGTCACAAAAATGAACATACCTTAGTATTTTCTTTCACCATACAAAATTTCAGTGTGATATCTGTAAATATTTCGGAGCTATAGAATGCCAGCTAAATATTTAGCACAGCCGCCATCTTGCTTGTATGAAAATAATTGAATTGAACTAGATGCCAGTAGATCAAATCTTGTTAAGATATATGGAGTGTGAGGTTTCGCTGCGCTAGGTTAATGAAATCTGGAAAAATCCACGATTGAGGGGCAAGTTCTTTACTGCAAGAAACTTGTCCGGATTCTACAAAAACTTCCCCCATAATGAATATGCTCGCCTTCATCACGAGACCGCCAAATTTATGAGTATATTCGGTTCTACCTATGTATGTGAAAGATTTGTTTTCCATATTAAAACGCAACAAATCGAGGTTCCGAGCGGGGATTTCAGATGAGAATTTGAGAAGTTGTTTACGCTTGACTGTAACACGTTCATTTACGCCTAATTGTAACAAGATTGTTAACGCACACAAACAAGGCGTACTGTAAATGGGAACAGCAATAACATTATGTGAATCAGCCAACATGTACGGTACTAATTTTTAATTGTTGTGTGTAATTAGTTGTACGTTTGCCATTGTAGAAACATTATGTATTTTGTCTTTCAGTAAAGCTGTTATTGTGTGATATATGGCACAGTGGGAATATGTTGTCTTTTTCTCTTTTGCATGGGAAGGGAGACATGTACATGAATGACTATACATTTTGTGCATGAAACAGTCCAGAGTTAACGTGAACATAATTTGAAAGGAAACGTTTTGCCGCTCTTTCCTAGCCACTCTCTTCATATGACAAGCAATTTGATTAACGCAAAATAATGGGCTTCATGAACAATACTTTCAGTGTTCATGCTAAGTTGCCTGCAAAATACATTCGTCGCCAGCTAATTGACCTCTAGACGTTTCTTGAACGTTGACACTCCCCCACCGCACGGAGTGAAGAGGAAGTAAGGACGTACGATAAGGGAGGTGATGCACACCTGTTATTCTGAGACACACACTGTCTGCACAGTGCGGCTGGACCTTGGATGGTGCTGTCATAAACCCATATTTTCATATAATGAAAGTAGGCTATAAATAATCAAGGGAGTAACTGGGTGGATAAATCTTCATTCTATAAGGGGGTTGTTGCTCATCTCAGCCCCCCCACTCAGCAGCAATACCGCCGATACGAGGGCCGATATGTAGGTAGTGGCAAGCGTTACGTAACACTTAACTTTATCATTGTAGAAGAATCGTAACTCCACACGCCTTCAATGAAATGCCATACAACATGCTGCATCCATTGCCAGATGTGTGGAAGGCGTAGGATGCCAGTAGCAATGCCTCTGTTTTGATGTGCGCGACGGATAGCCCAACACGTTGACGTGTGGCGTCACGCGCATGGAAACGCTTGTCATGATATTACTTTATAGTTTGGGGTAAAGATAGAAGTAACGTGGACTCATGTCCAGTGAATATGGTAGATGCTCATATTCCACCTCCTCCGTGCCAATAATTACTGCAAAAAGCATTATCGAAGTTTTATTGTTCATCCTCGGACTGCGCATCCACCCATTTTCTTGTGTTTTATTTACAGGTTTCGAAAATTAAGCTCATGTGTCCCTTGAAGAACATATGGGATAGAGTAACAAATGAAGAGGCGAGTGGGATATGAGAGATGTAATTGGCAACTGCTGATGAAGAGAAGAGATTGGATGGCAGACCACGTAATAAGACTCCCAGGAATAGCAAATTTAGTTATGGAAGGATTGGTAGAGGACAAGAAGTGTAGGGTTAGACCAAATTTATAATATATTTAACAGATGGCCTCGGAACTTGGGTGTTGTTGCTATGTATAAATGAAATGATTAGTTCAGGACAGGGAGGCGTAGAGAGCTGCATCCTTCCAGTCAAAACACTGAAGGTTCAAACAACACATCCCATGAATGGTACTCCATTCTGTGTAATACCCTGATAGCTTCAGGCATTGTGGTAATTGTTTTATCTTGGCTCCTTATAACTGGGACTACGAGTGGTAAGTTTGTGGTCATGTACTTAAGTTTTCAAAAGTCCTAGTATTTACCTAGACCTGAAGTGGAAATCCGCCAAGCATCGTTTCATTGATGGCTGTTTGGAAGATTCAAGTCCACCTCTCTCCTCAGTTGCCCTCCAACCCCCATGTCAGGAATGGAATCCTCTATGGCAAAACAGAGATTCAATAAACTCAACGAGAGAGCTAGCCAAGCAGTGCCAATTTCATATGTGATCTATTTGCAAACCTCATTACCACATCGATTAGTTGAAGTAGTTTCATAATGTGCAAGGTGTCATACACTGCACATTTGTGAATGTTGGTATGAGCACTGACACCTACATGATGTGATGAAACCCCGTGAGTAAATCGTAACTTGTGTACTAAAGACCCCTTAGTAAGAACGAAAGTTAGGTGACCTCGTGGTGTAGTTGATAGTATTCTTGACTGTAACCCCGCAGGTCCGAGTTCGAAACTCCGGCCAAGAAATGTAATTCTGGTCTGAGGGGTGGAACGGGGTACATTCAGCTTTCTGAGGGAAAACTGATAAGATATGGGCTCTATTCCCACCTCAGCCAGTTAGAAAGTGGTCTTCTGTGGTTTTCCACATCTACTGCAGGAAAATGCCAAGAGAGTTACTAACTTAAGGCTATGGCCGCCTCCTTCCCAATTGAGAGAGAATTCCACACACATTCACGTACATGAAGCTAAATGACCATGTTGTTCAAACCCCTCAAATATAAACAACAACAGCAACAATGAAGGAAAGTTATTCCCTTATGCATGAAGAAGCTTAACCACACGTGTTAAGATTGACGCAGCAAGAACTACATGAGGTGAGCTAAGAAATCCTGGCGCGTTGTCTGCACTTCCCTGACATTCAAGCTACCGATTACCATCTTATCATTTATCATTCGAATTCGGCCCGTCTGTGTGGAAATATGCTGTACTTACCGCTAGAGGCTAGACCATGCAATGCAAGTGAATCGACCAGTGGCGGCCGGTATTAAGGTTGCAGTGTTGCACAATGACCAGATTAATTCAAGGAAAACAATTAATGCCGTACCGTAATTTTATTTTTAGTAATAAAAGCTGTAGGCCTACGTTTCCTGTTATATGTAGGCGTAAAGGAATTCCTAATTTTGTTCTTTAATAATTCAGGAAATCTTCTAGTAATTTACTGTTAACTGTCTGAGAAAGCGAAACGCGCCAACTGTCTTGAAGCACTCGTCCGTTTGGTCGTTGCCAGTCCCAAGTACCGACCAGATCTCAATAGTGAAGGGTATGGCAGAGATGCTAGAACGAAAAGGTCCTCTCCCAACAGTTAACTCGGCTGTTCGTTGATCGCCGATTGCAACAAGGGAGCCGAGGCGCGGACGGAGACATCCGAGATGCTCTGTCAACTGCCAATGTCTTGCAATGTAATTTGCGCGTACTTGTGATACTCGCGGTTCTTTCTCGCCCTCGTTTATAACTTACGTTTTATTGTTTCTGTGAAGGTATTCATGTAGACTAATTTATGATCTATTTAATCCGATGACAATGCGATGCTCTTTGAAATGGGGCATTCGTGATGAATGAGGTACATATCTTTTACTGCGCAATTGAATACAGTCTTCCCTGATATCTAATCTTTTACCCTACCCCCCTCTTAAATGAAGGAAGATTGTAGTTTTACGTGACCGTGATTCTTGTGATTATGAGCCACCGGACCTCCTTTTTACGTGGAATCCGAACCAAAGGACATGGCATTTCACTTCGAAAATCTCACATGCATTGACCGGGAATCGAACCCGGACCGCCTTGGTGAGAGGCATACAGCTAGACCGCTGAGCCACCACGCCCCCCTCCTCTTAAATGAAAAGGTGCAAGTCCCAGAACAATTATCCGCCAGCCGCCACTGGAATCAAGGACATGAATAGCAGAAATATGGCTTTGCAATTAGTGGCTCATATGATTCCAATAAGTTTGATTCAATCAAAACCTTATTGCAAAGCACAAATTAAATAATTGCGTGCCAAAATAACCATTAACGTTTTTCTGAAGTTGAATTTTTAAATCAGTTTCTACACACATTACATTAGCTGCTTCTGTCACATGCCATGGTTTATGATGCATGACAGGATGAAGAAAAATATTCAGGTAGACTCTTTCTGTAGTTGGAGTTGTTTTTATTTCAAGTGAGGGGCTTGGACATCGTGGTCAATTAGTGCCATGTACCTAAGTGTGTGTATAGAGATTTCATTTGTTAACCTGTGTTTTTGTGGTGTCAGTAGTAGTGTGTGTATTTGTAGTTCGGATGATGATTGGGAAGTAGGCGGCCATTGGTATAAGTTTGGGCCAATCCCACCATTTGCCTGGAATAGAAGTGGGGAATTACGAAAAAGCCCTTTTGAAATAGCTGATTTGGGAATCGAACTCATATTTTCTCAGTTTTACCTCACAAGGCCGCCCTCAGACCAGAATAATATTCCTTAGCTGAGCCGGGAATCGAACCTTGACCTCAGGGATGACCTTCAAGTGGTAGCCAGCACGCCTGGCTGGAGAGGCCTGTTGTAGGTGGTTAATGAGTTGCTGGATAATTATACCACAGGAATATTTCCTGGTGAACGTGAATATTAAATGATAGAATGCCAGGAGTTGCAGATCACCTGGACATATGGAAGAGGGCTTAGATGGGCATATGACCACGCTGTTCCACCCCTTAAAACAACAATAACTAACTAACTAAATACGAAACTGTGTGCGTTCTACAGAAGTATGACATGTTGTGACGCTCTGGCTGAGACCCAGCTAAACTGGGATCACAACTGCCCCAGACCCACAAGGCTTCTAGCCAACACCCTTCCTCAAAACAAATTAAGGCACGACATTGTGTACGTGAAGTGATATTGTTTGTCATTAAACAGAAAGCGAAGAAAGGCATGTTTTACTTTTCTCCGATAGTAAGCTTTTGATCATAAGTCACGTAATGGCGTGTGATTTGAACCTCTGAACGTGGTCTTTCATTTTGAAAATCCCATGTGCATTGGTGAGAACAGTGCTGTTGAACCACTCATTGTCATATCTGTCGCATAACTTAATAAGTACTCTTGGTTGTTGATTCTTCATCTAAATGTGGAAATTAGAAGCCATTCTTTTTCAGTGTTGCCTATACAAATTGTATTCTGTTGCTTTTCAGTCGGTCAACACAGTTTTGCCCAATGAATTGGGGAGGTACATATTTATAGATAATCTTCACCTAAAGGCTTAAAACATATTCATCAGCTCAAAACTCTTGAGTGTGTACGTAAATCATCTGATAAATTGTGTTGTTATAATGACGTACTAGTGTGAGTAAATAGGCCTATACGTTTTGGGTCAGGTGCCTTGAATGAGCGTCATAAAGCTTGGTGAAAACCTGCACTTAATACTGCCAAACTCCGCACTGGGATTCAGATCTCAGCCACCCAGTGTAGTCATGGACAACAATTTCAGTAGTTCACCATCTTGTCGTAACTAAAATCCCTGACTTGCCAAACACAGCTTTTACCAAATATCTAAGACACATAAGACAGGTCTGATTACCGCAATGTCCCTAATCCAGAAATTACGGATTTATGTAAAAACCTAGATCAGCTGTATTTTAAGCATTCTATTGCCCCGTTTGACTGCAACTCCCGTCGGTCTCCATACAAACGGGTCTGTGTATTCTGAGTGTGGTGTACAGCGAGGCAATATGTGACAACACGATCAATGCAGGAAGAGATTCCTTGCAGTGATTAAACATCTATTTTGCGCTCGACTGGCACTGAATATCATTCATGAACGAAGTGGGTAGCATTCAGCGAAAGATCAATCACAGGCTTCTGTAAAGATAAGATGGCGGGGCTGCACCGGGCTAACCCACACAACACACAATAGAGAGCGAGAGGGATCATCGCTCAACCTACCATGTAATATTTCATGATGGAAATCTGACAACGCCCAGACGCATTTGCGCTGGAAAGAAAAGACCAGAGAAATATAAACCTTTACAAATGTACTTCATTTCCAGGCCATTCACAAGGGGGAGAAACTATCTTATTACCCAAGAATGTATATACAACGTCTGCAAGGTATGGCTTTTTACTCTACCTCTTGCTGGACATTCATGGATGTTTCAATATTAGTATTATTAGTATTACTATCGTTAAGTTTCTTTGGATTTTAGGCATGGTACATTCAAGTAAGGTGGTATTTTGTAACTATTAAAATTTAAAAGAAAATTACATGCAGCAGGTCATTTTCTTCTAACAATACCGCAATATCCTGCTATTGAGGTCCTCTTTCGTTGAATTGTATACCTAGAATGTTATTCTAAATTAATTGTGTATGGGAATTGATTATACAGGCCTATCTGATTAGGCATAAAATATAGTCTGCTAAAACATCCAACAGTTCCTGTGGTAATGTAGTCAAAATGTGAATCACAACAAGGGTTAAAGAAGATCGTAGGCACTTTTGACGTTGGCAACCAGAACAGTGTATGTTGTGACTAAACATGTCATGCATAATGATCATCTATTTATTTTTGATGAAACATCTGTCATCTGTTAGGAGAAACATTTTGCACCCAAAATCATTCGACAGGCGATAGAAATAGTTACACATCCTAACAACTTTAAAAGGGATGACGGCTATCCTCTTTAGCAAATCATACATGCCTCTATAGTTAACATCTGTGACTCAGGAGGTGATGACTTCCCATCTAATAACATTAAATCTATAGATTAGTCACGTGACTGTCAGTTTCCATAACCTTTTCGGTTCTAACCTTGATAAAAGTTGTCCTAAAACACATCAATATCTCGAAGAAAGTCCCTCAAAACAATTAATGAAAATCCAACATGTTTTGCAATGCTATGAAAGGTGTTCTACTGGTTAGGTAGGTACTGTGCTCGCATTATATTTTTGCCGGCGGCCTACATCATCACTTCCAGGAAAGGTCTATCGACTGTACTAGCCTCAGCAAAAACATTTCTCAAATTCACTATTGTATTTATAATAATTATTATTATTATTTACATCGCCATGAACAGTCCTCATTAATACGTACTGGTCAAAGTCGTCGAAATTAGTAACAGTATTACTTCTCGCTCGAGTTTTATCAGGGCAGATGGCCTCGTAGTTCTGCCCCTTGAAACCTCAATAACTAACTAACTAACGAGTTTTATCTGGATTTGAGAACGAGTTCGATTCTCCTTTCTCAATATAGCCCAACTCTCTCTTTATAACACTCACCGTTCTTTTAGATACACCTGTGGCCACCGCGGTCCTAGCCTGTGCTTGGTTAACAGGAATATTGAAATCACCGCAAGCCGCTTCATTTTCCATGAATTTTAGCACATTAGCCACCATCTCCCTACTTTGGCTGTTCTGTTTCTTGGTTTTAAATTTAGATATGACAGGTGGCATCTAATAACTTTACTTAAAAATGTAACTTAAAAAAATAACACCAGCTTAACACATTAAATACTGCAAAAAATAATTCAACAGTACTGCAGAACTACGAACACTGACAATAGACTGGTAAGTACTAATGAAATGTGCTGACTGCATCAGACTAAGTCGGCCGAGTATACCGTATCGTCAAAACTCCCGAGCCACAACATGAGCGGTAATGTCACGTAGGCCTAAATAGTGGTAGAGAAATTGGCAAGTGGATGACACTTCATATTCTTAGAAATACAACGGTCGTCAGAGGCAGAGATATAATGCGCGGACAATATCGTCCCCTTGGGCATTAACTGTTCACCTTGTCGGCAACATGTTCCGACACACGCTATTCAGACCAGGGAACTTAATTAGACTTCAGTTAATCAATACATTACTTTCTTAATGAATTTCAAACACTGCATGGTTTGGTGTTCAACTACTGCGCGAGGACGTTTAATTAATTAGAAGGCTGTTTAACTCTGGATACCAACTTCTCGCCAACTATATATTTGTTAAAATACACCTTATTTTTAAAAGATTCCAAAATTCACTCAAATGCATTCAAAAGTAGAAACGTTTCCTATAAGGCTACTGCATAAGGCATCGAATGAGAAGTTATGAGAGAACTATCTGTCGTAAACATACAATGCATGACAGTAGTGGAATAGTAGGGGTTCTATTACAACCCACCACTACTCCCAATGCGAGCCGATGACTCGCGAATCCGTGGTCGGAGATTCACGAATGAGGTGTCGTTGGACTCGGGCTGACGGGGGCTTTGCTATGGATCACTCGTTATATTTTTGAATTTTTTTTTGAATATTTTTCTTTTCGAAAGTAGGTGATAGTTCGAAAACCAAACACGATAGATCGTTGTGCCATGGCCCAAACGATTGGCCTTTATGACCTTTATTTTTTGTAATAAAACCTTTTTACTTTTTATGTTTTTTTGAAAACCCTCGAATTTTGAAAATCCTATATTTTGGAAACTAGGAATTTTACGAAAAAGTTTATTTGACGTGAATCAACGGTCCCTACCCCGTCTACCCCCAAAATAAATTAAAATTCTCTAGGATAAAAACCTGACGTAGTAGTGTGGTAGTGGGGAAGCTGCGCCACTTAGGAAGTTGTGAGCCCCTGCGACCTTGGAATGGAAAGAGTCATGCTAGGAAGGCGTGCTTGGATTCGTTTTTTTCGTCTCGTTGCGCTCTTTACGGAAATGTAGGTGTCGAAAGGGTGAAAATCTGGAAACACTGTTTTTTGGGGTAAAACCGTGATTTTAAACTTTTTGCTATATCTCGCGAACCAATCATGCTAGAGGCGTGTACGACGGGTCCAAGGACTCGGGGTGACATTCTCTTTGCTATGGACCACTCGTTATATTTTTGATTTTTTTTTGAATATTTTTCTTTTTGAAAGTAGGTGATAGTTCGAAAACCAAACACGATAGATCGTTGTGCCATGGCCCAAACGAATGGTCTTTATGACCTTTATTTTTTGTAATAAAACCTATTTACCTTTTATGTTTTTTTGAAAACCCTCGAGTTTTGAAAATCCTATATTTTGGAAACTAGGAATTTTACGAAAAAGTTTATTTGACGTGAATCAATGGTCCCTACCCTGTCTACCCCCAAAATAAATTTCAATTCTCTAGGATAAAAACCTGACGTAGTAGTGTGGTAGTGGGGAAGCTGCGCCACTTAGGAAGTTGTGAGCCCCTGCGACCTTGGAATGGAAGGAGTCATGCTAGGAAGGCGTGCTTGGATTCGTTTTTTTCGTCTCATTGCGCTCTTTACGGAAATGTAGGTGTCGAAAGGGTAAAAATCTGGAAACACGGTTTTTTGGGGTAAAACCGTGATTTTAAACTTTTTGCTATATCTCGCGAACCAATCATGCTAGAGGCGTGTACGACGGGTCCAAGGACTCGGGGTGACATTCTCTTTGCTATGGACTACTTGTTATAATTTTAAAAAAATATTGGAAACTCGATTTTGGGGTATACACGTGTTTTTTGTGATTGTTGCCGATATCTCACGAACCAATAACGTTAGAGACGTGTACGAGGTGTCCTAGGACTCGGGCTAACGCCCTCTTTCAAATGTGGTAGATATTTTTTCCAAAACATAATTCACAAAGGGCCTAACGCCATATATGTTGAAAAAACTTTTTCTTTTACTTTACCTGTTTATAATGTTCATGAAGCGTAGTGGTTGAGAGAGACGATACGGCTGGGTGTGTGTGTTTCAACGAACCTGTCGCTAACCACAATGACCATGCTTAATAGAACAATCGCTATTTCGGCGGGTCGGTTTAGGACAGAGCGAGGGTGCGTTTTTTTCTGACATTTTACCCCCGAAGAGAGCCTTTAACGTGTAAACGGTGATGAGAACTTGATTCTATGTTGGTTGAAGTGAGTACAGAAAACAAACTTGCAGAGGAGCTGACGAGCAGGAGGCGAATGTCATTTGAGCTTATTGGAATGCGCTGATCTGACTTGACAACAGGTGCAATGGAAAATGACAAAGACGCGGATGACGCTTCAAGGTTAAATAATCTGACAATCGTGGTGGCAGGGAAGAGCAAAAGGCATGTGAATACATGTGAAACCAGATGAGGGCTAAACAAGTTACATCCTGTTTGCTTCGTACGTGACAAAATGCAAGTTCATGTCTGGCACAGCAAATGGTTGTAGAATATAAAAACCTATAACATTCGGTCGACCAAGCAATGTGCGTGAATGCAAAGCACCAAAACTGTAAGGTCATTCCCCAAAGATTTTATAAACTATTCATTCGACATAGTGAAAGTGTATGATTAATGTGTACATGTATTGAGGATGGCCGCTTGCTAATAATTATTATTACAGTAAAATGTTTAAGACACACATGTTTTCATTGCTAGCACACACAGTCTTGCTGGCTCACACTCAATACACGACCTGGCCAGGCCTTGTCAGAGCGACTGCTGATAACACAAGAATATCTATGTGGGCAGGAAGTAACGGGTCAGGTTACTTGGCTGGTAGAGGCTAGCAGGTCTGTCGTTTAAACAGACCTGGTAGAGGCTAGGAGGTCCGGCGTTTAAACAGAGAGACTGCCATTTTGGTTCCTAGACAGCCGTACTACCGATGTATAAGAGGCAACCATTTTGGTTCCTTATTAAAAACATGAAACTACTATAAGGTACACGAATCGTATTCAGATTGAGGAATGTGAAGAGGCGTGGGAACACGTGTGAGAGAGACAACATTTCAAGTTCAAAACGCTGTGAAAATGCAACTCTCTCTGTTGCTAGGCTAACTGATAACGATTGCGTTAGTAATGCACTTGCCATTTTAGCAAACAGACGTATACAGTAGAGCTCTGAACTGAACTTTGGAAGAAAAAATCCTTTTATTTTTTGGTAAGTACCTATGAATGATTATTTTAATAATGTAATGCAAATGAACCTTAAATATGTAGTTATTGATTGGGTAATTAATGATTTTTATTTATTTATTTATTTGTTTGCAGATAACCGGTATACCTTACATGTCTGAGAGAGAAGAAACCATTGCACTTTTGAGCCCACTAAAAGGAAACAGCAACAAGCCACTGCAAGTGAAGGTGAGATGATTTTTTTTAACTAACTTGTTTCATTTTTTTTGTTTTATGTTTTATTTTATGAAATGCATGTATTAACTTGAATTTAGGTATTTATAGCGGTTTATTTTATTTATTTTTAGAAACTTGGAAAGAAAAGCCTTACCGCCGTAGCAGTTGCTGAAAAGAAAACCGAAACGCACTCATGCGAAACCATTGCCAAAGAGTGAACTGTTTAAAACTCAGGTAAGTCTAACTTAAAAATGCTATTCCATTTTACCACTACTGAAAACTCGTAGACTAAAAGAAATTCATTACCTGTACATGACTGGGACAATGATTGCTTTCTTGATTAATGGCTATGTTGTTGTTGTTGAATGGGAAAAGTACAAGGCCATGTTGGATTTTCTAAAAACAAAAAAAAAAAAATTAATTTATGGGTGGTTCCCTATGGACTCAACGAATATCCACAGTTTTGAACATGATAATGTGAACAAAATGACATGACATTCATTTTTGTTTATATATTGGTTAAAGGGGGGGGGGGGATGTAAATGACCGTAGCTTTATAAAAAAATAAGTACATGAGTTACTGTTAGTGCCAACATACAGTTTATTTTAATGGTGTTTTGTTATATTATTGCCAATTAATGTTAACGTTTTATTTACAAGTATTGATTGATTGATTGATTGATTGAGTGATGGGTTATTTTGTTTGCTTTTAGGTGTCGTCATGCACCATTAACGTAATGATCAGACAGTGAACAAGCATACATTGTGCTTTTAAAGTACTCTGTGCAACGTTAATAACTTACAATAAGGAAAAGTTTTATTATAACACATGGCGTTAGTACCAAATACAACAAGTGAGAAAGTTGGTTTACCACGTGGGTTAAATTTAAAATCAGAACATGACCATTGGTTAACATTTGAATCCCGGCCTGTAGGCTTTTTGTCGACACATGAACTTGCAAAAGCTGTTTTTTTTTACTTGAACCGAGAATATGTGGTGCGCTGTGTGTTTTGTCGTATTGAACTTTCACACTGGGAAGAAGGGGATAATCCCTTTAGAGACCATTTGCGATGGTCTCCTTGTTGTCCTTACATGCTTGGAAAACAAGTGGGTAACATACCTGTGTATTCATTTTACCGAACCACAAGACCATTGGCTTATACTTACGTTGCTGAATCACAAATAAATAATAATGATGTATTACCAGCCAATAACGGTAGTGTCGATATATGTGGTCCATATGCCATAGACAGTGTTGAATTGGCATGTGCTTTTGAAAAATTGGGAGTTTGCAAGACTAAAGCACACCCAAAGTACAGCTCTGTTGAAAAACGTTTAGAATCTTATAAAAATGTTTGGCCGTTAATATTAAAACACTTTACCAAACAACTAAGTGAAACTGGATTTTTTTGATACTGGTGAAGAGGATAAAACAATATGTTTTATTGTGGATTTGCTTTAAAGGATTGGCAAATGACTGATGACCCTTTGTGCAACACGCTCGTTGGTTACCTAACTGCAAATACATGGTGTTGCTTAAAGGTCAGGAATTTGTGAACACTATTCGTAAAGAAAACATGATTGCAGTACAAGACTTAAAAGTGCCTTTAGAGTTAGAACATGCGGAGCAAATACACGAGGCTGAAAGAAAAGACTTGTCTCACGAACAGATACAAAAGTGTGACCAACAATTATGTAAAATTTGTTATCAAGATGAACTAGGTGTTGTATTTTTGCCTTGTGCCTTTTGCATTAGAACTCAACACTTGTGCTATATGCAGAAATGCAGTATCTGCTACAGTTAGGGCATTTCTTGCATAACTCGTATAATTTATTAGCCATGCATAGTGCAATATCCCTAATTGCACAATATTATTAAAGCTGTTTTAGAGTGCAATAGATATGCTTTTCTTTTGTTTATAGACTACTACAATGAATGTTTTGAATGCTGTGGGTCAAGCATGTGGCTTAGAGACATAGAAGCTCAGCGAATTGCCAACGCATATTCCATTCCGCATTATCAAGATTCGGAAATTGAAAACAGCATATGGTGATCGTGTACTTTGTGTATGTGAAAACTTTGAGACATTTCTGCCTACACGGTTTAATGATATGTCGGAGAGTGTTTTTGATGAAGTCAATAATACTGTACAACCTGTAAACTTAATTTATGAAGGTTTTAAAAACAATAGGTGCATGGTTCGTTTTAATTAAATATAAAAAGAACAAATGTCAAATAATAATGAAAGATATAAGTTATGACAATGGACTGAAAGAAAAATATGTGTATAGATAATAATGTTTTAGTGTTTAGTATTGTCTTAAAAATATTATCATGAAACAAAACAAAATGTATATAAAGTTCGTAAATAAATGAAAATAATGGTACAATGTTGTTTTATTTTCTATAGAAGTCAGAATATTTAACGTTGCAGAGTATACATGATTATGACAATAAAAATCACACTTAATACAAGTCTTTGCCTTTACGATAGTGTGTTATAGTTTTAAAAACAAAGCTTGTTGTAGATCGTTTTTCTTCCACGATGAATAATAGGCATGAAAACGTTATTGTCTTGTTTTGGATCATTATCACTATCATAATCATAAGCAGCATGATCTATATCACTATTATTATAATCACTATAATTATCCTCAACATTATCCTCAACATTACTAAACCCAGTTAAATATTCCTGGACCTCTTCCTGTTCCTCTTCCTCTTCCTCTTCCTCTTCCTCTTCCTCTACAGTGTCCTCATGTAGAGTCTGCGTGGCTTTTGATAATGTTAAGGGTTTTTTGAACATTGAACTATTTTGAGCTGCAATATTATTTTCTTGTACTCGCTTTTTAACATTTTCATGATTTTCTGTTGACAGCAACATTGTTTCATGCAGTACACTACATTGATGATCACTGACACTTAAAACCTCACTATTTTTACTTTTTTAGCTCACTGCGACATTGTTTTGAACGTTGTTTAGAACAACGCCAAATAACAGTTCCATTTTTATTGGTTCGTTTCACAATATATGAATATCCTTTATAGAATGCATGAGGCTTACCATACCTAGTCACAGATACTTCCATATCAACTGTCAAGCATAGACTAAGCTCAATAAAGTCAACTTGGAAATAAGAACAATAGTTTAATGTGTGAGCATATATGGGTGCAAATGTGGGAGCAAAAAAGTGGGAGCAAAAAGTGGGAGAAAAAATTGGGAGCAAAAAGTGGGAGCAAAAAGTGGAAGCAAAAATTGAGAGCAAAAAGTGGGAGCAAAAAAAAGTAGGAGCAAGTATGGGAGCAAATGTGAAAGCAAAAGTGGGAGCAAGTATGGGAGCATATGTGAAAGCAAAAGTGGGAGCAAAAAGTGAGAGCAAAAAGTGTAAGCAAAAGTGGGAGCATATATGAAAGCAAAAAAGTAGGAGCAAGTATGGAAGCAAATGTGAAAGCAAACGTGGGAGCAAAAAGTGAGAGAAAAAAAGTGGGACCAAAAAGTGTAAGCAAAAGTGGGAGCAAGTATCAAAGCAAAAAAAGTGGGAGCAAAAATGTGGGAGCAAAAAGTGGGAGCTAAACGTGTAAGCAGAATGGGAGCAAACAAGTGTGAGCAAATATGGGAGCAGAAAGTGGGAACAAATGTGAAAGCAAAAGCGGGAGCAAAAAGAGCGAGCAAAAGTGAGTGCACAAAGTGGGAGCAAAATGTGTGAGTAAAAAGTGGGGGCAAATGTGGTGTTTTATTAAAACAATCTCCCCTAACCTAACCTAACCTAACTTCACCTAACCTAACTTCTCCTTACCTAACCTTCCAACTCTCAGATCAAAAATTAAATTCTGTCCATAGTCGAGTTGGAACCCAAAACCTCTGGGATAACACCCAAGTATACTAGCCACTACACTGCGAAATGTGCAAATTATCATGCAACACAACACAAAAATAAGAAGTTTCCTGCAGTGTAACTCATTGGCTGACAACCATAGTTGAGAATTCAAACCCAAGACCTCAGGACTTTTGTTTTGAACATTATCAGAAATATTATTCCATTTACATTTTGCTGTTGCTTATAGTTATAAGAGTTGGCATTAATATGGGAGCAAAAGTGAAAGCAAAAAGTGGGTGCAAGCAAGGCTGGTTGTAGAGACTTTCATATCAATTAATATACATAAATTAATTTTCGGTAAAGTGACTTGGCTAATAATAATAATAATAATAATAATAATAATAATAATAACAGTTTAAAAAAATCAAGGGGATTGATATTTTTCAGGGTGTAATTTCCAAAGTACTGTCAAGAATAATAATTACATGAACAGATTCCAAGAACTCTCGAGTGCTTTCAAGGTTAATGATTGGCTAGGAGTGAGATAGAGCTTGCTAACCTAAGTTAACCTCAGCTCAGTAAACCTAACCTTGTCACATGACATGTTCTACAAGTATAGACTTGCTTTGAGACTGGCTATGACGTCACAGATGAATGGCGGTGGGAGGCTGGCAAAAAGGAAAATGTTTTTGCGTAATAAAAAGTCATGTCTAGTGGTCCATAGCAAAGAGAATGTCACCCCGAGTCCTTGGACCCGTCGTACACGCCTCTAGCATGATTGGTTCGGGAGATATAGCAAAAGGTTTAAAATCACGGTTTTACCCCAAAAAACCGTGTTTCCAGATTTTCACCCTTTCGACACCTACATTTCCGTAAAGAGTGCAACGAGACGAAAAAAAAAACGAATCCAAGCACGCCTTCCTAGCATGACTCCTTCCATTCCAAGGTCGCAGGGGCTCACAACTTCCTAAGTGGCGCAGCTTCCCCACTACCACACTACTACGTCAGGTTTTTATCCTAGAGAATGTTAATTTATTTTGGGGGTAGACGGGGTAGGGACCATTGATTTACGTCAAATAAACTTTTTCGTGAAATTCCTAGTTTCCAAAATATAGGATTTTCAAAATTCGAGGGTTTTCAAAAAAACATAAAAAGTAAAAAGGTTTTATTACAAAAAATAAAGGTCATTAAGGCCATTCGTTTGGGCTATGGCACAACGTTCTATCATGTTTGGTTTTCAAACTATCACCTACTTTCGAAAAGAAAGATTTTCAAAAAAAATCAAAAATATAACGCGTGGTTCATAGCAAAGCCCCCGTCAGCCCGAGTCCAACGACACCTCATTCGTGAATCTCCGACCACGGGTTCGCGAGTTATCGGCTCGCATTGGGAGTAGTGGTGGGGGGTAATAGAACCCCTGCTACTCCACTACTCATGACTTCGTCGAAAGGTTAACGGCCAAGAAAATGGAACGATATTCCAAAAAATCCCCTTGATGTCTGCCATGAATACAGTATATAGTACGGTACGATGCCGATAGAGGAATGGAGTTACTAGAGCCTGGCAGAGACAAGAATAGTTACCTTTATTATCTAAAAATCACGGCCATAAATATTGCATTAACAAGATCAGAATAAAACGGCTCCATAATGGTTTATACTTTTGATAGGGAAAAAACAAATACGATAGAAAACCAATACTTAGTAAATTCTCTCTACGAATCTGTATGCCCATCTACACTTAACTAATAGGGGCAGATGACCTCGTGGTTCCACCCCTTAAAACAACAATAACTAAATAACATTTCATTAAAAACTACTCATACGAGAGCAGATACACCATGTACTCAAGATATCACAAATATGGCCCAATCTGGACCTGTAAACCACATAGCAACAAATACAACCTTATATTTATGATGACCCCATTTGACAACGAAAATATACGGAATTTGTAACCAATACCCTCTCAAGCTCAAATTTCATAATATCACTTTCATCATATGGAAATAATTTTGAAAACCTTCTGGAAGTCATGTAACACACGGCATATAAGAGCTAAACCCCAACACCGCATGAATATGCAGCTGCTGTAAGACCCCATTATTAAATGTAATTTGATTGTGCGGCATGAATGTTCCAAATTTATGCTCTCATGACAACTTTTAAAATGGGAAAAATATCATTTTTAAGTGCAGGGATTTTTGAATACAATTTTACTGCTTACATCTATAAAAGGTCTACCTTTCTCATTCTCAGTTGTCCCTTTTTTTGGGCCACCCTACCTGTAGCTATGTAAAGATACGTCATCTGTAAACTTAATGGAGAACATTAGTTGCAACTGTGTGTATGTTAATTGCATTCATTGTATATGTAATGTGGGGGCAGATACACTAGTTCTAAGGGGTGTTCAGGTCTGAAATTCTGTTCCCACTCTCAGTGTATGTATTGCTGTTGTTTCATTTGAGGGACTTGGACATCGTGGTCTTTCAGTCCCGTGTATGTGGGTATGTGTAGAATACAGTATGTCTGATGGCCTTGGTTATGGTGGTGTCTGTAGTAATGTGTGAATTTTTAAATCACGTGGGGATTGGGAAGGAGGTGGCCATGGCCGTATATTAGGAACTATTTCAGCATTTTCCTGGAGTACAAGTAGGAAATCAAAGGAAACCACTTCCAGGATGGCTGAGTTGGAAATTGAACCCATCTCTTCTCAGTTCTACCTCACGAGGCTGAGTAAACCCCATTTCAGCCCTCAGACCACAATGAAATTGCTTGGCAGAGCCGGGAATCGAACTAGAATCTCCAAGGTGACAGTCAAGTTTGCTAGCCGCTACACCACGAAGTGGACGATAGCCTGTGTTTTTGAGATGTCTGTAGTAGTGTGCATATTTCTCGGTCACCGTGGCTGGCACTATTTTTTCCCCCGCGGCACCACAGTCCATGAAAGGGCCCTGCCTCACTGTCATACAGGAAATCAATAGTCCTCACGACTCTAAGTTTATCCCGTTCCTGCTCTCATGTCATTTTCATAAATCCCTAACGGTACCTAGAATCAAACCCAGTGCCTGCGGATGAGAGGCTGGTGAGCTACCCCAACACATTGAAGCCGGCATTACTGTTAGTATTACTATTCATTTGTCACAGATTATTCACCGGTTAGTTTCCGACGACTAGTTGCGAAGAGCGAGATCTACAGATTTTTATTTCAATGAAGAGTTTTGTTTGTTGCTGTGCAAGTATGCAATAACACTACACCAGTTTGTTCACTAATAACACTTTACGCAATATGTATCATAATCCCTGCATTGTAACCTACTTAAATTGCAAAGATAGCCTCATCAAGCCGAGTTTATTCAGAGGTGTGGAACTGCCATGCGTTCTCCTCATAAAGGCTATTATTACCGGGACATTGATAACATTTCGTGCACCCACAATCTCTTAAGCTCCTCAGCCAGCGGTGAATGTCTTTCAATGAACTTCTTTTCAAGATAACTGAGCATATAAGTAGGCATTGCATTTTCCTCCCTCAGGACCACGGTGATGTCCAGTGTGCCCGTTATTCTCCTCTTCTTCTTACTGTTTATTGTCACAGCACACTAAAATACATACTGTAGTGAGTGGAAGCAGAATTTGATATCTGAATGCTCATTTCACTACTAGCGACTCTGCCTACACATTATATACACAATCCATGCAGTTAACATACACAAAGTTACAGCTATATACTAAGGTTCACCATTTATTCTATAGATGACTTATATTTATATAGCTACAGGTAGAGTGGTTTAAGAAAAAGAAATAATGATGAAGAGAAACACAAATGAAATATATAGGAGTAATGTAACGAAAAGGAGAAGAGTGATGCTGAGTGATTTGAAGAGTAAGGAAAGAAACCGGAGAATGAGATACTGGTATTCATTAGGGTATCAGGTGACCTTTCAGTTTAGTTTTGAAATCACCTTGTTTGGAGGAGAAATTATGTTTTTAAATACTGTGTTTACGTCCCTTTTTACAACATCCACATTAAAATCACTGGAGGTTGGAGGAGTTGGAAGATTCCAATCGTCATCATAGATGTTGGGAGATTGGAATGAGTCTTAACCAATCCTCCGCAAAGGGGATTTCGACAGATTGTAAGTTATAGGATTGACATATGTGATATACCACAGTTTGAAATTTGTCTTGGTTTATTCTCCTTTTTTTTGACAGGATATAATTTAAAATTAAAAAAAGCTATAAAATTATTTAAAAGGAGTAAATCAGTAAGCGTAATAGTGAAGTTGAGAATAAAGACCTCTTAATTGACTGGAAGAGGTTTAGATGCGATTAACAATTAAGAAAAATTAATACTCTATTACAATAAAGTGGGAGGGTCTGGTCAGCCGAAGCCCTCGAAATTGAAAAATGTTCATAAAAATTTAGATATAAGAGTTCATATTTGACATATATTTGAGAACATATCCTGATTGGCGGTTTTTTCTTATCTCATTGGCTGGCGAAAGTGCCAATGAGGTGGTCAGGGCTACAAAAACAAAAGCCTCGTTCAGGCTATCTAGAATCTCAGCGTTCCTCCAGGCGTTGTCACATTGGAGTACACAAAGGAACTCAGCAGTTGCTCCACAGAGGTGGCCGTAGCCGATACCATTACAGCCTCAGAAATCAATGGTTGTTTGTCTGTACCTTAGAGAAGGCCAAGCGTCCCAGGTAGGGATTCTAGTGATGTTTGAAAGAGAGCTACCTCCTCATAGTTGAGGAGACAGGAACGTGGACTTTTGAAGTGAAGTCTAAAACTCATGTAGGGTCCAGGATCGTAGCCTGCCAGAGTCCTTGTAGAATCCAGGTCAGAAGCCAGATCAGCATGCCGATTCAGGAATGACAAGTATCAGAGCTGTATTCTCGGAATATGTAGGTATATCCAAGATGACGCCACAAGAGAAAACGTGACCAGAACAGAGAGGGAGAGCTGGACAGCCAATCACCGGTCCGACACACAGCTTGCCAAGGTGACACACAGTCGACAGGAACCATTTTTATTCAAACTTTGAAAAGTTCGAAGGTTGTCTACAACACTCCGAGAATTTTGTAAGTACATTTGAAAGATAAGTGATTTAAATATACATACACATATTCATCATCATTCTCTTCGGCTTATCCCAATTAATTGGGGTCGCCGGAGCCAACCAGGCTCATTTTGGTTTTGGCCGGGGATTTAAGACCGGATGCCCTTCCTGACGCCACGTGATTTTTCAGGTGAAACTTTCGCCCAGCTGTCACCGGGATTCGATCCCCGGTCGTCCGGGTGAAAGACGAGCAGCTAAGCCACTACGCCATCACGCTCCCCTTACATACACATATTAACATGCTTTATATTTAACCGTGATCCCACTGCAAAGTAAATAATGAGATTAAGATAATGGGGCAGTTAAATTAAAGAGTGTTTCACACCCAAAGGGAAATACAGAAATCCAAAATAAACCTATTTGCAAAAGTGAACAATAGGCTAAATGAAGTAAGGGAAATAAATGACATAGGAGCGGGAGAGAGAAGTAGATCAATTGAGGTGAGCGGGACGAACCCAATAACAGTTTATTAAACAAAGTCACAAATAAGTGTGGACAAATGCAAATAATAACAAGGTAGACAATAAGTATAATAATATTGGTAATAGTATTGATGAAGAAACACTTTGAACTGCTCGAAGCAGAGTAGTAAAATGCAGCAGTGCCCCGTGTCCCGGTACAAATATTGACCTTAATTGACAAATAAAGTACCATGAAATATTTAGAAAATGAATATTGTTGTTGTGCTCAACCTAAGCTAAATCTCCAACAAGAGAAAATAATGACAAATTTAGCGTGGCAATACACAGACTTGATTAACAAGAGAGCGGTAATCAGAGAGTAAGATTGAAAATGACCCTAGGCAGGGACTAACTGAGCTAGCTATACCAGCAATAGACAATCTAGACTGCTAGAGAGAACAAACAAGTAACAAAGTGCACGAGTAGTATTTCAATAATGTTTACTCTGCGCAATGATAAAACGCAAAAGCAAAGAGTTGTAATTAGCTTGACCAATATTTGAGGATAGAACCACAAATAAACTAGTTTGACATTAGTGTAAAATATAGGACAGGAAACTGCCGTGGTTAAAATTGAGAGATATGCCACAAATACAATATTTAGAACAATTAGATCGCTTTCTACAATGCAAATGTAGTTTTTAGTTAAATGACTGGTTAGAGACCAAGTTGCTAAGATAAATGCGCCCTGGTTGACACATGTTAATAGATGAAATCTAGGGTGGTCATAAGAGAGTAGATTTTAGCACCTTGGGAACAGCAGGTGCCAGCGCACAATTAGAGTGTGTACAATATTAAGACAGAAAAGTCTTTATACTTGGGTACAGCAGGTAGCAGTGCACATTCGAGTATGTACAATATAAAGAGAGAGAAATTCTTTAGGCATGGGAAGAGCAGGTGCCTGTATACATTATATTATGAACAATATTAAGAGAGGGAAATTCTTTAGACTTTGGCACAGCAGGTGCCAGTACACATTTTCTGTTTGAAAACAGCTTGCTAGCTGCAATGATACCTTGACTAAAATTGACATGCGTGAAGGACTAATACTAACGTTCCCTATTTGACACAATAACGATCAACAATGACTAAGAGAGAAAAAAAGATAGTTGATCCCAAACAGAATTACAAGATAGTTATAAATTCAAATTTGGGGAGGACATCTTAAGATTGAACCTCAAGTTTACAAAAGAAATACAAAGGGTAACTTAATTTTCATTTAAATTTGTTGTTAGAGGGGAGAAAGGGGGAGAGGAAATGAGGGATTCGTCAGTGTGAAGTTAAGTGAGCACCCAGCATTGACAGTTCGTACGAATAAACCTAGTTATTTTTGGCACGATGCACTTGAAAGTTTTGAGAATAGAAGTATAGTTTCTTGTTATGAAGTATCACTGTTTAATATGATTTTGGATTATGCATCTGTATGGTTACAAAATAATTTCAGTCTCGCGTTTACGAAATTGCTTGATGAACTTTATGAGGTTTTTAACTTGGTTGAATGGGGTACTTAAAGCATCCCACGGTGAGTCAAATTACTCAATATTGACACAGCGAAGATACAAAAGATCAAATCCCCCAGTGCGCCTAGCCATCAACTGTAAATTACAATTTGGAATGGTTTCCCTCGGTGGTAGCAATTAATGTTTTACATTACTGCCTGCAGGGTAAAATATGCAATTTTGAAGATTTCTTGCAAGTTGGATAAAATAGCCCCATTAGATTAAGTAAAACTGTATATGTACCAACTTATCTTTTCATGCTGGCAGGTTGAAGGTTCTTGAAGACGACAATCACAAATGTCACCACCTCATGGCGAGGGAAGATTTTGTCAGAACATGACAATATCCAATTGCGGTTAGAGTGTCCCTTGAGAGAGACACACACCGTGGTGTGTTGAACTGACTAGTAGAGAGACGCGAGGTGTTAAGCGGGAGAGCTAGCTGATGTAGGAGAAAACAGGGGAAGAAAATTGGGAATATGGTGGCAAAAATATCAAAATAAATAACTCTAAGAAAAAGAAAATGTCCTTTCTTCCAGCTATGTCCAGAGAATGACGAAGAAGTGTCTAAATTGCCATCTGTAATTAGGCGAGCAAACTTCCAGACATTGGATGAGTTAGTTCCACCTTTGAGCACAAGCTTGAAAATTAGCAGAGATGTGCCGCAAGATGGCACAACAGGAAGATATTTGACGTTCAAGTTAACGAAGGAAGAACATAAATATTTCTCACAGCAACTTAATAAGAAATCACATAAGAAAACTGAACAGGGAAAAGGCGAGCATACAAGGGAAAATCTGTTGGTGATTTAAAGGGAAACAAGCCCATAAGAGAGAGAGAGAGAGAGAGAAAAGAAAAAAAATCCCAATAAGAGTGAATACTACTTAAATCGTATATTCACAACTCATCTCTTTCCGTCTCGGCCAGGATAACAATCGGTTATTCTGCCCGAGATCCATACCAAAGGGGGTGGAGTATCACTGAGGAGGACGATGTCTCCCACGTAAAGGTTGGGGTTACAGAGAAGACATTTCTGCCTCCTCTGAAGCGTTTCCAGAACTAATTTCATAGTGCTTTCATTTTGGGCCAGTTTATAGGTAGACTAATATTCCTACGAGAATCTAGCATACGGGAACAACCGATCAAAAAGTGGCTAGCAGTAGTGGTACAAGTTTTATACCAAAAACCAGTCACTCAACATTGCGAGTTTAAAGACAACCTCGATGAAGCTTTAAGAGACAGATTAGTGTGTGGTTTAACGAATGAAACTATACGGTAGAAGTTTTTTTGTAGAGAAGAAGTTGACTTTCACAAAATGCCAGGATATAGCACTGACTATGGAGACTGCTGCTGCTGATGCAGCTCTGGTGGGAAGTGACCGAAGTGATGCTTCAAAAAATCGAGCACATCAAGTAAATATCCAACATGGTGACAAGCGTTGCTATTGCTGTGGGAAGGCAGGAAACTTAAAACCACAGTGCCACCTGCGAGACAACTTCTGTAGAACATTTGGGGTCCAAGTACATTTTCCCATTATGTGCCATCGAGGAGGTAGCTCTTCAAAGGATCGATAATCGAGTAAGAAGTCTGGTCCATACACCAACCGGCCAAGTAAGAAAATACACTATGGGCGCTTCAACTCCAAGACAAAAGGTCAGAGGATTTTCAAGTTAGTCCTAGATGACTCCGAAGAAAAGCCATCGACTGATGCAAGCAAGTTAGGAAGATGAGGTGTCTATAAAAACATTATGTTCAGAAAATTGTGTGTTCAACATATTGCGTATAATGAAAGAGTGCGTCAGAGTTTCAAGTGATCCTAAAGTATGTGTAGAAAGTAGCGAAGAGGGGATTTTCAGTGTTTCAAATGATCCTAAAATACGTGTAAGAAATAGCAAAGAGGAGAGTATCAGTGTTTCAAGTGATCATAAAGTATGTGTAGGACGTAGTAACGTGTCTGAGTGTTTTACTGCCGGAAGGCAGTTTCAGTGTACAAAATAGGTGTTATTTCAAGTGTTGGCAGTGACACCTGGTTTGTTAAGGTAATGCTGGATGGAAGAAAGGTTCCTTTTCAGGTAGATACAGGTGCACATGCTACTTGTATGACATATGAAGAATGGTGTAAACATTTCCCTAAGGACAAACTACATAAAGTGAAAACAAATATTATTCAATATGACGACACACCTGTAAAGGGTTCTGTGAATTTAGTGAATGTTGTGGCTGAGGTTGAAAATGTAAGGCATTTATTGCCTTTGTATGTCGTGAAATCCTCAGTTAGCTCCACTGTGCTTGGTAGGAATTGGCTTAGATCCCTTCCATTAAACTGGGAAAATGTGGTGAAAGTGCATCAGGTGAAAGAACTGGAAGTCTTTCACCCTCAAATCAACTCAGTGGAGAAATTAATAAAGGCGTATCCTGAGGTTTTCACTAAACAAGCAGGGAAATTAAAAGTGGCCAAGGGGACCTTAGTGCTTAAGGAGGGGGCCCAACCCATAGCTCTTCAAGCTAGAGCTATCCCACTAGCTCACCAACCTCTGGTAGAAAGGAAAATACAAGATATGGTGGATGAAGGAACACTTGTCAAGTTAGCAGATGAGGAGCTGGCCCGAACAAGGTGGGCTACACCCAATGCCCCTATTATTGATCAAGCTAAGAGCGTGGCACTGAAGGTGAAAATATGTGGGGATTTTAAGGTAACTGTCAACCCTAACCTTGTAGTGCCCCAGTACACTTAACCGAAGATTGATGAAATTTTTGCAAAGCTAGGAGGGGCGAGAAATTTATCAAACTAGATTTGATTAGTGCTTACATACAACTAGAAATGGATGAGCAATCTTCTAAACTTGCAGACGATTGTTACCCCCTGGGGGTTGTTCAAGTTTACGAGACTTGCTTTTGGTATTGCTTCAGCTCCGGCTATTTGGCAGGCCAAGATGGAGAATATCCTTTCAGGTCTTAAGGAAACCTTCTGTTATATTGATGATACTATCATCGCTGGGTCATCCCCTGCAGAACACTGGTTCCATTTAATAGTGTTGACTGAAAGATATAAAATAGCAGCACTGACTGTCACCATAGGGAAGAGTAGGTTTTTTAAAGATGAGGTTGAGGACTGTGGGCACATTATTAATAGGAATGAATTGGACACTACTAACGAGAAAGTAGAGGCTGTTCAAGAAGCACCTAAACCTGTTACTCAGACTCAATTTTTTTCATATTGTGGGTTGAATATTATGGTAAATTTTTACCAAACCTCTCTAGTGTTCTAGGTCCCCTGTACCAGTGTGCAAATCAACCGAAGTTTAAATGGAATGCCAAATGTGATAAGGGTTTTGAACAGGCTAAATCTATGTTATTGTGTCATGAGGTTTTGTGTCGTGATAATCCAGCAATACCTTTAGTTTTAGCCTGTGAAACAGGTATGGGGGCCTGTTTATCTCACATATTTTCAGATGGGACAGAAAGACCCTTATTGTTTGCTAGTTCTACATGGAGTAAAGCAGAAAAGAACTATTGTATTTTCGATAAAGAAGCTAGGGCTATTGTTCGGGGCGTGAAGAAATGTGACAGGCGGAATGTATGGGTTCATGTGATCGCACAGCAGGCAGAAACAAAGGAACTATATGTGTAAGTGAATAAGTCAAGGTTGTTTGTTATTGAATGTTCATTGTATAATTGAATAGCACTTATTATTGGGGAATGTTTATGCTGTTCGGTTCTAATTCTTGGGCAGTAAAATTAAACTGTGATATTAAATACGGACTATACAAAAGGTCATTGAATACTTTGAAGACAAAAACAAGAATTGCAATTTTTCGTCTGTTAGCCAGAGATTTATAATTCAGGAAACTTAGAAGATTTCCATAGCTATCGTATTTCGGATAAATACCCGTGATTTTAAACTGCAAATATCTTAGGAATTTATTATGAACCATTTCAATTTCACTAATGTGGTTCAAGTACCAGGGATTCCAGATGTTGGATGCATATTCTGCTTCTAACAAAAGAATTGAACAATCATTTTATACTTGTTGGGTTGACGAAATCTTTAGAATATCTTCTTATAAAGCATAGAATTTTATAAGCACTAGGTACCATTTCATGAGTGTGCAAAGGAAATGTTAGCTTTGAATCAAAATGGACTCCTAGGTATTTGATAGAATTGTTAACAGTAAGATACGCATCCAATATCTGGTACCGCAACATCACCTGGAATTTGTTTCTAGTAAACTTCATAACTGAGCATTTCTTTATGTTTAGGGTCAAGCGATTTAATTTACTCCAGGATGCCACATTATTGAGATCTTCTTGTTGTAATTGACAGTCCTGTTCTGTCTGAATATTTCAAAAAAATTTAACATCGTCCGCGAATAACAAAACGTTTGAATATTTAATACACCTTGTAAGATCATTGATAAGCAGCAAGAATAATAGAGGGCCTAGGTTTGAACCTTGTGGGACACCTGATCGGGCATAGTATGCATAGGATTCACATACATTGTAAGCAACAAACTGTTTTCGTTCACTGAGATATGAGGTGAACAAATTCAGCAAATTGTAGGAGAAACCATAATATGCTAACTTATTTAAGAGGATATCATGACCTACCTTATCGAATGTCCTCACATAATCTGTATAAATTACATCAAATTGACTTCTTTTGTCCATTTATGCTGATACTTTGTGAGTAAACTCCATTAGATTAATTACTGTTGATCTTTTAGGCATGAACCCATGTTGAAAGTCATTTATAATGTACTGTACGTGCTGAAATATATGCTGATATAACAATTGTTCAAAGAGCTTTGCAATGGCTGAACGTATTGCCACGGTTCTGTAATTACCATCAGACTTATGTCCCGACTTATGTATGGGACTTACCCTGGGGATTTTCCAAAGACTGGGAAAATTACCAGTTTTAATGGCTATATTAAATAATATAGTTAAAGGTTAGGCCAGCACCTCTGCACAGCCTTTGATTATGTATGGAGGAATTAGGTCTGGGCCAGCGGCTTTCTTTGATTCATTTTTAGTATCGCATTCTTTACATCAGAAATACTAATCTGTCTAGAATCCAGTTCATCAAGCAATGGGTGTACGTCCTGGTCACTTGCACTTAAATTTTCATACTTGGCGCATTCCTTGGAATGACCTGACGAGAAATAAGCAGCAAAACCGTTGACTATCTGCTTATCATTTTCTAATATTTCCCCATTAATTTTCAATACGTGTATTGCCGGGGATCGTTTCTTGTGTCGAATAAATGCCCAGAGGCGATTCGTGTCCTCTCCGATTGCATTTTCGACATTACGTACGTATTATCGGTAATCGGATTGAATATCGTGTTTTAGGATTTTCCTGAACTCTTTAAACTTTTCGCAATGAAAGCCCTTATTGGCCTGATCCTTACGCATTTTCTTTCGATGGTAAGATTTTCTTCGGATGTTTTTTATTATATCAAAAATAAACCAGCATGGATATGTGGGAGAGTGCGGCAAACAAGCTACGCGAAGCAACCATAAGCCTTTTTAGAGCTATCGGAAAAATGTGGAGCTCAAGAGGGCTAGTAGAGGAAGAACAGACTAGTGCCCTTGGAGTATCAATCGTTGATTGTGTCAGTAGGCTGGGACGAAATGAAAGCCATCGTTTTGAAATGACTGGGGAACGACTTCATCCCATTCACTCCTTAGGGACCATAACTCTTGCATGAATAGTTTGGTTTCAACGATAACTGGGTTGCGAAATTGGAGAGGATCAAAAATCCTGGAGATTTCAGACAAAACATGCCTTTTAGTGTTTGGAAGATCTTCAAAGAGAGACTTTGTAGGTGAGTGTGTCGCTGCAAGTAAACCTATCCACGCCAAAATTTTGATTGAATCGGAATCATTGCACATTTCAACTGAAGAGGGGTCAACTTCTTTAGGAAATTGAGAAAGAAATTCTGTGTAATTAGAGTTCCATTTGTGAGGCGGAAATCCTCCATTACATCCTTTAATTCTCGGGAAACAAGTGAAGCTCCTTCAATGATTTTAAAAGATTGGAGATAAACGTCAAAATAGAAGGACGAGGTCAAAGTTTCTGAAGATTTCGGGTGGAACAAGTGGCCATCCTGAGCTTCTAGCATATGCAACGAGCGAATAGCAAGAAATACTGAAGGCTTAAGCCCATAGGCGACAGTTCAAAAACAAAATATTTTGATTGGCTTACTGGGTTCATCGCGCCATAAGATGCGCTGGAGATCCTGTTGTTGGGAATTAATTAAGGCTTGGCGATACATCTGTTTGATATCTGCGATGACGGCTATGGATTAAGTCTAAAGTTCAAAAGAATAACGGACAAATCGGAATGAATAGCACGGCCCGAGTAAAGAGTGTCGTTAAGATAATTGCCATGAGCATCAGGTGAGGAACCATTAAAAACTTCATTAATTTAATCCTTGATGAGCGGGTTTTTCCAAACAGGATAATGGCTGAGATAGATGGTTTCGTGGCCAATAACCTAGATGTTAGGCCCCTTAAAACAACAATTATCATCATCATCATCATTAGGGCCCGGATTTTGATGAAAAGTTATCTTTTTTCTGAGTACACGGAGACGATGCTTAGTGGTAATTAAGTGTATTCTACAATAAATATTTTAGATATATGGGGTTTTTAAAAGTCATCAAAATGCGTTTTTCCTACATTTTACAGGATAAAGTCATTTTCTAACATTTAGGGACATTTTAGGTCATTTTTCATGTGTTATACGTTTATAGGTATTTTTTTATTGAATATGGTTACATTCTCATTTTAAAGTTATGTTTCTAGTATCTGTATTTCTAAACATGTCAGCGTTATCATTCTTGGACTAACCCATATACTATAGTTCTGCAGTGCTCTTCTGTTTTCATCATCCGTTTCTTATCTTCGCAGCTGATAAAATTTTTCTCGACGATGCATTTTTGTGTACGGTTTACGTCAATGATTTCTTCACGTGCACGTGAGTATTGCGTCACTCTGAGAAAAGAAACGGGGTAATCCCCTCAGCGCCATGTGGTTTGTGTCGAGTTTATCTTTATTAGAAGTGTTGACAGATCTGACGGCAGCTCTGGCCGGCTCTGGCGTCTGATCGTTTACTCAGTTACCCGCCAACTATAGGACTTTTAAGGTGTGTTTGTGTTGTAGGTGTGTGACGTTTTGTTGTGAAGTGCATTGAAATGCCAAAACAAAAGCAGTCAACTGCAAGCCGTTTAAAACAGTATGTGTCAGATTTCGGTGAAAACATATTCTCAACTGATGGAACTATTTTGTTCTGTAAAGTGTACGAAATCAAGGTCTTTGCAGATCAACGGTTCACCGTACAACAACACGTTGGGCGCGATAAACATTTGCGAGGTCTTGAAAATGTGGAAAAAAGGAAAGTGTCTCAATTACTGTTAAAAGAAACTGCTTCGACATCAAATAACAAGCCATCTTCCTTTTATAAACAATTACGTGAAGAGTTCCTTAGTGCTAATATTCCACTAGGAAAACTAAGCAATCCTAAATTAAGTGATTTCCTCGAACGCCACACTGGTCATACTATTCCAGACGAATCAACATTGTGTAAAAACTACCTATCAAAATGCTACGAAGACACGTTAAACCGAATACGTGAATGTGTGAAAGGGAAAAAAATTACTTATCAATTGACGAGACTACAGATTCAGAGGGACGTTATGTAGGAAATGTAGTGATAGGGACCCTAGAAACAAACATTCCCGGTCAAACTTTTCTGCTGACCTCAGAGGTTTTGGAAGCGGTTAATCACACTCAGATATGCAAACTGTTCGATAAATCCATGTGTTCAATATGGCCTATGGGAATACAACATGAGAATGTGCTCCTCTTACTAACAGATGCAACACCTTACATGGTAATGGCAACAAAATCTATCAAAGCATTTTTCAATAAGATGGTGCATGTTACTTGTCTATCCCATGCTTTTCCTCGTATTGCAGAAGAGGTCCGATCAAAATTTTCAGAAGTAGATAGACTAGTTTCCACAGTAAAGAAAGTCTTTGTTAAAGCACCATCCCGCACTAAATATTTCATAGACAAGGCCCCTGATGTAGCTTTGCCCCCCGTACCAGTTTTAACACGCTGGGGTACCTGGTTGACTGCATGCATGTACTATTGTGACAATTTTCACATAGTGAGAGAAGTAGTGAATGGCTTTGACAGGACAGATGCTAAGGCTATTGGGAGTGCAAAGGACCTGTTTTCTGATCCTCAAATGGAAGGTAAATTGGCTTGCATAAAATCAAATTTTTCATTTTTGCCAGAAACCATAACCTGCCTAGAAGAAAGTGGCATGCTATTGGCCAAGTTAATAGAGTTAGTCAGGAATGATGAAGGTTGTATAAAACATGTAAAAGGTGAGATTGGGGACTCACTCTGACAAAATAAAATATGTATTGGACAAGAATAAAGGGCATCAGACAGTGTGTCAAATAGCCAGTATTTTGTCGGTAGAAGACGTCAGAATTGACAATTTTGAATAGGATTCAACAGCCAGTGACATAGTGTTTTTCAAATATGCTCTTATTACATCAGTGAAAGTGGAGAGAAATTTCTCGAAATATAAAGCAGTATTAGCTGACAACCAAAGTTCCTTCACTTTTGATAACTTGAGGATGACGATGGTGGTGTATTGCAACGCTATGTTTATTTAGTAATATATTTTTCACTTTATAGTAGAAATGAAAATGACGTATTGTTAATCTATTGATTAATAGTTTACACTAATTATACTAAGAATGTTTGTTATTCAAACCATTATTTGTTCAAGAAAATCATGAAATTGATCATTCTTAGGTATTTTGTTTAATGATAATTTTTAGGGCATTTTTTTAAAATGAGGTCATCTTAAGAGAATTTTAAGGGCATTTTATAGGTCATTTTTCGATAATTTTAAGGTCATCAACATCCGGGCCCTAATCATCATAGATGGTTTCATAAGGAGGATTGGATTCGTTATCGGACTTGTTAACGACTTCCATATGACCTAGGCTCTCGTACTCTTCAAGAGAGTTGTGTATCGCTCCTTGACAATGGGCTCTTTTTTGAATTTGCTATCAATGCCAAAGAGGGCTTTACGAGCTATATGTTGAGAATTTCAAATTTTTGGTGGGTTGGGTGGCCCCGGCATATGCACAACAAATATGCCTTCAGGATTGCGAGTAGTCGACATTACGAAAAATTGCTCGCAAAAATAATTTTCGGATGTAATGTGTCAATGGTTTCTAATTTTCCAAAACTGTTCCAAATCAGTGCTAACAATATGACATTGAGAATTCGGCTGAGGACAAAAATGAGGAAGTTGACCAGTGATAATCCAACCGAATTTGGTGTCATGTGTGGAAACGTCGGAAGCTAACATGGTGCTTCTTTGCGTAAGCTGTTCCAAAATACGCTAGCACTAAATAGAATGACAATAGGACCTTTCATATTCAAAAGAGGGTCGGCAAGCCTCAAATGAGCAGGAATGTTTAAGGAGGTAGTATCGACGGAGCGACTTGGGGTTTCCTCGCCTATTTTGATTAAGATGAGACAGTTTAATTGTAAGGTAGAATTTCTCTGGCATATGTCCTTGAGTTGTAATTTTGAAAATTGTAGAGATTTACTTTTTGAGTTATTAATGCAAGATACTTCTATGGAGGTAGGTGTTACAAGAATACCTAGTCATTCAATTGACACAATATCGTGTTGCGGCAGAATCAAGAAGATCTCTGGCTCGAATCCAGTTGTCACACCCATCTTGAATGTTCTTTTGAACTTTGGTTAAGAGAACCTGAGCACTACCCCCATTAATTCGAATTTTGTTCAAAGGATGATGCTTTATGTTTTTCAAAGTCGTCACTTTGTTTCGAGGAGGAAGGTGAGGTTTCACGTAGCGATGTAAAAAGTATGATGCCGAGCTTGGCAGTTAGAGCAACTTCTTTGAGAAGGACAATTAGGTGCAGAGTATTTTGATGAATGGTAATTAGAGCAGTAATGATGCTGGACGATAAGCTTTCACCTATCGTCAATAGTGAGCGCTCGGAAGGAATCAAAAGAATACAAAGTATGGAACTTTGCGCGAAGCAAACATTTCGGAATGTTAGCAGGCACTTCATGCATCTCTCCTGGGCTGTTAAACGCAGCAGAACAAGTTTATATTTTTTCTGAAGACCTGTGTTTATACCGACTTGAAGGATGGCTAGATCTGGGAGCGAATGAAACGAGACGTCGAGTGCTTGTTGATGCACTTCCACATTGAGTTGAGAGTGCAGTTAAGAGTTGACAACGACTGTATATGAAACTGACCAAATGCTTATAAGAATATTCATCGTTTCCTAAGTTCCAACGTCAAATTTGGAAGTAGCAAGGTGGATAAGGAATGTATCCCAATGCTAAGTGGGTTGTTCCAATTGGTTTAAAGCTTTGACATGTAACTGAATGGTGTCTACAAAAGCTCTTAAGGGATTTACGTCATTAGAACGTGTAGAGGGCAAATTGAAGATAGCTTTCATCAGCCTCTGTATCCGAAGACGAGTGTTGCCATACCTTTCATTAAGTAGGTTGAAGGCGATGGGGTAATTTTCGGTACTGAGAGGAAGAGCTTCGACCAATTTTAGAGCTTGGTCGTGGAGGGATGAACTGAGGTAATGAAACTTGTGAAGTGTCGGTATGGAGTCGTTATTATGAATCATAGAGCAAAAATGTTCGTAAAAGGATTCCCATTGGTTTTCGTCACCATAAAAATGGGTCAGCTCTTTTTTTTTTTTCGGAAGGAACGGTCTAGGACTGAGATTAATATCACGAGAGGCGGATTGCGGAATTTGAGCCGGACTAGGAGCTAGGATGTCCCTTTTATGATATTCAGAAATTATTCGAATTAAGGCATTAGCTGTGGCGATACCATCATCATACAATTCTTCTACTTCGTCACGATGCATTTCCTGGTCTAGAGAGACGGATTCTATTTCAGTTTGGCACGCGTCATATCTGTCGTAAGATTGGTCATAATTTTTTAAGCGCTGATAAATTATGTCCATATTATATTCTGGCGGAGATAAATCTTTGAGAAATTTTCTAGACCGTGTATGATGTCCCTTATAAGAAGCGCGCCTGTTGACAAGTTTATCATTCAGGGGTGGCATCATAACGAATGGAAGTTCGAGTCCAACTTACGCCTCTTGAAGCAAATAAAGATGTACAGGCTGTCCGATTGGCAGCAAGGCAAGTTGAGTGTGGCTGAAGGGGACCGCGTGAAGTGGCCTCCCTCGTCGCCCTCGTCGCTTCGAGCGCGTTCAATGTAAAGCTGAAAATTCCAAGTAGATGTTAAAGTTTGGTAATTTATTGACAAATAGGGTCCAATGGGTTTCGGTATCAAATTTTTGAGGAATTGGAGGAGTCCAATCGCCAACATAGGGAAGATGAATTAAGGGAACTAAATGAAATAGGTGCGAGAGAGGTAAGTAGAACAATTGAGGTGAGAGGAACGAACCCAACAATAGTTTTATAAAACAAAGTCACAAACAAGTGTGAGCTAACGGATAGTATAACAAGGCAGGCAAGAAGTATAATAACACTGGTAGTAGTATTGATCTGGAAACGACTTTGAACAGCTCGAAGCAGAGTAGTAAAGAGGCAGGAGTTCCCCGTGGCCAGTTACAAATATTGAGCTTAACTGACAAATAAAGTATCATGAAACATTTAGAAAGTGAATTGATGTTGGGCTCAACTTAAGCTAAGTCTCCCACATGAGAAAATACTAATGACAGATTTAGCGTAAATATACACAGTCTTGATTAACAATAGAGCGGTAATCGAGAGAGTAAGATTGAAAATGACCCTAGGCAGGAAGCTAAATGAGCTAGCTATATCAGCAATAGACAATCTAGTGAGAGCTGTGGGAATCCCAAACAAGTGCCAAAGTGCACGAGTAGTATTTCAATTATGTTTACTCTGCAAGTAATAAAACGCAAATGAAGAGGATTGCAATTGGCTTGACCAGTATTTGAGGATAGAACCACAAATAAAATAGTTTGACAATAATGTAAAATATAGGGCAGGAAACTGCCGTGGTTAAAATTAAGAGATATGCCACAAATACAATATTAAGAACAATAATATCGCTTATATTACTACAATATAAATGTAGTTTCTAGTTAAATGACTGGTTAGAGACCAAGTTAGATTTAGGGTGAAATACATGAAAAGTTGCAAAGCTTAATGCGCCCTGATTGACACAAGATAATAGATGAAGGCTAAGATGCTAGTAAGATGGTTGATTTCAGCATCTTGGGCACAGCAGGGGCCAGTACACGATTAGAGTATGTACAACATTAAGAGAGAGAAAGTCTTTTGACATGCGCACAGCAGGTAGCAGTACACATTAGAGTATGTACAATATTAAGAGAGAGAAAGTCTTTTGACTTGTAAACGGCGGGTGCCAGTACACTTAAGTGTTTATACAAGATTAAAACAGAGAAAGTCTTTAGACTTTGGCATGGCAGGTGCCAGTACACATCTTCTGTTTGAAAACAATTTGCAAGCTGAAATGATACCTTGACTGAAATAGAAGTGTGGGAATGACTCAAGCTAACGTTCCCTATTTGACACAACAACGATCAACAAAGGCTAAGAGAGCAAACACGATAGTTGATCCAAACAACCTGGGCCAAGCAGCACTCAGTGTGAACACATGAAATACTTTGCTAAAGAGAATAATCCTGCAAGCCTATGGAGCGACAATAATTTCAAAGGGTAAGGCGTCGATAATGCTCCAACTTATTTATCAGTTGGACTTAGAAAAGTGGTTTACAATATAACTGAATTACCGTATACAGAATTACAAGATAGTTAGAAATTCAAATTTTGGGAAGACATCATAAGATTGAACCTCAAGTTTACAAAAGAAATACAAAAGGTTACTTAATTTTCATTTAAATTTTTATTAGGGAGAGGAAATGAGGGATTCTTCAGTTTGAAGTTAAGTTAATTTCTTGCAAGTGGGCTAAAAGAACTCCAATAGAGTAAGTTAAAATGTACATTTAACTTATCTTTTCATGCTGGCTGGCTGAAGGTTCTTTTAGACGACAATCATAAATGTCACCACCTCATGGCGAGAGAAGAAAGATTGATTGATTGATTGATAGGCAGTTGTTTCATTCCACCACTTGGGGAGGGGGGAGTTCAAAATATAATAATGAATGGAGTAGTTATTGGCCATTTAATGGGAGTAGTACGAGGTTGGGGGATGTATTGTGGAGTTTGTAATGGGGTATCGCTTCGTGAAGGTGATGGTATAGGGGGATTTGTAGGTGAAGAGGATGAAGAGAAACTGTTAGAGGGGAGGTGTACTTCGGCGATGGTGAACGGGTTGGTGAAGGGTGTTGGAGTGGAGGGTGGGGGGCGATGTCCGGAATGATGGGAGAAGGGTTTTCATGGACTTGGAATGTGTGGGAGTGCTCCTACATGGAAACTGCGGCTGCAATTGCCAAAAGTAGACTTTTTAAAATTAAATTAATGCCTTATGCTGATTTACAACTTATATTGCTCTGTTTTGTTTATAATTTTGTGGTGTTGATCGATATATTTGTAAGCAAGTATGTAAGCAAGTTGTTTGAGTGATTTTTATGGAAGGGGATGATAGTGGTGATAATTTTTTCTTTTTTTTATAATTTTATTTTTGTATGAGAGAAATGGATGATGACGTTTTTTGAGAATGGAGTAATTGAAGATGTTTGTGGAGATTAGAAGAGGCGGTGCTGTAGAAGGGAGAAGAGAAAAGAATAGTATATAATTATGAGATGAGATGATCGTGTGAAGTCTGCAATACTTGAAAGAAGGATGGGGATGGTATGTGATGAGATGATGTAATTGAGGTGGAGTGTGTGAGATGAGATTGAGTAGATTTTTATTGTATTTTTATGAATGCAAGGGAAGAAATTAATGATGGTGTTGATGAGAAGGAGAAGGAGAGCAGTGCTGTAGAAGAGAGAGAAAGACAGAAAAGAACGAATGGTATATAAGGTGAGATGATTGCGATGACGAATTGATGAGATGAGATGAGGGGAGTAGTAAGCGGATGAGGCGAATGAGGAGTTGGAGAATTATGATGTCGAATGGTGTAAAAATTGCGTGACAGAGGTTGATGATATCGAATCGTGCGGGGAAGATGAGGTGTGTAAATGAATGATGGAATGGGGATGATGATTGTTTTGGTTAGGTTTTTTATTTTTATTATTATTTTTATTTTGTTTTCCCATAATTATATAATGAAGTGTGGAGATGAATTGAGTAGGGAGCTGATGAAGTGGGTGAGGAGTTTCTTATTGATGATGTCAAGTGATGTGAGAATTTCTTGAGAGTTGGAGTGAATAGTGGGCGGATGAATTAAATGAGGAGTTTGTTTTATTCGGTTGCTTGTAGATGGCTTTAATGTGAGAATGGTGAAGGCGGGCGATACTGTGTGCCGATGTTGATGTTGCGTGCGTAGAAGACGGGAGCTTAGAAGGAGGAGTGAGATGTGATCTCTTTAGTTAGGTACGATTCAGTCCGGTGCCGGGAGAAGGCCCTTGAGGGTGTATATGCCCAGCTTGGTGCGCAGTGGTGTGCGGAGAGGCCATGTCAACAGGGGTCTTACAATAGGATTTTGTTGGTTCCGCGCCCTGAGCACGTAGCGGCGTTGCAAGATCTCGACGTTCCGTTGTAAGTGGCGGCACTGGCATGCGTTCTTTGAGATCCGCGGTTGGATAGATGAAGGGGAGGCGCATGGCAACACGGACCAGGCGGCGCTCAAGTTGAAGGTATGGGGTTAGGGGTCGAGCAGGGAAGCCAGCCCAGGCTGGGTGACCATAAAAGATAAAGGTACGTATGTATGAATTAGGGTCTTGGTGTTGAGTCCCCATGACGTGCCTGCCAGGCGGCGAAGAACGTATGCGCGCTTGCGAGCTTCTGGTAGTCTCGCTTTGAAGTGTGGGCGAAAAGTGAAGTATTGGTCGAACAGCAAGCTCAAGTAGCGTACGGAGGGTGTGGGGACAAGGCGGCGACCACGCAGATAGAGACGGAGGCTACCAGGATTGCGGATGACGGCTGTGGCCCATCTGCGAGGACGGAATAGAATGGTTTGTGTCTTGTCGCTATTAAGACTAAGATGCCACCTGTCACACCATGAGGTAAAGCGCTCGAGATAAGGTTGTGTATGACCGGTGATGTGTTGGTCGCTGGCGAATGGTGCCACAATGGCGGTTTCATCCGAAAACTGTAGAAGCTGAAGGGGAGGAGTTGGTTGAGGGATATCGGCCACGAAGAGGACGTAGAGGAGTGGGGAGAGGACCAAGCCCTGGGGGATGCCTTGTTCGAAAGATATGGGGCGGGAATAGAGGTTATTAATGGTGATTTTGGCAGTGCGGTGTCTAAGGAAGGAGTTGACGAAACGGATGTAGCTGTAGGGAAGATTGACGCAGTGGAGTTTGAGGATTAGGGCATCGTGCCACACCGTGTCGAAGGCATTTTGTAAGTCGAAGGCTATGAGGAGGGTGGGTGCATGACGGTTATAGTTGTAGGCGATGAGAGTGGAAAGGCGAAGGGGTTGGTCTTGTGCAGAGAGGCGCGGGTGCAAGCCGCATTGGGAAAGGGGGAGGAGGTGATGGTGAAGGAGATGGCTGTGGAGGCACTTGGTGAGGAGTTTTTCTAAAGTCTTGGATAGGACGGCGGTCAAAAAAAAAAAAGGATTTTGTCAGAACGTGACAAAATGTCCGCTGGTTGTTAGATTGTCTCTTGAGAGAGACACACTAGTGGTGTGTTGAACTAACTGCAGTAGAGTGACGTGAGGTAGCAATTGGGAGAGCTAGCTAAAGCAGGAACAAGCAGGGGGAGGAAATGGGAGAACATGGCGGAAAATATATCAATATATAACTTAAAAAACACGAAAATTTCTATGTCCAGAGAATGAAGAAAACGTGTCTAAATTGCCATCTGTATTAAGGCGAGCGAACTTCCAGACGCTGGATGAGTTAGTTCCACCGTTGAGCACCAGCTTGAAAAGTTGCAAGATGGCACAGCAGGAAGATGTTTGACGTTCGAGGCAATGGAGGAAGAACATACATTTTATTCACTGCAACATACTAAGAAAGCACATAAGAAAAAAACACACGGAAGAGCGAGCATACAAGGGATTTTTTTGTGATTTAGAGGAAAACAAGCCCGTAATATAGCTAGAAAAGAAATAATCCCAATAAGGGCGAAGACTACTTAAATCGTATATTCTGGGAATATACCAGAGGTCCCGAATTTTGGGTCTGACGGCGAACTATAAGGTGTCAGTAAATCTGCTCTCTCGTATTTAAACTCTGACTCCACTGGAATTCAATCCGGAAACCTTGGGTTCAGTGAGAATGTCTCCACTGTACCTCACAGCCAGCTGGTGGAGGATGTCTCGCCAAGAACGATATTTAAGTCTTGCGTTACCCGAGGATATTATGTGGTCTGGAAGGCGAAACAACGGTGCCGAGTTGAGTACAAAGTCGCTCCTCGTCCGCGATCTACAGATATGTGTCCAAGATGAAGTAGGGATTTTATTGTAGGGACCAAGAAAGCAAGAGATCTTACATTTAAAGAGTTTCAGGAGTGGGATGAACGGATTCTCTTGCGATCTTGAAACAATTAATGAATTTTATGGATATAATATCTAGGCTTTCAAGTTATTTTATAAAACCCTTTAAAGTTGGGTGCCATACAGGGTCTTGGTATGTCTTCATATGAGCTCGACGAGAGCATGATATGTTGCTCTCTTATCTGAAGGCCTGCACCCTCTCAGACTAGAGAGCAAGATATGCTGCTCTTTTGACTGAAGGCCTGCACCCTCTCAGACTAGAGAGCAAGATATGCTGCTCTTTTTACTGAAGGCTTGCACCCATTCAGACTACAGAGCAATATATGCTGCTCTCTTGACTAAAGGCCTGCACCCTCTCAGACTAGAGAGCAAGATATGCTGCTCTTTTGACTGAAGGCCTGCACCCTGTCAGACTAGATAGCAAGATATGCTGCTCTTTTGACTGAAGGCTTGCACACACTCAGACTAGAGAGCAAGATATGCTGCTCCTTTGACTGAAGGCTTGCACCCACTGAGACTAGGGAGAAAGATATGCTGCTCTTTTGACTGAAGGCCTGCACCCTCTCAGACTAGAGAGCAAGATATGCTGCTCTTTTGACTGAAGGCCTGCGCCCTCTCAGACTAGAGAGAAAGATATGCTGCTCTTTTAACTGAAGGCTTTCACCCACTCAGACTAGAGAGCAAGATAAGCTGCTCTCTTGAGTAAAGGCCTGCACCCTCTCAGACTAGAGAGCAAGATATGCTGCTCTTTTGACTGATGGCTTGCTCCCTCTCGGACTAGAGAGCAAGATAAGCTGCTCTCTTGACTAAAGGCCTGCACCCTCTCAGACTAGAGAGCAAGATATGCTGCTCTTTTGCCTGAAGGCCTGCACCCTCTCAGACTAGAGAGCAAGATATGCTGCTCTTTTTACTGAAGGCTTGCACCCACTCAGACTACAGTGCAATATATGCTGCTCTCTTGACTAAAGGCCTGCACCCTCTCAGACTAGAGAGCAAGATATGCTGCTCCTTTGACTGAAGGCCTGCACCCTGTCAGACTAGATAGCAAGATATGCTGCTCTTTTGACTGAAGGTTTGCACCCACTCAGACTAGAGAGCAAGATATGCTGCTCTTTTGACTGAAGGCTTGCACCCACTCAGACTAGAGAGCAAGATAAGCTGCCCCCTTGACTAAAGGCCTGCACCCTCTCAGACTAGAGAGCAAGATATGCTGCTCTTTTGACTAAAGGCCTGCAGCCTCTCAGACTAGATAGCAAGATATGCTGCTCTTTTGACTGAAGGCTTGCACCCACTCCGACTAGAGAGCAAGATATGCTGCTCCTTTGACTGAAGGCTTGCACCCACTCTGACTAGAGAGCAAGATAAGCTGCTCTCTTGACTAAAGGCCTGCACCCTCTCAGACTAGAGAGCAAGATATGCTGCTCTTTTGACTGAAGGCCTGCACCCTCTCAGGCTAGAGAGCAAGATATTCTGCTCTTTTAACTGAAGGCTTGCACCCACTCAGACTAGAGAGCAAGATATGCTGCTCTTTTGACTGAAGGTCTGCACCCTCTCAGATTACGCAAAACATGGCATAGCAACCTCGAAGCATTGAACCTGTTGTACTCGGTGTGCATTTTCCACTTCTGACCACCTGCAATAGCTAGTGCAAGAAACTTGTTGTTGTTGTTGTTGATTGATTAAGGGGCTTTGCGACATCGTGGTCATGTAGCCCGGTGTTTTTGTTGAGTGTGTTTGGAATTTGTCTGATAATCTGTGTTAAAGTCATGGCTGTATTAGTGTATGTATTTGTAATTCAGGTGAAGATTGGGAAGGAGGCGAGCGTGGCCTTAAGTCAGGAACGATCACGGCATTTGCCGGGAGTAGAAGTGGGAAACCACGGAAAACCAGTTCCAGGATGGCTGAGGTGAGAATCGAACCAGCCTCTTCTCAGTTTTGCCTCACGAGGCAGAGTGTTCCCCGTTCCAGCCCTCAGCCTCTGTAATCAACTACCATCTCCAGCATCATCATCATCATTAAACTTCAACATGCTTTAGAAAGTGAGAACTCAGAAGACGAGGACACGATTATAAATGACATGTTATTCTATTTCAGGAGGACGTACACTTACTATGAGATATATGTTATCTTGAAATAATAGGTTAGGATTTTGCGGAATAAACAGTGGAGTTATTTTAACACTAATGTAATAACGACGCCTGTGTCAAGAACGCGATACATTCTGATATGCCTGAGTGAATGTGTCACTTCGTCGAGGCTGGTCCCTTGGATTCACACATTCACCGCTTTATTTACAAATAATTTATTGACTAATTTCTGAAGAAAATCTGAAGTCATGAGCACATTGACTGCAGTGATTTGCCTTAGAATATAAAAAAAACAACCTAGCCTAAGATATAACCATTAAGAGATACAGGGAACGCATATTTCATAACTTTTCTGGAGGATGAACCAAGAAAATGTTTCACAATAATATCTTCAAATAGAAGACTCTAAACCTCCGAACTGTCTGAGAATGTGAAGTAGGAGCTACCAATAGATTTTGCTTTGTTAAAATACCGCACACTATATTCTCCTTCTGAATCTTTACCATAGATTTTAACAACGTACTATTTGCTAGTTTCTTTGTTATCACGTTGATCAATACAAAATCCCTCACACAGATATCCTGATATTCTACGTCTTTTTCCATTTACACAGAGAGAACCTCATCGTACAAAGCTTCCAGCAAAGAAGAATCATCACTGTTTAATTCCACGAAAATATCATCCAACTCAGATTCACTATCCTTGGTTGTAAATAGATTTTTCTTCAGTCTTCTCTTTGGTTGTTTACATGTCCCCAGGTACACTGTCCCCTGGTACATCACCACCACTTAATTTATTCTGTGACAATACTTGTTATAGGTTAGGGTTGGACACCCAGAAAAATCATGATACGTAAATGCAAAATAAACTACCCATTTGAACACATCAATAATATATGAAAGCAAAAGCAATGTAGGCTTGTGGTAAAATCTCCAACCTTAAGACGCTAAAAACAATGTTTATCCACTAACCGCCCAATACGTCAGCCATTACCCGCTAAATCTCTTTAACTAGTCAGAGGATATTAAAGTCAGTGTGGCCAACCCAATTTCTCGTAAATTCTCTCCAAATTTATTTTTAATATCCACAGTGTCCCTAGGTAGAGATGTCCCCAGGTACAGCATATTCCCCTATGCGTTGATTGATTGTTGTTTACAGGGGCGGAACAGTGAGGTCATCTGTACCAGTGTTAGGTCTATATGTTATACTTTGCTAAAGGGTTTCCTTATTTTCAATCATTACGGTACTTCCTGAACCTATTATCGACGTCTTAATTCAATGTGGTACTTTGGTTGAGTTAACAAGATGCTTGGCTCTCACCCGTGCCGTCGAAGTATTGTGCCCGTTTGGACCGAAATCCAAAGACCACATTTTGTAAAATACCGAAAAATAATTAGCACGAGAAAATCTATCTCAGGGTCTATTTAGGTGAATATTAGGTCTATATCTGGCATCCCTGATCTCGGTAATTCACCAGTAAGGTAAGGAAAGAAATTCTTTTGAAAATAGCACATTTCTTAAAAATCTCAATTTATTTATAGTTAAAATATTAAATTGAGTGCCAATAACCTCAAAACACAAAGAAAACAATCACACATAAAAATCAACAGTCCCTAAAAATACCTTTGAACTCCGCAAAATTGATATTCAGAAAATTATTAGTTCATTCTGTTATCAAAAACGAAAATTTCTAATTATTTACACTGGGGTAATCACTATTCAATGATGAGTTCGAGTGATCCCTCTATTTACATATTTGTAGTTTCACTTCACGAAGAATTGCTTTGATTGTTCAAGTACACGTTGTACAGATATTTCGAAAAATTGTCACTTGGTTAATTCGATGATGTTTCAAAAAAAAATATTGGAAACAATTATTTCACTGTTTCATTGAAGTATAATAACAACCTCATATCAATATTCGGCTAACATAAAGTCGAATGTTAATATTTTTGTGTTTGCAAAATTTTTGTTTCCAAAAAAAAAATTGTTTATAAATTTTGAATTATCATAAAAAATTGAAAAATAAATATTTTTCCTTTCTCATATTCATTTGTTTCAATGTATACACAATTTAAATTTACTCATTTCAAAAATTTGTTATAAACATTAGCATAAATTGTTGTTAACAATATAAATTGTTGTTATCCACTATCAGTTGATTAAATCATTATCTCTTTCACCAAAACTTTTCTCATTCAGAAAATTTATATAATATCTTACACAAAATAAATGTTAATCATAGAATTTATTATTATTTTTATCAATTTCAAAATTTCTTATCAGTTTATTTACAATAATTTTCTCACCCTCTCATATTGTGAATATTGAATGCTCATTTCCACTGTTACTATTATTATTATTCCAAGCACAAAATAAATATATCTTCAATTATTTATTTTATTTTTGCATTTGCAACTATTCATTTGATATTTTTTTCTCGGTCAGGTTCATCAAATCCAAACTCATGCTCTTCAGTTATTTAGGCATACTAATGGAAATTCAAGTTGATCCAGAAAAAATATTAAATATTTGAATTGATAGTTAAATGGAATTTGTCTAGAATATGGGGCGGTCTACTTGCCTAACCCTTCCTTTACAATTGAGCCCACATGCTCTTCTAATGACACACGCACAACCATGTGTGCCCATAACTACGGGAACAAATGCTCTTGAATGACCCCTAGGTCTCCACACAACTTTAAGTGTCACCAATTCGCACACTAAAATCATCATATTATTATTTGACTTCAAATATTCTTCTCCACAAAACATTATATTTTTTATTACATATTTTTCTGTTTGTAATATTCTGTCTTATCACTGTACTGTGTGTTCTTCAATTCTATTTTTCCAATGAAAAGATGTATTTAATTCTGGTCAATTTCTCCTTGCCTCCCATTTACATAATCTCCCCTAATTTATACATTTTATACCTGCCGCTTTCTTTTCTTCATCTATATATTTTTAGTGCTTTTGGAAAATTTTACTGAGTTCAAAATCTTACTATTTCACTTCATTCATAAACTCATTAAAATTTATTTATAAATCCAAACTTTCATTCCACAAATAAATAAAGTTATTTTATTCAAATTCTTCCAATTATTTAAATTATTCCACAAGTTATTATTATTATTACTGGAAAAAATATTTAGGCATCGTTGCTTCACTACAACATCAGAATGATTTTATAGCCCTATTTCATACCTAAATAAATAAATGTTTAAATCCTCTTTGTAAATGATTATTAATAACATCTCACTTTCTGATTATTAATGCAGTAACTATTTAATCACAATTAACAAATTAATTTAATTCATAAATTGATGCTATCACCTCCCTAAACAAATTATTTATAACTTTAAATGGTGTAATTATATTTTTTAATATTATTAACTTATTTATTTCACAGTCATTTATTATTATTAAATAAATCAAATTATTTAAATAATCCAAGTTACAATCGAGTCTCTTCTCATATTAAGAGTAAAAAAATATATATTTTTATCCCTTGGAAATAACTTAAACATTTCATGTCGAAACACATGAACTGACTGTTGTCCAGACATAAATAGTAAAATAGAATAATAAATTGTCGGACTTCAAGCTCCATTTGTCATCCTGGAAAAATATAATAGACATTCTCATTACGGTGATAATTATGTTGATTTCTTATAGTGACAGTATAAAAATGGAATTCTCAAATGCTAGTGTAGGCTAGTGGATAGTACATGAATAGTAGTCTTACTTCATTCTTGCTGTGTAGGTAGAGCGTGTCCTTCGTTGTTCACTATCCCAATAGTGTCCTCCCATGGTCATCTGCTGTTCCATATCACTTCGTTCGCCTCCATATCACACTTACACTCGAGTAGTTTAACGGCGAATGTTGATATTTAATGTCACTCGTTCAAAAAAACTCCCGTTATTCTCGGTACAGTCTAACATGTTGAAATGTTGTACAGTCTTATACTGATATAGTACTCTTGAAATACTGAGAACAAGTCCCATATCCGAACAATGCGGTTTCGTTCGCCTGCTATTACAGGAACACCTGTTAGCTGCATAGAACGAACTGTAAGAATAAATTCTCCCTGATAATATTTGAAGTGCCTGATGTACCGTTTCATTTTGTAGGCTAACTTCCGTGAATGGCATTACAAAACTACAAACTGGTTAGAATAATTGACCATAAAGTCAGACGATATTCTAAGTCCTTCGCTGATATTATATATGTTCATTCGCCTGAACAAAACTAAGTCCACTGACTGATCGTCCAGCGATTAAGTTCTTCGGTGGTCAGAATCACGGCGTGAACACTCGTACTTGATGTGTCGTAGATGCGCACATGAGCAAGTGCTCTGATGGAATACAATACTGTCTTGATTCTCTGGCTCCTTATATAGTCCAAGCGGTCTTCCTTCTAGAAGCTTCCATTCCGTATCTCGGCTTCTACTGAACGGATTTTCATGCTTGATAGCTCTAAATTCTTCTCATTCAATTACCAGTAAACTGTACTACTTTTCTAGGTTCCACTCCTTCTCCTAGAGGAAATACTAGAAAACTTATTTTCATTACACAGGCGAGCTCCCACGTCACAGTTCCACGTTACTCGCTCCTACGTTGCATACTTCCCTCAACACTCGGAGTCTCCTAGCGCGCTATCCAAAATATCAGCCGCTCCATCTCTCAAATCAATAAACCTCTCTGCTTTATAATAATGACGTCAACATGTCACGGACGTGTGAACGATCCGGTTACAGTATGAATATGTAAAACTTGGGATTTCTATTCGATGTTTTGTAATTACCCGTATAAATACACATAGCGCGTATTTTCTAATCGGGAATAAATACCAATTGAAGGATACGGTGCAAAAACGGGGTGGTTCCATTTTAAAAAATTTGGGGGATATAAGAAAAACTCCGCTGAAAATTCAAATGTTACCTAAACATTCTTTCTTTTTCACAGAACATGCTACTCAACTATACCGCCTATTAGTGTGTATTTAGTCAGATGAACTCGTTGTTTCACCGCTTAAAACAACAAAAACTTATTAACAGCGTATGTCTCACTATTATACACTTATATGGTTAAAATGTTCACAAAGGTTTGAGCCACCCCAGTTTTATGTAAATACTCGTATATGCTAGAATTTAATTGATACATTCTATATTCTACTAGTAAATCACACATCAAAGCATTCTTCATTAGTCATTCTACCGACAGCCCTGGCTCAGCTGGCTAAAGTGCAGCGTTAGGTCATGGGACCAAGCTCTCTGCTGTCTCGGTAGACGCGTGGGTTCGAGCCCCACCGTCGGCCGTCCTTGAAATGGTTTTCCGTGGTTTCCCATTTTCAACACCAGGCAAATACTGGGACGGTACCTTCTGATAGGCCACGGCCGCTTCCTTCCACATCCTTGCCCAGTTTCATTCAACTTCATCCATTTCATCTTTCATCCCGACGCGCAGTTCGCCCACGGGCGTCGAATAGAAAGACCTGCACTCGGCCTCTGAGGAGGCCACACGACAACAACAAAATTAGTCATTCTCAATTTTTGAAGTGCGGGTCAGTTTAATTTTCAAAAGCACTAATGGCATTGTAGAATGGAAGTTTGTTCTTCAGGAGCTGAGGTCTCTGGTATAGTTGGTGTTGTTTTTTTTTCTTTTTAGGAAAATCTACGTACGTTCTTGCACACACTCAGGCAGTGGGTCAGCTCTACCGCTCGAACTAACAAACGGGGCCACGCAGTTTTTCGGCCAAAAGAACTACAGTTTCTTTTACTGTATGAAATCATCAAAACATGAATTTGACCAAAACGTGGAGTTACCCCATTTTTCACCGGACCCTTAAATTACTCAGCACGTTGTATTGCACGCTTCCACAACAAAGGGACTAGTTCATTGTACCTACACCCGTCCCTTGCCCAAGAGTATAGTACTACCTATTAGAAAATACGAATAATATAAAGTATAATTTTCGTTTACGTGTCAGAGTATATGTAGACTGTGGTAGAATCTACCGCCGTTTTCCGCCCCGTTGCGTAGTGGCTAGCATTCTTCGCTGTCTTTGCGTAGGCCCGGGTACGATTCCAGACCCTGCTAAGAAATTCAATTCTTTTCTGAGGGCTGGAAAGGGGTAAACTTAGCCTCGTGAAACATTCGCCACTTCTACTCCAGGCAAATACTGGGATGATTCATAACTTCGGCCACAGCTGCTTCCTACCCAAATCCTTGTTCGATTACAAGTACATACACTAGTACAGACATCACAGTATCACAGATTACATCTACACACACCCAAGTACATGGCGCTACTTGACCACGATGCCGCAAATCCCCTAAAGAATTAACAGCAACAAACACAGACTCTACCGCGAATCAAGGACAACGAATGCAAATAGCTGTGGTAGCGTGTTGAAATATTTGGTGCTTTAAGTGTATATAATATTTTCCATTGCAAAATAAGCAATATATATATGCTTTATATATGCTTAATGAGTAATTTTAAAACAATAAAGATATTATAATCAAGTACTGTGCCCGAGATTTTCTCTTATTGGAAATTAAAGAGAGTTTTAATCAGGTCTTTGTTAAGATTTTATCAATGTCAGTTTGTGCTGCATGGGCTAGTGTTGCGAGAATCGAGCCATGTCAGAAGGAGCTCCAAGTAACAGGTTTTGGTATCTAAAGGAAAAGCGGACTAGTGGAAATTAAGCATTTTATTGTGAGGAATTGGGGTGCGGTGAGCGAATGTCAGAGCTTTGATACGAAGCTATTCATGTATGCATTCACATTTCGGACCAAATTCTAAACAATTCAACCATTTTTTAAAAATTTGTATGATGAGTTACTAACATTCAGGGGATGATATTTTCACTATAAAATTTCACATTAAGTCAACTATTTTGAGAGTGATGAAAATGAACTTCGAAATTTTGCATATATTTTCAAAATCGTAGTTTTATGGAAAATAGTTCAAGTCCAATATATCTTGTTTAGAATGATTCCCTATAGTCCATAGAATGGGTTAAACTAAACCGAAAGTAAGAATTAACTGACGTTATAGTTTTTGGGAATATTTTTCTTCTAATTTGAAATTTTAGAATTCTTCTTTTCATTTTTCACACGGTACCTTTTCATCTTAGTTTTATTTACAAATGTTTTTCATTCAGGCCATTGTACTCATTATCAGCTTTAATTCTACATGTGACGGCATTGTGTAGATTTGAAACTTAGGGACCTACGATTTATGAAAAAATAAGGATTTAGGATAATTTTATTATCCGGGAAAATGGACTTGAACTTGAATGTTAATTTCATCACAGGAATGGCGTACTTTGACCAACTAGAATCCTCGTGATGCATAAGTAGATCCCTCCTAGTATTATCTTTTGTCTTTCTTGATTCGTTTTCTTCCTCTAAGGTACCTTCTCCGTTGTTTTTGTTCGGGTGTCTGATGCTTTTTGGCCTTGCTGAGCCGTGTTTCATCAGCTATCTTCGCGCCAACTGCATCATATTTTCCCTGAGTGATGTTCATCTTGTAGCACTTGCAGTTCACTCACACTGCCACAGTTATACTGGGTCACAGCATCCATTACTCCTAATTTAAGAGTTGTCAGTCCCACATTAGTGTTTTTGGGAACCGACGCCATATTATGGAATTGAATGACTCATTGCAGTTTTGTGTCAATCCATGAAGGCATTTTCCCAACATCTCCCGGTTGCTGAGTCTTTCATAAATGGGCTTCACTTCTTGAAGAACATCCAAAGGTATACCTGGTTTGTACTGATACCCGTTGAGTTCACCTTTAGCTTTAGTTCGCTGGTAAGAGCACCAACGGTTGACCTCTCCTTGGTTGCTGTCAAATGGTATAACGTTGACAATTCCATTGTACATTGTTTGTATGCTGAATGTATTGCTACAAAGTGCAATGCCAAAGTAGTTCTGCAGTTTGTCAATGAGGGAACCTATAAGTATTCCTTTCCCCACTATCTTTTTCTCACGTGCCAACTTGCGCAGTGCTGTTTCCAACCTTTTCTGGTAATGTCCGACACATTCCAGTTTATTTAATTGCTTCCCATCAGTCTCTACCACAGCTTTATAGCTTTTTGAGTCTCCATCTCTATAAAAGTAAATGTACTCCAGTTCTCTCTTTTCTACTGAGCGGCAAAAATATTTTGGCACCCTCTGGTTCCATGTTTGCTGAAGACCCACTGAAATTTTTCATGCACCTGTTGCGTGGGCTGCATGCCAAGCGAGGTAGGAAGGGGATGCTTTGTCATCAGTTGAAAGTAGTTTACATCCTACGCAACATTTAAACATTACTTCAACGTCAAAAACTTCACCTGTGTCTTCTGACATCGCTGCAATCACACCTGCGAGTGAAGAATGACCTCTTCGGTGCCAAGTCCCATCGACAGTCACACCGCATTCATTATTCTGTCGTCTTATTTTTATTTCCTCTGCAGCATCTTTCATTACTTCTTTAGCAACATCAGCGGTAACTTCTACTTGAGCCTTCACGTGCTCAGTATAAGCTGCAGATGCAGGTGGTGGAGGTAAATTATTTATATAGGAAAATATCCTTGCTTCACTACGCCCACAACAAATTAGCAGCATTCCATACACAGGTCTTCTATTAATTTCAGACATCTTACTGTACCGGTTTTTTTTCGTAAGGTTTTTGTCCAGATATTGTAAATAGTTAAGTCAGGAGACATGACGTAGTTGAACTCACAAGACAAGTCATGCTTTGCAGAGGAGAGATTGTGAGAAGTGTCATTCGGTTACAGGTGGGAGGCCACGAGCATTTCCGAACGGACGACACGAAGCCCAGCCAATCAATAAATCCATAGATAACGTAATGTCGCGCATCGACCCCAACCAGAGAATTGTTTTTATTGATATGAAGGAAATCAGAGTTATTAAAGATATTATGAAGACTGTAGAATGTGTATTACCATAGCAGAAGGCTATTATACATGAGAAATGAAACCTAGCAAGTGAAACGCAGGAATAACATGTATTTAATCAAAGCTACAAACGATATATTGACATATCGATATATATCTATATATATATATATATATATATCTAGCTTTCCTCGCCGGTGTGCAGCCAGCAGGAGAGACTCACTCTACTCACGCTTGTCATACGTTTGTATTACGGAACTTGGCTGGTAAGCGAATCGCGAGCTCCAGGCCTTGTGAAACGGCAGCGTGTACAGTCGGCCAGGAATTCTACCCGGCTCGGCCCGATCGCGCTACGAAGTGTATTTTCGCCGATCACAGCATTGTGCTTTCACGAGTGAACTTGTACCATGTGATATTATAAAACTCAGTTACCATATTGCAATGGAGTTGAAGCTTTCAGTTCAATCCACGTGCAGAGTGTCGAATTGGGAGAGACAGAACAGTTCATAGTTGGAACGCGGACAGATTTTTACATGTCCAGAGGTGTCCATGATCCAAGCCGCCATTATAAGATTCTAGTGTCGAATCTTCCACGTAACTTAGTATAGTACATTCTCGAGTATAGTACATGCCAGCATAAAGACTTGGTATACATTGCATTATGCAGATTTTTAAAGGCATATTTTCATTCGAGATGTCAGTGGGGAAAATTTACTTTATTTCTATAGTTCCCAGAATGGCAGGCTAAGATGATATGGGGTAACTGCGTGTGGGAAGCATGAGCGAGATGCATACAATCCACGAACTGTAATTTCCTGTAAGGAATGTAGCATTCTTTCGAAGTACACCAGTGGTTGTTAGCGAATGTAATTGCGAGCGATGACATGATGACGGACTATGTTTGGGACAGTGCGATTTCGCGAACGTGTAAGGACATTCATGGCGTGAACGATGAGGGAACGAGGTGCCATCCGACAGCTGTTCAAGTGCGGTGCGTTCCCGGGTTCGAGTTCGAGAACAATGGAGGAAGTATGGTTTATCTGACTGTAGCATGGAGGCTAGTAAGATACTTATATTTTTACGACGCTTCAAGAGGCAACGAAAATTACTGGACCAGCATCTCAATTGTCGTAGCTTAGTGGAGGCATTTGTTAGCAATCACAATTGTCATAATTTTTCTTTTGTAGATTAAAAGGATATGCACAAGTATAGGTTCGATGTTTCTGTCGAAAATGACTTGCTGCATATCCGGGATTATTGTTCACTTAATGAATTCATCCCTTGAGTGTTTATAGATTGATATTTAATTAGTAAATTCAGTATCGTCATTTAATTAGATGTGCGAATTTTTATTACCGAGAAGACCGTGTGTAGGAGAAGTTCTCCAGATGTTTATACAAGTATAGCTTTAATCGCGTCTCCGTTTAACAGTGTTTGGGACCCTGTTCTTCTTGTGGCTAGTACAGGTTTTCATGTACTCCTTTGATTTACGTTTTGAGTTAATAACTTGGTCGTTTCCTCGCATCGATTTGAAACTTGGGAAGTTTTTCTTGGTGTTCTCTGCCCTGGTAGTTTTGATCCACTTTTCTGGATTACTTTCTTGGAAAGCACTTAGATTTTGTGCGTGAGGATCTATTGATGGATTTGCCTAATGCTTGTCATTGGATTGACCAGCGAAGTTAACTTGCTTTAATGGTGTAGGTCGTATCAATTAATATTTCTGAATTAACTGAATTTGGAGGCTATCCTGATTTAAAAAAAAGGATCATTTTAACCTTCTATTAGGCATTAATTTGAGAGCAGCTTAACCTTTGATATCATGTTGAGACATGTATTTTCTATGAAACGTAACGTAAATGATTGCATTTAGTGCAATAGTGTGTGTGATTTGAGTACAGTATTTTTTGAACACCATCCAGATTTTTGATTGAATTATTCCCAGGGAAGATTGACTTTAAGTCAAGAGATATAAGCAGTATACTTGATGTACACTATTGTGAGGCAAATTTTTTTGACTAGTGAAATACTTTAATTCCATTTCTTTGAACAACGTGCTTTAGGTTAGTTGTGTATTTTAAGCATAATTGTAGGTTTCTGTGATAGTAATTTGATTTGGTAACTGTTTCTTGAAGGTTGTTGGAACCTATTTTTGATATTCGAATGCATAATCGGGATTATGCTGTGTTTTCGTGATTTTTATGCTTGCTGAAGCAATTTGGTATTTTAGATTGAGCCAGTAAGAGCTTGCGAGCCAGTGAGTGCCAATCTTTATCACACTTAGAGTAGTCTAACACCCGTGTTTGGTGTAGTGTAAACCTAGGTGGGTTTTTCTGTATTTTCATGTCTGTTGAGACATTGGCAGCTGTTGATCTTTGCTAGATCAGGCCTGCATGCCTTTCTTCACCTAATCCTGAGCAACATATGGATAATGTGTTTATACTATTGAAGATATTATCCCAGCTGATAATCGAAGCCTCTACAAAATTGTACGATCCAGTAAATTTATATACAGTACATGAAACATGAACGCCAATGATTAATGTTTCACTTAGCTTGATCGCTTGGTGAAATATAACCCAGTTTAAAAAGTATTTTTCTATGAATCAATATAAACGCGAATGGTACGATCCAGGTCATCTATGAGACCAAATTTGAATGTCCAAAGACACATTCCTGTATAAATTATTGTAAATTTATTGTACATAATATTTAACGAATGCTACGGCATCAGGGAATCGTTTAAGACGATACATTTAATATTACTACGTGCTAATTCATGTGTATTCGTCGTCCAGTCTATTATTTGAATTGCATAATATATTTCTGAGATTGACACTTAAGATTTTGTAAGTACATTGCAAGTTATATTTTTATGATCACCCCAGCGAGAAGGTGATTGTCATTATCCACTCATGGATTTTTCATGTGACAGTTTTGTTACTGTTACATTGGTCGTTTTGACGACAGGTATTTTTTCTTTTTATTGTTGCCATGTCCTTTTTGAATAAACTTTGTTTTCCATTTTTAAATTCATCGCGTGATATTTTAACGAAGTGATGGGAGATCGTGTTAAGAAGGCCATCGCTTGGTATTTTCAGGGTATACCACCCTTTGAGGTAGTTCTCTTTTGAGAATTTTTCGTGTTCTTGAGCTGTTAATTTTCTTTTAAACCATGGTCATTCTTAAGAGATCCTGTTAGGAAGACTAGTTACCCTATTACTCCTTTACCTGGTGGTAGGACGTGGGGGTTCTTTAGCCGGTTATTTTCAGGTTCTACGATCCAGTTGTCATCGAGGGTTTTCACCAGGTATTGGTAAGTGATGTCGGGTACATTACCAATTGTCTTTGATGTGCACTGAGGATCTGACTTAATTCACAATTACTACAAACTGAAGTGACACAGAAAGCCCAACCTAACCATTGTTTATCAACGTTTTTCAGTTAAATACAAGCAAAGATAACAGTTTTTCTACACATTCCACACTAAATATAATGTTGTAACTGCCTGCAGAATCACCACAATTGCCGTCAAAATGCGAAATAGAAAATTTTGATTCAGATGCACTAGGCCTACACACACTGGGAGACACATTTCCATCTGTTTCTGTTCATTTACTGTCTCAATAATAGTTTGGTTATTTAGTATGTGTTTATTTCCATGAAAACGGCGTTTTCGTTATAGCCACTACGTTTATTACAACCCATTATTAACCAAAATAAAGAAGCTAGTCACTCGAAGCAAACAAAGAACATAATACACATAGCAAGATGTCAAAGAGTGCATGCTATATAATATAGATTGACCATTCAATTACTTTTTTAGGGAAAAGAACATGACAATTCGTGCTATCTAGTTGTAAGTAATTGTACTACATGCTGAAATACATGTGCGATTTTGTGCGATGCCGTGACATTGAAAAATCCGCTAGTATATGGAAAGCTAACGAGTGACAGTTGCTGACTGCACCCCACAAGTCTGGATTACGTGTGCAGCGGTCCATTTAAATGAGTATTACGGCCTAACTATATGTCTTAAGACAATGATACTTACATACTTGTATACAAGAAACTTCAGACTTTCTAATTACTAAAAAAACCTTTATTTACTATTATGACCAAAATCACTATTTCAAACGGGGATACATACCTAGATTTTATCAATGTCAGTTTGTGCTGCATGGGCTAGTGTTGCGAGAACCGAGCCGTGGCATAACGAGTTCCAAGTAACAGGTTTTGGTTTTGAGCCCGAATGAGCTCATGATTGTGATATATTCTTTGGATATCTGGTCAATTGCTACAACGATGTGTTGATCACACTGGGCAACTAGAAGAGACTTTCTCATGCATGAGACTTTATTTTGACATTGGAACTCTCATGAATAAATCCTGGAATGTTTTGTTTATCCCAGGATATCATTTTGTTTTCTATAAGAGTCCATATGAAGTAATTCTGCATAATCAACATGATGTTTTAATATTAAATAAAAGGTATTGCCTCGCAGATATGCGAAAATTATGTAAATAGTCCCTGCACGACTTATAAATTCTTTGGAGACCAGAACGCAGTTCCGCGGAAGACTTGTACCACGTTTTGAGCTCGACTGGAGAGGAAGTGTTGTCCTGTAGCTCTTACGAAGTGTCATTTATACTTTTGCAACGAGGAAAATAGTATCCGCAACCAACATTTACTAAAATTGTGATAAAGTGCACATAGTAGTCAGCGCTACGTTACGACGGTTAAGCAAATTTGAATTGCCGTCGAAATTTATAGCACTGTTAATTTTATAACTAATTTTGCTATCCAGCACGTGCTGAATCATTCATCGACTTCTCGCTCCTTGCAGTGTCATTCTATGTTTTGGAAAATTTATTGCATTGTGACTGCATTATTTGTTAATTGCGTGTTGGACTTATTTCCGTACGAAGGACCTGATATCCCGGGAACAAGTAGTCTTGTGCCGGCTCCAGCCCTAAAGAAGTGCATCCGATCCTCTCAGGTCATGAGTTCGAAGGATGGGGTTGTCCGGAATACCATCTGTCGGTTGGTGGTACCCTGGCAATCTCCTCTGACGGGCACAGTATCTAAAGAAAGGGCGAACCAATGGAAATTAAGCATTTTATTGTGTGGAATTGGGGTGCGGTGAGCGTTTGTCAGAGCTCTGATATGAAGCTACCCAGAGACAAAAATATAGGGGAAAATGTAAAGAGTTTTCGCCGCAGCACATAAGAATGACCGGTCGAGTCAAGAAGCGTGACGGACGGTAGGTCATGGCTCGTGTCGGGCACACACGCAATGATGTATCGTGCCAAGGGTGACCACCCAATATGTTGTAGCCAATCAGAGGGCTGGAATACAACAATTAATTAAGCAACTCATGAATATTTTTACAGCGATTTTCAAGATGTTTTATACATAAAAAGGATGCAAGAATATATTTCAAAATGTATGATGTTTTTACCTTGAAGCTTGAATGCCTAATACGGCAATAAAGTAAATATTAATAGTCACCAGCGAAGAATGGTAGTCATTTTGTAAAAAATCCACCAACTTCTTGAAAGAGGAGGACGGATTGTGGTACGGAGATTGAGGACTTCTATTCTGACTGCAACGGGGCACGAACCTGCTAAGTCGTCCTATAAAAGTGCGGGCTTTTCGTATAAAAGTATACAGGGGACCGAGGCGTGATTGACGGTCAAAGTGTTATACACAGACGCGCTCGAGGCGAAGCGATAATGTGAGGACTTGTGATATTTTTCGAAGTGTTAGTGAAGAAATCCTGTGGAATTGAACATTTAAAAGTATTAACTCGATTACATTGAGAAATTGTGCGCTGCGAGTTAAACATCGTCGATTGTGATAAACATTGTATTGAGGATAAGCATTTTGATGGAAGGATAATTGAACTGTATTTTTACGTGAAATATTTGCTACGTGGAACTTTTATTAAAATTTCCGAAATCTTTATCGAAGTGATCGATGATTTTGAGTGAAAGCCCTGTAACTGTTCACCTACTACACGGGGTGCGTAGGGGGGGGGGGTTAAACACATGTACCATATGAACAGCAGCAAATAAACATTCTCACTTAACTACACTGGTTACCGCAAAAAAATAGACACTAGAGATCTGGTAAAAATTAATATCTATTCTGATACCAGACATAATAACACACTTTGCAGGATCCCCGTCGTACAGACTACCTAACACTCCCTATCATATTTACACAGGCACACTTATGACATGCATTGATGTCCCTCGGAAGTTATGATGACTGGTACTAACAGGCGTTGATCTCAGCTGTGATGACATAACTCTACTGATTCTTGGGTTTGTGCTCCCTGATAATCAGTCCTACTTACTCGCAGCACAGTTACCAGTTATTTCACACGCATGCTTCTCAACTTTGAACATTACGTACAGTATTATATTGGTGGTCAAAATCCAACGATTTAAATAGCCTCGTGGATCTGATTGTACGAAGATGCTTTAAATCCGTGTGTTGTATTATCGCAACTAGTTCGCTCCTGAATTTAATAATACTTAGCATATTTTACTAGTATTCGTCGTACAACAAAGTTACCGCTATGGCCTCAGAATTTCAGTACACAGACTTTAGTTTACAATACTTCATGCGATTCGAGACTGACAATCTAGGCGATTTGTCTGAAACTTGGCTCATTATTCCCTTGAGAATGTATGGCCAGCAACTCAGTAATTGAACTTAAAACGCAAACTCGTGATCGTCTGAAATACCTTCCTTCTCAACACACACACTGACGTCCAAACCAAAAAGTTCACTCCCTCACGGAGTCCTTCCTAGAATAAGAAGCACCCCATACGGAGTCCAAAATAAGAGTCCACTCCCACATGGAGTACTGAATAAAAGTTCCACTCCACACGGAGTCCACAAGAAAGTCCAACTGCACACGGAGTCCCGAATAAAAGTCGCCCTCACAGCTTCGTCAATCGCAATATCATTCATCTCCCCTCTACAAATCACTGGTCTACCTGACTTCCAACACGGGTTTAGCCAATCCCGAAAAATCATTACCATATAAGGAGTGCCTCCTTATTCTTCCAAAATACCACAGACACACCCCTACCATAGGGTTGCCTGCATGAATCATCATGCACTGAACGTGCGGGAGAAAAACCCAGCGTCAACAAGGCTACTTCCCGGTTGCTGGACACAATTCCAGACCCTCGAACTAAATATAATTACACTGTTAACATATTCATATCTAACTTGACTCGGATCCTGCCAATTACAATATCTTAAAACCTAAACAAATTAATTGGGAATCAATCATATGATATTATACACTTTATTAAATAATTATAAATAATTAATATAAAGAGGCATCAAATAAAAATATATGGACGATTATGAAAATCGTAAGTCTCGAAAGTGACGGTTCGATTCCTGGTGACCCGGGAAGGTTACAGCCTACATAAACAATTGATATTTTGTGAAGTCAACAGACAGTATTGGAAATTCGATAAATATTGCACATTTTCGAAATTTTAGCACTATGATTTACGATTCAAAATTGAGAGGATGTCTTTCGAAGCTATGAAGATGACTTATATGACGTGCTAAATCACTAATGGAAATATGCCCTACGAGGAAGCAAGAATGTCTGGAGTAACATCTTAAAAGTTTGCAAAATTCAACATCACAAAATTACGCACTATGATTTTTTTTAATAATGAAAATGAAATAATATTCTACGTTGTGATGATATGTAGAGAGAAGAGAGAGAAGAAGTTTGGCAGTTGGCAGTCAAAGTGAAAGGTTGTGTTTTTCCCGAGCTCTCAGGTGTGCTGAAATGGGTTGTTCTCTGGAGTGTTACCGCGCGAGGATCGGAATGTGGTATGTGAAGGGTAGTCGGGATTTCCGGTGTTTGTGTGTGTGTACTGGCCCTAGTAACTTGTGGTTCATAGCCCTAGTGATAGCTGCATTGCTAGTTATTGGTGGTGTAGAAGTGAATCCAGACCCTGTTACTCCAAATATGAATCAGTCAAATGATCCAGTGGCAGCTTTAAAGTGTTCGACGTGCAGTAAAACATTGAAGAACGGTGTTAAGTGTGGACTATGTGAGAAATGGTTTCACTTTGGCTGTATTAAGGTCAAGAAGGAGGATTGTGATGTCGGGAATTGGTTTTGTAAAGTATGTGATACGACGGACTGTTTGAGGGTGCAAATCAAAGCAAGGGATCAAATAATACAGGAACTTAGAACAAAGCTTCGTGAATCAGAGGAAACGGTGAAGGATGTGACTAAACGGCTTTCTACTGGGATCAGTGTGGAAGAGGGCTTGCAGGAGCAAACTGAGTATGACGTCATTATAATGGGTGATTCTATGATATGATGGAGTGCGAATATCTCGAGGAAATCAGGTGCGAAATTGCGGTGTTATTCGGGGATTAAAATTGACCAGCTTGCCCAACAAGTGGAAGAAGCAAATGTAGAGGAGTGTGACAAAGTTAAAGTGTTGTTGCTCCATGTTGGGACGAACGATTTGAAGAAGAGGGCTACAGCTGATTACATCAAGGGGGAGCTCTACGAACTCGGCAGAAAAGCTAAAAGCAAGTTTGGAAATGCAAAAATTATAATGAGTGGCATTGTTCGGCGGGGAGATGTTCCGTTAAGGCGAGTTAAGACTGTAAATGACCGCATGGACTGGGTATGTGCACAACTGGGATTAGTGTACGTAGATGCTGACTGCTGGATTGGTGGCCGTGACTTCGCCCGAGACGGGCTGCATTTAAATCGACGGGGCGCTTTTAACCTAGGGAGCCAACATGACAGGGTCATCGGTTCGTGCCGGCCATTGTGAGGAGGAGCAGGTCCAGAGGTTCCCAGCCGACGGGAACAGAAGGAGCTACTTCGGAATATTTGCTGCGGAGGTAAGACTCTAAGATTACTGCAGGTTAATTGTCAGAGTTTAGGAAATAAATTAATTGAATTTTGGAATCTTGTAGAGACGTATTCTCCGGACATTGTCATTGCTACTGAATCTTGGTTATATGAGGATATAAATAGTAATGAAATAATTCAAGGGACCTACGAAATGTACAGAAGGGATCGGGGGAAGCGAGGTGGTGGGCTATTTATTTGTGTGCGCAAAAATATAGCTAGTTTCTTAAAGTGGGCTGATACGGATCATGAAATCTTATGTGTAAACATTTCGGATAAAGGGAATAAATTCACTCTTCAGGTGATAGGGGCGTATAGAGCACCAAAAGATAACTTTTCGCTTCTCGACACACTGTACGATAAAACTTGTACGGGTAATGCTATGAAAAAGAGCATAATAATTGCCAGAGATTTAAACCTCCTCAAAGTAGACTGGTCTGGTTAGTAACTAGCTGTGGTCAAGCTCAGAGCGCTGGAAACAAATTCTTAAGGGAGGGGGGATTTTCCCAAGTAGTTGACTTCCCAACTAGAGGCAATAATACCTTAGATGTTTACCTCGTAAGGCCTGTAGAGCTGTATATTAACTGTCTGAAAGTACCTGGAATTAGTGACCATTCTGGTGTTGAATTAAATATTAGATACGGTGACATTACAAAATTAGACTCTGATGTAGCAAATAAGATCATATTCCAGTATCGCAGGGCGGATCAGGGCAAATTTTAGGGGTATTTGAATGAGCTATTTGAAGGATGAGCATCGGAAGGAAATCACATTAATATCCTATGGACTAACTTTTTGAAAATTTTAAATAGCGCTATTGATAAATTTGTTCCATTTAAATTACTGAAACAAAACCCAGATCCTGAGTATTACACACCGGAAATCAGGAGTCTTAAACGGAAAATTAGGAAATTATACAATAAAAGACATGATAGTGACAAGTGTATGTTGAAATTTAAGTCCTTATCAAGAGAGCTTGTCTTAAAAAAGAGGGCTGCTCATGACAATTATATGCAAGGTTTACTTGGTTCGGGAGGCGATGGGTGGAAAAAAAATTACAGTTATGTTAGGAGAAGAAAGGGAAATTCAAATAATTTGTCGATGATAAAGTCCGGTGACGGTAAATTAATTACTGAGAAGCAAGCCATTGCTAATGAATTAAATGTCTTTTATGGTAGTGTGTTCAATAAATCCAATAGCTGTGTGTTGGACCTTAACGGTGAATCAGGGGCTCCACTTCTCCAAATAAACCAGTCAGCAATTGTAAAGCTAATACAAAAATTACGTTACAATATATCGATGGGTCCTGATAATATTGTTAGTAAAGTACTTAAACTAGGAGGTAGGGCCGTGGCACGATACTTAGAGGTGATTTTTAATGTGTCCATAAACAATGCGCAAATCCCGGATGACTGGAAAAGAGCTACGGTAGTCCCAATATTTAAGGGAGGGAGCAGACTTGAATTGGGCAACTACAGGCCGGTTAGTCTTACGTCCATCGTTTGTAAACAGATGGAGCATCTCATTTGCGACTACTTGAGGGAACAGTGGGAAACATTATCATGGTTTAATAATAGGCAACATGGATTTCGGAAAGGTTACTCATGCGAGAGTCAGATGCTATCACTTTTTCAAGATATTAGCGAATCGTTAGACGATGGAGTTTCGGTCGACCCCGGTAGTTATATATTTTGCGAAGGCATTTGATGTCGTGCCGAATGACATGCTACTCCATAAATTAGCTTCGACGAAGATTGATAGAAGAGTAATTTTATGGATCCAAGAATTTTTGACGGGTCGTTCCCAGAAAGTGAAAGTTGAAGGCCGATTCTCGGATGAAATTACCGTAACGTCGGGTATCTCTCAGGGCAGCATAATCGGAACTTTGTTATTTTTGGCGTTTATAAATGACTTACCATACGGGATTCGCAGTGACTGTCGATTGTTTGCGGATGTTTGTGTAATATATCGAAAGATACATGACTCACAAGACAATGCAGTACTTCAAGATGACCTGAACCTGGTCTATAAGTGGGCGATTGAAAATAAAATGAAAATAAACACAAGAAAACGTAGTCTAATAAAAATAGGGAAAGTGCGAAGGCAAGATTTTCAATATAATATTGGCTCGGAAGTACTTGTAGAAGAAGATTCTTGCAAATATTTGGGCGTTCACGTAAGAAATGATATGAAATGGAGTAGTCATATAGGATGTGTAGTTTCTAAAGCTTACAAATCCCTGCACTTTGTAATGAGGGTATTAAAACTAAGTAGTACCTCTGCTAAAGAATTAGGATATTTGTCACTTGTAAGACCTATTCTGTAATACGCCTCGGCGGTTTGGGATCCATATCAAGTAGGGCTCATAAATGGGTTGGAAATGGTACAAAGAAAGGCCGCCAGATTTGTGCTCAGTGACGTTAATCCCAGGAGCAGTGTGAGCCGTATGTTAAAGAAACTTGGGTGGGAATCACTTGAGGCAGGGAGGATTAAATCAAGACTCTGCGCTATGTACAACGCGTATACAAATCATCCAGCATGGGGTGAGCTTAGCAAACGTATGGAAAAGCCTACTTACATGGGTAGGAGCGATCACCCTTTCAAAGTTAAGGGCCGACCACAGCGAACAAATTATGGTAAATATTCTTTCGCAAACCGTGCCATTGATAATTGGAACTCTCTACCTGCCGCAGTCTTAGAGCCTTTTCCCAAACATATAGGTGTGTTTAAGAAAAGACTGACTATTTGTGTAAATACTCCAGTTTAATTGTTAGTGAATTGTTGTGTAAAATTATTTATTTGCTATGTATATCTAATTTGCCACCGGGGGACACACCCCCAATTGCAAATAAACGAATGAATTAATGAAGACGGGTGTAAAAAAACAAGAGATGCAGACGGCAGTTCAGGTTCAAACGAGGGCAGAAGAAGTAGAGGCGTTCTTCTAGTCGAGGCGTACAATCTATTATGGAGCTGTGAGGTGTACCATCTATTATGGAGCTGATAGGAGTACCATCAGTTATGGACCTGACGAGTGGAGGCAGATCTTGGAACCTACGGAGGCAGAAGTATGGAAGGATTGGTAGAGGAAACTACTTCTATGAGCTCAAGATAGAGAGAATATCATCAGTTATTTCATATAGGTAATTTATTGAGTAGTGAAAACATCCCAAAGTTCCATTTTCACTGATATAGTTTAGTAATGATCAGACCATTCTTGTCATTTTAGATATGTTAAGGTTCGATTTTATTTCGATTTTGAATCCTATTTTAACTTTTGTATTCAGTTGATTCCGTATTTGCAATGTTAGATTTTTAATAGGCATCCTGGAGATTTTAATGCTTTAGCGTTATTATATTTTTGTGTATCGACAGTCGTAATTTGAAACAGACTTCGATGATCTATTGAGATCGATATTAGAGCCTTTTATTTGGCCTCCTACGAACAAATTGGATGAAAGACGATATTTCAATTAAAGAAAGATATTTTGGGAAATATTCATTTTTAATGTGTCATGATATTAGTTGAATTATATTTTAGTCAAACGTATTTGCATTTTGTGCAAGTTTGAAACATCTTCTTGAGAATTGAAGTTCAATAAAATGGTAAACAAAGATTGTGTAATGAACTAAATCACATCGGGGTCATATAAATATATAACAGACTATAACGTTATAGCTATCGGAAGATATTTTATATTGGATATTATCATTCTACCATTTTTATTAATTGTACTATATTTAAACCCATCTGAGAGCAATGGTGACGAAGTAATATGAGTTCGAATCAATAAAGCTGGCATTTTAAATATGAAAGTTAACTAAGGCGTATTTGTATTACTGTTAAATGGATTTGTGAAGACATTTAAAGCTGCAACAATGCATTGTAATTACAGTGGCAGAGGCTACGTTTGCACTGTTCACGCTCTGGTGAAATATTAAGTTTGTAGGGATGTTCTGCGAGGAAATGTTGTGGTAGATATAGTACAATTCGTTACAGGAAGGAGTATGATATTGTAGGGAAGAGAGAGTATCATCAGTTATTTCACTTAGGTAATTTATTGAATAGTGAAAACTTACGCAATAAAGTTATTTGGAGAGTTACAAATTACTGAAAATTTGTTGGTTAAGTTTTGGAAACAGCTGATTGATTAAGGAAACAGCTGAAAGTATGTGTATGGAGAGGAATGCTGAAGTAAAGCTCAGTTTTACAAGTATATGGTAATTACGATAAATGGAAGAAATAAACGAGTGGATTTATTGTTATTATTATATTTTATTTATTGTTAAACAATCCTGAAGTGAGATTAACATGATTATAGCTTAATCGTTCGGATCATTGATCCCGAATGTGAAGTTTTGACCGAATCTGACAAGTAAGTGGAGAATTATGGACGATCTTTCGATTCATGAAGTAGTTTACGTGTTGTATATTTTGAAAATAGAATAGAATTAGGAAGAAATTAGAAGGATTTGAATAGAAACAAGGAGAAATTTAATAGGCCTAGATTAACTTTTTGATTTGTTAACGTTTTATTATTATTTTTAGGTTTATTTTACTCCTTGGAAATAGGGTACAGCAGTTGCTGGTGCGATTTTCATTTTTAGTTAAATAGCTGAGGAGAGAGTATATTTTTTTTTAACATGCAGGAGCTTTAAGAATTTGTTGTATTGCGTTTTTGGAATAAATTCAGATACGTCTTTACGTATATCTGATTCATTTGTAACTATTTGCGTTATATGTGTAACGAATTAGGTGACCATATAATTGTGCTATAATAGTAATGGGAATTTGAACCACGGTGAACCACCCTTACCCCAAGAATTGCAAGTTTCTCACTCACCTTTACTAGTTAGCGACCCACTATCCATGTAGTTAGCATTATAGCACAATCATAGCTAGGTGTACCCTATTCCTGTTCTTTTCGCCAGTAGCACTTCAGAGTTTTCCTAGCCGGGGACTTCAAGATGATGCGATCCACCTGCATCTTCGGATATTGGCAGATTTGGATCCAGGAAATATGGGTACAGTACAAGCACCCACCCCTACCTGGATTTGAACCCCAGTCCTGCAGTTGACAGTCTGGAACGTAAGCCCTTGGCTAAATCTGACAGTTGCTGAACTAATGTTATCCATAACCTTAATATAACTGTCTAGCATATAATGTCTTGGAATGAATGATTTCTTGAGTGTATTATGCCTTTATTATCAACCATTTCATACTAAATTTAAATTATTTCGCTCAGAACATTTCATAAAAGAATTTCAAGCTACTGAATATGTACAACCAGTAAACAATAGTTGCCATTTCGGCGAGTAAGCTTGATGTGCACGGCACGGCAAGAATACCCAAGATGATGGCGATATAAAACATGTCAATGAGTTGTCCTTTGCTAGTGCTACCTCTGTACTAAAATTGGTTCAAATCGGTTTCGTTGTGTTTGAATTGATAGTGGGTATCGACTTGCACACTTACACGGTGTAATTTAAACTTATTTGGCGCATGACCTTGTGACAGACGCATCTCACATAAAGAAATATTTTTTCAAAAATTTGGTTGAGATCGGATGGTTAGTTAGGGATTAATTTGAATTAAGCTTCGAATATTTGAATGGCCACCATTTTGTGTTGGAAATGATGGTGGCGATGTCGTATATGCTAGTGCAAAGGCCATTTAATACTTGAAATTCTGATCTAGCTATGAAGTAAATCAGACATATACAACTAATTGATGTTCATGCGTTACTGTACAGTAAAATTCAGGAACTGCATTGCGAGTGTTCATGGAGATTGCGAATGCATCCCACCTGCTAAATATTAACGTTTTATATCCACAACGAGAAAATCGTAATTTAGAATACAACACCAATAATAGAGGTTAAATTGTGCTGAAAGTGACAAGAATATCTTGTTGCCGCTTCGTCAAATACACAAGTGTAATCATAGGCTACGACAGTAATGCCACGCCAAATAAGCGGTGGTTATCAAACTACTTTCAATTATTGATTCAATGCAAATGGACACCCATGTGAAAGAGTAGCCTTACGTAAGTCGTAAGTTATGTAAGTGTTGGACCACTGCGCATAATAAAATGAAATGATGTTGGCCAACATTAGGCATCATCAGAAAGTTTTCAGAATATTATACGTTTGTTAAATTAAGTTTCCATCAAAGAAAGCCACTCGGAAATATTATACCGGAAGAGTGAGTTTTCGAAGGAATGCATCCAACAAGTTGTTCTGCCAAGCGTCCTAAATTTGTTTATGTTTGTCCTGAGGGCTTCAGATACCTGTTATAAACTGCCAGTCATTTCTAGTACATCTAGCTGTTGTACTTATTTGATTACGGTGTTATTTTGGATATTAATTGATGGTCATAACAATGTGCCTGTGTGGTACATTCGCTTAATATTAAAAGTTTTCGGATCCGTTTACTGCACTACTACTACAATCTGACAAAATAATGAATGGGTCAGGAACTACATGGCTATCAGTATTGAAATATGACCGGATATATTTCTAAAATCGTTCTCATCCACTTGAACTGTCTTTGAGGATTTTTGCCCGAATCCAGTGCTAGAAATCATCCTTGCCCAATAATGAGAGACTGTATTGAAACAGGTTAGCATTAGCTGGCTGGCTCTCCATCTTAAAATTAATGAATTTTGTCAGAAATAAATAGATTTGAAGCCATTCTTTTTCAGTGTTGCCCATACAAAATTGTCATTTGTAGCTCTTTAATCGGTCAACACGATTGTGCTCAATGAATTGGCGGGGTACAAGATATAAATATTTAAGCAAACTCCTGGAAAATATTACATGTGTTAATTAGATTATCACAAACTCCCGCCCATTCATTGGGCACAATCTTGTTGACCTATGGTTGGAAATTAATACGGACAAGGGACAAGCTTCTCCCTCTATCTGCACGCCTGGTTAGCCACCGGAAAATATCATTTTAAAAGTTAGAAACGGTGCTGTTATTTGTAAACCATGAGTTCGTGAAAAATGTTCAGTAATTCCCTTGAGCTCAGGCTCCTGTGTTGAGCTTCGTAGAAAAGGAGCTCTTTCGGCTTAATCCACACTGTCACAATACATGCTTATGTAATGAGAGGGTAGGATATATGATCAAGAAATAGACCCGTACACTTCCACTTAGGACATACAGCATTTGACGCCTCCTATGCATCAGATTGTGAGGTCGGATCCTGTTGATGTTGGTCGACATTAAACGGCATTGATTCACTAGATTGACATGGCATTGATATGAAAAACAACGGTTCCATATCTTCACAGTTTGGCCTACGCAGGAAATGGTTCGCAAGGCCACACGACAGTATTATTAAGACATGTTTCTTTACTTTCTATGTTAAAGAACAGATGATCTCGTGTTCTGTCCCTTAATTGAATTCAAAATTCAAATTCATTCGTTGAACTCCAGTGTCATTGTTTTAGGGTTGCTATGATTTATATACTGTGAATCCTTTCCTAGTGTACTATTCTTAAAAACCTTGGATATTGTACATCATTATTACACAATCTGCTTTCAGAAAAGTTTCACAACATCCAACAGTTAATGTTGACATGGGTGATTTGCGACTGGTTCCACATAGAAATTGGTGTTTTTTGCTAACGACATTGGTTGTCAGAGTAGTTTGTAGACATTTCACAGTTCAGACAAGTCACCATATCATATCTTTCAACAAATTATTGGTAGACAGGCACTTTGTTTGTATGTTGCAGTTGTAGCTTTTAACTATCATCTCAGCAGAGTGCTAATAGGTCATTTCTGTATGTTAGTTTATAATTCAGATCGGGGCTCATTGCTTAAGTGTATTGCAGCAATAGTTGCTACAACTTCATAGATTGGTTGGTGGAGGGAGACTGTTGGTTGACGGGATTGTCATTTCTTAGTCTTGCAACGTTTTAGATTATACAATAAATAGTTCCTTTTTCGGTTGCTTAATGCTTTAGTATTTATCAGTTATAATTTCCACAATTTCTAAGATGTTGCCATGCTTTTTGATTTGGAGGGCAACGACTGTTTTAGAGTGGCATTGTGGGTTTGGTAGTGCTGTATGCATCCTTTGTTAATTTATTAGAAATACTGCAACAATACTTATCCACCAAGTACAGATAGGCCTTTGGACACAGGTAAGCCTCGAAGAGAATTGCCTAATTAACTAAAATACATTGTTGTTGACTCATTCAGGGGTTCGTGACATCGTGGGCTCAGTATACTTTGGTTTCTGCTGGATCTTCCCTATAACCTGAATTGTTGTTATGTCTGTACTACTGAGTGTATTTGTAATTGAGGATAAGATTGGGGAGGAGGCAGCCGTTTCTTTACGTTAGGAGCCATCCCAGCATTTTCTTCGGGGTAAAAATTATAAACCACAGAAAACCACTTCTAGGATGACTAATGTTGGAAAGCTTTCATTAATAGAAGTAGGCAAAACTGAAAACACGGCACCTTTTAAAGTTGGAATCGAATCCACATTTCTCAGTTCTGCTACAAGAGATTGAATACACTTGTACCATGCTTGTTCATAGTCCGTTGACCTTTCCTAGTTGAAGAACTACCGCTAAAACACCAAGTGTCGAAACCTGCATTTGTTTGCTTCCACGACGCGTTGCTCCATTCCGGCTGCAAGTAATAGTGCCTTCTGTTGAAAAACATCCCAATAAATTACAAGGTGTTTTAATCTGCATTATTAAAGATATTACCCGTGATGCTATAAAATACATACAAAAATAGCCGGGTCTAATAAGTCAATTTCGCAGTTTCAAATTATCGAGAAATTCTCCACCTTTCTGGTCATCACTCGAAGGAGCAATAGGTGAGCTAGTAAATAAAGAAAGTTCACGAGTAATTATTCCGCTATTTCAACCTATTTAGCTCTTTCTTCTCGAATCACCTTTACAACATACATCCATGGCTGTGGCGCCAAAATCACGTTCAACTAATCCGGTCGTACCTACACTTACTTAACCCCATGTGACAAGGCTCAAGATCCACACATAGCACAAATCTGAGCTAGGTCTACCACCAACACAACACCAAGGCTACGTTACACCAGCGTTGCAATACTTGAAACAATTTGAGGTAAGTGTATTACGCACAAATACACATGACTCGCTAGTTATTCGTCTGGCACTAACCATGTCTGCCACAACACGAGAAATTACCTCTCATAAATAATTTCCAGTTCATAACTCTCAAAGCTACGTACACGTGCAACCATAAGGGCAAGATACAAAAATACTGTCCCAAAAATAGGACATGAACCAGAGTGTGAATTACTCTACATATAAAGAGGAAAAGAATAAACAGTAAAATTGATGATCATAATAAGTTCGATATAAATATCGAGTGATTCATGCAATGGAACCGCCATCCTTAACAATAGAAATACTGCAATACCATTATATAACGCAAAACAGTAAAATATTCATAGCCTATTTAGCCTATTTTCTTGATATGCTTATTAACCCACAGTTGCCCACGTGTGTGCCCCTAATTTACACTCATTGACCGGAGCGATTTCAATGAAACATAGTATGGACTTACTGTAACTTCGTCCGATAGTGTCTTCCAAATTTCAATAAACGTCACGATCCATATACTGTATTTCACCGATTTTCTATCTCTTAAACAATTGCGACAATCAATTTCAAATCTTTTATGATGAAAGAAGACCATAACGTAAGTTCAAGTGTTTGATTTAAAAATATGATTAGAACATAGAAATATGGCGACTACGAAGATTTAAAGTTGTAAAATGGGCATTCCTGGTGACTTAATCCCCCGAGTGCATCCAAACTTGGCATAGCGAAGTATTCAATCGAAAACTTAGTATGTTGGCGTCTGACGAACTTCAAAGATATTAAGGAGTTCAATATAGGCTTAGTGGGTGTGCTAACTTTCAAAACCATATTTTCTTTTCTTCTAACCCAATGAAGTGACCTAAGTGAAACATTCTATATTAAACCACTACTCTAATCTCAATCTACTGGTGCACAAATCTATGGCCCGCATGCAAAATTATCTTATATCGTGGCCACGCGAAATGTTTTGGTGGTTCTCCGAAAGTGAGAAATCATACAGAAATATTGTATGGTGTTAGAGGACTAGTATATAAGTACATATTTGCCACTTTCAATAATCTTTTAAACACATTAACAACATGGTGACCACGCGAATCTCAAATATTTAAAACATTTCTGGCATTCTAATCAGTCGAGTGTAGTGAAAATAGGCACAGCGTGTCTCTATTTGGAGCTAAACATATTGACATCTATTGTTGGTCTACTGAGTTCAAACATTTAATATGACAGCAGTCCCTTTCTCACACATGCAGTAGAGTCATACATATTCCAACACAACGTTTTAAAGAAATTCTTACTCTTTGTAACACGTGAAGTGCTACTGACTGGGATGCATCGATGATCAGTTGTCGAAGGTGACCAGACTTTCAGGCTTCTGTCCATACACTACCCTTGATTTATATAACCCCAAGTGCAGAACGGTGGATTACAATTGGGTGATCAACCAGCCAGGGAACTGGTTCTCCCCATTATATACATTCATTAGGGTACGAAGCAGATTTGTCTCAAAACAGAGCTTTTGACAGATAGGTTGCATCACTGATCACATTGTCCATTGACAAGATATTACTCCAACATCAAATTCTGCTGTAACGGCAGATGATACAGATGATGTTTATAAAGTGCTATTCCAAGTCTGTATGACTAACTCAATTATGTTAATGCTTTTTTAATTTTCGTGAGTCTATTCGTTAATCTTGGCTTCCGTTGAGCATCTAAAACACAATGCAGCAATCTTTCTTTTCTCCTAAGGCCCTTCAGAATTTAGATAATAGAAAGGGAACTGTGAACTCCAGAACTTCAATTGTTACATCTACGTTTTCGTCACACAATGATTTGAGTTCCCGTATAATTAATCTCTCTTATTGCTGTCCTTTATCATCCTTCTTGGAATTTATCACAAAGACATCCATTCAAGGGCTAAAATGTCAATACACTTCATTGTATGAAATCTGTATTGGGTTAGAGTGAAAATTTTCATAAAATGAGGAACCTATTTTATTCAAACTTCAGGAATAATGTTATAAGTTCACTCCAGAGCTCTCCCTCTAGCGCATTACATGTAACATATATTATTATTAAAATGAGACCACCTCAACTTCCAAGAATCAAACATATTATCCGTGGGAGAGATAATAATCGGCAATAGAAACTGTGAATCTAAATTTCCAACTCGTACTTTCAAAATGTGAGCTATCGTTGCCACTGAGATTTGGATGTGTAACATTTCAGGTATCATAAGGCTGAACCCTCAAATAAGTGATATGTGTATCTAATAAAGTACTAGGTACGCATATACTGTATATATGTATATACAGGGTGTATTTGATATGATGGAAGTCCGTTACACTGGTGATAGAAGATGGTATTCTAAGCAAATATCTTCATGAAATTATGTCGGATTTTAATTAGTGCAGGTGGAATTAAATCAAAAAATCGTCGGTCAATGCCTTGGAAACAGGCTTTCACTTCGTTCCCCTCAGCAGCACAGCTGACTTCTCCCCGTCACCCTCCCCTCCAGCGCTGAGGAATGTTGACAAGAGTCTGAAGTTGAGTGACCTCCTCGTCTTGTCTGCCAATGGCATTGAAATACACAAACCGAGCCTATGAACAGCTGATTCACACCTTCATGGGGAGTGGCTACATGGTTAGTGATGGTGGAACTGTATAGGATTTTGCCAACGTCATGGACTATGCATAGAAAATAGAAATCCTAAAGATTTGGTAAATTAATTTAAGGAAATGTTGGTCTATCTTTGTGTGAAGAAAGTGCAACAACGGTAATAAAAATATTAATAATACTAATAATAGGCTTTTAGACACACTAACTTCTTTTTTTTTTTGGTATGTCGAGTTGCCAGACTTTAATGTACGTAGGATTTCTTGTATGTGCCATGAAATCAATGGACATGATCGTATTAGATCCCATTCATTTACTACATGACTGAACGTAGATCGCACCCTCGGAAAGGTTAGCACTCTACCACCAGAACTACACGTGCTGACTTTTATTATTATTATTATTATTAGACTATTATTATTATTATTATTATTATTATTATTATTATAAAACTGTATTATAACAATGTATTTGTATTTTATTTTCATTTTCGTGTATTTTCATATGTATGTACATTGTTGATTGACCAATAAATCAACCCCCCCCCCCCCTCTCCAGTTTATGGCCACCCCAGGGCTGGATATGAGATGGGACAATTCACAATATGTACGTGTGGTACCGTACTAGTATTAAATCTTGGAAGTAGTTTTCCATGGGTTCCCACTTCTACCCCAGGCAAATGCCGGGATTGTTCCTAACTTAAGGCCACGGCCGCCTTCTTCTCAATAACCATAACCACTGGCAGTGCAGCCCATGAAGGGCCTAGGCCTACCAAGCGACCGCTGTCCAGCCATTTGGCCTGCAGATATTAGGGTGACGCGTGGTCAGTGCATCGGGTCCCCTCGTCCATTAATCTTGATTTTCCTGACTGGGGCACTGCCTCACTGTCAGACAGCTACTCAATTGCCCTCACGAGGCTTAGTGCACCGCGTTACAGCCCTCGCGTCAGTTTCTAATATCCCTGATGGAGCCGGGAATCGAACCCAGGGCATCCGGGTGAGAGGCAGTAGCACTGCCCCAACACCACAGGGCCGGCGCCTTCCTCCGAATCCTCACCTGAATTACAAATACCCACATTACTACAGAAACCACAAAAACACAGGTTATCGCACAAATTCTACCCACACCCACCTACGTGGGGCTAAATGACCAAAATCGAAACGCTTCTCAAACAAAACATCAAGTATTTTACTTCCGTCTTGAATGCCTAGTTCTGAACAGACTACGGGATGTCGGAATTTTGTCACACTGTATTTCATTAAGTGAATGTTTTTAGTATTTTCAGAAACTAGTCAACAGAAGGTCCGACAAGGACGCCAATGATACACCAGGGCTGGATATCGAAATTATTTCATACATGAACATCAATCAATGAATTCGACACTTACAAAGTAGGCTACAAAATACTACCGGTCCTAACGTCCCAAGCCATTGCGTGCGTTGTCAACAACAACAGGAACAACTAGAACAACGGCAATGCACATTTTCTTACGAGACGGTAGCGCGTATCCTCATAACAGCTGATAGCCTACCACCCCTCAAGTCAACCGGTAAGGTCAATGCTCCGATTACGTAACAGCTTCCCCTTCGTCACACCTGGCTCCGCCTCGTTTCCCCCAGCCTGCCGCACCACTTTCTGCCTGATTAGGTTCTGAAGAAACTAAAAACATTGACTTTTTCATGATTAATTATCAATTTCAAGATAGGTGACAATTTTTTTACCTAGGAAGCTTAGAATAGTCTCTTCTATCACCAGTGTAACGGACTTCCATCATATCAATTACACCCTGTATATTTAATCAAAGGCCTTGTCATATCATTAAACTGTGTGTATCATCGTCATTATGACATATAATGTAATTCATCATCATTTCATTTATTTAAACGTCATTAATCGTCATGCGATGATTTTTATGTTAAGATAGTTTCACAATATACAGGGTGTATTTGATACGATGGATGTCCTTTACACTGGTGATAGCAGAGACTATTCTAAGCAAATATCTTCATGAAATTTAGTCCTATCTTAATTAGTGTAGGTGGAATTAAATAACAAAAATCGTCGGTCAATGTCTTGGAAAAGGGCTTAGGCTGCAATTCCCCTCAGCAGCACAGCTGACTTCTCCCCGTCGCTCTCCCCTCCAACGCTGAGGAATGTAGACAAGAGTCTGCCAATGGCATTCAAATACACGAACCGAGCCTATGAACAGCTGATTCACTCCTTCATGGTGAGTGGCTACATGACTAGTGATGGTGGATCTGTTTAGGATTTTGCCAGCCTCATGGCCTGTGCATAGAAAATGATAATCCTTAAGATTTGGCAAATTAATTTTAGGAACTGTTGGCATATCTTTGTGTGAAGACAGTGCAAGAACTGTAATAAAACTATTATTATTCTATTATTATTTTTATCATTATTATTGTTATTATTATTATTATTATTATTATTATATTAGGCTACTACTAGACCTTCCAATAATAGTACTAATAGACTTTTAGACACACTCACTTCTTTTATGTTTTTTGTTTGGTACGTCGAGTTGCCAGACTTTTATGTACGCAGGATTTCTTGTATGGACCATGACATCCATGGACATGATCGTATTAGATCACATTCATTTACTACATGATTGAACGTAGATCGCACCCTCGGGATGGTTAGCACTCTACCACCTTAGCTACACATGCTGACTATTCTTCTTATTATTATTATTAGACTATTATTATTATTATTATTAATATTATTATTATTATTATTATTATTATTATTATTATTATTATTATTAATATTATAGTTTATTGTTTGACAACATTATCATGACAAATGCCGGCTACATTTTATGTTGCAGGTTACCATTACGGGCCAAAATGCATGTCGGGGCGTGATGGCGCAGCGTACAGCTCACCACGGCGGACCGGTTTTGATTCCCGGTCAATGCATGTGAGATTTTTGAAGTGAAATACCAAGTCCAGTGGTTCGGATTCTACATAAAAAGGAGGTCCAGTAGCTAATGATCACGATATTTACGGCCATGTAAAACCACAAGCTTCCTTACTTCCCACCGTCGGCAGCCACAAGATGATTTTCCGTGGCATCCCTCGAGGCCAAAGTTGGGATGTCCCTTCATAAGACCACGGCTGCTTTCTTTCCTACCCCCGCGATGTAGGCATGCGCATTTAATCGTACACCACGATCGCAGCAAGTCCGGTGATTAGAGGTCCAAACTCAGCACCGACAGTGGCTATCTTGAGTTTGGATTTGCCCGGATTCTTCCACGCGCTTTCAAAGGACATGCCGGGGTAGTATGGTACTTGGAGTCCCGGGGCACCAAACTCATTCACGACCCTAATAACTACAGCTACACATACTACTACAGTCACCACAGGAACACAGTTTATCAGTCAAATCTAACACTCACCCAACTGCACGGGGCTGTTAAGCAAATGTATCAAGCCCCCAAAATAAACAAGAAACAACCATCACAACAAGCTTTCAAGTCTCTTCTATTATCATTGTTACCAAAAATATTTATTTACTGAATGTCCGAAACAAATGGAACCCTACTTAAAAAGAAATAACATTCAGTAAAGATATAGGCCTAATCTCTAATAATTTGTTTAACAGTTTAATAGGAATAATATGATGTTAGAAACACTATTTTTATTTTTTTCGGGAATGTCTAGAATTTCACAGAAATTCACAAAATTACATGTACGAGTCATTACATCCGTCAGCATAAGGCTGTCGTATTTGTTCACCTTCATGACTGGACCTAGATCGAACCCTCGAGAAGGATAGCACTCTACTTTTTTTTTTTTTTAGCTTATGGCTTTTAGAGCCGGGAGTGTCCGAGGACATGTTCGGCTCGCCAGTTTTGTAGCTGCTTCGAGACGGACACCCAATGGGTGAGCTACAAGTACCGTTGGGGAGGAAAGTTGGAATGGAAGGTCGAGGAGTTGGAAGGTAGCGGCTGTGGGCCATAGTTAGGGACCAACCCCGGCATTTGCCTGGAAGGAAGATGGGAAAAAACAGAAGACCATCTTCAAGGTTGCCGGCGGGGGGATTCGAACCTCCTCGCCTCCCGGATGTGAGCGACTGCGAGCAGTCATGCCGTAACGACCACGGCTAACTCACCCGGTAGCACTCTACTATCTGAGCTACACAGCCTCGGTATCATTTAATTATTATTATTATTATTGTTGGTACATCACAACATAACTAGGCCATACGGGATTCAGGGAACCAAAGTATAGTTACTGAAACAGCCACTTCTAAGCTGGAAAGTCGAAATGGCTACCCATGAATTTCCAGACGATTCAGCATGTTGAGAGAACTACTGCCTTCTGCATTAGTTTGTACAGTTGAGTATCCAGATCCAGTTCTTTAAGGCCTTGGAGAAAGGTACTTGGAATCACGCCCGTACTTGAGACAATGATAGGTATGGTCTTTACCCGTTCTACATGCCATTGTCTTTTGATAGGGCCGACCAACTCGGTATATTTGCCTTATTGTTATTATTATTACTATTATTACGCACATGTGGTACCGTACTAGTATTTAATCTTGGAAGTAGTTTCCAAGGTTTCCCACTTCTACCCCAGGCAAATACCGGGATGGTTCCTAACATATGGCCACGGCCGTCTTCTTCCCAATCCTCACCTGCATTACAAATACCCACATTACTACAGAAGCCACAAAAACACAGGTTATGAGGCAAATTCTACCCACATCCAACTACATGGGACTAAATGAACAAAATCGCCAAGCCTCTCAAATAAAACATCAAATATTTCACTTCCGTCATAAATGCTAGTTCTGAACAGACTATGAGATGTCGGAATTTCGTCGCACTGTATTTCATTAACGTGCCGAACGCCAATGACTCACCAGGGCTGATTATCGAAATTATTACACAACTAACATACAGTAAATATCAATCAATGAGTTCTTCACTTACAAAGTAGGCTACACAAAACTACCGGTCCTCACTTCCCTAGACATTGCGTGCGATTTCAACAACAACAACAACAAGAACAACAGCAATACAAATTTTCTTACGAGACGAGTAGTGTTATCCTCATAACAGCTGATAACACCCCTCAACCATAAGGTCAATGCTCCGATTACGTAACAACTTCTCCTCCGCGCGTCGCCCCAGCTCGCCACGCCTCGTTTCCCCCAGCCTGCCACCCCACCTTTTGCTTGAAGAGTTTCTGAAATACCTAAAAACATTGACTTTTTAATGATTAATTTTCAATTTAGCGATAGGTGACAAATTTTTTACCAAGGAAGCTTAGAATAGTCTCTTCTATCACCAGTGTAAAGGACTTTCATTATATCAATTACACCCTGTATATATATGATAGTGTGCCAACTAGATCTCAAGCTCGGTGGACTATGTGGAAGAGTTTTGAAAGCAACGTCCAGTTTAGAACCAGAGCGCTCATTATTTCTGAGAACAGCACAGGCCTCCCGATACGAAGGGCGTACTATATTGTTTTACACTTTATTTTTCTACCCAAATGAAGTACATTACACATCAGTTGTTACGTCCTCCTTCTCAACATAATCTCATTGTAATTTCATGCACTTTTGCCATCGATGTGTCAGTCTCTCCAGACGTTCCTGAAACCATTCCTTTGGAGTGCTGCGTACCCATGCCTTGACATCTGTGTCCAGTTCTGCAAAGTCCGCAAGACGGCGACCATGCAATGGAAGCATAGGGGCAGTTCACCGCCAATGAAATGTCGAACGGTGCCGTCGGTTGGCAAGCGAATGGCGACAGTGTTCTGGGACACAAAGGGCATCATCCTCATTGACTGGATGGAATCGAGGACCACGATTAACAGTGCAGCATATGTGGCAATCCTTATGTGCTTACATCGTGCCATTGAAACTAAGCCTCAGGAAATTGGGCTATAGGTGTTCATTTGCAACATGACAATGCCCGCTCCCGCACCAGCCGAGAGACCACTACTGCCTTTGATCAAATGGGATTCACGGTGCTGCCCCCCCACCATACTCTCCCGACTTGGCACCAAGAGATTACCACCTTTTCGGGAATATGAAGAAACCTCTGGGCACAGCTGTCACTGCATGGGTACACAGAAATCCGAAGGAATGGTTTCAGGAAGGTCTAGAGAGACTGACACATCGATGGCAAAAGTGCATTAAGTTACAAGGAGATGATGTAGAGAAGGTGGACGTAAATACTGATGTTTAATGTACTTCATTTGGGTAGAAAAATTAGTGTAAAACAATATAGTACGCCCCTCGTGAAAGTTGAAGTCGGGCCATGTGGTTTGTAACAAGAGCTGAAATTTCGTAGTACAGATTTTAACGTTAATGTCTCGTAGGAAAAATGATATACTGAAGTTACACTGCCGGATAAATCAAGATTGCCCATGCACTTTTACAATTCACAGAATTTAATGCGTTACTATTGTAACAATAATTCACTGTTTAACGTACGACCATACGTATACAAATAAAATGGAAATCACAATAATCGTTATTGTGACGATTATGATTTTAGTGTCAATAAAGTCCTCACAGAATAATCAACAATATTTCGTAGGAAATGTCAGTTTATCCTCGATTCACGCACTTATAAATTTTTCTAAAGACGACCTTGCGTCTACACAGTCCTCCTTTCGATTGCAAACAAAATATATCAATCGCCTCGCAATTCTGCCAATCACCTACTGCGGTTGATATAAAGTGATACAACCAACACGTTTTCATGGCTCGCGGAGCAATACGTCAGCCTTCAATTCAGGCTGCGAAGCAAGTGAGAAAATATATTCGAGCACTTCCCTCTTGTAGATTCGGATGCAGAGTCATGCACACTCTAATATACAATATTTGCCTTTCAGCGATGTATTTCATGTTCCTAATTATCAGTAGAAATCACTTAAATATCATGGTCTCTAAAATTTCCTAAAATTACGTAGAAAAATGCAAAAATATTAACTTACAAAAATAACTTCATGGCCTTCTGAGTCAGTTATATCCTGTCCTTAGAACTCATATATCATTTACTAGACAGAAAGTTTCATCCGTGTTTGATCACTGCTTGTATGATGCACGTTCTATACAGTCGCTCTTGATAAAAATCGGTTGTAGCATCGACTATGAGCATGTCGGATGCACGTTATATACAGTCGCTCTTGATAACAATCGGTTGTAGCATCGACTATGAGCATGTCGGCCTCAGCATCTTGAGTACGGTGATACAGGATCACAAGACTGTGATCAATAGCAGGTTAGAAACAAAGTATGATGAATTAAGTGATAAGAATGAAAAGCAAAGTGTAGAGGTAAGAGCTGTGTGGCAATAAGGATAGTTTAAACTGTATGATTGATTTAGTGATAACTCAGCATATTAAGGTCACGAGAGTTGTAGCATCAGGAGAAAGATGGTAGCTATAAGGAAAATGCAGCCAGCTAATGAGGTCTAGATGTGATGAAGTCTACAACACTGTAGGGAGTAATAAAATAATGCTTGGTTAGGACAGGCATCGTGGAACAGAAGTTAGGGGAGATCGCTGACATGCATTCATTCCTCTAGCTTCAATTACGCATATTATAATGACACCAGTGAGTGCGTACATATTCTTTTATCTGTAAAAAATCAAGTAACGTTAAAGGAAAATAATGATTCCCCCTCCATAGAGAACATAAGGCTATTGACAGGCCTCACAGTCGTCAGTCTTCCACCGGTTAGTTTCAGCACTCGAGCTTACAGAGGACATCATTCTTCTAAAAATGTATTAGAGTGGAAGAATCTAGTAGCTGCTTACTATGGACATCTCTATTAGCAGAGTAACGTTCATGAAGTGGGATATTAATGCCATTCATTCAATGTGGATTAAATGTATTGCATATTATTTAGCAGTTCATTTCTCACGAAATCCGGAACATTGATAAATAATGTGTTTTCTTTTATTTTCAGGTAAGCCCAAAGAATTAAGACCAATTGTGTTGTGAAGAAATCTTTGAGACATATTATTACCAAACGGTAAGCGATGATCTGACATTTTACTATATTATAATTCACAACATGTTTGAACACAGTTGAAACGGTTTATGGCACAATGTTACAGTTCCTACGGATCCCAATACGTCGTGTAACGTTTTTACTAGTGTCCCCTCTGTTGGGTGACAAGTGTAACTGTTTTCCTGGGGAGAGTGTGGAAAAACCACAACCCACGTTTGAGGTGATAAATGTAATGTTTACTCTGACTAAGATACGTTGTATTAATGGGCGCCAAGACCTCAAGGCTATGTTGAAATCTAAATTTATATTTAACAACACCTAGCTCAGGCAGAACACCTTAAGAATCTTCACACTCAGATCGTGGTATGATTTGATCATTAACCCAACTAACAATTTGTAACGGGACTATTTGGCTGTGTATGTTAATTTGGAACAATATATAAGACCAAAACCTGCCAGATTATTAATTTCTGTATTCAATTTTTACCTGACTTACCATTTGATGATATGACCCAACAGAGGTCACCGGATCCGAAGTAATATGTAAGAGTGTTGGGCGCCAAGGGTTCGATCTGAGACCGATAACCCAATTAATTATAAATAACTTTACGTCCTAGCTCAGGTAGAACACTAACCAGACTCCATCGACTCAAGTCGTGGTATGACTTAGTCATTAACCTGAATAACAATTGCTTCGTGGAAAAGAGGATGGCTTATATCTATTTCTATCATCTAGAAAGGAGACAGACTGCATTTACTTTAAATAAAAATTTAATGGCATCAAAAACAAACAAGTTAGGAAAATGCATTAATTAATGACTTATCGTAGAAAGTAAACAAAAGAATTTAAGACAGGCAAAAGTTGCAAGAAAACGGAGGCGTTATGAATTTAATTTAATCTAGATCTGAATTTAATAATTTAGGTTGATTTATTCAAGAGTGAAGAAAGAGAGCTTGTGCATAAAGTCAATGAGCTTACCAAACGATGATTTGGCTTTATTGAAGAGTCTCTCCCCAAGAGAAAGCTGCTGTTGTAGGCGGTAGAAGTCCATCTTCATACTAGGAATTTATCTTAAATAACAGGCTACTATTAATTCTGAGGTATGTAGGCTACTCAGAATGAATAATGGTGGTGGATTGTAAGTCCCTTAACCACTCTTATGATGTTAGCGCATGACACTGCCAACACCATAATGTATCGGACTGGCCTACGACTTGAATACCACTCCTGCAATACTGTTCTCCCTGCGACTGTCTTCAACCAAGCCTCGTTGAGTTCTCTCTTCTTCACATAAAGGAGTCTCCTCCCAAGTCGTACCACGACCGTCTGTATTGTTCAGCTCACCTCTTTCCACTCATCTACCCTCGTCCTTGGCCGCACCCTTACTCATTACCGTGGGCTCGCCACGCGGCTTTTGTTGTTGAGTAGGTACGCGGGTAAGTTATTTCTTCACATCGTGCTGTTCTGGGAGAAGACGTAAGCTCATGAAATGACCCTTAGTGCTCAAGCGCTAGCTAATTACAAAAACAGCCTCTGACTTCTGTCAACTTAATACCGTAACAAAACCTAATCATGATAATACATTATATGGACTAAACCTACACTTAATAACTTGTGGCTAATTAACTGCCGAAATAACACATGATAAAAATAACGAATGTCAAATTTTGACATAACGTCAGTGGCGTAATCGTACCCTTCAAAATAAGGTTACATTCGTCCCGGAAAATCACGCAGACTATTGTTTACTATATTCCGCGTGATCCTCCTAAGACACGTGTAAATTAACATAGAACCCTAATATAACATAATACAAATAATAAATTACCCTTATAGACATTTATATATACAATCAACATTTCTTCTTTTGGTTTAACACCAATGTTTTTTGCTTAGGCTATTATGTCTCAATCGCATATAGCTTATTGTTTTCTTTTTATTGTCTTGCGGTCATTAACCCTCATTGTTTATTTTACCTATATGTGTAAGAAAGAAAGACTTATATGTGTTCTCTTATTTCCCCTTTGTCACATTTTCTTATTTCAAATCACACGAGTTCACTTTGTGATCTGCAGTTTGATTTACCAAACCACCTTGTATTGCAAGTTCGTTGATTTTGGAATTCCCATTTTGAGTGCTTTGAGTAAGGTCAATCACACATACAATCACTAGTAATTTGGTTGTGCTGTATGACTCTAACACCCAAACTCTCTCTCATATGTCATTACGTGTATATCACTGAAAAAAAAAGAATAACACTAGAAATACATACAATCCATCATATTTCTGTCCTGTTTGTCCCTTTAGATATAACTCCCTTTAAGTACCAAACTCCATACCAGTTCTCCCTTCATCTCGATTCCCTCTCCTCTTTAACAGTTAATCTCACACAGATGAATGATACTGACCACATCTGATACCTCATAAATACCTAGGTATTTACCATTTTTGATTTACCTGCTCAACAGCTACAATATCTGCAATATTGCCTGTTTCTGGGTCACATCCCATCTCCATCTGCTTCCTTGCTTTAAGAGGTCCCTGCATGGTTCTACAAACTTAGAATATCTTAACACAAATCGTCTAAAAAAATTACAGATTCCTAAATACGTCATCAGCTGTTTAACATTTTGTGGCACACTTGCATGGAGGATTTTGTTAATCCGACTTTCTTCTGGAGTTACCCCTGAACGTGACACACTATAACCCAGGAAAGTTACTTGTGACTTACAAAATGTAGATTTTGACAATTTTAGGGTGAACCCTGCTTTATCTAGTTTCTTAAAAACCGTGTCCAAGTGAACCAAATGCTCTTCAAAAGTACGCGAACTAATTACAAGATCATCAATATATATAATTACATAATCACCCGTGTTATCACCTAAAGCTATATTCAGTGCTCTTATCAGCGCTGCTGAACTGCTCTTTAACCCATAGGGCACCCTGCAAAATTGGTACAGATTGTACTGATGACTAAATGCGGTAAAGGCTCTATCTTCAACTTTAAGAGGAACTTGCCAGAAATTGGAACTTAAATCAACACACGTAAAAAATTGTTTTCCCTCAAAAGTTTGCATTAACTCCTCTATAGACATAGATTTTAATTGGTCTGATGAAATGTGTGCATTAACTAAACGCGCGTCTAAACATATCCTGACTTTTCCATCTGCCTTTGGTACCGTAATAAGTGAATAGGGACTGTTAGAATACTCAATTATACCGTCCTGAAGCATCTGATTGATCTGACTTTCTACGGCTTTCTGATAGACAAAAGGCACAGGATAGCGGTGACCGGTAAATACCGAATTGTCAACAACGTTCAATGAGTGGACATAACAATTGGCTCTACCAATTCGATCTTCAAATACCCTACTATTATTTGACAAAACATCGTAGAGAAGCATACACTTATCTTCCTCTACATCTCCAAGAAACGCAGCTTCACGTAACGAGTCATCAAGACTGTCGTTCGTAACCACACTGCCTACAAAAGTTACTGACTCTTGCTCTATAGCTTGAGACATCTCATTTAACGTACACATCACTCCTACTACACTACTCCTATATTGTTCATTGAACGGTATCACCACTTCAGCACCACCAAATTTAAATGTAATACAGCACTCTTCATAACATATGTTTCCTGACACCCTAGTCAGCCAATCAGAACCCATAATTACGTCGTACACTAGATTTGGAATTACAAGGCACACTTGTTTCTCTACGTGACGGTTTATATTTATCTCTATTAACACCTGTTTTGATATAATTTTAGACTTCCTACCCACGGCTGTGATTACAAAAGTACTCTTAATAGGCAATTCTTGAAAGTTTACCCCAGTTCCCTTTAATTTATCATAATAAGCATTGCTTATGCAACTCCTTATACAGCCACTGTCTATTAACACATTGGTACAAGTCCCGGACACGTGTAACTTATTGATCGGACTTATATTACCCGCCACTGGTAATATTGCTTCGTCACATAGATCTCTTAACAATTCATTCCTTACGTTTAGGTCATAGTGTTCCTGTATCAGGGTTAAAACAGGGCACGTTGCAGACTGAGATCCTGACCTTATGATGCAGTCTGGCTCGCGTTTGAATTACTATTATTGTCTCCACTTTCACTAGTGGTAGCAACGCTGGTCTGGCTATTACTATTCACATTCTGTTGGTTACTATTTTCATTATTACCTACGGGATTACCTCTCCCATATCCTCGGTTCTGATTAACATTAGGGTTATTACCGTAGTTACCCTACCCGTGTCCGTTGCGTCCATCATTACCCCTACCTTGATTTCCTCGCGAATCATAATTCCTGCCTTGCGAGTAGTTATTCCTGTTTTGATTGGGCGTCACAAAATTATTACCCCGGTTTTGGTAATTGTTTCCACTCTGACCCCTATTTTGATAATTGCCTCCTTCGCCACTGTTTCTCTGCATTCCTTGATTTCTTGCATCCTGAGCCTGATTGTTATAATTACCCTGGTTTCTAGTGACTGTTTCCTCACTTGAACCTTTCCCTAGCGCATCAAAGGTACCTAGTAAGTTCTCTACTTGCGTGACAGTTTTTACATTTTGTATGCATGCCGCCTCTTTGATCCGGTAAGGGAAATGCCTTAACAGGAGCCTTACCACATCTTTTTCCTCTCTCAGTCCATCCAAGTATTTACAAACCAACACTTGCCCCAGGAAATACTCCGTCATATTGAGATTACCCCTTGCGTTGTATTTTCCGCATACGATTCCCTCACGATACCGTGATTGTATACTCTCACTCCAAAACTTATCACAAAATTTATGTCTGAAGTCTGTGATATCTTCAAAACCGTCCCTATAAACTGAAAACCAGTTTTTGGTTTCCCCTACGAAGGCCTGTTCAAATATTTCAACAACATTACACCATTCGATGTTTCCGTCCTCCAATCTTTCTTTAAACCTCACTTCAATAGTATTTAGAAACTCCATGGGGCATCCTTGCCGATTGCTAAATTTCCCTAACTCTATTTCTTTATGCGTACTATTCATATATGTCGTTCGACTCTGACCTGCTTCTTGTCTTATTCTAGACTTTAATTTCTTTTCAAGCTCGGCAATTTTCTCCTCTGCTCGTTTCTCTATACTACTAACTTTTGCGTATATGCTCACATCTGTTGCTTCAACTTTATCATTCAGCCTATCCTGTGTTTCTTGAATTTTTCATATACTCTCCTTACTCTGTTTCTTCAAATTTTCAACTTCTTTACTAATTTCTGCTTGAACCTTGTCGATTTTGCCGCCCAGCTATTTTTTAATTTCCGTTGTTACTCCCTGAATCTTTTTAATTTCTCCCCCCAGCTGTTCTTTAACCTCCATAGCTGTACTCTGAACTTTTTCAATTTCTCCTCCCAATTGTTTCTTAATTTGCTTCGTCTCTAACTGTATTAACTCTTTAGATTCCTCTGCTCGCTTACTTATTTTACTCTCAAGATCATCTTGCACCCTCCTCAATCTACTCTCCATGTCAGCTAGGATTTCTTTCGTCTTCTCTTCCATCACACCCCTGATTTCATCCTTAATTTGCTCAAATCTCTTATCCATCTCCTTACTGTTTTGATCCAATTTACTGTTAAGTTCTTTATTACTTTCTTTAATTTCCCTACTGTTTTCCTCCAATTTATCGTTTAGTTTACTACTAATTTCTTTACTGTTTTGATCAAATTTCGTATTTAATACCTGTATAAGACTCGCAAACATGCTCTTCATATCTCCCGGACTTTCTTTCTCACCATCATTACTGGGATTTACCTCCGACATCATCCCTGTGTTGCTTTCACCTTCCTCTACTAACTTACTACGTGCTTCATCCTCTTTCTCCTACGTCATCTTACTCCCTAGCTGTTTTTGACTACGTAGTAACATATCGTCTTCTGAATCACTCATTCTGACTCACGTTGATATATAAAATCCCCCAAAATGCAGGTACAGAAATATGTCACTTTTCCCTCCACATATGTTATCAGGTTTTCGTCCCACGTTTATGGCGACAATGTAACGGAACTTTTTGGCTGTGTATGTTAATTTGGAACAATATATAAGACCAAAACCTGCCAGATTATTAATTTCTGTATTCAATTTTTACCTAAATTACCATTTGATGATATGACCCATCAGTGGTCACCGGATCCGAAGGAATATGTAAGAGTGTTGGGCGCCAAGGGTTCGATCTGAGACCGATAACCCAATTAATCATAAATAACTTTACGTCCTACCTCAGGTAGAACACTAACCAGACTCCATCGACTCAAGTCGTGGTATGACTTAGTCATTAACCTGAATAACATTTGCTTCGGGGAAAAGAGGATGGCTTATATCTATTTCTATCATCTAGAAAGGAGACAGACTGCATTTACATTAAATAAAAATTTAATGGCATCAAAAACAAACAAGTTAGGAAAATGCATTAATTAATGACTTATCGTAGAAAGTAAACAAAAGAATTTAAGACAGGCAAAAGTTGCAAGAAAACGGAGGCGTTATGAATTTAATTTAATCTAGATCTGAATTTAATAATTTAGGTTGATTTATTCAAGAGTGAAGAAAGAGAGCTTGTGCATAAAGTCAATGAGCTTACCAAACGATGATTTGGCTTTATTGATGAGTCTCTCCCCAAGAGAAAGCTGCTGTTGTAGGCGGTAGAAGTCCATCTTCATACGAGGAATTTATCTTAAATAACAGGCTACTATTAATTCTGAGGTTTGTAGGCTACTCAGAATGAATAATGGTGGTGGATTGTAAGTCCCTTAACCACTCTTATGATGTTAGCGCATGACACTGCCAACACCATAATGTATCGGACTGGCCTACGACTTGAATACCACTCCTGCAATACTGTTCTCCCTGCGACTGTCTTCAACCAAGCCTCGTTGAGTTCTCTCTACTTCACATAAAGGAGTCTCCTCCCAAGTCGTACCACGACCGTCTGTATTGTTCAGCTCACCTCTTTCCACTCATCTACCCTCGTCCTTGGCCGCACCCTTACTCATTACCGTGGGCTCGCCACGCGGCTTTTGTTGTTGAGTAGGTACGCAGGTAAGTTATTTCTTCACATCGTGCTGTTCTGGGAGAAAACGTAAGCTCATGAAATGACCCTTAGTGCTCAAGCGCTAGCTAATTACAAAAACAGCCTCTGACTTCTGTCAACTTAATACCGTAACAAAACCTAATCATGATAATACATTATATGGACTAAACCTACACTTAATAACTTGTGGCTAATTAACTGCCGAAATAACACATGATATAAATAACGAATGTCAAATTTTGACATAACGTCAGTGGCGTAATCGTACCCTTCAAAATAAGGTTACAAATTGTATCAGGAGAATGAATTTGGTCTATATCTAATGCTACCTACTAAAAGCAAAGATTGCATAGTGTAAGAAATGAATTTATTATATAAAAAACAAGTAGTGGCAATTTTAATAATAATAATAATCATAATAAATTTAAATTGGAGCGTAACGATTTGAATATTACCACTAGATAATTACGTGAAAACGGAGTCGGATGAATTACTGATTTTACTATTATTCCTAAGCTAAGAAGTTACTGAAATTCTGAATATGGAACAATGAAGCGAGAGATTATGTAGTTCTGGGTCATTCGCGCTTACCATTGGAAATTGCCATAGCATTTCTCTCGTACTTGATGTTCTCTAAGAGAGCTTCCAACAGCCGACGTCGCCATCTTCTTCGTCAGTTGTAGAGATTGTTGTAGAAATGTAAAGTTATGGTCCGATCACACCGGAACCAACCAAACGAGCAGCCACATCGGTCAAGTTTTACAATGATAATAGTCCTCCCTTCTCGGCGCGCAAACACTATATGCGCTCCTCGCATCCCCTCTCCGGAGCCGTCTCCAAGTCGCCCGGTCTCCTATGATTGGCTGACTCACCACGCGATACGCCCGACATAAGGGTCAATATACTCGGCGCGACGATGTCGATTTCCGGTCCAGGCCATTTCGCCTTTTCTTGATACAGCCAGCTGGAAGTGCCCCACGGCTTTTGTCACGCTACTCGACAAGAATATACCTGTAGCTGAATTCCCAATGACTCATCTCTCTTACAATACACCCTAACTGACTAAAATCCGTTAAATTCCGTTATCATATAATTTTCCGCGATAATGTTGTTCGTAATAATTCGCTTGATAGTGTTTTCTATAACAATGGAAACCTATCTGTATACTTATAATCTTATAAAAAACGCTCCAAAAATACCTTAATAATAATAGTAAGTTACATGAAACATATCTTGGCTTTACAATTTGCCGCGTAAATAAACATTGAATAGCTTCCTACTGACTTATGTCAGTGGCGTAAAATACCCTCGAAAAAACACGTTACAGTCTTATTATATTGCATTCAAGTAGGAATTTTAATGAGGTATTTTTCTCCATCCGCTGATAGAATAAAGAATTCTCTGTAATTCAAACTTTATGTATACTCTGAACAGGTATTAGGTAATGAGGTAAGAAATGAGCCTTCTTTTCTTAAAATGTAAGATTCATACAAAACAAACAAACAAACAAACAAACCCCGTGGCACTACAGCCCATGAAGGGCCTAGGCCTACCGAGCGACCACTGCCCAGCTATTTGGCCAGCAGATATTGGGGTGACGCGTGGTCAGCGCATCGGTTCCCCTCGAACGTTAATCTTGGTTTTCGTGACCGGGGCGCTGCCTCACTCTCAGACAGCTACTCAGTTATCCTCTCCAGGCTGAGTGCATCCCGTTCCAGCCCTCACGTCAGTTTCAAAACTCCCTGACGGAGCCGGGAATCGAACCCGGGGCCTACGGGTGAGAGGCAGGTGCGCTACCCCAACACCACGGGGGTCGGCAAGATTCATACTAATATATAATAATATATAAGAATTATATACTTAAACAACATAATTAAGTTCATAATAGTGGCATTTATGATTTTCTCGAAATTTAACTTAAACATTGTAGCACCATAGAGCACTTGAGTTTGTTACAAGTAGTTTCCTTCCATGGAATTTCAAACAGTGAGAATCTACGGCTCAGAGAGGAATCTAAGGCAATTGGTAGCACTGAAAACGCGCACAATTAAATTCCGCACGGCATATATTGTACATATAAAATTTGTTTTTCATATATTAAATGTTATGGAATTTACAAGCAATAAAACAATGAACATAGTATCGTGTTTGTAGCACTGTCGTACATGGGTTACTCAAAATGTATCTGCAGGTTTCTTGTAATATATGTGTAAAAGTTTAGAACTTTCGACCTGTATACTTTCAGATTTATTGGGACTATAATAAACAATTATTTCCGTGGAGAACCAAATAGCGTATTATCATGTATCCTACTGTTTTTTCCAATTAACAACTCGGCCGTCCATTAAAAGTATTTCCCATGTGTTGCACTAAATAGTTTTGGTACACGGCCTATGTCTCCACCAACCCCATTACATTGAGTAATTATGTGCTAGATTATATGTGTTTCAGTATCGGTGATTTACACTCCTCCGCGAGAAGGCATCTTTCTGTAACGAGTCACGGGAGTTTATTTTAAGAAAAGTTGAATAAACGGCTTCTCATCATCCTCATCATCAACTTCATTTCCCCTTTTCCAGCTCACACCGGGTCGTCCACCATTCCTCTTCCGACGTGGTGTTCCAATCCAGGTTCCGTTTTCTAATGCTGCTATGATTTACCAAAAGTAGAGTAATCTATATAATTTAGTGCCATTCTCTAATGATTATTATAATAGGCAATCGTGCGAATCTTCCCTTAATTCGCACGAATAGGATACGAGAAATTTTAAAAATATGGTTTTAAAATTTTTGAACCGATGGCACCTTGAATTTTTTATAAACCATTGAACATGAGATATCTCTGTACTAAGCTCTGAATAAAGATTCGCTGTAATAAGTTTCTTAGCAGTTGGATGATTAGATCACCAGGGAAGAAATTTTTAATATTAGAAAAACACACGGGCGCTATGTTGTTTTGGAGTTTCTCAGTATTTTAAGTCACATATAATATGTACTTATTTAAAGGCCTCTATCTCGATACTAAAATTCACTTTGATTACGTAGAAAATTTCGGAGATATTGTGATCCGGTGAAGTATATTATATTATGGACGCATTTTGGTATGTTTAATAGTTAGGTTAAGCAATTACGTGCCAACATTTAAATTTTATAATGTTGGTTCATTATATCAACCTGCATTTGTATCGCTTGTTTAGTACACGGTAAAGAAAAGCTTTATTTTAATAATTTTGCACATCCTCTATTTTTAAGTTCTCATAAGAAAGTAATGAATTAGACGCCGATATATTAGGCCTTGCGTGAAGATATAACGTGTCAAGTTTCATAGTGTTTCGATGAGTAAGTCCAGAGAAATATCTATATATATTTTTAAATTTCGCGTTGCGGCCGTGTTGGTTCATCAGAATATTGAAATATCCATAGGTTAGGATGATGTGGTACTAAGTCCGTACCGAGTTGCATTGAAATCGGTACAGCCGTTTAGATTTTATTACGGGGACACCAATATTCACACACATATACATTCGCACACGGACAAAGAGTAATCTGATATGATGATATGATGAAAATAGTCTCAATATATAGGGACATCGCCGTCTATAATTTTCAAGCCGTGCTGTTGGTAGAATTGGCAACGTTTAGTAGCGTCCTTGAGTTCTATAAACACGTAAGAACACATGCTAAGTTTTATTAATACATATAGTTTATTTCGATATGTCAGCATCTAAAAGCAGTTCGTACTAACTATTTCAACACCCGTGAAATTTCTCGTGGTAAATCAGACCTGCTGAAAGTTGTAGAAGTGAGTATGGTATTTCCCGTATTAAGTTGCATGTGTAACCGATACCTACTAATGAATATAACAAACAAATTCTTCACTAATATTTCATTAATTTATTTCAGATGCCAAGGAAGTGTTGTGTGCCTGACTGTAAGTCAAATTATGGCAGCACTCTTAAAATAACTGATTATATCACTACGTTTTGATCACTACAGTGAGGTAGACTTTCAGTGCCCAGTAAATTAGTTTGGTATATATCTTCATGTGGCCTATATTTTCCAGTATATTTTGAACTATTCTCAGCTGGCAAGTGCCTTTATGTAGATTTCATTTGAAAGCTACCTATTTTTAAATAAAGTGACCAGTGGAGCATTATTGCTAGACTGTCAGAATTAAGCTTGGTGGCCAATTGTTACTATGAAGAGTGCATGTGTGGACAAAAAGTGAAGAATTTTTTATCAAAGGCTGTCTCTAAATTCGTATGAATAGTCTTAAATATTTTTTCTGAGCGCGTCAATGATGGCAGTGAGCATAGCAGCTAGAAAAGGAAACTTCAGACTTTGGGACATTGAGGTACAGTGCAGCTTTTTATTATTACCTTATCGGGAATTGACAGTAGTCCTACATAGCATGGTAATATGTATCCTATATTTGTGACATTTGTGTGGAGATTTAGTGGACGTTATGATCTGTTGTATTTTCGGAAATATTTGGCGTCAAAATGTATGTGTTTACGCAGTGTTAGCAATTAACATGAGCTTGCGCTAGGCGTCTCAGATGACAATAATAATGTTATTGGTTTTACGTCCCTTTTAACTACAGATCGGCGGTGTTGCCAAACCTTATGACATGGCTTGAGAATTGTAGACGGCGATGATAGGGAGTATTTATTAACATTTGGCCACCTTGGTGACACTAAGGAATATGCATAGTCATATACAGTATGTTGTAATGCGCAAAGCACATACAAGATTGCTAGTATGGATGTTACATGCGTATAAAGACTGAAACTATCAACAGGCGTAGATTCAAGCTGTCTTAATTACATTGGCTTCGGAAAGTTAGTTCGAAATAATATTATCTATCAGTGTGTCAATTTTGAAATTGATCAATGTGTACATTTAGAGCTATCCAACATCCAGCTCAATTCTCATTGCGATTTTTCAGCAGTTGGTAGCACTGATGTAATTTTGAAATATGTTCATGTGATGATCATACCAAATTTGCCTACTGCACCCTTATATCTGGATGATCCACCAAAATCCTAGGCTGGAAATAAAAATGAATTGTAGCATCTGCTACTTGGCGAAAACACTCAGAATAAGGAACAGGATTTTTCTCAAATGGAATGTGCTATAGTAACTCACTACAGAACAGTAGGGTTCTCTATCTACTCAGGAAAAGTGAGAATCTATGAAAATCTCGGGCGTAAGGATACGGATCAGGTCCCTCGGGAACTTCCACCCTACAGCACATTCCACTACCATTTAACTACAAAGATAATCCCAACTTCCTCTAAAAGATCAGGGAATCGTAACAACGTGCCTGTCGTATTTATTCACTAAACAATTACACGTTTCCTAACACTAGCATTGATTATATGCCTTAACAACTTTAAATAAGATCAAATGACCAAATGTCATTGCTTCACTTGCATAAAGTACATGTTCGTTTCTTTTAGAAACCATAAAAAAAATATTTCAAACGCTTTTATAAGCTTAAATAAAATAATGTATTAAATAGCAGCAAACAACTGCTGTGCCCTAGGTAAGGGGAGTTTTATAACAAGAAAAATGTTATTAACTAAAAAAAAAATAATATCCCCAAAAATAAACGAACTTACCACTGACGTAGATCTCCGTCATTACAAAAACTATTCATTACTCTATACAATTTATCTCCCGCCTCCTATCACTTAAATTCTTCTCATCGAAGCGATAAAAATCTCTATATACATTTAAATTACAAGTTAAAAATTATAATGCGCGTAAATGTAACAATAAACCTTTCTTTCAATTCTTAATGTAATTTATGTACAACACAAATAGTAACGTTGTAGTTCAGCAACTACTCAATATAAAATAAAATATGCACAACGGTCCAACCGCTTTCTCTACTGACAATATAGACTGAAATCGTCTACCTATTTCTTTACAGCTTCTCTACTGACTTTAGAAAATAATCATTCACCATACTTATTAGTGAAATAGTGACAATTCGGTATTATATAATCCATACAATTAAGTAGAGACGTAGTTCAAAGACCTCCTACAACTTGTCTGTTATCATAATAAAACTACTTAATAAAAATATAAATTTCCACTGCGCTGAATAATTACCGTAAATTCGATATCTAATTAAGAACCATTTAAATAGATCTCAGTTTACTCTCAGTTTCAACAAAGATCCATTAAATCCTATAATTACTTTCAGATTCAACTTCATCTAGGATCCGCTGTCCTGTGAATTTCAAGGAGTTTCAACTCTGTGAGACTATTACAATAACTTCCAATACTAATAAACATTAATAATACTGAATCTTCATAAAACATCCTATTTCAATCTCAAAATATGCGTAAGTCTGTCACTACAGACATTCCTTCAATAATTGACCAATGGCTTCACAATTGCCCATTGTCATACAATAAATACCTCCGTCTGCCCCGGGAATAATAAATCTCACTCTCAGATATGCTTCGCAGTTCCTTTCAAAACCATATACTTCTTAACTCACTTCTCGTTAACAAATTCTTTTCATAGTTGCAACAATTTTAATAAAAATATTTAATAAAAATACTGGTTCTATCAATGAATTCATTTAACATTTAATACGATAAAATACTAGTCTTCAAATGACAATCATATTTCATTGTATCACTCACATTTCTATAAATGCTTTTAATTAGCTGTAATATTTCTTTAAATCTTTCTTCACATTCTTATTACTTCAAAAATACGCTGTAATTCGTATTTGTTAATTTAACATTGCATTCCTTTATATATTCTTCCTTTAATATCACAAATTTTAATACTTTCTAATTGTTAGTCACCAAATATTTATAACCAAATCTGTCTAATAAGTTATCAGATCGTGACTTTACATAGATCTCTACAAAATATCTTTATGAATCTCATTCTCTAAAATAAATCTCTGTATAACACTCTTGGAACAAATTTCCATTATTATTATTATCGTTGACAAAAAACGATATCATACAATTTAAAAATTGACAAAATGTGATCTGAACACATTTAAACTTTACCATAAAATATGCTGAACTAAACTGTAAAATCACCCCATTCAAATTTCGAAAGTCGCAAAATTCCATAAATTCCAAATAAAAATCTAAATACTAAAAATCGACGAAAAACGTGAATAAACATCCGCAGGATGTAGTTATGAATATATAACGTCGAAAATTACAATAACATTCTTAAAAAACGTAGAAAATGGCATCAATAAATAGTTGTCGGATATTCTTAAATGTTCCACAATACTCTACAAAGTGGGATATATATCGTTGGTCCGAAGACTACCTTGTGTTGCGTTAAAGATGACTAGAAGTGGGCTTTCTTCGCTATCGTTTAGAAACGGATTGCTTCCAATAGCGCGAGACTGCATGATGTAGTTCGGTCTGCTACTGTCTCCTACAGAAGTTCCCATGCGGTCAGGTCCGGGATTCGAACTCTATCATCGCGTTGCCGTTCCTTCTGCTGGTGAATCTTCTTTTATGCGATGGGAAACCCTTTCTCTCTTGATGGCGCCGGGTCCACCCTGGCCGCCCTCGTTCGGGAAATTTTCTATCTTCTTTTGCCAAAGTTCTGATATATATCGTCATTTTAGTTGTTGAAATGACTTGTAGATGTAGAATTTTCTGCATGGGAGAGATGAGATATTAATCTCTCCCGCGAGATTGATGTTATGTCATTTCGAATATTCTTGCTGCCGTCACAGTTCTGTCCCCATAAATTCTTAGTTGATCATCATAACTCCTTTAGATTCATTCGTAAATTCCTCCCTCAACATCAGGAATTTCAACATGGTCAATAATGTAGATTGGTTTTAATAACTTTATATTTCGTTGAATGGCGACTTTATATTTCTGCTTGCACAAACTAAGTGCCTTCGTTCATGAATTTATATTTGCTTTGTTGTATTGTTGAGTAACTTGTTGAGACGTCCTTCTCCCCTGAAGTCGTAAGTATTAAGAGCCCTGATTCTTCTCTCATTTCCCCCCTCATCAAATTTCCAAGTCCGCATTCTTTTCAGACCAAGGATCTGATTGGTCGCTCACTATCGATGATCATAATAATCCTTAATTACATAAATAATTAGTCGCAATTTTAATAAATAGTTCTTATTTATTATTTAATATCTTCCATGATATTAAGATGTGTTAAAATCATCCTGGTAATTAGCTATGTTCATACCATTGCTTGCTCTTGTTTAAGTAAGGCCGCTTCTCATTGGGTGCGTGCCACGCGCCGTGCCCGCGTCTTCCCCTTCCACACTCTAGACACACTTGTAGCACGTGCAGGGGTTGGCTCTCCTCGGGAATACTCGATTCTCCTCGTGCTCGTTCGTCCGGTCTTTGTTCGAGCTACGCTGTCTAGCTCCAAGTTCCCCCACGTGACTGCTAATTATCTCATTGGTTGGCTCGGTTAACTCGGTTAACTATGCGATGTATAAACCAGTTTTATGTCGACTTCCAGAGTCGCTATATTTTATCATGGGCCAATTTAGAAACCTTTTGAAGAGATGAATAATTTCCTACCTCATATCCATATAAGAGCACACTACATTAGCTGAAGCAGTTTAAGGGTTTATATTCATATTCATATTCATTCATTTATTTGCAATGGGGGGTGTGTCCCCCGGTGGCAAATTGTATATACAGTGCATAACAAATAAATAATTATACATAACAGTTCAATAACAATTATACAACAAAACTGGAGTATTTACACAAATAGTCAGTCTTTTCTTAAACACACCTATATGTTCGGGAAAAGGCTCTAAGACTGCGGCAGGTAGAGAGTTCCAGTTATCAATGGCACGGTTTACAAAAAATATTTTCCATAATTTGTTCGCTGTGGTCGGCCCTTAACTTTGAAAGGATGATCGCTCCTACCCATGTAAGTGGGCTTTCCCAATCGTTTGCTAAGCTCACCCCATGCTGGTTGATTTGTATACGTGTTGTACATAGTGCAGAGTCTAGATTTCATCCTCCTAGCCTCCAGTGATTCCCACCCAAGTTTCTTTAACATACGGCTCACACTGCTCCTGGGATTAAAGTCACTGAGCACAAATCTAGCGGCCTTTCTTTGTACCATTTCCAACTCATTGATGAGCCCTACTTGATATGGATCCCAAACCGCCGAGGCATATTCCAGAATAGGTCTTACAAGTGACAAATAGCCTAATTCTTTAGCAGAGGTACTACTTCCTTTTAATACCCTCATTACAAAGTGCAGGGATTTGTAAGCTTTTGAAACTACACATCCTACATGACTACTCCATTTCATATCATTCCTTACGTGAACGCCCAAATATTTGCAAGAATCTTCTTCTACAAGTATTTCCGAGCCAATGTTATATTGAAAATTCTGCCTCCGCACTTTCCCTATTTTTAAGAGACTACATTTTCTTGTGTTTATTTTCATTTTATTTACAATCGCCCACTTATAGAACAGGTTCAGGTCCTCTTGAAGCGCTGCATTTCCTTGTGAGTCATGTATCGTTTGATATATTACACAATCATCCGCAAACAGTCGACAGTCACTGCGAATCCCATTTGGTAAGTCATTTATAAACGCCAAAAATAACAAAGTTCCGATTACGCTGCCCTGAGGGATACCCGACGTTACGGTAATTTCATCCGAGAATATGCCTTCGACTTTAACTTTCTGGGAACGACCCGTCAAAAATTCTTGGATCCATAAAATTACTCTTCTAACAATCTTCGTCGAAGCTAATTTATGGAGTAGCATGTCATGCGGAACGACATCAAATGCCTTCGCAAAATCTATAACCACGGCGTCGACTGAAACTCCATGGTCTAACGATTCGCTAATGTCTTGAAAAAGTGATAGCATCTGACTCTCGCATGAATAACCTTTCCGAAATCCATGTTGTCTATCATTAAACCATGATAATGTTTCCCACTGTTCCCTCAAATAGTCGCAAATGAGATGCTCCATCTGTTTACAAACGACGGACGTAAGGCTAACCAGCCTGTAGTTGCCCAATTCAAGTCTGCTCCCTCCCTTAAATATTGGGACTACCGTAGCTCTTTTCCAGTCATCTGGGATTTGCGCATTGTTTATGGACACATTAAACATCACCTCCAAGTACCGTGCCACGGCCCTACCTCCTAGTTTAAGTACTTCACTAACAATATTATAAGGAGCCTTTGATACATTGAAACGTAGTTTTTGTATTAGCTTTACAATTGCTGACTGGTTTATTTGGAACAGGGGAGCCCCTGATTCGTCGTTAAGGTTCAACACACAGCTATTGGATTTATTGAACACACTACCGTAAAAGACATTTAATTCATTAGCAATGGCCTGTTTCTCAGTAATTAATTTACCGTCACCGGACATTATCATCGACAAATTATTTGAATTTCCCTTTCTTCTCCTAACATAACTGTAAAAATTTTTCCACCCATCACCTCCCGAACCAAGTAAACCTTGCATATAACTGTCATGAGCAGCCCTCTTTTTTAAGACGAGCTCTCTTGATAAGGACTTAAATTTCAACATATACTTGTCACTATCATGTCTTTTATTGTATAATTTCCTAATTTTCAGTTTCAGACTCCTAATTTTTCGTGTGTAATACTCAGGATCTGGGTTTTGTTTCAGCAATTTAAATGGGACAAATTTATCAACAGCGCTATTTAAAATTTTCAAAAAGTTAGTCCACAGGATATTAATGTGATTTCCTTCCGATGCCCATCCTACAAATAGCTCATTCAAATACCCCTGAAACTTGCCCTGATCCGCCCTGCGATACTGGAATATTTAATTCAACCCCAGAATGGTCACTAATTCCTGGTACTTTCAGACAGTTAATATACAGCTCTACAGGCCTTACGAGATAAACATCTAAGGTATTATTGTCTCTAGTTGGGAAGTCAACTACTTGGGAAAATCCCCCCTCCCTTAAGAATTTATTTGCAGCGCTCTGAGCCTGACCACAGCTAGTTGACTCACGAGACCAGTCTATTTGGGGAGGTTCAAATCTCCAGCAATTATTATGCTCTTTTTCATAGCATTACCCGTACAAGTTTTATCATACAGTGTTTCGAGGAGAGAAAGGTTATATTTCGGTACTCTATACGCCCCTATCACCTGAAGAGGGAATTTATTTCCTTTATCCGAAATTTGTACACATAACATTTCATGATCCATATCAGCCCACTTTAAGAAACTAGCTATATTTTTGCGCACACAAATAAATAGCCCACCACCTCGCTTCCCCCGATCCCTTCTGTACATCTCGTAGGTCCCTTGAATTATTTCGCTACTATTTATGTCCTCATATAACCAAGATTCAGTTACAATGACAATGTCCGGAGAATACGTCTCTACAAGATTCCAAAATTCAATTAATTTATTTCCTAAACTCTGACAATTAACCTGCAGTAATCTTAGAGTCTTACCTCCGCAGCAAATATCTCGAAATAGCTCCTTCTCTTCCCATCGGCTGGCAACCTCTGGACCTGCTTCTCCTCACAAAAGCCGGCACGAACCGATGACCCTGCCATGTAGGCTCCCTAGATTGAAAGCGCCCCGTCGATTTAGATGCAGCCCGTCTCGGGCGACGTCACGGCCACCAATCCAGCAGTCAGCTTCTACGTACACTAATCCCAGTTGTGCACATACCCAGTCCATGCGGTCATTTACAGTCTTAACTCGCCTCAACGGAACATCTCCCCGCCGAACAATGCCACTCATTATAATTTTTGCATTTCTAAACTTGATTTTAGCTTTTCTGCCTAGTTCGTAGAGCTCCCCCATGATGTAATCAGCTGTAGCCCTCTTCTTCAAATCGTTCATTCCAACATGGAGCAACAACACTTTAACTTTGTCACAGGAGGAGATACAAAGACAGATTGACAGATAGGACTGACAGAGACACACACATTTGACCAGATTGATCTTGTAAGTCTACTTTTTGCAAAATGAGAATAGTAGGCTGAAAACAGTGAAATGAAGTGATCTTCAGCTAACTTTACATATAGGAACACTAAAGTTACTGTGGATTCCTTAATGAACTTTGCAGGTGATTATGTTTCATTGTAAACAGCACTCTGCAATATGGAATGTCCTTTCTGATCCCGATCAATTCCTATTCCTCCTAAGCAACCGGACCTATTGACCACGATGTAATAAGCCCTCAAATGAAAGCCATTCTTTACACTGCATGCCACTCATGAACCTCATTCGAACTCCATGTATGCTTTCCGTGATATTACCTTTTATTCTATCTCTGTTGGATATTATTGGAGCTCGTAATAATGAAGCACATGATCTTACTTTCCCCAAAAGTATTCTTATTCCTGAAATATGCTATTTCCACTGTACATTTCATACCTCTAAACAATCTCCTAAACTTCCACAACACTCTTTCTACCTTAATTAACATTCTTCCTAATTCAAGGATTTTTTTCTATTCTGTCCTTTCTACTGATATTTCTGTTTTCGACTTCGGTTATTTAACTCTTCAAAAGTGCCCATTCGTATTCATTAGGGTTCGAGTAGTGTTCTTCATTAGTTCTTCTCTCACATTTCTAGAGGCTTTTATTCACACACTTTTCTCAGAGTTCTTCCAAGGATCCTTAGCCCCTGAAATGAAACAACAAGTACTTTTGTTGTAGAAAAAGCTCTTATTTTGCCATTTCTGTCAATTGTATTGTAGCTTACCATTACTCCAACATCACTATAACATCATAACTCTTAAAATCCATCAAAAGGTCATCCATTTCCCTGTAGACCTGTATAACATCTTACTCATCTGCTGACTTGGTAAACGCTTTGTATCAGTTGGTTATACCATTTTACCCGCTGCTCCAACTTTCGTGTCCTTATGAGAACCACCCCACCAATACTCTCGTTCCAATTTGTACTATTGATCTTTCAGTTTTGGCACATAAGATCCTGATCTTCATGCCGGTTTACTTTACATATTCTAACGAAATTCAACTTTAGCTAGTTCGTATATTTTTCATCTTCTATGGCCTAACACTATATTTCAGTCTTGTACTGTAATAAATCACTCTTAGAATATCAGATTTCTCATTGGTAACTTTCATTACGTTGACTCCACATCATTAGTAGTTCCCACTGGGAGTTGAAGTGAGACCTCAAAATCAGATCATTACAAGGGAAAAGACCAGCATTAACTTGAAATCATGCCATTAGGCGGACATAATTGGAATGAAGCATAGCGGCTGTAGTTTCACCCTTATATTAGTACGCGGTGTGTCCATTAGGTTTTGTTTAAATATCAACAAAAACTGCAATAAAAGTCAACACTGATAGTTTCTAACAAGCAGCTACTTCCCTACCAATCAAAAACAAATATAATAAAACACATTTATTTATCACTTCTCCTATATTCAAATATATGAAATAAATAAATTACTGACATGCACATTGTATCACAATGCCTGATGCTCACAATGCAATGGTCACAATTGGAACAGTGGGTATTTGTACAATATATCAGATAGATTCTCAGCAAGTTCTCCGGTATTCTGCTTTTCTTATGAATACCATCTAGTGCCATAAATCCGGGTGGAATTCTGCTATGTATAAATCGTTTAAAGAGAGGAAGTTATGACACGCATAAGCAGTTTATTAACGTATGTTTCTCTGACTGGGAATGGTAACTGTATTCTTCAACAGTTCAGGCTCAATATACCATCCATTCACAGAACGTAAAATACGAGATTTAATAAATATGTCAGTGTCATTAGGCCATGCTGTCTGATAGTTTGTTGATTCAAGTAAAATAGCAGAGAATATGACAGATTGCATTTCAACCTCGGACAATCCAGTTCCCATGGACTTGTCTTTCCGAAAAGTAAGGTACCTTAAGTTGTTAAAGTAGCCTAAACAAGAAGATTCGAGGCTTGAATTCCATTCCGTTCTGTCCCACGGAGAGGAAATAACTCAGCTTATTCTGCGGGTTACGAAAATACCTGAAAAAATCTTATCAATAGAGAAATTTTCGTTTATCTAATTTATCAGTTAAGCAACGACATATCTCTGATCACTCTTTCACAAACATATTTTACGATTAAGACCTTAAGTAATATTAGGTTTGTGTACGGACTGCGTACTATAGGTAAAGGTGAATTGGCTGGTAAGACACTATGTGCAGACATGAATCTCCCAAGTGGCCCATCAAGATTTCAGAAGTACACCGTTATATTATCAGAAGCTGCTAAACATTGTGCTACTGCCTCTATGAAGGCTTCTATTACCGATGCAATTGAAATAAATGAGGGTTCAACATATCTTGCTGTGGGAGTTGATGGCACTTGGCAACGTAGAGGTCATGCAAGTCTGAATGGTGTAGTGGCTGTAAGAAGCACGGACAGTGGTAAAGTGGTGAATATTGAGGTACTGAGTAAATACTGTCATAAGTGTGCATTTATAAAGGATGATGAAAAACTTGAATCTCATAGAGAAAGTTCTGAGTGTAGTGTAAATTTCGAAGGGACCAGTGGCAATATGGAAGCAACAGGTGCAGTTAAAATTTTTTGTAGGTCAGTTGATATGTATGGCGTCAAGTATGTGAAATATTTAGGGGATGGAGATACCGTAGTAAGGAATTCAAGAGTTTGATAAGGGCAGGGCCTTATGGAGATATTAATGTGAAAAAGCTGGAATGTATCGGTTATGTCCAGAAACGGATGGGAAGCCGCCTTCGCACGTTGAGGAAGGACATGGAAGGCAAATATTACCAGATGGAAAATTTATATCTGGGAGGGGTAGACTCACTGACAAGGAGATAGACAGCTTGCAAAACTATTATGGTATGGCAATTAGAAGAAACTGTGACAGTGAGGAGAAAATGAAGAAGGATATCTGGGCAATTTATTTTCATAAACTATCAACTGATGAGCAGCCTTGTCATTACTTGTGTCCAAAAGGACCAACTTCATGGAGTAAGTACAATCGTTCTCTGGTAACAGGTGAGCAGTATACACACAAACACTCATTACCTGTTGAAGTATGTCATGCTATAAGTGTTTGCATGGTAAAACACAGAACCCAAACGAGTCTTTTAACAGTGTAGTATGGTCTAGGGTTCCTAAAACAGTATTTGTAGGCAAGAATGCATTGAATGTAGGTGTTTATAATGCAATTCTTTCATTTAATGATGGCAATGTGGGTAGAGTTAGGATCCTTCAGAAGTTGGGCATACAACCCGGGGAAAATATGGTGAAAGCGTGTTCAGAATTGGATGCAATCCGTGTGAAGAAAGCTGATTATGAAGAGAATATGATGGCTAAGAAGGCAAGAATGCATTCTAGGAATGCCAAGAGGGCCATAGAGGACCTGGAAAATGCAGATGACCCCGGATATAGTGCAGGCATGTTCTAGGGTGAGCATCAAACTATGATAAACTTTAAAGCCTATTTTCTCGAAGTTCCTTTTTTATGGTTTAGGTAAATTTTTCTCAGAAACTATCCACCATAGGGCAATGAAAATTATACATATTACAAAGGATAAGGATAAGATCATTTAAGCAATTTTTAAGAACTTTAGTTAAATATTTTTGTAATTATGAATTAATTAATTAGTAAAATATGGATTTTTTTAATGACTTACAAAATATTTTCTAAAAAACAAGTTATGAAAACTACTTAGCTACAAAAATGGCGTTTCGAAGAGACAGCCATTTTCTACCAACCACTAAAATTTTACTTTCTTATCATGGATAGTTATTGAGACAAATGTACCTAAATGAGACAAATTTAACATTGTTAGTATACAAGGTACAATCTCCCCTTAAGGTACTTTGTAAAGAAATGAACGTTTTATCAAGACAACGAAATATCATTTACAGAATAGGCTAAAACGGAATAACAAGTAGGCTTAAAACTCAGATTCTACACATTTGGACTGAGCAGGGCGCGCCTCAATAGTTATAAATTTGAATTGCCTAGACGAAACTAATGAGGGGTCTGTCCATACATTTTCAAGCGTAATCTCTACCCACCATTTGCCATCAACCGAACGCCCCAAGTCATCAATATGACACATTTGCATAGCAACTAAACATTTCACCATACGCGTGTAAAATCTTCATAAACTTAGAAAATGAATACACCGAAGTTATAATGAATTTTCGAAAACGCACAGATATAGGATAATTTTAACCACCTAAGTAGTAACACGTACTAACATATGTTCAAAATGTTTCAACAATAATAACATTTTCAACCGATTATACCAATGATTTGGGGCTCCAATCTTAACCTGGCTCATTTTGCTTTTGGCTGGAGCTTAAGGATGGATGAACCACGTAATGCCACGTGATATTCCAGGAAACATTATAGCCCACTGCCACCGGAATATTTATCCCGGACCAACGGGTAAGTCATGAGCAGCTAAAGTCTGTGCCATAACACTCTCCCAATGAAAACTTCGTTAGCCATGTTCTAATACCACTCAGGTCCGCTTCTGTGGCCTAGGGGTATATACCGATACTCCTAATTTCTGGGTTTGATTCCCGGGTCTGCCAAGGAGTATAATTCTGGCCTTTAAGCTGGCACGAAGTTCAGTCAGCCTTGACAGGACAAGTCGCGATGAAGATGGTGATATGAATAATAGTTGGTTTGAGGGCCTATGTTCATGTCAGCCAAAATATAAGTGAGGAAGTGTTAGTTGGATTTTTGAATAAGTTGTTCGTCCATCGTTTCCCATTTCTACTCCAGGTAAACGCCAGGATAAGACCATGGCCACGTCGTTTGCAACCCTAACGAATATTATTCCAACAAAAGATTTACACAGTTATCAGGGCACACAAGTGCATGTGGCTGATGGATGCAGTGTCAGAAGGCACTGAATGAACCATAAACACTTTTAAGGAATTGATAAAATAAATACTGCACTTTAGCAGTAGGCTTCCTATGAAATGAATAGATGTTGAGTAGCAACACTTTCTTTTACAGGAATTCGCATTGTTAGCCAGCTCGCATTACATTCTCATGCAATGAATTTTGAAGGTGCAGTGATCATTTATTGATATATCTCCTTCCAGTAGCTTTCAGAAAAAATATAATTATCAATATAATTCCGGGTGTTCTCGTCATCAATTCCAACCACAAAGAAATGATAACAAAAAGCGAAGTGCGCTAATTTAAACAAAGCTTATAAAAACAAATGAGTCTCTCATTTTATCGAGGAAACAAAAGACAGATACACCCACACCCCTCCGCCTCTCTTTGCGGGAAGCCTCTAGAAACATTCCACCGTTACTTTGATTGTGAGATGTTGCGACACTGCGGGATTCATTCCGACAAATGAAATGGCAAAGCTTCCCCTGAGCCAATTAGGAGAACAAGCGATATATTACCCACTTCCATTGGTCTGGATGTAGATGTACGTATCGAACTGCAGTCCATTAAGTTCTGGGTTCAATTACCATCTCTGCGGACGCGTAATCAACATTAATGCCGTATATGTACTTGTGAACATGGATTCAGATATTATGTCGAATTGTTGATCCATCAAATTATATTTCGATTATGCTCTTCAGATATTTTGAGAAATGTTGTAGGTTTCAGTTAGGAACATCACAGTTCTCTGAACAAAGCGCTAAATGATATATTAATTTCGACACTTGTAGTATGTGTCTGTGCATCAGAAGAGCGAACTAGTACGTTGGTGGCAAGTAGACTTTGAGGTACAAGAAGTTACCTGCCATGGACTTGAAATCTCATCTTTGGGTTCATGGTATTCTCATAGATAACAATTTAACGCATGAGCCAATAGCAATAGGCATAATCTCTATAAATAATTTTATTAATGTACTTTTACTTGTTCTTTTCCTTCAGGACGGGTCAGGGAAGGGATATTGGAAGGTAATCGGCCGTGGACCTATTGAAAGATACCGCCGTGGCTTTGCCTGGTAGTGAAAATGGGAAGCCACGAAAACCATTTTCAGAGCGGCCGAGGTATGATTCGAACCCATGCTCTCAAGACGCCAGCGAGGGACGAGGTAGCACGTTAGCGCTCTCACCCACCGCGGTCGGAAAATCTCTATAAATAAGGTTAGCTTTCGGTCTGAAAAATTCCAATTTTCGGCTCAAAGGTCCTCTTTATCCCGGATCAGCTGTATAATGACCAAATATAATCCTCAGTGTAATTTTTGTCTTTTTGTCAGTTTGTTATGGATTGGCGCCAAAAATAACGAAAATTCGTACGTACGTACGTAGAAAACACCCCTAAAATAAAACCATGCTACAAATTATTTATACAATGCAAAGGGTTGAGGGGCTAAGAGAAAGCCTGGGGGGATTATTGTTATTATTGTGTTTTTTCAATTCAAACCAAGAACATCGTGACCTTCAACCATGATTACATGGTTGTGATTAGTATTTAACTGACAGCATGTGATTTACTCGTGTCTGAAATAATGCCTGTTTTTGTACGAGAGAGTACTTGGATAAGGAGGTAACCGTGGCCTTGACCTAATCACAAATTGGAGTTGAAGTGGGAAACACATATAACGTTGTGGTATAACTATGTTTAGGTTTCGTATCATCCTCTCTTTCAAACATTCTCACAGTGCATACTGTTCCAATACTCGTGACAAGATTAGAATCCTCGATGTCAGAGCATGGAATTGAGTTCATTTGATCTGATGGGGCATGTATTGCGCTCTCCTGCATCTTGATTAAAGCGAAGACAAGACAAATGTGCTGTCATTACTTGTATGAGTTTGCACTTCACAAGCAAGTTCAAATACATGTAAAAATGAAAATCCACAGCCTGCTTCCAGTCTCCGACCGGGTCAGGAATGGAATGAATGAAGCCCCGATCTAGCGGCGAGGATATGAACTGTGCCGGCTGCCGAGGCCTGACGCACTCCTCTGGGGCAGTGATTAAATGAATGACAGATGAAATGAAATGATAGTGGAGAGTGTTGCTGGAATGAAATGTTGACAGGGAAAACCGGAGTACCCGGAGAAAAACCTGTCTGCCTCCGTTTTGTCCAGCACAGATCTCACATGGAGTGACCGGGATTTGAACCACGGACCCAGCGGTGAGAGGCCGGCGTGCTGCCGCCTAAGCCACGGATCACATGGGTCACATGGGTCAATAAAGCAAATTGAACGACCATGTCACGTCATATCATCGTGAATTTTCTTTTATCTTTGAAAGTACTATGCTCTGATTCAGTGAATCCATAGTGGAGGATAGACAGCAGATAAGCAATAACTCTTCATAACGGCTATCAAGTGTCCTTAATATTTCGTACTACGATTTTCCTTAACATAATATGAGGTATCTTCTTATTAGGTAAAGTTCATTATATTTAATGAAACCAAACCTATTTTAGAATATTGTCAAGCCTTTCAAGATAAATTCACAACAGCAATGTTGCAGGAATCAAGTTAGCAAAGAAACTAAAGGTCACCCCAATGCCAGATAATATGAGAGAGGTATGGCTGCGTTTGAATGGACCTGTAGCGAGAGCTGATCCGGTGTACATAGCCATGAGGGCCCTGGCGGACGGCGTCCTTGGCAATGACCAAAAAGTAGCAATAAAATATACCAATGCATTGATTCCCAAAATGATGACAAAGGATGTTCTGTTGTCGGTCATTTCCTCTATGCTACAGATCGTGCCGTGTTGAGGACAATGCTTTTTATATATCAGGTTAGTAATCGATTTGTTCATAAATCTTTTCATACCTTCCGTATTTGGAACATTTATGGAATCTAGGAATGCTGCTTCAAAATTGCAGACTTAAAATCTGTAAAAATAATTGTGTTCGTTTCAAAGTATATTTAATTTACCCGGTTGAATCAGCTTTGCCAAATAAGAAATGAACGAGATATACTCAGTACGGTCTACGATATGGAGAAATAAAGCCCCAGTATTTGGATGCGTGCTTCAGAGACTTCTAATTTTGTCGCCCTGGGTCATTCCGCCCGTCGTAGCTCAGAGACAAACGTCCATCGTCGTGTCTCACTGTTTAATTTCCTCCTGAATTAAGTAATTGAATTAAATTTAACTTGGGTAGACTTGATTAAATTTTTCTTTGAGAATTATTGCCTCGTGAGAGAAGAGCTCATTGGTTTCCAGGCATGTGGAAAGGCAGAACTGTTCCCAGCAATTACTGACTCGTTACTTACAGTTCCTATGCAAACTCATATTGTTTCACCTGCCACAGAAGCTAAGATTTGTGGTGAGTACAAGTGGAATATTAACACAAGTATATGAATGAAGCATTAACGTATCATTAGCTTGCGTTTTATGCTTACGCGTGTTCGACAGCCATGGTATACAAAAAGTAACTGATTTTGTTGTTACAAAAAGCAAACAGTCAAAAATATGGAGAGTGAACACGTAAGTTCATACCGTGTTAAGATATGATGAATTAGATCAACTGCGTACTTAGTAGTATGTTAAATTACTCACGTTGTTCAATGTTTAGAGATTTTTAGCCAACTTTTCACATTATGCAAAAGTGATGACAATGTAGTCTCATGAGATTGATCCGGGCAAATGTGTGTCTGTCTGACTGCCTGTCTGTCTGTCTATGTGTGCACCCCAATCAACTCTCAAACGGCTACAGCCATCGTAACATAATTTGATATGCGTAAAGTCTTTAACCAGAACATTTAACGGCCACATTTGACACTGACGTCAGTATTACCAACTGCTGAAATATAACAATTGTAGATTGAGCTTTATATTGAAAATCTCTGAAAGTATGCATGGCAGCTTTTCCAAAATTGGCACACGTAAAGCTTAAGCATTTTGAAATAATTCTCCGGAGCCCATGTATGACAGTGCTGCCAACATGATTCTACGCATGCTGATGGGTTACATTTTTAACTGCATGTAACGTCCATAGTAACAAACAGTTTTCAAAACTATAGAGAGCATTTATTAAGATTTGGCAATACTCGTGGCTCTGAATACATGCCTAATATCAGCTCCTATGATACATAGTGCACGTACAATATTCGGTTGTAGTCCAATGTACAGCATGTACGTTATATGCATTTAAGCATTGAACTTATAAGCAAGCGTAGAAACGTATTGGCAAGGCTATTGTAGTCTATATTTTGTTTAAATGGTTGATAGAATGTAAGTGAACATGCAGTTACACATTGAACCTATAATGATGCGTAAAGTAAAGATGGTTGCACTGTCGTGTATAATCCACTGAAAATGTATTTATAATATATATTATATTGTATATGTGTGCCTATTTTGGAATGGTTCCCAAGCATACCTCCATAGATATTCAACATAGTTCAAATTTCAATTATTGTTTCTTCTACAATTGGTAGCACTGAAGTCAATTTCAAATATCGCCTTGACATGTCCTAGTATAGGTCATTACGCATAGCATTTTTGTCCTACTTTTTGATAATGTTTGCATAATGTGTAAACTAACAAGATGTTTAGTAAAGAACATATAGCCTACTTTCTCCTAGATGCATGGGTTTAGTTATGACTCTTTGTCCTTTTCAAGGAGTATAATTTAATGTTTGTTGTAGTAGCTTGTTGAAATACATCGTGCTATACGGATATTAAACGTTGATTGATTGAATCTTCACCTGAATTATATATAAACACACTAATACAGCCACCACTATAACACATATTATCATACAATATTCAACACTCACCCAAGTACACGGGGCTAAATGACCATGATGTCCATGCATCTCAAATGAAACAACAACAACAACAGCTTCCTACCCAAATCCTTCCTCTTATAAAAGTACACACACTAGTAAGCCTACAGACATCAGAGTGACACAGGTAATCAGACAACTTTTACACACACCAAAGTACACGGTGCTACAAGACCATGATGCCGCAAAACCCATAAAGAATCAAAAACAAAAACAACAACAACAATACACTCTACCGCGGATCAAGGAAAAATAATTATAATCACTGTAGTCGAGTGTTGAAATATGTGGTGTTATATAATAACATATACCGTAACGTTATACTATTTTCGATTGCAAATACACACTATATGCTTAACATGATCACGTGTGAGTAGTAATGAATCAATAAATACAAAAGAAACGAAGTAAAGAAAAATTGAACCTGTTGGGATTTGAACCTGGAACCTCAAAACTACGAGTCAGAGGCGTTACCATTGCGCTAAAATCGGTCACTGCTAACATTGCGTTAATAACAGGTTTAGTTTAACTGCCTACAATATTTTGTCTTGCAATGAACGATGTCATTAGCGTTTTCTGCCATTTTTATAAACCATTTGACACTAAAAATGTTTGTTCAGTACATTCCAAAAAGGATATAAACTTACGATTTACGAGCAAAAAATAGCCGCCATTGACTCAACGGGACGTCATTGATAAGCACGATACGGCACGTTCAGCCTGAAGCGTTTGTCACTACTACGGTTACACATTCTATTTTAAAATGCTTATATCCTACCGGTCACCTCCTTGAGGACAGTTTAAACCTCCCTATGTACGATGAGCTTATTTGGTAAGGCCAGGTCTTGTATAATCATCAGTACGCGGGGCTATAATACTTGCATGATTCATACAACCGCCATCTTGAAACTAATTGGCTGATGATCTTGTAGTTTGGGCAAATGATACTTCCCACATTAAGGTATATTGATGAAAAATTCGGTAGTGATCTAATGATTAGGTTATCCGTAATTTGATTTAAGCTCAGAACATTTGGGTGGGCGCCATTTTTTATTATTATGGCGGCGATATACAACATGACACTGATTTGTCCTTTTCTAGTATTACCTCTGTACAAAAGGTGGTTTGATTTGGTTTTGTTGTGTTTGAATTGAGTGGTTTGCACACATACACTGCCGCCATATTCAAACTATTGGGCTGATGACTTTGTAGTTTGATCAAAAGGCGCTTCCCAAATGAAGATATGTCGTTCCAAATTAGGTAGAGATGAGATAATTAGGTTTGTCGTAATTTGATTTAAGCTTTTTACATCTGGGTGGCCGCCATTACGTTTCCTTCAAGATGGCGGCGATATAAAACATGACACTGAGGTGCCCTTTGCTAGTGCTACCTCTGTACCAGATTTCGTTCATTCGGTTTCACCGTGTTTGAATTGAGACATACCAAATGCCACACACATACACTCACACACACAGACAGATACACAATTTTTGGCCCTGTGTAGATCTCATAAGTCTACTTTCATTCTTTGCAAAAATCGAAAGTAGGCTGAAAATCATGTAGGCTACATGGAAATGGAAGCTAACCAAGTAATAACCCCTTATTCATAGAAGAACGAATTTCAGAGATTACTAAAACAGAAGCATACACAGCCCATCCCAGATTTCATTAGGGAACGTCTAATTGTGACCTCTCCGAGTGCACTTAATCAACAGCCGGGGAAAATGTGTTGGCCAAGGGAGCAAACTTTGCTCTTACCCCAAGGTATAGATCCGTTGAGGACGTTTTTCCAACGTTGAAGTGGGCCTTAGGGGCCTAACTACGTTAGGCGCTGAAACACTGCAATCCTAAACTAGGGTGATTTTCTTGCCAGAAACTCACTTAACACTGAACTCAAACCACATAGGGAACTCAATAAAGTTCCTCACATCACAATACGTCCGGACGACAAGGGTTAATTGACCGTTATATTGAAAATAGTGAAATCTAACAATAAAATACTCAGAAACAAACAGGGAAGGAACATAGGTCCTCGAGCTCTAAGGAAAACCAAAACGTTCATTGACAGATTATATATTCCCGAGAACCAATGACGTTCCCTGATCCATTGCAATGCTGTTGTACCTGGACTTTATCGGACTACAAAACATTATGAGCAGGACACTCTTCCAAGGCCCTTAACCAGAGCCATCCGTTCACCCTAATACAGCCTGGAATAATCCCTCTCCACGCTCGCACAGACACATGTGAAACAAACATCTCACCACATATGAATTTTGTCTCTTCTTACAGGAAACGAGGGACATAAAACGCCAACCTGACAAAATCCTTGACAGTTTGGCGTTACAGCACGTATCACAGAGAAACTATCAGTCACGTCCGTGCTAATTTCTAAAGACAAATAGAAAGAATAGCCCTGGGAAGTCCATCATATCCGGTGGTCGGTAACTTCATTATGGTCAAATTTGAAGCAATGGCACTAAAGACACTTCAACTTAGTTCCGCTTAGGCGACGTGTTGACGTCTGTGTTACGGATACACTTCATGAATGGACTTAGAAAGTGTCTTATTATCGTAACTCAATCCTACCCATTATCCATTTAACCATAGAATTAACACAAGATTGACTACCATGACGTGCTGGTGACCAGAATCGAAGACCTCAGCTTGTCATATAATGGCACAAACCTTGAAAAATTGCTGAGTTTTGTCATATAATGTTATGGAAATCTACCCACACAGATATATATTATTTATATAAGTGCTCAAACAACCACACCAATAACTGGAGAGGTACGATCAATACATTAATAGATTGATCTAAGCTCCTATCTCAAAAACAGAATCATCTAGAGGAAATAGAGCACGTTACACTCGCATTGCTCGCGGAAGGCTACTCCCACTCGGATACTAATCAAGTGACACGTTCACGTAGGAACAAACCACCAGGGAATGAAAGGAAACACAAGCGAGTGATAAGTCTATCTGCCTAATATCAAGAGCGTAATGGCAGGAATAGGAGAGATATTCGTGCGCCAATCCATATAGTATACTACTTACAGGCAAACACAAGTAATAATCCATGAATTTCTCAGAAGCAACGAGAACCACATTGACCCATTCACCCATACAATTATGTGTAAAATTCCCAGTGCATGCGGCCAAGTGCACAATGACAAGACCAGAGAATATTCTAGACACTGCTAACCCAAACAAACAAATGTCTTCTGTCACTGAACATGCCTGGGAAAAAAATCAAATGATACGATTCCAGTGCACACAAATACTCTCCAGAACATCGAACTACCACGCCAGATTATACAGTGAAGCATCCCACATAATTGTAATAGCGAAATGAGAGGCATCAATGAATAGAATATGAAGACCGGCAGCAAACCACTCCCAGTAGTTGAAATTCCAGGAGAGGTGCCTGCCCTCCCTACACATTCTCACAGGGTAGGATTTATTAATCAGCGATCTTACTAACTAATAACATTAACTCCGCCACGCGCCAATGACACAGGGAACGGTGTACCAGAAATCTCTAGAATTCTCCTGTATTACGTGTTAATTTCCGAATATTCCGGCTGAGTCTTGTGCCGTCTGGCCTTTCGCAAGATGTAGATCGCAGTGGAAGTGTGTACCGATTAGCCTGGCGCTGGACCCATTAAACCGGACTAAGGATATGAAGGTATCAGAGGCGATGGATTGAACGTACATTCACTGCCATGTGAATTTAAGTTCTATTCGAATGCGCTATACATTATGGGCCTAGTTTAGCTTAGCCTAAAGAAGTAAAGACTAAATAAGGTACGCATACTGAACACATAGGCAAAGAAGAGGTAATGTATTGACCAAAGAGATAACATCAAGGAATGACGAGGAAGCATTACATGCTATGAATGAGGTTAAGTGGACGTCAAACATGTGATATTAGGTCAAATAACGGGCGGAAGGATCGAAATGTAAATGTCATGATCGGTAGGGGATAACGGTAAAGGGGGGAACACATCTGGGAAAGTATACTCGTAAAGAGTAAAATTACATTGGGAAAAATAAAGATTAAAAGGGCTAGACAAAGTGTCGGGGAAAGTGATTCTACCATCAAAGGAGCGAACGGTAGCTCAAATAGCCCTGAAGGAGATGAGGGATTGCGAGAGGGACGGAGTATTAATAAAAGCGCGCGTAGATATGACGTAAAAGAATAAACACAAAAAGGGGCAAGTAACCGATATTAAAAATGATTACGAGAAAGGTATTGCAACACAAAATAAAAGATACCCATCAAAATAAGTTACGTCAGGAAGGGATTAAGCCAAACTCATGGAATTGCATATGAAAGTGCAATCCTAAGATAAGAGGCAAACAAAAAGATAAGAGATATGGCATAGGTCTTACTGTTGAACACACGTTACTCAGTAAACCGGACCAAATACCTACACAAAAAGATACGACGAAATGGGGACAAAGAATAACGGGAACGAAACAGATACTCCATGGACATACTAGAATAGGCGAAACGCCCTAGTATTCCATACAATGAGCAAAGACAAAAATACGTAACTTACCTTGATGGTATCAACATTAATCCGGCAGCACGGAATTACATTAAATAAACTAGATTCGCATCTCTACGCGCACCTTTATAAAAAACACAAACGAACGGGAAAAACGGATAGAAAAGGCAAGGCATCTCGAAAATGAGAGCGGGTGCATAAATAAAAAAGGTCCTACCAGGATAGAAAAAACAGAAGACTGCCCAGAGAGTAACAAACGGTTGTAACAGGTGACGGAAAAAGGAAGTTAAAAAGGAAAGAGGTGTCACCGATCACGATTCGGCATAGTAAGAAATTACTATAACGAACCTTGATCAGCAATTATAGAAATGTCCACTGATCTGCCCGGCTACCCTGGCCAGTAATAACCAAGAAGAAAAGAGAACAATTCCGATAATTGACACGCCAAAGAAAAGAGAAAGAAAGGAAGACTACAGGTGGAAAAGAAAAAACGGTTCAGAATCCCACGCACACCCCCAAAATTTTTATTGCGTCCACCAAAATAGACGAACAAAAATTTTAATTAAACATAAGGAAGGGAGAAGGGATTTAAAAAAAGGGGACATCACGAAAATGTGATGGGAGGGAGTCTAGAAGTAGAGGGGGGGGGGGGGAAGACGTGGAGGACTCAAAAGAGTGTACTTCAATGAGGATAAAAAGTATAAAAATCAAGGTACGAAAATTTCACAATAAGAACTTAAGTTAAACCATATAAATAAAATAGTAGAATAAAAATTAAAAACCCTAGCTTCCTCGCCAAATATTATACAAAAGTTACTGAGATACAGAGTTACAAAATGTAATAAATATAAGTATATCAAAAGCTGTCTTCCATAATCTCTCAAGGTAGGATGCCAGTGAGTTGATATGATAATTAACTAAAACAAGAAAGAACGATTAATTGAGAGCGATATTAATTTATTCTAATATTGGGATTTAAAGTTGAGTGGCGACTACCTCGATACTCCGACGAAGATTAACTAGGGACGAGGAAACATGACTAGACGTCATCTATTTAAATATTATTCGAAGGAATAACCTGAAAAGAAGTAGATAATTAAAATTGATAGCAATGCCATCTTGCGCCATCGCACGTTAACTTGAATAAATAAGCTGAAAAACATGTCACAAGAGAAATGCACATTCAAGAGAAGAAGAAGGTACTTGCTGCAGGCAGTCATTACTTACAAGTTCCACGGTACGTCCCTGCATTGCTCACAGAGTGGAGCTCACCAAGACCTAGTCAATTACCTGAAAAGTAACTTGCCACGGTGGGTGAGTGGTTATAGTGTCGGACTACCAACCCCAAGATTGCAGGTTCGCCCCTGGCCATGGTAAGTGATTTTTGAAGGCGACAAAAATCACGATACTCATGTCATACGTTGTTGGCATGTTAAAGAACCCATTTGAATTCAGTAGGCCGTGTTCAATGGCAAAATTAATCTCGGGATTTTCCGCCAACACAAAGTTCCTCCATTCTCTACTTGAAAGCGCTGTAGTGTCAAGGAGTTTATATATCTAACCTCCTTGACTTTCATAGCGTTCAAAGGAACGACGAAATTCGACATGCAAGCTACCCTCTGGGTGTCAAATAACAAAGCTTGCACCAGGCACCCGAGGCCATACGAAATTATTATTATACCTGAAAAGTAATGGCATATCTTCCTCTATTGAACCTATCTTACTGATGGAAGGAAAATCAGTTGTCACCGAAGCGTAGTCTGCTGAAACAAATCTTCTTAGCCTCACGATTGGATTCATTATCGCAAAGCTTCACTAGTTTTCCAAGGGATTAGTAGCATTGCAACGAGGACAAATTGGTTTGATTACTCCTTGTAAACCACATCCAAAACAAAACTTCCCTTTTAGCGGTACTAAACAATCACGGTAGGTATGTGACCCTTTTAAGCAGTTCCAGCATCGAACCGGGGACGTGGAAGCATTCACATGAGGAGGGGCATTTACATCAAGGTTATGGGAACGAGGGATACTACGTTGGACATGATTTACAGCATTAACGCGAACATTAGTTCTATGTGAATTAACAGAGGCGAAGGTATTGCCTCTATTGTTGCAGTGTCGTGTCGACCAACGAGCTGGAGTAGTATTATTGCCACGTTCTCCACATGCAGGCATATCGATCTTATTACTACATTCATTCATTTTGAACGCTTATTCGGGAAACATACATTCAGAAGGCTCTGGATGGGGGATATATCGATTACACAGTCGGGCAGTTGCTTCAAATTCACGCCCTTGAATAAGAATATCTTCAGTATCTAATACTGAATACCGGCGAATAAACTGTTTATAGGAGGGATGTAAATTACAATAAACAGTATTAATAGTTTCACTAGAAGGCAGTGGAACTGAAAGACGAGATATTAGGATACGTATCGCTGTGACATAATCATCAATATTCTCCCCGAGAGCTTGGGTACGGGAGAAAATCTCATGCTTTAAGACATGCTCAAAGTCAGATGGCGTGAATCTCCTTTTCAAAGCATTCACGAAACTAACCCATGGACTGAAGGGATACTGGACTAGACGGTACCATTTTAAAAGCGTTCCCACATAATAGCATAGGGAGGCATTGAACAATACTGTCAGGAACCAAACCATAGCATGCACACAATTCTTCAATACGTGTAGTAAATTCAAATACCGAGGAAGTGCCTTCCTCCCCCGAATATCGGACATTCCATTTGTTCACGATGTTACCAACATTTCCACTATGGAAGTTTGAGTTATGTGCTGCCGGAATAGGCAATGTAGAAACTAGGGGGTCGAATTCCAACCAATCAAGTTTCGTCGAAGCATTGGTGTTGGCTAAATGCAACGCATCACTATTAGTAGGCGACTCGATTTCACACTTGATGTCGTTATTCATATTTGTCATTACACTCGCAGAAAAGGCAATAAAATATATTTGATACAGGCCTTACCTTTAACAACGAAGCCCAAATGAGTTTGCTACGGCAAAAAATTATCACCAGGATGATAATTTTTACAAAACTCCTTACCAAATCAACAACAGTTTTGTTTTTCTTTTATTCACCACAATTCTCAGCCATCTTTTTTGTCTCGACACATGAAAAACAAAAAACAAACGATAAGTAACATATTGCCAACTTACACATGCAGTTGGACGTGTTTGTGGGCTAAGCGGTCCTCTTATGACATTTTGGGGAATGAAACTAGGTGTAGTTACATGCAGAGCGATACATTCGAATAGCAACCACGCTCTGCTACCATTTGCGCCATCTGGCCTTTCGCAAGATGTAGATCGCACTGGAAGGGTGTACCGATTAGCCTGGCGCTGGGCCCATTAAACCGGACTAAGGATATGAAGGTATCAGAGGCGATGGATTGAACGTACATTCACTGCCATATGAATGTAAGTTCTATTCGAATGCGCTATACATTATGGGCCTAGTTTAGCTTAGCCTAAAGAAGTAAAGACTAAATAAGGTACGCATACTGAACACATAGGCAAAGAAGAGGTAATGTATTGACCAAAGAGATAACATCAAGGAATGACGAGGAAGCATTACATGCTATGAATGAGGTTAAGTGGACGTCAAACATGTGATATTAGGTCAAATAACGGGCGGAAGGATCGAAATGTAAATGTCATGATCGGTAGGGGATAACGGTAAAGGGGGAAACACTTCTGGGAAAGTATACTCGTAAAGAGTAAAATTATATTGGGAAAAATAAAGATTAAAAGGGCTAGACAAAGAGTCGGGCAAAGTGATTCTACCATCAAAGGAGCGAACGGTAGCTCAAATAGCCCTGAAGGAGATGAGGGAGTGGGAGAGGGACGGAGTATTAATAAAAGCGCGCGTAGATTTGACGTAAAAGAATAAACACTAAAAGGGGCAAGTAACCGATATTAAAAATGATTACGAGAAAGGTATTGCAACACAAAATAAAATATACCCATCAAAATAAGTTACGTCAGGAAGGGATTAAGCCAAGCTCATGGATTTGCATATGAAAACGCAATCCTAAGATAAGAGGCAAACAAAATGATAAGAGATATGGCATAGGTCTTACTGTTGAACACACGTTACTCAGTAAACCGGACCAAATACCTACACAAAAAGATACGACGAAATGGGGACAAAGAATAACGGGAACGAAACAGATACTCCATGGACATACTAGAATAGGCGAAACGCCCTAGTATTCCATACAATGAGCAAAGACAAAAATACGTAACTTACCTTGATGGTATCAACATTAATCCGGCAGCACGGAATTACATTAAATAAACTAGATTCGCATCTCTACGCGCACCTTTATAAAAAACACAAACGAACGGGAAAAACGGATAGAAAAGGCAAGGCATCTCGAAAATGAGAGCGGGTGCATAAATAAAAAAGGTCCTACCAGGATAGAAAAAACAGAAGACTGCCCAGAGAGTAACAAACGGTTGTCACAGGTGACGGAAAAAGGAAGTTAAAAAGGAAAGAGGTGTCACTGATCACGATTCGGCATAGTAAGAAATCACTATAACGAACCTTGATCAGCAATTATAGAAATGTCCACTGATCTGCTCGGCTACCCTGGCCAATAATAACCAAGAAGAAAAGAGAACAATTCCGATAATTGACACGCCGAAGAAAAGAGAAAAAACGGAAGACTACAGGTGGAAAAGAAAAAACGGTTCAGCCTATATTAACCTAACATGAGCATAACTTTAGACATTTTGAACACATTTTTGAAAATATTCGCCGCCCTAGCTGGAGAAACGTTAGTTTGCATGACTCACATAACACGGTCTAGCAACCCGAAAAGCCACCTATGTGAGGATATCCTTGTACCAACTTAGCTCGTGGCCTAGATCAGGTGCGGCCAGGCTTTGCACCCTCGGTGTGCCGACTGCAAAGCGCCGCACGCCGCAGCCCTCCGGCAGGCCTCTCTCGGCTGGGCTGCCTGCCCTGACTGCGCTGCGACGCACGCCGCAGCACTCCGGCAGGCCTCTCTTGGCTGGGCTGCCTGCCTTGACTGCGCTGCGCCGCACTCCGCAGCACTCCGGCAGGCCTCTCTCGGCTGGGCTGCCTGCCCTGACTGGCGGTGCGTTGGAGCGAGTCAAGTTGTGATCGACTTCGCACCGGACGTAATGTAAACAAACAAACTGTTCTTCCAATGTGTTGGTTGTCCGAAACATCTACATTTTGTTCGCGTGTTTCTGCGCGTACCGGCACTTGAATATTACATGCTTACTATTAAAATATTTTCTTGTTGTTGATTGAAGTAGTGGCTTTGTGACATCGTGGTCATGTAGCCCCGTGTACTTGCGTGTGTATAGAGAATTTGTGTGACAATCTGTGTAATTATGGTGTCTGTATTAGTGTGTGTATTTGAAATCCAGGTGAGGATTGGGAAGGAGGCAGCCGTGGCCTTAATTTAGGAGCCATCCCGGCATTTGCCTGGAGTAGAAGTGCGAAACCACGGAAAACTACATCCAAGATGGCTGAGATGGAAATCTAACCATGTCTTCTCAGTTTTACCTCATGAGGCTGAGTGTACCCAGTTCCAGCCCTCAGACCAGAATTGAATTTCTTGGCAGTGCCGGGATTGAAACCCGGACCTCCAGGACAACATCCAAGAATGCTAGCCGCTACACCACGAGGTGGCCAGAATTAAAACATTTAGAAATATTTATAAGGTGTCATGGGACTCAAATTTATGACAATAATATTTTGGTCACATTCCTCTCCCCCCCCCCCCCTTGTTTTCAATTTGTTTTCATATTTACAATATGTTCAATGTTCGGTATGATTGCTTGTGAAACAAACAATCGGAGGCTGTTACTCAAGTTATCGTCAGACATCAGAGCGCGATGCATTGATTTTGTTAGTTCCAATGCAGAGAAAAACGTTTAAAAGACATGCGTTGCTCCAAACATTGATAACACTTGTGCGGCCTGCATGAACAATTTTGGATATCCTTGCGTCGGTAATTTTGAGTAGAAATCGGGAAAATTTTTCGCAGAGTTAAAAATATCCTTAAATCTTGCGCTAGATTGCACATTTATAAGCTCCATTTAAAACTCATGTGGAACCTCAGTTACAGGGTTTGAAAATGGTTTGACAAACAAATCAAATACAGGCTGAAGTTTTCCGAGTTCTAAAAATCTGGTAGAAAACTCTTTCAGCAAGTCCTCAATAACACTCACGTAGGCTATTGGTCAAAGTCAAAATGCACTGTATTCCTGATTTCTAATTGGGCTTTCCACAACTGCAGCTTCATTTTAAAAGGCATAATTTTGTCATAGAGGTCCGTAATCAGGTGATCCCTACCTTGAATTGACACATTAATTCGTTGAGGTGCCCTGTAATATCGGTCAAAAGCGTTAGGTCCGTTATCCAATGAGGATCAGAAATTTTCGGCTCTTGCTTACCAAGCATGTCAATGAATAGACAGATTTCCTCTCTTAAAACAAAAGACCTGTGCAATACTTCACCTCTTCTGAGCCATCTCACTTCACAATGGTAGGGCACATCACAATATTCGGCATCTACAGACGCTAGAAATTCTTTGAATCGGCGATGATTCAGCCCATGCTGCCGAACTAAATTTACAATATGAACTACCACTTGCATAACGTCATCGAGATTTGCTGCTTTAGCGCAATGTGTCTCCTGATGAATAAAGCAGTGTATTTAGTACAACTTAACGTTCAAAACATCCAACTTAGCTTGAAGCCGAGTGATAAAACCTATTTTCGACCCCCACATGAACGGCGCACCGTCAGTTGTTACAGAAAACAAGCGTTGCCGCTGCAAACCCACAGAGTCAATAGCGTCCTACACAGCCGGAAAAATATCTTCGCCTGTTGTGCCTTGGAGTGGTATGATGTCCAACAACTCCTCCGTAACTTTAATAAGTTCACTATCGACGCCCCGCACAAAAACAACCAGTTGCGCTACGTACGTTATGTCCATCAATTCATCTAAGGCAATTGAAAATGCAATGAACTTGTCACATCTTTCCTTTAATTGTCTTTGGACATCCTCAGCTAAGTCGGCAATGCAGCGCGCTATTGTGTGGCGCGACAGTGAAATATCCTGGAACTGCTGAACTTCCAAATGACATAGCTGTTCCGAGGCATCAATTAGACATGCTTTTACAAAATCCCCTTCTTAAAAAGGCTTGACGTTTTTAGCTATTCGCAAGGAAATCTTGTAACTTGCTCGTAAGGTCGGATTCGAAATTCCAAGTTCCTGTCCATTATAAACCATACTGTTAATGATACGAAATCCATTTTATCACAATGCAATTAAAACAACAAACATTTGCAAGACGAGATACTTACGAGTGCAGTACCTATTACTAGCGTTGATTTAAACTCATTAAATTTAAGTTGACGCTCTTCGTCCTCGAAAGCCCCAAATTCCTGCTGATGTCTCCGATTGAAATGCCGCTCCAGTGAGTACTTTCTCAACAACAACAACATACAACACACATCGCGTTTCCGTTGTGCGAGATGAAAAATAATTGTTCCCACTATTTCTTAAAAGAAGTCGCACTGCCACTTCTCCTTTTCTTTTCAGCGCTATCCATAGTCAAACGTTACTAATCCCTGCGATCAAATAATGTCAAGTGAGACTACAGATAGCAATATAAGGTACACCACAGCGCGACCGCTTGACCTTCGACACAGCAAAGACAGTACGGGAGGGAGTAAGACGAGAAAGCGAGCGAGAGAGAGACAGACATGTAGTCATCCCCCACCATCACTGCAAGGCCGTCTGCCCCAGAAGCACTCCGGAGTGCAGCCGGTGTGCCAGCGCGCCCGGAGTGCTGTTTGGCCACCTCTGGTCTAGATAATATCTGTGTGTTGTGGTTAGAGATTAGGCGTGTAACGCGTGTGCTTCATCATAATTAGCTGAAATCTCGCGCCTTAAAAATATATTTCGACATTCGTAATACGTCTGAATTTTTATTTAGGATGGTTGACTTAATTCTGTTAAACTTCCAGGATTTGCATTTCTATTGCTTGGGACCATGGATGTTTGAATTATGACGTTATTTTTATAACATTCAAATTCTGATGGATAAAATATAGAGACGCGTGGTACCACTGGTTCATTGAAATACTGCACAGATTTTCCACCCAGTAACATAAGTCCTCAAACCATCATGAAGTTAGTATTCGAGATATTGGTAATTCAGTATGTTCTAATATTTTCATCGTTCTGAATTAGTCCTCCATTTTTATTATAACCATTAAATAACCGAGTGAACGTTGAAATTAGAACCTGTCAACTCCTAAGCACCAAAAGGGGGGAGGGAGGGGAAGTATATTTCAGCTCAAATGAAGAGCCAAGTGTTAACCGTACTGATTAAGAGGATTCAGAAAATGTAAGCTATTACTTTTCTTTCGAGCAATTTCCATTACGCTTTCATTGTTTATTTTATAGCCCGATCAATTGGGTACCTTTACAACGTTTACAATGACGATTTTCGTAAACAATTTCAATGCAGTATTTCTTACTCAATTGATGAGTTTTACTGATTGTGGTGAAGCCAACAGGTATTATTCCTATCCTTAAAGCACGATCACAGTCAAACACACGTACACATCCCATAACAGAAATGTCCCCTGTTTACAATCGCATAAAATTTACGTCACTCGAAACAGGACTGGCATGCGAAATGAAATGTATTATGAATTCAATTTTGCGTCACGAAATTAAATTGTTCAATGGTAAAAAATTTCACTCCTGGCGAGAAATAAAATTCGGTACAGACTTTCAATTTCGCTCCAGGCACGAAATCAAATTCGTTACAGTCTTTTACTTTCGCTCCCGGAGCAAAATGACAATCGTTACAGACTTTTAATTCCGCTCACGGCGCGAAATAAAATTCATTTCAAACTTTCAATTTAGCTTCCGGCGGGAAATAAAATTCTTCACAGTATTTTAATTTCGCTCCTGCACGAAATAATATTCGTTAGACTTTTAATTTCGATCCCGGCGCAAAATTATATTCTTAACAGACTTTTAATTTTGCTCCTGGCGCGAAATTAAATTCATTATAAAACTTTTAATTCCGCTCCTGGCAAAAATAAAAATCGTTAAAGTCTTTTAATTTCGTTCCCGGCGCTAAATGAAATGTGTTAACGACTGTTAACTTCGCTCCTGGTATGACACAAAATGCAAGCAAAATTTCATTTGGTGTCTGAAATAAAACTGGGCTGGCATGCGAAACGAAATGCATTGCTGTGGGTGCGTAAACATTTTAATTTTGCCGTGAGCGTGATACTCGGGTGCGAAATGATATTTATTGTCGGCGTGAAAATCTATATACAGGGTGAGTCCCCTAAAATTTGCACTGGAAATATTTAGGTCATTTTAACACAGCCTTTGAAGGTCTGTATGCTCTTTACTTGTCAGAACCCACATAAGGAGTGTATACACGTTTGCTTTTCTTAAGGTTGTGCTACCATAGGTACGTACAAGTCTCGGTGCGAAAAAATTTCAACATACATCCTCTCGCAAACTACTTGCACTAGAACCCTGCAACAAACGCCATTGACATTCGAATTTGCCCCACTCTTATTTTGTTAATGTCAATGGGCATTGTTCCATTATAAAAGTGTATTTTTGCTCAAACAATACACGTTCGAAGTATAAGGTGCGTTCAAGAAATAACGAGCCGGAGGCATAATTACAGAAACCAGTACCTGTATGTTAGAAGTATTGGCACGGGCTGTTGAGGCACTTGTCCCACTGTGACAAGAGGCGGTGAATGGCTGTCTCATCAAATTCCCTGGGCTGCGATGTGAACCAGTTCCGCACGTACAGCTGGACGTCGGCTTCCGAGGTGAATCTTTGGCCCCGCAGAACCCTTTCCAGGGGACCAAACTGGCGTAATCACAGGGAGAGAGATCTGGACTGTGTGGAGGGTGACCCAGAACCTCCCATTTGAATTTCTGCACGAGTGCCGCGACTGTGTTGGCCGTATGAGGTCGTGCATTGTCGCGGAGCGACCACGGCGACTATGGCGTTCACTGTCAGTCGGCGGTCCTGGTTGATGAGTGCATCAACCAGCTGGACGTTGTCATCGGTAATGCAGGGGGGGTGCTCCAGACCGGGCATCATCGGCTAACGACACCCGTCCTTCCCTGAAGCGTTTGTGCCACGCCTTGACCGTTGCAAGGGACATGCAGTGTTCGCCGTACACTTGTGACCTTCGGCAATGAAGTCCGTTCCCCCTACTCCTTCCGCTGTCAGAAACCGAACAACACCTCTTTGCTCTTCGGTTGACGCCTCCATGTCACTGTTTGCAATGCGACTGGCAGCGTTGGACGATTGATGCATGCTGCTGCTCGCTTTGTATCGTCACGTGACGTGCACGCGTGACCTCTAAGACGGGCTGTGACTTTCCACGCTCTGATCGGAACCACACATCGTTATACACGCCACGATTAGCCGATGTCGTCACCGGTTTGTGCATTCCATCCTCCGGCTCGTTACTTTTTGAACGCACCTTATATTATAAAAATACGTTTATAGACCTAAAATACGAGCCCCCGTTTACCAAGCAGGTCTGTGAAAACCGCACATCAATAGCATTTCCCATTTCCGAAATGTTTGCGGTGCACGTTTTAGGTGACTCACCCTGTATATAAAACGCTAAGATGTATGTTTCACAGAATTCAAGCTCCTAAACCAGAGGAAGTTAGAAGGCGCGGTTTGTACCAAAATCTTCCAAATCGTCTCAATAGTCCGGGAAATACCTTGCATTTCTTGAAACGTCACCGGATACATTCTTATATTCAAGATTAAATATTTACTTTGCGCTCATAAATCCTTGACTGTTGCCATTCAAATATGGCCAAGCCACTACTCATTAAATCACTGTACGCACCTATTGATAATGCTTCCGTGTATTTGAAGACGGACATCAAGCAAATCCTGACAATAAAGTATATTAACAGTATGTAAGTATACCAATGTTCAACATAGATTTTTTTTCGTTCCGTTTTCCGTTATCCTTTTACTCTCCAGGGTTGGCTTTGCCTACAGACTAAGTGAGGGATCCCACCTCTACCGCCACTATGGACAGTGTCCTGGAGCTTGAGACTCTTAGTCGAGGATACAACTAGGGTATATGACCAGCACTACTCCCAGGTGGCTTCACCTACAAAGCGAACAGGGTCCTGATATAGGGATGGGAGGAGAGGGAGGGTTAGGCAAGGAAGGAGGCACCCGTGGCCTTACGGTAGGTACTGTCCCAGTATTTTCTGTGCCTATTGGTAGAACTTTTGTTTGAAGTATCATTACGAGATGTTACGGCACTTTTACCCGGGAGAGGTGGCGCTTACTTGAGCAACGTTAGAGGTGACGCGGGGTCAGAAATGACCCCGCGCAATTATTTCTCTCTAGTTACGACAATTATTTCGTTTATGCTACTTTTTTTTCTTCGTGTGACCTCCTGAGAGGCCGAGTGCAGGTCTTTCTAGTCGACGCCCGTGGGCGACCTGCGCGTCGAGAGGTGAGAGATGGAATGAATGAAGATGAATGAAACTGGGCAAGGATGTGGAAGGAATCGGCCGTGGCCTGTCAGAAGGTACCGTCCCAGCATTTGCCTGGTGTTGAAAATGGGGAAACCACGGAAAACCATTTCAAGGACGGCCGACGGTGGGGCTCGAACCCACGCGTCTACCGAGTCAGCAGAGAGCTTGGCCCCATGACCTAACGCAGTGCTTTTAGCGAGCATAGCCACTGCTGTCGGTGTTTATGCTACTTATATGGCAGGAAAACATTTACTTAACTAATGAGCAAGTATATTTGTCTAAAATGAAAATCATGTAAATATTATAAACGGGTATTTACACTATAATAGAAATGGAGCGGATCTGACAGGTCATCTATTTTTATGAAGTATCTGATAATTCTTACTTCAGTTTTCCTCTTAACAATTTCGAATTGAATGATTGTATTGTATTGTATTGTATTGTATTGTATTGGGATGGTATTGTACTGCGTTTTGTAACTCTTTCATTTGCAGTAAGGGTACACATCCGCTGAGAAAGATGCATATCATCGTCACTTTCTTCATTTTCTTCTTCGTCTGCACTCTTCTCAGTATCACAACAAGATTTTACTAGTTCTAGTTCATCTTCACTATCACTGTTTTCACCTCCTAATATATCTTCCTCTTTATGTCTTGTAGAAGACATAACACCCTGGATTCTTGCTCTTCGTAGGTCAGACGATTCATAATGTTTTATTTTAACACTTAACTACTATCTATTCTATTTCGCGATCAGACAGCTACATTCTCATGGAGTAAGCGTAAGACTGGAACAGCTGTTCAGTCGGCCAGCGGAACTGTAGGCGCGGCGTCTTTCGCAACACATTGCAGAATGGCTCGACAAAAAAAAAAAACATTTATCTCGGCCCTCATCCCTTCCACTAATAGGTTACTGCCATCAGACAATTGATAAGGAATGTGGGGAAAGTTATGTGGCAGGTATAGTCTGTGTGTAGTAAAGGGAGAAACCGCAGCTTAACGAAACTGCGTGGGGTCACGAAGTTCCCCGCGCCACCTCTCCCGGGTTAAACGTTCGGCAGAGCTGTAGTCTGTATGCCACTCGCTTAGGAGTAATTCTGACACTACTCCGCCATACATCTGACGTATCACCCCACAAGCCAATCCATTAACCTCACTCCACATGTTTGTCAAGGACACACTTGAGCAGTGAAAATAGCAATCTCTCGCTATGGACGTATAAAATTACATGAAATTACTAATTACAGAGATTACAAAGGGGAACAACTATTCGTATTCACTCTGAATATTATTTCGACGCACTATGATGTTGTTTTGAAAAGGGTTTTAAACCGCAGAAGCCTTAAAAATGCATTTATCGCCATTGTCGGCGATTGACATCGATAAATATCGATTGAGTCATCTTGTGTAGTGGGGGAAGCCTGAAGAGAAAGATGTGTACACTCACTAGAGTGATTGCTCTGATTTGAATTTTGAAACACTGCGCTTCGCAGTTCTCGTGAGTGAAACGAAAGTTTTATAATAACTTGTGCTACGCGGTGTTAAGCATGCACTCATGCTGATCTCATACAATGGGACTTAGTCTCCTAAAACAACGTTTTTTCTACGTTATACACGCATCTTAATTGAACTTAGAATATTTACGAGGGACATGCAAACCGATTCATGGAACAACAGATACATAATTCGGCAGTGATATTTCTTCATTTTACCATCATGATATACAGACTTGAGTCGTGGGGAACAGTCAAGGTGTTCTTCGAACGTGCTAATATGCATTGCTAAGCAAATGAGTGGAGTGCAACAGTGAAGCAGAATCGAGTATCGAGAGTAATCCCATGCTAGAAAATTTATATAAAATGCATGAAAGCAAACTACAAGAGGCGACGTAAGGAATCTACTTATACCATTCTGAAATGAAATACTATCACATGATGGCGATGATTCGACAAACAAGAGATTTGGCGTCAAGAACCCCAGCGCTACGAAGCCCAATCCATGGTGGTCGAGTGAGAGAGGTCTAGGGTTCTGGAGAGGTGTTCGAGCAGGCGAGGAGACGGGTTCGATCTCTGGTTCAAGACCAGGACAGGTCTTTTCGCAGTCTGGAATTGAGGTTCGATCCAAATAGGAATGATGTGTTCCTATACTCATTCTCGACCTGAAGCCATCTCGAAGTAGTTGGAAGATCTTATATTACGTAGATGGTAGAATTATAAGTATTGAGAGAGCCTTTTTTCACCATGTTTTATCAATATGTTGAAAATAAGCTAGTGGGTTAATTATGACGCTTGTCATTTTTATCTATCAGTTGATTAAGATTTTGGTTGGAATATGGACGCATCTTTTGTAAATTTTTGTAGGTTGTAATATTTTGTATTTCATATTTTTGAACGTCGTTATTGAAATTTTTGCCAATAAAATTTGAAACTTTCGATCAGTTGAGAAGATTTTCGGTAGGAGAAGATTTCGATACATAGAAGATTACGTATAAAAAGAAGAATATATTTTGATCGTGTTCATAAACATTCTACAACATAATTCTTTATTTATGTGAATTTTCAGAACAATTTAAATTTCGTTGATATATATAGCAGAGTACTTTGAATGTTATAATTATAATACGTTAATTAGAACCTGGAATGGAATCATGTGAACTTTTTGAAGTTAAAATTAATGACATTTTGATAGTTGTAAAATTATAGTTAATTTTGAGAAATAATATATTTGTAGGAATGGTTTGTTGGATTGGAGGCACTTCAGTTTCCAGTATTCTTTAATTCGGGATTTTTGTTTAGTCTTTTCTGATTTCTTTCTTCTCCTAATGGTCTTTATTGAATCCAATTAATATTTGGAATATTTTCCATGGCGTAGGATTGAACGACATTCTCGAGAGGCTGACATATTTCGAATTTTTGCTACGGAATTGATTCGAATCTCTACAACAAATTAAATAACCGAACTTGAATGATATTGTAATGGACAATTTAGGTAAATGCATTTCATTTGTGAAATGAATAATAATTATAACACAGAGGTAATTTTTCAATAACTGTTAAACGATACTAATAATCATGTTTATAATGAGGCATGAAAATCCAGAATATTAGATTGAAATTTAAGAAATTTTAAAATGGTGTGGAAGATTAAAGTACAGTTCTTTAAAGCTATTCTTCTTCTTCTTTCCCTTCGGCTTTTCCCAATTAATTGGGGTCGCCGGAGCCAACCAGGCTCATTTTGGTTTTTGCCGGGGATTTAAGGCCGGATGCCCTTCCTGACACCACGTGATTTTCCAGGTGAAAATTCCACCCCGCTGTCACCGGGATTCGAACCCCGGCCGTCCGGGTGAAAGGCGAGAAGCTAAGCCACTGCGCCATCACGCTCCCCAGTTCTTTAAAGCTATTGTTGTATTGAAATTGGTCAATACATGGTTAAATGTAACCATATTGAAATATTACGATATCGCTGGATATCTTGAAACATTGTGGAATTATGCATAAAGGAATGTCAAGTACAGTGAGAATAATAAGTTATGATAAATATATTGAATGTTATGCGAGCTGATTGACCGTCGCTTGGTTAACTAGTGGTTGAATTTATTCGTGAAAGACCACGACTATTAATGCAATGAAACTGATATTTAAAATATCACGCACCTATAAATTTCAAAAATGGATATTTAATACACCATGCAATTAATTGTGAAACATAAATCATGAAATAGTTGTGCAACATGAATTGAAAATTTAATAATATTGAAAAAGGAATGTTATTACATATTTAATAACCGAACTAGAATGAAACGTTAGATTAACTTGACCGTTCGTCAGTTAAGATATGACTTGTCATAATTACGCAATATTTGATATAGAGTTATGACTTTAAGTAGGCATGAATCTTGTCTAGATGTCTAAATAAATAACACTGTAAATACAGTATATAACAATTTCTCTTGAATGCAATCCACGTACTGTATATATGACTAAGCAAGGTTATGCTCAATCACCACTAAATATTATGGGTGATGAAACTTTATGCAACTGATGCAAGTTGTCGTTAGTATAGTGCTTCAGAAGACATGATTGATATTTGTTTCCTTCTTATGTGATCATAGTCACTCACTATTTTCATAATGTCTTCAATGAATAAATGACTTGTTTTATTTTAAATTCTACCCTGATCTAGTGATTTATATTAATAACAGGATGTGTTAGGAGGACCAGTGGGTAACTTTTTCCATCGTAAGCCTTCATGCACGAGATCTATCGTGGATTGTCGAGTTCTTCTCTGAGGTAGTTCATTTTGTTCTTTTCCACTGGTGTTTTCTTAACGCATTCATTTAAACTATGTGTGTTCCTATCTCTGGTTGATCCACTTAGGTAGAATTTTAGGGGTTTTTCTTAGCCGGTACTTCCAGATTCTGCGATCCAGCTGTGTCTTCGGATTTCAACAGGTAAGACCACGAGGATACTGTACCCGAAAATACCTACCCTTTACCTGTTGATATCCCTCGATGGTAACTGGTTCGTAGAACCTGAAAACCCCCGGCTCAGAAAAATCCCCAGATCCTACCAACAGGGGAAGGGAGTATCAGGGTGCAGCAAATCCTAACAGAGGTGGCATTAAACAAGACCAAAGCATAGCAGCAAACTGCTCTAAGAACACGAGAATCGTGGTAAATCACCCCCTCAGGAGTGTGGGAAACTCTAGAAATATCTAGCTGTGGCCCTCCTAATGCGACCTCTTTATACTTCTGTAAATCATCACATCGCGCGATTAAAAGAAATGACAAGAATATTTATTTCCAAAAAGAAAATCTGACAGAAGGTCAGACCAAAATGTCCTTGGCTGGACACAAAAACAAAGAAAGTCGGCACTAATATCATGCCAATAAATGCATCAGCAGTCCCCATGGACCAAGAATGCATTTGACCCTCAATTGAAATCAAAGAAATCACCTTTATGGTTCTTCCACCTATTCCAACATTTTCAAACACGCGAATTAATTCAGATATATATTTACTTATTTACAGCGAAATCATTATTAATATTATTACACCCTCAGATGTAAATACCTTCCCAAACAGGTAATTCTGCACTCCTCATTGGTGCTTTGTCATAACCGATATTGTATAAATTATATTGCCTAAGCAATGTAGTCAAAATCTATTTTATCAATCAAGCACTTAAGCTAAAAAGACGTGAAATTCGTAATTCAAAATCTCTAAAGATTCAATAATTTCTCAGTATTAATGTACTTATTTAAATTCATCCAGAATTTATAGTATATCGATCATGAATCATATCTAACATTTGCTTAAATCTTATAAATTGAGTAGAACCGAAGAATTAATTAAATGGGGATGCCACACAAAAACAAACTCTGAGGCTTGACAAAAACTAGATCCATAATTGGAATTACCAATTTATCAACAAATCGTAACAAGAAATGCAAAAGAGAACAAAAACTATGTTCTTTCAAAAACATTCGGAAATTAGTATAACCTTGCACTGAAATACTGTCATTATAATGGTCACTCATGGTCTCGATTTCTGAATACAGGTGGGCATTACCACCAACATCACAAAGTTTATATTTTAATAATCGCATTACACATTATGCTTTCACTAGCATCATAACATTAACGTACTTCAACGAGTACTACCGTAAATATATTACTCGCCCATTGACGTTTCTTCACACATTATCACCCACATGGTGATTATTTTATTCAATAACCAGTATTCAGATATATTCAGCTGTGGCTACTTAATCAAGTCCACTGGATTACAAAAAGCTTCCCTTACAGAGTTGTATTTACAGTCACATAAGAATACGCTTCCCCTTAAAGTTAATCCCTGGGATTTATCTCAACAAAGATTCTTGTTCGTCAAATAGCACTCTTAAGCAATGTTCTAATCAAGAAAAACTCGAAAGACTGAATCAAAATTCAGTTATAGCAATATTAATTAATTTAAAGATCATCAAGGTGTATCCAAGTACACGTGGCTACAAAATCAAACGTTAAAGTTTATCAGACGAAAATAGAAATATCCCCTCAAGAGAATTCACGAAAATCAGACTGGGCCACAGCATGTATCCAGGTAACGACTCAAGTTAACTCCTGTTGACACATTAGAATCCAGTATGACATCGTTCACTCTCATGAGAAAAAATCCCCATTCTATAAGAATGATCAAACTTCACATTCTATACTGTATTGTAATAATTATAATGCAAGAGCGCATAGGCAAATTCGAATCTCGCAATTGTCGAACACACAGATAATAGAACGACAACCCCTCAAGCCATAGCTTGATAAAAAAAACACCAAGAAGTACTCCAAAAAAATGGAAAATATCAAATCCACTAAAAAAAATAAAAATTCCCCTTGGGAATAACGTAAATTTCTTCCCCTATGTAGATCTGTTCTACACAATCAAGAAGTTCGGAATACATTTAATGAATTTAATTAATTAAATGATTAAGCTGAAAAATAAACAATCAATTCATAATAAAATATTGTGAAATGAGTGCACCTGAATAACCAGGCCTAAACTCGACTGCAAATGAAGTCACACAGACCATGGGACGGTCATGCATAAACTTCACTTCCCAGTCATACTACTCAAAATGTATAACAGGTGGCAATGTGTTTTCACTGGACTATCTACTTTGCAACGCTACGTGAAAAAGTATTCCTCTACCTGGCTGAAGACTCTCGAAGGCAATATGAAGCGTGAGAATGCCCACCAACTGATTCCAACATGGTATATCAGGACTGCACGGATCCGTTCCAATTTCCAATGAACGCACTGGGAATTTCTTACTCCAATGTCCGAAGTCCACTGATGGTAAACGAACTGCTTCCTCATCTCGGAAATTGTCCTAGCCCGAATTTCCAGTAGTTCCAATCCGGCCCGAAAATAAATCACGCGCGCGTATGCAACATCGCGATAATCAGGTGGACACATGACGGTAGCCTGAGTTATTTTCGGCTGCATGTTACCAAAAGTTTATGTTCCACAAGCCAATAGCCCGCATCGCGAGTAGGCTATGTTCCACTTCGCAGACAGCATTGTAGTCAGTCGTAACGTCCACTGCATTTGCTAGGAGAGCGGTGTCCACACTTAAATACCTAGCCGCACATGGCTAATATATTTATACACATCGAAGACATCTCTCCCAACACCGCAGGTTTCCATGCACTATACATGTTTAAAAATCTTCACTCGGAATGTACATGACGTTGATTTTGCAATAGTCTTTGTGTGAGAAAAAGAAACGACACCTTCTCAGTGAGCATAGGCTTCAGTAACAAGCCCCATAATGCATCACTGCACTTCGCTTCTCATCTACACATGCATTTAAATAACATGAAATGAGACGGATACCTATAACTGAATATTGCCCGCATACAATGCCAGGCACTCTGTAAATTCAAGTTCTTATTCGACACTGAACTTGATGTATATTGAACCCAATACGTCACAACACGAAGTATAACCATAAACAGGCCACACCATGAACATGTGATAACTTGGCACTTTTTCTTGCTGCCCAAAACAACATAGCGATACGAATCTTTGCTCAGATGTACTTTCGTCTGAGTTTAAAAATGATCTGTCTGTCGCCCGCATGCGTTCGCTTGCAGGCCACAGCTGGCACGCTGTCACTCCTGCGCACGACGTAACGATCTATCTGTGATAGGTCGATATATTAAATCCATATTCTTGACGTTACAAAGGCTATTTCCATAAAAGCAAGACAGCACTGTCTCTCTCTGCTGTAATATCGTACTTCAATATATATTTGACATCATAACTGTGCCTTATTTCCATATAATGTTCGAATATAAATGTCAATCTTCCCACTACTGCAAGGATCAAGGTCTCCCGCGCTCCTCGCGGCCTAAAAGAGAAACACTCTTCCGAAGGTTGTCGATGAGACACCAGCTGAGCCGAATGATCACATGGCTATTTGCGCACTCCAAACTACGTCAAAACCTGTCATTTGCGACAGCGGTTCGCAAAGGAAAATGTACCGTAAATCAGACCAAAAATAAAAGAAAACAGTACAGTACCATCCCGGTATTTGCCCGAAGACAAAGTGGAAAACCACGTACAACCAGTTCGAGGATGGCTGAGGTAAGAATCGAACCCCCTCTACCCGAGGCTGACTAGACCCCGTTCCAGTCCTCATACCACTTTTCAAATTTCGTGGCAGAGCCGGAAATCAAACCTCGGACCTCCAGGGTGGCAACTAAGCGGGCTGACCACTACACCACGCAGGCGACAATTGATTTTTTGTTCATGAAATAAAGGACTATTTTCTCCAGATTGCGGGTTATCGAGATAGTAAGTCGGTTCGCCAACGAATACAGAGACGTGCACCATTAGCAGTCCAGGTCCGTGGCAGTGTGCTAGGCTCCGGCCCGAAGTGTCCCGGGTTCGATTCCCGGCCGGGCGATGAGGAATTTAATCTCCTGTGGTTAATTCCTCTGATTCAGGGACAGGGTGTTTGTGACGTCTTAATTGTACAAAGAAACCAAACACAGGAAACATAGTGGCTAAAAAAGTAAAATTTAAATTTAAAAAATTAAATTAGCGCAGAGGATAAGGTAAGTAATTCCGGACCACGTGAGTCCAAGATCGATCACATATCTCGGTGGGTACTTTTTTTACCAGTGAAATATTGTTTTATCAAGGAATATTATTAAACATTTACATTTTGTAAGTGAGTTTTGCAGGAGTTTACAGGAATCACAGTATTTCTTCCATAAAACAGGCAATAAATTCAGCGAAACACATCCATCATGATCGGCTCGTTGCATGTTTGCATAGCAAAGCTATCTAATATAAGGGTCGAAGACATGTCATTTACATTGACCAAAGAATGTTATTAGGTGCCAGGGGAAGTATCTATCGTGAAGTTGTGGAAATGTTCTAGCTGAAACATCATTGCTGACTCACTGGCCATATTGCAGCACCATATCTACAAGAATGCCAACACTGGTATTTCTGATATGAAAATACAACTTAAATTCAAATGAGGTCCATAAAATGTACGTTAATGAAATGTCCTAAGAAGGGTTGAGACCTCCAATTTTTATAGGCCTATATATAAAATGTTAAAATATACGTTTCACAAACCAAAAGCTCTTAAACCAGAGGGAGTTAGAAGATGCGGTTTGTGCCAAACTCTTTCAAATTGTCTCAATAGTGCAGGAAAATACTTGGATTACGGTACCTGATAAACAAACGGATATATATATATATATATATATATATATATATATAATGATTATAAAGTACTTTTAAACAAATAAACAAGACGATAGCCCCTGCCAAAACTGTGTCGCGTCAAGCCCGCATAATGTCAAGCTGAGCCGGTGGTTTATACACGCGAGAGTTCTCGCATTGGTCCACTAGTTAAAATTACAATCGATGAACCACGAACCACCGTCCGCTAAAAGCAAGTGAATACCTATGGCACTTTTATGAGTATTCAGTTGGTAAACACAAGTTTACCCACGTGACTGGAAGAAGAGAGAGAATTATATGACTGGAAGAAGGTTCAATATATATAATATAGATATAAATAAGTAACTAAATAAACATTCCTGAAAAAGTACATGTATTAGTTCTAATCACTGTTATATAATGGGCAAGGGCACTTTAAATTGCCCAGTTACTTGCGCAAATTTGTGTCGACCGAATGAAGAGTTGCTGGTAACAGTTTTTACCGGCAACACTGAAAAATTGGCATCACTACTTTATATTAGTAATGTGAATAAATTATATTGTTTAGACAACCTTGGTACAGTTACTCAAATACTGTTGAAGAATATAAATCTACGAGTGCTGATGAGATCAGTATACAATTTCCATCCTAAAACTTTTTTTCCGAAGTTACCACAGATATAGACAATAATATCGCGGATTAATTCTGAGCAACCCAAAATATATCTCAATGCTGCTAACATGATTCTACGCGTACCGATACGTTCTATAATTAATTGCATGTACATTAAGTTCTGTACTTTTAAGTGGATTTCAACTACTTGTAATTCCGTATGTGTAATGCACAGTATATCTCAAGACATACAATTCGGCATACTTTTAGAGTCACGAGGGCAACCGTTTGTTCATAAATGTTCTCCATGATTTTGAGCCCTAGTCTCAAAATATCAGAAAGTATGCAGACCTCCATTTAAAACATGACATACGTACCGATCAAAATGTTGCAGAATAGATTTGAGGTACTCATTCGAGACAGTGTTGCCAACTTAAGTCTACACGTGTTGATTTGTTTAATGTTTAACTGTACGTAACTCCCACACTAAAATGGATTTCAACCAAGTTTCGTATTTTGTGTTTTACGACTGAAGAGATATATTCGACATGTTTTATTGTCACCAGAGTTACCAACTGTTGATAGAAGCTCTCCTTAAGTTTGAACTCTAAGTTCATCAGGAAATACGCAGATAAACATTCCAAATCTTAGCATACGTATAGACCATAACATTGCAGATTCGTTTCAAGCAACCCTTTCATGACAGTGTTGACAACATAATTCTACGCATGCTGATAGGTTCGATGTTTAACTGCACGTACTTCGGTAACATTTAATGGATATCTTATCATTTTTATACACAGGTACAGTGTATTCCGTAAGGCAATATTCGGCACCTTTTCATACTCGAGGGCCACCCATTCAAATTCTCAACATCTCGCGGGCCGCGCAGATCTCAAACTTATTATTTTAAAGTTGTTGATTAAAAGGTAAATAACATTTCAGTAATTCAGGAGTTCTACACAGCAGAAAAAGACAGAAATAATAAACATACAGGTAAGAAAACGATACAACCCCCACAATAGGGCAGAATTTAAAAAATGCAGCCGCAAACACGCTAACCATTAATATTGTAAAAATTCAGCTTAAGATGTCCAGGTATAATAACTAACTCAAGAAACTCGTTAAGGGTCTTTACAATAGAATTTTATTTCAAGTGATTCGAACTTAACATAGACATTTCTTGCTAAGGCTTACTAGTCTTAGCAAAATATATTATATTTATTTTTCTTCCATAGGTTTCACTCCTGAGTAGCACGAATAATATCTTAAAATAGGGCTCAAATTGCGAGTTGTTTTATTCACCTGATCCTGCCTACTTTCAGGAACGTTGTTGACTGACTGTGATCCGGAAAATCCAAGGGGGTTTTGCAAACTTTGCAAGGCCCGTAAACAATATTATATTATATTAGTTCCACATAAGATACTTTTTCATAAAATTGAGTTGGTATTGAACACCTCTCCCATTTAATTTAATTCAAGTTTTGTTTGTTATATTTTTAATTGTTGTAAATATTATATCGCAAATTGTTACTTTTTTCAATGTTAGTTTTAATTTCTATGAACATATCTAATGAAATGACAGCATCGCAGGCTACAGCGCAACTCTTTGTCTACATCGTAAATGGCTGCCAAACCATCCAGGAATTCAGCAAAGCAGAAAAAGGGCAGAGATCATAAACATGCAATTAAGAAATATAAAACCTGCACAGCATTGCAGAATTTAAAAACTGCAGCCACAAATTCGTTAACCATGTTTGCCGATTCACGTATCAATATGTTTTTATGAAATGTGTGTTTTACGTAAAATCACAAACAATCGTTGCTAGTCTTATTCAGTTTATCATGACCAAAACTATTTAGGCTTTGAGAGACGCATGGCATGGCTTTGTTGGCCACACGGGGTCCCAGGGTCGTGAGTTGTGCACATTTCCAGAGGCTGCAGTCCTACCAACTACCGAATTACACTCTCTGGATATTTGAGCCGTAGACTTTCAGTGTTGCCAACATGCATGTACGCGTACTGATCCCTGCAAAGAATCAATTTCAAGTATACTGTAGTGCCATATAGGACCTCAATATTTCAGGTGCATTTTAAAATTTTAGACTCTCAGTGTTAGCAACTGAACTCTGCGCGTACTGATAAGTTCAATTATTAACTGCTTTTAACATGAATTAATACACCGATTTGAATCTAATTTTGTATGTGCAATGTGTGTTTCAAGAGATAGACTCTCAGTATCTCAGAATACATGAATGAAAACATTTTATACGTAAGTTACTGTAGTGACCTATCGGGCCTCAATATGTCAGTTATATTGTGGGCAAATTATAAATGCTAGTGTTACCCGTAAGGGGAAAGTATTGCCTTGATTTAAGGACAGGCATGGGGATTTACGATAAGGCACCTACTAGTTCTCGATAAGACTGGCCTGTGCCGGACCTTCTCGGAACTTCCTGTTTAAATGTTGCATTCATGAAGTACAGAAACATGTGATATCGACGGGTGCGGTCGCTATTAACTGGTAATGTGTTGGATATTCTGGTGTCCAAATTCAATTTGGTGACGACGGTGATGGTTGATGTTTAACGGAGCAAAACACCCATATACTGCATCTGCTCCAATGTTCTAAAAGTTAACACGTTCTATTAAAAAAGTCTCAGGGAAAGTATATGAAATAAACCATTGTAAGTAACTAATTATTCTGGCAGTTCAATCTAGTGTGTTATATTCGTGTAATGTAGATAAAGTATCATCTTGTGCCTTAGGACACGTGTTTTCCATTACTGGAGATGTGTTGGTGTGAGGCATCTTGAACAACGATGGCAGCATTGATTTAAAACTGGGACAATCTCTAGCTTCCTGATGACATAATTTTGCTATTTCTTTGTTTATTACCTGAGACGGATACAATACCTGGGTATCTACTTGCAAGTTTGAAATTGTGTTCCAATATTTCAACTCACTGGAGGTCATAATTCATAAGTCATTTAGTCCGTCATATGGATAATGTATTTAATTGGCAGTGGAGTTTAGCGATGTGAAGTACCAGTAGAATATAAATAAAAATAAGGTTATATTATTTCTTCACTGAGCTAAGTTATTTGTTTCTCAAGGGAATGACACTCGTCTAACAATTCTGTAAAGAGCACACACATCACTTAATATTGAATAATCACTCTTCCGTCAAATAAGCATATTGGAATCCAAATGAATTAACGAATCATTATTATAATTATTATTATTATCATCATAATTATTATTATAATTAATGATACCATGGGAACGGCAGTCGTGTAGCAATGATGTAAGGAAAACCCGCACATGAAACAGTAAATAATCCCTGGATTACAATAGCTGAGATTACATGTTTTGTCAAGCAAGCATGTTGAGATATACCCTATTTGATAAATCAGTATCTTGAGTGAAATACTGTATAATTATGTAGTTGTGTTGAGTCAAATATTTTGCAAATGAACTACGTAGTCTCCGTATTTTTGTTTAGGTGAACTAAAATACCAATTTTTAGACTGTGGATTGGTTTTAGTAGATCACATACCGGTAATTAAGTATCTTAACATAACCAAACTTCATTTACTAGTACCAGTAGCATATATTATATCCAACAAGGTAACACTGGTTACTACACAGGAAATTACACAGACCCTATGCAGAGAAAGAACACGGGGTTGATCACCACAAGGTTCCAACTTTCTAAATAATGCAACAACACAAGTAATAACACGAATTATTTATTTCCGGACTTAAGTTATTACTCGTATGTGTAGCATGTGAAAAGGAATTTCACACGTAATTTATTCTTGAGGCGATGGAGGAAAGCTTAAACAAATCTGATCTTTTACACAAATGCTCACGAGAGCACGAAAGCTTGAAATGTAGTTATTGAGTGAAATCCTCAGGTCGCAATATCCTGCTGGCGTGCCGCACGTTCCGTTGCTTGAACCACAATATTTGGTGTAGGGCGAGCATTTCAAATATTACGGCGTGCCGTGTGGAAGCACGCGATCCGAAGATACCTGAAGTGGAGTATAGAAATTGTTTCCAATATTAAGGAATACTCTTCAAAACACTGCACTGGTTGAAATGCAACCGAAGAGAGCAGAAAACATGAAACTGGCACCCTGGGTTCTCAGTATTCTTAGTACTTAACAATTATACTCTCCAAGAAATTGAACAATTGTCCATACATCGTGTATCCCCAGGTGCGGCGGGGTTCTACTTGGCCTTTCGTTGCTTGCCGGCGCAGCGTTTGTGCGGGGAGAAGGGCGGCGGCGGTAACTGATTTATTCAAAGTCTTGCTGCGCAGCATGTATCGTCTGAGACGGACTCCACCTGAGCTGTGGAGACACAATGTAAGGATGATATTTTAGTTAAACCATACGCTAGTTGGTCCTCTGTAAGGATAATCTATTTAATTGACAGGGAAGTACCGTGGAGGACCATTAGTATAAATACAAATAGTCTATGTTAGGGCCGTTTTCACTGACGTACATTATCTACTAATTCATCATTAAAGGTTCTTTAATTTTGCACGGGTATTTCATCAAACAGAAATGCTTGTTAACCTACCACTAATAAGAAATTACTTTAAATTGCCTAATGTGACCAACCAGCATCGTTCGAATGGAAAGAAACAGCTAAATTCTAACTCCGGCATCTTGCAATGTTGGAAGATTAGGTTTGTTTCCGGGTTTCAAACGAACTTTCATTCATATAAATGTAATATTTGTTTATAAGAATGAAATTATAAAAGATCATACATGTTTCTAATACCAAGAAAGAAAACACAGAAATTTGAAAACATATCCGGTGAGAATCGAACTAGTTCCAGCTCTGCATAATGAACTCCAAGCCTGCAATGCAACCACTTGCGCTACACAGACAAAAGGGAATGAGAGTCCTATTTAGCTAAGTAAACAATGTACATACACAACTGCCAGTTCTAGTAAATACTTTGTTCACATCATTTGAAGCATTTGCTACGAATAAGCAATTATATATTTCCCTTCCAGTATAAATATATTCCAGAAAATCTCAAGGAAGCATCGCAAAAAACGGTCAGTGCAACACGCTTCCTGTTCTGTTCGCCATGATTCTCCACGGTGAAACCGAGTCTGCGCATGCACGAGAGCCATAAAACATATTGAAGTAATTTTGAACCCGAATGGCCTCGTGAAATGCATCGACAATAACCATGCATTAACTCTCGTATTTAATTTAAATAGCCATTAACTAACTAGTTGTTAGTACAACATTGGTGAAAACGGCCCTTAGATTATCACGGTACTACTTGTTATTTAGTTCCAGTCAGGAACCCATATTCATTTCCGCTGAAAATATTCGTTTAAGAAAATATTTTTTTTCGTGAATGGAATCTATTAATAACAAGTAGGGGTTTCACTATCGTCTTAAATTATCTTATATCATTGTTGGAGTTGGGCTCTCATTTCCTGGACACAGGTTTACAGGGTGCGTGGAGGAGATGTAAGGTTCTCGCCTGCCATGTCCAAGGTTAATGGATCATATATCCCATCGCAGTCAGTTGGCGTTTGAGGGAGGGAGATCCATGTAAGTTGATTGACTGCCACGTGAAGAAGCCTCCTTAGGTACAGAATCCTCTACCTAGGCATTTCTAAATCCGAAGTAGTCAAAATGGACGTACCATTCTTAAATGATTGTTCTTGTACTTGCTTCACCAGGTGTTTTTGGATTTGTCTGATTGCCTTTGTTTCTGCAGAGGCTGTAGTTGAGGGTGTAATGGTAACTCGCAGATTCAGGGAATGTCATACGTGTCTCGGAACTTGACATAAGGTACCATAACAGCATATAGCATGAACGAAACGTGCCAGAATCAATGAAAAATCAACACTTCTTGCTTCACTAATAGTTGTTAACAATAAGGGCGTGGGAAATTACGCCATAATTATCTTGCTTTTCGGTGATATTTAAATTTTGTTGATTATATCCAGATACAAAATCAAAAGTTATAAGTTATTTGATTAGCTGACTGTTGTCTGGCCAAGACACTCCTCGCGATTCAATTCGTTCAGCGCACCAACTTCAAATACTTTCGCCGGCGATATGACACGTCATAGCATAACGGACACAGTATGTATCCATCAGAGTATTATACTACCCATGACAGCTCTAACGTTGGTAAAAATTCACTCAATGATTATCCCAAGATCTTTGAATCCCTTCCTGATTAATTCTTCTTGTATGGAGGCGAGAAATGTATTACTATTCACTGAGAAGACCCTACTGAATTTTGATTTTCCAGTATTTTCGCCCAATTTGCACCAAGTTTTGAAGGTTCATTAAAGTTAGGATCTTAAACTTTGAAGCCATTTGGTTCCGTCATTTAGAAATTATAGCATCTTTTATCAAAAATATAAATGCAAAAGTTGAAAATGTCCCAAAGCAGTAACATTAAATTTATAATTCTGAATCTTCTTTGGAATGATCATCAATGATATAGCCTATAAATATGTATTAGTATTACTTCTAAAAACAGGACAAATGCTATATTATTAAAATATTTTTTCTTAAAATGACTTGTTTTTCTGTTAAAATATGTCATTTTTAGCCTATTTCTATTTATAAAAAAATCGCTCATGAGATCACTTTTGTCCGTGTAGACCTATGTGTATATGTATGTGTGTCCCCCTAATTACTTCTGAACAGCTGGAGCGATTTCAATGGAATTCAGTAAGATCATAGTAAGATTCTGGTCGATCCTGACCGGGCCTTTCAAATTTTAGTACGTCTCACCAATCCAACATAGCGGCTGTGCGAAGTATTTCAGCGGCATTCTGTATCTCAGAAACTATTACTCATATCACCCTGACATATTGTATGGTGATAAACAGCACTACTAGAAGTTCACGTATGTGACTTTTAGAAACCTGTTAACTACAAAACTAACATGGCGTCCAAGCCAAACATTTAAATAGACTTTCCACGCAATTTAATCATCCGAGCACAGTGATACTTTGTACAGCAAATTACTATACGAATTGCAATGCTCTACCCTCTAATGTTTTTCAATTTTTTACATACCCTCAAGATGGCAGATGTGCGCAATTTGAAAATTAAGCTTGAATTTCTTGTGTCCTAATCATGCGATCGAAATCAACGTATGGATAATGAACCTACACAATAATCCTCATCGTTTAGTACATAACTCTATGGCCTACATATATTAAAATCCAACATGGCGACAATCCGAAATATTTAGATGGTTCTCAATATCTAATAATGTATGTCAACAACTAAACTGAACTTTTGTATGTTGATAGAGGCTATAAACATAAGTTAACCTATGGGACATTCAATAACCTAGTGAGCACATGGCGGCGACGTGAAATTTAAATATTCAAATGGACTTTTCTCGCGATTTAACCATCCGGGCGCAGTGAAACATGGTACGGTACATGCTTATTTAATTTTTAATGCACTGACATTTAATGAATTTCTATTATTGTCATCATCATCATCATCATCATCATCCTCTACGGCGTATCCCAATTAATTGGGGTCGCCGGAGCCAACCCGGCTCATTTTGGTTTTGGCCGGGGATTTAAGACCGGATTCCCTTCCTGACGCCACGAGATTTTTCAGGTGAAAATTTCGCCCAGCTGTCACCAGGATTCGATCCCCGGCCGTCCGGTTGAAAGACGAGCAGCTAAGCCACTACGCCATAACGCTCCCCTAATTTCTATTATTGTCATTACCACAATATGGCAGCTCTGCGGAATGTTATATCTCGTTTTTATTTCTTGTGTTCTAATCATGCCATTGAAGTTTTAATATTACACCTGCACAATAATCCTCATGTAACAGTAGACTACATAACTCGAAGGCCTATATATAAAAATCCAACATGGTGACCACCCGAAATATTGAGATGGTTCTCAATATCTTGAGATGTATAACAGCAATCAACTGAAAATTTGTAGGTTGAAAGAAGCTATAAACATAAGTAAGATACAAGAAAATAGGCTATATAGCTCTTCACGGAACTACTTGCTTCAAATTTGAACCTAACTATTTATGAAAGTTATTAATATTTTTCAAAATGGATACCGAATATTATTAATACTGTAACGTTGTATGTGCAAACCAAGTTTGAAACTAATGGGATCAAAACTTGGAACATATTGAATGCTGAAAATTACATTATTGATGAAAAGCTAATTTTACAAAAAAAATACAGTATTTTAGTGGAATTACCTTCATCAAAACTTCCTTGGAGCATACATTTCTCCTTCCTTGGCCTTTTGTTTCTCTCCTCTGTAACTGTTTAGGACAGATTTTCTTCTTTCTTGCAATTTTCCTTTATTCTTTGCATCTCACAGCACATTTCCTTTTCCTCACCCTGTCACACTCGTCAATTAAATGCATTTTCACACATTTCTCTGTTATCGAGGGCTCTTTTCATTTTTAGGCAGGCAAGTGCACCCGTATTGAACTCACCCACATTATTTTCAACTGCCAAATCAATTCTCGATTTGCACACAAAAGTCTGTTAGGGATATTTTCGCCAAATAAGGGAATGCAATCTCCCATTTGCATTTTGAGTTTTTCCCCTAGCACATCTAAAGATTTCTTCAATTGCTAGTCGCAGATAAAGAGGCATCATTTTCCACATGTAACTTATTGTAATGGTATGTTTCTCATGATGTTTACACATATATATTTACTTCCACATTCACCACACTAAAGGTCTTTAAAAAAAATATAGGGCACCCGTGTGAATAAGAATGTAGGCTACTCTTCATCAACACTAGGCCTTAAAGAATTCTCCTCACTAAAATATTCCAGTTTTCTGACACTGGCAGAAGAAGGAGTTGATGCTACACTTTCAGTTATTGAACTTCCATTACTACAACAAGATCCTGGATGAGAATTAACTTCAGATTTAATGTCACATTGGTTAGACACCTCACCCCACTGTTTGTCAACATTAAACATAGCACTAAAGTAGGTATATTTCTTTTCTTTGCTTTGCTTTACGGTTTTTTGGTTTACGCCATCGACTAGATACAGAATACCTACGGTACCTAATAAACTGCACACAAATTACTAAAATGCCGTAACACATGTTACACTACTCCCAGAAAACCAACGAAAATATAATTCTTGCGAATAAACTCAACTAAAGCTTCTGAACATCAACATAAACAAAGCCACATGGTTCCACCATGTAACCAAAATAGCCATTACTTTACTACCAAAACCACAATACTTCTGTTTGATGTTAAATAGTGTATATAGTGTATATAAATAGTAATGTTATTTTAGTGAATGGCACACAGCTTAATACAATGTGGGATATGTAAATACCATGTGAGAAACGTTTCACTCCCCTGGCAAGGACCTTCTACAAGATATTAAGTGAAACAGAGTATTGTGTAAAGTAGAATTCTTTCGATCTATCTTTTTTTTTAAATTCATGGGCAGAGTTCTATATATTTTCCATATCATGCAGGATAATTAGGGTTGCTAGATATTGCACTAGAGTGAGTGAAGAAATGAATGTGCACCCGTAAGGTCCATATTGGTAGGAGAGCAAGGATTAGAAACCTGTCGTGCCGTATACCTTACACTTGCAGAGTGATACGTTGAAAATGTGAATTCACGAATGTTGTGCCTTGTACGAGACTACCATCATGCTGAGCATTACCAATGGAGATGGTTCATAGCAAAGCAAAGCCAACTCCGTACAGGCCTTGGAGGCCCTGGGAGTAGTGGAAGGTAGAGGCTTCCACTTTTTGTGACATCGGCACTAGATGGGATGGAGTTGTCAGCTCCACGCCCAGCCGTCTTTGCTCCCAGGAATTACCCTGGTACTCATTTCTTGTGTAGGCTGAGTGAACCCCAGGGCTATTTGCGTTTCGGAAAGTGGAAGTATTGTTTCTAAAATCGACTACCTGGTTGGGGATCGAACACACTCTCTTTCAGTTAGAAGCTCAGCACCTCTACCGACTGCGCCACGCGGCCCCCGGAGATGGTTCATACTGAACGTTAACGATTTAAACATGTTATATTTACAAGATGGTGCTTCCTCAACCATCTAGATATTCTTGCGGCTAATGCCGCAATTGCATCATGTAAAATAATCCTCGTTTACTATTATATCGTTATAATTCTAAATTACATCCTGAGTAAATGAATGTAACGGTTGAACACTACGCCCACTCTCCTTCCTGAATATGAGTTGTTGAGGGCGAGACTTGTGTACATCTTCTCGGAATGACAGGCAAGTGAAACCTTTGAGGCCGGTAGGAATAGCTAAGGATCAGTGCTTGTGAGGCAATGGAAAGGATTGTCGTGTTTATCGGCCACAAAGGTTACACTTGTCTGTCGTTATGTGCTGTATGGGGATACTAATCTTTTTTTCATTGGACATAGGTTGCCACTTATATGGAAATATCTTGTTGCCAAGTTTAGTCACTCTGATTTTTATACAGGGTGGGTCATTGATTTTAATAACTAGTATTTCCAAGATGGCAGCAGATTGGTTCATTCACATGGTTAGTCATATAGCTAGTGTTAGCAATATGGATTTTATACTGATCATGGTATACAAATTATCGTGCTCACAGCGCAACCGAATACTGGTTATTTATTGTAATATTTTACTAGATCGCTTACTTGCCATGAATAATCCATTATACCACTGGCTTGGAGCCCTCCTTCATGCGAACTTTCGTCATAGCATGCGGGCTTTCAATGTTAAAGATTATATTACTGATGTGGCGGCTGTGGGCTAGTCTTATAGCTAGCGAGGTTACCTACATGATAATCTTCTTACACCAAGTTTCGTGGTAATTGTGCAATTACGTCTTAAATTATTGATTTGTATGTGTTATTGTGTCGCTCAGCCACCGTCTTCAAGGTGTGGACACACTGATCTTTAGTGTTGGGCATAGAAAGCAGCCCATGTGATACTGCCCTACAGCTAATTTTCGCTTTTGCGACTCGAAAATATTATAAGTTATTTATTTATGTTTTCTGGCATCCGGCCGTGAAAATCATCGCCACAAGGACTTCCATCGCATCTCCTCCCCGACCCCGTTGGAAAACGGGAATAATAAGGGGTAGACATACATTTATTTATGTTTTCTATGACATCGAGCTGACAACTGCACCGAATATTCAGTCTGATAAAGTTACATCTATATCACCATAGGTCTATTATGTAACACTCCCCATATGCCAACCATTATGTGCATTACTTCATTACAATGTGGATTACAATGTTCGAAAATTTAGCACGGTTGCCATCTTAAAATTGTACTGTTGATGACTCTGTACTTCGGGCATTCCATTTCAAAGGTAGTTTTCAGGAAACATAGCGGATTTCCAATGATAGTTAAGTCCGTATTTGCTGTAGACATTGAACCCTCGGAAGCCTACATCTTTTCTTTTATGTTATAAAATATGGGAATGAGGCACCCTCAACTAGTAGTCTGTTAAATATTATTGAATTTGGTTTCTTTGTTTGGGAATTAATAGGGGGGAAAACGACATACACGTACTAATACACACAGATACAGACGGACGGATAATTAAGTCCGTGTAGACCTCAAAAATCTACTTTAATTTTCATTTTCAAAATTTGAATGTAGGCTGATAGGCACAGTAGTCTATGCCATTGGTCCAGCATTAAATGGCAGCATGAGGAAGGCAGGAGTGTAGTACTGTTATAGGTCTGTGTGAAAAGTGTGGAGAATGAAAAGGTCTGTCCCTAAAGGACATCTACTCTACGGTGGCTAGCATAACAGGGTGCGACCTGGAAGGGTCAGGATGAATTTTGGTTTGAGGTACTTGAACTATATCGTTCACAATCAATTCACCCACGCGTTGTCAATTTGGTAGACTTGCACTGGGCTAGTGTGGCTGGAAGAAACTGGCCCTGTTGCTAAGCGAACAACCTCCAACGCCCTCGGGCGTCAAATGAGAGTACTTGAGACAGATCTGGCAGGAGGCCAAAATTCATTAATATATGAACTAAAACAACTAATGGGTATCAAAATTATTACCTTCAAGGAATGTCAAAACTTTGTGCATACGGCAGTAATTAAACACATTTAAATGTCATCAGGGAGAAAATTAATTATTTTCTTCTTACATATAAATTTGTATAACAGCGCGCATATCCAGCGATAAAGGTTTGTGTTTATCTTTGTAAGCAAACTATTGTGGATTCTAGGTTTATGAAAACTTGAATGTATCAAACGTTTGGAAGGAGTCAGTTTATAGGCCCGTGAAACCTTAATATAGAAATCAAATCTACCCATCATAATCTTAATAAATTCAGTCACTTGCAGTGCGTGGTGTCCATGTATGAGTTCACATTGGAATTGAAACTGTATTTCCTTTTATTTTGAACAACGCCAACTGGTGGTCTGGGAATTATATTACGTCATTGATCCATTGATCTCATCAAGTTACGTCTCTCCAAGTTTGAGAAAGGAATTAGGCTGTACTTCATGGTCCCACCACTAAAGCTACCATCCAGTATATTAACTCTGTTGTGAGTGGCGATGTCTGGGACGATTACACTGAACTATGAATTTAGGTTTGATTTTATGGTGACTGAATGACGAACAGTACACCGCGGAGAGTTTAGTGCTATTACGTCGTATTTTCCATACGCAAACACTCTGTTCTCTGATGGATAGAGAGCAAACGGGTGGGTTAAGTTTACATTTCAATTGGTTGACCGAGTAAGATCCCTTTATTCAGTCAAATGGAAACCCATTCAATATAGCTTTAAGCTAGGCGTAGTGCTAGGCAATGAACACTCTAAACTGACACTTTGATTGCCGTACTTGAGTTACTTGCAGTTACTGTTTGCTATCTCTGTATTAAGGACATTGACTTCAATTAATATGTTCCATGATGCTGGGACGCGTTTGTGTAAAGTTTGATGTTTGTCTCAGATCTAACCAATGAAGTCGTCCAGTTCCATATCCTGTCAAAAATAAGATTCGTGAAATGACAGTACCCGTTCTTGTTAAAATTAAACTACAGAATTAAGCATCGCATTCTGGTGAGTGCAATGATAATAATCAGCGATAAATTTAGAAATTTGATGTTAAAAAGTGCATAAAATTTCCATGGACCACAACGACGCAAATAGTGGATGGCTGCTGTGTAATTAAATATTTATTAATGTTTTAAGTAGTCATCATTGTGGAAGTAATGAGAATCAACTTATGTTGGCAGGTTTGTTTCCTTTGCATATCTGTACAGAAATAGATTGAAGTGATCATTCCAACAATATTTAAATGATTGGTAAAATTTTTAGCCTATTTCAGTGAAAAATTAAACTTACCTTGCATGATATCTCGTATCAATTCTCAGACTACGAACCCGAATTTAATCATATTTGGTATAGATATAGTACTAGTAGAGGGTATCTCAGTGTCATGTTTTACATCACCACCATCTTAAAGAAAATGAAATGGTGGGCACTCAATAATTCACAATTTAATTGCGATCAAACTAATCGTCAGATTTTTATACATAATTTTTAAAATATACGTTTACGTGGGAAGCGCATGGCGCCTAATTTACAGGGTCATCAGCAAACCCATTTAAAGATGGTGACCGTGCGAAACATGCAAGCTTCATAATCCAAAACGTATGATCCAATAAAAACAGTGCTCCCAGTACTTGGCATTCATGTAGTACTATACAGGCACCCTCTGTTACCAACCTGATAATTACATAAGTCTGCATGGTACGGAGTAGCCGCCATCTTCAAACCTCAATAAAATATAAAATAAATACCCGTCAACGCTTAGTGGATACAGTTACGAAACTTAGAGACAAAGTAGGACCACATTATGTGGTCCTGTATGTTCAAGGAGAAAGGACAGACTGTTCATATTTCATATTGAACTATTAGAACATTAAAATCGACAAAACACAAGATAATTGTGTAATTAGGCTGCAACTTGACGAGAGATAAATATCTTATAAGGGTTCTCACTTTTGATATTCAAATGATTACCATCACACTGATTATAGCGTACTCTCATCAACTTGAAACTTCCAAACTATGCCTGTAATTTTCAGAAACTTAGGGCTTTAATAACAAAATTTTAAAATAAGTTAGAACATGACAAGTCACTTCGTATGACTTAAGCGAGGGAACAGCAACTAGATATATTCAATAAGTCGGCTAGGCACACTATAACAATGTACAAATTAGTGACCCAGGTTAAAATTGCACAATTAAGACAACATTTGGTTCGTGAAGATTATTATACAGTATTAGGGGCGTCAGTAGCGTTAGTTATACATTTATCACATTAAATATTTCTCGCAGCCACCAACCTGAAATTTGATAACTATAAAAAATCTGTAATTATATTATAGCTACAACAACGAATATTACGGATACGGTAAAACCTTGTATGAGGCTTCGAATGACTGGAGCAAAATAACAGAGGCAGGTCAACAGTGGACCCCATTTTCATTCTGAGACAGAACATTGAAAAGAGTTGGGAATATGGGAAGGATATGGTAATGACTTTTATTGATCTAGAAAAGGCCTATGATAGCATCCCTAGAACAATAGTTTGGGGAAGCTTAACAAATAGGGGGATAGGCAAGGAACTGAGAGACATGATAAAAGGAATGTGCATGGAGTGCTATAGTAGTGTAAAGACTAGAGTCGGGACATCGGAATGGTTTAAAATTGACACTGGACTAAAGCAAGGAAGTGTGTTGTAACCATTATTGTTCGTAATGGTGATGGATGACATCATGAAGGCAGCAATGAAAGAATATATTGGGGCAAAGATGAAGGTAATGTTGTTTGCAGACGGCGTTGTGATCTGGGGCGAGGATGAGATGGAGGTACAAGAACAGTTAGACGTAGTAAATGAAAAGATTGAGCTATTGAAGATAAATGTGGAGAAGAGTAAACGAGTGATGATGAGTAGAAATAAGAAAGAAGGAAAAGGAGTAATCAAAGTAGGAGGTAAGGAATTGGAAGTAGTGAAACACTTCAAATACTTGGGAAGTGAACTGACTGAAGATGGAAGAGTAGATTTGGAAATTAGCAGAAGAATACAACTAGGGAGAGCTTTCTACCAACAGGTACGGGGACTAGTATGGAACAAAGATATACCAATTAAGGCTAAAGAAGTTATGTACAAAGCATATTATGTTACTATAATGACATATGCAGCAGAAACTTGGACAATGACTAAGAGGGATGAGAGCAGAGTACAAGCAGCTGGGATGAGATTCCTGAGAAGTATGGTCCAGAAAATGAGGAGGGACAGAGCGAGAAATGAAGATATACGGAAAGAACTGGGAGTACAGAAACCAAATGACAAACTGCAGCAAAAGAGATTGAGGTGGTTTGGACATGTCGAACGGATGAATGAAATAAGGCAACCAAGACGAGCACTGGAACGACGGATGACAGGGAAGAGAGGACGAGGAAGACCAAGAATGCGTTGGATGGACTCGGTGGAGAATAGTATTAGAAAACGGAACCTGGATTGGAACACTGTCGGAAGAGGAATGGTGGAACGACAGAACAATGTGGAGAGGAACCATATCTGCCCCCACCCAGTGTCAACTGGAAAAGGGGAAATGAAGATGATGATGACAAATCTTCAAAGTGGCGGCTGGGTGTATTATACATAGAAAGTAATCAATCAATCAAAATGCAATAGCGCAAGTAAAACCAAACTTCGTAAGAACAAAGTGCCAAATGAGAGTCATTGATGAAATTAGGCCTTATGAATAACAAACAGAATACAATGTGCAGTGGCAATCTTGAAAATATAGAATGTGTTAATGAATAGCTCAAAAGATGTTTAAGGTACAAAAACGAAAAGTAGCAACAATGTAAAGAAGTACATGTGGGTTGCTATGACTAAGTGAATAGTATAGCAACTCCATACATTCACGAAGGGGGCTGGGAATATTCATAAAACTTGTTTATCATTAGCGCATTATGTTATAGCACAATTAACAAGAGGGGCGTAAGGCTATTACAGTATATACGGTGTAATAAAAATGAACGGCAGAAAATGCAGGACATATAATTCCTTACGCATAGACGAATAAATTATTTTATATGAATATGGGTCCGGAAACGTTTTGTTTCCATGTTACACCTCATTGTCTCCAACTCATTAATCATTGGAACACACACAAGAATAGAACGACCAGCATACCACGCCACTCTTTCTCATAGGAGGTGTTCAATATGCTCTCCATGCACATTGATACTGCATCAACCCGCCGTTGTAGTGAATCTCGGATACGCTGATGTATCGCTGAAGTATTGCGTATAGTATCGCATCTTCTATAATACGGGCACGGAGACTGTGAACATCGTGTACTGGGGTCCGATACACAAGAGCTTTCAAATACCCTTACAAATAAAAGTCCAGTGGGTTTAGGTATGGAGAGCGTGGAGGCCAGGCAATTGTTCCTCCTCTACCTACCCATCTGTCACCGATTCTGTTATTTAGAAGCCGACGGACATTAACAATAAAATAAAGAGGTGCTCTATAGTGCATGAAGACGTATTGTCGCTCAGCGAAAGGCACATCTGTAAGTCGCATGGCAAGAGGACCATTTAAAACAAAACAATGGTGCTGCACCTGCAATAACGACAACGTAAACAGACGTAACCAAGAGTGCGTGTTCCTCATGATACTTGTGTTTTTCCCATAATAAATAAGTTGGAGGAAATGAGTTGTAACATGGAAACAAAGCGTTTCCAGACCCATGTTCATATAACATAATTTATTCGTCTACGTGTGAGGAATGTTTCCTGCATTTTGTGCCGTACATGGTTGTTACGCCCTGTATGTTGTTTGAGTCTTCAGTCGTTTGACTGGTTTGATGCAGCACTCCTCGCTTCCCTATCCTGAGCTAATCGTTTTATCTCTACATAGCTACCACACCCTACATCCGAGGCAATCTGTTTAACATATTCGCACCTTGGTCTATCCCTACTGTTCTTGTCCTCGACACTTCCTTCCTTAACTAAGCTTGATATTCCTGGGTGTCTTACTATGTGTTCTGCCAACCTATTTTTCTCTTCATTAGCAGTCGCCAGAAACATCTCTCCTCTCCCACTCGTATTAATACCTCTTCGTTTTTAACCCTATCAACCCATCTGATCTTCATCATTCTCCTGTGACACCACATTTCAAACGCTTCAATTCCCCTCCTTTCTGCTGCACCAATAGTCCAAATTTCACTTTCATAGAGTGCCACGCTCCAGACTTAGGCTTTCAAAAATGACTTTCTAATACCTAAATCTATATTCGATGTCAACAGATTCCTTTTTTGAAGAAATGCTTTCCTTGCCTGAGCAAACCTACTTTTTATATCCTCTTTGCTTCGTCCATCACTGGTTATTTTGCTTCACAAGTAACAGAAGTCTCCTACTTATTTAAGCTCTTCACCCGCCAATTTGATGTCCATAGAGGTTTCTGATTTATTTCGGCTGCATTCCTATATTCTTGTTTTATATTTATTAATTTTCATCATGAATTATTTCCTCAAGACGAAGTTCATACCATTCTTAACCTCATTCAAATACTCAGGCATGTCAGCCAAAATGACGATGTCTTCAGCAAATCTCAGAGTTGAAATTATTTATCCTTGAATCTTCACTCACTTAAAAATTTTCTCCATTTTCCTGCATTGCTTGTTCAAAGCAAAGATTGAAAAGTATGGGTGATAAGTTGCAGCCTTGCCTTGCACCTTTCCGAATACCAGCTTCTCTCCCAAGCCCTTCGGCTCGAATGACTGCTGTCAGGTTTCTGTATAGATTGTAGATCACCGTCCTATCCCTGTACTTTATTGCAATCGTTTTCAAAATGTCAAACAATTTAGCCCAATCAACGTTATTAAAAGCCATTACTAAGTCTACAAATGCCATGAACATTTTCTTTTCTTTCCTCATTCTACCTTCCAAAATCAGCCGAAGACTTAGTACGGCTTCCCTTGTTCCTACATTTCTCCTGAAAAAAAAACCTGGTCTCTCCCCAACTCCTTTACTACCTGGCTTTCCATTCTCTTGTAAATTATTCTAGATAGGATCTCTGAAGCATGAGTAATCGAGCTGATTGCACTGTAATCTTGACATGTGTCAGCTCCCACTGTCTTTGGTATAAGTATGATAACATTCTTATTGAAATTAGAGGGTACCTCACCTGTCTCATGAATCCTACACACCAAGTGAAAAAACCCGATCAGATCATCATCACCTATGCAGTGTAGCAACTCAGTCGGTATATAATCTATGCCTGGTGCCTTTTTCCTTCCAATTCTCTGTCAAATTCTGATCTTAATATAAAATCTCCTTTCGCAACCTCATCGATTTCCCCTTCCCTTTCCATTATATGATTCTCAACCTCCTTTCCCTTATACAAACACTGTATGTAAGCTTTCCATCTCTCAACCTTTTCTGCCCTAACTGTTAGAGGCTTTCAATCTGTGTCCTTAATATTACAGCACTTAGTCTTCTTTTCCCCAAAAGTATTCTTAATTCTTCAATAAGCTCTGTCTACTTTTTCTAATTTCAGACAATTTTCTATTCCTGCACATTTCTCTTTCAACCATTCTTATTTCGCTTCCTTGCATTTCTTGTTAACCTCATTTCTCTGACGTCTGCATTCTGCTTTCCCCTTTCCATCTATTACATTCTTGTATTTCCGCCTTTTATCTATTAATTCTAGTATATCCTGAGTGATCAACGGTTTTCTCCCTATTCTTTATTTCCTACCAATATTCTCTTCTGAGTATTTTGTTATTTCATTCTTTAAAACTGCCCCCTGGTCTGCAATTGAAGTTTGTTTAGGGTTTTTCATTAGTCCTTCCTTTATACTCTTCTTGAATCTTTCGTTTACATCCTTCTCTTTCAGTCTGTCTATTGCCCAACTTTTTGGCTTTTGACTTTTCTTCAGTTTCTTCAACATTAATCTGCATTTCATAAGAACCAGATAGTGGTCAGAGTTTATGTCAGCAACGGGATACGTTTTACAATCCAAAATCTGGTTTCGATGTCTCTGCTTGACCATAATGAAGTCTATTTGGTAACGCCCTGTATCTCTTGGCTCATCCATGTGTATATTCATCTATTGTGGTTATTGCATAATGTGATATCTATTAGACCAACCCATGCTCGGTGGAGAATTCCATCAGCCTGCTTCCTCGATCTTTCCTTTCACCTTATCCGATATCTCCTACTATCTTCCCTTCTCTTACCTTTCCTGCCACAGCATTCCAATCTCCCATTACTACAACATTTTCATCACAGTTGACATACCTCCGAATTGCATCTATTTCTTCTTAGAGCTTTTCAACATCTTGATCATCAGCTTGACTGGTAGGCATATAGACTTGTACCACTGTGGTGCACGTAGGTTTTATATTGATTTTAGCTATAATAATCCGTTCACTATATTGCTTATAATATTCCACCCGCTGTCCAAGTTTCCTTCTTAATATGAGGCCTACCCCCGCATAGCCGTTGCTTGATTTAGTGCTAATTATCCTATAGTTTCCTGACCCAAAGCCCTGTACATCTTGCCACCTAATTTTACCAATCCCAACCAAAACCTACCTCAGCCTATCCATTTCCCTTTCTAAGCTTTCTAACCTTCCACTGCCTAGCAGATTTCTAACATTTCACGCTCCGATCCGTCGAATGTCAGATTTCCACTTTGTCACTTCTGTGATGTTAACCCCCTCTCGAGCAGTCCCCACCAGGAAATCCGAACGGGGGACTAGTATACCTCCGGATTGGAATTTTACAAGGGAGGAGGCCATCATCACATGTACGGCAATTATGCATAGATAGGTGCATATCCTTGGGAAGAGCAATACGTCTGTAGATTCCCGTTGCTTAGAGCCGTGCAACAGAACGCAGTGTAGCCATTAGTTGGCTAATGTTATGAATATCTTAACTGTCTATAAGACAAGTAAAGAATTGATTTATTCTGAAAGTCTTCTACTCCCTTTCAGAATAAAGTAATAGAGCCACTCTACTAACAAAAATACTAACCTTCTACTAAAAACTAATTACCAAAATCCTACTAACGAAAAATTATAAAGTTCTACCAACAACGAAAATACTACCACTAAATCAGTCTGTCACCAGGCACACTCACATGGACCTTCGCACATCACAGTCTAATGAACTACCGGCATATCTAATAAACAATGTAACTATCACCAGACACACTCACATGGACCCTCACACAACACAGTCTAATGAAACAATGAACTATATCTAATAAACAATGTAAATGTCACCAGACACACTCACATGTACCCTCACACAACACATTCTAATGAAACAATGAACTATCACTTATAAAGAATGTAACTGTTACCAGGCACACTCACATGGACCCTCCACCTTTACAGTCCAATGAAACAATGAACTATATATAATAAATAATGTAACTGTCACCAGACACACTCTCATCGACCTCCCCCATTACAGTCCAATTAAACAATGAACTATATCTAGTAAACACTGTAACTGTCACCAGGCACACTCACATGTATCCTCGCACATCACAGTCTAATGAACTATTTCTAAGGCCGGTATTACACTATCATAGAAATTTGTCAAAGATCTTTGATAAAAGAGTTTTGTAAAAGGTATGACAGTTTAATGGGGAAATCTTTTATAAAATATGAATTTATAAAATTTATTTTATAAAATGTATGAGCATCATGCTATCTTTGATAAAAGATTCAAACCAAAAATGGCAGATCACAACTGCTGGATTGTTTCCACAGTAAAGACGCTCATTTCAGAGTGTGAAATGCATGAAATGTTACATAATGAATGGTGTACAATGTAAAACATAAATAACAGATAGAAACTCTAAGTAAAAATAGCCGAGGCTATATGCGCTGCACACAATGGACGCGCATTTCAGGATATAAAGAGGAATTAAATACTCAAATAGGCTCAAATAAACCGTGAATAGTAGTGTATTTTATGTTACAATATTTGTATTTTAATTCATCAACATCACTAATGGTATTAAAACGAACGTAAATAAGCACTTTATCCTTACCGGTAGGTAATGCATCTAACCAACCATACCAAGGCAGTGTCTAGTTGGCGGAATGAGTACAGCGCTCGACTCCAGTTCGAGAGGTCCAGGGATTGAATCCGACCTAATGCGTATCTTTTTACTTCATATGTTTCAATTTTCTTTGCTCGAGCAGTGGTTGTTCCGAACGTCACCATAATTCTTCTCATCATCATCATTATTAATAATTAAATATTAGTGTAATTTTTCAAGTGCTCGTACTGCTGCTCGTTCACCACGATTTTACTCGTGTGCAACCCATGGTTTAAACCATAGACGTTCACTTTATCCTTCCATTTCTTTTACATGCCGGTATCGCCACCACAGAATTTCAACTTCGGTAATACAGTAATGTGAACAAGGAACTGTCCTTCATTCATTTTGATGAACTATGATAAAATATTTTATGTAGTGTAATGGTGTGATTATTGCTTTGTATAACTTTTATAAAAGTTCAGTTTTATAAATTATTTGAAAACATTTCTTTGACAAACTTCTTTGATAGTGTAATACCGGCCTAATAAACAATGTAACTGTCACCAGACACGCTCACATGCACCATCAAACATCACAGTCGAATGCAACAATGAACTATATCTAATAAACAATGTAACTATCACCAGCCACACTCACATGGACCATCACACATCACAGTCTAATGCAACAATGAACTATATCTAAAAACAATGTAACTATCACCAGCCACACTCACGTGGACCCTTCCCCAATACAGTGTAATGAATCAATGAACTTATACAGGGTGTCCCACCTAACTCTGCGACCTCAAATATTATCGAAATGAAACAAGATATGAAAAATCTACTTGCACAGGAATGTAGCCACGTCAGGGGGTCACACAATGGGAGGCTATGCACAATCCAGGAAATTATAACAATACCACTTTTAACGCAAAATCAATAGTAAACATACAATTATTGATAACAGAATTGGTTTCACTTCTCTAAACTTCGTACCTTCTGAAATAACTAAAGTTGTAGGTTACTAACCAACGACAGTGGAGTATCAATGTTTGGTGCGGTATCACTGGCAACCGTATTGTAGGTCCCTATTTTTATCAGGGAGCACTAAACGAACAGCGATATGCATCATTACTTCAAGACACGTTACCCCTTCTCATGGAGGACGTGGGATTGGAAACTCGTGTATCAATGTGGTTCCAGCATGATGGGTGCCCCGCACATTTCGCACGTGTTGCCAGAGATGTAATGGATGAGAAGTTTCCAAATCGGTGGATAGGACGTGGTGGTCCTGTGAGATGGCCAGCACGGTCCCTCGACTTGACGCCATTAGACTAATTTCTCTGTAGCGCATTGCAAGGTAGTCTATCAGGAAGTCCCAACTACAATAGCGAATATGCAACAGTGTATTACTTCGGCGTGTGCGGAAATATCTGTTGAAACACTGGGATCAGTATAACGCTCTGTTGTTCACCGTCTACAGAAGTGCATTGATGCAAACGGTGGTCACATTGAACATCCGCTGAAGTGACACAGTTTCATCAGTTAAGATGTTACTGCTCTACCGTTCTGGATGTAATTTAAAAACATGACGTTTCTTTAAGCTATAGGCCACAAGTTTGTTAAGAAAATCGGTAATTGTACATTTTGAACTATGTGTATAGTTCTACACATTTGTTAAACTTGACAAACAGTGTCTCCATTGCCATCCTCTACAACGTTAGTTATTTCAGAAGTTACGGGGTTTAGAGATGTGAAACCAATTCTTTTATCATTAATTGTATGTTTACTCTTGATTTTGCTAGAAAAACATGTATGTTCCATTTAAAAAGGTAACTTTGCGTCGAAAGTGATATTGTTATATTTTCCTGGCTTGTGCATATCCTCCCATTGTGTGACCCCCTGACGTGGCTACATTCCTGCGGAAGTAGATTTTTCAAATCTTGTTTCATTTCGATAATATATGAGGTCGCAAAGTTAGGTGGGACACCCTGTATAAACTTATATAATCGAACCAATTGTCACCAATCTTTTATTAAATACTTCAACAAATTTCATATTCATATTTGACTGTTGGGGGAAAGGGTTTAATCCCTCTAATCCTCCCCCGTAGTTATGCCACTGGGGCCGAGAGAAATGTCGTCTATTCAATCAAAACTCCGTGGGCAAACCTCCTCACAGCCAAAGTCGTGAAGATATAAATGTGCATTTGATTATGAAAAGTGAAGGGACATCGGGTAAGGTCTTATTATAACAATTAATCAATTCCAAAATGTTTGTGTGCTTGAAACCCCGCAGATATATTCTTCATAGTTTTGGATTCTGTGACTTTCCAATAACAAGGGGTGTAAGCTTACACAAACTATCAAAATTTGAAGTCAAGCCTAACAGTTGCCTGAACTTCATTTTTCATGTCATTGTTGGCTTTTGATTCTCTGTCAATGCATTATTGTGTCAGTGTAGTTCGTGTGCGGAATACTGTAGTAAAAAAAGCCAAAATGTAAGTACACACAGTTCACTCACACTTTCCAGAATTACGTACGTATAAAGGAGAATTACGTTCAAGTCAGTTACGCATAACTCGGAGAGATATTATATGTAGTTAACTAACGTTAACCCATTACTCATAAGAATATCACACTGAATATAGCGCGCAGCAGTCGCCTTGAATACAAAAGACATTAATATTGATGAACCCTTATCGATCACTGTTACATTGCCGAAACTCAGCAAGTATGTAGTCTCAGTTTTCTCTGTAAGAGGCAGATGATTAATGATCCTGTAATTCAGAATGGTGGATTGACGTGCATATCTAATGTTAGATTGAATTCCTCAGGGTGCAAAAATGGAATGACAACTAGACATCGAGGCGAGACATGTCGGGATACAACTCTTTACGTTCGCCATATTCAGTTATAATTCTTAACGACGATGAGATTACTGTACCCATACATTTGTAAGAAAGTTAGGTATATGTTCTTTATTGAACATCTTGCTTATTCTAGTTCATCGTCATTGTTGATAACTGTGTCAAATGACATTAACGCGACTTAAATTAACAATTCTTCTTCTGTATTCATAAAACTGGCTCTGCGTGCCGAATACTGATGGATCGATACAAACCAAGCTGTAATTAAAATAAGAATATCTGGGAAAATATATGCTTTAAATGTGTCTGCGCCTCAGACCGCCTAGGTTGTAGGAGTGATTCTTGGCACAATATAACAACAAGGTTTGATATTTAAGTGTGAGATACCCATTCCAGTGGATTTACTGGCACGCTTAATATCCTATTTCAGCACAAAATTCCTGCACTATCAATATTCCATCTAGAGACACTGCAGATATCTGTCTCGTTGACAGTCATGTGTCATTTAACAACGGGATTAAAAATTATGAGAATATTGGTAAACCACATTAAGTAGAATACAATCTTACATACGTTACATCACATACAACGTTGCACTGCAGAGATGGGAACCATTGCTAACTTATTATCGTGTAACGTTGGAAGGTAATAATTGAGAGTCGACAGCCCACCGACCAATATTATGTGAAGCAACTCAAGTTCCAGTTTGACTGTACTTCTGCCACTGAAGTACAGAAGTTTGCAAATTCATCCTCGCCTAGCTTAAATCATGATGTACGGCAGTGTAATTATGAAAGGTTTACAGGTTTCCTTGAAGTCAAGTAATATCTCAAAGGTCTTTATCAAGATTTGCCAACTACTCCAACTTTGAAACGATCTTTACTTTGGAACTTTAAGGGCACACCTGAAACTGTAAACTCTACCGGAAGTGTGTTTGAACCGATATCGCACTTGGGAAGACCTCCGGAGACAATCTAACTTAGCTATTGCAAGTCTTGGGTAGCTTCTACAACATTACATTGTAGGACACTTGTATGTGGACGTGAAGCGTGCATTTTCAATTCCTTATACAGTTGCGAAAACAAATGACGTATAAGCATGCAAATTATGCAGAATTGTACCGAGCCCTTTTGGTGACATGAATAAACTTGAGATTTCACTGCTTATGAGATGGTGCGCTGTAGCCATGTTCAAGTTCAGACCTCCTATGTATGAAGTACAGAACAATATTAAGCGAAGGATCTACTTTTGTGAACTATTATCATGATGTTTACATAGATTACGTGAACCATTTTGGTGAACCAATTTAATTGGTCTATCTAATAAAGCATCATTTTAGTGTGTGGTAGCATACGGATTAGTCTTCGAGGCTAGAAATGGACAGGAGGTGACTGGTACAAGAAGCTGCTACACATATATATCTTCCTAGAACTGAAACTTGGAAACCGCTGTCGAGTCGTCTTTTGAGACCGGAGATAACCTGGTCTAATTTCCGTGTGGCCTAGCGCAGGTCGGTGGATCAGCGACTTGGTATTTAGCACACATAATTTAATGGAAGGACTGTGTGATCACATGCTTCCTGAAAGTGAAAAGAAAACACCGTACAAGGCCACGGAAGCCCACGGAGCAGTCGAAGGTAGACTCATTCAATTTCATAGATAACAGCACTAGACGAGATGGAGTTGTTTCATCTCTACCTGGCCGTCTTTTTCTTCAGGAATTACCCTGTTAGTCGTTTTTGTTGTAGGCCAAGTGAACATTAGAGTAGTTTGTATCCCCGAAAGTGGCATATTCATTTGGGAAATCTAATGCCCAACTTGGAGTCAATCTTACTCCACTCCCTCCAGCTAGAAGCACAGCACCTTTATCGACTGAACTACGCAGCCCACTTGCCTGAAGAAAATATGGGTATTTGTATGCCTACCCTTTATAATCCCCCGTTCTAAAGACTGGGGTAGAAGTGCGATGAGCATGTCGGATGCCAACGCCAACCTGATGAGAAGAGCTGATTAATAAAGTAATAGTAAAAGAGCAAGTAGTTTTGGAACATTAATATATACGAACAGTCAACAAACATTGTAATGAACATTTTCAAGGACGTGTCGCAAAACTAATACACTCATAAGGTGAAACTATTCTTAACGACTGCATTTTATAAGTCACTAGCAGTAGTACCCGGCTTCGCCCGGTGGAAAGATGATAATATTTCAGTCTCCTTAACACTCAACGTCATAAATTATATTTATTTATGTATTCATTTCTTACATTATCAAACCCAGTGACAATGTTTTTACTTAAGTCACTATGGGAAGGCTCTGTAAAATAATGATCATTCTCGTGATATTTGTCTTCAGTCCGAGTCGAGATATGTCGTTAGCGGTCCCAGAATTCGTGACATCTCAGTCGTAGAAGACTTTATGTGGTGGTGATTAGAAATATAATGGACTTAAAATCTAGGTCATTTACCCCAAATGACGTTGAGGGCGTAACATCTAGGTAATTTGCCCTACTGATCAGGATGATATTGAAAATTACTACATAACTGACATATGAAACTTAGAAAATAATAGAAAAAGTTATTTTTAGGACTCACATTTCGGGAAAGACTTGATTATTTTTTGCCAAAGAGCTCCCACTTAGATCGCTATGTGGTTAAAAGTTTCGTCTTGTTAAGGTTTAAACTGTACGATAAATGTCTGAAGCAATTCCTCAAAGAGAAGCTTCCAGATTTCGCAGTCGATATATCGTTAACGTTCCTGAGCATCCAGTTGTCTTTTCTTCTGACGCAAAACATCTTCTACATAGTGATGATGAACATAGAAGCGACTACTGGCACATGTAACTTATCAATGAATGGGAATAATTGATACTTTAAAGGAATGAGAGTTCATTTGCCTTTTGATGAGGATCACAATGTAGACTACTACTACTACTACTGAACGGGTATATCAAACTTACAAACTAATGGAAATACGTATTTTTAAAATCACAGGCTAGGTAGACTCTGGTGTTGCTTAGTAGTATAATGGACGTAACATCTAGGTCATTTGGCCCTTTGATGAGGATGATAATGAAGACGACTACTACTGAACGGGTATATCAAACTTACAAACTAATGGAAATACATATTTTTAAAATCACAGGCTAGGTAGACTCTGGTGTTGCTTAGTAGTATAATGGACGTAACATCTAGGTCATTTGGCCCTTTGATGAGGATGATAATGAAGACGATTACTACTGAACGGGTATATCAAACTTTCAAACTAAAGGAAATACACATTTTTAAAATCACAGGCTAGGTAGACTCTGGTGTTGCTTAGTAGTATAATGGACGTAACATCTAGGTCATTTGCCCCTTTGATGAGGATGATAATGAAGACGACTACTAGTGAACGGATATATCAAACTTACAAACTAATGGAAATACACATTTTAAAAATCACAGGCGATGAAGACTGTGGTGTTACTTAGTAGTATAATGGACGTAACATCTAGGTCATTTGCCCTTTTGATGAGGATGGTAATGAAAACTACTGTTGAATTAACACGACTAACTTACAAACTACCGTGATAGAAAGAAATATTTCAAAATTCACAGGCGATGAAGACTTATTGTGTGTGGTGATTAGTGGTATAAAGGGTGTAACATCTAGGTCATTTGCCCTTATGATAATAATAAGGTAATGAAAAATGACTACTAAACGAACATGGTGTAATTTTAAATCTGATATAGGTAATTCAGATTACTACCTTCGATGTCTTCCAAAGTCTGAACGTTATATTCTGGCTTAGGCCTATACTCGATGCGTGTAGTGAAAGAGCTTATCGAGTACTGCTCGGGTCCAAGCTGCACGTAGCTGAGAATATCGCAGATGATGACAGACGTTCTGGGGGGTTCCCGGTCCTATTCACATTGACCGGTGAATCACTCATTCTTTCGTAACACTACAGCGGTTTCAGCAAAGACCCTGTATGAACATCAGCATAGTCAGCAATAACAGGTAACACGGCGGGGTATGGACATTTTTCGCATGTCACCTCGCGATGAATGAGCAAGCTATTCTCACCCCTGCCCCCTCTTCCCCCCTCCACCCACCAGGGTCACAACTTGTGGGACGTGGGTTTGCGACCACGGGACCCCAGCTGAGTCCGGCATTGCTTCTACTTACTGGTGCCGGGCACCTTTCAGTTCTCTTTCCTGTCAGCCTCCCTTGGTGAAACTCTTGTTCTCTTCCGACCCCGATGGTATCAGGTTATCCGAGGCCTAGCGACTCTTTCACTTTCCCGCCTTAATTGGCCCTTGTCTAATCATTCTTGATAGCCTCATTCTTTTCTTAATATCTCATATCTTCTGCTCAAGACCCTCAAGGAGGCAGGGTGTGTATAGCCCTGGTGCACCCTGGATAGTGCTACATCCTCAAGGACTCATGGCTGGTGAGTTCAGGAGCTGGCAACCCTGAAGGTTTCCTGAGCGGGTCCGGTTTTACCCCTTTTTTCCATTGCCTTTGGGACGGACCCTGTCCACTTTCCGGGAATGGAGTGGTCTGTCCGCAATTTCAAGCAGACAGTGTTACTCGCAGGGTACCAAAGGGTAAGTATACAAATGTTGGTTCTGATCGGTGAAACGGTGTGGATTAGGACCAAAGGGCCTAAATGCAGAGATTGGGTTGGACTGTCCGAAATTTCAAGTGGACAGGGTTACCCGCAGGGTTGCAAAGGGTAAGTATACACATTTTGGTTCTGATCGGTAAAACGGTGTAGATTTGGACCAAAGGGCCTAAATGCAGAGATTGGGTTGGTCTGTCCGAAATTTCAAGTGGACAGGGTTACCCGCAGGGTTGCAAAGGGTAAGTATACAAATTTTGGTTCGGATCGGTGAAACGGTGTAGAAGTTTGCCAAAGGGCCTAAATGCAGGAAATAGGGTGGTCTGTCCGAAATTTTAAGTGGACAGTGTTATTCACAGGGTTACATAGGGTAAGTATACACATTTTGGTTGAGATCGGTGAAACGGTGTAGATTTGGGACAAAGGGCCTAAATGCAGGGAATGGAGTGGTCTGTCGGAAATTTCAAGTGGACAGGGTTACCCGCAGGGATCCGAAGGGTAAGTATACAAATTTTGGTTCAGATCGGTGAAACGGTGTGGATTTGTATACATAACAGACAGACTGACAGACAGACAGACAAACATTGAGCTTTATATATATAGATAATATTCTCCATCTCAATTTACTCCAAATTGATAAATTAATGTGTTCAGTATGTTTTTAGTGTTTTAATATTTGAATATGTCGATAATGTAATGACTCATGCAATGAGAAAAAAAACTATTTTGTGTTAACTCCCTGAAGAACACGTGCGAGTAAACTCTACTTACTATAAAACGAAGTCCCCGATTCTTGGATATTACGGGTAAACTCGAGAACCACTGGATGGATTTTATGCGGTTTTCACCATTCTGTAAAGGATATCTCGAGGATGATGTCTGTACAAAATAATTTATTTATGATCAAAGGAAGCCGAGCAGTAACGATTTCAGTAGAAAAGTCGAAAAAAACAAGAAGTTCTGTGACGAACTAAAGAGCTTACTTTTCTTAAAATTTAAGATTCATGCCAATGATTAATCTATATGGATCTATCTAGAATAATGACGAAATTAAGTTGGTAATATCGAAATTTCTAATTAGTACGAAATACTGTATATCTGGCATAATGTTACCTAACAGAGAACTACAGTTGGCAGCCCTGGTGACTGAATATATTCTTAGTCCCATCTCTTAAGGTACAGAATACAAAATTTGGTTGAAGTTCAATGGATAGCATGGACTTTACATGCAGTTAAACATTGGATCTAACAGCGTGCGTAAAATCATGTTGGCAACAATGACATATATGTATTCGTCACAAATAATCTGAAATAATATGATCTATTGTTGTGTCAATTTTGAATGAAATCCATTAGTTAGTATATAAGTTACATGCATTTTAAAATAGGGCCTATCAGCAGGCTTAGAATCATGTTGGCAGCACTGGCGTAGGCTATATTAGTTACTCCAAATTAATATAGAATGTCAGGTACTATACGTGTGCGTAGTTTAAAGCTGCCGGCTTGCATACTTTCTGATATATGGGTATTTGGATATAAAAAAATTGAGAGCTTTTATTAACAGTTGGCAGCTCTGGTGGCTCATAAGAATACGCTCAGTCATATCTGCTTATGTACACATGGCACATACGAAATTTGGTTGAAATCCAATTGATAGTGTAGAAGTAATATGCATTTAAAATTTGGACCTATCAGCGGGCTTATAATCATTTTGGCAACACTGCCATGTATGACCTCCTGGAAATTAAACTGTAATATTTTTATCTATACGTGTGCCAATTTTGAAATAGCTCCCATTCATACCTTCCAAGATATCCAACATGGAGCTCAAATATCAATTGCGATTTTTCAGCAGTTGGTAGCACTGACATCATATTCAAATGTGGCCGTGAGATATTCAGGTATTGATCTTTACTCCTACCAAATTTTGTTTCGATTGCTGCAGCAGTTTAGGAGTTGATAGGGGGACACACACACACAGACAGACAGACAGACAGACAGAAGTACAGACAGACAGACAGACAGACACACATTTACCCGATCTCATAAGTCTACTTTTCCTCATTTTTGCAAAATGTGAAAAGTAGGCTAAAAACTGGCGACCGAGCGCTTTGTTAGCTTACGCTGGGCAAACCGTTAAAAATGTCTAAATACTATGAGTGTAAGAATTGTTCAGCATGAAAAGTTCTACAAAAGGGTCCGCGAGAGCATATGTCTATCTTCAATACATCGTCCACTATAAGTGTTTTTATGTTTTAATTTCTTCCGACCATGTCCATTCAACTACTGAGGCGACAGTTTACGAGCTAGCTAAGGGCGAGTCTATCATACCTTTTACAGCCTAGCTAGCGGACGAACCTATTGCCCCAGATACAGCCAGCAGCAAACCGTCGAGTCGTGTTGAGTTAATAATTCTGAGAAGGGTGGTTGTGTTTGGATTTTCCCTGGAAGTGCAACTCGGGTTTTCTTCATTTCGCCTGTGAAACACAGTCAAGTTAAGATTGGACGTAAGAGGGATTTGAGTTTCATTCACCTCGTCATTCCCTGGAAGTGCAACTCTCATTTCGCCTGTGAACTTCTCGTTCCGTTCTCTACTTAGTATAAAACAAAGTTCCCGATTCTTGGATGTCACGGGTAATCTCGAGAACCACTAAATGGATTTTGATGCGGTTTTCACCATTCTGTAATGAACCCATGTACTGTTGGTTCAAGCGCCGAATCCATCATTTATTGGTAAAAGAAGGAAGGAAAAATACAGTCCTTAGAATGACTTGGAAAGATTCTATGCAAGAGGACTGGTTTAATCTTGTGCAAGAGTAAGAGACCAGGTGACCAGGAAATGATATCACGCGTGACGCACCGATAAGGAGCGATCATGGCTATAATTAGAACGAGAGGAACTTTCCGTTCAGAGTGAGTGAGAGAAGGTTTCGGAAATCGAGCTTACGTTGCAGTAAAATGGCATCCTCGCAGTTGTGCAAGAGGAAGAATAATTAGATTTAAGCCATTTGCGAACATAAAAGTAACAAAAGAAATACATCATTGTGAATCATTTCGGAATAGAGATTTTTTTGTGGGAAAAGATGTTATAATAATAGCCCAGGTAAAAAGTGCAAATGCGGCATTACGTAATTAAAAGTTCCCCGAGACCCGAGGAGGTGGGGATTAAAAATCAACTGTAACACCCACGTATCTGAAGACCAAATTTTATTTAATATCTCAGAATTGTACGATCGATTCTTATGTGCAAAGAGGTCAGTTTACGTTTAGAAAACGAGCTTTCAAGAGATATAATTTTCAAAAGTGTGCGACTATTGATTCAAAAGTTAGTTATGAAAAGGACGTGAAATTTATCTTTCTGTCGCCGATTAGTATAAAAGTCCCGGCAGAGCCAGACCAATTATGCAGTTTACAGCAGACCTTGTGGGGAGGTGCTGCATCACAGTGTCCAGATCACAGTACGAGAAGTATCATCATAGTATCGCCGTGTTAAGACTTAGGAAAATCCTAGTACAGGATTTAGTTCAGCAAGCGTCAGTCTTTATAGTGAAAAGTTCAGTATTACAGTCAAAGTAGGCTGCGAACTTCAAGAACAGGCGATAGGTCTTCAAATAACAGTTCAGTTAAACGACCAAAAGTATCGTAACCTTTTGAAGTACCATAATAGTGAAACAAACATTTCCAGCAAAGTTAAGGAACCCGATCAGGGTCGGACGAAATAAGTTACGCCTAGAGTATCAATAAGATATGGACTAGAGCGAAGAAAATAAGAAGGGAAAATTTAATCCAAGACATTGTCTAACAGGAGACAAACAAACAGTAAAAGCATTAAGCTACGAAACCAAGGAATAGCAGTAAATGCTAGAGAGTCATAGGTCACCGATAAAGCATTCGAGTTGCTATAAACAAGATAGACTTTATCTAGACAAATTAAATAGTGTCTAGAAAGAAACGACTTCGAGCTAGTAAAAAATAGAAGCCGAATAGTCAGGAAACCAGATTTGAAGAATAGCCGTTCGAGGGAGGGGTAGATTGATCGAGACTTTCAACTTCTAGCCAGATAGGGAGCCGACATCTAAGAGTTTCACCCTTGGAAACGGGAAGAAAAAAAATCACGTGTGTAAGGCCAAATCAAAGCCTCAGTGATTAAATGCAATGTAATGTAAATATAGACAATTTGTGTTAGGGTAATAATTTTTATTGAATTTATTTGTCTATTATAAAAGAATACAAAATTGTATTCAAAATGTTACCAGTGTTTAAGGTAAATTATGTGTATGTGCATCAAGAAATGCCATTGTGTGAAATGGTATTAATGAAGATGGCCTAATTACCATTAGTGGGCGAAAATGAAACATCGCTGGAAAATACGGTCGGGGACCGTCACCTCATGTGAGTAACCATTTCATTATGTTATGTGTTGGGGAATATTTGTGTACAATCCACCTGAGAATGAGAAAATAGGGATGTTTGTGAATAACAAATAACAGAATAATAGCGCGATCTGAACGATTAAAATTGATAAAGTATAAAATAATTATGTGAAATGAATAAATCCCTTAGGGAAAATGTATGAAATAAAATATCAGTGTAGTTGATAAATGATTTAATTATATGAAAGCAAGCGTAATAATAATAATAATAATAACAATTATATAAATGAATAAAAATTATGGTGAATTATATGAAAGTAGTAGCTTTTGAGCTCCTTTAAAAGAATAAATACATGTGGTGAACAAATGCTCTTAAGATAAAGCGATTATTGTACGGGAGAGGATTAATATAAAATTTGAGATGTAGATCAAATGTTGATGTTGAATTATCAGTTCTTTGAAGGCAATTTGGCAATAAAGGATAAGCGTAATGTAGCGCATTGAAGTAAATTTGTCACGCTAGGAATGCGTTGAACCTAAATACTTGGTAAAATTAATTATGAGGGGCAGTTGGTCGTGGTAATTGAGCTATAGTAAGTCCTCCTAATAGTGATGTGATCACGAGGCCGTTGTGTGTGTTGTATTATAGAAGGGTGCGAAAAAATTGTATTATGAGCGCGAGTGTAAGGCAAAGGCCTGCTATAAGTCGCAAATGTATAAGTCCTCCAGTATGGGATATGGTTCCCGAGGCAGTTGAAAGAAACGAACCCAGATTAGTTTATGTGAAGCCCCTAAGTATTTGTTGTTGTATTGAATTATTCTTACCCACCAATGAGGACACTTCATAATTAATAAATGCCACGGTAATAAAGAATGGGTCTAGTGAACCTAAATATGTTGTTAAAAATAAGTAGAATGAAGCCTTGTTTGTTCAAAGAACTATATTTAAGAAACTGCTGTATGAAAGCGGAGGGTAGCTCGCCTCTTGCGAGTCTGACCGTAATGCTCCTGCTCCCCAACAATAAATCACGCCAAGTGGCCACGGCCAGACCTTACCATTAACGGAAGTGCGGTAGGTCTGTGAGCCGTCTGTTTGAAGTTATAGTACACTAGAGGGTTTAGAGTTTGTTTAACGACCCGGGCTTCGAACCGAGGTTCTTGTAGATGAAAATTACTGCTTTCAAGTTCAGGTCGTTGCTTTCTATTGATATGATGGTCTTTTAAGGCAAATAATGATTAATCCTTAATGTAATGTTATATAATGTAATAATTCACGAGTTCAGTGAAGACAATTAGATTCCGGGAGTGATCTTAATTTTTGACGTGTTCAAGTAGTCTTCAGTAGCTCGGGAGTACACAAGTGTTTTCCCAATCACTGTAGTGAATTGTTGATTTGAGAGAGGTGGTAACATGAGAACATTGTGAAAGCCCAAAGTTTAAGTAAATGAGTAACAGTACTTTAATAAGAATCATACATTGTTTTAATTATAAAATACTCATATAATAGATAGTGATGTGTGGTAAAAAAAAAGATAACACAGTTTATATTGAAAAGTATCGAGCCTATTGGAGCTCTTGATTGTATTGAAGTTTAAAAGGACACTATATGGAAGTGAAAAGAAATATACGTTTGTTGGTTTATGAAAACCATTCATTATGATTTAACCTTTGTTTTATTATGTATTCCTTGTTCACTCTGAACAAGTTAGAATTGGGTCAGTATTTTATTTGTTTAATTTATTGTAGCGCCATATATTTGGTTAATTAAATGTTTTATAGTAGGAGTTGATTTTGTTTATTTATTTTGGAAGTGTATCCTCTATTTAATCCAAAATGTGTAAGTCACAGGGTGGGAGAACATACCATAACCCCGAAAATCCCGATTTGAGCATTGCTGGCATACTGTGATTTGCATATTTCATGCTAAAAGGGCACAGGGGGGGGCATAGAAGTACTGTGCTTGGATTAATAACTAGAGGAACACTTAAGACGGTCAATTCATCTAAAAGTAAAGTAATGATAGAAGTAGCTACAAAATATAATGTTAACTGACCGCATGGGACCCTGGAAACTCACACCGAGCAGCCCTAAATATAACTAACCCCCTAGCAAACACCATATCATGGCGCCCAGTACGTAGGGATGAGTTTTCCCAGGGAAACCCCGAGTTTTTCATGAAAAATCAAAATTTTTAATTTAAAAAATGGTTTTTCGAAATGGTGGAATTTTTAAATCACTTCCATAAAGGTTTTGACATTGAATGGGTATATCAAAAGGGTACGTTTTAGTAAACACCCGTACTAAGGTAAAATTTTGGAAATTGGGACACAATGGTTCGGAGTACCATCTCTCATGCATGAACCGGCGATGTGGCATGATAGCCCACTGTATTCTATAAGATGGCATTAAGTGAGGAAATGCAGAGGCTTGTGGACGTCTTAAAGGCGACCATGCAAACAGAGATTAGGGAAGAGAGGCAGGGACTTTTGGACGCTTTAAAAGCCGACAATAAGGAAAAGTTGGAGGCCATGAACAATAAATTCGAATCTATAGACAATAAACTGGACCTCCAACAGGATGAAAATTAAAAAGAGTTAGGATCCATAAATCAAACGTTAGGATCTATCGAGGCCGATTGTATAAGAATGAACAGTGAACTGAAGGCTGAGATAGATAAAATGAAAACGGAAAATGGGGAAAACATTGGAAAACAGTTGATAGCTGTGAAAGATGATCTGATAGCCGACAGTAAAGCAAATAATAAGGCACTGAAGGCTGAAATAGAAGCGACAATGAATATCAAATTTCACGATTATGACACGGGGTTGGAGATTAAGTTAAATGAGTCAAAAAGGGAATGCCAAGAAAATTTTAGAATTTTGAATGAATATTTGAGTTCTGTGGAAACTAAATTAAATAAGATACAGGAAAATTGTAAAGGGAATGTAGACGATTGTAAAAGGGAACTTGTAACCCAGATCCAAGGGGTGCGAGATGAGTTAATAGGTAAAATCGAGTCAAATATGAATATTTGTGAAACATCCCGGAATGAGATAAAGGAAAGTTTTGATAGGCTAGGAGAAAGATTCGAAGGGGTTGAGGAAAAAGTAGGAAACCTCGAGGGAAAAGTCGAGAAAGTTCAGGACGATGTAAATGAAATGAAAAGGCAGAATCACAAAGATGTGAAGGGTATGAAAGATCAGATTGATCATTTTACCGGGAAGGTAGATGATAACTTGAGGAAGCACGAAGATGAAATAAATAAGAGATTAGGTACATATGAAGAGCATCTCCAGGGAGAAAGAAAGCAACGAGATAAAGAAATTAAGGAAAATACCCAGAAAATAGATGAAATAAGCAAGGTTATCAATGGGGTTCAGGAAACCATGGAAACCTTAAAGGGACAAGTAGAAAAACTAATACTGAAGTAAAACTTGTCAAAGATGACTTAACGGAATTATATAAAAATCAAGGGAAAACTGAGGAAAAGCTTGAAGAAATTAAGGGAAATATGGTCAAAGGACAAAAGGAGATGGAGAAAAAGATAAAGGAAATCCGAGAGGACTTAGATACCAAAGGTGACGTTAAGCCAGAAATTATAGAAAAGCAGGTCATGGTCATCAAGAAAGAGGTAGAAAATCAATTAGCTGAAATAAGGGATAGTTTCAGGGAAGAGAAATTCCAACTCAAACAAGAAGTGGAAGACAGTAAAAAGTATCAAGAAAGAATTCAGAATGAATTGGGATCACGGTAGGAAAGGACTGAACACAAGAACAGTCAGATGGATATTCAACTCATGGCTCATGAAGAAAGTGCTCGGAGAGAAAGGAAATTAGAATTTAAAAGTCAGGATGAATTTCAAAAGACAGGATGGGTAGATCCCCATGAAAGAGGCACTAATCAAGATAGGGACTTAGGAGGGGAGAGCCCTTATAAAAACCCAGGATATCCAATGGCAATGTCAACCCCTTATATTAACCAAACGAATGGTCAAATAATAAATATCATCAAGTCAAATGAGGACAGACCGGTGAAGTTTACAGGGAATAATATGTCGATTACTCCTAAATACTGGTTGAAGGAGGTCGCAGAGTACTTGAATGAAATGAAAGTTCCTCAGGATCGGAGACTGAGAGCAATTGAGAAGCTATTGGCAGGTGATTGTCTCACCTGGTTCAGGAGTTTCAGGTATACATTTGACACGGTGGAAGGTTTTAGAGAAGCTTTTCTAAAACGATATTGGGCAGCAGATGTCCAAGAGAATCTGAGGCTAGATCTGTACTCTAGGAAGTATAGTACAAATGCCCCCACTAAATATTCAGAATTTTTCACCGCTCAGCTGTGTAAATTCCGGGAACTTGACATTGCTCCTGCTGAGAACGACCTGTGTGCTGCCATTGCAAGACAACTTCCATATGAGATACAGATGTTGTTAATCTCATCTAAAGCCAGAAGTGCTGTGGAAGTGGAGAGTGTATTACGTCAATTAGATATGACGACTTCACACGTTGCTCCCAGGCATCAAAGACAAACTAAACAAGTACATATGGCCAGCAGTCAAGAAAATAGAAAGAAACCATTGACCAGAAATCAGTCAACTAGTACTGAGACTCAGGGATTGGGTCGAGAATATGGACATCAAGAGCCTAGGGGAATACAGCCATACCATAGAGGAGGATATCGGGGAAGAAATCCCAGAAATACGGGTTATAGGCAACAAGAGAACCGACCCTATAACAATAATAATCAGAGGCAGGATAACAGAAAGTGATGGCAGAATTATCCCAGAAGGAATGTGAGACCGGAGGATAGAGACGATGAATATCGGGCCGAAATAGAAGAGAGGTATCAGGAGAGTCTTCGTTACATGAATGAACGAACAGACGAACCTGAAATGCAAAGAGTCCGTTGGAGTGAGGCAATAAAGAACCGAAAATCACCCGACCGACTAGAAGGAGCTCAAAGCTTGGAGTTACAAGCTCAATTGAAGAATGAGGGGAAAGGAAACCCTCAGGATAAAAAAACTCCAAATTTAAATCATCAAATGTGGAAACATACCAGGAGCTGGGAGGAGGTTGAGATTGTAAACTGGATAGCAAGACCAGATGAATTAATTAAAGAGGAGGTGGAAGGAATCCCACCTATTAGAAGGGAATTACCTATCATCATGTTAAGGATAGAAGGATTACTGGTCAGGGCATTAATTGATACTGGATCAACCATAAGTTTAATAACGCAAACCCTCCTAAATGAATTAGAAACACGAGGTCGCATATTGAAAATTCCCACCTCAAGTGTGAAGATTAAGGGGATTATTCCGGAAAAATCTTTGACATGTTAATTTCAGGTATACATTGATTTGATCATGGGTAACACTGAAATTTCACAATGCTTTTTGCTGGTAAATCAATTGCCATATAATGTCATATTAGGTATTGATTTTATCCGTGAGAACAAGGTCATAATAGACCTAGCGCAAAATTGCATTCGGATTCAAAGAGAGGGTGTGGATGGACAAAACATAAATCTGCAGGAACAGGATGCAAAAATAGGAGAACAGGAATGGCATGTGGAAGAAGTGACCCAGGAAGGTTGTAGGGACATAGAGGAAGTATGTGAAGTCCTAAACATAGAACTTGAAGATAGTTTGGAAACCGAGTTCGAGACCAACCTGTCAGGAAAAATAGAGGAAGCTAAAGTTAACCTCGAAAACAAGGAAAAATTAAAGGAATTGCTATTAAATTACAGGGACGTATTTGATTCCAAGCCAGGAAAGATTCAAAATTTTAAATACGCATTTCAAGTAAATGATTGGGCACCGTTCAGACAAAAACCATACCCGGTTGCAGAAAAACATTACACACAAACAAAGAAAACACTGCAGGAGATGAGTGATGCAGGTGTTACAGAAAAGATGGCGACACCTTATGTTAGTCCATTAGTTATTGTGAGTAAACCGGATGGCTCAGTAAGGGTGTGTTTGGATGCCAGGAATTTGAACGCAAAAATTATACCAGAAAATGATTCGGCACCACCCATAAAAGAAATACTGAGGAAATTTAAAGGCAAGAAGATTTTCACAAATATTGACATGACTTCTTCATATCATCATCTCGAACTTGAAGAGAAAACCAGTCTTTTAACTGGATTTCAGTTCGACCAACAAACGTATTGCTTCAAGAGATGTCCGTTTGGCTTGAAGACCGCGGGATCTGCCTTAATAAGAGCACTTGATCGCAACCTGTCAGAGGAAGTAAAGGATTGCACTATCCGTTATGTGGATGACATATTGCTTACCTCGGAAAACATTGAGGAACACTTGGAAAAGTTAAAGAAATTATTGGAAGATTTAAGAAGGGCTAACTTTAAGATTAACTTGAAGAAATCAAATTTATGTCAGAGACAAGTTACGTTTTTGGGGCATGTGATTGACAAGGATGGTGTCAAACCCAATCCATGCAAATTAGAATCGATAAGATATTTTCCCAGGCCATTGAAGGTGAAAAACGTTCGCCGGTTTTTGGGATTGATTGGATTTTTCTCAGGACATTGTCCATCATATACCAAAACTATTGCACCACTACAGGACCTTCTGAAGAAGGGGGGCAAGTGGAAATGGACCGAGGAAACAGAAAAAGCGTTTATAGAGGCCGAAGAAATGCTCTTAAATTATGTGAAGCTAGGATATCCTGATTTTAATCAGAGATTTGTAATACAAACGGATGCATCCCAGATTGGAATAGGGGCAATGCTATATCAGGAAAACCCGGATAACCCTGAGCAGAAAAATTATCTAGCTTTCACAAGTAGGAGACTGAAACCACACGAGAAAAATTATACAATCAGCGAGATTGAGCTGTTAGCGATATTGCACGCGTTGCAATATTGGCGAAAGATTGTATATGGGTTTCAAGTCACATTAAGGACTGATCATAAAGCCTTAACCTTTTTGATGAAGACGGATTTATCCAGTCAAAGGTTGATGCGTTGGGCTTTATATATCCAACAGTTCGACGTAAATATAGAATATTGCCCGGGAAAAGAAAATGTAGTTCCAGATTATTTAAGTAGACAGCCAGAGTCCACAGAAGAGGAAGTAATGGCTATTGATTTGGAAGACAGCGATCAGCGCACTTTGAATGAATTAAAAAGCATTAGTCAGCGACAACGTGAGGATTCATGGATGAACATGCTCATATCTTTCTTGGACGGGAGTTTGATAAGGGGAACACCTGCGTATACTGAAGCTAATAAGATAGCTCAGGATTACACTTTCTTTAATGGATTATTGTATAAGTTTGCGGACTCTGACCATACACGATTGAGGATCGTTGTACCTGCTATTTTGCAGAGAAAAATGGCATGGTTGGCCCATAGATCGTTTGGACATATGGGAGTCGACAAAACAGTCTCGATGCTGAAAGAAGCATTTGTATGGCCGAGACTGAGAGAAAATGTAAGGGATACGCTCAATACATGTGATCTATGTCAAAGGATTAAGCCAAATGCGTTTTTGATGAGACAAAAGCCAATACCATTGTTGCCCGAGAGGCCAGGTCAAATTATTTCTATTGACAATTTCGGACCTTTGCCAAAGGCTAGGAGAGGAAATAGACACATAATGGTGGCTATGGATGTTTTCACAAAAATGGTTGTCCTTGCTCCCATACAGCAGACTAGTACCAAACAGGTGTTAAAACGACTCAAAGAAAAAGTGATACCTATTCTGGGTAAACCCGAGAATTTGTTGTCGGATCACGGTAGTTGTTTTACAAGTGTAGAATTTAGACAGGAATTAGAGAGACTTGGAATACGTCAGATACTGTCTAGTATTCGTCATCCTGAGGCAAATCCTGTGGAAAGAGTGATGAGGGAAACAGCCAAGTATTGTAGGATATACTGTGCCGAGGAAAATTGGAAATGGATAGATATCCTTGATATTATCGAATTTTGTATAAATAATACAATTCATGAGTCTACGGGAGAGGTACCAATAACGTTACATCGGAATGAGCAGCCAGAGAGACCTTGGAATCTGGTCATTCCTAGGCCAGCAGACGCTCAGTCTGGAAGAGATGTACGAGTTAGAAGAGCCTTTGAGCATCTAAAAGCTCAAGCTGATAGAAGGCAAAGAAGAAACAGGCACAAGAGGTATCATCGACCACTATTAGCAGGAGAAATGGTGTTAGTGAAAAGACCAGCCATTTCGGATCCAGGAAACCGTGTGTACAAGAAATTCCAGAAAATGTACCACGGACCTTATCAAATCATAAGAGATTTAAGAAATAATGCCTATAGAATTCGGCACTGTGAAACGAATCACGAAGTGACCATGAATCCGCGAATTTCAAAGTATATTACCCTCCCGAAGACTTCGATGAAGCAAATGAACAAGCCCTGGTTATGGAACAATTTAGAGATGATAAATCCACTTTTGATAGGAACAGGAGTAAGCTAGAACGAGAAAATAGAGCTCAACCATTCAATTGCGAATGCGAATTAGAGAAACTGTATTGTGAAATAAGAGAAATAATTGATTTTGTTGAAAAGAAAATTTCAATTTAAGAAGAGAGAATGAGGAAATAAAGAAACGGGTAGGGATAGACCACACCCGTAACGAAGAATTATGTTCTGTAGACTTTTAGTCCAGAAAAATAGGAAAGGAAGAACGGGTAGGGACGGAGCGTACTCAACCTACACTATTACCGGATATGACTTTAAAAGTGGAAAACCCTAATTATCATGGGATTTCATGCGAATAGAAACTAAAGGTACTGAGAAATGTTATGATGGCTTCGACACTAAAGAAAATAAGATATTTTACCAAAAGGATTTAAATAAATTTCCTCAAAAATTTCGAAAATTTATTTATCTAAGGAGGGGAGATTTGAACCCATGTACTGTTGGTTCAAGCGCCGAATCCATCATTTATAGGTAAAAGAAGGAAGGAAAAATACAGTCCTTAGAATGACTTGGAAAGATTCTATGCAAGAGGAATGGTTTAATCTTGTGCACGAGTAAGAGACCAGGTGGCCAGGAAATGATATCACGCGTGACGCACCGATAAGGAGCGATCATGGCTATAATTAGAACGAGAGGAACTTTCCGTTCAGAGTGAGTGAGAGAAGGTTTCGGAAATCGAGCTTACGTTGCAGTAAAATGGCATCCTCGCAGTTGTGCAAGAGGAAGAATAATTAGATTTAAGCCATTTGCGAACATAAAAGTAACAAAAGAAATACATCATTGTGAATCATTTCGGAATAGAGATTTTTGTGTGGGAAAAGATGTTATAATAATTGCCCAGGAAAAAAGTGCAAATGCGGCATTACGTAATTAAAAGTTCTCCGAGATCCGAGGAGGTGGGGATTAAAAATCTACTGTAACACCCACGTATCTGAAGACCAAATTTTATTTAATATCTCAGAATTGTACGATCGATTCTTATGTGCAAAGAGGTCAGTTTACGTTTAGAAAACGAGCTTTCCAGAGATATAATTTTCAAAAGTGTGCGACTATTGCTTCAAAAGTTAGTTATGAAAAAGACGTGAAATTTATCTTTTTGTCGCCGATTAGTATAAAAGTCCTGGCAGAGCCAGACCAATTATGCAGTTTACAGCAGACCTTGTGGAGGGTGCTGCATCACAGTGTCCAGATCACAGTACGAGAAGTATCATCATAGTATCGCCGTGTGAAGACTTAGGAAAATCCTAGTACAGGATTTACTTCAGCAAGCGTCAGTCTTTATAGTGAAAAGTTCAGTATTACAGTCAAAGTAGGCTGCGAACTTAAAGAACAGGCGATAGGTCTTCAAATAACAGTTCAGTTAAACGACCAAAAGTATCGTAACCTTTTGAAGTACCATAATAGTGAAACAAACATTTCCAGCAAAGTTAAGGAACCCGATCAGGGTCGGACGAAATAAGTAACGCCTAGTGTATCAATGAGATATGGACTAGAGCGAAGAAAATAAGAAGGGAAAATTTAATCCAAGACATTGTCTAACAGGAGACAAACAAACAGTAAAAGGAATAAGCTACGAAACCAAGGAATAGCAGTAAATGCTAGAGAGTCATAGGTCACCGATAAAGTATTCGAGGTGCCATAAACAAGATAGACAAATTAAATAGTGTCTAGAAAGAAACGACTTCGAGCTAGTAAAAAAATAGAAGCCGAATAGTCAGGAAACCAGATTTGAAGAATAGCCGTTCCAGGGAGGGGTAGATTGATCGAGACTTTCAACTTCTAGCCAGATAGGGAGCCGACATCTAAGAGTTTCACCCTTGGAAACGGGAAGAAAAAAAATCACGTGTGTAAGGCCAAATCAAAGCCTCAGTGATTAAAAGCAGTGTAATGTAAATATAGAAAATTTGTGTTAGTGTAATAATTTTTAGTGAATTTATTTGTATATTATTAAAGAATACAAAATTGTATTCAAAATGTTACCAGTGTTTAAGGTAAATTATGTGTATGTGCATCAAGAAATGTCATTGTGTGAAATGGTATTAATGAAGATGGCTTAATTACCATAAGTGGGCGAAAATGAAACATCGCTGGAAAATAAGGTCGGGGACCGTCACCTCATGTGAGTAACCATTTCATTATGTTATGTGTTGGGGAATATTTGTGTACAATCCACCTGAGAATGAGAAAATAGGGATGTTTGTGAATAACAAATAACAGAATAATAGCGCGATCTGAACGATTAAAATTGATAAAGTATAAAATAATTATGTGAAATGAATAAATCCCTTAGGGAAAATTTATGAAATAAAATATCAGTGTAGTTGATAAATGATTTAATTATATGAAAGCAAGCGTAATAATAATAATAATAATAACAATTATATAAATGAATAAAAATTATGGTGAATTATATGAAAGTAGTAGCTTTTGAGCTCCTTTAAAAGAATAAATACATGTGGTGAACAAATGCTCTTAAGATAAAGCGATTATTGTACGGGAGAGGATTAATATAAAATTTGAGATGTAGATCAAATGTTGATGTTGAATTATCAGTTCTTTGAAGGCAATTTGGCAATAAAGGATAAGCGTAATGTAGCGCATTGAAGTAAATTTGTCACGCTAGGAATGCGTTGAACCTAAATACTTGGTAAAATTAATTATGAGGGGCAGTTGGTCGTGGTAATTGAGCTATAGTAAGTCCTCCTAATAGTGATGTGATCACGAGGCCGTTGTGTGTGTTGTATTATAGAAGGGTGCGAAAAAATTGTATAATGAGCGCGAGTGTAAGGCAATGGCCTGCTATAAGTCGCAAATGTATAAGTCCTCCAGTATGGGATATGGTTCCCGAGGCAGTTGAAAGAAACGAACCCAGATTCGTTTATTTGAAGCCCCTAAGTATTTGTTGTTGTATTGAATTATTCTTACCCACCAATGAGGACACTTCATAATTAATAAATGCCACGGTAAAAAAGAATGGGTCTAGTGAACCTAAATATGTTGTTAAAAATAAGTAGAATGAAGCCTTGTTTGTTCAAAGAACTATATTTAAGAAACTGCTGTATGAAAGCGGAGGGTAGCTCGCCTCTTGCGAGTCTGACCGTAATGCTCCTGCTCCCCAACAATAAATCACGCCAAGTGGCCACGGCCAGACCTTACCATTAACGGAAGTGCGGTAGGTCTGTGAGCCGTCTGTTTGAAGTTATAGTACACTAGAGGGTTTAGAGTTTGTTTAACGACCCGGGCTTCGAACCGAGGTTCTTGTAGATGAAAATTACTGCTTGCAAGTTCAGGTCGTTGCTTTCTATTGATATGATGGTCTTTTAAGACAAATAATGATAAATCCCTAATGTAATGTTATATTATGTAATAATTCACGAGTTCAGTGAAGACAATTAGATTCCGGGAGTGATCCTAATTTTTGACGTGTTCAAGTAGTCTTCAGTAGCTCGGGAGTACACAAGTGTTTTCCCAATCACTGTAGTGAATTGTTGATTTGAGAGAGGTGGTAACATGAGAACATTGTGAAAGCCCAAAGTTTCAGTAAATGAGTAACAGTACTTTAATAAGAATCATATATTGTTTTAATTATAAAATACTCATATAATAGATAGTGATGTGTTGTAAAAAAAAAGGATAACACAGTTTATATTGAAAAGTATCGAGCCTATTGGAGCTCTTGATTGTATTGAAGTTTAAAAGGACACTATATGGAAGTGAAAAGAAATATAAGTTTGTTGGTTTATGAAAACCATTCATTATGATTTAACCTTTGTTTTATTATGTATTCCTTGTTCACTCTGAACAAGTTAGAATTGGGTCAGTATTGTATTTGTTTAATTTGTTGTAGCGCCATATATTTGGTTAATTAAATGTTTTATAGTAGGAGTTGATTTTGTTTATTTATTTTGGAAGTGTATCCTCTATTTAATCCAAAATGTGAAAGTCACAGAGTGGGAGAACATACCATAACCCCGAAAATCCCGATTTGAGCATTGCTGGCATACTGTGATTTGCATATTTCATGCTAAAATGGCACAGTAAAGGATACCTCGAGGAAGGTTTCTGTAGAAAATAATTTATTTATGATCAAAGGAAGCCATGCAGTAACGATTTCAGAGAAAAAGTCGAAAAAAAATCCTGGCGTCCGTGCGTTTTAAAAAGCTTACGCTGGGCAAACCGTTAAAAATATCAATATACAATGAGTGTAAGAATTGTTCAGCATGGAAAGTTCTACAAAAACGTACGCGAGTGCACATCTATATATTCAATATATCGTCCACTATAAGTGTTTTTAGATTGGACGGAAGAGGGATTTGCGTTTCATGCACCTCGCCATTCTTAAATTACTCTGACAAGAATTTGTTGTACATGAATCTCCACGATAATATAGTTAATAGTCCAGTCAGTGATATTAACCCATCATGCCGAGACGTAAAACGGATATAGATCGTAGTTCATTGACATCGTAAAGAAGCGCTTATGAGGTATTGCAATCACAACTGTTCCCGGACGAAGCGGGGCCGGGTTGCTAGTATTCTGTAAATAAATAGTGTTGACTAGACATACAAAATCAGGAAATACAACTAGTTACAAGATGAACTAAAGAGCCTACTTTTCATGAGATTTAAGATTCAATCCTTAGTTTTCTAATTAGACTTGTTTAGGATGTTCTTAGCATGGACATTTTAAGATTTACTCAATATTTGCAGTATAAGTTTTGCCTGATAGAGCATGTCCTAAATAGTTTCCTTACATGCATTCTGAGATATTGAGAATCTATGGCTCAGATGCCCAGGGAGATTAATTAGGTAGTTGGTGGTACGAGTGTATCATATGACATACACTGTATATACCAAATTTGGTAGAAATTCACTGAAAGTTATGAAAGTTACATGCAGTTCAACATAGAACACATAAACGAACGTAGAATGATATTGTTAACACATATATGTATTTATGTGCGTGTTGCTCAAAATCCATCTCCAAGATTAAGACATTATAGTGTACAGAGTTTCAGACTGTTCACATAAACATATTTTAGAATATTGAGTCTAGGGTACAAACGTTCTTAGAATGTTACTTGAAAGTTGGTAACCTTAGTGGACTCTTTAAATAGGCACACTTTTGACTGCTAAGCCATACATTGAAACTAAACATTAGGTATACTTCCATAAATTAGTATGCCAGTTGCATTCAGTTCAACATTGAACATTATAAGTATGCATATAATTATGTTGGTAGCGCTGTTTTTGACGATTTACTCTCAATTTGTCTACAATATCATGGAGTTACAATGATCTAAGTTTGAAGATATTTTTCCGCTCACCTATTACGAGATGTAGAATCTAGGATTCAAAATTCTTGAGATCATTAATACACAGTTGGTAGGTCTTGAGACTCTTATAAAAAGCACAGTTGTAAGGTTTATATCATACTTTGCGCACATTTGGAAGAAGTCCATTCGTTAGTATGAAGGTAATATGTAAACATTCTGAAAAATTGATACTAGGGGAATAAACTATTGCGAACAGTTGGCAGCTCTGATGACTCCGAATATATGCATAATTTGAGCTCCTAAGATACACAGTGATCGTACAACGGTTTGTTGAAATTCAATAAATAGTATGGACGTGCATGCAGTTCAACATGATCCTATCAGCAAGCGTGGAATCCTGTTGGCCTCACTGTCGTATATGGGTTGCTCATTGTTTACTCGAAATGTTATAATTGATTATATACGTGCCAATTTCGAGAGAAAAAAGTCAATAACTTTCAGTTAAACGTTGAACCTATCATGGAGCGTAGCATCAAGTTGGTTGAACTATCCTGTACGGGCTCCTGGAATATTATTTTCTATACCTGAGCCAATTTTGGAACGTTTCCCATGCATACTATAATGAGATATCCAACTTACTGTAGAGTTCAGATTTCAATTCTTAAATTTCAGCAGCTGGTAATACTGACGTCATTTTCAAATATGACCTTGAGATGTCTTGACATAGACCTTCACTGATAGGCCTACTATGTTTAATTTTGATAGATGCAGCCGTTTAGTAATTGATGGGGCGGGGTGCACACACACAGACAAAAGGAATCATTGGTGTGTATCCCCTTTCTCTGCCAGCGATGGAGGAGAATCAGCAGATAAAAAACACCCTTGAAGGCTAGGATGGTTATTGAGTTGGATTACCTCTTGTCGACTAGAAAGATCTGCCCTCGGCCTCTGTGGAGGCCACACGACAAAAAAGAAAAATATAATTTTAGGCCCTTTGTAAAAGTGTTAATTTTTGCGGAGAAATTTCATGGGATATTTGAAACTCAAACGACGACAGAATAAAGTGAATTATATATTTTTATAAAAGTAAGATATACTTGAAAAACCATATTTCCCTTGAAACTCGTTAGATGTGGAGTATATCATTCTTCCTCGAAAACCCTGTGAAACTTCCGAACACCATGTAAAGTGTTTTCTGTCTTTTAAATGAAGACGTTCGTAATACATTTCTCATATACATAATTATATGTGTCTCAGCCCCCAGATAAAGTAGCCTTCTCAAGAATAAAATTCCTTAAATTAAAACACTGTTAAAGCAAAGAGAAGATGCTGAATGTCTTAGAAAGCATGTTCCTCAACTTTAAAGGTTAAAACTGCTGTCTTTATACCTTCTTTAATTTGAATAGTCTAGTGCTTTTATCATATTTTTAATAGCATGTATGATGCTCAAACCACTCCACAGCTCTCTCTGAAGAAACGTGTGAAAATGTAAACAGAGCGTATTTCAATGTCTTCTTCGGCATGTCTAAAATCCTTCAGATGCTCACCTTCTTCCTTTCCTTTTCCGATTCCCACTTTTAATTCCTCACATTGTTTGCTTTACTTGCTATTAGCAAATTGTAAGTGTTATTTTCTAAGAGAGGCTTCATACTTATTTTGCGTGAGTTAATTTAAACCGCATCTAGCAAGCGTTTTCATATCACGCTACAATTTTGCCATTGCGGTGGTATGCGTTAGCAATTTAGACTAGAGTGGTGAAGCGACGAAATCTCATAATACAGAATGTATTGGTTCCTCCAAGAATGATGTATACTGAGGGCCAAGAAAACGTAACACCACCTGAATTTCATCAGCAGTATGAGAACCCTGATCAAGGCCGAAGCCCAGCAGAACTTCGTGGATTCATAATTCCACTCCAGGCAAGCGCAAGACTGATGTCATGTGAAGACAAACTTACAATATTTCAGTATAATAAAGAATCTATTACTACACTTAAATCCCTTATATACAATCCCGATATGAACGAATTTATTTACTTTCAAAAATAATTTTATTCTTATAAATGCCGCAATGCACATTCGTCGTAACATGTGGGATTCACGTATACAGTATATGAGATGCCAAAATAAAGATAAACATTTCACATTGTGTCCAAAGTGTCGATGTACTGCTGGATATCGGCAAGTAGCAAGGAGAGATTATCTCACTGTCCGGTCAAAAGATAAAAATAGGCCTTTAGTAGAAATTGATTAGGAAAATTCGTAATCTTATTAGGTGGTTTGACCGCTATTACGATACTCCTCCTCTTCATCCCTCTCATGAACTTCTCTCTTTGTAGCTCCCTGACGTGTGTCTGTACACAAACAGGCTCATATTCTCATAACGTATCATCATAAACATCCTGCCATTAGGCGCTACATCTCCATCAATGTTCTTGATGCTCTACCAATACGAATGTTGTTATATTCATGTAGTGGATTGGACAAAGTGGAAATTTCACCCCCTTGTACTTGGGTGGGTGTAGAAGACGTCCGAAAACCTGTGTTTTTGTAGTGTCTGAATTCGTGTATACATTTTTAATTGAGGCGAGGATTGGAAGTAGTCGGCATTGACCATCAGTTATTAGCCATGCCAAGATTTCCCTGGAGTAGAAGTGTGAAACTCAGAAAAACCCACTTCGCGGATGGCTGAGGTGGGAATTGTACCCAGCTGTACTTTGTGTGTTATGCCTCGTGAGGCTCAGTGTATCCTGTTCCAGCTCTCGGACTAGAATTACATTTCTTTATTGAGCCGGAAATCCAACCTGGATCTCAGGGATGACAATAAATAATACTAGCCACCATATCACGGTGTGGTCGTCCAGTACTAATACCACGTCTTAATATTAACACATACGGTACGTCACGCAATTTATATTTTAGTTGCCTATGATAGTTTAGACTTTAATGTAGCAACGTGGAAAATGACACTAGGGAAATTATCGTATTGGATTATCTGTAGACTCAATATAAATGCACACGAACTTCAAGTTATCACGGATTTGTCACAAAATATGGTGGCTTAGCACCACTTCCTTTTCAGGTGACCTGTAGGAGAATATCTGAACTCGCGTTCGTCATAGTGTTATTCCAGAGATAACAGTAGAACTGGTGTGGTAGCCGACATGGACCTGGCGTTCAGGAGATTGTAGCGAAGTTAACTATACTAAGGATGGCTTTGACGGAGTTGAAATGCCATCTTTGTTTAGTAAATTGTGTTTAAGCGTTCAAACTCTAGGTTTGTCGCCGCTAAACTGGAGAGTTGTTTTTGCTGAACCGCGTGTTTAGGTGCTTGACTTGGCAGTATTATTACACAAGGTAGGAGTGGCAATAGAAATAAAAAATTGTTACATGAATTTGACACTTGAGATAAATAAAATGCGCCTTAATTGCAAATCCTGACATTCAGGCGTGGACTTCACGTTGCTGATTGCGGCTTTTGTAGCACCGTAAAACTTCAATTCCATCGCTATTCGATGCAACGTAAAGTCGCACTTAAACTTCAGGATGTTCAATTGATGCGCGTTTCGTTTATCTCAAGCGTCACATTCATGTTACAATTCTTAGGATGTATTTGATCTATTGCGATGCAACAAACGCCATTCATAACGAGCGTTTCCTTGTTATCAATAAGGGGTGTTCATTTAGAAACACATTAATTTATGTTGAACATCATAATTGCTTACGGATTTGAATGTCCCATATTATTTACTACAATGAGCATTTTGATCACCTTCATTTGAAATGAAAATATTAATTGAGCTACCCTGTACTGTATATATAAATGCAGGATGTAATTGAAACTTATAAATAAAATAAACTGGTGATAGAAGATGGTATTCAAAGCAAAAATCTTCAAGATATTTAGTCATATCCTAATTAGTGTAGGTGGAATTATATCACAAAAATAGTCATTTAATGGTTTGGATTAGACAATAGGCTGGATTTCCCTCCGCAACACACGTGTTTTCTTCAGGTCGGCCTCTCCACGAAGGCTTTTGAATGTTTACCAGAGCCTGAAGGTGACTGCTCTCCTCTCTGTGTCTGCCAATAGCAATGAAATACACAATCTGAGCCTATGAACAACACATTCACACCAACATGGGGAGTGGCTACATGCCTACTGATGGTGGATCAGTTTAGGATTCAGCCAGTCTTACGGCCTATGACACAACTTCTTGACCTGCGGTATAGTACATTAGGAAATTGAAATCCTACTGATTTGGCAAATTAATGAAAGGAACCGTTGGGCTTACTTTTTGCGAAGACAGTGCAACAACTACTGTAATAATAAAATTACTACTACTACTACTAATAATAATAGGTTTTTGACACACTAACTAGGCTATGTTTACGTTTTTTGGGGATGCCGAGTTCCCAGTATTTTGTGTTCACAGTATTTCTTGTACGTACCATTAAATCCACCGACATAGGCAGTCGTATTTGATCACCTTAATTTACAACATGACTAAGCCTAGATCAAATCTTCAAGAAGGATAGCACTCTCTGCCTGAGCTACACAGTCTGTCCATTATGATTATTATTATTATTATTATTATTATTATTATTATTGATAATATTTGTACGTTTGGTGCTAAAATTGATACGGCTTACTATTACCGTCCAATATTTAAGTTATGAAAACTGATCTAAATAGAATATAAAGAATAAAAACATGCATTTAGATTTTCGTGAAACTACTGGTACAAGAACAGCCGGCAGATAGTCGACACTATAATAAAGGCATGTATACAAATAAGCTGTATACTCGTGAGGGTACGATTGAGTCCCACCATCGGCATTTCCCGTGCTAAACTTTAATAAGGCCATGGCTGCTTTCTTACCTACACCACGGCGTAGCCGTCGGCGTTTAATCTTACACCACTATTGCAATAAATGTCTGTAGATTGGAGGTCCAAATCCCGGCATGGAGAGTGGCTATCCAGAGTGGTTTTTCCCTGGGTTTCCACACACTCACCAAGCAAATGCAGGGAAAGTACCTTTCTTGAAGTCCCGGGGCAAATTGACCAAGTCGTATGCTAATAATTACAGCTACAAATACTACTACTGTCACCACAGAAACACAGTTAATCAGAGAAATTCTACACAGGTCCAACTACACGGGGCTAAGCCCCTCAAATGAAACAAAAAGTGTTTCACGTCCATCCTAAATAAACAGACGACGATAAGTTGGAATTTTGTCCCATCTTTTTTTTAACGTGCCAACGACACGGATTTGTTACCATTAAAACACCCTTTAAAGGCCAGTAACCTGAGCCAGATTTCAACCCGTGTACTTGGGCTCAGCAAGACAACGACTAACCACCAGTTAGCCAGCAGTAAGGTTGAAAGGACGAGATTAATCCTCTGCTAATCAAGAACCCAGAATATCCCCAACGGGATTCCGCTACAAACCCCGAATAACACAACACCAGCGGCTCTGATCTTCCTCTTCTACCACTCCGTGACTGATTCCGCTTCGCACTCCTTCGGCGCAATTATAAATGATAATGTGAATTTGCAACAACAACTAAAATAACAACACTACTTCCTTACGTACCGTACGGGTTTCACAAGACGAGCACCCTTACCCTCATATCATCTGACACCCTCCCTTCCTCTAATACGCAAAAATTTCCTTTCTCTGACTTTTCCTCTCCCCAAACCCCAATGGCTAAATAAGACTTCGTTTGCATCTTCTAAAGAGTTACTGTAAAACCTACAAACATTGAACTTTTAATATTTAATCTATATTTAATATTAGCAGAAGTGCCCGGCTTCGCCCGGTGGATTTATTTGTTTTATGGATGATAATGAAAACTACTACAGAACTGGCACATTATACTTAAACTAACAGAAAAAAAAAATATAATAATAACATTTTGTGGTGGTGGTAGTGCGAGTGATAGGTAGTGCAGTTTAATGGACGTAACATCCAGGTCTTTTTCCCGTAATGATAATAATGAACAGGGAAACGGCTATTTACTAACTGTCTGGCTGCGTGGCTCAGGGGTAACGTTCTCGCTTGCTGGGCCCAAGGTTGCAGGTTCGAAACCTGGCGCAGTCAGCTGGCATTTGAGGGTGCGCAAATGCGAGGGAGCCGTGTCAGTACATTTACTGGCATGTTAAAGATCCCCTTCGGGGCAAAATTCCGGCACCCCGGCGTCTCTAAAAGCCAGTGTATTTAAAAGGGACGTAAAACCAATAACATTATTATTATTATTATTATTATTATTATTATTTACTAACTACAGAACTGACACATGTAATATAAAAGCGAATTGAAAAATATGATTAGAAAGAGGAGTAAGTGAAATAAAAGACACTGCTTAGGGCCTATGTCTCATTGGCTGTTAGAAATGTAGAGATCAATAGTGTCGTCATTTGTCGCATAGCGCCATAGAAAAATAATCAGTGCACTTTGGAAAACTTCGGCTGTCCCGAGCTCCTGAGGTAGCAATAGTGTTATTTATCGCCAATTAGAGCTCATGGATGATCAGAATAGATGGAAGTAAATTTGAAAGCACCAAAGCTTACTGCATTTGATAACCTCAATGTACTGCACCAACACCATAGCACTGATACAGAGGCATACTATTTTCATTATGATAACGGTTTTAGGGGGCCTAAGAAATCTTTTTGCATTAATTACTCCCCGTGACTGCAATTTATAAGCAGCGCAAGATGTAACTATTTTTGCAATTCTGCACCCGAACACGGGTAGGGACGGCGTGATGCAGCCCACATTGCCAGCCAAAAATAGACTTATTAAAATATTCTTAAAGTTACACTACTACGGAAGTTCCTCTTGTCTGTTATTCCAAATGTAGGGAATGGAGAAGGTTCTCCAAAATATCAGCAGGGTTTCAAAGGGTTTCCGCGAGTCTCTTGAAATATTCTGCGATAAAAATTTTAGTTTTTTTTATCGTAAGCCTATTCATGAAATCAGCGTAGATTTTTACAATTGTTTGGGTTTGAATGTAGAATTAATAATAAAAATAACATTTCTCTTGATTATTAACACTAGTTTTTAGAAAGCATGTAAATATATTAGGTCATATTCTACCTTTTTTGGATCATATTTCAGTATTTTTAGGGCATACTTGCCTGCACATTTCTCGTAAGGTCCTAAACATCCGAACCTTAATGACTAGTGATGGTGGATCTGTTTAGGAATCAGCCAGCCTTCTATGACATAACTTATTGGTCTACGGTATAGTAGACTACAGACTTTAGAAAATTGAAAATCCTAAAGGTTTGTTAAATTAATTAAAGGAACCGTTGGTCAAACTTTGTACGAAGACAGTGCAACAACTGTAATATTAATAATAATAATAGGTTTCTAGACACATTATTTTTATTTCTTTCGGGGAAGTCAAGTAGTCGGAATTTTGTGTTCACAGAATTTCTTGTACGTGCCATTAAATCCATTGGCATACGGCTGTCGTATATGCTCACCGTCATTTATTACATGACTGAACCTAGATAAAGTCTAGATAGAAGAATAGCACTCTACTACCTGAACTACACAGCACTGCTCTCATTACATTATTATTAAATTATTATTATTATTATTATTATTATTATTATTATTATTATTATTATTATTATTATTATTATTATTATTATTGTCAAGCCTCCGTGGCTTAGGCGGCGGCACGCTGGCCTATCACCGCTGGGTCCGTGGTTCAAATCCCGGTCACTCCATATGAGATCTGTGCTGGACAAAACGGAGGCAGACAGGTTTTTCTCCGGATACTCCGGTTTTCCCTGTCATTCCAGCAACGATCTCCACTATCATTTCGTTTCATCTGTCATTCATTTAATCATTAAATCAGAGGAGTGCGATAGGCTTCGACAGCCGGCACATTTCATATCCTCGCCACTGACCCGGTCGGTCGACTGGAAGCAGGCTGTGGATTTTCATTATTATTGTCATGTGGCACCGTACTAGTATTACATCTTGGAAGTAGATTTCCAAGGTTTCCCACTTCAACCCCAGGCAAATGCCGGGATGGTTCCTAACCTAACGTCACGGCCACCTTCTCTCCAATCCTGAACTGAATTACAAATCAATCAATACTACAGAAATCACAGAAACACAATGTTATGAGGAAAAATTCTACGCCCACCCAACTACATGGGGGTTATGACCACAATTGCCAAGAGTCTCAAACGAAACAATATCAAGTATTTTACGTCCGTCTTAAATGCTAGTTCCGAACAGACGACGGGATGTCGGAATGTTGTCCCACTGAGTTTCTTTCTCGTGCCGGAAGCCTACTACACACCAGGGCTGATTATCGAAATTATTTTATCAATCAATGATTTCCACACTTAAAAATTAGGCTACACAACACTACCGGTCCAAATATTCCAAGCCATTATGTGAGGTTCCAACAACAACAACAACAACAACAACACAATTAGCTTAAGTAAGGGATTACAAGAAGAGTACAGCTATCCTCATATTAGCTGATGCCCTCCCCTTCTGAACAATGCTCCGATTACGCAACAACATCTCACCCCGTCCTAGCCACACCTCAAACTACTTCGTCCTGCCTCAAGTCAGATTCGATTGCACCTTCTGGTTGAACAGTTTTTGAAAAACCTACAACCATTGACTTTTTGTTGTTTAATATTCATGTTAAAGATAGTTGGCATATTGTTTACCTACAGTAGGTAGAATAGTCTCTTCTGTCACCAGTGTAACGAACGTCACGTATATCAACTACAACCTGTATATACAATGTAAGGTATATATTTATACTGTATACACGAGTAAATACACATACAGACCAAATCGTAATGAAGAGATAAAATAAGGTTGCACAACTAATGTACTGTAGTGAAGTATATAATATATACTATAACATATAACATATTATGTTGGACGTATTTGATTTACTATTATTATTATTATTATTATTATTATTATTATTATTATTATTATTATCATTATTTTTAATATTATACTGATTATTATTATTATTATTACGAAGATTCTCCATTATTTCGCCATATCTTTAATTTCATGGTATGAAAATCATATACACTATCTGAAAAATTCTCTACGCTGTCCGTTTGTAGGCCTGTAAAACAAAGACGTTTTGCTGTCGACTGTACCATTCCCGATTCGACCATTCTGTGAGAGGATTCCCTTCGGGTCGTCTTCCCTTATTTCAGACAATCGTAACGTTGCTTGGGGACACTGGGACTGAATGCAGGCAAGGGGTATTCTGACAAAGATTTGAATGCGAACTGTCATCTAGAGTGAAATGTTCTGCTAAAGGCGCACAATATGTGTATTTTCATATTAAAAGAGAGCATCAAATAATTTGATAAATTACGGCAGTGAAACTAGTGGAGTGATTGCGAATTAATTACAGCCTACAAAATTCCACCTTTCAGGTCACCTTGGTTCTGGAACTACAGGCATGCTCTATGACAATAAACGCCATTCAGGTATGCGAACAATAGAGATAAATACCCACACGTGTTCATCCTCAATTCCGTGTTTACACACACCAACACCATACCTATCACATGTCGGAACTCGTTTGTAATTGCATCTCCATGTACTTATGACCATAATACGTGTTTCCAATGTAAATGTTAATTGACCTTGTGACTTTTGAATGTAAAGCATATTATTTATATCTGTTTATTCATTTATTTATTTATAAGTATATATAAATATATGTATTTATTTATTTATTTATTTATTTATTTATTTATTCTGGATCTTAAAGAGTTGTCTGATGTGGGTCTTACTATTGCTTTCAGAATCTGTACTCCCGCCCAATCAAACCGGTCAAATAGCGTGTTTACCGACTGAAAACAATAAATTTGATAGTTTGTCCACGCAGCATTAAAAATGGCTTCACAACTTCACAGACCTTGACAAGGGGTAATGTCCACATATTATGTACCTTTGGCACTGTGCTAACTAAAGACCTGAACTCGCAGTTGGAGGCACAATTACGAAGAACTACCCATCGCAGATTTACCCCTTAATTTTCTTCATTACAGACCAGTCATGCAAAATGCCGCCGAACTCAGAGATATTTCTGAGGATCCGCACCAGCAAATGTACAAAAAACTAAGAATTCTATGCTTATTGGGTAGATTCAAATTACGGAAGTGTTTCCGCAATTTAAATATTTGCGAATTACTCCTGGAATATTTTGAAAGAGCAACACAGGTTGAGAACACAGACGAGTGAAAAAATTCGAATGTTGATTTTATTCTGGATCTTAAAGAGATGTCAGGTCTTAGTGTTGAACAATAAGTACAAGGTTCAGAAAATATATCGTGAAAGATTCCTTTGTCTCAATATGAGGAATGTATTAGAGCGTCTTACTATTGTGAAGCTCGACGTGGAGCTGAGCATTATATATTTAAGGGAGTCACTCTAGAAACAGGGAAGGCAATTCAACTGCCAGAGCAAAATCCTTTCTTGCTCCTAAAGTATTCTATGACAGCTTGAGACAACGGATGGATAATTGTCTGTTAATAGAGAAAGACGCACGAATACCTGAATGGACAAAAGTACAGTATCCTGAATGGTGGTCAGATAATGTTCAGATGAATGTTACATTCGGTGAGGTTTAAGTAAAAATTTAAGTAGTCCAATAAGAATTTAAGAAGGGCAAATTATAGGAGGTTCTCACGAATTTCGTGTTGAGAAGAAAATCCCAGATTTTCTACTATCGCGTGTAAACACAATCATCAGCATTCCAATATTTACTTATGAATATGAAAGCGCTTTTTGAAAATGACATTAATATTGACACAAATAAGGGCGTATCTACAGTTGGCAACTGTGAGTCCATTAATGTTCATAAAGGTGATAGGTCCTCATCTACAAGTTTTTGGAACTCTGCATAATGCCATCTCCTCATACCTGAAAGGGAGACATTTTGTGACTGGCACAAAGAGCAAAGGAGGGTGGCACCAGCATCATTGGCCTGATTTGGAGGTTCCTGTAACGGGAATATATTAATTTCACGTGTAATTGTTTTGCTATACTTTAACTAACCCATTTTGAAGTCTAAAGGTTACTGTAAAGAATGATTTAAGTTGAATTTTCTTCTTTAAACTGGATAAAACAGTATTATATGGTGTTCTATGTGTTTTATTTTTAAAATTAATTTACTGCAACCAGTTACCTTGTAGTTCAAATATAACACTGTAATAGCTGTGGTCAGTGAATCCAATATTCTATGTTTGGGAAGGATCGAGTGAGTATCGTTTAACTTTCTTCAACTGGACTAATGATTAGTCATGTACGTATCAAGGGATCGTTGTTCAGTGATTCACAACCTTCACAGCATGATTTCATTAAGGGATAGCGCGAATACTGAACAGGCTGCAAAGCATTGTATCATCCTGAGTCCAGATAAGAGTTCTCAGGCACATTCAACCATTTTCCCCGCAACTGCAGACGCAGACTGTCGAGGGTTTAGACAAATGTTGGAATCTAATAAGTGTTAAATAGGGGACTAGTCAAGTGATCTTGAGGGTCAAGTAGTGATGCCCAAATCCCTAGTTATCAACGAAACAAAACTATATCGTATAAAGTAGCAACGAAGGAAATTTTCAAACATCTATGCTGTGGTACTACTTCAGTAATGCTCAGGTAGTCTTTCTGAAGTAATGTGTGAGCGCTTAGGTGCAAAGACCAATGAGTACGTCGGCTAGCTGATTGCAGGCTGCCAAATATACAGTATATACAGTAGCATTGACAATGCCATTTGTGGTCACCATTCAACCACTGCACTTCGGTGTGTCAGGACTGTCGGAACCCACCGTATTGATGGGAATGTGCAACGTGTTTAGAAAATTCTGAACACTAAACAAAGCACTGCAACTCAAGAACTGGAAATATGTAGCTAGGGTGATGATGTTATTCGGCAAGAAAAAATTAAAGAATCTTCGCAATTTTCGTACGTACTAATCTTGCTATGAATGTAAGAATAGAGTTAATGCTTACTTTCTACTAGACTCTGTCTAGAATTATGAATTCATGCGGCTAAATATTCTGCTTCTTCTTATTATTAATAATCTTCCTCGTATTATTATTATTATTATGCTTCTGAAGGGTTTCCTCAAACTTTCATAACTAAATTATGAACCTGTCATTCATTTTGCAGATTGAAATAACTGATATGTATCAGAGGCATTGTTCGGAATCAGTATCAGATGATAATTCGTCGCTTCATTAGCACTGAAATGTTATGTGGCTTAGTTTGACAATAATCGTGATCTATAAGCTGGTGGTCACGACGTTGGATTGATATAAGGCATTGTGTTTCGGGTTTAACAAAATGTAACCTTCCCAAACTCTCTTGAATTGTTGAACTGGGTGGAATTCTTATTAATAACTCGCTCAGCGTGGAGGGTTTTTTCTTCCAAATGTAATCGACTGCAGTTGGAAAACAGTTCCTGACTTCCTTTTTACAAGGATACAACACATCTATAGTCGGCTTAACAATAAACTGATTCTTACGTTTACATTTATGATTGTTTCTCTCTTAGTACTTTCCAGTATGTCAAACTTCGAGACTCAGTCGAACGCCGTCCTAAAGAAAAAGAGGTATTTTCATATTACAATTTACGGGATGTTACATTTCTGAAACGACAAATCGTTAATTTTTAACCGCTAACGACGTAGCAAAGGGAACAAAGGCATATCGCCTCCTTACGAATTGTGACTTAAGATACAGACTATTTTTTTTTTACATCGAACACCATTTCTCGTCGACTCATTGAATAGGAAGAAGATAGAACCAAATTATGTAGGACAGTTATTATCTGCTAAGTATAGAGCCCTAATCTCCATTGATGTTCTTCATGTGTTTCAAAATTTCTATCACTTCTCAAATGTTTCCTGGTGTACGACGTTTTCCATAGAAATGATAGATGCTACATCAACAATGATTTAATGGCCATCATGATTTGCAGAATTATTAGAATTTCTTAGACTGTCACAAGAATACGTTAGGTACTCATTTGACGGAGATACTTATGTACCCTCATACTATTGTATAAAAAGACCAGTTCAAATTAACAGTAAATGGAACTTAAAAAGCTGTTTATGAGAACCATACAGAGATTACTAATAAACTCATCTGCCGGCAGCCAAATGAAACTAATTACGGCAATACTCTCCAAACAGCTTTCTTGCAATGATAGTTTGCTATTAAAACACAACTAGGGGCTATATGAAACCTTTGTCCCATTAATTATGCTGTCATGATACGCTGTCTGGACGACTCGGCAATGTGCAGAATTTTGGAAAATGGAAATATTCAGGTAGAAACCTCTGACAGGAGAGAATAGAGCTCGGGCATGTTTATAGCGACATCCTTCACACGAAACATCCCCCAGTTGACGAAACGAACTTACTTTTTTCAGAGAGGATATCTGCTAGATGGCGGCGAGAAGGTAAAGTGGAACAGGTGACATAATTTTGTAACATTGTTATGTAGATGTAGAAATACAATGTATTATTATTATTATTATGTAAGAAAATGAAGGAACTTAATAACGAGAATTATAAGGGATTGTTATATTGACGTAGGCCTGTACACAGTACCGCGTCATTGTTTGCTGCCGCTCAGGATAAAACATATAGGCTACGTACTGTATTTGCCCGATTCCTATTATATATTGCAACTTCTTGGGATTGGGGTCAGTTCGACTTGAAGACAATTATTCAAATCCTATAAAAATCGAATTTGTAAGTAAACATAATTTTATAGGTTATGTTTTGCTCGAAGTTGGAAGCCTCATGATCATATCTCCTCAGTGTTTGGCTTTATAAACGTCCTCCTCCCATCCGTTGCCGAACTTGAGAGAACGTTGTCTTGCTTATTGAAGATGATGCTCGGCCCCATCACTACTTGCCATTATGCAATATGTACCTTGATAGAATATTTAATCACAACGTTTAGATTCAACACTGCATTATTTCTAATTCTATCTTTATAATTATAAAATATCCGAATTCCAGGGATCGTTTCCGTTGAGAGATGACTTCAATTCTCCTTCCTAGACAATAATAGGAGTTGAAGTATTTATATCTAATAATTAAGGGAATGAAATCTGCTTCTTAACAAGAGACTATAAGAAGATTTACGGACGAGAAGGATCGGATAGAATGGGGCTTTATCCTCTCAGTGGCTTAACTCGTCCCCACCCCCTCCTCAGCGCCTCTAATACGCTATTAGAGAGATAAGAGCCGGATCCTGGGCTTACTGGGACAGCGAGTCACGACTTGATAAGTGAGCACGAAAATGTTGCTGGTTCTACACCGCTTAGCCCTGGAGTTACTAGGTCTCGTTGAAGACCTCGTTTCTACGTTTTGAATGAAAATATAGCACACCGTTGTTAGACATGAGGGAGCCCTCATTGAGCGCGTAAAGTGAACTAAATGGGTTACTTCAGTGGACGACCAACAGAAACTCGGTCCTCTATAGAAGCAATACGTATTGACCATTTCTACATTTGCCAGGTTAGACGGTATTATCCTCAAGCGAAATTCCAAATTATTTCCTGGTGTTAATTGCTGTGCATTTATTAATAGGAAGTAAACATGTTACATTTCAATGAAAACCATAATGTACATCATTTGTATATGAACAGATTGGGGAGTATCAATACCATTTGGTGTGCAAGTGACTTTGTATTCGCCTCACATTCCTAGAGTATCCAGAGTACTTACAAGGGACTCAAAACCAATAACATTATTATATTACTTTCCTCGGAAAGCTACCATTCAGGAGCAATCGGGAAGTGTACCTATCCTGGTAGGAGAAGATTCGGATGCATGTACTGAGCGTGACCTCATCTTCAGTTCTCACACTTTAGGTCTGTTTAAGCTGTAGCAAAATCATTCGATTTGTTATTCCAAATGATGAATAAAATATTAACAAATAGTTGCGGTAAGAACTAAATAGCCTATTTTCACATATCCTACTGGTGTTTTCCATTAAAAACTATTAAACTATTAAAAGGACTTTCCATGTGATGTTTACTAAATAGCTTTTGATACACAACCAAGATCTCTACCATTTCCATTGCATTGAGACAGTAGGTGTTGGAATAAATTACGTTCAGTTTCAGTGTATACAACTCCTCCCGTGAGAAGGCATCTATCTGTAACGCCTCACGGGAGTTAAATTAAACAAGAGTCAAATGCACGGCTTCTATGATTTACGAAACAAAGCTACATAATTTAGTGGCATTATATATGATCATTATAATAAACTAAGATACGAATCCTCTCTTTAATGGCTTGAATAGGGTACGTGAAATAAATAAAAGTGTTAAAAAATTTCTAACTGAAGCCATCTTAATTTTTTGAAAACAATTGAAGATGAGATGTCTCTTAACTACTGTAAGCTCTGAATAAAGATTCGCTCTTCTTAGCATCACTGCTCTCGGGTGAATAAATTTCTGGAAAAATCATTTGAAGTATTTGAAAATCACTTTGCCGCCATGTTGTTTTTCTGTATCTCAGGATTTGGAAAGTCACGTATATGTACTTAGTTAATAGTCCTACAATATATTACCATGGAAGAAACAGTTTGATTTAAGATATTGTTAACAGGTGGATTATATTGTATGGACGCCATGTTGGATTGTTTCATATTTAGGTCATAGAACTATATGCCAGCAGATTATTTCTCTAAATATAGTTCATTATACCAGCCTGCATTCCTATTGCTTAATTAAAACATGAGAAATGAAGCCGACATTTGAAAAAAATTGCACAGCCGCAATTTTGCAAATTTTCATAAAATTCCATTAAATTAGACGTACCGTATATTATGCTTGTATGAAGATATAACGTACCTAGTTACACAGCGCTCGGATGAAAAATTGCGAGAAAAACACATTTAAATATTTCAAATTCACGACGCTGCCATGTTAGTTTTGTGCTTACCAGGTTATTGAATGATCCATCGGTGAACTTATGATAATAGCCTCTATCAACATACATAATGTCAGTTTGATAGCTGTAATAGTTCGTAGATATTAAGAACCGTTTTAATGATGTGTTTCGGATGGTCATATGTTGGATTGTTATGCATGAAGCCATAGACTTATGAACTATTAGGTAAAGACTATTGCGTAGGTTCATTATTTAAACTTTCACTTCGATTGCATGAACACCACACAAGAAACATAAATAGAATTGCGCACAGCCACCATCTTGAGATTATGAAGACAACTGAACTAAATTAGATGCCAGTTCTTTAGGATTTGTATATACATTTACTGTACTGAACTCGAATTCAGCCCAGCTTCAGCCTTTGACTGAGCCAAGGATCGAACCGACTTGTGAACCATGAAGATAAAATAGATGGAATTTGGAATTGGAACAATATTTTATTCACATATGCATTTTAGGAAGTGAATAAAGCATATTGATAACTTTTTGGAAAATTCTGGAGTATTTTGAAAGAATTATATTAGGGAATATTTCAGTGAATGATAATTTAACCAAGGGAGAGTTTGATCTTTCGACACTGGATATGACCAAGGTTCCAAGTTAGCAAGCTAAATACCGGTTTTGGTTTGCCGAGGTGACAATAACAAAATTATGCTCACGACCCGATGATAAGAGGCTAGAACCAGGAACTTTTTTCGTGATAACTCAATAGCCAATCAGATTGGATTACATAATTTTTGCGGGAATCGCTATTATATTAAATTTGCTTATATAAAGCGATATTAGCACTTCTACAGATGCAGAAGAGAAAATGAAATTTAATTGTCAAAACAGAATTATAAATTAATGGCCAGGAGAGAAAAGACGAGCGTAAGTCAGTATATTAGGACTCTGTGCGAGGCTAGAAAGTCATTCTAGTCTGCCACGAGCGCCATTGTCGAGAGCGCAGGATTGACTCCTACTTAGCTACTTGATGAGAGCAGACCTATATTGCAGCGCGTCCCAGAAGAGCTCTATACGATATTGGAAGTACGGTCGGGAGACGAGACTGGACCGTGTGGAGACAGCTATCGCCGAGGAAGGAAAGGAGAAGCCGACAAAATACAAAACGCACTAGTTTGCAACAGAGAGAAGCATTTTATAACAGTACGTTTATTGAAAGAAGACTTCGTTTCTACAGTTTCACATTTCTACAGAATTACGACTAGTAGCATTGCATTCCACAGCTACTACATTTCAACAATATATCTTCTATATAATCATCTTACATTTACGATGATAGTAACGTCCTTGAGTCAGGGGGGGGGGGAAGTTCGTATTCGACTATTGTTAAGAAAATTGCCATGAACTACTAAATTATGGAAGGAGGATAGTCTACATAATGGAGTGGGAATTCAGAATGATCTTCACGACCATGGATCGATGATCCTACAACTGCTCATCAACATGCAGTATTCTGAATTTACTTTCAACACTACGATTCAAATGTCCATTACCAACTTGGAGAGATGTCAACCAGAGACGTTCAAACCTACATGGATGATGAAATGCTACACGACGAAGACGGACAGAGGGGTTCGTTTGTCCCGAGTTCGAGTTGCCAGACTGGAAGTCGCGAAGCAAGAAGAGATGCCGTTAGCAGGGAGACGAGCCAGCAGTCCAGGTGATTGCCGCACGACAAGGGAGGAAGCCGGACAGCTGACCGCCACGCTCCTAATTGGGACCCGCTTCGAGGCAGACGACAAGCACGTGCCGTCCCGAGAGACGAACACCGAGTATACCAGACCAGGTATCACGACAGCAGATCATCAGAAAGGTAGAAAATTGAATGTTCCAAGATCTTAGTAGTTTGTTGTAGTATTTGATAGTATTTCAGGAGTGACCAATTCATAAGTAGATTTTCTTATTCATAACCCATGCTTTTATGTAGTCAATTTTAGAGATTTCACTGTAAAATTTTATTATACGTCAACGTTTGTCGTTTTAGACGTAATTTCACTTGTATTTGACTTTAGATAGCCTATTCCGTGTTTTATATTTTTAAAGGAAACGTTTTAATACGCTCACTTTTAAACGAAACTGTTTTACGAAGGGAATGCTTCGATCGTTAAAATGCGTAACAAGCGACAGAATGCATCTACAGTATATGGATGGATTGGATTATCAATAAGAGAAAGCGTTATTGTAGAATGCTGTAACACTGTTTAAAACATTTTATTATGTCAAACCATAAATGAAACATTTATTAATAATATTATTGGAGTAGAACAATTCCAATTGCGGAATGTTACTGAAATATGACATTGATATAGTCATTGACAATTGTTATAACGGATTTAAACGTTGAAATAGGATCATATTGTTGACAATTGAGGTCAAATGATGCCTATAACTAGCAACAATTTTATTGGAAGAATTGCTATGACGAAACCACAGACCAGGAGGTTCGTAGATCTACCTGAGGTCTTGCATGATTTGAAACACGTCTAAATATGAATAATTAATTCATTGAATGTACACCAGAAACGGGAGGAGGTGTATTATTGTTATTAACAGTAAAGACGAGCGAACTTCGGTTTATTAATGTTAATATTTTATTGTAACGTGGAAAAATAGTAAGTTGTGAAAGTTTGTTAACGAAATGCGTTATTGGAAGTCAAGAGGAATATTGTACAAGGTGAACTGAAGTGAACAAATATGTAATTGTAATTGAAAGAGCACGAGGATAATTAATTTAGAGAAGAGTTGGATAGGGGTGCACTATGAACAGTATTTCACAGGTGTGTGTTTACCTAGCAGAGTCACTGATCCTTCTACACGTTTGGAGTGTAGCAATTTGGGTTTGTTATTGAAGGAATACCGTGCATTATTATTGAGATTGTTGTTAAAAGGAGAAGAAAGGAGTATGTAAAGTTTGAAGCGTAACAGACGCTATTATAAGATATTGTTCACCGTATTACGAGAGGAAAGAAATGTATTGCCATATGGAGCATAGAATTGGTACAGTATGTTTAAAAAGTAACTGACATTAGGGTTTATATTTATGTTGTACAGGTCAGAAAGTGTTATTACGATATCCACGAAGTTTATTAAGAGTAATTGAGTAGTTCCGCATCGTTCTTTAAATCTATTGTATTTTATTCACTGATACGACATTTAAGAGCTGTATTTAACTTAATTGTTCGTTACTAATGCTTTATTTATTGTGACAAAGTAACCCGAGTATACCTAAAATTACATTGTTTTGTGAACAAATGTTCGAGGAACTGTCTAAAGAAACAGTAGCGAAATAAGATTGTCAGATCACGAAAGATCTTGTGTATATGTTTTAAATACCGTGCTGGACATGGTAATTGCAACTTATGTAAATATTTAAGCATTTTAATTAATATAATAATTATATTCTTATTACGTTCACGTTTTTAAATTAAATAAGTGTATAATGTAGGGCATTGTATTATTAATTACATTTTATTTGATGAACAGCTGATTACGATCAGACTGCTTAAATTGATAGAGACACAGGGTGACTAGAAAGCGCAAACATTTAATTATTATTTTTAAATAATTACATTTGTGTAATTTAAACTTTGATGAAAGTATATTTAACAGATAGAAGGACTATCTACCGTGTGAAATATTTTAATTTCAATTTGAATTTATTTTTATTGGTGTTAGGAAGATTTAATATTTTGTAAATATTTAGTTAGTAAATTTCAGGCACTATTTTTTGTTTGCCTGCTCATTTTATAGAAACTGATCGTCTTTTCATTTCGCAATCGACGTGCGATAATACTGCCAGTTAGTTACTAGAACTGACTTAGTCTCAACTTCACCGTTCACGCTCGAGATCCGAGATTCTCGTCCTATCATCTTGTTATGGATATTTTATTTCTAGTAATTGTGTAACTAATTAGTAGCGTTATTGCATGACCGGAATGCGTCGAGGGTTTCCTTGTCATTCACTTAGTTGGGTAGTATTGGTTTATCTGGCTGGGTATCGACATCCTTACAATCCTTTTCCATCTCAGCGGATATAGGTGGAGGCTATGCGAAATTCGGGCGCAGTACCAAGTTTCACTGCGTTCGGATGGTTAAATCGCGGGAAAAGTATATTAAAATATATTGACTTCACTTGGCCGCCATGTTCGTTTCGTAACAGATTTTTGAAAGTCACATATGTGAATTAAGAGTAGTATCTTTCATCACTTTACAAAATATCAGGGTGATATCTGTTACTGTTGTGGAAAAATGGAATGACAGTGAAATTATTCGTGCGGTCGCCATGTTGGATTGGTGAAAAACATGAAAATTTGAAAGGCACGGTCAAGGTTGGACGAGGTAGTAGTATGTACTTACCGAGTTTCATTTAATGCTCTTTGGCCGTTTAGATTTAATTGGGACAGGGGTGGGGGGTAGTGGTGGGGGGACGCACACACACATAGACACACTAAATGTGATCTTATAAGCCTATTTCCCTAATAAATGAAAGTAGGCTAAAATTACCTCCTTAAAAAGAAACATAGGAAGAAGTTAACCATAATAGTATGTGCAGTACATATGTCATCATTAAATCCTTGTGATGTTATTCTCTCCGTGGAGTATATTTTCTACGTGCACTCTGCACTAATGGGGAAATATTTCGCAGTACTAACCTGGATTTGAAGTAGGAAACTACGCTCAGATGGCGACTTTTACCCCATTCCATGTGGAATTTGTTAAAACCATAGAACAGCCGGAAATCGGGTCTAGGTCATCTTGATATGAGACGTAGTTCATACCACTAGACTAAAACAAGATGTTCAGTTAAGAACATGTAGCCTGCTTTCTCTTAAATGTATTTCGTCCTTATCAAGGAGTATATTTGAATATTCTTGTCATGAACGGTAAGTGTTTTATCCTACATAAGACACCCCGATTACTAACTTTAGTTGTAATTCAGCTATTATATCTTGAAGAATTGATTAAAACATTAGAAAAGTACGTCCCTCAACTATCATAAATTTATGGAAGCGTTTATCCTGTGCCTTGTTCAGAGAAAGCCTTCTATGCGAGACTGCATATTTGCTGTGTTTCACAATGGTAACTAATAAATCGTGAATTTGCGGTATTAATGTCTTATATATTCAAGCCGACGGGAGCGAGATATATGTAGTGTGACAATCATATGACTAGTGCAAGGGAGGTATCTTATCTGTATCTTCCCTCCTATTTCAATTAGTGTTAATTGCGTAACTGGGTCCTGTAGTGTTGATTTTGAAATTGTGAATATATGAAGCTGGTGCTCTATTGCCCTCGACATACAAAGCTCATATACGGCACTACATTGAAACTGTCCATAGCTTAAAGGGATCGAACCCTCACTTTTGGGGCGTACTATTTACAATTATCATGTTTATATTTTTATTTGAAGTCTTTTATTCTTCATCCACCATGAGATTTTTATTCCATTTTTTAAATTTCAATGTACATAATTTTGAGCCTAGTTTTCAGGGAAAATGCAAAAATATTTTCTTCGCCATTGTCGTGAAAATCTACCCTCACGATCGTGAGGGTAAATATCTTTGTTGAATGACATACGTTGAGAATATGGAAATCTGTCATTGGATGTTTTTATTTACAGTGAATCTAATATTTGAAGTAAAATAGGTTATAATACATCAATATAGGGCATATACCTAGGTATAAACAGAATATAGCAAAATTGGCAAAAATAAACAAAATTTGAAACCCTAGATTAGTTCCTTTAGAAAACACTGATTATAAAAGCAGTACTTTTCACATTTACAAATCTTCATTTTCTCACATGATACAGCCGAAGCATTTATTTTCCTTTGATAAGAACAGATACTGTTTGCACTTCAGGCAAAAGTTCTTTGTTCGGCTCGAGCAGGTTTCTACCTGGCAGGAGCGTGGGGACGGCATGTCACTTACCTCTGGTCAGTGCTCATACCCATCAAATCTCTTGTCAGCCACTGGTTTTGGGGGTGGAATGTAAATTTTGCTCTTCTTCATAGGAGATTCTTCTTCCTCTACTTCCACTTCGACATTCTCTGTCCTCTTGCGATCAGGAGTTGACATCAGTCCTTGAGCAACTGCCATTCAGAAGTTCAAACAATCTAGGACCCTCCTCTTTGGTAACTGGTATGCTCTGCATTCTTCTCTGTACATTTGCCTTCTGTTCACAGCTGCTAAATCAACAAAGGATAGGGTCCACTTCCTTGCCTTAAACCTGATCCTGTAGCACGCTAGCAATTGATCGCAGATTGCTTATATCTTTTTACAAATAAGGGGCAATCAACTTCCAGAAACTTCCTTTCTTTTTACACCACCTCTTTACTTTCTGAACTGGTTCAAATCCTGTGCAAGTAGAAGACAATAAAACTCTTTGATTATCTTTCCATTCAATTACCGCTATACCATCGTCTGATCTCACATAATTATGACATTCTCCTCTTTCCATTCTTACCCTCTTTTAAACGCACACTAATTATTCTGTTAGCCATAATAGTGCCTGCGCCCTCTAAACCAATTTCTGATAGTTTATCTAACAAAGGTATTGTGGTGAAATATCGGTCAAAATATACAAAACTGTCCTTTGGAAGTCTCATTATTACCGAAAGCCCTAAACCTGGAACGGTTTTTGGCAGGGGAGTATTTGATCCCTGGTATAATTCAAAGTCTAAGACTATGCCTGAAGATTATGTAATTTCAAAGTTCTTGATTCCCACTGGTCGTGGTTTATTTTTTACATACTGCTTTAATTTACACCTGTCTGTAAATGTAATAATTTGCTCATCAACTGAGTAATTTCCATAGTCCCTAATTAATTTCACACATGTGTTCCTAACTGATTCAAGGACAGGTTGCACCCCCCAAAGGGTGTTATTTTCTGGTGTATTGGATGGTGACTGAGTGTCCACAAAGTGAAGGTTAGTTCTTAGCGCATGAAATCCATCTCGAGGCATGCAATCAGCTATTGCTTTCATTGCAATTCCCTGTTGCCAGCACATACTGATTCAGGGGTATGGAATGCATCACATCATTAAACTCATTCCAAAGAACACTTTCAGTTCCTCTGGAGTAGTTTCCAATGCTTTCCCAGTAGAATACACACTATATATATATTAGTGTACAGGGCTCCATCGTCAATTAACTGTTCATCAAAGTAAACGAGGAAGTATTGCATAGGTGTTATAACTGGAGATGGGTCCTAAAATATAAATTGTTATTCTTTAGTCAAATTATTTTCCCAAGAGTATACACAACATAAACACTAAACGATACCAAGCAATAACTTACCTGAATATTACTTTAGTCCTTAGGAGTGTGATGGATTTTTCCACAGAATCGTTTTTCTATGAAAAGTAGTCTTCGGTTCTGTGCTGGTGTGGGACTCGATGATTGAGGTAAATGATTAGTGGTAGTTGTGGAATTATTATCAGTAGAATCCTTCCCTCCTGTTGTGTTCTTCCTCTTCAATATCGGTATCTTGATCAGAATCATCAGAATCATTGCCAACGTGTGAAGGTTTAGGTTCCCGCTCATCATCATCATCTTCACTGAATAAGTCCTCATAATCAGATGCATAAGTTAACCTCGCTATTTCTTCATTTGATATCCCTAAAATCCATACAAAAGCATGTATTTGGTATTCACTGAAGTATACTAATGCTTATTGGAGAAATCTTCCCGGAATATTAAGGTTCAATTTTGAGGTTAGAATGACGCAATTAACTCAATTAAACCCTAACCCGCAAGATCGTGCAAGTTACAAATTGCAAGAACCCCGCTAGGTTCAAAAATGGCATTGTTAAGAACAGGTATATCTTCAATGATGATTCTAGAACGATTTAAAATTATTCACAAAGAATCAATATGTAAAACGTAATATCAGGGACAACTTACCTTGAGGCAAGGTATGTTTTGTTAACGAAAGTTTAAACACATATGCTGCCTCCTTGTGGCCAACTATCGAAACAGAAACAACAGCCATACGGAGCGCGAAACCAGCACGATCATAGCAGTCCGGTGTGACGCACAGAAACGGACTATTTTCCTTTTAATAAAATAATACCCGAACTAAATTTAGTTGGCCTACGTGGCAGGAAGTCAGTGACTCAACATCATGTGTGGGATGTTAGCAGATTTTCGAATTTTCTTGGAAGTTGTTCTATTTTGATTGCCGATGTTTTGTTCCCGAGCTCTGACGGGGTGAGTTACGAGGTAGGCTTGTATCAGAGATGTTGCACTACTGTCAAGATGGAGGAGGTGGAGTTGTTTGTGTATTATTATAATAGGTTACTGAGATTTGAGTGTCGATTCTGGTTACTGCAATAGGAGTACTGACGCCTCTAAAAAGAATACCCCTCTTCTACCAGGTATGCCTTAGTTGTTCAATATAATCGTAATTTTTTGATTAGTGTGGTTTAATGGTATGCCTTGCCGCCATCTCGAATTTATCGAGCTACTGGTCCTTTGCATTGGGCATCCGATGCAACATAATATGGTTCCTTTTGATCTATACGAATATAATAAAGCTGAAGAGTTTGTGTGTTATGTGTGTACGTGTGTTTAAACGTGCTAATCTCTGGAACTACCAGTCAGATTCGAAAAATTCTTCTTCTGTATTATAGCCAGATTCAAGACGAATAGTTTAGGCTATGTTAAGTTTTGGACAGACCATTCCATTCCCTGCATTTAGGCCCTTTTACACAAATCTACACCTTTTCACCAATCTGAACCAAACTATGTATACCTACCCTTTGGAACCTTGCGAGTAACACTGCTTACATGAAATTTCGGACAGACCACTCCATTCCCTGCATTTATCCCCTTTGGCACAAATCTACACCGTTTCACCGATCTGAACCAAAATCTGTATACTTACCCTTTGGAACCCTGCGAGTAACACTGTCTGCATGAAATTTCGGACAGACCACTCCATTCCCTGCATATAGGCCCTTTGGCACAAATCTACCCCGTTTTACCGATCTGAACCAAAATTTGCATACATAACCTTCGGAACACTGCAGGTAACACTGTCCACTTTAAATTTCGGACAGACCACTCCATTCCCTGCATTTAGGCCCTTTGACTCAAATATACACCGTTTCACCGAACTGAGCCAAAATGTGTTTACTTACCCTTTGGAACACTGCAGGTAACACTGTCCACTTTAAATTTCGGACAGACCACTCCATTCCCTGTATTTATGCCCTTGGCACTAATCTACACCGTTTCACCTATCTGAACCAATATTTGTATACTTATCTTTGGAACCCTGCGAGTAACACTGTCTGCGTGAAATTTCGGACAGACCACTCCATTCCTTGCATTTAGGCCTTTTGGCACAAATCTACACCGTTTCACCGATCTGAATCAAAATTTGTATACCTACCCCTTGGAACTCCGCGGGTAACACTGTCGACTTTATATTTCGGACAGACCACTCCATTCCCTGCATTTGGGCCCTTTGACACAAATCTACACCGTTTAACCGATCTGAACCAAAATTTGTATACTTACCCTTTTGAAACCTGCGAGTAGCACTGTATGCATGCAATTCCGGACAGACCACTCCATTCCCTGCATTTATGCCCTTTGGCTCAAATCTACGCCGTATCACCGATCTGAACCAAAATCTGTGTATTTACCCATTGGAACCCTGCGAGAAACACTGACTGCGTGAAATTTCGGACAGACCACCCATTCCCTGCATTTAGGCCCTTTGGCACAAATCGACACCGTTTCACCGATCTGAACCAAAATTTGTACACTTATCCTTTTGAACCCTGCGAGTAACACTGTCTGCATGAAATTTCGGACAGACCACTCCATTCCCTGCATTTAGGCCCTTTGACACAAATCTACACCGTCTCACCGATCTGAACCAAATTTCACATACTTACCCTATGGAACCCGACGAGTAACACTCTCTGCTCGAAATTACGGACAGACCACTCCATTCCCTGCATTTAGGTCCTTTGGCAAAATCTATACCTTTTCACCGATCTGATCCACATTTTGTACACATACCCTTTAGAACCCCGCGGGTGACACTGTCCACTTTAAATCTCGGACAGACTACTCCATTCCCTGCATTTAGGCCCTTTATCACAAATCTACACCGTTCTGCACCAATTTTGCAGACACTTTGAAACCCTGCTGGTAACACCGTTCACTTGATATTTTGGACAGCGCTCCCCATTCCCTACATTTAGAATAACAGACAAAATGAACTTGAAAACCACGTATTAAGGCCCTAGAAACATTCATGTCCGTAGTAGTGTAACTGTAAGAGTATTTTAATAACTCTGTTGTTGACGGGCAGTTCGGGCTGCATCACGTCACCCCTCCCAGTGTTCTGGTGCAGAATTGCGAAAATAGTTGCATCTTGCGCTGTTTATAAATTGCAGTCAATGATACTATTGCTACCTCAGTAGCTCGGGACAGCCGAAGTTTGCCAAAGAGTTCTGATTATTTTCCTAAGGCTCTATGCGACAAAAGACGACTCTATTGGTCTCTGCATTTCTAACAGTCAATGAGATATAGGCCCTAGACAGAGTCTTTTATTTCACTTACTCCTATTTCTAATCATTTTTAGAAATTTGTTTGTAAATTACATGTGTCAGTGCTGTAGTTAGTAAATAGTCGTTTCCCTATTCATTATTATCATTATTAACATTACGGGAAAATGACCTAAATATTACGTCCATTGTACTGTACTGCTTATAACCCCCACTACAACCAACACCACCACCACAAAAAGTTATATTTAAAAATATTTCTTTTCTGGTAGTTTAAGTATCATGTGCCAGTTCTTTAGAAGTATTCATTATCATCCATGAAACAAATAAATCCACCGGGCGCAGCCAGGAACTACTGCTAGTTACTAAATAATACATCATAGCTCTAGGATACCGAAAGTTATTAATTCATTTTAAATTGCATGATGGACGCTATGCGCTATATTCATTGTGATAATATTCTGGATAACACAATAAGAGCTCTAATGTGATACGTCTTGGCAAGGGTCGTTTTAATTAGCCTATTTCATTCGGACTTGTCGGTTTTAACGTCCAATTTTTTTCACAATAGCCATCTTGAATATATGGTAAGTCTGTTGATTTTGTTTTAGCTATACACGGCCACATATACGGTTCTACCTCGTTACTAAATTTCGTTACAGTATACATTTTATAATTTCAAGATGGCGGCTACGCATATCATGTGGTCTCGCGTTGTTATCACGTTGACAACAGACGATGCTTAAATAAACTACCTGAATGCTAAATACCGTGAACAGTGATTCCTTGGAACATAAATTATGGATTATAACGCTTGCATGATTCAACACGGTCGCCATCTTAAAATTATTTAGCAGGTGACCTTGTAGTCCGAATACAAGACGCATCCTACAAAAGGGTATGTTTTTTTTTTTCAAAATTTGGTAGGGATCCGATGATAAGTTAAGTCATAATTTGATTTATGATTTGAACACTTGGGTGGTCGACATTTTGTTTCCGTTAAGATGACGGCGATATACAACATGACACTGAGGTGTCTTTTGCGAGTGCTGCCACTGTACCTAATTTGGTTGTATTTGGCTTAATTGAATTTAGATTGATGTGGTGTGACAGACATACTCACATACCCATACAAACAGACACATGAACGTTTGCCTTGTGTATATCTCATAACTCTACTTATTTTGAAAAAAGCAGGATAAAATAAATGAGCTAAATTAATGTGGTAAACCAGAATGATACATAACCAAATTGAAAGACATCTGGTCCAATACGAATGTTCATGGCAACGATATTATAGAACGCAATAAAGCTGCCAAAGTAGAAACTCCCTAGGTGATTGAAGGTCAATGGTATGTAGAGAAGCCACCGGGTGAAGTTATAAGGATATACCCCATTGTTCTGCTATGCTTAAAGGGATACAAATTAAATTTGACAACAATGAGTAAGGCGTTGAATGTGATTTATCTATGTCCAGCATCTCCGTTCGAAACGCTCTTATCGACCTGGTAGCGTAGTGACTAATATTCATGGCTGTCACCGTGGAGATTTAGGTTCTACTCCTAGTTCTGTGTAGAAAAGTCATTCTCGTCTGCGGGCTTTAACGGGGTTCACTCAGCGTCTTGAAGCAAAACTGAGGAAAGGGTGGTTTGAATCCCGCTTCAGGCATCCTAGAAGAGTTACGTAAATTAAGGCCACGGCCAACTCCTCCCCAAATCATAGCTCCACATACACAACATGAGTCACGACAATGACACATGTTGTCAGACATAATCCCTACACACTCGAGAACAGATTTCGCCAAGTACCCTTCACACAGTACCTATTCTCGCTACATTGATTTCTCATGTCTTACAGCTATGATTTTTTTCTTTTTTTGAGCGTATGGCTTTTAGAGCCGGGAGTGTCCGAGGACATGTTCGGCTCACCAGAGTTTATAGCTGCTTCTATGTGCACAACCATGGGGTGTGAATGTAAGAACGGAGAATTAGAAAGTAGCGGCTGTGGCCTATAGTTAGGGACCAACCCCGGCATTTGCCTTGAAGGAAGATGGGAAACAACAGAAGACCATCTTCAAGGTTGCCGGCGGGGGGATTCGAACCTCCTCGCCTCCCGGATGTGAGCGACTGCCTGCACTCATGCCGTAACGACCACGGCTAACTCACCCGGTGATTATGAATGTGATAACGCGTGTTTTTCCAAGATATTCATAAATATTTTTATTGAAGATCAGCATTTCCCTAGTTCTCTCGGAACACTATATAGCTTCAAGGAACATAAATATGCGTTGATATTATGTCTTCTTATCGGTAAATCATCAATGATCTTTATAACTTTATTATTATTATTAATATTATAATAGTAGTAGCTGTAATGGTTTAGGTAGCTATTTTGCCCAAAGTTATCATGTCGCAGTAGTTATGGGATGCTACTGAAGTAAAGTAATATCAAAATATTCTCACATACAGCAGGAAGCTACAACTTCTCTCAATGGATAACCTTGGGAATAAAACCAGTTCATGGTAATGAAGTGAGTTTCAGGGCTCATTGGAATTCTTGGCTCATTCGAATGGGTGGACGGACAACAGACAGACAGACGGTGGATCGATGTCCTGGGCTCTGTGCTAATGAGTACTTGGATATTGCGTTTTACTGCTACTGTAATTAAAGGTACAGTTTACCGTAGGAGACATCTTATCGAACTAATGAACTAATATCCGCACTCTGCTGTCCATATTGCTAAGCAGCGGCAGAAAACAAAAAACGATATGTATCTAAAATATATATATATTGTAACCTTCTCAGGTCACAGGGAATCGAACCCTCAATTTCGGGACTTACGAATTGTAATAATCGTCCATATATTTTTACCTGATGCTTGGATATCAGGTATAATAGTTGATAAGAGCCTATAATATTATGTGATTGATTACCGTATAATTTGTTTCGCTTTTAAGACATTGTAAATGGCAGGATCCCAAGTCAGTTAGATGTGAAGATTTAAACATTGTTTTAGTATTTAATAGAGTGCCCTGGATCTGTGCACATTACCAGGAAATAAGGCATGTTATAGCTGGGTTTTTCTCCGAGCGCCGAGTGCAAGGTGAGTCATCCACGTAGTAGGTCTGACAACGATGTACGAGGGGTGTGTCTCTGATATATGATTCGATGAAAACAACAACTCCTTATATGGTAACATTATTCGGGATTGGCTGAACCCGTGAAGTAAGTCAGTTAGACCAGTGATTTGTGGAAGAGTGATGACTGATATTAGGTCTGGCGAGGCAGTGAAGATTGACTCTTATTTTTGTGCCCGCGTGTGGAGCGGTTGACTGAATATTGTGCCCGCGCGTGGAGCGATCGACTCATTTTGGGACTCCGTGTCGGGAGGTCGTTTCTTTTTGTAAGTCCGGTAGAGAGTAGAGGTTTGGACTTCTATTTGGAGAGAAGGAAGGTAGTTCAGACGCTCACGATTTTGTGTTCTAAATTCAGGTACTGAGTTGCTGGTTATATATTCTCACGAGAATAGTGAACCTTGTTTCAGACAAATGGCCTAGATTATCTGCTTCGAATTGCATGACGTTTTGAGTGCTTAAATCTGTGTACTGGAATTCGAGGGCAATAACGGTTAACTTAGTGCTTTACGAATACTAGTAAAATATGCTATGTATTATTAAACTCAGGAGCGAACTAGTTGCGAGAATCCACCAAACGGATTCAGAGCATCATCATACAATCAGATCCACATGTATTATAAATCGTTGGATTCCGGAAACCAGTAAAATACAGTAATTAAGAATCATACGTGTGAAACAACTAGAAACAGCGCTACGAGTAATTAGGACTGATTCTCTGGGAGCATCAACCCCAGAATTAGTAGAGTTAGTCATTACAGCTGAGAACAACACGTGTAAGTACCAGTCATCATCTACTTCCGACAGTCATCAATGTATGCCATAAGTGTGCCTGTGTATATATGATAGGGAGTGCTAGGTAGTCTGTATGGACGAGGATCCTGCAAAGTGTTTTATTTATGTCTGGTATCAGAATATATGTTCATTTTTAACAGATACCAAGAGTTTTTATTTTATGCGGTCACCGATGTAGTTAGGTGTGAATTTTTATTGCTGCTGTTTATATCGCACAGGTGTTTAACCACCGCGCAAACCGTGTAGTAGGTGATACGTTACAATTGGTCGCCCAAGTGGGACTGAAACGATGCAATTGACAGCCCAACTGTTAAGCTCGATATACGATAGAGCAACAAAAATAGCATTCGCGTGTACGCATACGCCAATAGACACGATAAAAGGGGTACATATGTAGTAAAATTTTCATGGAGAATAAATGTAATCAGAGGAATGTCTGGAATTGAGAAATAGAGCCAGTAGCAAAGTTAATATTAAGATGTCGGTAAAGAACTTGAACTTGGATGTGGACAAGAGCGGGGTGGGTGAAGGCTTAGTAGACGAAACATCCGGGAAATCTTTTAATACCGAGGAATGCCAGATCACTATACAGGGGGTTAGTAAGTTTAACGGTAATGGGGAGGGGGTATGAACGATAGGGTGCTCCAAATGCTTCTGACTATGAATGAGTATATTAAGAAGCAAGGAGAGTATATGAGTAAGGAAATAGGAGATGTGAGAGTGTCTATGAATAAGGAGATAGGCGAAGTTAGAGAATCTATGGGTCAGATGATAGAATCTGTGGGTAAGCAGATTGAATCGGGGAAATTCTATGTAGATGAGGCAGTCAAGAAACAGGCTGAGGCAATTGATGCTATGATAGAGAAATCAAGTTAGAAAGTACAGGAGCACAAATCGGTCATGAGCAGTAGGTTGGAGAACTTAGAGAAGGATCTCAAGGATAAGATAGGGGAGAGAGAATATATGCTGAGAGAGGAAATAGCAAGAAATAAGGATAGCGTGGAAAATAGGTTAGCAGGGATGGAGAGCCATCAGGAAAATCAGAAGCGGGGACTGGGGGAAGTCAGAAAGGAGTTTATAGTCAACGGGGAATTAATATAAAAGTGAGTGAGCGGAGCGTGTGCAGAGGTTTACAATACCGTAAGGGATGATTCTAAGGAATATTTGCATAGAGTAGGGCTCGTGGAATTTAAATTAGGGGAGATCTAGAAACTGAAGGGAGAACAAGTGACTCTAGCGGCAAGAAATGTAAAACTTCAGGAAGAGTTAACAAAGGTGAGAAGAGAAATGAGAGACCGACCGATGAGTCACAGAGGAGAAATGTCACTTGGTTGTTCCTATAGGGATCCTGGTCTTCCATAGTTTAATTCGCGACAATTCAATCCCATGGAGTGTTTGGAATCCGTAGAAAGGAAATTCAAGAAAGATTTAGACGATGATTTGATCGATTGCGAAACGGTAATGGAAATCCTGTCACACTCGTTCATGGGGGATGTAAAATCTTGGTTCAAGATATATAGGTCGAACATGAGGAATTTGGAAGATTTTAAAGGGAAATATAAGGCCAAATTTTGGGGGAGAGCAATTCAAGCCAGGGAAAGGGAAACCCTCATGTTGTGAAAATTAAAGGAGCGCGACGGAGTATCCCTCACAGTGTATTTTCTTGCCCACGTATTAGTGTGGATAAATTTCGATTGGGTCAACTCAGATATAGATACAGTTAGGCTGATGCTCAAACATTTTCCCAGTAGGATACAGCAGGCTAGCTGCATGCAGAAAGTGAAAAGTATTGAGGAGTTGGAATAATTATTAAATAGTTTCGACATTTTAGGCCCTCAGCAAACCAACAGAACAAAAGTGAAAATTGTAAACAGACAGAATGAGCATCAAACAAGTCAAAATAGGAATAAGTTTATTCAGGGTGGCAAAGGTGACAATTTCAATAGAAGGAGGGAGGACAACAATAATTGGAGGGTAGAAAATAATAGACAGGGGGATAATTATCAGAGGACAGTTAATTTCCAAAGGCGGGAATTATTTCAAGGGTGTCAACAGGAGGGGACAATTCAGAGAACTAATGAATCAGGGATAGGACAGGAGACAGCTGAGAGGCAAGGAACTAGCAGTTTAAACTCTCAGCGTGTTGTGTAAAAAGGTCAGGTAGACAGCCCGAAGGTGGATATGTTAGGCAGTGAGTGACTCAGGAATAGAAGGTGAGTTTCACGCCTATGACGAAGGAGCATTTGTTATCTGACCAAGAGCGAGAGATTTTTTATCGGTATTGCAATAGGCATTTTAGGTAAATAAGTGAAGGCTCTAGTGGACTCTGGGAGTGAAAGGTCGTGCATATGCAAGGTGGCTTATGAGGAAATGATTAGGTGTGGTCATATGTTGGAAGAGATTCCTGTGAAGACATTACATATTAGTACAGCTGTAGTGAGTAAGAGCCAGAAAGTCAGTAAGCTGATATTGTTGCCTATTAAGTTGGAGTGGAAAGTGAATAACCAATGTTGTCTGGTTATACCCAATTTGATCTATGAAGTAGTGCTTGGTAATGACTGGTTGAATAAGCATAAGGTTGTTATGGATTTTGATAACGGAGTTTTATGTCTGGGGAAAGGCATTAAGGGTCAGGGGATTAAGATGAGATGTGAATTAGTAGAGGAGATTGATGGTGCGTGTATTATTAAGGGTTTGGAGGGGATGTCAGCAGGGGTGTCAGACGAGGAGGTACAGCTGGAGGCTGTAGAGTACATCGAGGTGATCCACTTTGGGAAGCCATGGACAAAAGTAAGTTGTGTGATGTGAGTTAGGGGGAGTTATTTGAAGTGTTATTGAGTAATAAGGAAGTATTTAGCGACAAGCCTGGATTAACGCACGTATACACCCATCAATTTGAACAGGATGATAGTTCGCCATTTTCTGGACCCAATATTCCATTTCTTTCAGGTATGCTGCCGCCGTAGAAGATGAAATTAACCGGATGTTAGACCAACGTATAATAGAGCCTTCCATGAGCATGCATTCTAACCCACTTCTTGTTGTTGGGAAGAGTGATGGCTCAGTCAGATTGTGTATTGACGCTCGCCAATTAATCTCAGAGGCCTGAGTGTATTGAAGACCTAGTTCAGAAGTGTACCGGCAGGTACTCAACCTTGGGTCTGAGCATCAGCTTTTGGCAAGTCCCTTTAAGAGTGGGAGATAGGAAATTAACGGCTTTTAACTATAAGAGTGGCATTTTTGAGCATTGTGTCATACCATTTGGGTGCAAAACTAGTAGTTCAGCATTCATTAGGGCTTTAAATTTAGTGTTAGGAAGGGGACACACGATTTCGTGACAATATGCATTGATGAACTTATTATTGCATCACACACTAAAGATGATTACATAAGACACGGGACATAATTTTGAGAAAGTTAAGGGAGGTGGGTTTCACAGTGAAACTTAGTAAGTCCTCATTTGCCACACAACAGATTACATTTCTAGGACACATGATTGCTACCCAAGGGATTTTTCCTGAACAATCGCGCTTAGAAAAGATTAACAATACCGCTACACCACGTAACGCCAAGCAACTTCGAAGCATATTAGGGGTTTTTAACTATTTTAGAAGGTTTCTCGTTAGGTATTCCAATCAGGTTGAACATTTTAGGGAACTGTTGAAACACGGTGCAAGATGGGTGTGGGTCCATGAGCACGAGGCAGCTTTTGCTGAGTTGAGAGAAGTTTCGTGGATTCAGTTATGCTGAAATACCCTAGAGTAGATTTTCCTGACGTACTTATGACTGATGGCAGTATGTTAGGAATTTCAGGTGTGCTGTACCAGTATGATGACGAAGGTAATTTAGGAATAGTCTCATTAGCTATTAGGGGTTTGAGTGTAGCTGAGAAGCGATACACTATCACTGAGATAGAGCTGTTGGCCATTGTGTACTTGCTTGGTAAGTTTCGGAGTTATGTTCTGGGGAGCAAGTTGAAAGTGCACACGGACCATAATGCTCTGGTATTTTTGGGTTCGTGTAATAGGATGTCGCGATGGATCTTGGCCGTAAGTGAGTCCGATCTAGAGATTACGCATATGAAAGGCAAGGAGAATATAGTGGCTGACTTCCTGAGCAGAAACATAGGTGATGATGATCACCGGGTAGTGAACATTAAACAGGGTTATGTTTTATGTGTCACGAAGACTAAAGATTGTGATGAAGAGATTGGTAGGCTCCAAAATATGCTGGCAGAACAGGAGAAAGACGAGAGCATGACTAAGTTCTTGGGGGAGTTGAGAGTGAGGGAGGTTGAAGCTACACTCCAGGTGGGTAAGTTCACCTATAAGCTAGAATGCGGCTTATTGACAAGGTTATGCCTCCTAGGTGACGGAAGGAATGTGTACCTAGTTCTCTGCAGGAGACTATGATATGGTATCACCATAAAGCGTTGGGGCATTTTGGAGCAGCTAAACTTCTTTTCGCTGTCCAACAGCATTTCATTTGGCGTAACATGGGAAGGAATATCAGGAAAGTTCTTGCGAGTTGTGATTCTTGTCAAAGTTGTAAAGCCCCAACGAAATATTTGCAGGGACCTCGTCAAGCGGTAATCACAGAAAAAACACGGGATTTACTATGTTGGGATTTGTATAGGCCTTTAGTCAAATCTCGGTACGGATATCATAATATCTTTGTGATTGTTGACTCTTTTAGTAAGTTTGTCAAACTGTATCCACTGAGGAAAGCGACTTGGAAGGGTTGCGCACTACAAATAGTCGACAAATACATCCCTGAGTTCGGGAAGCCCATCAGAGTATTGACTGACAACGGCATCCAGTTCACCTCAAAAATCTGGAAGACCAAGTTAGGTGAAGTGGGTGTCGAGCAAATTTTCTCTTCTATTCGATTTCCGCAAGGAAATATGTCCGAGAGGATCCTGAAAGATCTTGGGAGGGTATTCCGTACTTATTTGAGCGATCGCCATAATGCATGGTTCTCCAAACTAGAAGATATTGAACATTGGTTCAATAATACGCTACATGAGAGCATGAAATGCACCCCTAATGAACTGCAATTTGGTCGGAAGCCTATTAATGACCTCGCAAGAATATTAGGATTGGAAACGGGAGAAGAGATAGACAGGTATATCAGCATCCAGCTGGCTAGGTTTAACTTAGAAAAAACAGGATATAAACGTAGGCGGCAGCAAAAGAGATTGAAGTTTGATTTTTTAATGTAGGTGGTAAGGTTTTTCTCAGAGTGCAGTGTCGTTCTTCCGCTGTTGACAAAGAAATGTCCAAGTTTTTTCAGCTGTTTAGAGGACCTTTTAGAGTGACCAAGCGTATTGGCGAGTTTTTGCGTACAGCTTAACAGACCATCAAGAAACAGGAAGGAAGGAAGGAAGCTTGTAGTTTAACGTGACCGTTAATCGCGAGATCATGAGCCACGGAACCTCCTTTTTACGTGGAATCCGAACCACAGGACATGGCATTTCACTTCGAAAATCTCACATGCATTGACCGGGAATCGAACCCGGACCGCCTTGGTGAAAGGCATTCAGCATTGTAGGATTATACAATGTGTCAAACCTAGTATGTTAGTTTGTAAGATTCGGGCAGATCCTGTGAGACAGACATAGTTTACAAAGTGATATATTGCACTGGCACACTGCAAGAAATGACGAAGAGACAACCCTGCCAAGTGAAGTAAAAAGCAGAGTATTATCTCAAAGTGGTAAAAATAAGTACAAGTGCGACCTGTTAAAATGCCAAAATATTGTCAAATAAAACAAAAATCATTGTATATGGTAATAGGGCACTTGAGAAAAATCAGTGCGTGTTAGAGATAGGACACCTGAGAAATATCGGTGAGAGTTGGATTTAAGTAACAAAGACATTTGAAACAATGTATTATATTGCGACATGACATAAAGAAAATGATATTGTATTTCAAGGGTAATTTGTGCATGTTTTAAGGGTAATTTGTGTATGTTGTTTCAAGGGTGTATAAGTATTTCAGTGTTCTTGAGTGTATATGGACTCCTCATTCTTATGTATTGTTAGGAACTCCATCGGAGGGGAATTATAACCATCCCAGGTCACAAGGGATCAAACCCTCACTTTCGGGACTTATGATTTGTAATATTCGTCCATATATTATTACCCGATGCTTGGATATCAGGTATAATAGTTGATAAGTGCGTATAATATTATGTGATTGATTACCGTATAATTTGTTTAGCTTTTAAGATATTGTAAATGTAGTAGGTGGTACGTTACAATTGGTCGCCCGAGTGGGACTGAAACGTTACAATATTATTAACGTAATAATAAGTGCATATTGAACCCTAAATAAATGTTAATTTTTCTTCATTTATGGTTCACCCTCCTGGGTTGGCTTATCCCACGGACTACGCGAGGCATCCCACCTCTACAGCCACTGCGGGGAGTGTAGTGTAGCTTGAGACTCTGAGATGGGGGATACAACTGAGGAGTTTGACTAGCACTTCGCCCGGGTGGATTCACCTGCCAGTTGAACAGGGGGCCTGATGAGGGGTTGGGAGGAGTGGGAGGGATAGACAAGGAAGAGGGAGGGAGGTGGCCGTCAGGTACTGTGCCCAAATATCATGTACAGTACTTGTCGAATCCTATGGAACAGCTGCATCGTAGAACCTAGAAGTCCCCGGCTAGAAGAAAAAAAAAATCCTACCAACAAGTATGACATGAACTGGGAACACACAGATCCTATAAAGATTGTGATAAGAAATGACCAAAGGAAACACAAATGAATTACCTCAGGCATAACACGAGATACAGAAACTCAAAAATCTCGTAGTCGTAGAAATAAATTGGGATAACATCTATTAGTGGCCTTCCTAACACAATCTTACATCATTACTATAAATCACCACGTCAAGATGTGTATAAAATGAATTATGAAATGTATTACATCGAAGACGATGGCCTACACACATATTAAATTCAATAAAACAAAAATTATCACGAAGATAAATCGTGGCATTGATGCCTCCTTGCATCAAAATATAAAATATCATTCTCAGAAAACTCATTATTCAATATAGCTGTCTTCAAGATCATATATCAATTACCCTATTTTTTACATCTATTACCATGATTTAGCATTAATCATGTCCTCTTAAATCACGTAGAAATAATCCTAATTATATACATCTATATACATGTTCACATTCTTAATCATCTCATAATTCACCACACTAATTATCATCTTCCGACTGTACTTGAAAATCGTTCATGTATCAATCTGTATATTTTGTACTCATATTCTGGCTTATTCAACCGAGGAATTAAGCTTAGCAAATGTTTAGTCTCAAATCGTGACAAATATTTACTATAAATAACGAAGAATATCATAATGAGCATCGCTCTTGATTCATTCAAATTAAACATGATTTATAACATTCAATAATTAATTCCAGAGGAATTAAAACATCTGTGATCAAACAGCTGATCTCTAATCCTTACACAAGGATTAATTAAATAATTATTCAGCGACGTAAATTTTCATAAAAATCTGTAATAATTGTCTCTCTCTGGCTCAATTCCATCAATATACGTCCTAATTAACAGTACCATCACTGTTAACCATAATAATAATTATAGCACTACCCACTGGTATGCTCAACGATAATGTACACCTATATTTGGTGACCTCCTATTATATGCCTCAATCAATGGTGTGTATCACCCATTAGTGACCATAAAAATACAGAATAAATTATTTAACCGCATATTATACTGCACAAAATTAGTGTTCACTCTCCCTAGTTAAATCTGAAATAAATAACTGCGTGGAATCATTTTCAAAATGGTATGAAAATATCCTGACTACTTTAAAGTCTTGCCTTACAATATTTCATTACAAAATCATGTCGTATTATTATTATTAAATAGGCTTTCTTAAAGTCTAATATAGGAAATTTCGTATAAAAGATCGTTGATGCTCATCAAATATATATCTCCAATCTAACGAGAAGTCGATAATAATTATATATTAAATCTCAAATTACAAAATGCACGTAAAACACGTGGCTCAAACAAAGTGGAAATTGATCAATTCGAAGCTCTAGATGGATTCAACAAATTTAACAATGCCTCCTACGCCATGAACCTAGTTAACAGACGTGTGTTAAAGGACTAATTGATTCATTAGGACACACTGTCAACATATTCGCCCTTCAGAAATGAAGTAAAGTATAAGTAAAATAAAGTATAAGAATAACTGAACAAAATCTTCACAAAACCTGACTTCAAAAACACCCTGTGTTGAAACGACATGAGTAAAGCTCATTAATAGTATGCTCATTCAGATAATTAATTACATCAACGTCAACGCACATTCAGTGTAAAAAACCATATTAATCAGTTATATAAATCTTATAGTCCGATCTATAAGCACCAACACGTGTGAAAAACACACAAAATAGTTCCAAGTCCACTTGGAATTGTAAATATCTTCTCCTAGAATCCATCTTCCCGACAATGAAAATATGCATGTTATTACTATTAAACTACTAAATTAAGCCAAATATAATTGCCAAAATATTAAACAAATGGATGTGTTTAATTAACTAAACCAAAATCCGGGTGAGCAGAAAGTCAGAAACGACATGATGGACCCCTGTCCATCCATACTACAGATCACGACAACTTATGGCAATTATGGTTGCTCTAAAATACTCACTAAGCTACGTTCCGCCAAGTTCCGTTGCGATGTCAAACAGGATATAGAAATATGCCATGGTAACCGTCTCCTATCTCCTCCAAGGCATGATATCCGTACTCCAACAATCCAGGGCCTTGAACCAGGAACTTGATCTCTACCAAGCCCCCGCGAGTCGGCATGTCCGCACGCCGCTGCCATGAGATGGCATTCCGACATACGATCACGAACACGCGTCTTTCGGTTGAAGTATAACAGTTTATAGCAGCGAGTAAGCATTAGCTTATGTGATACTCATCTCTCCTAGAGGTGCGTAAAACATTCTTATAATTTCAAGCTGTCTGGAACGAGAAAGTCGTGTTCTCAGACCACATGATAAATCACGATTACATTATGAGAGTTCTTCGCCACTGCGAATGTAGTGCCTACGTCGTAACTTAGCAGCTCATGGACATATTCACGTTCAAGTCCTTACAGATTCCCCTTGACGTCTGTTCTTCCAACATGACGTACGAGAAGTATACCGTTTCTGCTAAAAGTACAGTGCAAGAAACACAGTCTGTTCTAACGTTACATTCAACAAGTGTGTAGCGCAAATAATCCCGCGTGGGATGATCGTTTGCAATGGGTGCCTGCCACACTCGTTTTACAGCAGCAAAAGAATCACTCCGCTTTGTAAGAAATTATGGAATGTTCCTGCTCATATGTTGCAGCCTCACGTATGATATTAAAACGATCATACACCATATTCATATACACAAATTGTACAGTCTACTCGTTAGTTTCATTGTTCGGAATGTTCACGGTCTGTGTAAAATATGTCCCGGAATACGATATCACTTCTCTGTCACTCCCGTAGTTCAGAGATAGTTCTTACATGAAATCACATTATGATCTGTCTAATCCACTCCTGTCACACTGCGCATGAGAACTCTCACCCCCACCCTGGGGTATCCTAGTTTGACGTTCCTCGCCGCTAGAGTGCAATATACTAATTTCTCTGTATTGCAGGCTTCTTAATAATTCAATAAATACATGTATACACTTTCTAGTATTCTAACATGACATTTAGCCTCAATCATACTGCGTAAAATACTCTGTTTAGTCATTATGTTAAAATCACTTCCTGAATGCATGCGTCGAGGTTTTCTGACGTCACGAAGATTACGGTCCACTGTGCTGTGACTCAATTTCTTTCTGGCGACCTGCTTCGAGCAATCTCGCGCAGTCTCGTCTACATTCGGTTTCTCTCATAAGCACTTCGTGAATGCGGCGATCGCTACCATATGATCCTACACGGAGTTCCGTTCGTTATTCATCAACTAGTGGCGCGCGAGCTATAAAATAATGGTACAGTACCATCCCGGCATTTGCCCGAAGACGAAGTGGGAAACCACGGAAAGCCACTTCGAGGATGGCTGAGGTGGTAATCGATCCCCCTTTGCTCATTTGGACCACCCGAGGCGGAATAGATTCCTTTCTAGTTCTCATACCACTTTTCAAACTTCGTGGCAGAGCCGAGAGTCTAGCCTCTGACCTCCGGGGTGGCAGCCAGGCATGCTGACCACTACACCATGGAGGGGATCCCCTAAATAAACACCACATGATATTGGTCAAATGTGGCACGAATGCCTTTGTATTTTATCCCCAAAGCTTAAAATGTGCATAAAAATATTTAGCGGTGGAGCGTTTCGAACCCACCACCCTTACACAGGTCCGCTTTCTTCTTCGCACTTGTACCATTGCTCCATGGTTACTCGTCCCTTTACCCTGCCTGAAAGCGTATGAGATGTGGTACTGTTTTCCACTTTGATGTTTCATTCAGGTTCTTTATCGGTAAGCCTCCGTACCCAGCGTTAATTTCGTAATCAACTGAAACCGTATAATCGGCATGTGCATTGTACATGCTTGTATGACAGTTTGATGCATTGCAGAATCACTTAACGCCCACATGTTTTTGTAAAGGTGTTGCTTCCATGTCGTCATAAATATTGTAAAGTCGTTTAGGGTCATTGTGGCTTGGCTGTAGACGGGGTACTGTCGACCATGATGCCATCGGACGTTGGAAGTGTGGCCGAGACCAACTCATATGGGTGCACGGGACCAGAGGAAAACATGTTTTCTATTTGTTGTCTCAGTAGTTGGTAGCCTGAAGCTGGACCACTGTGTATGCTGCTGCTGTTCAGTAGGCCTTGAGGTTACAGTGTGTTTTGTCGTTTTCCCTACGCGGACCGCCATAAATAACATTACAGTAGTCGGTTTACTGCGTCAAAAGTAGAACTGTTACGTCAAGCGGGCTTATTTGGATTTACCCATGATGAACAAATACTACAACTATTGCAATGCACCACAAATAATAATTAGATGCACAAACAACACAGGTGGTAATTAACATGTTGTTTTAGTTGTTGCTTTTTCAATTAACGGCTTAGATATCGCCCTGTGTACTTGTTTGTGGGTAGAATTCGTATGATATTCTCTGTCATAAAGGGGTGGTGTGGTACTAGTAGGCTATGTCTCCGAATTTGTAACTGAGGCCAGGACTGGCAAGGAGTTGGACACGTCCTTAAGTTAGGAATCATTCCGGCATTTACGAAGAGTAGAAATGAGTAACCTCAGAAAACTGAAACTGTGCAGATATCGTCGCAATAGTATAATTAAATTTCGCTCTGTCTTGGTTTCTAATATTTAAAAAGGAATTACGTTATCGTTTATATTAAACATTAACAGTGTTCAATTGGATTGAATATAGCAACACTTAATGAAGCGCAATTGAAAATGTCCACAGAAATACTGAATATGAGCACCTAAAGATCCTTTACGTGTCAGTATGTGAGCATGCTCATTGTTTCTCAGTAAATATTGCCCAATGCCTGTCAATGTGACAGGGAGTATGGCAACCAGCATTGACAAATGTGTCGATTTTAGCAGCGCAAGGCCAAACGTTAACTTAACCCAACTTAGGATGATCTGTGGTCAAATTATTTCTAGAATCTTTTCAGTTATCAACACTTAAGCAGTTAAGAGGGAGGGGGTTATCAAAATATATTCTCTTAAATACGAGTCTATTGGGCTCTAAAGATATTAGGTAATATGGTAAGCACAGGGATATTAAAACCAAGAATATGTAACACAGTGTTTTTATTACGTTCATTATGCTAATTTGGCTCATCTACTTGCACTCAGTGGCGCATTGCTGTAAAAAGAAATGGCCAGTGGCATCGTTTGTTCCTGCCCCTAATTACACTTGGGCCTGACCCCGCAACTTAGATAATTACAATTCTTTCGTAATTGACTACAGAATCCTTGCAGTAACTATCACTGATATTCATACGAAATTTCTCATTCACTATGTTACCAATTCCACCATGTATCCCCGCCATTACAGACAAAAGCATAGAGACGTACACATAATACCTAAATGGTGTGCTCATAAATATTTAAAACAATTGTTTGTTCCGGAAACGTAATTTAGTTGCTGCTCAATTAGTTATCTCGTATGTATTACATATTCCCCCTCGGAGGCCCGAGTTTGTTTCCCAGCTCTGCCAAGAAATTTAATTCTGGTCTGAGGGCTGGAACGTGGTACACACAGTCTAGTGGGGCAAAAATTAGATTAGGTGGGTTCTATTCCCACCTCAGTCATCCTGGAAGTGGTTTTCCGTGGTTTCCCACTTCTGCTCCAGGCGAATGCCGGGATAATTTCCAAATTAAGGCCATGGCCGCCTCCTTCCGAATCCGTATCTGAACTATAACTACACGCACTAATACCGCCATCACAATGAAACAGACTATCAGACAGATTAAACACACACCCAAGTACACGGGGCTTCATTAATACGCTGTCGCAAAGCCTCCCAACTATACAGGGTGTAATTGATATAATGGAAATCCGTTACACTGGTGATAGAACAGACTATTCTAAGTTTCCTAGATAAAAAATATATCACCTATCTTTAAATTGAAAATTAATCACTAAACAGTCAATGTATTTGGAGTTTTCGGAAACCAGTGTAACGGACTTCAATTAAATCAATTACACCCTGTATATGTATATTACAAATTAATTATATTATTTTGCCACACAACTGATATTCGGATTCATATTTGAATACCGTCCTCCCATTTGACTGAATTTATTATAACTATTTCCATCCTAGTGTATTGATTTATGGCTTCCTCTGATATTTAGAGTCGTTGCAGATATGCAATCATGTTTTTTGAAAATAATCACCGCTTACATGGTACATAGTGTATCCTATAAGACCCTTGTGTTTATAGGGAGCCCGTAGTTTGCGTATGAGATAAAGGAACCGTAATGAATGCCATGGCTTATATACTCGGTTGTTCTCGTCAACTCCTGCAACACGTATGACCTAAAATACAGTGAACTAGAAACATGAGTTATTCTCATTGATGGTTTTATTAAATAACAGCGCCGCAGTGCATCCATACCCTTGTATACCATGAGGTCAGATTCAGCCTTTTACTTCTGGCTGGTTCAGTCACGAATAATAAGTGGAAGAACATCAAACCCATTCTCGAGCCTCTGTATAACAAGGAACGATGTACAATTTCAGGGAACATTATGTTTAATGGAAACATAAGGGTCCGTTCAAGATCAATACAGCCTTTTTGTATCGCATATTATTCACCAATCAGGGCAAAGCAAGCTGATAAGATTCAGAAATGAAATAGCCCGGATATTTCAATTTCTTGTTTCATTTCCAAGTTCATACATCCTATTCATATTTTACGTAATTATAATGAATTATAAGTTAAGTACTTCCTCTATACAAATAAAAATAAAAAATGACTACATTTAACGGGAAATGGAGAATATAATATATCATTATGAAAGTTAGCCTATTGTCTATATTTAGCTAACTATCGAATTCAGCAAAGAATGCCAGTACACTTATGAGATCTATACGGGCCAAATGTCCATGTGTCTGCCTCTGTGTAGGCCTATGGCTGTATGCCGGTCCCTCCCTTTAATTCAAACACGACAAAACTGAAATCTACCAAATTTAGTACACAGGTACCACAAGGAAAAGACACATCAGTATCATATTATATATCGGCGCCATCTTAACCAGAACATAATAACGGCCACCCAAATGTTCAAAGCTGAACTCACATTACGACTTAATTAATCATCGGGTCTCTACCAACTTTTGGAAATATATACCCTCACGTAGGAAGCGTCTGCGCTGAAACTACAATCTGATCAGTCAAATAATTTTAAAACTGCGGCCGTGTCAATGATGCAAACATTACAATCCTTAACTTATGATCCAATGAGATACAGTTCGCAGTATTTAGCATTCAGTTAGTACTATTTAAGTACCGTTTGTTGTCAACGTGATAATAAATTAAGATTGTTATATTTAGTCAGGCCCTATTTTTGTTTTATGGGACAGAATACGAGGTTGTCTGCCCCTAACGTGAGATTGTATGATTCGCTCAGCCGCCATCTTGAAATTGTAAAATATGAAAGCAAATAAATCTCTACATTTGAAATCTACTGTAACGAAAATTCCCTACAAGATTGGACCGTATATAAGGACTTGTATGGACAAGGCAAAGGGACATACTCTATATATCTTAAGATGGCAGTTGTACAAACTACATTAAAATCAACAAGCCCGAATGAAATTGATTGATTAAGATGACTCGTGTCAAGAGGTGAACATTATATAACAGCTCTCACAAGCGGTAATCAGAGATTATCACACTAAATGTAACGCATAGCGGCCATCCTAAAAATTAAAATGATTTAAAAATTGATTAAAATACTTCAAATATAATTTTTTAAAATGTAAGTATCCAAGAGCTATATAACGAAATTTAGAAATTAAGTAGACCCTCTAGTCTCTTCGTATGTCCAAAGCAAATGATCAGGGACTTCATAGATTGATGATGGAGGCTAGGCGTACAATTTAAGTGTACACATTAACAACCCAGGATATTAATGCGAAATAATGCGAAATAAGGTAAACCAGGAGTGTTATATAAGAGATGTGAGTAGCTTTTTTGATAAACTTATCAAACTGCATATCGTGCGTAGCGGCCATCCTGAAAATTCATAAATTAAAAATAAATAACTTTTTAAGTTTTGAAAGCATAATAGCGAAAATTAGTAACAAGGTCAAAACCTATATGCAGTGTTGTATGCCCAAAGCAGCAAATAACGATTTTAAATTTTCAAGATGGTGATGGGGCGCAATATCAAAATCTAATTATTAATCTTTGAGAATGTAAATGCGCAACTACAATGAAACTTAGTAAGAAAGAAGTACGGATTTGTACCAGAATATATAGCAGTGAAGTTTGTGATGAGATTGGCAATGCATTACCTGTATAATGGTAAGAATCGAGAATCTAGTGTGCTGGAAAGTTGCTTGTATTTAACACGAACATGATAGTCGAACGAGGGAGAGATTAGCAAATAGCTTATCGCAGCCAATCCGACAAGTCTATTATTTATTCGAGCCAGAGACGGAAGAAAACCCGTTCTCATAGCTAGCCGTGGACGCATGAGCGGCGGAGACAGGTGACAGGGGAAGATATACTCGCCCGCAACAACTGACGCGTGTGTTCGGGTGGCATGAGAGGAGACAGAAGTGTGTCTGATATATCACCTGCCAGTCACCATCAATCAAATAATTGGATTTAATGAATTTACGAAGCTTCTCAACAGTAATTAGGAGGCTAATTACAAGTAATTTTAATGGATAATATTATGGAAAATATTATTTCTAAATATCCCAACACATTTGATAAAAAGAAATTTGCACAGAAAACGAGTAAATTAATGATTTACTGTTACCGCCATGATAGACCGCCAGTTATTCATGTGACGCCGAATATTTCAGGGCGAGAAGGGGGATTGTAGGATTGACTCAAGGCTTTCTAATCTGTGACAACTGAGGTGTTCACACTAGGTGATCTGACCAGCTCAAATGCGGATATATTGCGATATAATTACCGGCTTGTAAGCAGACGCTTCGGGCGAACAAATATACAACGACCGCACTATTCGTACTACGGACTTAGTTTTCTCCAGCAGTTTATTGAAAGGACTTTGTAAAATTTTCCATAAGTGACTATTCAACAATAGTGATTATAAAACATTTCAACAAAAGCTGTTATAAAGAAATATAACAATTAGTAAATCGTTTCAAGGAATAATATTTATATTTCAATATTTTAGAAACACAAAACATAGCACCATGGTTAACAAAGTGAAATTGGGAGAGATGATCCAACACTTTACCCGCGCGATGATGATGGCGTACTAAACAATATGAAGGAAACATTAGCTGCAAGAAGATGAAGGTGTTTGAAGTAACTTTAAGCCAATGATAAAAGCAATTATACCCGACATTGTAATTTGTCTGATAACCTGATTTATTTTGGTTAAGTAGTGGTGTGTGTATTTATATTTGATTATCAGAACCAAAAGGAGATGGCCATGATCTTCAATTAGGATGAAACCCAATATTAGTCTGGAATGGGAAGGGGAAACCACGGAAGGTCACTTCTTCGATACCTGAGGTTTGAATCGAACATATCTCATCTTAGTTTTATCCCCACGAGGCTAAGTCTACTCCGTTACGCACTCTCCCGAGCACTTCCCATCCAGTTTAATCTTTTCAATTAGTTAATGTTTGTCACAGAGACGTGAGATGGTGAACTTAACATGTATAATATACCTAGTAAAATGAAACAGGGTGTAGACTTCCTAGATCACAAGGGATCGAACCCTTATTATCGGGACGTACGATTTGTAATAATCGTCAGTATATTTTTATCTGATGCGTGGGTATCAGGTATAATAGTTGATAAGAGCGTACAATATTATGTGATTGATTACCGTATAATTTGTTTAGCTTTTACGATATTTTAAGTGGCAGGATCCCAAGTCAGTTAGATGTGAAGATTTTAACATTCTATTAATATTTATTAGAGTGTCCTGGATCTGTGCACAATACCAGGAAATAAGGCTTGTCATCGCTGTTTTTTTTTTCAAGTGCCGAGTGCAAGGTGAGTCATCCAGGTAGTAGGTTTGACAACGATGTACGAGAGGTGTGTCTCTGGTATATCGATCGAGGAAATAAACAACTCCTTATATGGTAACATTATTCGGGATTGGCTGGACCCGTGAAGTAAGTCAGTCAAACCAGTGATTTGTGGAGGGGTGATGAGGCAGTGAAGAGGGACTCTCAATTTTGTGCCCGCGCGTGGAGCGGTCGACTCATTTTGGGACTCCGTGTCGGGAGGTCGTTTCTTTTTGTAACTTCGGTAGAGAGTAGATGTTTGAACTTGTATTTGGAGAGAAGGAAGGTAGTTCAGGTGTTCTAAGTTCAATTACTGAGTTGCTGTTTATATATTCTCACGAGAATAATGAACCTAGTTTCAGACAAATCTCCTGGATTTTCTGTCTCGAAACGCATGACGTATTGAGAATTTAAGTCTGTGTACTGGAATTGGAGGGCATAACGGTAAACTTAGTGCTTTACGAATACTAGTAAAATATGCTATGTATTATTAAACTCAGGAGCGAACTAGTTGCGAGAATCCACCAAACGGATTCAGAGCATCATCGTACAATCAGATCCACATGTCTTATAAATTTTTGGATTCTGAAAACCAGTAAAATACAGTATGTTATATTTGTAATTAAGAATCATACGTGTGAAATAACTAGAAACAGCGCTACGAACACTTAGGACTGATTCTCAGGGATCATCAACCCCAGAATCTGTAGAGTTAGTCATCACAGCTGAGAACAACACCTGTAAGTACCAGTTATCATCTACTTCCGAGAGTCATCAATGTATGTCATAAGTGTGCCTGTGTATATATGATAGGAGGTGCTAGGTAGTCTGTATCGGCGAGGATCCTGCAAAGTGTTTTATTTATGACTGGCATCAGGATATATGTTAATTGTTACCAGATACCTAGTGTTTTTATTTAATGCGGTCACCTATGTACTTAGGTGTGGATGTTTATTGCTGCTGTTTATATCGCACAGGTATTTAACCCCCACGCACCCCGTGTTGTAGGTGATACGTTACAAGGGGACACGAACGACAATGAAACAGACTACAGTCAGAATGATTGCTCCAACCCTTAGAACATAATATTAAATTCCTTCGATGGGCTGAGAATCGAAACCAGGAATTTTGCGATTGGAGTCTCAAAACGTGCTCCTCTAAAACAGAAACCTACAATATATTTAGCATAGTAGTAGGATGATATCGTCGGCTTCCCAAGTTACGGATTTGGTTTTAAGATCAACAAGTCAGAGAATACGTTTTACTCTTTCAGGGATGATGAACTATTTCGTGGTACGTTGTTTGCTTTACAGGTGTTTAGATGTATAAATAATATACTTGATTTACACTGTGACACGCTGATCTACCCGAACATATCCTGGGACTTGGTATGGACTGTTTCCATTGACCGCTAATAATATCCAGAAATATTTGATGATTTATCGTCTTCGTCAACAATGAAGAATAACACGAACGTTTACAATGGCTATTCCACTCATGAGTTATTCTTTCAATTTGTAGGAATAACGTGCAAGAATTTGGTTAACACCTACACATTATAGTGATCTGTTTTGATAACAAAGCGCCGTTTCTGTTATCCCACCTTCCTTTTTTCTGATCGATCTTGAGTGCATTTCATCGCTCAATTGTTGGCAGTCAACAACAGCACCAAAGGAAAGCCCTAAACATTTATTCCTGTTAATTCCAGAAATACAATTTGTACTAGGAACCCGAATGTTAGAACTTTCAAGCTGCTTGCCTGCTACCAAGGTGGGCTGGGATCGATTCCTGGTTAATGAAAGTGGAATTGTTTATGAGAAGTGTCACGTCGAATGGTTCTGATTCTATATAAAACAGTTGTTCCGTGCCTCACGATTGCAAGATAATCGATCACATAAAACTAGAAGCTTAGTTCTTTACATCCTTCCACTTTTATTTCCTTTCTTCTTTCGATCCTCCCTTCCTGCTCTATTTCCTTCCCTCCTTCCTTCCTTCTTTCCTTCCTTCCCTCCATCCTTCCTTCCTTCTTTCCTTCGATCTTTCCTTCCTTCCCTCCTTCTTTCGTTCCTTCCCTCCATCATTCCTTCCTTCTTTCCATCTTTCCTTCCTTCTTTCCTTCCTTCCCTCCTTCTTTCCTTCCTTCCCTCCATCTTTCCTTCCTTCCATCTTTCCTTACATCCCATCTCCCTTCCTAACTTTGTCTCTTTCCCTTCTTTAATTATTTATTTATTTATTTGGATGTATTGTGTTTCTAAGAGGCATATGCCTAATAAAAAGAAACACATGTATTTGGTTACACAATTCTATCAATTTATAATATAATTGACAGACATAATGCTGAGATTGTAATGCAAATTAATTCTACAACTAAATACGAAAATATAATAATTCTGTGCAGGAAATTGGTAGGTGGAATGTACGAGTTCATGTGATCGCACAGCAGGCAGAAACAAAGGAACTATATAAGTAACTGAATAAGTGGATGATGTTGTTTGCTATTGAATGTTCATTGTATAATTGAATAGCACTTATTTTTGGGGAATGTTTAAGCTGTTCAGTTCTAGTTCTTGGGCAGTAAAATGTAATAAACTTAGGTCGAGTTGAGGGAGGTGGGACACGTAAATTAAACTGTGATATTAAATATGGACTATACAAAAGTTTATTGAATACTTTGAAGACAAAAACAAGAATTGCAATTTTAGTCTGTTAGCCAGAGATGTACAATCCAGGGAACCTAGAGGATTTCCATAGCTATCATATTTCGGATTAATACCCGTCATTTTATACAGCAAATATCTTAGGAATTTATTCCGAACCATTTCAATTTCACTAATGTGGTTCACGTACCAGGGATTCCAGATGCTGGAGGCATATTTTAATCTGCTTCTAACAAAATAATTGAACAATAATTTTATACTTTTTGGGTTGACGAAATCTTTAGAATTTCTTCTTATAAAGCCTAGCATTTTATAAGCACTAGCTACCATTTCATGAGTGTGTAATAAAAAGTTAGCTTTGAATCAAAATGGACTCCTAGGTCTTTGATAGAATTGTTAATAGTGAGATATGCATCCAATATCCGGTACCGAAACATCACCTGGAATTTGTTTCTAGTAAACTTCATAACTGAGCATTTCTTTATGTTGAGGTTCAAGCGATTTAATTTACTCCAGGATGCCACATTATTGAGATCTTCATGTAGTAATTGACAATTCTGCTGTCTGATTATTTCTAAAAATTTTGACATCGTCCAAGAATAACAAAACGTTTGAATATTTAATACACTTTGTAAGATCGGGGATAAGCAGCAAGAATAATAGAGGGCCTAGGTTTGAAACTTGTGGGACGCCTTATCGGGCATAGTATGAATAGGATTCACATCCATTGCAAGCAACAAACTGTTTTCGTTCACTGAAATATGAGGTGAACAAATTCGGCAAATTGTGGGAGAAACCATAATATGCGAACTTATTTAATAGGATATCATGATCTACCATATCGAATGCCTTCGCATAATCTGTGTAAATTACATCAACCTGACTTCCTTTGTCCATTGCTGCGGATACTTTGTGAGTAAACTCCATTAGATTAGTTACTGTTGATCTTTTAGGCATGAACCCATGTTGAAAGTCACTTATAATGTACTGTACGTGCTGAAATATATGCTGATATAACATTTGTTCAAAGAGCTTTGCAATGGCTGACAGTATTGCCACGGGTCTGTAATTATCAAAATCAGACTTATGTCCAAACTTATGTAACGGACTTACCCTGATAATTTTCCAACGACTGGGAAAAGTACCAGTTTGAATGGCTATATTAAATAATATAGTTAAAGGATAGGCCAGCACCTCTGCACAGCCTTTGATTATGTATGGAGGAATTAGGTCTGGGCCAGCGGCTTTATTTTGATTCATTTTTAGTGTCACATTTTTAACATCAGAGATAGTAATCTGTTTAGAGTCCAGTACATCAAGCAATGGGTGTATGTCCTGGTCACTTGCACCTAAATTGTCATACTTAGCGCATTCCTTGGAATAAACTGACGAGAAATAATCAGCAAAACCGTTGACTATCTGCTTATCATTTTTTAATATTTCCCCATTAATTTTCATTACGGGTATTACCGGGGGTCGTTTCTTGTGTCGAATAAATGCCCAGAGGCGATTCGTGTCCTCTCCGATTGCATTTTCGACATTACGTACGTATTGTCGGTAAGCGGATTGAATATCAGGTTTTAGAATTTTGCTGAGCTCTTTAAACTTTTCGCAATGAAAGTCCCTGTTGGCCTGTTCCCTACGCATTTTCTTTCGATGGTAAAATTTTCTTCGGATGTTTTTTATTATATCAAAATTAAACCAGCGTGGATACTGTTTGGTCCTCCTACTAATGCTTACAGGTACACTAGAATTCAGAGCCTGATAGAAACGGGAATAAAAATTATCTACCGCTTCGTCTACATGGGAAAATTGCGAGAGAACACTCCAATCCACTTCTTGTATTTATTTATAAAGTTGTTCGAAATTAGCCTTTTAAAAAATGTATGTATGAGTTTGGTGAGTTTGGTGAATATGGTGTCTAACTTCTCTTTGCCAGTATCGTACATTAATGTTTAAGGGGGGATGATTATTGTCTTCCTGTACAAGGGGTTGTTCCACTCTATTGACAGCAATAGAGAAGATGGTGGACAGTACTAAATCAAGTGTTCTGTTATTCACATTCACGTTATTATTAACACTTTTCAAGTTCATCATATTTATAAAATTATTTAAGGAGGTAGAACGCCGAGATCCTGTTTTAATAAAATGTTGGGGTTATTTCCGGAATGTTAAAGTCTTCCAAAATAAGAACAGGATTGTTACTTATGAGTGAGTTCGATTCTGTACTTGCGTAAAATTCCTCGTATTTCTCTGCCTTCGACTCCGGCGGAAAGTAAACTGAACAGATAACTATGGTAAAATAGTTGTCTATGAAGAGTTTCACACAAAGGACTTCCGTATCCAGACCTAGGTCAATCTCCACAGCTTTATACTTGTTATGGACTGCGAGGACTAGCCTCTTGCCGGTTATATTTTCGTCACGATCATTTCTAAATACAGCATACCTCTCATCAAAGAGCTCTCGTATTTCGGAATCCTCTGGATAAATGACCTGCTGATTTCATCACTCAAGCTCTGTTTGATAAATTGTCCAGCCGCATGGTGTATTGGTTTGTGCACTAGTCTTACCCCGAATAGTCCTAGGTTCGTTTCTCGATCGGGTCATCCGTGATTTTATTATCCTGGGGTTAATTCCCCTGTCCCGGGAACTGGCTGTAACTTATGTGACGTCTTCATCATCACTTCATCCTCATTACGTCACGCAGGTCGCTCACGGGCGTCTGCAGTCGGCCTCCTCGGAGACCATACCTCATTATTAGTATTATTATCAATATTTTCAAATGTACTCGTTACAGCACCGTTGATAATTTGTTTGGTCATCAGCTAACTTGAGGAACCCAGCACATTGCAAACCACTAAATGTCTGAGCGTCTATTATGTGCCATTTGTTAACGATACGTACACCTGCATTAGAAATTGCCCGTAATACTTAACTACTCCCATCGGGAATCAGTGCGTTGAATCTACTTAGCCTGGGAATTCCTGTAATTAGCAGGCCTTTATCATATTCCTGGAATTGTAAAATACGGGAATTGAAGTAGCCTTTGTTCGGACATATTTCAAATTTAAAAAGCACTCAACTTCAATTGAGCGAAAACACTCTTGCTTTTTGCCATCAGCAATGCACAAACAATTCGTTTGGAGGGCTATGAATGCATAATAATAGTTAATATTCAGGAAGCTTGTATAATACATTTATGAGTAAAATCTAAATAAAATGTAACATCCGTTTAGGTTTTCTTCAAAGAAGAGGTGTATACGACTAATTACATCAGTGCCAACGTTGTAGAGCCCTAGTTGCTATGTGTCAATATGTTCTGCCCCGTTTGAAAACTCACATGGAGGCCCGAGCTTTAGCAATGGGCATCCTTACCAGTTGCTCAATATTTACCGTGAATATACCCAATCCTGGCCAGAGTATTGTTGTAACTACTCTAAAATTCAGACATTACATTAACAGAAATTCCTTCACATGTTATGTGAGTGCATGAGACTAATGATGCATTATTCGTAGTGTTATGAGTACCGTACAGTAGTTACCAAGGTGGGAACTCCTACATTACTAACCTGAACGGATCTACTCTTCAATATACCATATGTGTCACAGTTTTAAAAAGTAATTGTTCACGCATCCATTGGAATAGTACTGGAAAATACTCACCTATTTATCAGGCTCCATCTTGCCACAAGTACTTTCCGAAACAAGGTCGTTAAACTGCCACACGTACATTGCTCAATTCAAATTAAATGAATCGTTAGCCCTTTGGAATATACTGATACATGTTTAGCTATTTAGCATTTATGAGGTAACAAAAGTTTGGTGTTTTTCAGTCGGTCAACACGAATGTACCCAAAAGGCAACGCTGAAAAATGGCTTCAAACCGCACAATGCATTTATGAGGTGCTTAGAATATACGGAGAACAAGTGATGGCTGAGAGGTGTGGGAAGTGAGGGGCGATTCCCAAATGTCGCTTATATCCCTTGTCTTTCACGTACCACATATAGTATGTTGTATTGAGATAATTGAAACACCAGTTTCTACACTGCATTAGGTACAAGTGAAACTAGACCTAAGCATGCAGTAGCCTTCATTCAATCTTCATGAGTGACAGACGGACAGCTGATCTGAAAATTCACCCAGAGGGTATAACAGAGCTCATTATTCGGTAAATCATGACAGTTTACAACATAACACGAACTTATAACTGCATAGAAATTCGAAATTTGTTTTGGACATAAATAGGTGTACCGTTCCGTCAAAAAGGCTCAGTAATGTTATGCCACCAGCTTTTATAGCACGTCCATAGGTAATTGATGGGGCCACTGGTGATTTAAACATGCAAGTGAGGTTCATTGAAAGGCTAAATAGGAGCGTAATCGTTAATCCCTCACCATGGATTGGAATCAGTATTGTACATATGTTGATCGAGCTTACCTGGAGTGGTCGAACGAATAAATCTAGTGCTCCAAAATTATCAATATGTAAAGCAAACTGCCAATGTAACGCACAAGGGAACATTAATCTTCTGATCTCGCTGAAACTATTTTACATGCAGATCAGATCATAATAATCAATCTGTGATGGTATTGCACCCCAAAACTCAAGGTGAATTTGTACTTTTTGAAAACCCACGTGAGGCTCAGAGGAGGCGAGGAAAGCGTGCGCTTTGGTTTCTCCGACAAATAGCGCTACTAAAGCCACTTCCCTGGGAGCTGTCTATGGTGAGAGAGCCTACGGCAAATGTTCGTGGAAGTGGTACTTGTATTACAATTGACCGGAGCCAAGCAACTATGTATCTAGAAGTGTCCTGCAGCAAACTGTAACACGGAAAGCAGTTGTGATGCAACTCATGGCAAGACATCTGCTACAGCGCAAATAAGCAACTGGAGATCTGTGCTGCTTGTCATATCTGCACTTACACATCAACGGACCTGCAGAGCATGTTGGGTAACTGGAATGGTAGCTGCACGTTTGGAGATCGAATGTTGAAATACCAGTGCTGACACACTCACTCTGGGCTACCACTGCAATCACCACATTCTTTTAAATTTCATCCACATTTACGACTATAATTGTTGACGACCTATAATAAAGAAGGTTTTCTTTAATATAACTAAACAACACTAATGAATGGCTTCAATGACGACTAATAGCCACTAATTATTGCTCAAGTGGTTGCAAAACAGATTATCACTCTCGATAATGGCACGTGACGTTCTCCGCCTCTTACTGTCTGAATGGGTTAGAATACAAAGTATCAGTTCAGAATATGAGAACAGTGTTACTATGTGCTGCATTCCCGCATAAAACTTTCAACAGTTTCCACATTTGCATTATTTACAGCTTCAATGACTATATACACTAGTTCCTCTGCTATTAAACGGGATTCGCAGTAATTCTAGGGATGCATTATTCAGAAGGGGTCGGCATGTGTGTACGTCATTATACACATCCCTTACATGTTGACATGAGGTCATGGCCGTAGCCAATACTGATTGCTCTTCTACCGATAGCGTGGCTAAGAGCATTAGCTTCAGCTTATCAAAACTGTGGTTCGCGGGCCAAATCCATCCCGCAGACGAGTAGAGCATTGCGTCAATTTATGAGTTATTTCTGGTTCGCAAAGGAGAGCCTCTCACTTACTAGCACAGAGTGAAATTACGGGAAGAGAGCGGGTGAGAGCCACAAAGCCACTTGTATTTCCAGACAAAATTATTGGCATTAATGGAATTAATCTGTAAGTGGAGGAAGTGTACTAAGAGCTAGGAGGTATTTTGAAGAGATAAATTGAGCTTTCCAACTCTCATTCTCACATTTGAGTAACACTGATCTAATTTATTGGCTTCCTTTGTGTATGTAACGTGTTAACATCATTGTTTTTCTGACTTGATATAGGCTATACAGTAGTTTATGGACATCACACCGTTCTTATTGTTTGATTTAGGGGTTTGGACACCGTGGCCGTAAGTTGGGTGTATGGCAAATTTAACGGATAACGTGTGTTTATGTTGTGTACGTAGAAGTGTGTATTGGGAAGGAGGTAGCATCGGCTTTATGTTAGAAACCATCTTGACATTGTCTGCAGTGGAAGCTGGAAACCTCGAAAAACTACTTTTAGGGTGGTTGACGATGTAATTGAACGCTTTTATTCTCAGTCGTGCCTCACAAGGTTCACTTTACCGCGTTCCAACACTCTGACCAGAATTAAATTTCTTGGTGGAATCGGTAATCCAACACGAACCTCTCCGGTGACATCCACGAATGGCAGTCGATCCAACACCATATAACGTTTAATTACCAATGCAGATGCAAACGAATTCTGCAATTTATGAGCAGTTCGTAATGTAAACAACTTTACTTAAATTAAGTTGTAATGTGTTAAACACACACACAAGTGCACGGAGCTGATCACCAGTGAGTCCCTAACCAGATAGACAATTGTTATATTCCCTTCCTCTGTGGTAATTAGGGATTCTAATGCAGTCACTCAGGTAAGCATCACTGGAGGGCAATGAACCACAGGTGCATGGTTAAAGACCATTAGCCTGCATTATTAGATGTAATTCAGGATTTGTTGACGTGAAAGTTTTCAGGTTTGATTCCATACTATTGAATGAAGTTACCTCTGAAGAAATATTCATCACATATATTAATGAAATAAGATCCATTAATTTCCAACAGCGACTAGAACACGTGGACTGTATGCACCTCGGAGAGAGAAATATTACGAGCAAACTTCTTTTAACACTTCTGAATTCACCATTAGAGCCACGAACAGCAAAGGCTACGCTGGCTAAAGCGCAGCGCTAGGTCATCGGGCCAAGCTCTCTGCTGACTCGGAAGACGCGTGAATTCGAGCCCCACCGTCGGCCGTCCTTGAAATGGTTTTCCGTGGTTTCCCATTTTCAACACCAGGCAAATGCTGGGACGGTACCTTCTGATAGGCCACGGCCGCCTCCTTCCACATCCTTGCCCAATTTCATTCATCTTCATCCATTCCATCCCTCATCCCGGCGTGCAGGTCGCCCACGGGCGTCGACTAGAAAGACCTGCAGTCGGCCTCTCAGGAGGTCACACGACAAAAAAAAAAAAAAGTAGAGCCTGAGGGTTAGTCACATATCCCAAACTCTCTTATTGTCTGGGGATTAGTTGGCTTTCTCAACTTGACTTTGTGCTTATCAAATGCAGACGTGACCATTTCAGTCAACCATGGTCACCAACTTATATTTATTCTAATGAGTAGACCTTGACCGAATCATTGCCTCAGAATTCGGCAGGAATTGAAGGGGGGAACTACATTAGATTATTTCTTGCTAACAAGTCCATCTCTCTTCTCAGTTGTGGATTTTTAGCCTACTTTTCACATTTTGCAAAAATGAGGAAAAACTAGACTTATGAGATCGGGCAAATGTGTGTCTGTCTGTCTGTCTGTCCTTCTGTCTGTCGGTCTAACAGGCTGTGTGTGTGTCCCCCCCCCCCCCCTATCAATTCCTAAACGGCTGCAGCAATCGAAACAAAACTTGGTAGGAGTAAATATCTATACGTGACTATCTCACGGCCATATTTGAAAATTATGTCAGTGCTACCAACTGCTGAAAAATCGCATTTGAAATTTGAGCTCCATGTTGGATATCATGGAAGGTATGAATGGGAGCTTTTTCAAAATTGGCACACGTATAGATAATAATATTACAGTTTAATTTCCAGGAGGCCATTCATGGCAGTGTTGCCAAAATGATTCTATCCTGCTGGTAGATCCAAATTTTAAATGCATATAACTTCCACACTATCAATTGTATTTCAACCAAATTTCGTGTGTGCTATGTGTACTATAACAGATATGACTATGCCGATTCTTAAGAGTAACCAGGGCTGCCAACTGTTAATAAATACCGTCTCTATTTTTGTTACCCTAATATCAATATATCAGAAAGAATGTAAGCCAATAGCTCTAAACATGCACACGTATAGTACCTGGCATTCTAGATAAATTTGGAGTAACTAATATAGGCCTACGCCAGTGCTGCCAACATGATTCTAAGCCTGCTGTTAGGTCCAATTTTAAAATGATTGTAACTTCTATACTAACTAATGGATTTCATTCAAAATTGAGACAACAATAGATCGTATTATTTCAGATTATTTCTGACAAGTACATGTATGTCATTGTTGCCAACATGATTTTACGCGCGCTGTTAGATCCAATATTTAACTGCATGTAACGTTCATGCTATCCATTGGACTTCAACCAAATTTTGTATTCTGTACCTTAAGAGATGGAACTAAGAATATATTCAGTCACCAGGGCTGCCAACTGTAGTTCTGTAAGTGGCTACATTATGCCAGGTATACAGTATTTCGAACTAATTAGAAATTTCGATATTACCAACCTAATTTCGTCATTATTCTAGATTGATCCATTTAGATTAATCATTGGCATGAATCTTAAATTTTAAGAAAAGTAGGCTCTTTAGTTCGTCACGGAACTTCTTGTTAATGTTGTAATGAATCTACTGATATGAGAATGTCATATTTTGAAGGTATTTAAATGTAATGGAACTGCTCACAAATCGAACCTGCAATCTTGGATTTTCAAGGCCAGTATCTAACCAACTATTCTTCTCTTTAGACCACAAAGAATACATGTAGCACGATAAGAGTTCGGGTGATTATAGTAAAGCACGCTGAATGACCTTGTGAATCCAACGTGCTCCTGCGTACTGCTTATGTTATGTTGCACGTCAAACGGACCTTCAACCTGAAGTCTCTAGAACAGAAGTATCCACTTATTCGACATGTACTGGTTTATCAACTTTAGCCCTAAAACCAGGCTTGCTCGTAAGAACTCTGGGAGGAAAAGGCGGAGTATGGGTAGACGCGCTGCCCCATGTGTAATATGTCACACTTGGAGCATTTTGTCCTTTATATATTTATCTGCAAGTTTCTTTGTTTTGCAGTCTTCATATTTATTTGTTTATCTGTGAAGGTAATCGTAAGCGTAGGCCTGAACTAGTGGAGCTATTGTCAAACACATACACAAAATGTTGTACATAACGTCCGTACTCGTTCGTATCTGATATTCATTATAGGATTGGAGAACAAATAATATACCGTAATGATATTTCAACGTTCTCCTGCTTCTGAGTATATGATCCCTCACTAGTATTAACGAAGAGCCCACAATAATACTGGATTTATAGTTATTCTTGAAGATTTTAATCAGTAATTACCTACAGTAATCTTAAGTATCTCAAAATAATAGGAACTGGCCAATAGTGTCCAGCAGGGACAGTCTGTAATTCTTTCTCCAAATATGTCAAAATTCTGGAGATCAAGTCCTGGTTAGTCGTTTTACAATTGAGGGTGTTTAGATGCAGGTGGGCGATTTCAATAAATTTACTGGGGTATTAAAATTTCCCCTCCTAGAACAAAAGCGGCACTCATACGTCTCTAGTTCATACTAAATGCTAAGTTTACTAATAGAGTTTTAATTTTCTGTGACATTTCGTCCTTTAAATTCCTCGTAAACCTAAAATGAAATGTGCGATCTCCATGCTTTTTGGCTTCCCCATCCCTTACAAATTCTTCAGATTCAACATTCCACGCAGAAAATTGATTCTCGACGTGGGTGGAGGCTTGAATTCCAGCTGTTATTGGACACTGTCTTTTCTAAAATTGCAGCTTGCCAGAAGCGCAGCAAATTGCTCTCCTCTATATGGCATCGTTGTAATTACAAGCAGGCTTCAGCAGTTAATGGTGCTTCAATTAGAGTGACCTCTTACCTCTCTCATCGAATCCCACTTCGTTTGCTTCTGCTCTCTGTACATGAAACTCTGTTTATAAAGGCATCAGTGTGTCCTGTGCTGGCTTTGACGTACATACTATTGTATAGTGTACTTTATATAATTAGCTATTGTATTGCAACATGTCAGAAGTGGTAGTTGAGTGGTATTACATGCGTCTGTAACTACTAATTTCTCTAATAGCAATCCTATGGATGCTTTCGATGTAAATAGACTCTACTATTCAGCACTGCTTATTAACCAGAAGTCTGTTACTAGATGGCTCTCATGGCGATAAAGGCATTGATTACTGTAGTATGCACAAAATATACAGTGAGACTGACCGATGACTTCTACTTACAAGTAACATCAAACTGGTAATTAAAGCGTGTGGTCTCCGTTGTTGCCCGTGGTGAACTCTTGGTAATAGTCACAATTAATTGATTGTGAAAATATCAGGCCCACAGTTCAGAAGGCAAGGGAATTCACTAGGCATATATGCAGTTAAAATTTTACGGCCCAGTTGAGAATCAAATCCGAGGCTTTTCCACTACATAGCAGGACATTAAACTAATCAGGATTCATAGTACATCCTGTTTGTAAGGAGTCATAGAATTTATCAACACTCACCCGATGCATGTCTCACTCGGCCACTTTTGCCACACCTTGTGTTAAAATATGATCCCGCCTTCAAACCCTTTTCAATGACAGTTTATTGCTAATCCTGATTTATATTTTATACGTTTTGTCAGCTCTCCTTACGGTGTCGTCGTGATTCGTAGGCGAAAACTTTCCCTAAATACATTCAATTCCCATGTACTGTACAGCAGCCACCAAACTTGACCGTTAGTATCTAAGTGAAGAGTGAACCATTACAATCAAAATCAAAATCAAAATCAAAATCAAAATCAAAATCAAAATCAAAATCAAAATCAAAATCAAAATCAAAATCAAAATCAAAATCAAAATTAAAATTAAAATTAAAATTAAAATTAAAATTAAAATTAAAATCAAAATCAAAATCAAAATCAAAATCAAAATCAAAATTAAAATTAAAATTAAAATTAAAGTTAAAATTAAAATTAAAATTAAAATTAAAATTAAAATCAAAATCAAAATCAAAATCAAAATTAAAATTAAAATTAAAATTAAAATTAAAATTAAAATTAAAATTAAAATTAAAATTAAAATTAAAATTAAAATTAAAATTAAAATTAAAATTAAAATTAAAATTAAAATTAAAATTAAAATTAAAATTAAAATTAAAATTCGAATTTAAATTTAAATCTAATTTTAAATTAAAAGTTAAATCCGTAAATAGGTAAAGTAAGTATCTTTTAACCTGCGAATTGCAGTACACCTAGTATAATATGTTCGTACATACAAATAATGTATCCGCTTTGAGAGGAAACATGACGGAGTGCATTGAATAGAACCAATTTTGGTATAATATGTTGTGCCACTCCAGTGACTAGTTATGCATGTACTGTATTCTCCCGTATTAGCTGAGTTCGTGTTCCCGTACTTTGTGCTCCTACACACCGACAGAATCAACGTAAGCATTAGTACCCACGCAAGATTTTTCCACATGAATCTGGACCAGTGACTGGGTGGTTATGCAGCTCACTGAGTTAACGGTTTGCTCGTGCATCTCAATGTTTACTCCATCACAAAACGCCTGAAGTCCTTCCACCCGTGTTGCAGTTAAGCTATAAAACTGCTTCCAGAATAACCTTGTACCATAAGGTTGAAAGATTCAACCATCAAATGGATGCATCACTTCGTATTTATGACTGCTCATTGATACACCAGCAGTGTTGAATAGAATGTCATATCACTTTCCACTTTACATTGTGTATGTAGAATCAAGAAATTTTACGTTTCACGCATTGGTTCAATTCCTGTCTGTATAACTGTGTGTCTAAGTATGGACGGGCATCACATGTGAACGGCTGCATATAAATTCATGAAGTTTGATATTTACGTCTGAGATTATTAAAGCAGCAATTTGATCTAAAAGCATTCTTCTAGCAAAGAGGTTTGGTGGAGTCACTTTCTTTCTTCTACTATACCATCATAAAGATTGTTTTTATGAAGAAATTAATATGAAAAAGATTGTTTGGAAAAACGTAATCATCCTGTGTTCATTCTCCTTTCTAGTAGTACGAAGCGTTACAAAACTATGTTATTATAAGCTGTGAAAATGACCGTCACTAGTTCTCCCACTTCCGCATTAGCCATTAATCTGAAATTTGGTATCGCTGTATATCAAAATGAATCGAGGAGAAATGGTCAATTATTGAATTCAAAATTGGCGTCCGTTGGGAAAGGCCAGATCTATTTTTACTAGCTCCATTAATGTATGATGTTAATTTTATAGCTTTGGACAGTCTATAAATAGACAAAAGATTAATTTGTTTCTTGCATGAAATTGTAGCAAGGAAGTAGTTTAATGTGACCTTTAATCACGACCATGGGCCACGGGACCTCCATTTTACGTGGAATCCGGATCACAGAACGTGGTATTTCAGTTCTAAAATCTCACATGCATTGACCGGTAATTGAACGCGGTCCGCCTTGGTGAGAGGCAAGCAGCTTGACCACTGCACTACCATGCCTCTGAAATTGTTGTGACCAGGGAAATCTAATCTACAAATCCGGAAATGAAGGAGCTGAGGCACTGGATCTTCATCACATTGCCACTTCTTCCTGTAGCTAGAAGCCTATACTTTGGTGCATAAGAACGAGGGTCCCTTAAGAAAGTAAGAAAAATAACGTTCCAATTTCAGACAATAAACTATTAAAATATTATAAGAGAGCAAAATCGTCTTACTGTGTTAGTTTAGCTTGCCCTGTTTAAACTCAATGCTATTATCGTTACTCAGGATAACTCATATCAACACACCTCTCCCAGCTGTATGTGCATATGCCGTCCAACAGAACAACTCACGCTAGGGTCATAATCCTGTTTCTAGCACTAAAGGATAATGAACCTTAAATATACTGTTCTGTAGGAGTGAATAACTACACTGAAATAAACTATTCGCAGTACAATGGATTTAATGCTAAATTTCAAATAGTTCTCCCACATAGGAACACGAAACTAACGTGAATTGTTCTGTTGGACGTCTCATCAACATACGGCTGGGAGGCATGACCAAATCATAACGACAATGAAAGAAAAAGAAGCATTTTCAGATCCACGGTATACCAAGTTCAGTGCCGTTGTGTTCCTTCTCAGAAATAAACCTGCGTGCAATCTATAATTTACGATACCAACAATAGGAATTTGGGACACTTGGCATCGGTGTTCCATTCCTTTCATCAACCACTACCACAACTGCAGTACAAAATTACGTGCTAGAATATCAGTATAATTTTCAGTATTTGCAATTATAACTCCTTCGACGAGATGGCTACTTTCTATAACTACGGTAGTCACATGTGTTAAGTTTAAGAAATGCTCGGCTTCTATAATTTACGCAAAGTAAGCTCTGTGCCATTTAGGCAATGATCCTTATAATGGTTTATTACACGAAGCTTCTCTACGATCGCCTTAATATCCCTATGGGAATAAAAAATGTTTCTAAAATTTCAAAATGACATCAAATTGATGTTTTCAAAATAGTTTAAAGAATATTATATGCTAATATACTAAATTCTAAATAAAAATTTCCTGTGCCAGGTTTCACTGATCTCAGATGATTAGATCATCAGGCAAGTAATATTAAAATTTAAATTCGTGTGGCCAACAAGTTATTTTTGTGTTTATGAGGTTTTGAAAGATGCAAATATGCACATAATTAATTATCCACTATTTCCATACCAAATTTTAATTCCATTGCATTCATAGTTTTGAAGATATTGAGGACCTGTTCAAAATTTTGAATGGAGAAATTAATTATATAGACGGTGTTCAAAAACACCATTCAACAGCATTTTAGTGCAATATTCAAATAAACGCACAACGTAACTGCAAAATACCTTTAGCCTCTCAGAGATGGGAGGGGGGAACTTGCTCCTTCAGTGCCTTCCTTTAAAAATGGAACCCGGAGCTTTAAAAATGGCGGTGTGTTGAAAATAATGATATTTTGTGGTTAGGAAATTTTGAAGAATTTTTGAATTACAAAATTAAGAGTTTTCTTGGATAATTGGCAAACTTTCAGTGAAGCCTCACCTGAGAAAGTAGGCTACATGTTCTTCAATGAACATCTTGCATTAATTGTTGATAACTATCGACCAATGTAGCCTCCGTGGCTTAGGCGGCAGCACGCCGGCCTCTCACCGCTGGGTCCGTGGTTCAAATCCCGGTCACTCCATGTGAGATCTGTGCTGGACAAAACGGAGGCACACAGGTTTTTCTCCGGGTCCTCCGGTTTTCCCTGTCAAAATTTCATTCCAGCAACACTCTCCACCATCATTTCATTTCATCTATCATTCATTTAATCACTGCCCCAGAGGAGTGCGTCAGGCCTCGGCAGCCGGCACAGTTCATATCCTCGCCGCTAGATGGGGGCTTCATTCATTCCATTCCTGACCCGGTCGGAGACTGGTAGCAGGCTGTGGATTTTCATCGACCAATGTACTAAGGGCTGTACGAAGAACGAGTATTTCTGCTAGTGGAAGAAAATAAGTAACATTTTCAGCGTTATAATGCCGTGAGTGTAATACTGCCACTCAAACCTGGAGAAGATTCAACTACTTATCTCTCATAACAAAAGTGGTTTTCTTTGTTACAATATGGGATTATTTTTTTCAAAAATTTAACTCATACATTTCAAGAAAAATAGTGATTTATTGTTGGTAACAATGGGCAATATCTCTGCCATACCAATGCAGCGGTTGTGTAGTATTCTTAAGTTTTATTATTGTAATGGGAAAGTGACGAAGAAGTGAAGGAATTTATGAGACAACAAGATAATTTGCAATACTTTGTGCCTTATGCTTTCGCGTTTCCGTCAGCTGCTTCTCGAACACCCCTGAATTTGACTTTTCAATTCTTTAATGTTGTGTATAATGTTCGTCACTTCACTAGGAGACCACATTACCAGTAGCAAAACGTATGAAAAGGTTGCATTGGAAAATATGTCAATCAGAATAAATGTTTGGACTTAAATTAATTTACATAAATTTTCTATTTTACCATTTGGAATACATCTTCATTTCAGGTATTCTACCACTGAAACACCAAACTCCATTACTTACAACTTCCAAACTATTAAATAAATACTACCACATTCACGAATTGATTGTCGAACATGGCAACTGGGAACCGAGATTCATATCTCTCCCCGTTATTTGTCTCTTCCTCGCTCCCTTTCTTACCAGCACCACGAGAAATGAATTGCTTAATTTCCGTTCAGCTTCTTATCGTTCGGTACGAACATTTGCTTCTAGTCACATTTGCTCGTATTTTATATTTCTTCACATCAATAAGAACAATGGGACCAATATTTTGTGCTTAAATTATGGCATTACAGAGCTCACACCACGTCTGTTTTGAATATAGATGATTAATTAAATTTAACGCATTTTCATCCTGGATGTTTTTTAGGTTCGACAGTCATCGGCCCAAATTTAACACTGGTGCAGATACCAACACTGACACATTGAAGTTTGCAACTTTTATTTATCGTTATAATAATAATTTTAATGTATTGTATGTCTACCCCTTATTATTCCCGTTTTCCAACGGGGTCGGGGATGAGATGCGATGGAAGTCTTTGTGGCGATGGTTTTTACGGCCGGATGCCCTTCCTGACGCCAACCTCATGAGAGGAGTTAATGAGAGATGAAATGAATGATGGTGAATGAAACTGGGCAAGGATGAGGAAGGAAGAGGCCGTGGCCTGTCAGAAGGTACCGTCCCAGCATTTGCCTGGTGTTGAAAATGGGAAACCACGGAAAATCATTTCAAGGACGGCCGACGGTGGGGCTCGAACCCACGCGTCTACTGAGTCAGCAGAGAGCTTGGCCCCATGACCTAATGCTGCGCTTTAGCCAGCGTAGCCACTACTGTCGGTTATAATAATAATTTTAATAATAATAATAATAATAATAATAGTTATCCAACAGCAATTAGAAAACGAAGATTGCTGTTTTATGGACACGTCTTCCGTATGAATAATGACCGGCTCACAAAGAAAATCTGGAATTTTGTTAAACTGAAGATCTCCAAGTTGAAATAGTTCCAAGAGTGTGAGAAAGATAAGAGACAGGTGGGCATTACGGAGGATAAAATCAAAGAGAGGAATAGTTTCAGAAGGATGGTGAAAAGCTATCAGTGTTTTATGGTGGAGGCGGTACCCAGAAGACGAAGAGGCCCTTTGACAGAGGAGAGGAAGAACAAGCTGATAGATGGGCTCAAGAGATACTGGCAAGATGTCAAAGCCGGCGAACGAACAAGACGCAGACACTGGAATGAGAGAGGTTGTTAACGCGCAGACCATAGAGGCTCAAGTCGACAGTAAAAAAGTTATTAATAATATTATTATTATAATTATTATTATTAACATTACAGTCAAATCAAACTCTGAAATCATTGGAGAATATTCTCTTAGTTACTACAAATCACGCAATTTTAATATCGTAGCAGGAGATTGGAAGAAAGTTTTCTCCTTACTTCATTGATGAGCTATGCCTTGACCAACAAGACATCCTAGCTCTAACCTTTTGTAAATGAATGACGGATTTCAAATAAACGTTACATATAAATGCCAATGTTCTGATACCAGTAGTATAACAGACTTTTCCGTTCTTCCATAGGGGTGCATCAGTAAGCCATTCATAATTTGAGAATCGGTTTAACTGCTTTTCATGACAATTAGTAATATTTTGTATATGTATCCTAGTATATTCACTCTCCTCCGTGTGGATTTGGAACAATAACTATTTAAATTGCGTTGTTTCATGGCTTCCTACTAAAATATCCACCTATAGAATTGTATCAGCGGAAGAATGCATCGATTACTTGCAAGGCACTAAAAAGGTATATGGCCTAAAACTTGGATATTTAGGCCCTATAAACATAAACAACATGAAAAATAAGAATCGATGTTAGGAAATATAAACCTGATCTGGAAGTTTTTAGTCGGTAGACTACAGCTCGTTTAAAATTGCATGAGAATTGGGGCATACCGCAGGGTGTCCGTAGACTCAACCGCTTGCTTGAACAAGAAATTATTCATTGGTCCGGAACTGCATTAGTCGGACGTCAGGCGGAACTCCGGATCAATCAAATAGACACATTGATGTGTGGGGTCCTAGGGACGGAAATACGAACTGTCGGGGACTGAGGAGTTGGGGTGAGGGCAAATCATTTTCGCATATCAGTCACTGACAAGCTGTCACGCGACCCGGCCAGCGTGTCATCGGCTCGTTCTTGTGCTACCGTGATCGGCTTGATGTAGCTTATTACCAACTATGTCTCAAAAATACATTTTTAGACTGCTAAAAGGTTATATGTACTCTCCATACTCTAGATAGTGGTTCTGACCTAAACATTGGAAATTGTCCCCAATTGTGTTTTAGGCATTTTAATACTAGCTTTAAGTTTGTCGAACGTGCATATTTTCTCTACACGTAGCACCACTTAGGCACAAAAAAGTCACCCTGTATTTTAATACAGGGTCAAATCCTCTGTGGGGTATATGACTTAGCTGACCACTTAAAACAACTATAACTAGGCCTAACTATAAATTATAATAAGTCTATATGACCATTCATTGATTGAAGCACGCACAGTTTGCTAAGATAAATAATGGCAGATAATGTTCTTGAATAACTCAAGAAAGAGTTGGTAAGGTTCAGATTTCTTCTTAATTATGCGAGTGCAATCAAACACATGATAACCGACTGAAGAACGTGTAACATAGAATGGGATTCAAAGCACAATGTTTTGTCCTGAGGGTAAGAGCAACAGCCATCTTATATGAACCAACAATCCCCTAGATTACTCATAAGACATATTTCCTAATCCAAATGAACATACAGTACACCTTGGGGTTGTGGTGAGATATTTTAATAGAGTAATTATACGTAATAACTGAATCTTCACATAGGATATAGAATCGTATCGACCAAAAGGTTTCAGTCATTGCAGGAATGGTTTAGAATAAACGTTCTCGAGTTCATCACTGGCAGTCATTTGCCCTCTAGCACTCATCATCTCCTCAGTTCACACTAGAATTTGCGACTGTGAGGCTAAGGTCTTTGTGGAGATACGTACAGTACATGATATCACTGGCAACCTGAAGCACACCTTAATTCCTCTTCAGACCATGCGCGCTACAATCGTTGAGTGTCCACCTTGGCTCAATTATGCTATAAATGAAATGACAACAGTTACGAAGCCGGATATTTCAAATGTGTAGCATACATACTGTATGTCTGTCAGTTGTAACTCTTCAGCTGGTCAACAAGAATTTGCCCAATGACTGGTTGGGGTACAATGTATATAATATACGAATAATAAGTAACACTCTCGGATAAATCTATAATAATATAATAAAGCTGAAGAGTTTGTGTGTTTTTGTGTTTGTGTGTTTATGTGTTTAAACGCGCTAATCTCAGGAACTACCAGTCCAATTCGAAAAATTATTTTTTTATATGATAGCCAGATTCAAGAGGAATAGTTTAGGCTATGTAGCATTAGGCTACACCTCACAGGTAACCCTTAAGATTGATTTTTGTTCAGTAAGTAGGTAGAACAAGCGCTCCCGAACTGCTCTATCCGCATGCGCTGGCGTTATGGTTAGTGATACGTACACCGTTTCACCTATCTGAACCAAAATTTGTGTACTTACCCTTTGGAACCCTGATGGTAACACTGTCTACGTGAAATTGACGACAGACCAGTCCATTCCCTGCATTAAGGCCCTTTGTTTCAAATCTACACCATTTCCCCGATCTGAACCAAAATTTGTATACATACCCATCGGAACCCTGCGAGTAACACTGTTTACAGGAAATTTCAGACAGACCACTCCATTCCTTGCATTTAGGCCCTTTGGAACAAATCTACACCGTTTCACCGATCAGAACCAAAATGTGTATACATATCCTTTGGAACCCTGTGAGTAACACAGTCTGCATTAAATTTCGGACAGACCACTCCATTCCCTGCATTTAGGCCCTTTGGCACAAATCTACACCGTTTCACCGATCTGAACCAAAATGTGTATACTTACCCTCTGGAACCCTGCGAGTAACACTGCCTACATGAAATTTATGACAGACCAGTCCATTCCCTGCATTTAGGCCCTTTGGCACAAATCTACACCGTTTCACAGATCTGAACGGCAATTTGTGTACTTACCCTTGGGAACCCTGCGAGTAACACTGTCTGCATGAAGTTTTGGACAGACCCCACCATTCTCTGTATTTAGGCCCGTTGGCACAAATATACACCGTTTCACAGATCTGAACTAAATTTTACATACTTACCCTTTGGAACCCGACGAGTAACACTGTCTGCTTAAAATTTCGGACAAACCACTCCATTCCCTGCATTGAGGTCCTATGGCACAAATCTACACCGTTTCACGGCTATGAACCACATTTTGTATACTTACCCTTTGGAACCCTGCGGGTGGCAATGTCCACTTTAAATTTTGGACAGACCACTCCATTCCCTGCATTTAGGCCCTTCATCACAAATCTACACCGTTTCTCCTAATTGCACCAAATTTTACAGACACTTTGAAACCCTGCTGGTAACACTGTCCACTTGATATTTTGGACAACGCTCTCCATTCCCTACATTTAGAACAACAGACAAAATGAACTTAAAAACCACGTATTAAGGCCCTAGAACCATTCATGTCCGTAGTAGTGTAACTGTAAGAGTATTTTAATGAGTCCATTGTTGACGGGCAGTTCGGTCTGCATCACGTCTCCCCTACCAGTGTTCTGGTGCAGAATTGCGAAAATAGTTGCATCTTGCGCTGTTTATAAATTGCAGTCACGGGGGGTTATTAGTGCAAAAAGATTTCTTAGGCCCCTTTAAACAGTTATCATCATGAAAATATTATGCCTCTGTATAAGTGCAATGGAGTTGGCGCAGTACATTGAGGTTATCAGCTGCAATAAGCATTGGTGCTTTCAAATTTACCTTCATTTATTCCGAAACTTATCGTTAAGCGCTTTGTGGCGATAAATGATACTATTGCTACCTCAGTAGCTCGGGACAGCCGAAGTTTTCCAAAGAGTTCTGATTATTTTCCTACGGCGCTCTGCGACAAAATACGACAATATTGGTCTCTACATTTGTAACAGCCAATGAGATATAGGCCCTAGGCAGTGTCTTTTATTTCACTTACTCGTCTTTCAATATTTTTTTTTGTAAATTTGTTTGTAAATTACATGTGCCAGTGCTGTAGTTAGTAAATAGCTGTTTCCCTATTCATAATTATCATTACGGGAAAATGACCTGAATGTTACGTCCACTATACAGTAATACTTATCACCCCCACTAAAACCACTACCACCACCACCACCACCACAAAAAGATATTTTTTTTAAATATTGTTTTCTGATAGATTAAGTATCATGTGCCAGTTCTGTAGTAGTATCCATTATCATCTATAAAACAAATAAATCCGCCGGGCGAATCCGGGCACTACTGATAGTAACTAATATATGTATTGTTTTTCAGGAGTGTTATATACTCATGTAGTCTATCACATACATTGTACCCCGACCAGTCATTGGGCAAATTCGTGTTGACCGACTTAAGAGCTACAACTGTCAGATTGTAATCGCAACACTGAAAGGAGGGCTTGAAGTCTTTCCATTTACATTACATACTGTATGTAACTGCAACGTACCAATTGGAAATGTTTGAATACTTAACTATATATAGAATGATGTTAAATGAATCATCTTCGACTATTTGGCCCAGTGATGACTTTAAAAGGAATGTTTCACATTAAACAACACTGAGTAATGACTAGTCAAATTTCTGTCCAAAAGTAAAGTTGCTCTCGCTTCCATTTGAATAAAGCTTTACTTATTACGTAATGCATGCAAGATCTCTTCAAAATCATCCAATAATGTATCAGCATTTCTCCTAAATCATCCCTAATAAATGTTCAGAGCTACCAAGTTACTCACGAGAGTGTTGCAATTCACCCTTCCCCTTGCCTTAATTCCCTTATGCTTGTTGGGTAGATTATTAGCTTGAGAATAACCTAACCCCCAAGGGATGATGATGAAGAAAAAGAAGTGGGCTTCGGACTGGAGGAATAGGATGGAGAAATAGGACGAGAGTCCAACAGAAGTTATAATTTTAACTTTAAGTATACTCAAAGGCAGCTGCCACTGCAAATCCGCTTTCCGATACCTAAAGTGGGTAGGGACCTGGGCGAAGCTAACAGGAAACGCAGCTGGAACTTGAGCTATTCGCAAGAAAGTTGCTATAGCGTATTCCCTCTCAAGCATAAATATACCTACTATGGGGAAGGGTGGTGGTCTGGCAAGACAAAGAGTAACAGATTTATTGTGTATCTGTTCAAAGGAGTTTGTTTCTAAACAAATATTTTGAAGAATACAAATAATTTGAATCAGCCTTGATATTTATTTCTTGAAATTGTAGAATTTCTAAAGAGCGACCGAATGCTTCCAAGAAGGATAGGGATAAAGCAATTATACCCTTGGGAATAATTTTGGTAAGTGTACCAATAGTTGCATTTAGAAATGACAAAGCTTTTACCCAGCAAGGCGCCGACTAAAAGTTTAGACAATGAGAAACACTTAAATTTTGAAAAACCAACCATAAGTGGTAGAGAGAATCTCCACAAGCAGGAAGCTGGCGTAGCGAGCTATGCTTGCCTTACTGGCCAGTTGGAATTAGCTATTAACGCAAAGAGAGACTTTACTAAGTTAATAACTAAGAGTTCTTGCTCAAATGCAACAAGTGGTGAAAACCTTATCAATGGATTTATTTTTATTAAAGAGGGCATAAACCTAGGAAGAGTCAAGGAAGACTGGATCTTGCCTAACCGTAATGTTAGAGAAATGATAAAGCAAAGAACAAATCTTAATTTATTTAACAATGTAAAAGGAAGTACTTTATGTAACAAATATATAATTTTTATTTTTATAAACAATTGGGGTCGCAGACCTCCGAAAACATTTAAAGCTTGCGCCAGGCAATTGACAATTCTTTTGGTTTTAAACCTTTTATATGCATTAAAATCTTCGTAAGATTTTGAAATGTTGTTAAGTTTAACAAATGGGAAATTTAAAGTTAATTGACGTAATTAAGGTTGAACAATAAATCAAGTACAAGATGTGTACTTTAAGGATTTCTAGATAGGTATCTTAGAAATATGAACAAATAACAACTTCGAAAGTAACAACAACAAAAACAGGAAGAAATTAAATAGAAGTTTCTATAACTTCTTGTATTAATACAGAACTAATTTTATAGATTATACAAATAGGGCAGGTCACTTATTGTGAAACCTGAAGAGAAAAATTGAAAGGAAGTTTTTAGAACTCCTATGTTTGAGTAGGGATCACGAGAAAAATGGGGCAAATTTCCCTTTCGTGAGACCTAGAGATAACTCACTTTTGAGTAGAAAGAATTGGATTCCCTCATTAGAAGGGAGAAACAATATACTTTAAGGCGCGTACTAGACACGAAGTTTTACAGACATTAATTCGTTATACGTGGAGCAAGTAAGGGAGGGCACTTATTGAGAGTGACACCTCATTGAAAAAAGACCTAAAGTAACAATTTTACTATTTTAGTTTGTTAGTAAAGGGTTTGGGAAAGATCAAATGGGATTGTGGAAGAGTGTTCATGGCCGTATTTATTGTACTCGGACGAGCGCGACGGGGATGAAAAGTTGAACAGGCACTGTTTTCACTATAGTCTGTTGATATAGTTGAAAAGTTCACTGCAGGAGCACAAAAAGTTGATGGCAATGAAAGTTATTGCAATGGTGGAAAATAACTAGTTACACTAGATTTGCGAGAGTCTATTGCTTGAAAAACTTGTAGGTTATAGTTGAATGCACCAGAAAATTCCAACGGAGGAAGAAAAATTAGATATTGATTAGCAGTTCATAAGGAAGATTCCTTAGTTTGAAAAAGTATTCCCATATGTGAGTGGAATGTACTAGAAAGTTTAACTATCCGTAGATTGTACTTTATAGAGATTATATGGTTGTAAACTATGGTTAAACTATAAAATTTTAGGCTAACTACTTATCTGATTGTCTTCCGTATAACAGCTACTCGCAGTTTTCGTGCTCACTGGAACTCACTATGCGGTAGACTGCGGTGATTATCTTAACGACCAGTCGGATAGCTATCACCATTTAGCATTTCACCTAACATATATACTGCATTTAGCATACACTGACAGTTGCAATACCAATACTGCAACTAAATAATTGTACATATTGTAAATAATTTCACCTGTATTTCAAACATAGATTTTGCAGTCTAAGTGTAATGGATCTGATGATGATCGCTTGACGATCGAAACTGGTCATCCTAGTGTTTTATTAATCTCATGTAATTTATTTCAGGATTAGGGCATAACCCATCTCTTTTGGGTACATTCGTGTTGACCGACTGAAAAGCACTAAACTCTTGTTTACTAAGGCAACACTGAAAATATGGCTTCAAACACCACAATGTTATTATTATTATTATTATTATTATTATTATTATTATTATTATTATTACTATCAAATATTATCCTGTACCGTATATGAGAAACGTTTAAACTGAATTAGCTTCATCGTTTGTTCAATAGATCATTTGAATTTGACAATTTGACCCTGAAACTGCGAAGGAATACTGTTTCTATTGGTAAAATGAAAGTAATAAATACCTTTTAGGATTATAGTCCTGAGGATTAGAAGAAATGAAAGGAACCTTTTGAATGTTGCCTAAAGAACATGTAAATAAACTGTAAATAGAGTTATTTATTTTAGGAGACGTCAAATATTATGATTATCAGTTGAAATAGCGAATAGATATCGTGAAGTTATAATAAGAATAAGGAGTAACTTGTATAGAGTTCATTGTATATCGTTAATATTTGATTAGATGAAGGGGAGTAGTTCCTTCAAGTACAGTATTTATGGTCGCCGATTAAATCCTGGTAGGATTGTAATATTTTATTTATAGGATATGTGAACATCTCTAAGGAAATTTTTATTTTGTAACTCCTTATTAATATTATATTTATTATTATTATTATTATTATTATTATTATTATTATTATTATTATGGATTTTTGGATTGTTGTCGTACTGAGCGGTTGCTGCGTCTTGGCTTTCGTGGTTTAAGTGAGTTTGACGGTATATTTCAGTGACTATATTAGTTGAAAGGGTTGAGTTTTGTGTGGCAGAGCCTCTTCCGCACGACGAAGTGATTTCTCTACCTGAGGGGTGGCTGGGTGAGTAATTCTTCCATCTGTTCAGGAATTGTGTCCCCGTCGCTTGTGGAAAGTAAGGTTATGTCCAACAGAAGAGAAGAGATCGGTGTCATGGAGAGATTGTGTGTGGAATCCACCGAGATTGTAAGCGGCGCAGATACCAGCGCTCAGGCCCAAGTGGGAGATTCTAATGGCGCGCGATGTGTGGCGTCTACAAGAACTACTTCATCTAGGGAGCTGGACGTTGCATCTAATGTCATGGCGAGGCAGAGTACAATAATCTCGGGTGAGAATGGAGGTTCAGATGAATTGAGGTTCACTGCGGACAAAGGTAAATGTCGAAATGAAATAGACATAAAAGAAGAGTCAGAGATTCTGAAAGGAATAGGATTACTGATGATCATGATGGCAGCTACCAAAACTCAAAGAAATGTGAGTAATAATATCAAGAATAGCCTAGCGCAGTTAGTAGAGGTTTTTGATGTCCTCGATCACTGCCGCAAAACTAGATTGGCAACAGAGGTCACTACCATCACTCGACCTAGAACTCCCATATGCGAGAAGGCTGCAAGTCAAGGAGAAACAATGATTACTGTAATTGAGAGCAGTGTCAATTCCGAAAACATATCTGCAAATGAAATTGTGGTCATTGAACCTCCCGTGGAGAAGTTAGCAGAAGATGCCTGGCAAACAGTTCGAACAAGGAAACACAGGGGTCATAGCGGTAAAGTTATTCTGGAGGACGAAAAGGGAGAACTTAGAAGTAATCATTCTCTACATCAGAAGGGAAATAAAACGAAGGATAGAAGACGCAACGAGGCAATTGTTATAAAGCCTACTGAGGGGAAGACATATTCAGAAGTTCTTCAATCATTGCGTCAGCAAGCAACATCTGATTGCAGTGGCGTAAACCTTAAATCGATTCGCAGAACGTCGACTGGTGCGGTGCTCCTTGAAATGAAAGGGAAAAATGGAGATAAATCTAAGTTCAGGGAGATGATTTCCAAAGCCGCTGAGGGTTTGGGTGAAGTTAAAATGTTGGCTCCTACCATAACCTTGGAAATTAGGGATTTGGACTGTCTTACAACAGCAGGGGAAGTCCAGGCAACATTAGAGGACCGGCTTAAGGATAACATGGGTGAAATAAAAGTTACTATTACCAAGCCCAATTCCAGAGAACAGCGTATGGCCATAGTTGTGGTAAACTCCAATGCGGCAAATGAGTTGCTCCTTGATCAGCATATTAAGATAGGCATGGTTAGCTGCCGTATTCGGAAAAGGACCAATGTGCTGAAATGCTTCCGATGTATGGGCTATGGTCACATGGCAAGACAATGTACGGGTCCTGACAGGTCGAAGTTGTGCTACAGATGCGGGGGAAAGGAGCATAAAGCTGCTCACTGCACGTCTGCCCCAAAATGCTCGATCTGCGCGTGTGAAGGCAAGAATGACGACCATGTGATCGGGTCAGGTATGTGTGCTGTCTTTCGACGTGCATTGGAGAGTGCTCAACAGTCAAAATGCTAAGATTTCTACAAGGCAATATTCATCGTAGCAGGGTGGCTAACGATCTCCTAGTTCAGTTTGCCGCGGAAAAGAATATTGATGTTGTGCTTATTAGCGAACAATATAAGAACAGGGATATTCCATCGTGGTACTCTGATGAAAGTGGGACGGCTGCTATATGGGTAGCGGATCCAAGCAGAGTTTTTATTGAAAAGTTTGGTGCTGGAAATGGATTTGTCTGGGTCAAGAGCAGAAATATTTCTTATGTAAGCTGTTACTTAACACCCAATGAATCAATTCGGCAGTTTGAGACCCGACTATCTGCCCTTGAGGATTTCCTAGGTACAGTAACTGGGGGTATTCTGGTGGCCGGTGATTTTAATGGTCGAGCAGTTGAGTGGGGCTTGGCTCATACAAACGGGAGAGGCCATAGAATTTTGGAGATGGCTGCTAGGTTGGACTTGGTGCTGCTAAATAGCGGTGATGTTCCAACATTTTGTCGGCCTGGGCAAAACGAAACCACACCAGACCTAACGTTTGCCTCTGCAGATCTTGCTGCTTGCATTGCAGACTGGCATGTAATGCTAGATTATAACAACAGTGATCATAGATACATCCTTTTTAATACTAGGCCTCGAGGAGGCCTAGTCCATGAAATTCCGATACCGTTTAGATGGAACGTTGATCACATGGATGGTGAAATTCTTCTTGCAGTAATAGCACAAGGGAAACAAGTTCTGGAGGATTTGTTTCAACATAGCACCGCGAGCTCTGCAGAAACCCTGGTTAGGTCGACCATTGATCTCATTGTTAAGGCTTGCGGAGCATCCATGCCCAAGAAGAAGATTTTTCCAAACAAACGGCCAGCCTATTGGTGGAATGTTGAAATAGCAGAGGCTCGACGATTGTGTTTTCGATTAAGGAGAAGGGCACAAAGGCTCTGCAGAGATTCTCTAGAGTTTGCAAATGCGATAGAAGAGTGTAGAGTAGCGAGGAGGGCTCTCAAACGGGCCATTGCTCAAAGTAAGGCACATAAATGGAACGAGCTCATTAACGATCTGGATCAGGACCCATGGGGTCTGGGCTACAAAATTGTCAGTAAGAAGCTCGGCGGCATTATGGTGTCTACTGCTGCTATGACGGCATCCCAGAAGGAAGCTATTATAGATGAGCTATTTCCTAATCACCCAGAGAGATTTCCCGATCACATGCCGGTGATGCTAGATGATATTCCGCTATTCACTAGGGAGGAATTACAAACTACAGCACGATCTTTTCAGAATAAGAAGGCACCAGGGCCGGATGGAATTCCTGCTGAAGTGTTAAAGATGATATCCGAAGAGGAACCAGATGTTTTGCTGAATATGTATAATTGTTGTTTACTACAGGGAGTCTTTGCGACCCCGTGGAAAGTGGCCAGGCTTGTGCTCATGCCTAAAGGCAAAGGAGATCCCACTACTGCTTCAGGTCAGAGACCTCTATGCATGTTGGACATGGCTGGCAAACTGTTTGAGAAGATGATTAAAGGAAGGCTTCAGGCAGCGATTGTTGCTGCAGGAGGTCTGTCCCCCAAACAATACGGTTTTGTGAAAGGTAAGTCCACCATCAGCGCCATTGAAGAAGTGGTGATGGCTGTCAGATCCATTGAGCATGGCAACCATTTCTCTAGAAAAATGTGCTTACTGGTTACTCTGGATGTGAAAAATGCCTTCAATTCTGCCCGGTGGATTGACATAATAGCTGCACTTGAAACAACATTTAACATTCCTCGCTACTTGGCGTCTGTTCTGAGGAATTATCTTTGTGATCGTTGGATTCAGTATGACACAGATGAAGGAGTCAAGTGTCGCAAGGTAACAGCGGGGGCGGCTCAAGGCTCGGTGTTAGGTCCTGATTTATGGAACGTAAATTATGACAGTATTTTACGGATGGAGATGCCAGAGGACACTTCTTTGGTGGGATATGCTGATGATCTCGTTGTGCTCATTATGGAGCGCTCCATGGAGGGTCTGCAACTTAAACTGAATCAGGTAATGCGGAGAGTTTCCACCTGGATGAATGAACATGGTCTCCAACTAGCAGTTCATAAAACAGAACTAGTCCTTGCTACTAAGAAGAGAGTTCCACGAGTTGTACCCATGCTAGTAGATAATCAAGTGATAGAAACAGCTCCTGCTGTTCGTTACTTGGGTGTTATGATTGACAGCAAGTTAACATTCTGGAATCATATCAGCAAGATTGCTGATAGGGCTGCAAGGATTGTTAACAACTTGTCGCGGCTCATGGCTAATATTGGCGGCCCTTCACCATTGAAGAGGAAACTGCTGATGAGAGTGGCGGAATCAGTTATTGTTTATGGTGCAGAGATTTGGTCAGTAGCTCTTGGCTCTGAGATGTATAGGAAGCGGTTAAACTCTGTTCACAGAAGAGCTGCCCTCAGAATAACTTCTGCCTATCGTACAGTGTCTGGACCGGCAGTGCTAGTAATAGCTGGGGCGATACCCATTTACATCCTGGCCAAGGAAAGGCGCCGTATATACTTGCGCAAAGACGAGCATTCTAAGATACGCGTGAAGAGGGAGGAAAGAGACAGATCTCTTCTGGAATGGCAGGAAGAATGGGAACGTGAAAATCGTGGCAGGTGGACCGCTAGGCTCATCAAGCAACTGAAGCCATGGTTGTCGAGGGAACATGGTGAGGTTAATTATTACATTACCATGTTTCTCTCTGGCCATGGTTATTATGAAGCATACCTCCATCGAATGGGAATTTCACCGAGTTCACGTTGTCGTTATTGTGATGATCAATGGGACGATGTTCAGCACACATTCTTTGCATGCTTGAGGTGGAGAAATCTTCGAAGGCTTCTGGAGACAAAAGTAGGTGTCATTACACCAGACAATGTGGTGGATAAAATGCTCAGCAGCAGAGAAAGTTGGGCACAGATTGCAGTCTACATCTCTGAGCTGCTGAAAACAAAAAAAGAAGAGGAACCGAGAAGATTGGTTGCTGAAGACAGTGAAGATGATGATGAGTAATTTCATTATCATCACATTTAATGAAATTGACTGAGACTTCTGGTCGTAACAGAGGCTCCACCCTGAAGTAAGGCTGAACAGGCAATTCCGGGATGGCCTTAAGCCAAGTATAGGGTTTGTGGGTTTTTAGTAGGTAAGAATCCTGCACAGTTGTAAGTCCGGAAGCTTGCAATCTGTCTTTTGAAGATTTCCCCACGTTTCCCTCGAAAAACTAAAAAAAAAAAAAAAAAAAAAAAAAATATTATTATTATTATTATTATTATTATTATTAATTTTATTTACGAGATAGTTGGTTAGCGAGAAGATTATTTGATTTTATTGTTTGCGTTTAGCAATAAATTTACAGGAACTATCTAGTATACCTGTCTTATTTTATAGAAAATATGACTAATTATTTCGATAATATAGTTGCATGTGTTCTATTATCAAATATAGGCGCCCAACCTTTTTCCATCACCAGTCAAAACCCGAGGTTCCAGGAATCCCGACTCTCCATGTAGTTTGTTGTGACCTAATGTAACTTATTAGTAGTATACATGCGTATTTTTATAAAACTGTCCTGACGCGTCCACACGCCACCGAGGATTCTTTGATCGATCTAGCTGGGGATCATTGACCTCTGCGATCCTTACCATCTGCGGATATGGCGAATGATCAACGCATATTACGGGTACAGTATGTATTCCAGCCGGCCCCGTGGTGTTGGGGTAGCGTGCCTGCCTCTCACCCGGAGGCCCCAGGTTCGATCCCCGTCTCCGTCAGGGATTTTAAAACTGACGTGAGGGTTGGAACGGGGTGCACTCAGCCTCGTGAGGACAATTGAGTAGCTGTCTCACAGTGAGACAGCGCCCCGATCACGAAAACCAAGATTAAAGGCCGAGGGGAACCGACGCGCTGATCACGCATCACCCCAATATTTGCAGGCCCAATGGCTGGGCAGCGGTCGCTTGGTCGGCCTTAGCCCGTCATGGGCTGTATAGTGCCAGGGGTTGACATTTTTGTTTTGTTTTTTGTATGTATTCCAGGTGAATCAGCTGCCCCTAATAATATTGTTTTATGCCGCCCGGGTAACGCTTGTTGTCAGGACGGTCAATATTTCTCTATCCTGCAAACCATACTGAACCCTAGTATTTATCATTCGTATTAGTCTGTATTCACATCGTGGGAGAAATAATAGGGGTCAGGATCGTTTGCGGGAATTGCTATTAGTGCATTAGTACTATACGGGATGCAAGCAAGGAAATATCGACCATCCTGATAACAACGCTTGTTGGGCTGCAAAAAAGATATTATTAGGGGCAGCTGATTCACCCATTATATGTAGTCTGCTTGATAACCTGTGTTACTGTGGTCCCTTTAAAAGTTTATAAAGCCATAATTGTATTGTCCCAGCAATATGATAGGCAGGCCCCCAATGACCTAAAATAAAAAAACATGTACCTGGAAATGGTGTGGATATGTGAGTACCTCATAAGCGATGGGTGCTGTTGATTGGAACTCAGGATTCGAAGACGATACAACCTTCCATTAAACAATTAGGTGCGCGTATTAGTACAATCAGCTACGACAGTGGATCAATTAAACCATTAAACACATTTTTAGCAGTTAGATGTCTGCAGTTTTTGCTCTCCATCTTGAGCAGAGTATGAAGTGACTTGGATAGAGTTTGACGCGACACACTTAACCATTGAATGTGGTTTTGTTGAAAGATAGGAGGGGCTTTGACTTCGTGGTCATTGAGCCCTGTGTACTTAGGTCTGTGTAGAAATTGTCTGATAACCTGTGTTATTGTGATATCTGTAGTAGTGGGTATATTATTAATTGAGGCTAGGATGGAGAAGGAAGCGTCCGTGGCTTTAGGTCAGGAACCATGCTGGCATTTTCCTGGAGTAGAATTGGGAAGTCATGGAAAACTGCTTCCAAGATGGTTGAGAAGGGAATCGAACCCACCTTTTAGCAGTATTGCCTCATGAGAATAAGTGTACCCAGTTCCAGCCCCCAGACCAGAATTAGAGTTCTTGGCAGAGCCGGGAATCGAACCCCGACTTCCGGGGCAACTGCCAAGAATGCTAGCCACTATACCAGGAGGTGGAACAATTGAAGGTGGACACTACAGTGTGTAGTCAATTAGTCTATAATCGGACTTTCTTCTAGCATTTTAAAATCCATAGTATGTTGATTGCATTCTTGGCAGGCACCGCGAAGGCCCGGGTCCGATTCCTGGCCCTTCCAAGAAATTTAATTTTGGTCTGAGGGCAGCAACGGGATACACTCAGCCTCTTGAGGCAAAACTAAGAAGAGGTGGGTTCGATTCCTGTCAGCCACCCTGGAGGTGGATTTCTGTGGTTTCCAACGTCCAATCCAGGCAGATACTGGGATGGTGCCTAACATAAGGCCACGGCCGCCTTCTTCTCAATCCTCAGATGAATTTCAAATACATACACTAATTCAGCCATCACAATAACGCAGGTTATCAGGCAAATTCTACACACACCTGAGTACACGAGGCTAAATGGCCACGATGTCGCAAAGCCCCTAAATCAATCAACAAGAACAAATGTAATATGGCAAATTGCTGAATTTAATAATTTAAAAATTTGGTATGTCCGATGCCCGTGGGATTCAAAATGGAGAATCAGCAATTCCACATGCATGGTGCATAAATGTGTTAAATTTCTGCTCATTTTGTTGAATAATTTCGGAGCAGCAGAGTCTGGTATCAAAGTCCAAATTGTTGTCCTATTTGTGGTTGGCAGCACGACTGTTTCGGAAACGTGGAAGGTAATGTTGGTAAAGTCTGGCGATAAGTACATAGGCTATCATTGAAGCAGATGATGGTACAAAAAGTTACTAACAAGCTCATGTGACGCCCAAATTGAATTTTAACACTCACAATTTGGTAAAAGTTATTCATAGAAAGTCGTAATATATTATTTTTTAGCATGTAATTCATTATCAACATGGTGTGGCTAGATTGAAAAAGACTACATGCATACATTTGTTTAAAATTCTGTGCAAGTGTTCAGGCAGGCACACAGACAGACCGAAAGGCATACGGACAGACGAACAGACACATTTTCTAAAAGCCTCTGGTTGATTTCATTATCATGGGTAAATATATTTTTGTTGTTAAATATAGGTTAATAATATAAGAACTTATCACTTAAACGATAGGTGTTCAAAAGCCTGTCTATCGGAAACTCGGGTGAAGCTCAGGTCGTTATTTAGGCAAATGACTTGCTGTATTGAGGCCTGCATGCTCTTAAATTTAGTTAGTTAGTTAGTTAGTAACTGTTGATTTAAGGGGCGGAACAGCGAGGTAATCTGCCCCTACTTTTGAATTTCTTTTAACGATTAGATACTTGAAGGTACAACCATTCCCTTGAGCATTCCATTTACTATGTTGTCATATAATCAAAACTACCTGCCGTTAATTGAATAAGGAACGAATGGGGAAAGGAGACAAGTGACTGCGCTGAGATGAGAGATTTCATTTTGCTCATCTCCCGGCTCACATGGCAGAATATCACAGGCACTTGGCTTCGGCTGAGATTCCTCATTTGTCTCTCTTCTGTCGTGTCCCTCGTTAGCTTGACTACCGACTGACAACCAGGATGCCGGCAACTCGTCAACTTTCAAACATGGAGTGCTCCTTCCCCTCAGAGTGTCTTTATTGTTATCACTCGGAACGAATAGCAAGCAAATTGATCCTTGGAATTGTCATTATTTGAAATTGTAAATCATAGGGTGGTGATAAGAAGCTGGAACGTATTTAGCTTTTAATGAAGGCATGCAGAAACGTTGATTTATGTATATGCTAAAATTTTGTAATTTCCCTTTTCCCCTATTTTTAGCCTACTTTTCACATTTTGCAAAAATGAGGAAAAAGTAGACTTATGAGATCGGGCAAATGTGTGTCTGTCTGTCCTTCTGTCTGTCTGTCTGTCTGGCTGTGTGTGTGTGTCCCCTCCTATCAACTCCTAAACGGCTGGAGCAATCGAAACAAAATTTGGTAGGAGTAAAGATCTATACCAGAACATCTCACGGCCATATATGAAAATGATGTCAGTGCTACCAACTGCTGAAAAATCGCAATTGAAATTTGAGCTCCATGTTGGATATCATGGAAGGTATGAATGGGAGCTATTTCAAAATTGGCACACGTATAGATAATAATATTCCAGTTTAATTTACAGGAGGCCATACATGGCAGTGTTGCCAAAATGATTATAAGCCTGCTGATTGATCCAAATTTTAAATGCATATAACTTCTACACTATAAATTCGAATTCAACCAAATTTCGTATGTGCTATGTGTACATACACAGATAAGACTGAGCGTATTCTTAAGAGCCACCAGGGCTGCCAACTGTTAATACATGCTCTCAATTAATTTTATCCAAATACCAATATATCAGAAAGTATCCAAGTCGACAGCTTTAAACTATGCACACGTATAGTACCTGACATTCTATATTAATTTGGAGTAACTTATATACGTCAGTGCTACCAACATGATTATACGCCTGCTGAGAGGTCCAAATTTAAATACATGTAACTTCTATACTATCATTTGGATTTCAACGAAATTTCGTGTGTGCTATGTGTACCATAACAGATATGACTATGCCGATTCTTAAGAGTAACCAGGGCTGCCAACTGTTAATAAATACTGTCTCTATTTTTGTTACCCTAATATCAATATATCAGAAAGTATGCAAGCCAATATCTCTAAACTTTGCACACGTATAGTACCTGGCATTCTAGATGAATTCGGAGTAACTAATATACGTCAGTGCTGTCAACATGATTCTAAGCCTGCTGATAGGTCCAATTTTAAAATGCATGTAACTTCTATACTAACTAATGGATTTCATTCAAAATTGGCACAACAATAGATCATATTATTTCAGATTATTACTGACCAATACTTGCATGACATTGTTGCCAACATGATTTTACGCGCGCTGTTAGATCCAATGTTTAACTGCATGTAACGTCCATGCTATTCATTGGACTCCAACCAAATTTTGTATTCTGTACCTTAAGAGATGGAACTAAGAATATATTCAGTCACCAGGGCTGCCAACTGTAATGCTCTATTAGGCTACATTATGCCAGGTATACAGTATTTCGAACTAATTAGAAATTTTGATATTACCAACTTAATTTCGTCATTATTCTAGATAGATCCATATAGATTAATCATTGGCATGATTCTTAAATTTTAAGAAAAGTAGGCTCTTTAGTTCGTCACGGAACTTCTTGTTTATTCAGCAATGTAATCGTCAGCTACCTGATATACATTTTTAATTTGTCTTATAAGCGCCATGTGGGATTTTTAGCCTACTTTTCACATTTAGCAAAAATGGGGAAAAAGTAGTCTTATGAGATCGATCCGGGAAAATGTGTGTCTGTCTGTCTGTCTGTCTGTCTGTTCTTCAGTCTGTCTGTCTGTCTGTCTGGCTGTGTGTGTGTCCCCTCCTATCAACTCCTAAGCGGCAGTAGCAATCAAAACCAAATTTAGTATGAGTAAAGATGTGCACCGGAATAGCTCACGTCCATATTTGAAAATGATGTCAGTGCTACCAACTTCTGAAAAAACGCACTAGAAATTTGAGCTCCATGTTGGATATCTTGCAAGGTATGCATGGGAGCTATTCCAAAATTGGCACACATGTAGATAATACTATTTCAGTTTAATTTCCTGGAGGCCAACCATGGCAGTGTTGCCAAAATAATTTTAAGCCTTCTGATAGGTCCAATGTTTAAATGCATATAACTTCTACACTATCAACTGGATTTCAGCCAAATTTGTATGTAATATCTGTACATAAACAGATATGACTGAGCGTATTCTTAAGAGCCACCAGGGCTGCCAACTGTTAATAATTGCTCTCTCTATTTTTTTAAATCCAAATACCAATATATCAGAAAGTATGCAAGCCAACAGCTTTAAACTATGCACACGTATATTCTGACATTTTAGATTAATTTGGAGTAACTTATATACGTCAGTTCTGCCAACATGATTATAAACCTGCAGATAGTACCAATTTTTAAATACATGTAACTTCTATACTATCAGTTGGATTTCAACCAAATTTCGTATGTGCAATGTGTACCATAACAGATATGACTATAAGTATTGTTAAGAGCAATCAGGGCTGCCAACTGTTAATAAATGCTGTCTATATTCTTTTTACCCTAATATCAATATATCAGAAAGTATGCAAGCCAACAGCTCTATACTTTGCACACGTATAGCACCTGACATTCTAGATTAATTTGGAGTAATTAATACAAGGCGGTGCTGCCAACATGATTCTATGCCTGCTGATATGTCCAAATTTAAAATACATGTAACTTATATACTAACAAATGGATTTCATCCAGAATTGGCACAACAAGATATCATAATAATTCAGATTATTTCTGACCAGCACACGCATGGTATTGTTGGCAACATGCTTTTACGCGTGCTGATAGATCCAGTGTCTAACTGCATGTATCGTCCATTGGACTTCAACCAAATTTTGTATTCTGTACCTTAAGAGGTGGAACTAAGAATATATTCAGTCACCAGGGCTGCCAACTGTAGTGCTCTATTAGGCTACATTATACCAGGTATATTTTGAACTAATTAGATATTTCGATATTACCAACTTAATTTCGTCATTATTCTAGATAGGTTCATATACTGTAGAATAATCATTGGCATGAAAAGTAGGCTGTATAGTTCTTCACGGAACTTCTTGTTGTCAGGTGAGATCAGTGGTCAGTAAGTATGGTGGAAATCAGAACTTATACTGAGCTTTGCACGTGCAGAACATCTACAGTAAATAGGTTAACACGTTGTGGCTACACCGCAATGGTGGTATGAAACTACAGAAGCCTGCCACTATGTATCTAGATTATTTTTGAAGCAGATGATGACATAGAAACATATAAACAAACCCATTTGACATAAAATTGGATGCGAACACTCAAAATTTGGTATAGATAATCGCTATCTGGTATGGGAAGATTGGTTTAAATTTCCAAATACAAACGGTCAATCAGGAATAATAAATAGAATCCCTTGATTTTCATAAGAACGACCTATCTAAATTATTATTATTATTATTATTATTATTATTATTAATAAAATAATAATAATAATTATTATTATTATTGCATTGAATTAAGACACCTGATTCCGTAAGCGGTGATGTAGCTTTCATTCGACTCCATAAAAATCTCTAGCATTCTTCACTACAAGAGATTCATGCTTGTTTAATACGGAGTAAGTTAGCGTTAGCAGTTTCTGTTGAGCAGGTGCAGGTATGTATCTGAATGAGTGTAAACACAGCAAAGTCAACAAGCTTCACCTCAGTTCTCTCCTATATAATCTACTCTTGCTTTTCTTTCTCTTGAAATGCGATATTAATTCGAAAGAAGTGTATGAACCTGTGCAAAGATCAATATAGTTCACCACGAAGTGATCGGTTTGTTTTTTATAAATATGCATGAAACGCAAACATAATTATAGGAGATATTGAAGCAAGAGCCCTCACCAAATTGTAGTGTAATACATAGAAGCACATAAATAGTAGGCACCTTCGTTACTGCTAAATCGTAAATGGTTGGGTTAACAACTTTACGTTAGTTCATTGACCAGTACAGAACAAACATTATTTGCTGATATGAAAGTAAACCTCATGATATACGATATATCAAGTACATACGAGAAATTGCTCGCATCAATCTCAAGGCTGTAGTAATAGATTTCTGCCTGAGGGTACCGAAGTTTGGACAAAAACCTAAGTCATTATGCAATGTAATTGCAGAGATAAAATGTGTATTTCTAATGATTGTGGTACGATAGTGACACCCTTACGTTTAACGCTCTCTTAGAATACATTGCTTTTACATTGAACGCACGAGAGTCACCAAGAAGCAATAAGTGTCTGATCGCAATGCAACTAGTACGTCAATACAGCGTCTTTAATAGAATTCTTCCCTCAGTTGCATTGCAAAATAAACCTTCGATAATTTGCACGAATTTATGTAAACCTTAAATCCCTCTGGAGGCATTATGGATATGTTCTTCTTCATTATTGAAATGAAATCTTTGTCTATAGCATCGTTTAGATGTGAAACTTAGTATCTCCTTCTACCTCCGTCGGTTATGTTAATAGAGACTCATGATAGTACTTTATTGAGACACACTAGGCAAAATTAGGAGTGATGTAGTGTTTGGTTTCCTCACTGGGCTATTGCAGCAGCACTTATCCTACTAGTAAAATCTTTCACAATATCCCAAGGCATTTCTAGCTGTAGATAATATGGTTGGGCGCACTCGACCGCTACCCGGCCCGATAGGAACGGTCTAAGCATTGGCCGGAACAGATACTACCCGAAAACTTTGGACCTGGCGTTGGTATCGTGATAAGGTTTGGGTGGAAGAACATTCACCAGATGGGTTCAGACCAGGACTTAGTTCTGACCGCCAGGTACTGGACCCGCCCGACCTGAATTATATTACAGAAAATGTAAGGAATATGATGCGTTGTCATTCAGAGAACAAAATATCCTTCCAGAAACCGTTTCATTTAAAACAGCGTAACAGTAATATTATATACTAGACACTGTGTTCAGATGATAAAATCAAGTATAAAGGAATTTTAAAATGGTCTGGTCTGAGAGTTGGAACTGGGTACACTCAACCTCATGAGGCAAAACTCAGAAGAGGCAGGTTCGATTCCCACCTCAGCCAACCTGGAAATATAATCCATGATTTCCCTCTTTTAATCCAGACAAATGTAGGGAAGGCTCCGAACGTATGATCATGGCCGCCTCCTTCCACATCCTATCTCCAATGTACAAATACACAAACTAGTACAGTCATCGCAATACCACAGGTTACCACAAAAAATCCACATACCCCCAATTCAAAAAGGAAGCCTGTAGTCTTACGTGACCGTTAATCATGCTATCATGATCCTTGGGTCCTCCTATTTACGTGGAATCCGAACCACAGGACATGGTATTTCACTTCGAAAATTTCACATGCTTTGATCGGGAATCGAACCCGGTCCACCTTGATGAGAAGCGAATAGCTTCACCGCTGCTGCCCCACCCCACACGCCACAAATACACAAGGCTGCATGTCCACGATGTTGCAGCCCCTTAAAATAAACAACAAGAACAACATCTAAATTAAGATTACGTTTAACACATAGGATCTTAAATTACCGGGAAGGAATGTTTATTTAACCTCCGAGCAAGAATTTTGTTAACATAAGGAAAACTATTTCTTCAACGGAAGCTTTACCTCCAGACATATCAAAGAAGTATTTCTTCGCGATTAATAAGAATGTAACTCACAATTACATTTCACTCACTGTAACGTACCTATTGGGCCGCACTACCACCAAGATTTTATTCAATTTTACAGTATACAGTCCACAACACTGGGGAGAAAAATTATTATTACAATTACCAATTCAGTCAACTACTAAAATGGAATGACGAATGGGTGAATAAGGAGTTTTCTTACGAAATCCAGCAAAGAAAACTCTCAACATTCGTGTTCCGAAAACGGCCAAACTTCCGTCATGACCTACTGGTTCCATGATAATTTTCAAATCCCTCCATGACAGAGTGAAGGTCAAAATTTCTTAACCTCAGATTGCGTCAATACGTTATATGCATGGTGTATACGGTACAGTTTTGCAAGTAGAGTACCGTAATGAAAAACTAAAAACTCAAATGGAGTCAGTTACTTTTAGGTTAGTATCCCGTTTTTTTGGAACTAAATTTCGGTTTATATGGGATGGCTGTTTGTAAAAATCAATACAATTTTTTTAAATGAGGCAAGATAATTAGTATTTCATAAGTATCGTATATAACCGTGTGCAAGTATAAATCATTCGGGTTCCCTCATTTCAGTAATTGTTGGACATACTAATTTCTTTGGGTAGTGGCATACGAAACACCAGTTCTCTTCAGCATATAATTAGGAGTATCCCAATTTGTACGTATATGTCCAGAATGTCAGTTTACAATTCAAGTGTATTTGTTCATATCCTAACACTTGGAAAACGATTTCGCATCAAGAATATTGTATGTAGTTCACGGGTTCTCAGCATAAATGGCGCCTTGCCTTGCAACTGTGTATGAGAATAAAAAGTGTGAAAGGGATACAGAAACACAGGGCATAAAGTAAGAGAGAAGATGTTCAAGCAGGTCATACAGTTTCTCGCAGAGGGCACTTTATGTTGCAGATATTAGAGGGTGTGTGCCGCTCTTGCCATGAAAATCAGGATTTCGCTACGCTCTCTGTCGGGCATGTACCAATATTCTCACTACAGTACAAGTTAAATGCTGATCTTAAAATTATATAATAAAATAAGGGTTATTGTCAAGAGAAATGCCTCATTTAACTGCAGGTAAAACTGATGTATCCCTATTAAAGTATGACTTCCATCGAAATAAGGTTTTCTATAAATGTCACATCGTGATCTGTCACGGAATACTCTACCATATCAATATTAAATTTGACATTTAAATTCAATTCGCTAGTGACGTGAATTTTACTCTCTACTTTAGTGACTTCGGTCCAGTAGACCGGCCTTAAATAATTCCATACTTTTCATTATTTTGAAAGAATATTTTTAAGGAAGGTTATAATACGTAAGTATTTTATCATCTTAACCTTTATTTAAAATACACTTAAGTAATCTATAAGCAATAATAAAGAGAAATTATAACTGAGTTATGAAAAGTGCCATTAGCGAAATATCCAATGATAAACTCGGTTGAAAAGAAAACAAACAATCATGATTGAGATCTAAAGTTTGTAAATTTGCATCAATACACAATTAAACTTCAAGACAGTCATGGCATACAACATTTGCGTGTTCAAGGAACAAATACGTATGCCACTTGGACCGAATACGCTTTTAGCGACCACGGTGTTTGAGAACGAAAAGACTTCCACTGACCTGTACGGTTATCGTTCGAACTTGTGCAGTGGTGAGTATACTCGAGAATGTAATTGATGAAGGTAACCTGATGCACAGCTAGCACACTCCAACGGACAAAGAAGGAGGCGCAATCGTTTATGTCGTCGGTCTGTGAGACCGTGCGTCACTAACGGAGGGTTAACAATTAGTACATCAAATCAAGCATTCATATAACAGAACAAATTCAAATCACTATTTCGAGAACCGGTCTTGCTTAATTTGGTTCTGCGTCTGTCTATTTCCCTTGTAAGTCTTTAACATACTAAACATGTAGGCTTGAAGCATGCATTGTTCTGCATACCATAGAACCCGTCACGGCATCGCCTCAACCATTCTTGACAAGCAACAATGATTCCACAGAAGAATTGTGTCATCTGATTTCTATGCTACAAATTCAGAGTAGATTAAAAACACATTGGGTCATAGATTAGTCAGCAGGAATTTTCAAGCAACTTCTGAGTAAGAATGTAGTCAAAATAAGGAGAACCATTTACTAAACGAAAAATTATAGTAGGCCTGTATAGTAAAAGAGTATTCATCGCTATTAGCAACAAACTAACTAGTAATTATTTTTTTATTATAGGCTTTATTTGAATATTGCCAATGCCCATATTTATGGTATTTTAATTGAACGCCTGTAGGCTCCCCATCAAGTTAAATTTCAAGTAGTTCCAACTTTAGCTACCAGAGATTCAACTGCCACTGACACCTAGCGGCGAACGATGGAATTTGATAGAGCGTTTCTATGCAAATAACCTAAAAATTTAGCTACACACTACCAATTGTAGAGGTAGATTCATATTCATGCCATAAATCTATGGCGTGGGCCCGCCGGCTTTACTTCCTCTCCGAAGGAAGGCATACTAAAAGATATTAACGCTCTTAAGAATTAGACGACTTCCATCGGGTTCGAACCCGCCAGCTTGGGCAAAGCAGTTCAGCATGCTACTGACTATGCCACCGAAGCCGGTAATATTACTTTTCAGTAACAGAAATAACTTTCCTTTGATAGCATATTGGGCAGCCCTACCACCGTAATTACAATATTCTACTTTCGACAATCACGAGAAATGAGGAATTAAATGGTATTATCCAAGTTCGAAATCTTGAAAATTTTGGATACCGTAGTTCTTTATAAAATTAACTTGAAAACACTCCTTCAGAAGTTCCCACCTGTTTGTTACAATTCGTTTGCTGTTGATGATAGGCAGTTATGGTCCATTCAAATGCTTGCACATCATGGTCCACTAAGTTTTGTGGGCACAATATGTTGTAAAACTTCTCCTGATGTTATGATATAACAACAAAGTTTAGTTTAACCCCATGTTTCAATCCTTCTCAACTGCTGCAATTTCAGTCATATTGTGATGACTGCCCTAATGTGTGTACTTGTAACAGGGATCCGCGCCGTAGCCTTGTGTGTTAAACCGTGTGCCGAGTCAATGGTTCGAATCCTGTGTTGGCAGCAGCCAACCTGATTATGGCTTTTCCCTGTTACTTCCCACACTTCCTCCAGTCAACTGGCGGAGTGGAACGTATGTCAAGTCCCGGGGCACCAATAAAAATCCCATACTACAATAACTATACGTACACTCCTAACTTCAGTCACCACAGAACACAGGTTATCAGATAAATTCAACTCACACAAATCTACATGTAACTGATGAATAATTAAACAACAAATAACTTGTAGCTGGGTCCATAATTTTAAAGGAGATGGCTTGTAACGTAAATTTGGAATAATTACTTGCCTTGAGTAAATGAGAGCAACTACGGAATATCATTTCATACAGTAGGGATTGAACCAACTATATTTCTCAGTTGTCTGCACGAGTCTGAATTAACCCGTTTCAATTCTCAAATAATACATTATTTAATATTGTTGGACCATGGCGAGTAGCGCGCAATTTAATATGATACTTTCCCTCAGTTTCCTTGCTGATTTCTGTTCATCGTCATTCATTGAATCTCTGTAGAGTAATTGGCAGCCACCCCGAAGGACGGGATTCGTATGCCAGCTCCGACAAGAAATGAAAGCCCCTTTTGAGGTATATTCAATTTTAAAAACTTGCGTCAGGCTTATTGAATAAACCAGTTTATCGTACGATAGGCCACTTAGCCAAAGAACATGAGGTTCAAATTCATATCTGGCCATAACGGTTATAGTCTAGTATGCTTATTAATCCCCTTCACACTTTCATTTTCATTACGATTCTTAGTTATCTCACAGGCTCACATCAGACCTCTATGATTGATAATCACCGACTCCGTAGAGACGTATACAATAATGGGAAGAATCACTTATTTAATACGGCGCTAAAAGTTACGAATATTTCTTCACTTCGTAGAATATTACCAGACAAATGTACGTAATGTTTCAGAATTCCTATTAAACATGTCTCTGTATTGCAGACTGCAGAAACCCATGTCCTGAAATACAAAATGTTAATGATACTATGATGACAAGGTCGAAGTGAAAAACTATTGAATTTATTGTAATAATTTTTTCCTGCAAACCGCTTACTACGTGTAATACGTTAATAAGAGTAACAAGGTCCATTTTTGTAAAAAAAAACTATATTGTTGTTTGAGTCTTCAGTATTTTGACTGGTTTGATGCAGCGCTCCATGCCTACCTGTCCTGAGCTAATCGTTTCATCTCTACATAGCTACCACACCCTACATCCCAGGCAATCTTTTTAACATATTCTAAACTTGGTCTACCCATACAGCTCTTGTATCGTAACTTTCCTTCCATAACTAAGCTTGCAATTCCTGGGAGTCTTAGCATATGTCCTACCAATCTATCTCTTCTCTTCATTAACAGTTTCCAGAAACATCTATCCTCTCCCACCCGTCTTAGAACCTCTTCATTTGTAACCCTATCCACCCATCTGATCTTCATCATTCTCCTGTAACACCACATTTTAAACACTTCAATTATACTCTTTTCTGCTGCACCAATAGTCCATGTTTCATTTACATAGAGTGCCACGCTGCAGACAAAGGCTTTCAAAAATGACTTCCTAATTCCTAAATCTAAATTCTATGTTATCAGATTCCTTTTTTGTAGAAAAGCTTTCCTTTCCTGAGCCAACCTACTTTTTATATCCACTTTGCTTCGTACATCACTGATTATTCTGCCTCCTAAGTAACAGAAGTCTCTGACTTCCTTTAGATTTTCACCTGCCAATTTTATGTCCATAGAGGTTTCTGATTTATTTCGGCTGCATTGAAATATTTTTGTTTTACATTTATTAATGTTCATCATGAATTATTTCCTCAGAAAGGAGTCCACTCCATTTAAAAACTCATCCTCTGGCGTGTCGGCCAAGATGACGTTGTCATCAGCAAATCTCAGAGTTGAAATTAATTTTTGTTGAATCTTCACTCCCACCTTAAATTTTTCTCCAATTTCCTTCGCTGCTTGTTCAATGTAAAGATTGAAAAGTATGGGTGATAAGTTGCAGCCTTGCCTTACACCTTTTGAATACCAGCTTCTCTCCCATGTCCTTCAGCTCGAGTGAGAGCTGTCTGGTTTCTGTACAGATTGTAGTGCATCCTCGTATCTCTGTACTTCATTCCCATCGTTTTCAAAATGTCAAACAATTTAGCCCAATCAAAGTTTTCAAAAGCCTTTTCTAAGTCTATAAATGCCATGAACGTCCTCTTATCTTTCCTTATTCTACCTTCCAAAATCAGCCAAAGACTTCGTACAGCATCCCTTGTTCCTACATTTCTCCTGAAACCAAACTGGTCTTCACTCAACTCCGTTCCTAACTGGCTTTCCATCCTCTTGTAAATAATTTTTGACAGGATTTTTGAAGCATGAGAAATCAAGCAGATTGTACGGTAATCTTCTCATCTGTCAGCTCCTACTTTCTTTGGCATAGGGTTCATAACATTCTTCTTGAAATCAGAGGGTACATCACGTGTCTCATAAATCCTACACACCAAGGTAAATAACCTGATCGGACCATCATCACCTATGCAGCGAAGCAACTGAATCGGTATATCATCTATGACTGGTGCTTTTTTCCTGCGTAAGTCTTCCAATGCTCTGTCGAATTCTGATCTCAATTTTAAATATTCTTTCGCATCCTCATCCATTTCCTCTTCCCTTTCCATTACATGATTCTCAAACTCCTTTCCTTTATACAAACACTCTATATAAGCTTTCCATCTCTCAACCTTTTCTTCCCTGCCTGTTAGAGGCTTTCCATCTGTGTCCTTAATATTACAGCACTTAGTCTTCTTTTCCACAAAAGTATTCTTAATCCTTCGACGAGCTCTATCTACCTTCCCTAATATCAGACAATTTTCTATACCTGCACATTTCTCTTTCAGCCATTCTTCTTTCGCTTCCTTGCACTTCTTGTAAACCTCATATCAGAGATGTGAGTATTCTGCTTTCCCCTTTTGACCTCTTACATTCTTGTGTTTCCGTCTTCCACCCCTTAATTCTAGTATATCCTGACTGATCCACGGGTTTCTACCTATTATTTCTTTCCTACCAATATTTTCTTCTGCGGATTTTGTTATTCCATTCATAAAAAGTGACCCTTGGTCTGGAATTGAAGTTTGTTTAGGGTTTTTCATTAGTCCTTCCTTTATACTCTTCTTGAATCTTTCTTTTACATCCTTCTCGTTCAGTCTGCCTATATTCCACCTTTTTTGGATTTTGATTTTTCTTCAGTTTCTTCAACTTTAATCTGCATTTCATAACAACCAGATTGTGGTCAGAGTTTATTTCAGCACCGGAATATGTTTTGCAATCCAAAATCTGGTTTCGAACTCTCTGCTTGACCATAATGAAGTCGATTTGGTAACGCCCTGTAACTCCTGGTCCCATCCATGTGAATATTTGTGTATTGTAGTTATATAGTAAGGTGTAAACTATGGCCAACTCATGCTCGGTGCAGAATTCCATCAGCCTGCTTCCTCGACCATACCTTTCACCTAATCCGAAATCACGTACTATCTTCCCTTCTCTTCCTTTTCCTACCACAGCATGCCAAACTCCCATTACTATAACATTTTCATCACCCTTGACATTCCCCAGAATGTTAGCTATTTCTTCGGAGACCTGTTCAACATCTTCATCCTCAGCTTGACTGGTAGGCTTATAGACTTGTACCACTATAGTGCTCGTAGGTTTTGTATTGATTTTAGCTACAATAATCCGTACACTATATTGCTCATAATATTCCACCCGCTGTCCAAATTTCCTGCTTAATATGAGGCCTACCCCCGAATAGCCGTTGTTTAATTTAGTGCTAATCACTCCATAGTCTCCAGACCAAAATTCCTGTTCTTCCTGCCATCGTATTTCATTAATTCCAATCAAATCTCACCTCAAACTATCCATTTCCCTTTCTAAGTTTTCTAACCTTCCATTGCCTAGCAGACTTCTTACATTCAACGCTCCGATCCGTAAAATGTCGGATTTCCTCTTTGTCAATTTTGACAATTATAAGCACGAAAATCAAAAACAAACTAATGCTAATTATACCATCACCGTCACCTTGATGATCGAGCTCGCACGTGAATGCATTACGAGAATTGCTTGATGAGACGACCCTGAGTATTCGCACAGGATATACACGCTCAAAAATGTCTAACTTGTGGTGTAGCCCTACGCCATGTCCACGCGGGCAGCTACAGCAAAGCCGGAAATCGAAGTTTCGAATCCCAGCGCAGGCAGCGGTTACCCTCAGTGTGGTTTTCTCCCGCATTTTTCTACGCTCCTTCCCTACAAATGCCTGGATAATACCTTACATCCAGTCTCGCGGCAAGTACCACATCCCTGTCCCTGATACAGTTACGTACATTACTACAGTCATTGCTTAAATATAGGGTATCTGACAAGTTCAACATACACACAAACACACTGGGCTGATGACCAAGGTGTCCCAAGCCCCTTAAATTTTGACAACAATATGAAGCAGGGGTAGACGCCACAAGGCCTTCGCGATCTACTGTTTCATGTTTTTTCTTGAAAAAATATAGTAATTGTTTCATTTTTAATTTTTTTTATACTGTGAAACAACTATATTTAACAATGAAACGATTAAAACTTCACTATTTGCTGAAAATACAAAAATTTACATTCAATGTGAAACTTGAGGAGATGTTCGTTTAACAATGTCTTTGATATTAGGTGTATAACTTGTTACACTTGGTCGAATACACGAGTCAAGGTGTTCGTCAGTCAACCTTGTTCTGTGTTTATTAGCCTACGTTTCACATTTTGCAAAAATGAGGAAAAAGTAGACTTATGAGATCGGGTGAATGTGTGTCTGTCTGTCTGTCTGTCTGTCCTTCTGTCTGTCTGGCTGTCTGGCTGTGTGTGTGTGTCCCTATCAACTCCTAAACGGCTGCAGCAATCAAAACAAAATTTGGTGGGAGTAAAGATCTATACCTGAATATCTCACGGCCATATTTGAAAATGATGTCAGTGCTACCAACTGCTGAAAAAGCGCAATTGAAATTTGAGCTCTATGTTGGATATCTTGGAAGGTATACATGGGAGCTATTTCATTAGCACACGTATAGATAATAATATTGCAGTTTAATTTCCAGAAGGCCATACATGGCAGTGTTGCCAAAATGATTATAAGCCTGCTGATAGGTCCAAATTTTAAATGCATATAACTTCTACACTATCAATTGGATTTCAACCAAATTTCGTATGTGGTATGTGTACATAAACAGATAAGACTGAGCGTAATCTTAAGAGCCACCAGGGCTGCCAACTGTTAATAAATGCTATCAATTTATTTTATCCAAATACCATTATATCAGAAAGTATGCAAGCCGACAGCTTTAAACTATGCACACGTATAGTACCTGGCATTCTAGATTAATTTGGAGTATCTTATATACGTCAGTGCTACCAACATGATTCTAAGCCTGCTGAGAGGTCCAACTTTAAATACATGTAACTTCAATACTGTCATTTGGATTTCAACCAAATTTCGTGTGTGCTATGTGTACCATAACCGATATGACTATGCCGATTCTTAAGAATAACCAGGACTGCCAACTGTTAATAAATACTGTCTCTATTTTTGTTACCCTAATATCAATATATCAGAAAGTATGCAAGCCAATAGCTGTGAACTTTGCACACGTATAGTACTTGGCATTCTAGATTAATTTGGAGTAACTAATATAGGCCTACGCCAGTGCTGCCAACATGATTCTAAGCCTGCTGATAGGTCCAATTTTAAAAAGCATGTTACTTCTATACTAACAAATGGATTCCATCCGAAATTAGTACAACACGAGATCATAATATTTCAGATTATTTCTGACCAACACATGCATGACATTGTTGCCAACATAATTTTATGCGCGCTAATAAATCCAAGGTCTAACTGCATGTAACGTGCATGCTATCCATTAGACTTCAACCAAATTTTGTATTCTGTACCTTAAGAGATGCAACTAACAATAGCCTATATTCAGTCACCAGGGCTGCCAACTGTACTGCTCTATTAGGCTACATTATATTAGGTATATTTCGAACTAATTAGGAATTTCAATATTATCACCTTAATTTCGTCATTATTCTAGATAGGTCTATATAGATTGGCAAGAATCTTAAATTTCAAGAAAAGTAGGCTCTTTAGTTATTCACGGAACTTCTTGTTTTTAATTAAATTCATATTTGAAAACAATGATTCACACAGGTAAGTAGAAGCAAACAAGGCCTTTATTTTAAATGCAACATCAACTAACACAGGATATATCTCCTGAGGAATTAAAGACCAACGGTTTTTAGGTTCCGCAATAGTTTTGAGATACAAATCATTTTCAATGATATGATTTCAAATTCAAGAGCTGCCACATCTACGTAAAAAACATTTTCAATGGAAGAAGATACGCTGAATCCGTTTGGGCATTACATAGGCCTAATTGTAATAAAGATGATCATGACTATTCTACAGTATAATCCTACAATTGAGAATAAATGCAATGACTGGAAATGATCAGCCGATATTAATAACATTTTTCAGAAACTTCTAAGGTAGTTATATGTTAGGTTATATGTTCAACTTCTATAGAGAACGTAGAAGCTATTTTTAGTGTTTCCTTGGTCGATTCCACAAAATGATTTTTTCATTCGTCAACAATTAACCGATTGTCATTGGAGACTAATCTTGACATATGATACTCAAAATGAAATTTACATTCCCTAATATAAATACGACAATGGTACACCTACGAATAACACTGTGCTACTTAAAATAATTAGAGGTAAGGCCTATTTGGTTTGTTAAGCGTACATCTTCAGATTTAGATTAATGAATTAGCTTATGGGTTCTTGATACGCAATGTTTTTGAAAATAAGTTGCAAAAATTTGCTTTGAACCAATATTCGATCTTCGGCGTTCATATGTCATCTAAGGGAGCGCTTACCAGAAAATCACCAACCATGTAAGTTTATAGGTTGTTATCATGTCTGCTTACCTTCCTGGAAGACGTTGAACGCTAACGTCATCACTAATGTTTGGCTGTGATATGAGTGCACTTCATTACAGGAAGAATGACAATACATTTAACCTGTTACCACTAGCTATTAACCAAACGGTTCACGGAAGCATTGATAACAGATCCGCTCTTATATTATCAAGAATATTATGCCCATAAATGTTCTACAACACATTTTCAGATACATTGTATACAAGATAATTAAATAAGTTAAAGGAATATAATTCTTCAATAATAGTTATTTGCAACATTCTTTGCATTCATTCCTGACTGGCCGTTACTATTCAGTACTGTGAGGTTCTTATTAATACGAGAGGTTGAGCGTTCAAAACTGAGACTCTGCAACACAAGTTAAGACTATTTTACTTCGTGTCAATATATAACATTTAAAATTTCAGACTAATACCCAGAAATAAAGAGGTGATTCTCGAATCTATATTGTGCATACATCTATACATCCAAACCTGAGTTGTTAGCGTCGATAATCAATACATATTTCAGATCAGAGGAAAGAAGATTAGGTTGATTTCTTTTTTTAAGGAGTTTGTCAGTTGTTTGCTCGCAGACCTATCGTTAAATGTAATTTCATGGCAAGGAAATCGATAGGTAGGATAATATATAGTCGCTGAACTTGTAATACCGCGTAGATTCTCGAAGGAAAATAACCTTTAAATCATGTTTATTGCAGAAAAGTATATTTTCATGTAGTTACAGTATAAACTCATACAGTACAGTATATTTAAGGTTCATTGTCCTTCCATTTACACAGTAGAAAATGATTCCAACATGAATTGTTCTGTTGGACAGCGCATTCACTCAAGGCTGGGAGGCGTGACCAATCATAAGGAAAATATTGAGAAAGGAGTGCAATGTCAGATTTCATTTCTTATAAGTATACTGTATTTTAGATAGTATGTTTATTTTACAAACTTTTAGACAAATAATCACTTTATATTGCATAGAGAAAATAACTTTAGTTCCTGAGATTGATGATGACAAGGAATTTCAATAGAGATTTTCAGAGACTGATAAGCTGATCGAAGTAGCTATTATTTGACCGTGGTAGCAAGCCCCGTCATTCAATTCCCATTGTTCATCTGATGAGGTTGCCGTAATGTAGGGCATACAACCTAATGGACTCGGCCACATAGAACCTCAATTCTCCTCTTCCCTGGCCTCATAGAAACGGAAATAACAACATGTAGATATACATGCTTAGCGATTAAAGAAGACATGGAATATTAATTGATATACTGAGCCCGCTCAAGCTCATGCTGGTGATGATTTTTCGTAGCAACATGGAATACTCCAACCATGAATCACTGAACGCACTCTAGAAGCTTGTCTCAGCTTCAGGGGAACTTTTGACTTTATTTGAATGCCTGGATTATTTTATTCATGATCGCAGATTTCTATCTACGATGTGCACACTTGAGAAAAGCATAATATGTAATTCTACATTATCAGCAGCATTAAAATGGAATAATATTCACTGTATTTTGGTAATTAAAAGGTATTTTCATCGCAGAAACGCGAAGGACAAGGAATTAGTTGCTAAATGACTTCGACGGTAGTCGAAGCCGGAGCACGCCATGCTGGCAGAAGCGACAACCCCATGTGCGCTTGAGACGCACAGACGTAAATCTTTCAGGTCCGGTCAAGTAGACCGATGGTGCATCGTTATCACATGACTAGTGAGTCCATCATCGACGGATTGTAAACGCATCCAGTATTATTTAAGCACCAGTGTGCTAGGGAAGAACGTATTTTACAAAGTTTAATCACGGTAAAGTGATATTTCGACAAAACTGTGAATTTGAAATTCCTTTGTGCTAGAAGCACATGGGCAACGCGACACAACATGGTGAACAGTGTGTCAGGAGAAAACTGTTAAGTGTTAAAATATTAGCAATATTCATTACCATTAATTGCTACAATATTTCTACAGTCTACAAGAAACACAACGTCCAAGGGCGGATCTTTAAAAGTAACGGAATGCACTGATATCAAAGTGATAGTGCTTCACTATAAAAATAGAATCTATGAAAAATATAGTTTCAGTGAAAGCAGGCACATGGCCATTTTTAGTATAATGCTTGCCCAGTGTAAAGCCTGTGTTGCAAAGTTCCACCAGTAGTAAAATCAGTGAATTATCACCTATAATTGTTTCATCAATTCGACTAGAACTTCAAAGATGTCTGAACTAATCTACATGTCGTTTAACCCCCGTACCTCGAGGATGATGGTGAGGGCTTAAACACCACAATGGAGGAGCCATTGACCATCTAATAACACCTGTAAGATGGAAGCCGATACAAGGATTTCGTTAACCATGGCCGAGAAGGTACTATTCTACTACTGGAATTTAAGGATTGACCCCTCAAAATTAAACCAGAGATGATTAGAGGTGAACAACATCCGCCTTGAATTTCCGTTTAATTTCACTTGTATTTGGTTATGGATCAGGGCTGGATTAGATGTAGACAACCGTACGAATAACAGGCATTTAGGTAGGATTTTTCTATTTCTTGTAGACGCCACTGACAGCGTATTTCACTTTTCTTATGAGCTTCCACATAATTTGGAATAGCTCATGCCTAGAGTTAGACATCTAATGGGTTGAACCCAGGTGCAAAATCTGTAAAAATTGTGCAGTCCACAGAATGGACGTCAATCTATAAGATGCTTTATCATAGACAGATAATAGTAAATGTAAATGAGGGATGGTCTCAGCATACATTAGAATTTTTCAGTCATGTTTGACTATTTTGTTGCACGATGATTCTTCACAGAACATCGTTACATTTTGCTTTGTAATTAAATTAGGATTTTTGTACCATTTTCGCCAGCTTTGCTTTATTTTTTGATTGTAAATAGAACTGATCTAGAGGGTAAATTTCCTAGCTTAGGGGTTGTTTCTTTTCTTGTTTTCGGTTTACTTAGATAGCGGATTAGCCGATTTGATACCCTCTGATCCTAGGTTAGGGTTGGTTCTTATTAATAAATATTTCAAAAGATTTTTACTTAAGTCTGGACTACCTTCTTTAGTAGCTTGTTTATTTTGGAGGTGTATTACCAGGGATGTCTTTGACATTTATAATCATGATGGGAACCTGATCCTTGGGAAAGGGGAGTCTCATAGCCGACGAGCCCTAATGGTTTGCACTCCAATCCTCTTCTTCGGTATGTGGTCGGAGGAAGAGATCATCTGGGAGGCCATACACGGCTGGTGGTGACCAGATGACTTCCTCCAACGGGCACATAACACTTATATATACATTCTTTTGGCGCCCAACCAAGTGGCCGATTTTTAAGGACATGAAATCCATCAGCTTCATGTCGTTTTGAAGCGGATAATATTTTATTGTTTTTTGACAATTTGTCTGGACAGGGACGAACTTCAGACGTCGTCCAGCAGTGCAATATGTCACATGGCTTTCTTTTGAGATGTCAGAGCATGGGCGAAGTACAATTACATTTGGAGGGCTCAGAATGACAAGGTTCTATTTTACTTTTCATAAATTTTACAGGAGATCATTTTTAAAGTTTGACTGCTTATCAAGAGAACATTAATTAAGGGATTCTTCAGTAGTGAGTCTTGAGTTTTGACTAGTCTATCTTTTATCTATTTAAGTGAAATGAGCACCATTTATGAGCATTTGGCAGGTGGGTGATGTAAATTAGGAAATCATGTCAGCAAATGGAACCTTGTCATTCCAAAGGTAGGTAAAGTATGGTTGATTTGAGTAGTGTAGAAATGATATAAAAGGATGTTTTACTATGGTTTAATGCTTGAAATAATAAGGAATGCTTAAAACAGACTCTACATGGCCGCTAAATTATATATTTAATCCCCCCCCCCAGGGGCTCACAACGAGTGGGACGTGGGTTGGCGACTGAGCTGGGTCCATTTTTCCCCCTTCTCCATTGCCTCTGTGGCAGACCCTTTCCTCTTTCACTTTCCTACTTGCCTTTCATGGATCTCCTTCCTTCCAAGTCCATCAAACCTCATTCTTCGAGGGTTGAGGGCATTTCTTTTTCTCCTATCCTTTATTTGCCTTATTCTCCTATTGTTTTCCATTTCATCTTCTAATATATAAGTTAGTAGTTAGTTTTAGTTATAGTTTTACATTTCATTTTCATCTTCACGATCACCCAAACCATTAAGGGCCGATAACCTAGATGTTAGGCCCCTTAAAACCACAATTATCATCATCATTATATATTTCATTTCAAAAGAACCATCTTAATTAACATTACTTGCACATTTTTACATAGGAACTGTTGTATATATTTTGCTCACAAAACGATCCCCCTACATTTGAACTCAATGTGATATTATGATGTCCTTTCTGACATCCTTCGTTAAAAAACTCTTAAAATAAAAAAAATAGTTCGCTGCTATAAAAACCTAGCGTTCCTTTAACAAAAGTGAAATCACGGGTTTTCTAACCGTTTAAACAACTGTTTCGTAAACATATAATGAAATCAGATTCTGCCCAAGTTCACTAAAATACAAATGATGCAACGGTGGAGCTCTGCAGAGAATGCTACATTGGAATGATCATGAATATTTTAAATAAGAACTGAAGAGTCATTTGAAGATTTTGACTAGGAACCATACTGCTTAAAAATAGACTCATAGTAGGTTTTATCCAGGAGTGGCATCCACTTGTACATTGACTGGATGTCACAAATTCTCTCTTTACTCTGCTTTCGCCGAATAATGGCCTGTGAAATCGGAAAATTAAATTCGCTACAAAATATATGCCTGTACATGGATATTTTATCTGGTTCCAATCATTCTGTCTCACACACTTTTACGTACAATTAATACATTTTTTGTTAATTTAGATTAGTATCAAGGTAAAATTTCTTACTAATAGCTCTACAGTAGTGCGATTCACAAGTAGGAAAAGATTGTATATGATTCCTAACTTTATCCTTCCTTTCTTTGAGACTTTATCCCTGGTACACTTGCCTGTTTCATCAGACTTTGGTGTTCCTGCACTACTTTTGCACTTATGGGCGTTATACACAGGTTTCTGGCTTACTGCTAGATTGCCCAAAATGAAAGACTTACAGACACGTATTATACAATCATTTTTTATAAAATGATATTTGAATGCCTTAGTGCGCTTTGAACTTTTCACAGCTCTTTGTGTCAATACTGTCTGTGTTCTGTATTAAGAAATAATATTTTTCTTTCTGGCTTAACTCATAATACTACGAATTAAAGATATCAAGTCTTTCATCTTCTGTAATGTTGGAAGCACAATGGAACTTACAAGCATTTGCACAGTCTTTTAGTGTTAAAACCGATTTCTCTTTCACCAGCTTACCTCTTCTGTATATATACTCCTTTTCATGTTAACGTCAGTCTTTCCTTACCATACTTTTCCACTGAGACGGGTGACGTTGCCTAGTCCTGGTTCGACGTTTATTAGTAGGAGTTTTCTCACTTCCTGATTCACAAGATGAATCTGAATATGGAACTAGCCGTAAAGGGTCTCACAGTTTTTCACTTTTATGCTGATTGGAACTCTCACCGACAGTAGTGGCTACGCTGGCTAAAGCGCAGCATTAGGTCATGGGGCCAAGCTCTCTGCTGACTCGGTAGACGCGTGGGTTCGAGCCCCACCATCGGCTGTCCTTGAAATGATTTTCCGTGGTTTCCCATTTTCAACTCCAGGCAAATGCTGGGACGGTTCCTTCTGACAGGCCACGGCCGCTTTCTTCCACATCCTTGCCCAGTTTCATTCACCATAATTCATTTCATCTCTCATTAACTCCTCTCATGAGGATGGCGTCAGGAAGGGCATCCGGCCGTAAAAACCATCGCCACAAAGACTTCCATCGCATCTCATCCCCGACCCCGTTGGAAAAACGGGAATAATAAGGGGTAGACATACATACATACATGCTGATTGGAACTCGCAATATTTTACTGATATTGCCCTCAGTGCCGGGAAGGTTGCACTCAGAACCTTTCTGATTTGGAAATAGTCTGCAACGATATATTAATCTTTCAAACGGTGAAGAACGTAAAATTTAAATAATAAATTTGTTCTAACAACCTTAAAGTAATTTATGAAGAAACTACAGTTTGGAAATAAACCTAAATTAAAACTAGCTTCCTCATTGCTGATAAAAAGTAACAAGTGTACTTACTTCCTTTTACAACTCTTCTCAAACGGGAAATTTTCCACCCTTGCAGTACCGGTACATTCAGTAAACAGAATGATACACTCTTCAGTTTCCAAAGTATGATGAATAAGCAATACAGACGAAACACTGTATAGCAGGCCAGCCAACCCCAAGAATATTACTTAAACACGATTTGCTTTCTTCTGAATTAATGACGACGCTCTGAATTACTGTTTTACTTCCAAATTGTTGTAAATTAACGTAAATGCAATTGGATTTAGTGAAATGTCATACTGAAATTCTATATCTAAAAAGTCTTGTATACCAAGTTATTTGTTTATGATAACAAACCTAAAATCTGTTGGAATATTCAATTAGAACCTTGTCATTCTCAAGGAGGAGCACAATATGCAATTAGAACTTTGTCAAAGTGACTTTACAGCCCACAAACATTATAATAACTGTATAAAACCAATAGTGCATATAGATCTTGCAGTGTTCCACCCTCTGAAATAAAAATCTCATTTTTTCAACAACAACAAAAGTCAAATAGAACCTTGTCATTCTGAGCCCTCGATTTAAGATTCAGAATAGGACTTTTGCTTTGCTAGTACTTCGTCGTGATTAAATGTAACTTGTCTTTTACTTGCCTGTATGTCGTTGTTAATGTAAATGTAGAGTCTTTTGTCTTCGAAAGTCCAGCTGTAATCGTGGGTGTTTATTTAATATAGCCGACTTTCTGCCCAGATCATTTCCATTTTTGTAGTTAGGTGTAAAATGACTCCTCCTTTATCCCAAATTGTATTTTCTTGTTATGGATGAGGAGAGGTTTAGGATCCTGGTAGACGAGATGTTACAAAACATGAACGCTAACCTAGAGGCTAGTATTGCCGTCCTTAGGGGGGATTTCAATGAAAACTCTAGAGTATTGAGGTGTGACTTGGACACTATCAGAGGGGATTTCACCGATGTCACTCATAATGTTAACCGTAATGCTGCCACCCTGAGGGGGGATATGAATGACAATGTAGCCACCTCAGGGGTGACCTTAATAATGTTAGGGGTGATATGACTACTAATGTGGCCACACTTAACGAGTCTTTAAGGAATATTAGGGCCGATATGGCTACCAATATTGAAACTGTCAGGGATGACCTTAATAATGGCAGGGGTGACCTCACAGCTGATATAGCTGTTATTAATGGTTCTTCAAATGATATAAGGGGTGAGATTGATAGTGAGAACGCCACTTTGGTCATTAACACAGAATCTTTAGCAGACCTTAGGCACGACCTAGAGACTAATCGTGCGGAAGCTAGCAGTAACTTGATTAAAGTGTTAGCTGATCTTCGCATTGACATAGCCACAGGTCGAAAGCAAATGGAAACAGGGTTAGAGTCCATAGAAGAGGGTATGGAGGAGGTCAGTGAAAAGATGGAGGTAGACAAAAGTGAGTTGCAGCTGCAAATTGCCACTGCCAAAGGCCAACTTGATCTTAGAGTCGCAGCCGTCGAGGGAAGGCTAGATGAAAACCAAACATTTCATGACGGAATTAGGCTAGAAGTTGGATTAGTAAGCACGAGTATGCGCATCATGAGAGACGTTGCTGTAGCCGTTCACGGGAACGTGAAGACGATATCGAAGGACATGGTTCGATTTCGGGATGAGCTAACCAGTAGTACTCAGCTAGTAGCCACTTCGACTGCTAATGTGGAAGATCTCATACATCAGTTGCACGCTAATCAAGCCAAACTAACTAGGGAGATTATTAGTGTCAAAGCAGACATGAATGATGATACGACTACAATTGAGATCCGTTTCACGGAACACCAAAATACCATAGATAACCGTCTGACAGAGCACCAAACGACTATTGAAGGTATGAGAGGCCAGCTCACACAACATCAGACACTGATAGAAGGACGTTCCGTGGAAGCTTCGAGTGACTACCAGAAGACCGTCCAGGAGGTGGACGAGTGTCTTCGAGGGAAGTTAGAACGCTTGGAGTTGCAGGTTACTCATTTATCGACATCCAGCAACACCACTAATTCTGAAGATTTCGAACTATTGGAACGTAAACTATTAGAGAAGCTAGAGACAATGTCTATGGCAATTTCACTCTCTACTCCAAGAGAAAATGTCCCTGTCACATCACTTATTACACCTGCTCCGGCTTGTCCAGTATCCACTTTTGGGCAACCGAGCAGGTCATACCCATGGTCAAGTATTACTTTTCCAACTTCCACCGTGGGAACAAATCCCTTCAGATTACCGGAAACAATAAGTAATAACCAGCAGCGACCACAACGACGAATGTAACTTCAAATTTGGGTCCATGCTACACTACATCTTTCAAGCAACCTAATTACCTTAACCAGAACGCTCCTGAGTTTTCACCGATGAGTCAAAGTCACAACCAGAACGTTATGATAATCAGGTCGAGGGAAGAAAAACCAGACCGATTTTCCGGCACTGGAAGTGGAATCACTCCAGTGGAGTTCCTGAATAATGTAGAGAGCTATCTAAGGGATACCTTCGTGACACCTGAGCGTGAACTAAGGGTCATAGAACGCTTCTTGAAAGTCAAGCCAGTACCTGGTTAAGGGCGCTCCGCTATTCATTTACACGATTTAGAGACTTCAGAGAAGCCCTATTACGGACATATTGGTCGAGCGATATTCAGCAAGGCATCAGAGCCACGCCTCCTCCCAATGCGACAGGATCGAATGCCACAACTGAGAGCGCACATCACTAGCAGGCACCTTATACGGTAGCGAGGGCAGTGCGACTGCCTCTCTCGCCACCTGATCAGCAAGCTCGTTTCCCGCAATACCCATGTGGCTAGGAAGCCACACAAAGGTCACCCCGGTTCCAGCGTTACACGAACTGACGAGCAGGCCGTGCACACGCTGGACCAACGGGTGCTTCGGGAAACACACATCGATCGCTTGCAGCGCACTCAGAGAGTCAGTACACACAAGAAAGTGCTGGTGATCGTCTGATAACGCGTACCGCAGAGCCTCTAAGATGGCATAGAGCTCCGCTGTGTACACGCCACATGCCTCGGGAAGTGAAAAGAGAAACCGGTGATCCTCAACCACAAATGCACAGCCTACTTTCTCGTTTACCCTCGAACCGTCCGTGAGTAAAAGCCCTGATCCTGGATTCCGGCTCACCACGGACTGGAACAGCCTCCAATGGACAGACGAGTCCGTGTCCGACTTGGGGCCGGTGTGCAGATCTAGGATTTCAGGGCGAGAGACCATCCACGGAGGGGCCTTGATAGGTACTCGGACGATACAGGAGACAGAAGGAAATCGGAACTGACGGTATAAGGCATCCAAGCGAATCCCCGCCAGCCGAGTGGCTTGGGCGAGCGCATCATACAGCCGGCGATTCGGATTGGTATACAAACATGGATAGCTTGGATGAAGTGGCATCTGTCGAATAGTTGCGGCATAGGTCAGCAGTACTTTTTGGCGCCTCAGGTGTAAAGGAGGTACGCCAGCCTCGGCGAGCAAGCTGACGACAGGGCTCGTCCGAAAGGCTCCCGTCGCCAGCCTCACACCGCCGTGGTGGACACCGTCCAGTTTAACAAGCACTGACTTACGGGCCGAACCAAATGCTACCCTGTCATAATCTAATCTAGATAAAATCAGTGCCTTATAAAAACGTAGGAGCACCGCGCATGTTGAGTTTCTTAGCACAGGCAGTTTTCAAACACTGCACGTGTGGCTTCCACGTCAATTTCTGATCGAAAAGGAGCCCAAGAAACCGGTACGTAGCAACAACAGGCAAAGCTACATCGCCCATATAAAGCTCAGGATCAGGATGGAGAGTGCGCTTTCGGCAGAATTGGACAACCGAGGTCTTAGCGGTTGTGAACCGAAAGCCATGTTCTAGTGTCCAGCGTTCCACTCTCCGAACAGCTAGTTGTAGCTGTCGTTCAGCGACCGCCATATTGTGCGCTATATAATGTAAAGCGATCTCGTCTACATATAGCAACGGTACCACTGCTGGACCAGCAGCAGCGACTATACCGTTTATGGCAATCGCAAATAATGTTACGCTAAGCACCGATCCCTGTGGGACTCCGTTTTCCTGTATATGATATTGCGAATATGTCCCCCCTATTCGGTCACGGAATAGGCGAAGGGACAGAAAATTCGCAACAAAAACCGGCAAGTTACCTCGGAATTTCCATTGATGCAGGGTAGAGAGGATGCCGTAACGCCAAGTGGTGTCATAGGCCTTCTCAAGGTCAAAGAAAACAGCGACTAGGTGCTGTCTCCGGAGAAAAGCGTCCTGTATGGCGGTCTCCAGGCGCACCAGATGGTCGTTGGTACACCGAGACGCCCTGAATCCACACTGGTATTCTGACAGGAGTCCTCGTTTCTCCAGGACCCACACCAGGCGCCGATTGGCAATCCTCTCAAAGAGCTTGCGCAGATAGTTAGTGAGACAAATAGGTCTGTAACTCCCTGTCAAATTGGTATCCTTATCGGGCTTCAGGATAGGTATAAGGATACCTTCCTGCCATTGCGCTGGAAATACACCTTCCAACCAGATACGATTAAACACCTTGAGCAAATAACGAATGCTCTCATCGTTAAGGTGATTAAGCATCTGGTTGTGAATATTATCCGGACCGGGAGATGTGTCCCTGCAGAGCGCCAGCGCTCCGCGGAGTTCCCACCCCATTAAGGGCACGTTGTACTCCTCCGAAGCGCGGGAAGCAAAACTGAGCTGGAAACGTTCTGCCTCGCGTCAGGGCCACGAAGGCAGGATCATAGTTATCGGAACCGGATATATCCGCAAAATAAGATGCGAGATGGTTTGCAACGCGGTAAGGATCTGTAACCAATTCATTTTCAATGGAAATTCCCGGTACAGTAGAAGATGTCTGAATGCCCGAAATGCGCCGTAGTTTAGTCCACACTGGACAGGAGGGGGTATGTGCCGTGATAGACGACACATACCGTTCCCATGATTCTTTCTTACTCTGGCGGATAAGAAACCGTGCCTTGGCACGAAATTTCTTAAACGCCACCAAATTGGCCATGTTTGGGTGTCGCCGATAATGCTTATGAGCACGAAGACGGTCTCTCATTCCCGCTGCAATATCCTCAGTCCACCAGGGGACGAGTTTGCGACGAGGAGTCCCAGAAAAGGATGGAATGGACTCTTCGGTGGCAGCAAGAAGCACATCGGTGACATGTTGTACCTCGTCATCGACGCTCCGGCAACCAAGATCAACGAACACAGCTCGTTCTTGAAACCAGGGCCAATTTGCCCGCTTAAGTACCCAACGACTGGGGAACGACACGGGCATCTGACTAAGAAGAGTGAGAACGATCGGGAAATGGTCACTGTCACAGAGGTCATCGTGTACGTAACAACCAAAATGGGGAACTAACGCACGGCTACACACACTCAAGTCAATGTGGGAGTACGTGCCGTGCGTTAAGCTAAAATGAGTGGCTTCCTTCGTATTTAACAATGATAAATCCAGTCCTTGAATTAAGACTCCCACGTCCCTGCCTCTGGAGCACGAAGATGGTGATCCCCATTGTGGGTGATGTTCATAGAAATCAACAACGAGTAGGAAAGGGGCGGTAAGGTGGTCTACAAGATTAAAAACAGCGTTAATATCAAGGAGCTGGTTCGGTGGATGGACACGTTACAAACAGTAGTCATAACAGGCCATGACACGCGAACTGCAATAGCTCCCAAAGGAATAGTTAACGAAAACTCATCACTATAGCAGTCAGAGCGAACTTAAGTGCAGACGCCCCTGGAGGCCCGGGCGGCGTCTGTTCGCTCTTTCGAGTATAGTCCGAAACCCCTCAGGACCGTCTGATGGTCAGGCCTGAGATTTGTCTCCTGTAAACAGACTATACTCGCTGCGTATTGGGCTATGAGCTGACGGAGCTCAGTCAAATGCCTGTCATAACTGTTGAAATTCCACTGCAACAGTACCATAGTGTGAACTTTGAAACTAAGGAAAAGAAGTAGCAAGCTACAACTTAACCATTATCAGTTGACCACAAGCTCCATGTCCTCGTGTGGGGACGTGGAGCGGGCCGACCCAGCGGACGATTTCCGGGACGCATTTTGGCGGCGGGGGGACCTCCGTGGGTAGCGCGCAGACCTGGGGACCGGAACGTCCCCAGGCGCAGAAGTACCCGCAGCTGGTGGGGCGGATGGCTTTCCCTTGTTCGGAGGGGGAGGGGATCGCGCGGTACGTGATCCCGTCTTCCCCGCCTCTCTCCTAAGTTTAAACGGGCCAAGAGAGGTACTCCTGGCCCTAGTCACCGATGCCGCCTCCTCCGGCTTAGGCGCGGCTTTCGCCAACCGTTTGGGTGGGGGGTGGGGGGGGGGGTGTCTGGGACTTCCCCTCCCCCTGCTGTGCGAGCGGAGGACCCTTCGCCCGCACAGTCTGTATGGTGGTCGGTGGTGGGACAGGACCCGCCTTCGAGCTGATAGTCAAGTTGTCTGGTGCTGATCTCGGGATCGAGGGAGCCAAGACTGAGGGTTTCACAGCTGGTACAAAAGATAAGGTTGATGGAATCAGGCCAGGTATAATTGTACGATAATCAATCGTGGGAGCAGTAGCAATCGTAGTGTGGCACCTCTTGCGAGCCTCCTGGTAGGAGAGACCTTCCAGGGTTTTGATCTCCCGGATTTTCTTCTCACTCAGGAACACAGAACAGTCCCTGCCCCGAGGAGAATGAAATCCAGAGCAATTGGTGCACTGATAGGGCTTTGTGCACTGCTCGTCATCATGAGGTACCTTACCACACGTTCCACAGATTGCCAAGTTCGAGTAACGAGATACCATAAGCCCGAACTTCTGGCACTTATAACATCGCATAGGAGGTGGAATGTACGGCCTAACATCACAACGATAGCTTGTGACCTTAACCTTCTCCGGGAGTACTGAGCACTCAAAGGAAATGATGAAAGCACCCGTGTCAACGTCCTGACCGTTGACCTTGCGCGTAATGCGCCGGATATCGGTCACGTGACGGTGCTTCATATCCTCCTTGAGTTCCTCGTCAGTATTCAAAATCAGGTCCCTATGGAAGATAACTCCCCGGACCTGATTGAGAGACTTATTATTTTCCACTTTGACGGGAATTTCGCCAAAGTGGTCACACGTCAAAAGTTTGTCGACCTGCTCAGCCGTTTTGGTCTTGAGCAACAAGCTACAGTTTCTCATCTTTTGTACTTTCTCAAGCTCTCCATAGACACCATCTATGTGGCGAGAATACAAAATCGATTTGACCAGCTTGAAATCATCCCCATCGGTTCTGGTCGCGACCAGAAACTTGGGGGTATTAGCCCCCAGATTCGAACGTACAGACTGTTCCCAAGGAGTAGAACCCCTTAGGGAAGATGGGGAAAGTTGCGCTTTTTTTACATGACCATTTCGTCCCCCCTGATTGCCACCGACTCCAATCACGGGCTGTATCTGTAGGCGCTACCCAGCCAAGACAAGGCCCGCCTGGCTTGGAAGGCATTGCCCGGGGGTCCGATGTTTGACATGCCATACAGACATGTACCCCTTGGCATATACTAGAGAGTTTTCCAGCACAGGCATGCAGCTGTGCGGGGACCTGCGTTTTCAGGAGGATATTACTGCAGGGTACATGGCGTCCCCACCTGTCGGTGTGGCCAGACCGAACAGGCTCTCGAGCGTAGTCGCACACTTAGGTGGCCCTTCCCCTGACAGCACGCACATATTAATGTTGAGTTCCAGACCTCAAAAACATGAACGGAAAAGGCGTGCGATATAACCTAATGAGAGTTATATCGCACAAAGTGGGGCGTTTAGAGCTGGCTGTCAACCCCGTAGAGGGGACCTGGGCCAAAAAACCCTTTTAGTCGCCTTCTACGACTGGCAGGGTATACCTGTGAGTTTATTCACTCCCTCCCACCCACGGGAGGTCCAATTCGCAAGACAAGCCGGAAACCTAAAATAATAGCCAAGGTCGCCCCTTTTAGTCGCCTCGTACGACAGGCAGGGGATACCGAGGGTGTATTCTAAACCCCCACCCACAGGGGGGTTATTTAAATGGCCTTGTATTTGTGCTGGATGTATTCTACACGACGGAGGGACTCCAAAAGTTCATCATTGATGTGCCGAGTTGAATTTTGAGCTCGGTATACAGAGCCTATTAGAAATGTATTGTTCGTACACGTGAATTCCACCCACACTGCCTCAGCATCAGTTTCAAGCTCCCGTTGATGAACAGGTCTTAACTCAGGTTTCATGACTATCAGTAACCCTCCCCCTGATGCCCAGGCCCGGTCTTTGCGGAACATGGTGTATGTTTCCGGAAATATGTCAGTGTCGTTAGTGGATTCTTCCAGCCATGTTTCCCATGAACACACAATTGATGGATTAAGTGATGTGAGACAAGAACGCAAGACCGGTTGTTTGGAGAGACACGTTACACTTCGAGCATAGAAGGAAAAATGGACAAAGCCTTGCCATCCTTGAGTGTTACGTCACTATATACTCTATTTACACTCTGTGACGACGTATTAAAAATGAGTTTGAGAACTGGGGTAAAGAACAGTTCCAACACAGCCACGATTGTTTCCCAGAGGTGATTATTTTGTGCTTTCAAGCACTGATATTTGTGCTGTTTTTTGCGCTTGAGAGAGGCATGATGTACTTGTCAAAAATAGCTGATTCACACGACCCTTAGTATCGCAAATTATACACACCTGATTTGGTCCCGGGTTCATCTCCACATCTCCACTGAGAGCCAGAGACAACACCACGAGATATAATAATTTAGCGGGCAGTCTGGCAACCCCGCGCTACGCTGGGCGTTCTCTACCAGCTGCCGTGACTATCATCAGCCCCTCACTTCCACACCATGTGAGAGATGATGAGTTTACGAACTACCATGGGGTGTTCCTTCAAGTCCGAGTTCACACACGAGTCTTCAATTGTTCTGGAATGGAGGATCATTTTCGAGGCATACACTGAGCTTCCTACTAGATAAAACAGGAGAAAAGTTTGGAGCACTCTGCTACACACCTCCTGGCCGCCATCTTGACTGTCCTGGAGGGATCGTTGGATTATTGTATGTGTTGTGTGTGCGATGTGGAGAATTTCCTTCATCCTTGTCGATCGGGACGTGGGCTGATACTTGAATAGTTACAGCAGGTGGTCTGAACGGTAATGTCCATTTAAAATTGGGTGGAGGAATGACTGGTCAGCAACCTGTCGTCTAGTGCTCAAGGGAGGGATATTTATGGCTTAAGGTACCTGCTCAGTGGGGTGTCAAAACGCTGATATTCTGTTTGTAACAATGGCAGAAAATTTACTTGACGGATAAGAATTTATCCGAATACGAGAGAACTAGTTTACAATGGCCTGGATTATCGAGAAGAAGATCAGTGGAATTTGATATTTCTAAGAAGCAATATATTATGCCTAGCAGATGCATGGCTTTGCTGTTGCGCTGCTGCAGTAATAGCCTTGTTAAGTAAGCAAATTGCTGTAAGTTATGGTAAATTGCGTTGGATAATCTAATTCATAAAGTAAGGTACCAGTCTGAGCATTTGGAATTTTCAGCTATTTTTGTATTTATCCCGAATATGGTTTACCAAATATATCCTCGGTTTGATTTTTGTATGTATGTCTGTTTGTTATGGGTGTTCTTCAAAACTACTAGAATGAATGGCATGAAAATTTGCATGAATGTAGAGGGCACCCCTAAGATAAAACCAAGCAAAAATTATTTAGGTAATGAAAAGGGGTGAGGGGCATGAAGCCTCAAATCCCGACAGTAAGTGAATTCTGCAATCTGTATCTTTCTCTTGACATCGGAATGTCATTTGGGAGAAGGGCTGGTGATTCACTTGCTGATCTGAGAATATCGTTAGATGACATGTCCTAACCAGGATGTCACAAGAGAGTCCTAATGCATGAATCTCTATGAAGCCTATACGATGTCGCAAGAATAATTGCTTTACACTGATTTTGGAGTATTTTGATTGGGACATTCCCAGCTTATCTTCTATTTTGCTAAGGGTTGCAGACGGTTCGTAACACTTATTAAGAAATCTACATTATGGAATGACGCAATTGAGCATTCATTCGAGGGTCAGAACACAGGGCGTTCCGCACTACTACTAATACATCATTTTATGATTCCAAGTATTAATAAAAGTTCCACTTTCATCCAATAGGTGGTACCCAAAGCCCCAGTGATGGAATGGCTGGCTATCTCTTACTCCAGTGAACTACTCATAAATATATGAATGCATTGTCTGATTTCCGGGGGGGGGGGTTCATGGGGGCGCAGCGGTCAAGCTGTTGGCCTCTCACCGCGGTGGACCGGGTTCGATTCCCGGTAAATGCATGTGAGATTTTCAATGTTAAATGGCATGTCCTGAGGTTCGGATTCCACGTAAAAAGGAGGTCCCGTGGCTTATATTCTCGAGATTAACGGTCACGTAACACTACAATCCTCCTATTTACAGTCAGATTTCATGAAATTATCAAAGCCAAATGGTCGGTGACATTACATGGGTTTTATTATATTGCGTAACGGTGGTCTAGGTAGTAGCATGCTTGGCATTTCAGAACGTTATTAATATTTTAGGTGTTTCAAATCCCACCTAAGCAGATTTCTTTGCCTGCCGGTTGATGTTTCATTACATCCTATTTAATTATAATATACGAATTTCTGTACGCATTCTTATATTAGGAATCGTTTTTGTACCGAATTCTTGGTTCACTACAGGTAAGTGGTGTTTGAGTTAGTGACTCGGTCATTGGCATTTCAGTCTCTTGGTTGTTCCGCTTGCATTTACCTACTGTGGTCCACTTATCAAATTGCCTTATAAATAAATTGCAAAACAGTGGATATACCCACCTCGGATCGCAGGAGTGGAGGGGCGGAGGGGGAAAAGAAGTGAAAACATTTTCAATAAACCTATTGAATAGCTTATTGCGATCAGATGGAATCTTACTCTGGTGGGAAGCCTTTCAGTCCTCCTCCTTCAATAGATGATGGACCAGCAGCGCCGGCGGTTGTCCCGGACGTTCTCGGTGAAAGCTTCTAATTGACCTTTGAAGTCTCTCCTGAGCATATGGCTTGCATGGCGGCGAGTGTGCTCGAATGTGTTATGAATGTGGGGGTTGAGGAAGTCGTTCCATAGGCGCCAGGCCTTCTTCTTGTTCCCCTTGATCAGCCAAGTTTCATGGAAAATGTGGAACTTTGTGACTTACTGTTGGTACGCTGCCGTGCCGACACTATGTGTTTGATGTTATCAAGTAGCCAGTCGTACAGCAAGCCGAATGTCGACTCCACATCAGGGGCTTCGAACAGGGTCCAGGCTAGACATTCCAAGGTGCGGAGTATGGTAGGACAGTCGGTCGTGCGAGAGGGTGGCTCCAGCACTGGTTTTGAGTGTGGTGGGTCCAGGAACTGATGATCACAGCCAAAAATATTTGTATAGTGCTATTTGTGTTAGGTTTCAAACATAATGAAGTTCATACAAGGTCCAGGATGTTGTAGCCCTTCGTTGGTTACTTACTGTACTCCTGCAACCTGAGGCCATCAATGGAGTTAGTTATTGTTATTTTAAGGGGTGGAATAGCGAGGCCATCTGTCCCTAGTAATTAAGTTATCTATAAAGAAATGAATTTTCTGCGCAGTCCTTTGTCGTGTTAAGATGTTTTAATGCCCAAGAATCATGTCAGTAACTATTCTGAACCACTTTGACGAATGGCTGTCATAATGCAAACTTCTCTGAGACCATAGCAATTAAAAGAGACCTTAAATCGTCACCATTTTCATCATTATAATTATTAATCATTTAACAACAACTCTGATTGCCTGCAGCGTCGCAGCTTCAAGCAGGGTAGGGACAGCAACCCTTAATAGAAGTGTAGTCTGTTCAAGCAGCGATGCGTGGCTGCCTTTGATGGAAGAAGTGGTCATCTGGTGGCGGTGAGGTGATAGTAAAGCCGACTCAATCTGCCATTCACACACCAAGTGGAAAGATGAGCTGCCCTAGAGATATCGGTAATTTTACGCACGTGCTTCAAAATAGCCTAGTAGCGCTTCAAAGTGAGTATTTCGAAACCATGTAAAATTTATAACCTAGCTTGCCTTCTATGTGTGGTATATAATGAACGTAACATATTCCCTAACAAAGCTACTGTCACGGACGAAATCATGAATTGAATTCGCAGCTATAGCTTCAGGAGTTAAAAGGCATAGGACATCAGAAAACATTGATGTTGTCTCTATTTTCAACTACATACATGTACATCGTGGTCATTCAACTCCGTGAACTACAGTTAGTTTGTCTGATAACTCGTGTTATTCTAGTGTCTGTACTAGCGCGTATATATTTAATTTTGGCGAGGGTTGGGCAGGAGGCAGCCGTGGCCTTCAGAATAAATCCATTCCAGTACTTGGCCCAAGTATAAGTGCGAACGATTTCTGTAATGGCGCAGTATAGAATCAAACTCCAGTCTTCTGAGGTTTGGATCACAAGGTTTGGCCCTCAGGCCATAGTTGGATTTCTTGGAAGAGCTGACAATCTAACCCAAACCTCAGGGATGACCGCCTAATATTCTAACCGCTACAGTACGAGAGTGTCAATTAAATTATCAGTAAATGTAATATGTCATAGATATTGGAATATTACTGTATGGTAGTGTCCCTGTCCGTAAATATGCAAGTGTGAATTATTTCTGCCATTCCCACAAGAAAATATCAGGTTGTTAGTTTATTTAGAAACAAGTGACAGCTTGGGCACCAGCACTTGTACAATCACTCAAACGATGAATGATAATATATATCCCACATGTAAATTACAGTAGATGAATGTATGCCAATCCTCTGGACCCCCAAATTATACACATCGCAATTAGAATTTAAATTTCGGCTAGAGTTCGTATAAAGCTATTCAAAATATTTAAGGAAAATATTTAGAAGCGTTCTCAAGTTTCGAACCAACGTAATAACACCCGAACTAAATACACATTAGCACCCTTCACCCGCATAAAACTGAAGAACTTCAATGAAACATGTTTAGATAATTTCAATTAAAATTGACGTGTTATATGACACAAGTATATTAGATGAAAATGGATATTTATCCCCTCCCCCACCCACCCCCTCCTCAATTATATGCATCAGAAATATAGCCCGGATGAGTATAAAATAATTGAAAAATCAGTGAAATTTGTCTAGCAATTCTCATATTATTGCTTTAAGGGGGAATAATATCATGTATCAAATATGCCTAGGAATAGGCTAATGGCTCCATACACTCCCAAAAAAAACGAGAAAGGGGATAAATATTTTTCCAAGAAATCTATGATGCGACGTATTGTTCGAATAGAAAGTGATATTTAGTCACTTTTCATTGTTGGTACTGAGCCCGTCAGACAAGCTGTTAGGGTGGCCACTAACCGAAATGATTTCCCGGACAACTCATCGTCCGAACACATATGCCGAAGAGGACGGGTTGGAATTCCTATAGGTCAGTGCGCACGAAACACAAGATCCCGGGGGCGATATGGGCAGACAAGGAATGTGTCAAGAATGATCCAAGATGTACACCGCAGAAACACTTAAACTACAAAATAATAACATCCAGACTTAAGTAAACTCGGGTAAAATTTATTTTTAAAAATAACAAACACCTAGCCTAGTTCGGAGGGTTTGTTTCGGGCTAGACCCGCAAGCTAATAAAAAAAAGAAAATAAAGGGGCAAGAATCCTACACTGATTGAAGTTTAAAACCCTCGCGAAAGATCTATTATACCAGAAAACAATGACAGCAAAGCTAGGGTAGTGGCAAGAAAAGTATACCCTACACAGTTGGAATGGGCTACTGTAGAAAATCAGAAGTTAAGTTAACAACAATCAAGCAAAAGAATTTATGGTGGTACCATTCCCAAATTTATATTTAATTAATTAATGAAACTAACTAAGTCCTAACGTTACAACAAGAATTTATGGCGAATGACTACCGCAATAAGCAAACATTTACAACAAAAGCTATATGATAACCAGCAATAAACAACCATTAGAACACTTGAGACTAGTTAAAGGTACAATTGGTTATCATAACAGTATACAATTCAAATATATCAATGAACACAGCAATCACAATGTTTCTTATTCAAGCCTGCCTACAAGCTGGAATACTGTTTGTATTCAAGGGTCATCTAATGTAGTTCTAGCTGGCACAATAACACAGGTTTGCATGACCCAGAATAATATTATCCATTTCAGGTCCATATTGAATATGTTTACTAATAAAACTATCAATATTCTCCGTCTTTTCAATTCAATATTAACAGTCTATTTATACAATTGGGTACATGTTTCGCACAAACGTTAGTGCTTCCTCAGCCTAAATATACATTAAGACATAAACAAATATTACGCACTTATCAAATACATACAATGAAAATATTCCATAGATAAAACAATGCATTGTTTTACGGCACTCACGACCGCTTTGGAAAGCGGTAACAAGACAAGTTGCATGCACGTCTCATGACGTCAGCAAAAAAATCTGATCTCACAACAAAATTATACACTCTCCAATAGTGCTAAAAATGAAGTTCGCTTTCCAAAGCGGTAACAAGACAAGTTACATGCACGTCTCATGACGTCAGCAAAAAATCTGATCTCACAATAAACTGCAGGCCTTGACCTAGAGAATGGCTACATTCTCCAATGCATTGTTTTATCTATGGAATATTTTCACTGTATGTATTTGATAAGTGCGTAATATTTGTTTATGTCTTAATGTATATTTGGGCTGAGGAAGCACTAACGTTTGTGCGAAACATGTACCCAATTGTATAAATAGACTGTTAATATTGTATTGAAAAGACGGAGAATATTGATAGTTTTATTAGTAGCATGACTCAGTTCCAACAATAATGTCAGGGGCACACAGCTCTCCTATTAGCGTCTTCAGGCTAATCCTGGAAAGATAGGTCGCAGGGTTGTCCCTGTACGACAGTGCATCGAACGGCACTCAAATATAACACATAGAAAGCCTCGAACAGGGTGTCATAATCACCACTAAATAATAGACAACATTGGCTTCCTACAAAATCATACACTCTCCAATAGTGCTAAAAATGAAGTTCGCTTTCCAAAGCGGTAACAAGACAAGTTACATGCACGTCTCATGACGTCAGCAAAAAAATCTGATCTCACAACAAACTGCTGGCCTTGACCTAGAGAATAGCTACATTCTCCAAACGGTAAAAATATGAATGCGTGCGCATCCAGTCAAACATTATGCAGTTGTCTCGCAAATAGCGCGACGAACGTTGGGTTGACAAACCCGTTCTCACTAGTGTTAGCAAACACACAAGCTTCATACAGTCGCGTCTGGCGACTTACTACATTCATCAGGCTACAATTCACAAAAATAAATTCCTATAGTGAATTACGCTGGCTCAAATATCATCATGAATCACTAGAAAACATTGGTGGCAAATGCACCACATAAAAATACGGAGTACAATGATAAATCATTTTAAAAACTTGCAAATAACAACATTACGAAGATGTTCCACTCACTTGTGGAGTGCTTTGGAGTTGACAGAGATGTCACTCGATTATTATGTACATTCCTTCATCACAAAACTTTTGCGTGTCTACAGCTTGACACAAAATAAAGGTATAAGCAAATTGACAACCTTACAAACTGCTAAGTTGTCTGAAATGATACGAAAGGTATCGGGGTTCAATGTTCTGGTAGCATATTTAATATACTGTAATTCCCCTCGTTCTTGCTCGAACTGAAGTGGCTTCAGAGCTCACATAAACAATGAATAACTCAATCACATCAAAAGGGTAATGACTACAGTCGGTCATTAAATGATACACCCATACAAGGCAAAAACAAAACAGTGGCGTCTTTGAAAATATCGCGAAAAGGGGTAGCAATAAAAATGACAAAAGAATGGTTGTCCATTCTTCAAAAATAATCTGACCCACATGAAGGGTCGACCAAACCAAATCTAAGTGATCTGTGGTCATGTCTATCAAAGTATTAGGACTTTACATCCTGCTGACACATCCAGAATGCACCAAAGAAAAGGTGACTAACTCTCACTGTTAGGAAAAATCAAAACTATCTAGAAAAATCCTACCTAAGCTGGTCATCACAAGTTCGGTTAATTTTTACATTCTAATCTACCACAGCTAAACCCGTACAAGAACGAGAAGTTGTAGACTCACATACATTTCACCTCATGGTAAATCCATGACATAGAAAGGCGTTTCCAAGACCTGGGCCGTTGCAAAATTCCAAGTTAGACTCCTGGGATCGAGTCTACTCTGCTCCAGTCTTCTCCTGCGTCTACAAGTTGGATTCACGTCCAAGATCTCCTCCCTGTGGTTAGCCGGTGGGTTTTTGGACTTCTGGTCTCCATGTCCCTCAACGTTGTTGGTTGGTTCTCCTGCCATGACGAAGTTCCTTTCCTTTAGATATTTTTCTCACATAGATGGGGTCTACTCCATTACACTGATGGATAGCACTTGAATAATTGCGTACACGTGGTTGACGTTATGATAGATCATCTTGATGGATTGCACACGTGTTCTCACCGAATCTAATGGATTAAGCACAGTAGAAAATTGGCTCACTGGCTCTACACAATTTATTTCAGACTGGTAAATAAAATGTATCTCACTGTCTCCTTCACTGATATTACACACATGTGGTGAGAAAAAATCACAGATTCTATGGGCGTTATAAATCGTGGAATATCTTAAGAATCCGGCAAAAAATTCACTTTACAAAGTCCATCGCAGATCGTAATTAAAGCATTGTGCCTGGTTGCACATGGTAATCGTAGATAATTGAAACTTTGCTATATTTCAGGTCCCTCGTGGACTTAACATTTTGAGTGGCCCGCGCGTAGAAATGCGGTGTTACTAATGGCCAAAAAATCCACAAAAATGTGGTAAATTGTTCACAATTTTCACTCGTGCACTCGAAGATTTGTAGCATGGTCAATTAATCATTCACAGTTAGCATTTAAGTAGTAATTTAGAGTTGATGTTCGAAGATTTTCCTTCCTCCTCGTGGACGGACGATGATGGTTATCGTCTTATAGACGGATACACAATTTTCCTCACACGGAATTGTAGTAATAATTATTTTCACTTTGTCACACAGCACACCATCGTGCTCAAAGAAACTTCACAATTCACACGACTTGACCGAACGGCTGCTAGCTTGGTAGTCTCCGAGCATGGATTTCACTTGCAGTGTCCGGACGGTCAATTTAGTCGTTGACAGTCCAACTTCCTCCCGCCTATCTGCGGCGTTAATTACCTTTACCGAAAATAATAAAAAGGAAGCATAATAATGTTTATCTTATGCAGAATTACTACGTGGAATGTTCTGAGACTTTTATAAGCATGATGTGTAATAATGGGTGCTCAGAAAAAATTATTAGGGTGAATGTCCAAAGTCAAGACAACATCCCTTTTCTTACTTCACGCCGCGCGCTGCATTAGGGCGCGTTCAGTGACTAGGCATGGCACGTTCATCAACATTAGCATAAATATCACCGAGCTATGAGCTCAGTTCGGATATTATATTTATCCCAAATATACTCTAATGCAAATAATGCACCTCCTGGTATTTAATAAAGGATTGCTTAAGTTGGAAGGAACTTGGTCGACCCGTTCTAGAGATATAAGTAAGCAAACGGAATGCGAGAATATAATGTGAATAGACAATCAAAATCAGCCAGGGTAACCCAGAGCACTAACGCACTAACTCATTCCTCGCTGTCTTCAGGACAGAGTGGATTCAAATCGCACCTTGGCCGTCATGAAAATATTTATCATGGTCTCCAATTTTCACCACCAGACAAATGCCGAGATGGTTTCCTTCAACAGGTAGAGAGCCGACTTCCTTCCAAAATTCTTTCCCTGGCCCTTCATTAGGACCAAGTTAGCGGTCACCTGGGCGACCGACCTGTCACTATCTCCAGTTGTATCTGCTGAAAAAGTGTATTCAGCTACCAGTCCTTGCAACGGTAGCGTGATGATCCCTCTCAGAGTCGGTGGGTGAATCCGGGCTGGGCAGATAAGTTATAAAAAAACAAAAACAAATAATGTTTATCTGGTTTATGATATTTTGGTTCATAAAGGGAAAACAGTTCATGCATAATATTATGTAAGAACAAATGCAAATTTCAACCGATGTCCAATCACAATACATAAATATATTAGGATAATGGCGTGTGGCCTCTTGAGAGGCTCAGTGCAGGACTATTTGAAGTCCATGGGCGACCAGCGTGTTCTATGAGGATGGAGTGATGACGAAGACGGTACACCACCTAATTCCTGGGCCAGGGGAATTGACCCCAGGCGATTAAAATCCCCGACGGCCCGGCCGGCAATCTAACCCAGGACCCTTCGGGGCCAAGCCTTGTGCTATAACCAATTTGCCATGGGGCCTGACAACACAATGCACATTAATATACACTCTGAACGACATGAAGAACTAATTACACAAATACCGATTAGTAAAGTGTTTTTTCCATGAAAATACTAATTCTTCACCTCAATTAATTAGTACGTGTTAAGAGGTATGCAGTTTCTGAAGTAATGTACGGCAGTCTACCTAGGTACAATGTAAGTTGGAATACCATGAGGAATGTACGGTACTGTCGAATGTAATATACATTCATGATTATATGAAATAAGTTTAACCAGATGTTCAGTAAAGAACATATAGCCTACTTTCTCCTAATGCATGTGTATAGTCATAAATCTTTGTCCTTTTTAAGGAGTATAATTGAATGTTGGTTGTAGTAGTTAGTTGAAATACAACGTGCTATACGGATATTAAACGTTGATTGATTGAATCCTCACCTGAATTATATATATATATACACACACACACACACACACACACACACTAATACAGCCATCACAATAACACAGGTTATCAGACAAATTTCAACACTCACCCACGCACATGGATCTAAATGACCATGATGTGCATACATCTCAAATAAAACATCAACAACAACAGCTTCCTACCCAAATCCTTCCTCGTATAAAAGTACACAAACTAGTAAGCCTACAAAAATCACAGTGAAAGAGGTTATCAGACAACTTCTAAACACATCCAAGTAAACGGGGCTACAAGACCATGATGCCGAAAACCCCCTAAATAGTCATAAAAAATAGTCTCTACCGCGGATTAAGGTCAACGAATATTAATCGCTGTTTTCGAGTGTTGAAATATGTGGTGTTATAAGCAGCCTACATATACCGACAGTAGTGCCTACGCTGGCTAACGCGCAGCATTAGGTCATGGGGCCAAGCTCTCTGCTGACTCGGTAGACGCGTGGGTTCGAGCCCCACCGTCGGCCGTCCTTGAAATGGTTTTCCGTGGTTTCCCATTTTCAACACCAGGCAAATGCTGGGACGGTACCTTCTGACAGGCCACGGCCGCTTCCTTCCACATCCTTGCCCAGTTTTATTCACCATCATTCATTTCATCTCTCATTAACTCCTCTCCTGAGGTTGGCGTCAGGAAGGGCATCCGGCCGTAAAAACCATCGCCACAAAGACTTCCATCGCATCTCATCCCCGACCCCGTTGGAAAACGGGAATAATAAGGGGTAGACATACATACATAAGCAGCCTACATATATAAAATTTTCGACTGAAAATACACACTACAGTACATATGCTTAACATTATAACGTGATAGTAGTTATAAATCAATAAATACCAAAAAGAACGAAATTTGAACCTGCAGTGATTTGATCCACGAACGGCCAGACTAAGAGCCAAAGTCGCTACCAGTACGCCACGGATGCCCTACGATAATACTTGATAAACAACTGGCTTAGTATAACTGTATCATATTTTGTGTTTAATCAACGATTTCATTAGCGTTTTCTGGCATATTTATAAACAATTTGATACTATATATGTTTTTATTGTTCAGTACATTCCTAAAAGGATATGAACTTAGGAAGTTACGGAAATATATTTATTTAAGAGCAAAAATAGTGGCAATATTGACAACGGGACGGCACGCGCCCAAAACGATATGCCACGGTAATCCTGACCTGTTAGTCATTACTACGGTTACATATTCTATTATAATATGCTAATATCCTACCGGTCACCCCTTTGAGGACCGACTAAACCTCCCTATGTACGATAAGCTGAATTGTTGAGGCCAGGCCTTGTTTAATCGTAAGGTACGGTTAAGCTATATTACTTGCATGATTCATACATCCACCACCTTAAAACTATGTACGGATGACCTTGTAGTTTGGGTAAAAGACACTTCTCACATTATGGTATATTATTGCAAAATTTGGCAGAGATCGGATAATTAGGTTAGTCGTAATTTGATTTAAACTCAGAACATTTGGCTAGGAGCCATTTCTTTTTTGGTATTATGGCAGCTATATACAACATGACACAGAGTTGCCCCTTCGTAGCGCTACCTCTGTACCATTGGTGGTTCGATTTGGGATCAGTTGTGTTTGAATTGATAGGAGGAATCGATTTGCAGTCATACATGGCCGCCATCTGCAAATTATTAGGAGCTGACCTTCCCACAAATAGATATGTTGTTGCAAAATTTGTTAGAGATCAGATGATTAGGTTGGTCATAATTTGATTAAAGCTTTTAACACTGGGGTGGCCGCCATTACGTTTCCGTCAAGATGGCGGCGATATAATATTCGACGCGGACGTGCCCTTTGCTAGTGCTACCTCTGTACCGAATTTCGTTCAATTCAGTGTTACCGTGTTTCAATTGATAGGGGGAATCGATTTGCACACATACATGGCCGCCATCTGCAAACTATTGAGCTGATAACTTAGTAGTCTGATCAAAAGACGCTTCTCACACAAGGGTACGTTGTTGAAAAATTTGGTAGAGATCAGATGATAAGATTGATCGTAATTTGATTTAAGATTTTTACATTTGGGTGGCCACCATTACTTTTCCTTCAAGACGGCGGCGATATAAAACATGACACGGTCGTGCCCTTTGCTAGTGCTACCTCGGTACCACATTTCGAAACTTTCGTTTCACCATGTTTGAATTGATATGGGGAATCAATTTGCACACATACATGCCCACCAACTGCAAACTACAGGACTTATGACCTTGTAGTTTGGCCAAAATACGCTTCCCATATAAATGTATATGGTTGCAACATTTGATGGAGGTAGGATGATTAGGTAAGTCTATTTTTATTTAAGCATGGAACATTTGTGTGGCCACCATTTTGTTTCGGTCAAGATGGCGGCGATATAAAACTTGAAACTCATGTACCCTATACTAGTGCTATCTCTGTACCAACTTTCGTTCAATATGGTTTAACCGTGTTTGAATCTATAAGGGGGAATCGATTTGAACACTTATATGACCACCATCTAAAAACTATTGGGCTGATGACTTCGTAATTTAGTCAAAAGACGCTGCTCACATAAAGGTATGTCGTTTTAAAATTTGGAAGAGATCAGATGATTAGGTTTCTTGTAATTTGATTTAAGCTTTTAACATTTTGGTGGCCGCCAGTACGTTTCCGTCAAGATGGCAGCGATATAAAACACGACAATCAGGTGCCCTTTACAAGTGCTACCTCTGTACAAAATTTCGTTCAATTCGGTTTCACGGTGTTTGAATTCATAAGGGGGAATCGATTTGCACACAAACATGCCCACATCTGCCAAACTATTGGGCTAATGACCTTGTAGTTTGTTCAAAACACGCTTCCAACATAAAGGTAGGTTGTTGCAAAATTTAGAAGAGATCAGTTGATTAGGTTGGTCGTAATTTGATTTAAGTTTCTAACATTTGGGTGGCCACCATTACGTTTCCGTAGAGATGGCGGCGATATAAAACATGACACTCAGGTGCCCTTTACTAGTGCTATCTCTCTACCATATTTCGCTCAATTCAGTTTCACCGTGTTTGAATTGATTAGGGGTAATCAATTTGCACACATATATGCCCGCCATCTGCAATTGGGCTGATGTCGTTGTAGTTTGGTCAAAGGACGCTTCTTACTTAAAGGTATGTTGTTGCCAAATTTGGAAGACATCAGATGATTAAGTTGGTCGTAATTTGATTTAAGCTTTTAACATTTAGGTGGCCGCCATTACGTTTCCGTCTAGATGGCTGCGATATAAAACATTATAATGAGGTGCCCTTTGCTAGTGCTACATCTGTACTAAATTTCGTTCAATTCGGTTTTAGCGTGATTGAATGATACGGGGAATCGATTTGCACACTTATATGGCCGCCATCTGCAAACTATTGACTGATGGCCTTGTAGTTAGGAAAAAGGCGTTTCTCACTAAAAGGTAAGACATGGCACACACTTAAATTTTCTCTATAGGTTAGTGAAAAGTTTAGTATGTCATTAACGCGGTGAGCACAAGGTATAAGTTAGAGTGTGAAAAGAAGGTAATGTCCTACGTGTTTAATTCGAAGAGACTCTTGGAAAACCGTTTATAACCCCTTGTAGTTGTTATAATTCTATGCGGATACTGTGAATAAATTTGGAGATTTTTTTAGTCGATTTTACCCTCCAGGTTGGCTTTTTCCACGGACTCAGTGAGGGATCCCGCCATTACCGCCTCTACGGGCAGTGTTCTGGAGCTAGGAACATCTGGACAGGGGTGATTTAACTGGGGAGGTGGGATCAGCACCTCGCCCAGGGGGCCTCACCTACAAAGCGAACATGGGCCTCATGAGGGATGGGAAGGGAGGGGAAGATTGGGAACGATAGGCAAGGAAGAGGGAAGGAAGCGACCGTGGCTTTACTGTAGGTACTGTACCCGTATTGTCAAAGCAGTACCTGTTGAAATCCCACCATGACAGCTGGATCGTAGTCTGAAAATCCCCTCTTAGAAAAAAAAACAGATCCCACCAACAAGTAGAAGGGATAAGGGCACAAGCTATTCTTATCAAGGTTGCATGAAGAAAGACCAAAGTGAAATAAAATAAAGACGCTCAAAGACCACAAGACTCGACTTTAAAAAAGTCTCAGAATGTCGGAAACTTCAGAAAATATCCGCTTTTTACCACAACCTTCCATCACCTCTATAAATTACCACGTCATAGGGATTGACATTAAATCGTCAAAATTGTATTCAGGATGGACATTACACACACGAGAAATGGCAATGTCGCGTAAATATATAACGAACTGACTCATAGCAAATCACGAAGAAAGGAATTGTGAATGGTCCAATGTCCCATTGTGTGTCCCATTTTGTGTGTTCCAGAACACACAAAATACAGCACAATATATACACAAAGAACGATCTGCAAACCAATTGAGATCATTGTAATGAAAAATTCCATGATCAAAATACCACTTATATATCTTAAATAGTTATATCTACAAATTCACATCATCACTTACACCCTTAAGTACGTTCGCAATACGGTTATCGCAGTCACTATCCAACCTTGCGTGTTACATTTCATCGTATTTCGTCATAATCATTTAAGTTATTTTGAATAATCATTCAGCCAAGCAATGAAGCTAAGAAGAATATGTATTTCCAAATCAATGTTAATATAAAAAATAAGGTGTCTGAAATATCTCTGCTGGCTTCGCTAATTAAATCTCAAGTTTGATTTATTAAATATTTTCCATTTACTTTTTAAACCTGTACTCTGAATATATTCTGACACAAACACTCGTTAACTACGTAAAGATCCATTAAAATACGATTTAACAACTATTGATGTCACACCTGACATTTCACCTGAAGATTTCACCGGAAATCTTCCCAATCTTAACTATCATTAGCTACATCAACACGTACTTCACATAGTTCTGATCCAATAAACACCATGCATTATCTACTAATATATAATATCTACTAATATATAAGTAGCGTTCAATAAGTAACAAGCCGGAGGCTGGAATGCGCAAATCGGTGACTACATCGGCTTATCGTGGCGTGTGTAACGAGGTGTGGTTCCGACCAGAGCGTGGAAGGTCACAGCCCGTCGCTATAGGGCACGCGTGCACGACACATGGCGATACAAAGAGAGCAGCAGCATGCATCATTCGTCCAATGCTACCAATCACATTGCAAACAGTGACATGGAGGCGTCAACTGAAGAGCAAAGAGGTGTTGTTTGGTTCCTGACAGCGGAATGAGTAGGGGGAACGCGCATCCATCGCCGAATGTCACAGGTATACGGCGAACACTGCATGCCCCTTGCAAGGGTCAAGGCGTGGCACAAGCGCTTCACGGAAGGACGGGTGTCATTAGCCGATGATGCCCGGTCTGGGGCACCCCCCTGCATTACCGATGACAACGTCCAGCTGGTTGATGCACTCATTACCCAGGACCGCCTAGTTACAGTGAACGCCATAGCCACCGTGTTCGCTTCACGACAATGCACGACCTCATACGGCCAACACAGTCGCGGCACTCCTGCAGAAATTCAAATGGGAGGTTCTTGGCCACCCTCCATACAGTCCAGACCTCTCTCCCTGTGATTACGCCATGTTTTGTTCCCTGAAAAGGGCTCTGCGGGGCCAACGTTTCACCTCGGACGCCGACGTCCACCTGTACGTGCAGAACTGGTTCACATCGCAGCCCAGGGAATTTTATGAGACAGCCATTCACCGCCTCGTGTCACAGTGGGACAAGTGCCCCAACAGCCAGGGCCAATACTTCTAACATACAGGTACTGGTTTCTGTAATTATGCCTCCGGCTCGTTTCTTTTTGAACGCACCTTATATATGCATAACTCCTTCATGGTGACCACTAAACCTCTTAAACGCATCGAGTACTATTTCAAATATCGCACATGCCATCATGCCGATCCAAAATTCATAACACCATTGCACATGGCTAAACTCTTGAGGATGGATTACATATTAATACCGCTGGAATATATTATCTTTGCCTTTCGAAATATGTCTCGACGTATTTTAATAACAATAATTATCAACTCTCAAACTGAATCTTATTAAAACATTGAATGTTAATCAACAATTAAATCCCTATTCAAACTGTCCCATCTATCAAGATCACTCAACCCTACTCCATGAAATCCTCCAGGCACAAAGTACACGTATGCGATTCATTAGATGTTAAAATGATCAGAGTCGAATAGACATCTCTCAAACTCAGATGAAACCGTAAAATAACAACGATGCCTCCTACACCATGGAACCAGGTAACATAAGTTATTCTACTAACGATCCATTATAAATCATGGCCGACTCACATCATTCAAAAAGTCAAGAGTTTTTCAAAATAGTGAATAATTAACACCTCTCATAAACGAAATTCCTATTACAAAAACTCTTGTGAGTGATATTCAATGGGTATACTCATAAATAGCCTCGAAGATCAACGGAAGTCAACACATCACTTTGTGGTAAAACTCAAATAGTTCGACAAATTTTTATCATCAAAGTTCAACGCAATTAGACCTACAGAATAACGTCAACTTCATGAAAAATATGCAAGGCTTCTTCCTAAGGGATTTTTTCGAAAAGATTAAAAATATTCATTATCATTTAATTAAATTTCAAAAACTCAAAATATTACTATTAGAGTTAATTCTAAAGTCAAAATTGAAATAAGGATTCATTCGTTATTCGAATCAAAATCCGATTGAAAATGTGGCCAGCCACGAAAGGAACATCGAACCTGAACCACACTTCAATCACACTAAACGAGAAGAAAAGAATGGCAATCATGGTTACAACATAATACTATTACTCTACTACTACAGATATGACGGATTTGCTTCTACTTTGAAATGTTTCTGGAAGCTGGCATACAATAGGAATATATGCTCTGGTCTTGTTCTATAGCCATACTGTGGTACAGTATGTTCATCCAACCATCCCGGACTCGAACTGGGAATACTATCACGTTCCGCCGGTTCCACCCTCGAAATTGGACTGCAATACCGCAACAATAGTGGCCTCGTACTTCCCGATAGTTGACACCATCACTCTTGGCAGAAGTTCTCAATCTTGTAGAAGTATTGTCGTGGTTTATATCCACTTCCTACTCCATTATGAGAGTCTTAAGTTCCAAACTCAGAAACATCTCTCGTTTCTTCGAATCCATTTCCAGTGAGTGTAGGCAGCGGTGGTCATTCACGAAAATTCAAACTTCCACTTTGCATCTAGTGTTCATGTCATGATTTAGCCGGCCCTGGCTATAGATTCATTCATCATTGGAACTATTCCTCCTGACGTCTTAATTCCGAACATCTCGTAGAAATATAGGTGTTGTGATTATATTTATGTAGAGTTCTTGCATCGAAGATTACGTTCTAAGTTCACTGTCTCAGCTGTTACTATTGGCATACAGCTTTAAAATACACGTCCGTCGTACCATACATACAGCAATTATCACTGCTTGTAAGAGTTACTAAGTGTGTTAGACCACACAATTTCCACACGTAAAACGCTGCGAATCATAGAGTCTTAATACACCAATCCCTCCGAATATTCTAAGTTCACGCTGTGAGTAACTTCATTTACCACACGAAAATATCAATCACCGCTATTCTTCTCTCCCGCACATGTCAAAAGTACAGTTTATTTTCGATACGAACTGTTTCGAGACTCGTGAATATCTGGCCTGCCTTCTGTCATAGCTGGTTATAGGAAGACATCAAGGTCCCCCACTCCTCTGCGTCAATAATCGATGTATATCGCATATAAATTATGATATACGCATCTTACGCCTCTCATAGCGTTAATATTAACGAACTTACACATAAATTAGCCTTCTGCCATTTGAAGCTAATTTCTTATACACATATAACTGCCTAAACAGCTCTTGGTTTGTTATAAACAATAAATTGATGCTCCAGGCGTGCGTTTCGATATGGATAAAATGTATATCGATCGCTGGCGTTCTGAGTTGCAAGCCTGTCGGCTGCCTTCATAATCATAACCTTGAAAATCGCGCAGGGGTTCAGAAGTGTCCCTCGCTTCGAAACTGTCCACATTCTCAGCTGGCTGTGACATAACACATCTCTCGTAATCTTACGTCTTTCCGTATCGCAAAGCGCTGTATGATAAATTCATGAACCGAAGACTATAAAATAACTGCAGAGTACCTTACCGGCATTTGCCCAAAGACGAAGGGGGAAACCACGGAAAACCACTTCGAGGATGACTGAAGTGGGAATTGAACACACCTCTACTCATATGGACCACCCGAGGCTGAGTAGACCCCGTTACAGTCTTCATACCACTTTTCAAATTTCATGGCAGAGCCGGGAAACGAACCCAGGACCTCCGGGGTGGCAGGTAATCACACTGACCACTACGCAACGGAGGCGACACTTTGGAGATTCACGAACTTCATTTTCACAGCAAAAGGCCGTTGGAAACTATTCTTCAGCCAAATAATTTCAACACCCAACCATCCATGGGGTATCACTGTCCTTAGATTTTCTTGGGTTATTCTAGATCAGAGCTACGCAAGCCCTGCTAACTTCTTGGTCTTCATTCATACTAAAGCACAGAAGATAGTTGCCGAGATATTTGAATATTCCGAGTGTGGTGTATTTCATGACCACTCTTAATAACATAGGAGGTTTTCATCTAGTATGCAATGTTGAATATTTTAAGATTGCACTGTGTATCATTGGAAGACTGACCTCTTCTTGATTCCATGATTGAGGGTTCGATGCTCGGGTAAGGAATTTGGATATTGCAGGTTTGAATTTACGGTCAGCAAATCATGTCATTGCACTACCTGTAGACGTCTCTTTTTCAGGCAGAGAGAATTTAAGATTATATATTTCTTTAATGGTACGTTGCTCCTATTAAATCAAACGTTATAATTATCCATCTTGAACATCGTAGAATTCCATTGCTCCTAACCTCTGCATACCTTCTTGTCAATTTTTGTATTGTTTTACCCTACATTCTTCAACTCAATATTTTACAAGCAACAAACAGTACTTCATGTAGTATAACTCTAATCTTAAGTCAGTAGTTCATAATTAATTGACTACAAGCCTAGTTCTTTCAGGGCAGGGCTGTAGTCGTATTCAAATAACTCAATACCAGGCACTTTTTGTCTGCTTTTAAATTCCAATGCAAATTTGCACACATGGTCCCTCCACTCTTGCGAAGTGCAGGTGGTGGAGGAACATACTTGGATATTCAAATTTAGTTACTCTGCTTTTCCTTGTGCTATTTCATAAAGATAGAAGACCAACAGCGATATTAGCTTCAGAACTCTGTTCCAGACAACAGTCAAACTCATGCTTATTGTACAATCTTTGCCTGAATGGAATGAACAAAAATGTTTTCCCAACTGCATGAATCTTGCTGCCGAGATATAAATCACTTGATATTTAGTGGGGCAGAGTGTGGTTCTCGGAGCGTTGCTTGTTTCTCTCTCCCTTATTCCTAAGTACAACAGTGGCAAATTGGCTTGCAGTCTTTTATCTACCAGTTTCCCGCCAAGCCACCAGCATGCTGTCATAAATTTGGTACATTCTTACACGTTTGCTTTACCATAGTGAAGCAGAGTCCAGGCGTCTTCTGTACTGTATTTATTGCTATATCATAACATTTCTCAAGGTAGAGATGATCAGAAAGCAAGGTGTACAGCTTCTCTAACATACAGAGACAATACGAAATTTTGAATATATTCTTATATGCGGCCATTGGTGTAAAAGAATCCGGCCTTCACTAAAATCTCATATTTAGTACTAGAATATGAACGATTTCTTCTTAATACGTGTAAAGTGAAACGGAAGAAATTGGTGTGAGAATGCTAACAAAGCACACGTAAATAGATCGTTAGTATTTAATTGTGGCTAGTGCAGAGGTGAATTCCAACTGATTGCTATGGCAAGACCTCCAAAAAATTCAAATAAATATGAATTCCGTTAAACATTTTCCCTAAAGGAATTCATTACTCACAAGAAGCATCCACATATTGGTAGACACGTAAAAAGAATCTACAGCCAATTTTCCATGCAACTACAATCAATGCTTTGAAATATGCTTTGTGGCCAGATGCACTTTAAGAACAGCCTGGTATTCAGAATACGTTTTAATGATGCACTGAGTGTTGATTCATTTCACCTACATGCTTATGTGATCCAACCTCCACCATCTCTCCCTTTGTATACGACGTTCCTAATGAGTTTTTTGCATTAATTTATTATATACCGTACTTATTTACTTATTTATAGTACACAACATGGTTCAGCGTGCGTCTCAATAACAGTGTTCTTGAACAGGAAAATACAGTTCCTGGTATTTCTTCATAGCATTAATTACTAAGTCTAAAATTGTTATCGCTAAGAAGAAAACACAACTATCAAAATGCATCGTGGTAATTAGCTAAATCTAAATATAATAAAAAAATCTAAATCTAAATTAGGACTAACGACAAGAATAAACAAAAGTTTTGAAATTAATTAGTACATAGAACACTAAATATAACTAAATGTAACTTTAAAAGATAGGGAACAGGCCTATTCACATATAGATATTATTGGTTCTGGATTGTATGCTAGATAAAATTATTCCAAATATGAATTCACCGACAGGATTATATTTTCAAAAACAGTCTAATTCTCTTCCCCTCCCAAGGAACACAGACATTCAAACTACAGTAAGTCCAGAATTTCTGTACTATGCATTTATCACGAGCTGACTATATCACACCTTATTACGCACAGATGTAGGTTTTGCAATGTAACGAGCGCAGGTAGCTATCAATTGTTATTCTGAAATATAGAATATTGCACACCAAAACGTCTAATTTTCTCAAACTTATTTAAATTCACGAGAGCTAAAGCCTGATCTAGGTACGTAAGGGGCACTTTGTACTTTTGAGAATTAGTAGCTCCCTGATGAAATAAAATATTCAATATTCAAACATTGTATGAAAGGAGATTGTTAAGGAATACCATTTTGTTTTACGGAAGTAAGCCCAAGGATTTCTTTGAAAAAAATATTTTATTATACTAAGTTATTGGATTGATATTTATCTCTATTACGCTCACATTACAAGGTTTTTGGATAAACGGTATGATTGCAGTTTTCTTTAATGCCAAATAGAGAGAAATGGCAGGGGTTATGGAATACTGTTGGGGATAGGGAATAGAATATCCCGAAAATAAGCAAGATATCCTTACTTACAAAAATCACAGATATTATTATCGCTATCACATCCAGAACAATCAGCATGGGCCCACATCTCTCACTGCATGCTCTGTACCCATGTTTCGCCTCTGAAGTCCTCTGAAAATCTGGCATTACAGAATATGCACTATACATTGTCTTGTTTTGGTTGGGGTCGGATGCTGACGTTTTCACTACCACTGGAATCCTGTAGATCTATTGAGTCAAAATCACCAATTCATCCACTACACTTTCTGGTAGGACATTCCCTGCCCCCACCCCCACCCCTCTAATTTCGAGTCAGCTGCAGTATTTCGTCATTCTTGAGAAGATTCATGACGGAAGAGCGTAGTTCTGGGGACATCAGCCTACGCAGCTTTCAGATATCCCATTTTATTCTCACTCACTGACATGATTGCTTTTGCCATTGCCAATCGATCCCATTTCTTCCGCTGCTGGTGATCTACCGGCATGAGTTTACTACAATCTGGCATTTATTTGGCTGTGGATAAATACGTATAAAAACTACGAATTAAAATTAATTGTGATATATGTTTTTAATCATGGGGTATTTATTTATAGTTTGTGTTTTATATTTATAGCAAAACATGATATGGTATTGTGCCCGTCAGACAAGGCCGTCGGGACGCCACCAACTACAAGTGACATTCCAGACACCCCTATCCTACTGACACATACGTTGAGAGGAACGGGACTGTCCTCAGACCAGCTCAGGCACGAGACTGAATACTCGGGTAGTATCGGGTGTAAATGAGGGGTAGGTCATAGACAAGCCAGACGAAACACACCCCCCAAAAATCGAAAGATAGCAATAAGAAGTCCAGGCTTGTGAAAAATTCATTAAAAATGTATTCAGGAATTTGCAGATCCCTAGCCTACTTCGGAGGGTTAAAAATCGGCTAGTCTACAAACGTAATAAAATAATTAAAATAAATATTCATGTCCTAAACTGAAGTTAAATTACACCCTCACTAAAGTCCTCTTTACACAGAAAAACAGCAATCAGGCTTGGAATGTGGCACGAATAGAATAATCCCCTACGCAAAAACAATCAATAATTAAGAATACGAATAATCACATGCGTTGAATTTACTGCAAAGCAAAACATTTAAATTGTTCACAAGGCTAGATGTTTTACATTTAATGCACCAATAGAAATAAGCTAATGTTACGACGGTGCCACTTCCGATATTTAGCTTTAATTAATTAGCGCAATACTAACTGGTTTTTAAATTACAGATGGGAATCATCTGTACGAATGAAAGTAACAAAGCTAGTATAACAACCAATTGCTAAACCAAGCAACAAAAATAGAAAGAACAATGACAGCTCTCGAATACATACAAGGATACTACAGGTAAATAAAACAACACCAATCAATAATGCATTTATTAAGTATAAACCTACCTGCCTGCGTCAATTGGATAGCTCTTTGCTTCCAACCGTCATAAATGCGTGTAGGTTAGGATGGCAAAAGTTCAGTGAAAACTGCGTCTAATATTGCTTTAGTCAAGTGCCCACTAGTTACCAACTAATCAAGGCTCTCATGACTTTCGTCCTCTCAAATTGTATCAGCTTGTCCTAAAAATGTATGTTCCACTATAAAACATCGCTTCAATGTGTCGGTCAAAGATAAAAAGTTTTTTAGCAAATTTAGAATAAGTTCAGAATATTATGTAAAATCGTCGGTTTAGAATAATTAGGTTTCATGATTAATTTGCGTGATTAGTTTCAATTTAATCCCTTACAGTGTAGTATTAGTTCCTAATGACCATTTACGACACATGACGAAGACTAATAAGACGCGCTTTAATACAAAGCAGGCGTACCAGTATAAATAAGCGACCGGTACCATCTCTCGGGTAGAACAATAACACAGGCTGCGAAAAACACAGCGGTGGCCTTCAGGCTCACTAAAAACCTCGGCTAGGGTAATTAAAAAGCTATCAGCTTCACCTTCGCCGGACAACAATAACGATGTGGGTGAACTCGTCAATCCCAGCAAACCGTCTTCAATAGACACAATAATAACATAGGTTACTGAATTTATACATGGTCTGGTCAGCCCTAATGTTCAGGGAAACATTTTCTATATTGTATTATAAAATCATGAAAACATATTAACTGAGTCGTGTACATCAACGACATTCCTGCCATGACTTGGCATTCCTATAAAAAGAAAATCACAGTGTGGCCTACATTCATATCAATTACGTTCATATCATAACAAGCATTTCATTGGAAATGTATTCAGTCGTTAGTCTAAAATCAGAATCGTCTCGCTTTAAACGTCGTGGAGAACAATGGGTAACGTAGCATCCACCCGGTCTGACCTCGTGTCTGCCAGTTACTCACTCACAGACACACAATAGCAAGCACTTCGCTGCTACAGAAAATTCATTACAATTATGAGCCTTTCCTATAATTACAGTCCTATCTGCGGCTCTAAGAATGTTTGAATTACGTGTCCATTCGCTGTACCATTGTGAGCATACTGTAGTCGATTCGATATCTCCCTAAAAATACGGAGTTAAGGCAAGTAAGACAAAAGGAAAAATATGTCACTTCACACCAAGTGCTTTGGAATTCCCAAACAGCAGACCTAGTGTGTTCTACTCACTGTACTCTCTGCTTTCATACACACACATAATTACACCTATATATACTAATATAATAAAGATGAAGATTTTGTCTCTGTGTTTGTGTCTTTAAACGCGATAATCTCTGGAACTACCAGTCGGATTAGAAAAATCATTTTTGTGTATCATAGCCAGATTCAAGGGGAATAGTTTAGGCTATGTTGAATTTCGGACAGACCACTCCATTCCCTGCATTTAGGCCCTTTGGCAAAATCTACACCGTTCAACCGATCTGAACCAAAGTTTGTACACTTAACCTTTGGAACCCTGCGAGTAACACTGTCTACATGAAATTTATGAGAGACCAGCCCATTTCCTGCATTTAGGCCCTTTGGCACAAATCTACACCGTTTCACTAATCTGAACCAAAATTTGTATACTTACCCTTTGAAACCCTGCGGGTAACACTGTTTACATGGAATTTCGGACAGACCACTCCATTCCCTGCATTTAGGCCCTTTGGCACAAATCTACACCGTTTCACCGATCGGAACCAAATTTCACATACTTACACTTTGGAACCCGATGAGTGACACTGTCTGCTTGAAATTTCGGACAGACCACTCCATTCCCTGCATTTAGTTTCTTTGGCAATAAATCTACACCGTTTCACCGATCTGAACCACATTTTGTATACTTAAAAAATTGAATTTACCCTCCATATTGGTGGCTCCCACGGACTCAGCGGTGGAAATCACCTCTACCGCCTCTTCGGGCAGTGTCCTAGAGCTGGGAACATCTGATCGGATTGGATACAACTGGGGAGTTGTGACCAGCACCGCGCCCAGGCGGCCTCTCTTGCAAAGCGAACAGGGGCCTCATGAGGGAAGGGAGGGATAGGCAAGGAAGAGGGAAGGAGGTGGCCGTGGCCTGGCAGTAGGAACCATCTCGGTATTTGCCCAAAGAAGAAGTGGGAAACCACGGAAAACCACTTCGAGGATGGCTTAGGTGGTATTCGAACCCCCTCTACTCATTTGGGCCACCTGAGGCAGAGTAGACCCCGTTCCAGTCCTCATACCACTTTTCAAATTTCGTGGCAGAGCCGGGAATCGAACCCAGGACCTCCAGTGTGGCTGCTAACCATGCTGACCGCTACGCTACGGAGGCGACATTTTGTATACTTACCCTTTGGAACCCTGCGGGTGACACTGTCCACTATAAATTTCGGACAGACCACTCCATTTCCTGCATTTAGGCCCTTGATCACAAATCCACTCCGTTCCTCCTAATTGCGCCAAATTTTACTTACAAATTGAAACTCTGCTCTTAACACTGTCCACTTGATATTTTGGACAACGCTCTCCATTCCCTACATTTAGAATAACAAACAAACTGTACTTGAAACCCACGTATTAAGGCCCTTGAACCATTCATGTCCGTAGTAGTGAAACTATAAGAGTATTTTAATAAGTCCATTGCTGACTGGCAATTCGGGCTGCATCACGTCGCCCCTACCAGTATTCTGGTGCAAAATTGCGAAAATAGTTAAATCTTGCGCTGTTTTATAAATTGCAGTCACGGGGATTAATTAGTGCAAAAAGATTTCTTAGGCCCTTAAAACAGTTATCATCATGAACATATTTTGCCTCTGTATAAGTGCAATGGTGTTGGTGCAGTTCATTGAGGTTATCAGCTGCAATAAGCGTTGGTGCTTTCAAATTTACCTTCATTTATTCCGAAACTTATCGTTGAGTGCTATGTGGCGGTAAATGATACTATTCTACCTCAGGAGCTCGGGACAGCCGAAGTTTTCCAAAGTGCTCTGATTATTTTCCTACGGCACTATGCGACAAAAGACGACACTATTGGTCTCTACATTTCTACCCCCACTACAACCACCACCACCACAAAAATTATATTTAAAATATTTATTTCCTGTTAGTTTAAGTATCATGTGCCAGTTCTGTAGTAGTATTAATTATCATCCTTAAAACAATTAAATCCACCGGGCAAAGCCGGGCATTACAGCTAGTTTTATTATAAACTGCTCGAGCCCTCATCAACATTAAAATAAATAATAATGACTCAACACTAGCACACTGGGTGTTGTAAATGATACGACGAGTAGATGAACAATCATGGCTTCAAAAGCGGCATGTTTGGCTCCTAACTTATTCCAAATACCTTAGGAATCTTATGTGGCCTCAGAGCCTACGTGAAGAAAATTAAAGTGTCATAATAAAGCCACAGTGTCAAACTGACATCTGCCAAATGATATGGCATCGAAAATATAAAGAGAGAGGTATTATGAATGCATCTGTATCCCAAAGAATATATCAGTGAACTCCTATAGAGTGTTACAAAAACTGTTTTGAAATCATAGGCTAAAACCACCAATCCTACTCAGTGTAGGGGTTTGTATATGTGCACTGTCTACATTAGTTATGTCATAATTGGTTCGTGGCATTCCATCTCCACAGAGTAGGCTACTCCACAAGTCAGTGGTTCAGATCAGGACCCAAGATGGCGGCAAGAGTGAGTGCGCGTGTGTACAGTGCTGCTACAGTTGGTTTCCTTTGTGCGGTATTTTTAAAAGTCATGGTGACAAGTTGTGGTCCACGAGACAATATTCAATATTGTGAATTCGCAAGTGCAAGTGAACAAGTCTGTGACACTCTCGTGTGGCTGTTATCTGAGAGAACTTACTACATCCCGGCTTTCTCTCCGTCAGGGTACGCCATATTCCCGCAAGGCAGGAACCAGTCCATTCAACCTGGGCCAACCAAGCCCCGGACAAGTTACTCGGCTGCCGTGAGGCTGCTTTGTCTCTTGCTGTTGGCTGGAGGCATACAGCTGAGCCCCGGGCCCACTTTCTCTGAACACAACACCAAATCAGAACTAAACATCTACTAACAAAACCTGCGCACCCTCAATAATAAACTCTCTGACTGTGAAATTCATCTGCCTGAATTAAGTCATATAGACGAGGTGGGGCTGTCTGAGGCATGGCTTACCCAATTTGTTAGCGATAGTAAACTGCCTCTCAATGCTAACTATGTATATTTCGCAATGATCGTGCTTCGAGAGGGGGAGGGGTGTTGCTAGCCGTGAACAGTGCTTTACCGTGCAAAAGGAGACCAGACCTCGAGCGGAACTGTGAACTAGTATGGGTGGAGCTGCTCTTTCCAGGCCGACACATATGTGTGGGTTGCTACTACCGGCCACCGGGCAGTTCCCTGTACAGCCTGGAGCAGTGTCTTGACTCAGTGCTCGCAGCTCTATCGCAAGGCGAAGTGGTGTTAATGGGTGACTTCAATCTTCCCACATTTAAGTGGATCCTCCCCAACAATAGGTACACCTGATAATGATGATGACTCCTTCTTTATAGATAATTTTATTACTGGCCTCAGATTACAGCAGCATAACATGTACCCAACGCGGGGATCCAACGTACTGGACTTTATATTATCTTCTCTAAAATTGAAATCAAACACTGCTGGTAGAAACATCTTTGTCCCTGACCATCAGTCCCTCGACACCTCTTTGTTCCTCCCCACCCCACACTCAAAAGTAGTCAAGGAGCCACCCTCGCGCCCGACCTTCAACTGGCGCCGTGCTGACTGGCCAGCCATATGCCACGCCTTGGAATGCTTTCCATGGACCATCATCGAAACACCTCACGTGGAGTCAGTAATTGCCCTGCTGTATGACTGGCTACTTGCCAGCATCAAGGATTTCGTGCCGGTACGGCAGCCTACAAACAGCAAGTACCCGTTCCAGATTTCCCAAGAAAGTCGGCTGGCCATGGGAAACAGCAAGAAGGCCTGGCGGCTTTGGATGGACATCCCCCACCCCCACACTCGAAATATTTTCGAATTCATTCGCCGACACGCAAGACGTCTGCTCAATAGAGACTACAAGGGGCATATAGAAGCCATCACTGAGAACGCCCGGGAAAATCCCAAGCGCTACTGGTCCGTCATCAACTCGAGGAGGAGAACCGGATTCGCTTCAGCGTAGAACACCAGGGAACCACAGCGGACGGACCAGACCGCAATAAGCTATTCAACAGGTTTTTCTTTGAAAACTTTTCCACTCCCACTCAAAATCAACCCCTTCCAACGGTAGAAACAGCAGCAAATTGCACTTTTTCGAAAATAACAACAACACCAAATGAAGTCAGTCTACTTCAATCTCTCCACCTCAACAAAGCTACCGGTCCCGATGATATTGGCCCCATCTTCCTGTAAAACACAGCCACTGTTCTCTGTACACCGCTCTCCAATCTATTCAACAGGTGCTTTGCCAAAGGCTATTTTCCCACTGCCTGGAAACAGGCCAACATTGTCCCTATATTCAAATTTGGAGACAATAAAAAACGTATCATCGTACTGACCAGTCTCTTTACTATCCACACTATCCTTCATATTTGAAAAAATAATCCACCAACGCCTCCTGTCTTTTACCTTACCATATATTTCAACCAGCCAGCATGGCTTCCTTCCTAGGGGCTCGTGCCTCACTAACTTGGCCACTATCCACAGCTATGCAACACATGCCATTGCAGAAACATCCCAGCTCGATATCTGCTACGTAGATATATCGGAAGCATTTGACAATAGACCATACCCTACTTCTCCACAAAATCGCTGAACGGTTCAATATACATGGCAATCTCCTAACACTCCTCGCCGGTTTTCTACAGAACCAACAACAGAGAGTCGTAATATCAGGCACTTCATCCCCTTGGCTACCTGTGCCCACTTTTATTTTCATTATTTATGGATGACCTACCATCCAAACTCTCTGACACAGCCGATACCCTACTCTTCGCAGATGACTACAAGATTTTCAAGGAAATTAAGACACTTGCCGACGCCGCACTCCTTCAGTCCTCACTTAACGCTCTGTCCGACTGGTGCCGCACATGGAAGTTGAAACCAAACCCAGATAAATGCAGCTTTTTAACAATTACCCTACGCAATTCACCAATACCTACAACATATTACTTACTAGGCAGGCCCATTACCGCAGTTGGGCTTCAGCGAGATCTCGGGGTCATATTCGACAGCCAGCTAAGATTTAAAGAACACATACAAAATTCTTTATCCAAAGCCATGAAATTCCTTGGCATACTCTACCGCTTCTCAGAAATAACAAATACCGCAGCTCTTCGACTCTATTACCTCTCGATAAACCAGCCCATTGCAAACTACTGCTCTACCATTTGGACAACTTCTTGCCCGTCAAATTTACCTAAATTTAACAGAATTCAATCCTTCTTTGCTGCCATTGTAAGGAACAGAATGCCAAGGTTTAGACAATTCACCACTCAGCAGGTACTTTCGGCCATAAACATCCCTCCCCTCAGCACGACACGCCAGGTAATTGACCAGTCGTTCCTACATTCAATTTTAAATCGCCATTATCGTTCGGACCACCTGCTGTCACTCTTCAAACTAAGAGCCCCCTCCCGTTCTACCAGGCTCAAAGATATTATGCACATTCCACACACTAAGCATTCCTTAATCCAAATATCCTACCAAAACCGCACATCATCCCTGTACAATAGCATAGCAAGTAAACGCGTGTTGGACATATCCACAAAAGAGAGGACGTTCCAGAAGCAGGTGAAGGAGAACATAAACTGTATTTAGAACTGTCATCTTGGCCATTGATGACACGGCTACGAGCAAGGACATTCTACCGGCTCTTGATCTGGACTTGTTTTGTTTGGTGATTTGTTAAATTTATTTTATATTTTTACTTTAAATTGTTATTTGATTGTTATTTGTACAAGCGTGAAGGTCTAGCATAGCTGTAGTTTGTGCTTTGATTAATAAATAAATAAATTTAAAAGATCAAAGGAAAAATATATATTAACTTATACTTGACATGCCCTGCCTAATTGGTATGAGTGTGGTTTTAACCTAGTCAACTGAAGCAAAGCCATTAAAAAGAATGAATGTCAAGTTGAAACTCACATGTTCAGCGTTCTGGATTCATGGTGCCTATAAACATATTCCACGTCCATATCCAGGTTTTCCCAATTTCCACCGTCTACGTTTCCTCAACTTGGGATTAGATTCTCAGCAATCCTGTCAATTTTAGGGTCTACTCCATCCTTGACATCTTATCATTGGTTAGATGTGCCTCGTCGTGGTGTTTTATGAAGGTTTCCATCATTAATGAAGTTGTATCACTGAATGAACATTTACTATTGGCAATTCAAATATCACTGAAATGACACGTTGCAGACTGTCAGAAAATGGCTCTGGTGTCTGCCCCAAACCCTAATAAACGCACGTGTGGCGTTTGCTCACTGAATCTAAACTTGGAACATTGATCTAAGGAAATCCTTCGAAAATCAATTCCAAAATGTCACCACAAAAATTGCCAATAACTGCTTTACTAGCAAGATTTGAAGCAAATTTTCATTTTTCCACGCCTCATGGCTTCTTCGATGACTTCGTGGTCAGGCAAAGTTTTTAATAATTTTATTAATGCAGCCAATGGCCATGTACTTTTCTTTTTAGGACGGGTCAGGGAAACTATATTGGAAGGAAACTGACCGTGGACCTATTGAAAGGAACGGTGAAAGTGGGAAACCACGAAAACCATTTTCAGGACGACCGAGATGGGATTTTAACCCACGCTCTCCTGATGCCAGGGAAGCACGAGGTAGCGCGTTAGTGCTGTCGGCCACTGTGGCCGGACTCAGGCAAAGTTTTCACAGAATGCAAAAATTACACTTCTCACTTAAAATGAGGAATTACACTATTATCCGAAAGGTTAGCTATAACTCCTAAATTTCACTGATTGTACCGGCCATTCACTGTGGCTCTAAATATCGCTAATTTCACGTTCACGACGTGCAAAGACGGCTTCTGACGTCTCAAGCTGACATAATCGATTTGTAGATTGTAGATTGTGACGTCTTCCGTCCGAAGTTTCTGGTTCATAGAAGTACTGGTGCAGTCGAGCAGCGACTGTTTTAAGGTTTGTCGCATATCTGCGAGGAAAGTATCACACATCATAATTATAAATTATAACACTGCAAATATTCATCAAAACTAGTACGGCAGTGGCGTACAATAAAGTAAGTGGGGTAAATCCTTCTGAGTCAAAAATGTAGTACAAAAGTCATAACAGCAACTTCTGAGGTAACTCAATGCTCTTACAATGCATTCAGCTTACGTAACGATTATATTGCACAGAACATATCTCTGACATGAGCCTATCGGGCTCAGTATAGATGTGAATTAGAAGGTAAAAGTCGTTGTTAGGCACAATCTTTAGTGGCACAGTAGTAACATTTTAACATGGGAGGGGTTATGGAATACTTGAAACTCAATTGGCCCCTAACCACCTCCCTTTTAAAGTTACATTTATATGTTCTTATACGTCACATCCTATCTTCCGTGTTAAATTCAGTTATATCAGTGGAAAACCAATATTAAGACATTTAAAGCTAGACTGGAGTTAAAGGATGAAAACACAACACATAGCTCAAAATTGCGGATTAAGTACGCACCTGTGGAAGATTCTGCAACGTCTGATGGAGAGCAGTAACTCTTACCAGAGCTGAAGAAACTTGAGGGGCAAGCTTCCATCTCGTGACGTCTAATAGTACCATAGCGTATTAGTTTAAACGTTGACGTTGAGGGAGTAGCACTTATCAGAGTAGGTATCATGACATTCCATAACCCAGTGCATATTCCATAACCACAACCTTTCATCACAAATATAAAAGTCATAAAATAAGGGCGTATTTCCATTAAAAATTCTCCCGGCTATTAAAAAGATTTTCCATGTGATGTACTTAGCAGGTTTTGGTACGAGACCTATGTCTCCACCAATGGCATTACTGTACATTGGTGAGTTAGCCGTGGTCATTACGGCGTGGCTACTGGCAGTCGGTCACATCCGGGAGGCGAGAAAGTTCGAATCCCCCCGTCGGCGACCTTGAAGATGGTCTTCTGTGGTTTCCCATCTTCCCTCCACGCAAATGCCGGGGTTGGTCCCTAACTATAGGCCACAGCCGCTACCTTCAAACTCCCCAGACAACACTCCACACGCGACGGTACTGTAGCTCACCCCATGGGTGTCCGCATAGAAGCAGCTACAAACTGGCGAGCCGAACACGTCCTCGGACACTCCCGCCACAAAAGCCATACGCTAAAAACTGTACTTCGGAAAATTATGTGCTCGGGTATATAACTTTTAGCACCGGTGATTAAGATACTTCCCGCGAGATGGCATCTTTCTGCAACAAGTCAGGGGATTTTAATTTTAGAAACCTCACATGCTCAGCTTGTATATATAGGAAAAGTAAGCTATAGAATGTAGTCTCTTTAGATTTTTATTATTATAATATCCTACCATACGATTCTTTTCTTCAATCACTTGAAAAGTATGCGAGAAATAAAAAGATAGGTTTTAAAAATGCGAACTGAAGCCATATTGAACTTTCAGAAACAATTCAACATGAGATATATCTATACTATGCTGTGTATAATAATCGCCAGAAAAGTTATTTGAAATATTTGACGAACACTCGAATACCATGTTGTTTTGTGCTTCTCAGGATTATAAAAGTCACGTATATGCAGTTAACAGTCCTCTATTACTAGAAAAAAGTTCATTATGATTCCTTAAATACAGTATTCTCGGCGATATTGTGAGACGGGAAAATATCTTGAATGGAAGCCATGTTAAATTGTGTCATTTTAAGTCTATAGAATTAAATGTCAGCAGATTAATATTCTAATGATAGTTTCATTATACCCCTACATTTCTATTGTTTATTAGAACACACAAAATAATAACGCGATTTTAAACAAGATGTTCAGCAAAGAACATATAGCCTACTTTCTCCTAAATGCTTGGGTATAGTAATAAATCTTTGTCCTTCTCAAGGAATATAATTGAATGTTGGTTCTAGTAGCTTGTTGAAATACAACGTGCTATACCGATATTAAACGTTGACTGATTGAATCCTCACGTGAATTTTTTTATTATAATTATTATTATTATTATTATTATTATTATTGTTATTATTTTGTAGCGTATGGCTTTGAGGGCCGGGAGTGTCCGAGGACATGTTCGGCTCACCAGTTTTGTAGCTGCTTCGAGACGGTCACCCGAAGGGTGAACTACGAGTACTGTTGGGGAGAAAAGTTGGGATGTAAGGACGAGGAGTTGGAAGGTAGCGGCTGTGGCCTATAGTTAGGGACCAACCCCGGCATTTGCCTGGAAGGAAGATGGGAAACCACAGAAGACCATCTTCAAGGTTGCCGGCGGGGGGACTCGAACCTCCTCGCCTCCCGGATGTGAGCGACTGCCAGCAGTCATGCCGAAACGACCACGGCTAACTCACCACACCTGAATTATATATACACACACTAATACAGCCATCACAATAACACAGGTTTTAAGAAAAAATTCAACACTCACCCAAGTACACGGGGCTAAATGACCATGATGTCCATGAATCTCATATGAAACAACAACAACAACAACAGCTTCCTACCCAAATCCTTCCTCGTATAAAAGTACACACACTAGTAAGCCTACAGACATCACAGTGACACCGATTATCAGAAAACTTCTATACACACCCAAGTGAACGTGGCTACAAGACCATGATGCCGCAAAACCCCTAAAGAATCATCAACATAAACAACAACAATAGTCTCTACCGCGGATCAAGTTCAACGAATATTAATCGCGGTATTCGAGTGTTGAAATATGTGGTGTTATAATTATTGTTCTGTCCCTGGGTTGAGGGTTGGGGACGAACAAGCTGTGTTAGTGTCCAATTTAGGGGGAGTTTCCAAAAAGTGCGAGTTTCCACGTAAATGGGGAAACCGCGAGAGTAGGTGTTTGTTAAAGAATGTGGGGAATTGGGGTTATAGCTCTACGGGGGTGTGATCGGTCCTTAAGGGATGCGCGATCAAGATGGGATTAATTGCAGCACTAAACAAACAGCTGCAAGTGTACTAGGAGCCTGCCTGCTGAGTCGTCTATACTGCCGGGCCGCTCGAGTACTCTAATGCTAACACAATGGAAGTCCTTACTTAGCATTTCTCGGATTGACGGTCACGGGCAATTAAGAATGTCAGAGGGGGAGTAAGGATGTGAAGGCAAATGTAAATGATGACAAAAGTGTAGATTACTGATCAAGGGTTTATTCTTATCAGTGTTTGTGTTTAGTGCAGTCCCTTTCAGTGTGGGGACAGTGTGAAACAATTTTGTTATCAAAGTACAATGTCAATGTAGGTGTGAAAGGAGGGATTACAATTATGTGTAAGGATTGCTGAGCACACTCTTACCTGAGGTGGTGAATTGAACCGGAATGCCGTCGAACAGAGCCTAGGGCTGCAATTGACAATTGATCTGGTCCGGGTCTTCTTTTTATACGTTTCGGAGCTGCTTGGTCAGCGTTACATCACTTGTAGCTGTCCCAGATAGTTCTAGTGTATTTGTTATGAGTGTGTTGCAAGCTGTTGGCTAACCTCCTGTACTATGTGGCTTGCTGTGTAGAGATGTTGTTCTGGATTTTATGATGTATCCAGTTGTGGTGGTTTTGGGATAGAAGAGGGTGTTTTGGTGTTTAGATAGAAGTATTACTGTATAGATTAGGTTTGTGATGAAAAGATGTATGTGGCTGTGTGCCATTTGTGAATCCAGGGGCGTATGTTTATAATCCCCTCGGGGGTGCGTGGATGACTGAGGTCCGAGGGTCGTAGCGACCCTAGGGGCTTAACAAGACCTCGTCGGTGTTTAGCTCGAGTCCCCGCGAGCTGGATTAAGAGTTAGGGGTAGTTTTTCTCTCCATCCTCTTCTTCTTCAACCTCCAGGTCCTTCTCCTCCCCATCGAAGTTGTGTTGTTCCTGGTGCGTGTAGATGGCGTGTAGTCGTGTAGTCCTGGCTTCTTGCTGATGAGTATGTAGAGTGTGCTCATAAAGGGGTGGGTATTGGGTGTGGAACAATGTTTGTGTACAAGTTTTAGCAGCATAATAATTAACACATATGATAATAGTAAGTTTTACATATGGCATCCTGCCGTTCCGTGATAGCATGATAATTTAAACATTTGGCAATAATAGGTTTTACATATATAACATCCTGCCATTCCATACAGGAAGGAAAAAATCATGGGTTCGACGGGTGGTCGCGCCGTCGATGTAGCTGGCTCAAAAAAAATTGCTTCCTGTATGCATGTATGTTATTGATAGTGTATACATGTAAAGAAAAGATTGAAGATAACAGAAAAAAAAGAAACTGGTGCCCGGGGTGTAAAGTTAGGGGGTATGCATAAAATGTTTTATTTTGTTGGGGGAAAATGGGTCACCTTTACAATGTGTCGTTAAAGAAAATGGAAAAGAAAATACATGTGTTTTAAATGTGTAAGCAACTAATGTTATCCAATAACTGTGTACAATGTATATAATAATTCATGTGTGTGTACAATAGTGGCAATGACAATGGTGAAGACATAATAATGTGGTACTGTAGCCCATTCTGGCATAATAATACTTGCATGATAATACTAAAGATAACCGTGCTATTCCTGGTAATCATAATAACAATGTTCATAGACATGGTTCTGATACCTCTGTTGTAACAATCGTTAAAGTAATAATCATTACAACAACCATTTTTACAATAATAGTGCTAATAATAATAATAATAATAATCATAACCGGTAATACTCATGAGTCTGGTACCTTTCATTTCGTAGACTCTTTACCTGGCCTTTGTATACCATTCGCTGATTCCTCCCTGGCCATTTTCTACTCGGCCGTTTTACCGTGGTTTAGTGGCTAGGCCGCTAATTCCTTTTCCAATGAACTTATGTACTAGTGGTTTTCCCGCCGTGGGTTGGGAAATTTCACCCTAGCGTCGAAGGTTCGGCCCTTACAATACTTGTGCCGCCCTTAGATGCCGAAGTCACTCCTTATTTAAGTGTCATCTTGTTTTTCTGCGTTCAGTGATGCCCAGTATCCCACGGAAACTGTGCCTCGTTGGTCGCTACGCTGTCACCTTTAGGGGTGCAACTGAAATTGACAAAGAGTGTATGTGTCTGTACAAGAGGGTGAGAGTGTGGTGTTTCTGTGTTGGCAAATATATTTACAATAGGTTTTTGTACAATCCTCGTCATCTGCAAAACAAAATGCGTTATTGGCCATTTATCTGAAAACATGTACATTCTGTCGCTTCCTTGCTTTCCTGCAAATAGAGTATATTATTGTCATTACAATACATATAGCATTTCAATCGCTGCGCATAGTATATAAACCAATTATGGCGCCACTTTAGTCTAACTTAATGTAGGTCGCCTGTACTCTACCAGACTACTAAATTTTACCTTTTGTGTATATGTGTATTTGTATGTCTCCCCAGTGTGTACTCATTGTGTGAAGTGTGTGTGACGTCGGTGGTCCACCTTACCTTTACCATGGTCATTTTCGCTCCCACAATGCTGCAGTGGTGGGGCCCTTTTTTCTCTGTAATAAATGGCATATTACTTAGATACATTTGGCCAATATAATATTGTGCGCAGATATCGCGCAGCGCTGTTTAAGGTTCGGCTGCGGTTATGCCGCCCTAGAGACCTCTTCAGACGTCTCGTTGAGCCTTTTGAGCCTCTCTGGGGGTCGCTACCCTCCATTTAATTTTAGGCTTTAAGACTCGTCACGGAATATCCCCTCGCGCGTATTTAAATGAATGTACGGTCGGCGCTAGTCGCCGCTTAGTCGGTGCGTCGCCGACGCGTTGCCGACGTCTCTTCACCACTTAAATGCTTCCCTGTGTTTCTTCCCTGTTGTTCGGACTTACACTGCCACGAAGTGGTTCTTATGACGCCGATCTCGCTCCGTGTGTTTGTGTGCTTATATCTACTTATATACTAATCTATATCTAGAAAAAAAATGTGCCGAAAAGGAAAAAGTGGCGAAATACGCATTATCAGTTAGCCTACTGCTTCGTAGCAGCATTGCTTACTGATTTGCCTTAAAGTTTTGATTGAGGAATTGTTTCCCTTAATGGGGTACGTGCGTGTCTATTCCTGGTGCTTTTGGTAACCACCATGCCCCCAGACCGAAGCCGTACACTTTGCTCCTTAATACTAAGAAAATTTGCCGAAATTTGTCCTTATTCTAGCGCCGAGTGCTTGTAAGTCACCGTTTTTTTAAGTGTGGCTTACTAAGTTTGCTTATATCTAAATTACCCCTGAAATAGGTAGCTAAATTTCTTACGTACTAAATTTTGACCGGGGCGATCGCCTGGTGCAGTTCCCCCCCCCAGGGCACCACACGTGCGTATTTTGGTAACACCGGTTGCTTCCAAAACCGCCAGACCGAAGTCCTTTTGCATTCCGCCCCCTTAATACTACTTATAACTAGGGCCCTTTACAACTAATATGTTTGTGTGTGAAGGCCTGTGTAATTGCTCCAGTAGCAGTTCGCTTGGTATGGCTTATAGCCACCTTATTGATCATTTTTGGCCATTGATTGGTTGCCCAAACCCATGTGGGGGGTCACTCCCCTTCATTAATATCTCTGGGGCTCGCTACCCTCCATTTACTTGGGCCGGAACATAATCGTAGCATATCATTCATTTATTGTTCCTTATTCAGTGTGTGTGTTCTTCGCCGCACATCCGGGTTAGGACCCTGTTGCTTCACTCCCTGTGAACGGAAGACTACCCTCTACGCCTCCGAGGGTTGACTTAGAATACATCTAACTATGAGTCTAGTCCTAAATGGGGTCGTCTCTAGGTTCGTCTCTTGGGTCCAATACTGAGTTGGCTATTTCTCCTACTAGACGTCAAATATCCCCTGCAGGTCTGGCTTCGATGACAGTAGCGCATAATGGGTATAACTTTTCTCCGACACGGGGACGGGCTAGGTCACCCGAGATCTTGACGTTTTCCCGCACTAAGTCATCGTCGCTTCGACCTTTCGTCATTCTGTTTTAGTCTTGGTCAGGGTCTACCACCGTTTTCCCTGGCTCTGCCTTTCTGCGTTCCTTTACGTCGTCATGACGTATATACTTGTCACCACCTAGTGTGACCTCAGATCCTTTATTATTTTGGGGGAGTAATTTTGTGTAGGACTGTAATGTAATATTTTGTGTACAATGTATGTAATATTTTTTGTACATTGAATGGGATTGTAGACCATTCGAACCGCATTGGCTGCTTTCGGCCTTCTTGGTTCAGTTGGATCTCTTGTGCTGATATCTCTTTATTGTATATGACATGTTAATTGGGTCGGGATTCGGATATGGGGTTGTTAGTGAGTTCCGCTATAGCGTTAGTTCCTGTGAAGGTCAGTCCGCAGGTTTGGAAGGGTATGCATAGCCAGACTCTGTAATGTATCGGCCTAGAGTCGGTAAGGCTGTGGGACATCCTTTACATTACTGGATAGGATAGGTTTTCCCAGTGTGATCAAGATTGAAATGCATGCGGGTGTGATATTAATAAGACCCTGGGTTAAGTGGGTAGAGTAACTTATGCATGCATGTTGGGAAAGGGAGGGATTAGTTATGGGTTAATAGTTTTAATGTTTATCATGCAGGCTGTTTTATTGCAAATCTTGGTTAGTCTGTTACTGGCCTTCCATCTATATAAAATAGAAGTAATATTTAGCAATTGTATTGTGTCCAACCACCCCTAATACTTGGGTGGGAACCGTATGGCGTGGGGTGCAGATGACCCATACTGTAAAAAAGCATGAACGGCTACAATCCTCGTGTTCAATTAGTGTATTGTGTATACGTGTTTGTTTGTAAATTGGTATTAGGTATTGGGATGTATTTAGGAATGGTGTAGGGATCTTAGCCCGTATGCTATTCTATGGGGAATTATAAGTGCGGTACCCTTCTGTGCTCTGTACCATGTATCCATTCACTCTTGTCCATATGGTGTTTTCTTTGCTCCTTCCTTTGGTATCTTTAACGTGTGAATCCGCATCCTAGCTGTCTGTGTTCCTTTGTGGAAGCGTGTGACGTTTAGCGAGATGGTCGTTTAACAAAATGTCTGCCTTATTATATATGTTTTGTGATGCTTCGCGACCTCAGGGAACTAACTTTCCTGGGTTGCTGCAGCTATAACGGGGAATGAACCTCCTTTCAACTATTAAGAGAATGAAGCTCAGGGAAACAATCATCGTGGCATTTACAACTAACAGGGAATGAATCTTCCTGTACTGGCACTCTTCCTATGTTTCATCATTGTAGGTTTCCCATTTTTTTTAATTGGGGGGCGGGGGTGGATTATTTATCTCTGGGCGGGGTGTCTATTCGCCTTAGCTCTAACTGTTTGTAGTGTATGCGCCTAATTATGTTATTTGCACTGTGTGGCGGTCGTGTGTGGCAGGAGGCGTTCATGGCCTCATCATGCACCGTGCTTTGGCGCGTGTTTGCTTATAAGGCGGCATGTCGCCTGCTCGTGCCATGTTACCTGAGACGCCTTGCTCTCTGCGTGTGTAATTGCGTTCACTATGCAGTGTCCGTATCTCATTTCCGGAGCTGTGTCCTACATGTCTGTACCCTTTAGTCACGTGGGCGTCTTACAGAGATAATACCCATTGTGTTTTGTTGTGGCCTAGCATTTTCTGTGCCCAGTGTCCAGTGTTTTAGTGGAAGTTATTTCATTGCTATAAATGCTGAGTCCTGTATTTGTGAAAGCCTGCGTTACTGCAATGGTTGAGTCCCGTTATCCGGTTGTTTGCAGTTCAGCAATTACGTGTCATGTTTTGTTTATGTGTCCGCGGCCGCAACCTCTTCAGGTATGTATCAACCTTGGCCGCTACGGAATTCGTGGTTTGTGTGTGTACCGATTGCTTTGCTTTTGATTGGTACATGTGTGTATGCCGTGTCAGGCGATGTTAGGAAATTAAAATAACATTTCCTGTCCCGGTATTGCTGCCGTTTCCACATATGGCTGTTTGAAATATGCCGACCTGCTGAAATTTCCTTTTATGGCTTTCTCAAGATCCACCTCTAACTGTGTCTGTCGTACCAAGATGCCATTGGTTACCTTGATTCTTGGTACGCCTGTCTCGTGTTTGTAAAGTGTTTAATGTATTAATCCCTGTTCGCAATAACTAGCGTAGTGCTGATCACCTCTCGTATTTTTGCTTTTGGGAATTTGCAGGTGTTTACCAACTTTGTGTTATTGCCATCCTGATGCAAATATATCCCTGTTTGTAATGTCTCTTTTTGTGTAGCTCATGTATCTGTGTACGTGTATCTCCGGGCTTCTAGTCGCGTGTCTGGCAACTAGGTGCCGGTGTTTACTTTTGTTTTGTGGCATGTCAGACCCTGTTGACGTGACTACCCTTTATTACTGTGACCTCCATTTGGATGGCCACTTGGCCTTACGTTTCTGGTATTCAGAAGGTCGCGAGTTCGAGACCGCCTTCGTGCAGGATGAACATGTCTGTTGCCTTTTAGGCCTGTGTCTCTTGTGTGAATTTGTCTGTGTTTTCTATGCTGTTTTACCCCCTTTTGCCATTTTGCGCTTGTTTAGGATTCCCTGTCTGTAGTGTTTTGGTTTGCCGGCAATGCGGGCTATACGCGACTGGCAGGAGTATTGTGTGGCCTTGGTAGAGCCTGGTATGCCTGATACGTCCCCTATTGGAAATCCTGGGTCGCTAACACACTAAGTTATTGTAGCGAGTATCGTAAAACAGACATACGTACGTAAAAATATCCCCTGTATATAGTGTCCGTGAGAATTTTTGTTGTCCCCGCCTTTGAATTGTGGGTGTAGTGCAGTTTTGAACATGGCATGAATGAATTTCTACCAGTATAATGTCGTAGTGGGCGCGCCTAGCTGTGTTAGTGGATCGCTGTTTACAATGTATCGTACTGTATGTTCTTGCTGACTTATCAAATGGTGTCCCGATACTATGTGATAATGGCAGACTGGACTGTGTGGGCGCTTACTCCGGTGTATTGAAATCGATGAGTGTAAAGGCCCTCACGTCTGTAATCCTGTCTGATTGCCGGTAACAACCTGTCTGCCATCCCTTGTGATAAAAGATCTTGTAGCCCCGTGTACTTGTGTGTGTCCCACTCTTTGTCGTGGCTACGTGCCAATCCTATGTATTGTTAAAGTTGTGTATTGTTTGTGCATATCGGTGTCCCCTGTCTGCTCGTGTGGCATCTAGTGTTTTATTTCGTGACTAGGTGTCGGTGTCGGACATTTACTTCCTTAGGCTCCTAGGCCTGTTCTACTAGAGGTTGTAGATTACCTACTATGTTTGTTTATGTTAGTCGTGTAGTTATGTGTGTGTGTCCTTGGCCCTTGTAGCGCGTATTTCGCAGCTAGGTGTCGGTGGCAGTTTTGTTTTTAAGTCCTTTGTAATTGGACTAGACCCTCGCGGTTGGTGCTCTATATCTTGGCTTTCTTGTCCTTTCTATGAGTGGAGCTGTTTCGTTTTCTCTTTATGGCTTTCCCGGCCTTATTTGTTAGTGTCATTGTTCGTGTGTGTTTATGTGTCCTTTTGCTTACCCCCGTGTCCTTTTGCTACTATTCCACTGTCTTAGCTCACTGTAGGCATTATGTGCGATATGTGAGCACATAAAAATGGCGTGTAGCTTTGAATTTTTCCTGTATCCTATAACACCTAATTGTGTAGTGTTGGGGTTATGACATGTAATATGGGCCGTGTACCTTTGCCTAATATAACCACTGTGTCCTCATATGGCTGGGCAAAACAAATACAAACAATAAAACAAAGCAAAATATGTATATATAATGGCAACCAGATCCACGTCATTATGCTGTTAAATGTACAGATACGTGGTTTTCATACACTCATGCATAGGCAATGTTCCTTGTAAACTACTAAAAAACTGTCTTCGACCTATGTCGAAGAAATGTATGGGCCGTAAAATATATGAGAAGAGAAAAAAAGAAGAAAATCTTGGTGTCGATCATTATCTAGTGATCTGTGTAGGGGTTCAGTGTATAGTTTGGCCCTTAAGTGACCATTCTAGGGGCGCCTTTCTGCCGAATATCCCTGGCCATTGTCATTTGTCGGGATAGTATGTATATTAACAGTATTGTTAGTGCGGCGTTCCACGCTATAGTGGCCGTTGTGGATGTGTCCAATCCGTACCAGTATTGCTGGGTTGCAGCTATGTGTATAGGATGGTTATGATTTTTAAAGGGTGTATCTGTGAAGTTAAATGTCGGTATAACCGTGGACCAATTGGTGCTTTGTATTGCCGTGATATTGTCATATATCAACGGCTTTGTGTGTAAATGCCCTAAATCGTGTAATTGTAACTGTATCTGTTTTGTCCAGGTTATCGGTAATGTACTGTATGGGTGATGGCGAGCTCCTGTGCGATTTTCGCATCGCATGGGAATGTAATTGGTACCAGAATGTCCTCGCTATCTGTCAATTGGCAGTCGCAGGGGAGTTGTACCTCGATAGCCCCCGGTGGTGCCTCCCTGCCTGTGTGTGAGATATTTGTCTCTTTCCTATTATTACTTAAAGGTCTTTGGTCCCCCCCTGTGTGTCAGCTAATTATTCTCGTCTCTGAACGCCCTTACTATCCGGGGTGGCTCTCTTCGCCCCGTGATGACGGCATAGGCCCCTGGTAGCCATGTAGGCCTTTCTTTGCTGCCTTCTACAGGGGTTTCCAGCAAAGTGAGTTTGGGGTTTTGTGTACCATGCCGCCCCTTCGTTGGGTATAGTGCGCGTGTTCTTGAAGAGCTGTTTTACGTTGTACCCCTCTGTCAGCGTTTATAGGGGGTGTGTGTCCTCCTGTCTACATGGCCTTGTGGGGTGGGTATTTTGTACTTTGTGTTTGAGCCTGGGCAGTGTGCAAAGGCGTGCGTTTTGCACCCTGAGCGGTTGAAAGCAACACCCTTCTGTTTATCTGCGCCGGGGGTGCAGATGGCAGTGTCCCTCTCCGCTCTGGCGGAATCGCCCATTGAACTGGCGTTTTAGGACGTGTAGGTGTTAGTAATTTTGGGGTTGGAGTGGCAAGCTCGCTGTTCCGGGCCATGACCTCCTCCTTCTCCCTCGTGATGTTAGGTGTCTGTATGGGCAACTGCGCGAATCGCTGTGTTAGGTCTTCACTGTCGTCTGCCCAGTTTATGGGTTCCTCTGCTCCCCTTCGTAGGGTTGTAGGCTGGTTAAGTACCCTCACCAGCTGCATGTTTCTGCATTGCAGCTTGGTGTATTGCCTCTGTTCTGGCAGAATTGCCCTCTGACCTGGCGGTCTAGGCCGTGTTGGTTTTAGTGTGTTGGGGGCTGGAGTGGCAAGCTCGCGGTTCCGGGCCACGGCTGTCTCCTTCCCCTTCGTATTGTTTGTGTCAGAGATGGACATCCGTTCAAATGTTTTGGTTAATGTGTTTATGTCGATGTTTTCTCTGTGTTGTGTGGGACCTCCTGTTGCTATCTCAAACACTGTGTTGTTGGCTTGCAATTCGCCATATTCTTCCCAAATTAGGGCATATTCTCTATTAAGCTGAATTGCCTGGTCGGCCACTCTGGTGCCGCCTGTGCCAACGTGTAAGTGTTCTACCCTGAGTTGGTTATACTGCTCAAACATGATCTCGTGCAGTAGGTGTAACCGCCAGTGTGATCGGTTTAATTGTAGTCTGATGGTAGGGATCTTAGCACTCATCTTTCTGTATTGGGCGCTGCTTCGTGGCCGGACAATTGCCCTTATGATTCTCAAATACTGAGAGTGTAGAAGATGCTGATACCTCCTGAGGTAGTCCTGTCTCGTCTCAAAGACCTTGTGCCATTTAATGAGGTCCTGATATTCCCCAATTTGCTTTAAGACGTTTAACCTGTATGATGGAGCCATCTTTATGTGTTAAGTGTCTAGTGTGAGTAAGTGTCCGTGTATGAGATATATAAATATGTCCCGTGGGGTTTATGTGCTATTTATTGCCCCTAATTGATGCTGTGTATGTGTGCTGATAGGTCTAATGTAATTTAGTGTAGCCTGTCCTTAAAATTCTGACGCTTGTGGCCTTTGTAAGAGTTTTTTTTAATTGTTAGCCTTAAGAAAGGTTTTAATATGCTAATACCCTACGGGGTGGGTTGGGATGGTACTAATAGGTGTGTAGCGCTCGTAGTATATACCTTATTCGCTCCCCTAACTAGATAAAATAGTCACAAATGTGTCACTTTTGAAAATGATTTCTCTTTACCCGCTCGACTAATGTAATAATTTTTAATATCGTGTTTCCCTTCTGGGTTGGGTGGGAGGGCTAATGTGTGCTAACGTAGCTATTTTAGAAAAATTTTCCCGGATTTTCGATTGGCAATTTTAATTAGTACCTGGGTCGTAGTTCCAAATCCTCTTTGTCTGAGGACCCTTACTGAATGGTAACTACCCTCACTCGTGGAGACTACTCGGCGTCTCCACCATTTATTTGTTCTGTCATGGGGTTGATGGTTGTGGACGAACAAGCTGTGTTAGTGTCCGATTTAGGGGTAGTTTCCAAAAGGTGCGAGTTTCCACGTAAATGGGGAAACCGCGAGTGTAGGTGTTTGTTAAAGGATGTGGGGAATGGGGTTATAGCTTTACGGGGGTGTGATCGGTCCTTAAGGGATGCGCGATCAAGATGGGATTAATTGCAGCACTAAACAAACAGCTGCAGGTGTACTAGGAGCCTGCCTGCTGAGTCGTCTATACTGCCGGGCCGCTCGAGTACTCTAATGCTAACACAATGGAAGTCCTTACTTAGCGCTTCTCGGATTGACGGTCACGGGCAAATAATAATGCCAGAAGGGGAGTAAGGATGTGAAGGCTAATGTAAATGATGACAAAAGTGTAGATTACTGATCAAGGGTTTATTCTGATCAGTGTTTGTGTTTAGTGCAGTCCCTTTCAATGTGGGGACAGTGTGAAACAATTTGGTTATCAAAGTACAATGTCAATGTAGGTGTGGAAGGAGGGATTACAATTATGTGTAAGGATTGCTGAGCACACTCTTACCTGAGGTGGTGACTTGAACCGGAATGCCGTCGAACAGAGCCTAGGGCTGCAATTGACAATTGGTCTGGTCCGGGTCTTCTTTTTATGCGTTTCGGAGCTGCTTGGTCAGCGTTACATCACTTGTAGCTGTCCCTGATAGTTCTAGTGTATTTCTTATGAGTGTGTTGCAAGCTGTTGGCAAACCTCCTGTACTAGGTGGTCGCCGGCTTGCTGTGTAGAGATGTTGTTCTGGATTTTATGATGTATCCAGTTGGGGTGGTTTTGGGATAGAAGAGGGTGTTTTGGTGTTTAGATAGAAGTATGGTTGTATAGATTAGGTTTGTGATGAAAAGATGAATGTGGCTGTGTGCCATTTGTGAATCCAGGGACGTATGTTTATAATCCCCTCGGGGGTGAGTGGATGTCTGAGGTCCTAGGGTCGTAGCGACCCTAGGGGCTCAACAGTATATATAATAATACTTTTGATTCCAAATACACACTACAGTACATTATAACGTGTGAGTAGTTATAAATCAATAAATACCAAAAAGAACGAAGTAAGGAAATTTTAACCTGCAGCGATTTGATCCTCGAAACCCCAGACTAAGAACCCAAGTCGCTACCATTACGCCACGGATGCCCTACGATAATACAAGATAAACAACTTGTTTAGTATAACTGTATCATATTTTGTGTTGAAATCAACGATTTCATTAGCGTTTTCTGGTTTTCTATAAACCATTTGATACTAAATATGTATTATTTTGTTCAGTGCATTCCTAAAAGAATATAAACTTAGAATGTTATGGATATATATGTATTTACGAGCAAAAATATCGGCCATGCTGACAACGGGACGGCACGCGCCCACAAAGATATGGCACGGTTAGTTAGTCACTTCTACGGTTTCATATTCTACCATAAGATACTAATATCCTACCGGACACCTCCTTGAGGACAGATTAAACCTCCCTATGTACGATAACTGAATTGTTGAGGACAGGCCTTGTTTAATCATAAGTTACGTTTAGGCTCTAATACTTGCATGATGCATACACCCACCATCCCGAAACTATGTGTCTGATGACCTTGTAGTTTGAAAAAAAAACCGCTTCCTACATTAAGGTATATTGTTGCAAAATTTGGTAGAGATTCGATGATTACGTTGTTCGTAATATGATTTAGGCTCAGAACATTTGGGTGGGTGCCATTCCTTTTTTGTTACGATTTCGGCGATTATACAACATTACACTGAGTTGCCCTTTCCTAGAGCTACCTCTGTACCTTAGGTGGTTCTATTTTGGTTCAATTGTGCTTGAATTGATAGGAGGAATCGATTTGCACATATACCATTACGCTTCCGTCAAGATGGCGGCGATATAAAACATGACTCAGAGGTGCCCTTTGCTAGTACCAAATTTCGTTCAATTCTCTTTCACCCTGTTTGAATTGATATGGGGAATTGATTTGCACACATACATGGCCGCTACCTGCAAACTATTGGGTTGATGACCTTGTAGTTCGGTTGAAACATGCTTCCCACAAAAAGGTATGTCGTTTCAAAATTTGGTAGAGATCAGATGATTAGTTTGGTCGTAATTTGCTCTAAGATTTTAACATTTGGGTGGCTGCCATCACGTATCCGTCAAGATGGCGGCGATATAAAACATGACACTGAAGTGCCTTTTGCTAGTGCTACCTCTGTACTAAATTTCATTCAGTTCGGTTTCACCGTGTTCGAATTGATAGGGGAGGGGGGCAGACATGCAGAGTACACACACACACTCACACACAGACACATAATTTTTGGCCCTGTAGTGATCTCATAAGTCTACTTTCATATTTTGCAAAAATCGAAAGTAGGCTGAAAATTTGAACAGCCACCATTTTTAAATTCTGATAAAATTGTATTAAATTAGACATTAATATTATTAATCCTCGTATGAAGATGAACTGTGCCAAGTTTCACAGGGCTCGGATGATAAAATCGTGAGTGAAATCCATTCAAATATTTGAAATTCACGTCACCACCAAGTTGGTTTTGCGCTTATAAGGCTATTGAAAGTCCCACAGTTGAACTTATTTTAATGGCCTTTATTAACATAGCCTACTAAATTTCTGTTTGATTGGCATAATAGATTCGTAGATATTGGTCCGATCTTCATCCCTTGACTAGTTGCGACAACTGGCTTATCTCCCAAGATGACGTCCAAGACCTGTATGAACGTCTCTGTGCACGATTGCAACATTGCATTGTACCCAGGGGAATAACTTATATATTGTTGACAATATGTCCCTAAGTGTATAATCCGGTGACTTTGATTTTGTACACAGAGTATACAATCTGTATAACCTTCGAATATATCTGCATTCATGTGGTGCAATACTTTAAGTGTGAGAATTATTTATTTACCAATAGTATGGTAATAATACTCTGATTTCTACGTCTCTTTTAACTACTGCGGTTTAGTGACGCAGGAAGGGCCGAATTTTTTTCTGAATGGTATATTCGACGGGGCAGTAAATTTCCATTCATAGTTCTCACGCTTTTAAACTCCCTGAATTGCCAATTGGCTTAATCGGGACTTGATCCCCCAGTCTTTGATACAGCAGGCACGAACCTTACCAATGCTCCACGCAGCCATCATAGAGGAAAGGAATTGCAAGTCTTGGTCTTGTTGGTGAGACGGGAAACCGCCTGTTTTTGTAACGGTTACAATATTGTCCTTTCCTTTAAAACAGGTACAGTATATTGTGGAGTTAGTAGGTGTATCATAAAACTACACCTTTGCCTTTAGTTGGGTACCATTCTAACATTTATATGGAGTATAAATGATTATTAATGGGGTTCAACTCGATTGTCTTCACGAGGCTGTGTACGAAATGTTTCCACTGTCAAGAGCACTAAAATTCGCCTTGGTGGAGTTGAAGATGAATTTTTGGTCATTTATCTGTAAAGCCACTAAGCTACACTGTTGATAGATTGAATGATATTGGTAAAATAAGAAGCTGGAAAGGCATAGCGTTTCAATTTATTTCTGGTGTGCCTTTCCTCTTCAATCGCTTCTCCTTGTGAAATCGGAATGGTATTCTATCCTCAAAGACAGGCTATCATGCATTTTTGAACTTCATAGTTTATTCAAGTTGGCTGCCGGTGTAGAATGCTACTCAACTTTACCAGAGCATTAAATAGCACTCAGACCTCAATTTACTGAAGGATAATAAGCGCTGAGTTCAACAGATGCTCATTAATATGAGTCGAAAACAATAAGAGATTAACTGGAGGATTCCCATTTTGTTATTTGGGACTAACTTAATAATACCAAGTTTAAAACTTCCTTATGTCTCTTATACAGACACGGAATAGGAGCAACAACTCTTTACTCTTATAACCTTCTGATGCTCGATATTATCAGAATTATGAAGCACTGTATCATGTGTATTTCTCATTACTGATTACAGACTTCCAGGGAGGTTATTTAGTGGTAGCAAGGCGATGAAACATTATGAAGGTTATTCGGGAGGTTTATAAGCGGTACTTTGCGACTCCTTATTGTGCCCGTTTAGACCGAAGTTCGGACGACCACATATGCATTTCACCAAAAATCAGTTAGCACGAGAATCAAAATATCCCGGGGCGACAGATGGGTTAAAGTGACTACAATAACTCAACAAAAAAAATTCTTTACTGATTTTCGACTTGATGCAACAATAAGGATAGAAGGAGATTTTCTGAAAATAACACAACCTGTAAAATTATCTCATTTTATTTAAAACGTTAAAATTTACTGAAGATATGCCAAGAATAGCATAACAGATGTATGACGAATCATACGTTATGTACAAGATTTACAATTTCACCAACACATGAACACTTGGCAATTGAGACGAAGGTCAAATAAATAGTCCTCTTGACTTCGCTCAAAAGAATTATTTACAGTTGTAGGGATTTGTTAGTGAAAATTTAATTGTCCTTCCTGATTCATATCTTATTTGAGTATTCACATATTGAAATGAAACAAATTATCACTCGTTGAAAAATATATCACTGTTCACATTTTCAAAAATATCGTAGCAAATTAACTAACACTTCAGGATTCACTTATCTCAAGATTTGTTCAAATACAAAGTTATAAACAAGAAATACAACACAATACCATTTACATGGACTTTCGAGTATTTGGATTCGACGAACTTCGATAAAAAGAAAATATTTATTGAATCATCTGTTCTCGATCCAAAATCTATTCAGAGCTTTTGACTCAATCATCAATATAATGGTCAAAATATTATTATCAACAAAATATAAATTCAATCCAATATGGATTCAACCATTTAATCAATTAACTATCACTTGGAAATATTATTTAGAAAATTTATCATAAAACGATTGCATTCGTTATTATCAAAATTACAATTATTTGACAAAATGTCAAATATGTTAATCATCCAACTTATTTGCAAAATGTTTATTTATTTTTACAGGATCACAAAAATTATTTCAGTTTGAAGTGGTTGTTAAGGAGTAACAGTTTTAAATAATTTACAGCATCGGCCCATTCCATTTAAATGCGTCAAAAATCACATAATCATAATTAGCATCTAGAAAACGGTAAAGTCTTTTCATAATGAAAGGTACAAGTTTAACAATAACAATTCTCGGGCAAGCAATTACTAGGAAAACTTCTAGAACACGTGGGTAAACTGTGAATTGACAATGATGGATCAACAGAATAACCTTTGGTTATATCTCGACGAAAGTGTGGCTAAATTCAACTCCTCTACTAATTTCACAGACTTCCAACCTACAATATGGTTGATGCTTCATTTCAACAACCTCATTCCTGCGACTTAATTGCACAATCAGAATGGCATATACTCTATGCACACACAACAATTATTTCTTCCCAAATTATACAGAATAATCAATCCTTTGCTTGTTACGACAAGTGGAAGATTTATAAGTTGGTAAACTCCCCCAATGAGTTTACAATAATACTTTTACCATCAGTTTAAAACATGAATAACTCCACACCGTGTCTATTCTTAGCCAAACGTTTTATCAAAAGACGTTGCTCAATAATGATTTTATTTTTATACAAACTCTAGCAAAAACCCTGTTTTATACATGCTTTTAGCTTCCCGTATCATTACTTTCCGTGTCTTCTCAAAGATTTAAATGCATAATGCAAGCGTGAAATACTTCCACTGAATGAATATGTTGTTTGTTTGTGGGCATGGGTTAACCACTAACCTTCGGAATCAACAAGTATCCGATCTTATAAAATTGTTTTAAATGTCAAATGTATAAATCACACTACATGATAATGATCATTAGAAATCACAACTATTATTATTATCTCAGAAAATTTAAAATAATAATTATTATTAAATCAGCATTATTATTATTTCCTCAACAAATGGATTTAAAGTTGTTAAACTGTTCGGGGAATATCATCCTCGACTTCTTAATAATGGATAAATATCCATTCCTCAACTTAAATTTATTATTAAATTTTCAGTTACGACGGCTGATGACCGTAATTAGAAAAATATCAAAATTAAATAAATGCTCGTTCTGTTCGTCCATAAATTTTTAATCAATAACTTCTGAGTGTAAAAACTGCTCAGATCAAAGCTTCAATTGAAAAAAGAAAATATTTGCAACATTAAGAACATCGATGAAAAAAATATGTGTTGGTAAGACTGTAGAAAAATTGAGAAATTCCAGCTAACTACGCATAAAAATAATGCAAATTGTAGCTTACAATCCTGTAGATCTTGATGCTTGTAATCTGGTCTGAAGCAGATTATTTCAGTCTTCTTGTCCCCATTAGGACACGTATTTATAATCTTGTATCGGCCTCCATTTTATACCCGCAATGGTCTTACTCAGACATAGCGGTATTCATACTTGTAGCCTGAATATCTTGATGTAAATAGTTCGTAAAATATGCTGCTTCAACAGCTGAATTAATCTTGACTGGGGTTAGATCGAAAAGATCCATGATGAAAAATTACCAGTTTTAACTTTACCGAACTGTAATGCCTTCAATACTGTCACTACTCTTACAATCTCATGCAACACATGTTCGAGTTCTGAAGATCAGTTCCCTTGGCAGAGCTTCTCACTCTCCAGACAATGCAAGCATGCTGGTATTCCCTATGTCGGCTAATGAACTGAACTGTGCAAGACTGATAGATGAACAGTAATGAACTACTGTATTTTGGTTGGTTGAAAGTTATTAAGTCCAAGACTTATTCTGGTTGTTTGGATGAAATAATTCAAGTTAAATTTTAGTGGACAGTGGAAAGCAAAATATAGACTAAGTCTATTCATATGTCCATTGTAGCAGTAAAGTATTACCAATGCCACAAAGTTTATCACCTTGGTGATAACTTTTGAAAAGTTCGAAGATCGCTATAATGTTAAACACTTTTATAAGACCAGTACCATGTACTGTCGAAATCACTAAGTCCCAGCGACTGTGCTGGTAATAACGTAGATTTTGCAACCATGTGCACGAAGATTATAACAGTGTTCGGAGCGACGTAGACTGTTTAGCGGCTGAGCGCTTACGAAGGAATGAACATACTTGGCTCTGGCATGCGTGCCTTATATACCTCGCAAGCGGACTCCTCGAGGTCAATGCGTGAAATAGGCTGAAACTAAAACAACTCATATCTCAGCTTCCGCTCAATCAATTTCCTCGAAATAAAGCACATTCTTCATCCCTTGTCCGTGCCAGTAATCTGATGTTAGTCTCAAGATTCTACTCCATCGGGGAATATTTAATGTCAATATAGCCTCGATTATGACGCTCCCGTCTACGTCACTTAACCATTTCATGGCTGCTAAAAGCTTCCAATTCCTTCTAAGAAGGTTTGGCGCGCGCTATTCAAACTTTCAATTCTGGACTTAGTATTGTGGCCTGTGCTCTCAAATCTAGGCGACTGGATTTGGGCACATCATGGAGTCACGGCATCTAGGTTGTGTGTTACAGTAGTTTTTTAAGAGTTAAAACTTGCACCAGCGCAAACGATCTTTTTCTTTAAAGAGAAAATCTGTTATTAGTTACACGCAGATAGTTTGTAGTAGGCTTGATGCGTGGCTCAGCGGTAACGTTCTCGCTTCCTGTGCCCAGGGTTGCAGGATTGAATTCTGGAGAAGTCAGCTAACATTTGAGGGTGCGCAAATGCGAGGGAACCATGTCAGTAGATTGGTGGGTTGGTTCTTAAGTTTAGGGGCTGCGACAACGCGGTCATGTAGCCCCGTGTACTTTGGGTGTGTGCAGAATCTGTTTGATAACCAGTGTTAATTGTAATGACTGTATTAGTGTGTGTTATCTGTTTTTTAATTTAAGTACTGCAACTTAGAATTTTTCAAATAGTTCCTATTTTTGACGCCAAGCGCCACCGTCAACGACTACTAGGCCAAGTTCAGAACTTAGCTACTAGACGCCACCGCAGTCGGCTCTTGGCAACGAACGTAGAAACCTAAGAGCGTTGTTTACATTCCTAACCAATCCAATTTAGCTTCACACAGGTGCAATTAGTGGAAGGTTCTTTAACATGCCATAAATCTATTACATGGGACCGCCGGCTTTACTTCCCCTCCGAAGGAAGGCATACTGAGGGATTTTTAACGCTCTTAAAAAATCCGACGGCTTCGGCCGGGTTTGAACCCGCTATCTTGGGCATAGAAGCTCAGCATGCTACCGACTACGCCACCGACGCCGCCTGTCAGTAGATTTATTGGCAGGTTAATGATCGCATTTGGCCACCTTTTAGTGTAGCGTCTAGCATGCTTGCCTGTCGTCTAGAAGGCCCGGGTTTGATTCCCGGCTCGGTTAAGAAATGTATTCTGGTCTGAGGGCTGGAACGGGTTACACTCAGCCTCGTGAGGTAAAACTGAGAAGTAGTGAGTTCCATTCCAACCTGAGCCATCCTAGAAGTGGCTTTCCGTGGTCTCCCACTTGTACTCAAGGCAAATGCTGGGATGGTTCGTATTGCAAGGCCACGGCTGCCTCATTCTAAATCCCCATCTTAATTACAAATAAAAACATTTATACAGGCAACAAAATAACACAGGTTATCAGATAAAATTCTACACATACCCAAGTACACGGGGGCAAATGACCATGATGTTCAAGACCCTCGAATAATATAACAAACTTAATTCATTGTGGCTATAAAACATCAGGATGAAGGAGTAATTTCGTGAAATTATGGTACCGTATGTTCCTAGACTGAAAAAACATACATTACCGTTTCTTCGTTGAAGAATAGTTTTTCTACGTCCGGAGATCAAGCGTTCGAGTACCGGCGCTGGGAGAAACCATTTTAAATGTTTTATTCCCTCGCTCTTCCATATTAACTCCAGCCAAATCCTCATTTTAAGTATTTTAAGTCACCTTTCGTGTACTTAATCCATGTACGTGCTGCTATACACACTACCATAGACACCACAGTAACGCGGTTTATAAAACGCTTCAAACACACACGTACAATACTTGGAGCCAGTGGATAAATAGGGCCTATATACGTAGCCCCTAAATGAAGTAACAACTGTTGATTCTAGAAACTGAATAACAGAACAAGAATGCGTCACGTAATCTATACCATATCGCGGCCCGTGCCGACTTGAAACATCGTTCCATTCCACTGTAACATAGTAAGGTACGAGAACGTGGATGGCACAGCGGTATTTCCTCTCCCAACCATACTGAGCGTCAATATATACAGTATGTTAGCGGTACGTTCCGTCTGATATTGTACTTGCACATAACCGGAACGATCCTTCGGCGTTACCGATTAGCTAGTTACTCTGAATACCAGTTTTGTTTTTTGAAATGTAATAACGTTTCCACAGTCAGGTAGTTATTCTGTGTAGTGTTTCAGGTTCTCCCAACCAGTCGTCCGGTTTCTCTGTGCAGCGTTCCAGGTTCTCGGATAAGAAACTGTTCCAAAGAAAGGGCAAACACTCCCAAAATGTGCGTACAGACTATTGAAGAAAATGACTATTACACAATTATTACACTGGCTATTTCAACCATTACGCTCACTATTACGACTATTAGACCGAATTTTTACGTGGAATATTACTGCTATTACACAGTCCATTACGCTTTCACTGCAATTGTACTACATCACTTATTACGCTACCACGCTGGTTATTACTGTCACAAATTGGCCTAAATACATAATAATTACATAACAATTACATACCTGTTTTCTTACCTAGACGACAATCCGTTCTAGGCCATAACTAAAGCAATATTTGATGTACTGCCAGCCAGCGAGCGATACACTGGTCAAAACTATAACAACTGTGTTTGACAGCGAGTTGCCTACATATCTGCGACAACTTGTCCTTGGTCTTGTGATGCCTTTTAATGTACTTTTCTAAATTCCCATCAAGATCTCCCTGCAATTAGAACTGTAATGGTTAACGCTAGGAACAAAACAAAGTATTAAATGTATGGTAGACTAATGGAATGAAATTACTTGAATCATATGACTGACTAAACCAACGTTTGTACAGGATGAAGGAATAAAACACAATGATTATTTGAAGAGTTTATTGTAGTTGAAGAATTGCCTGGCGGGATGGGTCATTTTACTTCCGTGTTTTGCTTCTGCACAGTTAGCACATCGCATTCAGTATGAATGATTTTAATTTTACACGACCTTTTACACCAGATGTATTTATTACATGGGCCGCATGCGGCTTGTGAGAACTAATATTGTAGCTCTTCGAACAATTTTACTTTCATTACATTTAACTGTAAATTATACGTATTGTGCCCTTATTAGTCGTAGTGAAGGGGCTGGCGTGACACGATATTTGAATCGAGCTCGCTGAGGTGAGACCAAAGTCGCTACAAGTTGTCCCTCTGCCATGTTTGAAGTTAGTGCGTGGCACGAGAGTCCTTGAGGAAATGCTTGAATATAATATACTTATTTTTACGAATATAAGGAAGTTGAAGGAATGAGCACCTGCGAATACTGTTTTAAGTTAATATTCTATTTATTTTGTGAAGAATTATTGCATAGAAGACACATTCTGGAACCTTCCACCATGGTAGCCAATAATAACAAGAGTATCGCATTACGCAATGAGACAGCGAGAATCGACGTTTGACTTGGAGGTGTATATAATCGGGTGCTTGGAGAACCAAGGAATGATAAGCTTTGTCATCAATGATTTTTTTGGTCATCACGCTATCGTCATCATCCTGCTGAAGTGCTACGTGAGGCTATGCCGCTGTTATAATGTTCAAAAGTGAAAAAAAAAAACGCGTTACTCTGTGCGTCTGTCTATAGATATATTCTGCGGCAAAGTTATGTTTTGTACCATTGCGTGTAAAATTGAAAGAGAATAATCGATATCCTGTCGTAGAGTGTTACCGTGCTTTGCAAAGTCTCATCAATGTTATTGTGAAAATCCACATATTGCGTGAACATTGGAAACGTAAAGGTATGTGGACATGGACTGGTTCTATACTAGCTGACTGATAATTTGACTGTCTATAAGCTGCACCCAAACACTTGATATTTGGTGACTGGAACTATGTTGAACTCTGAAAGGATTATGAATGGACATGTTATTAAGGACTTGTGTGATGTCACAATTCACTAGTTATGAACTCAGTGCTTGAAATAAGCCAGGCATATCTGGAAATACCGTATTACACGGATATTTGGAACATAATAATTAGCAGTGAAATAATTCACCAATTATACTCGGAACAGTCAGACAAATAATATACATAAATACTGTGGACTACACCATTACAATGCCGAACGTGCATGATCATATGTTGACAATTCGAGGACGATCAAATAGGAGTGTGATGTCACGGCCCAGCTGTTCGAAAGTGATTTCCCGCTAAGGACGCTAACGGCGAGGCTAGCGATACAAAGATTGTGGAATGGAGTACTGGAGGTGACGCCTATCCCAGGCATGTTGCTGTGGACGACGAGACGGCATTAGGCGAATGCTGGGATGCTACCCTACCCTGGGATGGAACCATTACGGAATCATGGTGCGTGGTTTCATTCCGCGCCTTGGGATTCTCCGCTTAAGAATATATTTAAGGTAGAAACCTTCCGACTTGTTATGATAATCTAATTTTTGTGCAATGAATTTCCTATATTCCGTTGAATTTCCTAATTCTCCGTAGAATTTGTTAATATTTTGTTAACTTGCATCTATTATGCCATGCGAACACTTGGAGTTAAGTTATTTTGTCGCCTGCAGTTTTACGCTTATACTTGTCGGTGAGGTGGATCGTCAAATTATTCTTTTGGTCTAATTTGATAGAACGGGATGTCTTACCCCTTATTTTAAGAGGTAGCACGACTAGTTACACCTTAAAAGCATGGACACTATTTAATACATGCCTTGAATAATAATAATAATAATAATTCCACATATTTTGTTGATTGAACACCGAATTCTGATGAACAGTAATTATTTCTGATACATGGTGACATAATAAATGATCTATGATAAACAATAATGATATTGTTATAAACAATTGTTTGAAAGTGAGGAATCTCACGATCCTTGAACTACTAATGGATATGCCATATATTGAAGTATAATTTTTCTACTTATGAGTAGAAGGTGGTGGTATTGGGTTATGAGTGTAATCCCCGATTCATTAAGTTTGTTTACTGAGTATAGCTCAGGTGATTTAGGGGTTAATCCTGTGATAAATGAGACTTGTTGTGGGATTAACAATCCTGCCCCATAATTGTATTAAATGCTTCGAATATTTAAATTGTCAGTTCAATAACATAGATTTCCACATCAAATTAACTTTATAAGAATGATCAAATTTGTTTAGAAAGTGTAATGACGTCACGTCAAAATGTATTGCCAATTCATGTGATGGCTTGTTAATGAGCAGTGATCTAGAGTTATTTATCCACTAATTAAAGTGTCGAGTAATGAAAAGTACAGCCATGTGTTACAAGTTTTCATTAAGAAATGTATAGATATTTATTATTGAAAATCCACAGCCTGCTTCCAGTCTCCGACCGGGTCAGGAATAGAATGAATGAGCACCTATCTAGCGGCGAGGATATGAACTGTGCCGGCTGCCGAGGCCTGACGCACTCCTCTGGGGCAATGATTAAAGGAATGACAGATGAAATTAAATGATAGTGGAGAGTGTTACTGGAATGAAATTTTGACAGGGAAAACCGGGGTACCCGGAGAAAAACCTGTCTGCCTCCGTTTTGTCCAGCACAGATCTCACATGGAGTGACTGAGATTTGAACCAAGGACCCAGCTGTGAGAGGCCGGCGTGCTTTCGCCTAAGCCACGGAGGCATACAGACACTTATTATTATTATTAATATTATTATTATTGTTATTATTATTGTTATTATTATTATTATTATGTTTTCACTTTTGTCGAAAATTCTTGTGTGTCAACCCATTTGGTAGTGTCAATTGTCAAGTCTATGAATGTGAATATGCTGCGTCAGTAAGTGCCATACTTATGAAAAATATTGTTTTTTCAAATTCAAATTTTAAACTACGAACTCAAAACTATTACGTCATAAATGCATTGGATCGTGTGTGAAATAACTTCGAAATCATGTTAATAGTATACATATTAGGATATAGGACAGCGATGGGCAGCATTCATTAGTTCAGTTTTCTATGTTTCGTTTGATAGATGATTGTTCTATCTCTCATGGATAGAGTAAAATAATTTATTGTAACGCACCAATCATAGTCAAAACCAATGAACTCTATTTATGATAGAGTATGTTATTTTTTGATAGTTGAGATGCACCAATCATAAGCTCGATTGCTGACGCTGCTGCATATTTATTCATTAGCGCAAGGAAGTGTATATTATTATTTTTCGCTTGCTGCAATCAGGCAGTTCGTTTGGAATATGTTTGATGAATTGATTTTATTTTACGAGTGTGTTCTCACTTCATGTTTGTGTTGTATTCAAGTATTCCTTACATCCTTTACGGGACGCATGGAGGCAGTGTGAAGTAATTATTAACTAGCAAAACAAAGGACACTGAGACCTGATATCGTGCTTACACTGTGCTCATATTGCCTCGCATGTGATCGCATGTCCATCCCAGGTAGACAGATGGGCATATTATAGGCCTAAATATATAATTCAGGAAATTATACATAACTTTGGATATCCCTGTTTAATTCCAAGGAGTGCAGTGTAGTAGCACACATGTCCAACCTTATTAGTTTTGATGAGGCATACGTTTGTTTGGCAGAGCCTTGAAAGTTGTTGATTGTTGTCGGGAGCTTGTAACAGAACTCATTGAGTTCTGAGTGTTGACCGAAGACTGACACTCTACGTTGATTATATTGTGATAATATCTATGAATTGGCTACTTGGTAACTGTTTACACTCCTATTGAGTTGATGTTTGAACAGTTGATTAATACTGGTAACTTTATTGCAGTGCACTGCTTAATAATGGCTGGTGTTATTTCGAAAGGAAAAAACGAGAAAACTGGAAGGGAATAGAAGTTATTTTGAAGATAGTTAATTTTGTCGTGACATAGTTTAGGTTTATTTATTTTTTTATTTATTTTTAATCGCATTTCCTCCCAGCTTCGCTCCCCCCACGGGCTCTGCATGGGATCATGCTTCTACCGTCGCAAGTACGGTGTCTGGGAGCTGATCACACTTTGTCTCCAGATACAACTAAAGATGTTAACAGGCCGATCGCCCAGGCGATCGCTACCTTGGGTCTAATTGAGGAAGGATCAGGGAATGAATTTTGGAGAGAAGTCAGCCGCGGACCTGTAGAAAGAAACCGTCCGGCATTTGCCTGGTAGTGAAAATGGGAAACCACGTAAGTTAAACCATTTTCAGGACGGTCGTGGTGGAATTCAAACCCACGCTCTCCTGGTGCCAGAGAGACACGAGCTAGCGAGTTTTGGCACTCTCGGCCACCGTGGCCGGTAATAGTCTAATTTTATATATTTCATTATTTTCGTAGTCAGTTTACCCTCCAGGTAGGCTTTTCCCATGGACTCAGCGAGGGATCCCACCTTCACCGCCTCTACGGACAGTGTCCTGGAGCTTACATTGGATTAGGGAATAGTCTACAACTGGAGCGGCGGGACTAGCGTCTCGCCTAGGCGGCCTCACTTGCAAAGCGAACAGGGGGCCTCATGAGGGATGCAACGGGATGGGAAGAGTGGGAGGGATAGACAAGGAAGAGGGAACGAGGCGGCCGTGAACTGACGGTAGGTACTGCACCCGTATTCTCGTGGACAGAACTTGTTGAATCCGATGACCAAGCTGGATCGTAGAATCTGGAAGTACCCGGCTAGAAAAAAAATCCTACCTACAAGGTCAACCAGGAATAGTGATACACAAAGATGTAAGAATGCGTTAAGAGAAACCAATGGAAACAGGAAAATGAACTAGCTCAAAACGGAGAATTCGTGAATCAAAGGAAAATCTAGCGGTGAAAGACTTATGTTGGAACATATCAAACACTGGCCTACTTAACACATCCTTGCATTAATATAAATCACCACATCGAAAAGAATTTTAAATAAAGTGTAAGTTTATTAATCGAAGACAAACGAAGTAAATAATGACACTCAAAAATTTCAACGAAAATATTTCGTCAATGATTATATTAATTTCGATGCAATCTTGAATCCGACGTTGCTAATACAATAGGTAAGAGAATCACAGAAATCTATCCGCCAAATATTGATTTACACTAATTTATACACGTAATTATCCATCAAAAGTATTTATTTAAAGTTGTGTACAGTCTTAGTCATATCTGAATCCATGTAAGATTCACGTCATCCAATTATAATTATCTCATTAGCGTTAATTTCATAGTTGTTGCTTCATCACATCCATTCCTATTTGACAAGCAATTAAGCTCAGAAAAAGTGAATTATAATATCCGTGAATAATATTAAGTACTTATACTCCAAAAGTGTAATTTTAAGTCTCCCCTATGATTCGTAACAATTATTCAACATAATTCATATGTTTAGCAATGAATTCCTTCTCTTCAAATTTCAAATCTTAAAACTCATTCGTGGTACAAACATTTTCCTACATACGGTTTCTAACAAGATTGCTCGTGCTCAATCACAAAAAAACATAATTACATTATCGTATAACTTTCATTGTGCTTGCATTATAGCCTACCTCATTAAATTCATCAATAATTTTACCATTCTCACTAAATTTCACATTACTTCACACGTAACTCCAACATTTCTCATAATAATCGACGACGCTATAGGCTATTACCACATTATAATTCCATTCAACCACTTGTTGACTCATCTAAATACAATAATTATTTAATATAAGTATGCTATCAATTTATCTACCACTTCAAAATTTCTCAAATATCAATTCTGCATTTTGAATTGTTGTTTGTTATATGTTCGTGACCATATTATGTTGAAAATCATTCGAAATATTCCTTTGTAAAATTCTTAACCATATCGTACCATATAGTACCGGTAATACAATTATTCAAAAATTGACCATCAAAAACAATGAGTAATTGTATTAGTAAGAGTCAAAACAATTCGGTCCCATAACGTACCTTTAATTAGGTTCGATCAATCCTACACCATGGCATTTATTTCAAATGTTAATTGAGTTTAAATAAAAACCATTAGAAATGATCGATCCAAGAAATAGCTGGCAATGATCTTAGATCAATGAAAATCGGAAAAACTGAGATGTATCTAAACCAAGAAATCATTCGAGAATTTCTTCTCAAAAAAGTACCGTAATGAAAATATTAATACAGAATTCAAAAAACCTCATATAGTTCAGATTTAAGTTTCAAATCGACGTATTATTTCAACTATCAAAATGCTCTTCTATTTCAACGTAGCTTATACTGATCAAATATTCAAAATTATTCGTGAATGATTCCTGTAGAATGTTCATTAATATCATTCAAAAATATATTCTTCTTGCAAACTCATTCTTTTTACATACGCAATCTTCTTCCTATCGCAAAATCTTCTCAACTATTAAAAATCTTCATAACCAAATGCCAAAATCAAAATAGACAAAATTCTAAAGTGTTAAATTCAAAAACATCGAAACTGCCAAAAGTAAAGCGAAAGATGCATTCGTAATCGAATCAAAATCTTGGTTAACGAATAGCTAAAAATGACAGAAGCGCCATACTTAAACTATTGTTCACTTCAACATTCTATAGAAAAATGATGAAAAAGATTACTCCACAAATATCTCTACATCTACTGTCTACATAATGAAAATCTTCCCAGCTATCTTGTGATGGCTTCCTGATGAACGTGTATATTGGAATACACAACCATTCCTAATTCAAACGACACCTTGGTTCCGAAATGCTGTTGTCCCTCCTGGCATCGAACAGTGAAAACGAACTCCTTCCCCCTGCTTGTCCTTCCTCGAATAGTCAATGGCATCTCTTCTGGACAACCCTTGGATCTCGTTCGTAGCGATAGTAGACACCTGCTCTCTTGGTTGAAGACCTCTCCATTTGTAGTATTCCATCTCAGAGTGCTATTTGTAGCATTCCCTTTGCTCACTTTGGGGTAATGAAGAGCATGATTCTGATATATGTTCTACTGCGTAGTTACTCATGATATCCGTTTCTGTTCTGTCTGTTACGTTCCTTTAGTAGCTTATCACTTTATAATGGCAAGTTTATAAAACTGCGTATTCATTCTTCCCGACTCCAGTCTGAATAACATGTTGCTAATTATATAGAACAATCTGTGTGTCTAATTGTTTCTACACTGCGACGTATAATTTATAAGTTTCCACTGTAGATATTATAAGTTCCAGTTTTAGCAATAGTAAAATGAAAAACAAGTCTTCTGTCTGATGAGCGTCGCTGATATTACAAAGTCCGAGCTCCTTCTCGTGACTTTACTCTGCGTGTGTATAACAATTGCACGATGCGCACTTCACTTATTCACTTTCCCGTCCGAATGTTCGTTACCAGTTGAATAGAAAATCAATCTATCGTCTCTTCTCGGGACACAAAACTCCCTCTATCAGAGCATACCCCCACTCCTCAGGGTAGTATATCGATGTTTATCGAAGTCTATATACGTAAAACAGCAATTCCTGCTACTTTTAACGCCTTCAACGGAGTGAAAACAAAATATAACTTGCTTCATAATACAGTATGTTAATATTCCTAACATACACAAGTCGTCGGTCCTCTCTGTAATCTCAGTAATTGATTGTTAATCGCCTTCAGCGTGAAAATTGCGATACATATTGCTCCCTTTTCCGTCTATGGAGTGTTAACCTGGGCAATCATCTGCTAGCGCGTGACATAACTGGAAACACGTCTGGCCACATGTAGTTGTTGCGGGATAGTGTTAGTTCTCCTTAACCAGCTGTAATCCAGTTTGCGTATATAATCTCGTACATTCAAAAGATCGTGGCCCTGCGTAAAATTATCCAAACCAAAATTGCTTTAATCTCACCAGGAAAATACTGGTACAGTACCATCCCGGCATTTGCCCGAAGACGATGTGGATAACCACGGAAACCACTTCGAGGATGGCTGTGGTGGGAATGGAACCTCCTCTACTTATTTGGACTACCCGAGGTGGAGTAGACCCCGTTCAAGTACTCATACCACTTTTCAAAATTCGTGGCAAAGCCGGGAATCGAACCTCGGACCTCCGGGCTGGCAGCTAAGCACACTGACCACTACACAACGGAGGCGACTCTTATTTTAATTATAATTATTATAATAATCATAATAATAATATTAATAATAACAATAATAATAATAATAATAATAATTGAAATATAAATCTATTGATAAGCATGTGCGAGTAGTACCGTGAAGACTTATTGATAACCTATTTATATATATCCTACTAATCTTTTCCATACCGGGTGAGTTAGCCGTGGTCGTTACGGCGTGGCTGCAGGCAGTCGCTCACTCCCGGGAGGTGAGGATGTTCTATTCCCCCGGCTGGCAACCATAAAGATGGTCTTCTGTGGTTTCCCATCCTCCTTCCAGGCAAATTCCGGGGTTGGTCCCTAACTATAGGCCACGGCCACTACCTTCCAATTCCTCGTCCTTACATTCAGTCTTTTCTCCCCAGACAACACTCCACACGCAATGGTACTTGTAGGTCACCCCATGGGTGTCCACATAGAAGCAGCTATAAACTCGGGTGAGTCGAACATGTTCTCGGACACTCCCAGCACTAAAAGCTATACGCTAAAAAAAAATGTTTCCCTTAAAACTCTCACGCCTTTTGGGAGGATTTTCTATGTGATGCACTGAATAAATGTTGTGATAAAGTATAGAGTAACAATTTCAAATTTAAAGTTCAATATTTACAAATTGTAGTCATTTTAGACCGAAAACATAAACATAATATTTTAAGACAGGAAAATCGTATTACAATGTTGCTAGTCTTAAATAAAACCTTTCGTCGTCCCTCAAGGTAACTCACGTCAACACACCACCAGAACTGGGAAAAATGTGTCGTAAGTTACACGATTTTGCTTAACGAAAATACATAAATACAATTCTAAGGAATTGTGTACTGCTCCATCAATTTATCGGGACACAGCTTCAATAGACCATTGTACACTATGATCCTTTTCATATACGAACATGCGTATAGTTCATAACTATTACTCCGGTTTTCAACATCAACGAATATATTGCAGCAATCTAATTCAAATTTTGTATTTTTATAGAGACCATTATGATAAGTTCTCCAAATGACCACAAAACCAACATGACAGCGACGCAAATGTTAAGTTTGTAAATAAATTCATCTCGCAACTTAAGCATTCGAGCGCAGTGAAACATGGCACGGTAAAACTTCATACAAGTCGTAATAAATGTATTGGCATTTAATTTAATTCAATTTTATGAGAAATTAATAAAGGCGGCTGTGGAAAATATTGAACATTTTTATTTTTAGCATTATATTTCTCGTGTCCTAAGCATGCGTAACAAATGTAGGTGAGTATAATGAACCACCATTATAATATTCATCTGCTGGCATATACTGCAATTCTACAGATAGCATATTATACAATCCAACAAGGCGTCCATGTGACACATTTCACTGATTCTCAAATTCTTCGAAAGTATCAAACTGAAATATTTTATGGTGATAGAGGACTATTAATTAAGTTCATACATGGGGCTGCCAAAATGCTGAGAAACACTCAATCAACATGGCGTTCACACGATTTTCAGATATTTCAAATGATTTTTCTGGCAATATAATCACTCGAGAGCAATTAAACTTGGCAGATACGTTCTTTATTCAGTGCTAAGTTGGAATGATCCATATGTAGACTATAGAGTTGTGTACTAGTAGAAGATGACAATTACATTAGTTCATTGTGAAAACGTTTACGTCCATCGTACGATTTGAACCCTAAACAAGATGATCAGTAAAGAACATATAGCCTATATTCTCCTAAATGCATGGGTATAGTTGTCATTCTTTGTCCTCTTTATGGAGTATCATTGAATGCTCGTTGTAGTAGCTTGTTAAAATTCAACGTGCTATATGGATATTAAACATTGATTGATTGATTGAATCCTCACCTGAATTATATACACACACTAATACAGCCATCACAATAACACAGGTTATCAGACAAATTTCAACACTCACCCAAGTACACGGGGCTAAATTACCATGATGTCCTTTCACCACAAATGAAACAATAACATCAGCAGCTTGCTACCCAAATCCTTCCTCGTATAAAAGTACACACACTAGTAAGCTTAAAGACATCACAGCGACACAAGTTATCAGACAATTTCTACACACACCCAAGAAAACGGGGCTACAAGACCATGATACCGCAAAACCCCTAAAGAATCAACAACAGACTCTACCGCGGATCACGGTCAATGAATATTAATCGCTGTATTCGAGTGTTGAAATATCTTGTGTTATAAGTACTGTACATATACCTAATTTTCGATTGGAAATACACACTACAAATCCAGCCGCCCAGCGTCTGGCTCTGACATTTCTCATGAGGGAGGGAGACAGTGTTGCTGGTTCTGTACCGCGAATTATAAAACAACCTGGACTACATAAAATATTTCACATATTTTTAAATTCATTCTGACGAACCGCTGACCATATTACTCAAGCAATCAACTTCCACACAGTTAACCGGTAGTTGCGCACACACAAGACAATAAAACAACAAACCTTCACTAATACAACGAACAACTGGACTACTAAAGATAGCCTTGGCAACATCGAGCTGAATTTAAACACCGGCTTACCTGGAATACCGCTGATTGGTGCAGGTGACAACATTCTTCATGGTAGTTAGCGACTTCGCCAACATAGGCAGAATTCCACTGCGATCGAAGAATTTAGGTTTTGTAACCGCAAAAATGTCCAAATAACAAAATGATGCATAACATTGCAAATGGGGTGTGGGACTTCCACTTTGAATGGTGGAGACGCTAGAGAAGAATTACATGATGGCAAGCTTCAAGGTTCTATTAACAGCTTCTCACTGGCGTAAGTTGGCTATATTGTTCTCTTTACCCCCCCCCCCCCCCTTCCCCCCACCATCGCCAAACGTCAGAGCCGGACACTCAGTGGCTGGACGGTATATATGATTAACATTATAACATGTGAGTAGTCATAAATCAATAAATACCAAAATAAGAAATAAAAACAATTGAACCTGCAGGGATTTCAACCAAGAACCCGGAGACTATGAGCCCAGGTCGATACCATTAGGCCACGGATGCGGTACGAAAATACTTCAGTAAAATTGTATCATATTTTGTGTTGAAATCAACGATTTCATTAGCGTTTTCTGCCGTTTCTATAAACCATTTGACACTCAATATGTATTATTTTGTTCAGTACATTCCTAAAAGGATATAAACTTAGGATCTTATGGAAATATATGGATTTACTGGCAAATATAGCGGCCATTTTGACAACGATATGGCACGGTAAGCCTGACCTGTTTGTCACTTCTAAGGTTACATATTTTATTACAATAAGGTAATATCCTACCGGTCACCTCCTAGAGGACAGTTTAAACCTCCCTATGCACGATATGCTGAATTGTTGAGGCCAGGCCTTGCTGAATCGTAAGTTACGGTTAGGCTATAGTAGGGGGGTAGTGCCGGTTTAAACGCACCCGGCGTTGCTCGGGCGACGTCCATGTTAAATAATTAATATTTCGCGAACCCATGGTCGGATTTTAACAAATGAGGTGTCGTTGGACTCGAGCTGACGGGGGCTTTGCTATGGACTTCTTATTATATATAAAAAAAGGTTTGAAAATTTTTGTTTTTGAGAGTAGGCTATAGTTTGAAAACCAAACATAATAGAACGTTGTGCCATGGTTGAAACGAATGATCTTTATGACCTTGTATATAATAAAACTTCTTTATTTTTTGTGTTGTTTTGAAAACGTTCAATTTTGAATTTCTTATATTTTGGAAACTAGGAATTCTACAAAAAAGGTTCGTTGGACATAAATGAAAGGTCCTTACCCCCTTTACTCCCAAAATAAATTTCAAGTCTCTAGGACAAAAAATTGTGTTTTGTAAATAGTGATAGAATGGGGGAACTGTCTCACTTAGGAAGTTGTGAGCCACTGGCGGCCTTGGTGAGGAAGGAGTGATGCTAGGAGGGCGTGCGTAGATTAGTTTCTTTCGTCTCGTTGTGCTCTTTACGGGAATGTAGGTGTTGAAAATGTGAAAAGCTGGAAACATGTTTTTTGGGGGGGATAAAAACGAGATTTTAGACTTTTTATTATATCTCGAGAACCAGTCATGCCAGACGCGTGTACGAGAGTTCCGAGGACTTGGGGCGACGTCCACTTAGCTATGGACGATGTATTATATATTTTGAAAATTTTTAGAAAATTTCTGTTATCGAAAGTAGGCAATAGTTGGAAACCAAATATGATAGAACGTTGTGCCATGGTTGAAACGAACGATCTTTATGTCCTTATTTTTATAATAAAACTTTTTTTATTTTTTGCGATTTTTTGAAAACAGTCCATTTTTGAAATTCTGATATTTTGGAAACTAGGAAGTTTACGAAAAGGTTTGTTTGACGTAAATTAAAGGTCCCTATCCCCCGTGGCCACAATATAAATGTCAAGCCGCTAGGACAAAAAACTGTGCATTTTTAAAAACTTTCTTTTACCTTTATTTAATTTTAAATGAAAATTGGTTGTATATAGAGGCACGATACCGCTGTGATGTGTTTGGACGAGCCTCTCACCGGCCGCGGTGAATACAGCAAGTGGCTAATTTGACGGGGCGACAAGACGAGGGGTCGGTTTCCGACTTTTTCCTATGACGGATGAATGAAGGCGAATATTTAGAAGAAGAAAATAATCCCTCATGGCGATCATTAAACATGTTAGTAAACGGGCGATCAGTAACATGACAAATGATCATAATTGTATGAGGCGAATGTAAGCGAGGCTTTTACAGTCAACAACAACAAGAACATGGCTATGTCTGACTGCAATGCAGATCGGCAGGGAAAGAAATCCGCTCGAGGCAGGCTAGCCGGCTAGGAGAATGGAATGTGAAACCTTATTACAGGACGCGACTTGCCAACTCCGCTGTCACATGATAACAGGTTGGAACAATGTGGCAACTCTGTAAGAAGTAATAACGGCCAGCCAGTCGAGCAGACAGCAGCAGGCAGGGTCCCCGCAGACAAAGGGGGAGGGGAGAGGAAGGAAATCTGCATACTACAGGAAATCACGTGACCACTGCAGAGCGGGAGAGCCAGAGGGGGCTGGGAGAGGTGAGGTATTAGAGTGTTTAGCTTGTCATAGCGCCTTGTCTGTCATTCCTGTGTTGATGTCTATAGTGTACACACATGGGCTGTATATTAACCGTGTGAAGGTGAATGCATTCGTGTGTTCAACGCAGTTAGTGACGATATTGGATACATTATATATTAGGGTAAGTGTATAATAATAATAATAACAATAATAATAATAATAATTATTATTATTATTATTACTGTTTATTTTATTTTAATGGTAATGAAAGTTTAAATTATTATTGGTTTACCATTTTTATTGATGGATTGTTTTATTTTGTTTGTATTAGATAATCTGCATAGCTGTTGTGCCAAAAGACGGAAGCCCCATTCCACTCGAACCTAGGAGAAGGCAAACGCAAGGCTTTTATAAAGAGCGAGGTAAGATTTTTTTGTTATATATAACCTGTTTTGTTTGTTTGCTTGTTTATGAAACATGCTATTTGAAATGGATATACTTATCATGGTTTGTTTTATTTCCTTTCTTAGAGTGTGACCACAACAACCACTGCTGAAAACCATGAACGTGTGTGTTTGGGACTATTGCTTACCAGGCAGTCTAAGGCTGAAAACTTGGGTGAGATTGTTTCTTTTATAAAAATCATGTCTTTTGCCGTTAGCAATACAATAATTTGGGTGCCCCTCGAGTCCTGTTTTAGGAAACGTGTCTGCAATGGCCGCGCAGTGAATGTTAGTGAGAGTTTAATCCCAAAAGAATTTGTGGAATCGTGTTTCGAAATTTTTAAAGAACAAATTTGTACAGCGCAAAGGTTGCATACGGCTTTAAAGGTCAATACAAAACTCGTGTGCGATTTCTTCTATAAAAACAAGAACGGTGAGCATAAAAAACATTTTATATTGGGAGTAAAATGCAAGAGCTTTTGATAGCCAATAATCTGAACGAGTGGTATCAACCCAATGCCATTAATGCCTTGCTATCAAAAACATGACCCAGTGGTTTAGCATTAAACAAAATCCATCACCTACAAATCAACATTTCATTTCAACCCGTTGAATGCTGGCTCTAGCATTATTAAAACACCATCCGCGATTGCCTGTCGGAGAGCTGTGGTAAATATAAAGAACCATGACAATGATTGCTTCCTGTGGTGTGTGGCTGCCTATTTGCAACCAGCAGAGCGTGACCGTTGACGGCCAGGATTGTACAGGGCCAAGTTTGAAGAATTAAAACAAAATATAAATTTAATTCGAGTGTCGTTCCCTATGGATTTAACCGAGATTCATGGTTTGAACAAGACAACCAGAACTTTTCGTTCATGATGTATGGCCTTGATGGTGATGAGTAGGGCTCGGATTTGAGCATATTTGCATATTTTTTTCCTGAATAGTACACATTGAAAGAAGCCCTTCGGTGGTATTCTTAGCTCTCTGTAACCAACAGAATTGAAATTTATCGAGCATATAAATGCATAAAACCGCTGTTTTCAGAATAGAAGCATATAAATGCATATTCTTATGGTTTTCGTCTAAATAGTTTGTTCTTATTCTCTCCTTCTCCCCCTCCCCCCCCCCCCGAATACGAGCCCTGACCATTCTTTAGGTTCGAAAACAGAAGTAATTATTGTAAAGCCTATCTGGTGCGAATAATAGAACCGCTGATTTTTAACCTTTAGTGAGGTCGTTCTAGTCATTGAAACTTTTATCATCATTCAAAACTGAAAATATAGAAAAAATTCTTGTTGTACAGACCAATGAAGATCTACTTCACTGATTCGCCTAATTCTGAACAATTTGTAAATGAACTTTTAAACTGTAATTTTGATATGAAAACTTGTCTTATATACTTGAAAAACTTGAATGCGGGTATAGTGTAGTGTATCATATATCCTACACAATTAGAAAATAAAGCTCCATATAAAGGTATGTTATAGGTTTTTTCGTTTCACTATCCTTTCTATAGTTTAAACGGTGTTTTTCGAGCATATTCTGCATATTTAACCGTATATAATCGTTCTTTCGAGCATATCTCTCGAGCATATAATGGGTTATTCGAGCATATCTATCGAGCATAAAACACATGGTTTTCGAGCATGTCTGGAGATTTTATCGAGCATATCGATCCGAGCCCTAGTGATGAGATTGTGAGTCCTTTTTATGCTACCAAAGAACCGAAACGACACCACATTCATCTTTCATATTTATCTCAAGGAGAGGTGAATCACTATTGCTTAATTAAAAGCCTGAGTAGATTGCTAAAGCAGTCAAATGTCTAAGCATGTGCATGCACAAAATATTTGCGATCGATGCTTGCAATATTTTACCACCCCTACACTTTTGGATCGTCATAGGGTAGATTGCGTTTCTCAAGAATCGGTGAGACTAATATTGCCACAAGGGGACAAGGCTGTGTTGAAATTCAAGAACATTCACAAGCGTGACACTGTTCACTATGTGGTGTATGCAGATTTCGAAGCACTCACCACACCCATGGCCAGATGTGAACCAGTTCCCGCCATCAGCTCAACCACACCCATTCAAAAACATGAACCTTTTGCCATAGGATTTAATGTGGTGTGTGCCTATGACCCCACCCAATTCTTTTACAAATCCCGTGAGGGCAAAGATTGTGCCAGATGGTTTTTGGATGAACTTGTTAAGTTGGCCGACCATGTACAGAAATTACTGGACCACCCAGTACACATGAGCCTAACGCCAGAACAGCAGCAGCAGTATGAGCATGCCACGACATGCCATATTTGCGAAATCCACTGATCAGTTCTGAAGACACCGTTCGTGGTCACTTGCACTTTACGGGAAAATTTCGTGGAGCTGCACATAGTAAATGCAATTTGAACTTTCCTGCTCCTCTTTTTATCAGTGTCTTTATCCACAATCTGGCAAATTATGACATTCAGTTTTTGATTCGTGAATTGGGTCATGTCAACAAGGGCTCGTTTACCATTATCCCCCATAACCATGAGCGTTTTACAGCCCTGACATGGCAGTTGAGCGACTTTAGCATTCGATTTTTGGATTCCATTAAGATTATGGCATCCTCGCTAGACAGTCTTGTGAATGGCTTGGATGAGGAGGAATTTAAAAATACCAGAATGCATTTTAATGATCCTGCGCAATTTCAATTGTGCATTCGGAAAGGTATATTTCCCTACGATTTATGCAACAACTGGGACGTGTTAAAGCAAAAACACTCCCACCACAAGATAAATTTTACTCGAAACTAACACGCAGTACCGTTTCCGATGAAGACCATGCATATGCATGTCAAGTTTGGCGAGTGTTTGGCATTAACACGCTAGGTGAATATGCTATGCATTACCTAAATCTGGATGTATTGCTGCTCACCGATGTGTTTCAAAAATTCCGTGAGTTGTGTCAGCACATTTATGGTCTTGACCCGGCTCACTATTATACGAGTCCTGGGCACTCGTTTGATGCCGCTTTGACATACACTCAAGTGGAATTGGATTTACTCACTGACGTAGACATGGACTTATTCGTTAAAAAGGGCATTCGCGGCGGCTTTATGTCGCTTAACGAGCGCCATGCCGAGGCGAACAATGTCTACATGCCTGATTATTCACCCGACTAACCAGAATCGTACTTAATGTACTATGGCGTGCATAATTTGTATGGCTACGCCATGAGTCAGCCTTTGCCCTATGGGGAGATTGCTTGGCTGTCAGAATTTGATGTGAACAGGGCTAATCAAGAAATAGGCCGTGGATATGCGCTAGAAGTTGATATTGAATATCCCTCATCCTTGTATGATGAACATGCCGATTTCCCATTCTGCCTTGAGCAAATGGTCCCGCCTGACAGTAAAGTGAAAATTGAAAACCTCATGGGCACCCCTTACAATAAAAATCGGTATGTGCTACATATCTAAATGTTGGTGCAATGCATAGCCCAAGGCTTGGTGTTGAAGGAAATCCACAGGGGTAATTCTTTCGCTCAAAAATCATAGCTCGAGCCATACATGCGACTCAACACAGAGCACCGACAAATGGCAACACAGCAGTTTGAAATTATTTTTTTATATTAATGAACAACTGCATCTATGGCAAGTTCATGGAAAATGTCCGTAAATACCATGACATTAAATTAGTCAATGTCTGGGACGGGCGGTGGGGTGCCCGGTGGTACATTGCCAAGCCGAATTTTAAATCGATCAACATTATCGATGAGCATTTGGCTACTATTGACTTGAGTAAGACCAGCGTGACCATGGATAAGTCTATTTACTTCGGCCAAGTCATTTGAGACCTTTCCAAATCGGCCATGTATCGATTCCACTACGAGTTTGCCAAACGCAATTTTGAGGACGTATCTCTTTTGTATATGGATACGGACTCATTCATTTACCACATTCGCCACTGCAACCCCTATGAGGTCTTGAGGCAGCAAAGTGACTGGTTCGACACCTCTTCCTATAGGGCTGACAACGTGTTTCAGCTGCCTATAAAAACAAGAAGGAAATGGGCATTTTAAATGATGAATGCAGTGATTCTGTCTTGACGGAATTCGTAGGTTTGGCCTCCAAAATGTTTACGTATCGCACACTAACTGTAAGGAAGCCAAAAGAGCAAAAGGTTTAGGGAGGACAGCGGTAAAATCGCTACGTGTAGATGACTACCTGGCGGTTTTACGCACTGGCAAAGCTATGTCCCATACACAGTACAGGATACAATCCAGCAACCATCATTTGTATCTTGTGGAACAGAGAAAACGCACCCTTGCCTCCAAGGTAAACAAACGTGTGTGAGCTGATGATCTGCTTACCGGCCTGCCCTGGGGTTATGATCGCAAGGAGGAGGAGTTGTGATTTTTCTGTTTGTTCGTTTAGGGACATGTCTTTTAGTAACTCGCAGATTTAGTATTTTGTAAATATTGGTTTTTGTCATTGTAAATAGTAGATTTTCTAAATAGTGACAATTCACTTAGACCTTTAGCTCTTTAAAAAGTTCTGTGCAACCTTATTTTAATTTTAAATTTAACAGAGTGGGGAAATTGAAAATGGTATATAGTTTGGTTCTTTTTAAGCTGTACAAAGTTATAGTTTTTTGGTAAATATGAAATGAGTAATAGTATTTTTTGTCACTTTAACGACTAGTATTTAATTATTTTTTTGTAATGCAAATGGTAAACTAAAAAGTTCATTTGGGATGAGTGTGCATGTCAAAAATGTCCTTTTGGGAATAAATAAAGTGGTTGCGTTTGTTCCCAAAGACAGGTATGGTTGTGTGTGAATGTATGAGTAGAGATAAAGCTGGTGAGTATGTATGACTAGAGCAAACACGGGGAGGTAGGGTGGGTGGGTGGGGGAAATTGTCACTTATATATATCAAATAGTCAATAGTCATTTTGTTTTGTCAATAGTTTTGTTTTCTTTGAAATGTGGCGGTAAATAGACATTATTTTTGTAAAACAGTCTTACCTGGAGTAGTCGTAGACCTACACGTTTCCGCAAATCCATAAACGCACTGCAGCATCGCCATGGTCAAGCACTAGCATCAGCATATTGACAAATCTCAACGTTCGACATACACTAAATGGAAAAAAAATGTGAAACAACAAAATGGAAAATTCATGTTTCGGTGTCGGCAAAATTCAAAAAAACGTAAAACTGTCATTTAAAAAAATGCAAATGTCCATGTGTGTAATATAAAAATTCCAAAACCTTCAAACGGACATTTTTATAAAGTGTAATCAACAAAATGGAAAATCCATAACATCAAAAAACACAAAACTTGAAACGAACATTTTTTAAAATACTGTAAATTGAAAATGGCAAATAGCAATGTGTTAAAATGTGAAAATGAAATATCAGCCCACCAACATCATGATTTTTTTAAATTAAAAAACATTGTGCTCTGGTAAATCACGATTTTTTATTTGATAACCATAGGGATTGACAAATTAAAATAGAATACAAACAAATCCCAATTCCTCACTCCTTAATTCCTCAATGTTCATGTCCATGCATCATCATCTTTCCCTTCATAGCACTCATCACAATCAGGGCTGCCATCCTCTCTCCCACTGAGGCATCGCAGGATGTGAAACGTTGTTTAGCTTTTTTCAATAGCAATTTATCTGCCACGTGTCTTAAACCAGGATGAATATGGCGACAAGAAAGATCATGTTATTTGCATGCTTGATCCAAAAGATTAATGGGTATATCACCACGCTGCAAATGTTTTTCAAGATGAGTTCCAGGGCCACAAAAACGATAACCTGGAAAATGGATTTCGAAAGGTAAGTATAGAATCACTTTGTCAATGACGCCACTGCCAGTACAGGTCTGGCATATTCTTTTCCATTGATGGTGAAAAGGTTTGATCTTCCTCCTCCTCTGCGGACGATGTTTGTGTTTGTTGTTGTTGTTGCTTTTTATCACCATGACACCCGTGGGATGATTCAACAAAGTCTTTACACGGACTTTTATGTCCATGATACAGTTTCACTAGCTTGCAAGTTGCACACTGTCCCATAGACGGTATTTTTGCCATGGCCACTTGCTTATCGTGATCGTAATCCGTACAGTGTTGCAATTCACTCAACACAGGGTCTTGAGTCCATGATTTTGGTACATGTTGCCAGATTTCTATCACCGCGTTGGCGGCCACATAATAAATGAACGGCTTGGGGAGCGCCAATTTTTCTCTTTGGTAAAACTGTCTAGTTTCTTTTTGCACACAAAGAACTTGCCGATGGCTTTGTCCGTAGCATTGCCTTTCTCCATGGTATGACGTTCTGTAGATGTTTACACCTCGCTTGTAGAAATCTCACTGGCTTCATTCACAGGTAAATCTTCAGCATTAATTTTGTTCAACAACTCCAAGCAGGCATGGGTGGTTAACCAATGAAAGAGATGCCACACCTTTGCTAGGGCTGTACGGGTAATGCTGCCAGAGGGACAAGTATCCATGAGCGTTTGCAATGAGGGGAAGCCCAAGTCCATAAGGTCGATACGTTGACAGTAAGACACCAAAAATGGTTGAAATCATTCACGTTTTTCATTACCTTTCACAAAAACCCGAAGCAAGCACATAGGTCAGGTGCTGGTCATGGACTAGTCGTAAATGGTTTCTGTCATTCACAGGTTTTTCATTTGTCAGATACACTAAAAATACAAATGGGATAAATGTATAAAGCCTTTTCATGTCATAGGTCACGTAACGTTTGGAACAGACATCGTCTTCGTCTTGTGGGTCTTCCACGTGAATAATACGATGGTGGTTAGCGGTATAGCCATTCACCGTAAGCTGAGGCACTTTGTCATAGAATTCATACACTTTGTTATCCACATAATGTTTGTAGTAACGTTTTTAGACAGTTGAGGATGTTTTACATGGGTTAACCTCTTTCTCTTAATGTCATAATCTCCCTGTTTTGGGCGTGGCACTAGAGACCTATCCACATAGTGTTTATAAGCAGGATCTGTTTCATGTTTAGGATCATGTAAGGGGACAGACCTAGCATTGGCCATGAACGCACGTCAAAAGACATCCTTCGTCAACCTGTAGTACGAGTCCACTGTTTGTATAACAACACCCGGTGCCATGTATATAGACAGCCTGCTAGCCTCTCTAAGCCTTAGTTGATATGAAGATTATTAAGCAGCAAGAGTCATTCCCCGTGGAGGACATGGTTTCCCATCTCTGTCCTACATCACGTGAACAACGCAATGGTTCACTGTTTCCGTCTTCCATTCGCTGCTTCATTGTGGGACCTTCCGGCTGTGGAAAGATCAATCTTTTGCTGACGCTCATTACAGCGCCCAATGCTCTGCGTTTTCAAAATACTAAATATTTTTGCAAAATCTCTCTTCCAACCCCTCTAGGTATTTCTGGATCAATTCATGTCTGGATTACAAAATGAGAATATGGGTTATTTTACACTTTCAATGCAAGAAAATGTTATTTCACCGGATGAGGTAAAGCCTGATTCACTCATGATTTTCGATGATGTATCCACTGAACGACAAGGCATCATTCAAAGCTATTTCAGAATGGGTCGTCACAAACATATCGATTGCTTCTACCTTGGACAAACGTATTCTAAAATGTCCAAACAGTTGATTCGTGACAATGCCAATGTCATTGCTTTATTTCGCCAGGACGAGAGGAACAGTCGTCACATTTATAATCAACATGTGAATCCAGATATGACCTTTCAAATGTTTACTGAATTGTGTGCCAAGTGCTGGAACACTCAACGTCATGCCTGTTTGGTCATTGACAAACAAAGTGAACTCAACCAAGGACAGTATCACTTAGGGTTTGATCATTTTATTGCTATTTAAGGCACTGTCTCATTCCCTGTCAAGTCATTTGTCAAGACACCATGGGGTTAGCAGAGAGTCATTTGAAAAAGCATATTATAAGAGCAAAAAATACTATTCGCCGAAAGTTTCGTCGATTGAAACGATCACGTGCGGATCATGCTTTGTTTATTCAACTACATTTAGCACCACCGCTAAAAGCCATGTTGAAACCGTCTTTCAAGACATCTGAAATGCTACCCACCGTTTCACAAGGCACACAGATGCTACACAAGGACCCTGAGGAAGAGAAACAGGAACAGGAAGATTTTACTAGTGTTAGCGAGGTTGAGGATGATGAGGAACAAGTGTTTACGCCTCAAAGAAAGTCCTCACCCGTTGGAAAGTTTTTAAGAAAAACGATTCCTTGGTCATGGTCGAAACACCTTGCCCCTTCCAGATCGTCTCCATTTTCACAAATCTTGGCCACCCCTCAACATAAAGGTCAACTGAAAAACATTTTTAAAAATATTATGGATCAACACTAGAACCCTATTTCACCGATCTATTTTTTGGAAACACAGATACCACGTATGGTGTTCGTTATTAGGATGATAGTTTTAAAATTGGAGATTCATCCATTAAATTTGCTCGTACTAAAGCTGTCATTAAGAACATCAATTATAAATTAACGCCAGGACTGTTAAAGTAGCCCTTCTCTCGAACACCCCCTTTCCATGATTATACGTCAGAGGATTTTGGCAAATATAAATCCATTTTATTGGACACCCATGCCCAAAAAAGACAGTATGATCCCGCTCAACAAGAGAATTCCAATATATCTCAAAAATATAAACCATCATTGCAAAAATGTTTCCCACCAGTCAAAGTGGTCGTCGTAAAGCAACTGCTTCGGGAGTGACATTTAAACCATTAAAATCCCTTGTGGATGTTACCTACTGGCACAATCTCAATAAGCTCGTCCAGCGGCTACAGTTGTTGCATGCTTCACGTCAAGCCGGCCATACCGGTCACGATTGGGAAATTCAAGAAATTGAATAAGAACTTCGAAATAACAAAATTATTGTTTAAGCCCTCACCCATTAAAATGTGCATTGCTCACGAGTTGCATCGTCCAGCTAGGCGTCACTCTCCGCGACTCAAAGTGATTTCACGAGGTGTGGATGAACTTTGGCAGGCTGATTTGGTTGAGATGATACCCTATGCTAGCGTTAACAACGGTGTACGCTATATGTTGACCGTCATTGATGTCTATTCCAAAATGGCCTTTGTTGAACCTGTGCGTCGCAATTCTGGTCCACTAGTCACCAAGGCCTTTGAACATATTATTCAACAGTCCAAACGTCAACCTCAGTTGTTACAAACCGACCAGGGGAAAGAATTTTTTATCAAGGATTTCTCCAGTTTTCTCAAATCTTTGGATATTCACCATTACACCACGTACAGCAATCTCAAAGCCAGCGAAGTTGAGCGCTTCAACCGAACATTATAAACGCCTATATGGAAAGAATTTACTGCTCAGGGCACTTATCGCTGGTTGGAGATGTTACCAGAGCTAGTGTCACGTTACAATGACACCAAATATAGAACCATTGGGACCAAGCCACGCCTCGTGAACAAAAATATTCAGCAACTGGATAAACTGTTTAACCCCATAGAAACAGCAGATCCTGAACGTCACCGACTGAAAATTGGGGATTTTGTTCGTGTCAGCAAATTTAAGTCTGCCTTCAATCGGGGCTATATGCCTCAGTGGGGGACTGAACTATTTCGAATTCGTCAAGTCAACTTGGACAGTCCAGTCACCTATTTACTCGAGGACCTCTACCATCAACCCATAAAAGGCAGGTTTATCTCCATGAACTTCATAAAACAGCGTTTCCTAAACATAATCTTGTGGAAAATGTGTTAAAACAAAAATGAAATAAACTATATGTAAAATGGTTAGGATTTAACTCTATCTTTAATTCTTGGATCAATAAATTACATGTTGTGTGAACCTGTTTAATTTTTATTTATTTATTTATTTATTTATTGAATCATGTTGTACAAGAGCCCAGTGTACGGCGCTCAACACTGTATGCATGTCCACACATGTTTCTCTTTTTCTCTCTCTCTCTTCACCTATGTCTCACTCCTTGACTCCATGTTGACATACAACTCGTTCAGCTATTGGCTGTCATGGGTTCTCCACTCCTCCCCCTCAACTCCCCTCGGCCCTCTGGCCCCGCCCCTCGTCCCTCACCGCTTTGCAATGGTCACCTGATTTCCTGTTGTGTAGAGGTTTCCTTCCTTTAACCTCTCACCCGATTCTGCTCGGGGCCTGTCTGCCTGATAGCATGTGAAATGTTATCTCAGTTACAGAGTTGCCACATTGTTCCAACCTGTTATCATCTGAAAGCAGTGTTGTCAGCTCTCGCTTACATTCCATTCTCTAAGCCGGCTAGCCATGCCTGGAGCAGATTTTTCTTTTCTTGTCTACCAGTCAGGCATATATACAAAGCCAGTTCTTCAAGTTGTTGACAACTATCAAACACTCGCTTTCATTCACTTCATACCATTATTATTATCATTTGTCAATTCACTCATTACTAACATGTTTTAAATATCGTCATGAGGGATTTTTGAAATATTCGTCTTAGGAAATATCTGAAAAGCGACCCCTCATCTTGTCACCCCCTCGAAATATCCATTGTTCTATTTCAAATACCACCACCACCACCACCACCGCGGCCGGCGACAGGCTCGGTGTAACACATGCCCCAGCGGTATCGTCTCTCTCTGTATATCGTCACTTTTCATAAAAAAAACAATATGAAAATAAAAACAGGTAACAAATATTTAAAAAAAATGCTCAGTCTTTTGTCCTAGCGCCTTGACATTTATATTGTGGGTACAGGGGATAGGGACCTTTCATTTACGTCAAACAAAATTTTTCGTCAACTTCCTAGTTTCCAAAATATAAGAATTTCATAAAAGGACTGTTTTCAAAAAAACACAAAAAAATAAAAAAGTGTTATTAAAAAAGGTCATAAATATCGTTCGTTTCAACCATGGCACAACGTTCTATCATGTTTGTTTTTCACACTATAGCCTACTTTCAATAACAAACATTTTCAAATTAAAAAATATAATACATCATCCATAGCAAAGAGGACGTCACCCCGAGTCCTTGGAACCCTCGTACATGCCTTTGCCATGACTGGTTCACAAGATATATCAAATAGTCTAAAATCACGCTTTTATCCCAAAACAAAACATGTTTCCAGCTTTTCACCTTTTTAACACCTACGTTCCCGTAAAGAGCACAACGAGACGAAAAAAAATCTACGCACGCCTTCCTAGCATCACTCTTTCCTCACCAAGTCCGCCAGGGGCTCACAACTTCCTAAGTGAGACAGTTCCCCCATTCTAACACTACATACAAACCACAAATGTTTGTCCTAGAGACTTGATATTTATTTTGGTGGTAAACGAGTTAAGGACCTTTCATTTATGTCAAACAAACCTTTTTGTAGAATTCCTAGTTTCCAAAATATAAGAAATTGAAAATTGGACTTTTTCAAAAAAACACAAAAAAATATTATAAAAAAAAGGTCATAAAGATCATTCGTTTCAACCATGGCACAACGTTCTATCATGTTTGGTTTTCAAACTATAGCCTACTTTCAAAAACAAAAATTTTCAAACTTTTTTTTAATATAATAAGAGGTCCATAGCAAAGCCCCCGTCAGCTTGAGTCCAACGACACCTCATTTGTTAAACACCGACCATGGGTTCCCGAAATATTAATTATTTAACACGGACTCCGCTCGAGGAACGCCGGGTGCGTTTAAACCAGCACTACCCCCTACTGGCTATAATACTTACATGATTCATACATCAACCATCTTGAAACTATTTGGCTGATGACCCGGTAGTTTGGGCAAATAGGCTTTCCACATAAAGGTATTTTGTTGCAAAATTTGTTAGAGATCGGATGATTAGGTTAGTCGTAATTTGTTTTAAGCTCAGAACATCTGGGTGGGCGCCATTTCTATTTTGTTATGATTGCAGCAATATACAACATGACACTGAGTTGTCCTTTGTTAGTGCTACCTCTGTACCAAAGGTGGTTCGATTTCGATTCATTGTGTTTGATTTGATAGGGGGGGTGGGATCTATTTGCACACATACACGGCCGCCATCTTCACACTAGTGGGCTGATGTCCTTGAAGTTGGGTCAAATGACACCTCCCAAATCAAGGTACAATGTTGCAAAATTTGGTAGAAATCAGATGATTAATTTAGTCGTAATTTGATTTAAGCTTTTAACATTTGGGTGGCCGCCTCTACGTTTTTCTCAAGATGATGTCGATATAAAATATGACACTGAGGTGCCCTTTACTAGTGCTACCTCTGTACCAAATTTCTTTCAATTCGGTTTCACCGTGTTTGAATTGATGGGGGGGGGGGGGGGGGGCAGACATGCAGAGTACATACACATACACGCATACACTTACACTCACAAACACACAATTGTTTGCAAAAATCGAAAGTAGGCTAAATATTTGCACAGCCACCGTTTTGTGTTCATGAAAACAAATGAATTATATTAGATGCTGGTAGATTAAATCTTGTATGGACATTTTCCCTGGCTAGTTTTACCGCCCTTGGATAATTAATTCCCGACAAAACTCCATTTCAATATACAAATTCGCTCTGACGCCACGTTGGTTTTGTACATAACTTCTACAAAACCCGCATAAGTAAACTTACCTGAGTATTCTCTATCACTACACAAAGTTTCAGTTCTATGAAAATCTTAGAGCCTGTGCAATCAGGTAGGGGTCAGATTTCGAATATTTTTGTTGTCAGCTTTCATCCCTTTCTCTCCCTTTGAAAATTTGTGATAAATTGTCTCTAGGCGGCAATTCATGCTTATTAATTTTCTATTTACAAAACAGATCTAATACGTATTACAGTATAATGTAACATTTATTCGGAAATTATTTTTCCCCGATGCCTGAAAGCGGTGTTTTGAATTTTGATCTCGCAGAAACAAAAACCGCTCCTCCCTTAGTTAATGAACAAAATACGCGCCTCTTACGAATGTTTGCGCATGCTTAATTTGTACTAGCAACGTTGTAACGTGAAACCGTAATGCGTCTTGCAACGAAATGGTTAGGCTGATAGACATATTAGTTGTTTCTCTGTCCTCTTGGTGTGATTATGCGGATAAGACATACAGTCATTATTCTGTGAAGTCAGAGCAAATCAGGCGATTCTTATGATAACATAAAATGATTGTTATAATTATAATGGAAGCAAGCCGACTTAAATTTTATTAAACAAGAAAATCATCTGTATTCGACCGCTCCTACTCCAATATGGCGTTTTTCATCAGGAGCTAAACTTCATTAGAAATTTTGATCAATCGATCACAGTGGGGGGACGGAATTCGCTCATCTCCATTTGGGGTACAGAATCTCTATCGCAGCTGAAACAGAAGGTCATCGTCTGGTCAGGTGAGTGTGAAGAGTGTATTTTACGGTGGGAAGGAAGGAGTGATTATACGTATACACTGAGTGAGGATGTGATTTGACCACTAACGCTGTCAACCCAATAAAAATAAGATTCATATTGCATTGTTCCAAATAATCCTACTTGACGTACAGACACCATCACTAGAATTTATTGCAGCGTTTTAACAATACCTAAATATCCCATTAAATTTGTTCCGTTCTGCTCCAACTGTTTTGTTCCGTTTATTTTTTATTTTTTACAATAGGCCTATGTTCCAAATTGTAACGTCTCGGATAATGCTCTGTTCATTTCGGAATGGAGACGACGCGACGTAACGTTCCGCCTGGTTCCAATCTGCTGTACCGTTACAGGCTCAGCCATCAATTATTGGGTATGGATTCACGTTGCCTTCCGTTCCAGGACAAGTAAAGTTACGTGTTGAACAGACAGCGGTACTGTTACCACTTGGAAGTAACCTTCGTGAAAACGGAAATTCTCAGTTCCACATTGATAAGTGTTACATTACGCGTTACGTTCTGTTCCAAATTTCTGGTAGCAAAGAATATCGGTGCCAAGTTGTAAACTTTTTAATATCTGAGTGATATTGATTATTTTACTGCCTAATAGCTTTCGATTACTCTAACCATGATACAGACTCCACTAACGTCAGTTTATGAAACATTGTATTTCTCAAATTCAAAATAAAGACGATTTAAAACACAGAAAGAATTTCAAGTAAATACTTTACTCACTATATTCAACTAAAAAGTAAAAGCATATAAAACGAGCACAAATAGGAGAGATTAAAGAATCCTATGTTAATTAAGGTTGAAACTTTAATGAATAAAGTCGTATGAAACAGATATTATCTTCGCGCTAATACCGCAAGTGTTTTCCATTTCAGTCATATTCACTTTGAAGAGAAATCACTGATCAGATAATATTTTCAATAAACATGTGCATTTTTAAGTTCTCGTTTCAATCCCACCATTAAATTCACCAACACTTTATTAAGCTTTTTATAGTTGAAAAATTGTAACGATGAAACGCAACACACCCCCTGCCACAGCATATATCACACATGTAAAAGCGCCATCGGTCAAATTACTAGCTGGAGCCGTGGTATCGTTTGATACATTTAAGTGGAACTTGACAGAACTATCAACAAACCTATCAATTAAATCAAATCATGATCCTCCATGGAAAGTCTTACATGCTATCACATATTTGGATATTGTTATCATACCCTATTCTGAGTTAAACAGTTGCTAATACTCGTACATGAAAACCCGATTTCCAGAAATAATCAAAACGAGCCCTTTGCTCACAGGCTAGTAGTATTCTGTCGTGGTTGGTTTGTGTACCTAACACAAGGTTGTGCTCTTTTATGAGGATTTTTGTATCAGGGGCATTCAATACGTGGTAAAAGTGTGGTGATTCATGCGTATCTAATCCATTCAACGCCCTTATGAGTACGGCACATAATATACACTAACGTCACCTTCATCGACAGGCACCACTACAGTTAGAGCCAATAAAATCTCCGACGACGTGCACTTTGAAAACGTCACACCGATAGCGAGAGTCAACACACATTAACTGTCACAGGCACGCACGCTCTCATAGAAATACTGACGATGCGATGGTCAGTGCGACAGTTGCAGCAGGTTTGCTCCTCTGTCACATCGCAACATACGTCCTTGCCACTGTCTGTAAATTTATAACTGATACTTTTGAAATCCCCTTCCTGGATAAGATGATACCTCCGGCCTATTGGGCGAAATTATAATATATCAGCACTCAACAGAGAATCTAGAAGAGTCACAACATTCTAGCTTGGACCTCGACGGCAAGGTGTCCCTCGTAAATTCTGTGCAGCCAGTCGTCATACGTGAGGTCATTGCGGTGTTGACCTTGCATTTGTGCATACGTTCGGCTCAGTGTTTGGATCCCACATAAGACATGAGTGTTTGTATTGTCTGGTATGCATGGGTTGTGAATATGAAGGTAATCATCGGCGTTCAGTAATTGACTAGACGAGTGAATATCGACCTGATTGCAAAGTAGATAAAGTACACATATTTTAAATATCTTAACATTCCCAGTCAAAAGCATCCACCAAGGGTTGTAGGTGCTCATGACCGGGGGTGAATTGGTGATCGAGATGACCTGGCTATCAATCACGTGAAGCAGGGGCACAAATCATGGCATAGTGTTTCCATGTCATTGACATTTCTGAGCGGCCACTGGCTCGAGAGGACACACAATTAATTGCTCCTTGTCTGCCGAGGACGGGTGGTTGGTAAACGACAAACTTTTAGATACATATCCCTCTCGTTCCGTCACATGAAGTTCGCAAGGTAAGTTGTGCTGAATTGCATGAATTACAACCACAGCTCCGTTCGACACGTGAAGTGAGTTTTAGAGTGGTAGAGTGTGATTTATTTGAAAATTACCAGAGAGGAATATATTTCTTGCGTACAATTTTTTTGTGTCTCCTATAGATCCATTAAAATTTGTCAGAGTACTGCATGGCTCATATTTCACGTCTCGCACTGTGCCGCACTCAGAAGTAGGTTTGGGGAGGGTGTAAGAAGCTATGTTTCCTATACGCTCACCCGGTTGGTTGTTCGATCCCAACCATCAGCAGAGATTTACAACTTTTAATCCAGTTCATGGTTTTGTGGTACTGAATCCTTTAACAGTCTCCTAATTACAACAATGGATGATAAACTTGAAGAGGTTCTTTGCACTAATGCAATACACATTTGAGGAATCTACATTGCTATTTCCAATTTCTGTATTAAATCACCCGTACAATAGTCGTTATGAGAAAATTATTGTACTGTACTTTCAGAAATATAGCATCCGGAGTTTCTTGGTCCGAATATTCCTATTTTCCTACAATTCATGTGACAGATCAGCCATGGAAGGGTAGATTGTTTTATATTTTAAACACGTGTAGGGGATGATCTGATATCATAAACACTATATAAATGAGAAATTGCGTTTCGAGGACTTCTGCTGTAATTTTAATTAGTGCATTCCCGTTGCAGGTGTTATTCCTCTTAAATATGCTACATCACTGGGTGTGATTTTTAATGGGGCACAATATATATCGTATCCTTAAATTATAATACATTAGAATAAAATCAGAACCAAAAACGAATTACATCTATCGGAACGGTTAATTGATACTGGTCTAAAAGGAACTAGGTATGAGATATAGAATATGCATTTGGCAGGGAGGCTTGTGTTTTATGATGCCTTAGTAATATGCCAGCTAAACTGACTTTGCCCACCATTGAGCCGTCTGGAATAGAGGTGAGAAACCCTGCAAAACCACTTCTAGTGGGTCTTATGTCATTCCACGAAGTTGAGGGTTTACCATTCCATCCCTCAGACCGAATTACGTTTCGTTCTATAGAGCGTCTCTACCTTAAAAGACAGTACGAATCAAATGGAGCGCGCTGATGCCAGATCTGCTGCATATACAAGTTCTGCAAGGTCAGGCACATGATGTACCATAACTCGTATACAGGCGTGCTTTTACGCAAAACTCGGGAAATATCGAAAATATTTGTTTGTTGTATATAACTGTACCTCATGCCTTGAAGCGAACGACGGTACAATATTTAGATATGACACACCGAAGCTCGGAGCGTGATTTTAATGCTCACATTATAATAATTTATAGTTTCCAATTATTCATGAATATGATAAAATTATAACATGTTATAATATTACATTTTCTAGAATATCATAGGTTATAATATACTAGAATATGACATATAATAGACTAAAAATATATAGTGGTCCAAGTAATTTACCCAATTTTGTGTGGTCAAGTGGTGGTATGCAGCCGAAATTAAGTTATTCATTTCTTGTTTCTTGAATGAGACGTTGTTCAGTTTTATATAGTTCTTCACTTCCGCCCATACCATTTCGATAGGGTTAAGTTCACTGTGTTATGGTGGTGTGGTACGGTGGCAAACAAGAAACATTTCTCTGCTGTGATAGCCTACATTGTTTATTACTAGGATAGATCCTTCGGGAACATTGGGCAACAATTGCTCGGCGAACCATGTTTCATACACTTCACCTGTAATTTCGTCGTGGGTGGCTGCCGTGTTCTTTGGCACAGAAATGTTAACCCTGCAGCAATACCGAACCCTTGTTCATTCCCGGGATGAACAAAGGCAAAGTACGGAAACCACTTCGAGGGTGGCTGAGGTAGGAATCGAACCCGCCTCTTCTCAGTTTTGTCTCATGAAGTTGAGTAAACCCCGTTCCAGCACTCAGACCAGAATTAAATTTCTTGGCAGAGCCGGGATTCAAACCCGGGCCTCCACGGTGACAGCACAGTGACAGCCAAGAATGCTAACCACTACGTAACGAGGCGGACAATTTTTAAAGAACACAAGCTCCACTTCATTTCACAGTTTAACTTCACCTACCCTCCATAAAACGCAGTCGAGGATATACGCGTCAACTAAGTAATAAACGTTCTGCGTCAGCGCTACGCTGGGCGGGAGGACTACGCGAAGTGTGATAACTCATGAATGCTGTCTAATATCGAGCTCCGGTTTGTTTTAAAAACTTTTTCAGACATAAATGAACATTTCTTCTCGCTTAGTCACCAACGTAAAGTCAACAGCAAAAATGTTACTCGCTACGTAACTTTTCTGTGACACCGTCCCAGATTTTTCAAGTAACATTTATGAAAAAAAAATCATAACTTTCTTATTATAAAAATAATTACAGCCTGAGAAATAGGGCATCTTCTACCAACATCAGGCAATCTAAAAATAAATTCTGGATCTGTTGCGATCATTAGTTCATTATCTAAGGCGTGATAAGTTTTATATCTACAAAAATATAGATTCGCGCTAAAATATCATAATTGTGAAAATTGGGCCATGTGTTAATTATTTATGGCTTTTACATTTACATCATCCTAAAGAGCAGAAAATTCTCTATAAGACCACGCAAACATTTTCTTAGATTTGCCACTTTCAATTATTGTGAAATGGCAACATCGCCGGGGTAGAAGAGAACGAAGCGAATTGCAGGACATAGGTGTGCGAGTGAGAGGCAAATGGAAAATATCCACAGCCTTCTTCCAGTCTCCGACCGGGTCAGGAATGGAATGAATGGAGCCCCGATCTAGCGGCGAGGATATGGACTGTGCCGGCTGCCGAGGCCTGACGCACTCCTCTGGGGCAATGATTAAATGAATGACAGATGAAATGAAATGATAGTGGAGAGTGTTGCTGGAATGAAATGTTGACAGGGAAAACCGGAGTACCCGGAGAAAAACCTGTCTGCATCCATTTTGTCCAGCACGGATCTCGCATGGAGTGACCGGGATTTGAACCACGGACCCAGCGGTGAGAGGCCGGCGTGCTGCCGCCTAAGCCACGGAGGCTTAGTCAGTGAGAGGCAAATACTACATTTAATTCCATACTGTCTTTTAAGGTAGAGACGCACTATAGAGCCAAAGGGTTACATCACCAGGTGGTAGAGAAGCAACAGTGAATTCATATTGAAGTGAAAATAATATTGTTTGTTTTAGCTGACTCCTCTAACTTTGTTTGAACAACCTTTGTCTGGAGCCGTCTTCTCTCTCGTCCCAGTGAACTATATGGGGATTGAAATAACCAGTGCGGAGTTTAAGAATGGATGCCATTTCAATAGTTCCCTTAGCGCAAGGTCATTTAGATATGATATTAAGGAATTTAATGATCAGTTACTCGTACCAATTTTTGCCCCTTAGCCAAAATTACCCTTCTAGAACCAAACAATTACGGACATACACGATTGATATATATAATAGTACATTATGCAATGAGCCTATAATGGCTATAATTAAGACACGAGTATTTTTATTAAACGAGCGTATGCGAGTTTTATAATTTCCATACGAGTGTCTTCATTACCATTATAGGCGAGTTGCATACGACTGTTTATGTTCGACGATAATTATAACTTTATTATATGTTTTAACATAAATATTCATAAATATCTGTTCAGTCACTAGAAAGTTGTGATCGGGTGCTGCGGTGAGTAGTATATATCTGTTTTCCAAGCTCTCTGGACAACCGACGCATGCGCTCTGTGTGCTTCAATGCCATATGTTCAGATTGTGTATTCAGTAAAACTGTCACCGAAGTCGTTTCAATACAACGCGCTGTGTAGAAATTGGATATGAGGATATTAAGGTACAGTGTGCTATTTCTTGTCTCATATTCACAAGTTTATTTACGCGAACATATGGACGGTGCACTTTCGGTAATTTATATAGACATGTTAGATTTTGAGCGCATTCGCGAAGGTATCCTTATCTAATTGGTCACGCAACTGTTTCATGAGCTCTGATTGGTGGGAGAAACTGTTTCAGAACGAAAAATATGTAGTGCTATAATGAGCCTCATTATGATACAGTTTTCTGACACATAATAGTTAGGGTCGAACATAAAAGAATATATATCACGTAACTGTATTACACCACTCCTACAACTGTTGTTTTGAGAATATTATTGTACTTCCAGAAATGTTCCATCCTGAATGTTTGTCCCGGTAAGCCCTACTGACTTTATTGTACAGCCAACTTGCTGTGTGACTCAATATTGTTACAATGAAGGACGATTTTCATGCGTGAAGTAATATAGAAGTAAGAATTATCAATCGCAGAATAATCTTGGTCGTTGAACAACCACAAACAATTAGATTGAACACACTTTAATATTGTTCCACTTATTTGGATTACATTTTAGTATACAATGATGTAAAAGATTGGACGCGTATGGTGAGGGGAAAAGTGCTCCAGTTCCTTTTTAAGACTCCCCCAGGGGCTCACATCTAGTGGGACGTGGGTTGGCGACTACGGGGCCCAGCTGAGTCCAGCATTACTTCCACTTACTTGTGCCGGGCTCCTCTCCGTCTTCTTTCCTGTTTATCTCACTTGGTCAACTCTCGTTCTCTTCCGACCCCGACGGTATTAGGATATCCGAGGCCTAGGGAGTCTCTTCCTTTCCCGCCTTAATTGGCCCTTGTCTCATCTTTTCTGCTACCTTCCTTTTGTGAGGGGTCAGCCTTCTTTTTCTTTTCCTGTTATCTCCTGCCTTCTGCTCAAGGCCCTCAAGGAGGCTTGGTGTATGTAGCCCCACCACTTCTGGTGCACCCTAGATATCGCTACACCCTCAGGGGCTCACGGTTGGTGAGTTCGGGAGTTGGCGACCCCAACGAATTCCTGAGCTGGGTCCGGTTTTCCCCCTTTAATACATTACCTGTGGGGCGGACCCTCTCCTCTTTCACTTTCCTATCTGCCTTTTATGGCTCTCCTTCCTTCCAAATCCCTCAAACCGCATTCTTCGAGGGTTGAGGGATTTTCTTTTCCTTCTGTCCTTTATTAGCTTTATTCTCCTTTTGATTTCCATTGCTTCTTCTAGTATGTAAGTTAGTAGTTAGTCTTTAGTTATAGTTTACATTTCATTATCCCCTTCCCGATCACCCAAACCATTAGGGGCCGATAACCTAGATGTTAGGCCCCTTAAAACAACAATTAGCATCATCATCATCATCATCATCACCTTTTTAAAACAAAGGAATCTCTTACTACTGAATTGAAACTCTCAGTGGCACCTATTGTTGTTGTATTCGACATATGTATTTAGGTATATTCTGATACTGCCAGCGTTGCACCTTCACGAATACTGACCTTTGTGTTGACTAAAGTGCATAGTCCAGAAGCATAGTTTTTGTAACAGATTGAACAATGAAGTTTTGTTGATAATTTATTTTAGGGGCTTCACTCATCTTGCTCATCAGCCGTGTATTTGTGTGAGTGTTCAATTTGTCTGCTATCTTGGTTTCCGTGCTGACTGTAGTAGTGGGTGTAACTAATGTCGAGAATAAGGTAGGTGCTGCCGAACTTGGCGACTTGCACGACAACCTTATAATAAACAATTTGTTTCTTCCTCTAGATTACACTAATGGTCCTGGCGTAGGGAAGTAATCTGTCCCTGCACTTCGGATTTCGATGTATTATTTTCTCAAATTTCCAAGCCTTTTACAAAGATAAATTTGAGTTTGCTAAGAATGAAGATTATAAGAATACGTTTTTGAATACTTTTGGGACAAGTGTGGTGAACGTTAAAATTTCATCCAACGTTATGCGAAGACTTTTCACGGTAGAAGAGGGTTGTCTGCATTCGTGCGCTGGTTCTGTCATAGCATCGACATGTAGGGCGTTTATTCATGGTAGCCTACGAACATTGGGGCTGTCTGGTTCTGTACCAGGCTCTTCAATATGGGAAGTGGGGGGGGGGGGGGACAAACTCGTCTATGGTTATATATTTAACATATCATGGCTGCTCTTCTTTTGAAAAGTCGTATCATCTTTAAAGCAAATACACCAATATTTACGTCATGCCCTTTATTACCTTAAGGAGGACCCAAGGAGTCAGTTCTAAACGTCAGTTGTGAAAAATGTAATACACAACCCAACACTCCAAAGCATTATTATAGCAAAAAGGTATTATTCCCCCACCACACAAAAATGAAATATTTAGGATATTAGAGAACTTCTCACATCTAGGATATTTTAACTATTATTTAAATGTATTCCTACTTGTTTAGCAAACTCTCACCTTGTCAGTGTAATTCCCACCTGTTCTACCACACTCCTCAACACCTTAATTTATTCTGCATGTTTGAGAAATGCTAAGGCTCATAAGAGCATGTATATTAGTTCGTTGTCATTTCACGATGCTTTAAGTTACAGAGCGCAGCCGCGTGTCATGAGATAAGACAGCATTATCTTGCAGCATGCGTAAAATAAAGATCCCTGCGGGCATGCCCTTTTGCCTTCCCGCTTCTAGTTTACATTCGTACCATACCATTCCCGACTTGTGGACGCTAAAATTTAGCTCCATGTAAATATGTTTCAAAGGTGGAGTTGATGATGGCAAGGCAACACTTTGTGGAATACATAAGCACTGTTCCTAATTGGGTGATCGCAGAAGCAGCCTTCGGAGTCCAGCGCTGCACAGAGTTTCTAAAAGTGATTATACCAAGTTATTCCAGGGAACGTGCCCAATATGACCCCTGGCCTAATCTAGCGGTACAGACTTTCTGAGTTCAATTCATAACTCCGAAGTAAACATTATTAAGCCTTGTAGCATGTTAAGGTTTTAATACTGTATATGCTTTGATTGCTGTGGTATTGCGTACTCCGGGGTGCCAGAATTTTGCTTTAGAAGGGGTTTTAAACACGTCAGGTGATATACTGACATGAGTCACTCGTATTTAAGGACCATTAATTCTACGAAATATGAATGATAATGATCGTGTGGCCTCCGGAGAGGCCGAGTGCATGTCTTTCTAGTTGACGCTCGTGGGTGACCTGCGCGTCGTAATGAGGATGAAGTGATGATGAAGACTTCACATACACCCAGTCCCCGAGCCACAGGAATTAATCCCAGGAGATTAAAATCCCTGGTGGCTCGGCCGGGAATCGAACCCGGGGCAATTCGGGCCAAAGCCTAGTGCGCTAACCATTTAGCCATGGAGCCGGACTACGAAATAATATGTCGGGATTTGATCCTATAACTTTGACCACAGAAATTCAGCTAATCAACTACCAAAAGGACACAGCTGGCCCAATCCTGATAAACTATGTGTATTGTAATGGGATATACTAATAGCATTATAAGGAAAACTGAAAGGAGCGGATTTTATCGCCTTCCATCTTCTTTTCTTTTTTCAAGTCAATGTTTTATGACCACTTCTTCCTTCTTCTCCACAACTCTAGCCCAATTGCATGTACTCAGAGCTACACAGGTTACTAAATATATGTAAACACACGTCAATGAGAATAAGGACAGCAATGTTTCAATGAACCATTACAACGACGAAATATTCTGGTACATTGCTCCTTAATGCTGTATGCATGAATTATAGATGGCATGCATGCTCGTCTAATTTTGTAGGGTACAACATTTAACGCTGACCACAATATCATTCAATTATACTCCTTGATAAGTACAGAGATTTATAACTATACCCATATACTTATGAGTCAGTGGGCACCATGTTCTTTACCAAGCATCTCCTTTTTAATATTGCTATCTTATACCAATCACTTTTGAGTTTACCATTAATTTCCTGTCAGCGTTACATTGTCGTCGTTGTTTCTGTTTAAGGGCTTGGACATCACGGTCATTTCACCCTCATGTAGAACTTATCTGATAACATCTATTGTGGTGTCTATAGTACAGTGTGTTTTTGTAACTGAGGCTGCCATGGCCTTAGGTTAGGAGCGGTTTCGGGATTTGCCCAGAGTAGAATTAGCAAACTACGGAAAACAATTTCTGGGATAGCTGAGTTGAGAATCGAAAGTCCATTCCCGACCTCCGAACAGAATTAAATTTATTGGCAGAGCATGGAATGGAATTCGGACTTTGGGTGTGACAGCCAAGGATGTTAGCAGTTATACCACAAGGTACTTTTATTGCAGAGAGAGCAGGAGATACAAATTATTAAACATGTTTAGGGAGATGAACATGTTCAGTAGATGTTTTCCACTAAAATCCCCCCCCCCCCCCCGTGGCACTACAGCCCTTGTGGGGGCCTAGGCCTGCCAAGCGACCGCTGCCCAGCCATTTGACCTGCAGATATTGGGGAAACGCTTGGTCAGCGCAACGGGTCTCCTCAGCCGTAAATCTTGGTTTTCGAAGCCGGGGCGCTGTTTCACTGTCTGAAAGCTACTCAATTGTCCTCACGAGGCTTAGTGCACCCTTTTCCAGCCCTCACGTCAGTTTCTAAAGTCCCTGACGAAGCCAGTAATTGAACCCGGGTGAGAGGCTGACTAGCTACCCTAACACCACGGGGCCGGTGCAATTGAAATCTGCCTTTCCAAAACAGAAAGCTTTATAAAATTAAGGTTAATACTAATGAAACTAGCATTTGTACGAGTGGTATTTCAAAATGCTTTTTATAATTCATCTAGTCTCACATTTTGTTTCTGTCCACAGATTTCTATTTTATTTTATGGAAAGTACTGAATGTTAAGATATTAATTCATTTCCTCCCCAATAATTTTTCTCAATATTGCTTTCAATTAAAGAGTTTATCGATTTTGTGAATGCTGGAATCGCTAAAAATTTTAATCACTGATCATTCTGCAATAAGTGCTAATAAATGGATATGGTATGTTTGAACATTTGCAACAAACAGTGTAGGTATTAATAAAGCTCAGTGTATCATATTAGCCTACTTTAGATTTCTGCATAAAATGAAAGTAAAGTTATGAGATCTACACGTCAAATATCAGTGTGTCTGTGTGATTGTATATCCCCCTTGATCGGCTCAAACACGACGAAACCCATTTGAATGAAATTGGGAACACAGTTAGCACTGGCAAAGGCCACTTCAGTGTCTAGCGTTATATCGACCCATCTTACTCAAAACAAATTGGCAGGCACCCACATATTCATAGCATAAATCAAATTACGGCTAAACGTATCATCGGATTTCTAACAGGTTCGAGAAAAATATAACATCGTATGCGAAGCGTCTGTCGGCCAAACTAGCGGGTCATAAGCCAAACATCTTCAAGATTGTGACCTTGTGAACCATCAAAGCATTATAAACCATAACGTATGATCCAATTAATCAACGGTCACAGTATTTGGCATTTAGATAGTTTTAAATAAGGACCATCTACCGTCAACGTAATAACAACGTGAGACTGTAGCCGTGTAGCCTATGTAAGGCGCAGCAACCATATTGAAATCATAAAGTATGAAAACAGATAACTTTCAATACTAATAATACTTCAATACAATAGTGTTAAAACTTGAAAATCAATAACTCACGATCCAATCACCCAATTAACACGAAACTTTGTAACAGAGGAGAATCAAATATGTAATCTCGCTAGTATTAGTCATAATACTATCATACTGCATATAGCACGCAGCCACGATCTTAAATATTCAAGTCATAAATATCGACTATCCATTATTTATTACACTTAAAATTATGAAGCGCAACATTCGCTGCAGAAGACGCACGGTAAAATATTCCATGCATTCAGGATGGTGAATGGGCGTAATTTTCCAATATTCCAGTCAATCCCACTGGATGCAAGGCGGAATTATGGCGAAACTTATTAAAAGGGGAGTCTTATACAGGGTACAACACGTAACGTACATCACAAGAACATTCAATTATACCCATTTATAAAGACAATACGTTATATTTATGAGCACACATTCGGTAGAAAAGAGGCTCGTTTCTGAACATCTTCCTTTAATTTTTTATTTATAATCTTTGTCGAATGGTTAATAATTCCATTATTTCTATCAGAGTGCAATTATCCCTCTTTAATCATAGAATGTTATTTTTATTAGTGTGAACTTCAGGAACTTCAAGGGAATAAATTACCAGTATATTCTTTTGTTTTTGTTGTACATAAACTTTTATGATCTAATACTAAACAATGCTTCTTTTCAGGTGAGTATCTAGGCATGGATAAGGTTACTGAGATCGACACTTGTTAGCTCCGGGCCAACTTCAATTACGCTGTAAGTGATGTTATGTACAATAGTATAATCTATTTAAGTATTCTATGGTTGGGATAGATGAAAATTTTCATATATATACTTTTGTTACTGATCGAGTATTTCTTCGGTACAAGGTGTTTTTTAAATGTTTCATTCACAGTTTAAATTAAACACATTTTAAATCTGTAAACAGCCAATAAAATCTAAAACGTCTGCTGAAATAAACTTGACAGGTTGATGAAATAAATGTTCGGACGATTATTTGAATTTTACAATAGAACGCGTTACGTCCCAACGATCTACTCCACATAATTCTTTGCATTGGTTTCGTTTGCTATCTTGCATATATGCATATATTGAAATTAATCTGCCTTCCGTAAGTAATTCAGCAAATATACAGTCCACTAGAATGTACATAAAGTCACAAAATGTATTAAATTTCACCACCTTTAACAGAGTAAGTAATATTTCCTGAGGAATGGCCAATGTTACTAACTAATTTCGCATTATAATTGACTAAACGGTTTTCACGTTGAATATCACTTATTATTAACTGAGTATATACAGTAATATTTATATATCAATAGGAACTTGGTACAAGTTACGATCACTATTACAAACAAGATGTTCAGTAAAGAACTTATAGCCTACTTTCTCCTAAATGCATGGCTATAATTATAACTCTCTGTCTTTTCAAGGAGTGTAATTGAATGTTGGTTGTAGTAGCTTGTTGAAATACCACGTGCTATACGGATATTATACGTTGATTGATTGAATCCTCACCTGAATTATATATACTCACACACACACTAATACAGCCATCGCAATAACACAGGTTATCAGTCAAAATTTAACTCTCACCCAAGTGCATGGGGATAAATGACCATGATGTCCATGCATCTCAAATGAAACAACAACAGCTTCCTTCCCAAATCCTTCCTGAAATAAAAGCACACACACTAGTATGCCTACAGACATCACAGTTACACGGGTTATCAGACAACTTCTAAACACACCCAAGTAAACGGGGCTACAAGACCATGATGCTGCGAATCCCCCAAAGAATCAACAACAAGAACAACAACAACAACAATAGTCTCTACCGGAGATCAAGGTCAACGGATATTAATCGCTGTATTCGAGTGTTGAAATATGTGGTGTTATAAGTATATATATAATATTTTCCTATGCTTAACAAATTTAACTTGTGAGTAGTTATAAATCAATTAATACAAAGAAAAGGAAGTAAAGAAATTTGATCCTGCAGGGATATTATCGACGAACCCCCAGATTATGAGGCCAAGTCGCTACCATTACACCACGGATGCCCTACGATAATACTTGATAAACAACTGGTTTTTATAACTGTATCAATGTTTTGTTGAAATCAGCCATTACATTAGCATTTTCAGGCGTTTCTATAAACCATTTGATACTAAATATGAATTATTTTGTTCAGTTCATTCCAAAAAGGTAAGCCGGAGCTGTTAGTCACTCCTACGGTTACATTTATTCTATTATAATATGCAAATAGCCTACCAATCACCTCTTTGAGGACAGATTAAACCTTCCTTAGTACGATAAGCTGAATTGTTGAGGCCAGGCCTTGTATAATCGTAAGTTACGGTTGGGCTATAATACTTGCATGTTTCATACATTTACCACCTAGAAACTATATGGCTGACGACCTTTTAGTTTTGGTAAAAGACGATTCCCACATTAAGGTATACTGTTGCAAAATTTGATAGAGATCAGATGATTAGGTTAGTCGTAATTTGATTTAAGCTTTGGACATTTGGGTGGGCGTCATTACGTTACCGTCAAGAAGGCGGTGATATAAAACATGACGCTGAGGTGCCCATTGCCAGTTCTACTTCTGTGCCACATATCGTCCAAATCGGTTTCACCTTGTTTAAATTGATACAGGGAGTTGATTTGCACACACACATGTCCGCCATCTGCAAACTATTTGGCTGATGAACTTGTAGTTTCGTCAAGTGCTGCTTCCCACGTAAGTGTATGTTCTTGCAAAATTTGGTAGACATCAGGAGATTCCGTTAGTCGTAATTTGATTTATGTTTTGAACATTTGGGTGGCCGCCATTACGTTTCCGTCAAGATGGCGGCATTATAAGACATGATACTGTGGTGTCCTTTGCTAGTGCTACTTCTGTACCAAATTTCGTTTAATTCAGTTTCACCGTGTTTGAATTGATAGGGGGAATCAATTTCCACACATATATAGCCGCCATCTGCAAACTATTGAGCGAATGACTTTGTAGTTTGGTCAAAAGACGCTTCGCACATAAATGTATATAGTTGCAAAATTTGGTAGAGATCAGAAGATTAAGTTAGTTGTAATTGGATTTAAGCTATGAACATTTGGGTGGCCGCCATTACGTTTCCGTCAAGATGGCGGCGATATAAAACATGACACTGAGGTGCCACTTGCTAGTGCTACCTCTGTACAAAATTTCGTTCAATTCGGTTCCACCATGGTTGAATTGATATGGGGAATTGATTTGCACACATACATGGCCGCCATCTTCATACTATTGTGGCAATAACCTTGTGGTTTGGTGAAAGGACGCTTCCCGCATAACTGTATGCTGTTGCCAAATTTGGTAGAGATCCGATGATTAAGTTAGTCGTAATTTGATTTAAGCTTTGAACATTCGTGTAGCCGCCATTACGTTTCCGTCAAGATGGCGGCGATATAAAACTTGACACTGAGGTGACCATTGCTTGTGCTATCTCTGTACCAACTTTCGTTTAAATCGGTTTTCCCGGGTTTGAATTGATTGAGGAGGACAGACATGCAGAGTACACACACATACACACACACTCATAGACACAGAGAAAAGCTTGTAGTTTAACGTGACCGTTAGAGACACAGAGACAGACACACAATTTGTGGCCCTGTGTTGATCTCATGTCTACTTTCATTTTATGCAAAAATTGAAAGTAGGCTAAATATACTCTGTTTTATAAGAATGGGCTTTTCGTTTAGATTGAAATTTGTAACCTGTAAGTCTATCAATTGTCACTAACAAACTTTTATGACCCCAGGCCCAATCTCATATCAGAATAATAACAGATCCTTTTGATATTTAAACTTTTTCAGTCGTGTGTAGGGCGATTCGTGGCTGGCGCGTGGTCAGCGCGTTTGGTCCCATTAGCCGTTAATCTCAATTTCCCTGAATGGGATGCTGACTCACAGACAACGAAGTACATTTTCCACATGAGGCTGAGTGCACAGCGTTCCAGACGTCGCGGCAGTTTATAAATCACTAACGGAGCCGGGAACCAAACAGGGGGCCTCCAGGTGAGGAAAACCACCAAAAACAAACAAATCGATATTTAGTCCATCTTTTTCTAACTTGATCAGTCGAGCTGGCATGGAAACGACTTCACCTCTCAAATAACGACTGTTTTCTGCCATGGCATCCCAGGCAACTTGGACAAGCTTCCGCAAATCGTTACTAGTATTTGAGGCCGTTTGGGTCAATTCTATCGTATATACTTCTTTATCAATTTTGTTCAAGTCCAGAGAGCGATGAGCACAGTCTAATCAATCGATGCCTTGTTACTTGACAAGAGAATGATTTGACTTGAGTGGACTGGATGAATATCCTGCTTAAATTGAAGAATACCACCGGAATAAAACCAACTAGCATAACGAACCATGAGCGTTCCATTGATATTTGTGCCGGTAAATTTTTCACGAATCCGAAGAATTGTGACCCAAAAATGATACAGACGATCTTATAAAAATATTGTTTTTGGTTTCACGTTCCTTTTAACAACTGCGGCTTTGGGCGGCACCGGGATGCAGGAAGTTTTCCTCGAAGGGGATCATTAACGTGCCAGTACATTTACTGGAGAAGTCAGGTTATTCTTTGCGAGTTTCAGAAATAAACATGTATTATGGGAGCCAGGTGTTTGGACCCTGGTGCTCAGGGGAACTTGCGATAGATAGACTTATTATATGGTATTGTATCGGACATGAGCTGGATAGCTTTTAAAAGTGGAACTTCTCTCACGGGTATACCATACCTAGTCTTCGAAAGACAATGCTTGTCGTTCGACTTTAAAATCAGGTATTATTCTGTCGTCGGTGTACCAGGTTGTTTATGCTTGAAAGTATTTTAATTTAAAATGCGAATCGGATTCTGTTACAGACAAGCTGTTACCGAGATTCCATACCAACATCTACAAGATAATATTCATTATTCGTGCGATAAAGTAAATCCGGCTACTGTGAGCCATGCAATTTATATTCAAGTTAGGCTGTGTGTGAAATCAGCTAGTATCAATGTGCTAACGTAATAGGCCTAACTCTATGGGAAAACTAACCCCAGAATTAGTAGTAAATAGTCATCAGCTTCCACATCTTATCAACTCTGACTACTAATATCTTCATCTTCACCAAGGGTTGAGGAGTGTGTCATTATTGTGTTGCCATGTAAATATGATAGGGAATGAATAGGCTAATATGTACACGACGATAGATCCTGATGAGTACTATATATAATATATGTTTTTCAGAATACAGTTATTTTTTACCACATAGCAGTTGTATCATTTTTAGTAGTTCAGTAGTCTAGCTGAGTGTTAATGTTCATTGCTGTAATTGTCTTCATTACGGTGTCAAACCCTCACGAACCCCGAATTTCATATCAAATTATTGAAATTGTAAAGACTAGGAAGCAGCCCATGTAGGTGATGCATTAGAAATTATATTTGCAATGTATTCTTACTCAGTAAGTATACTTACCCTGTCACCGTACAGGTGTTGACATTTCGCATGGCCTGTGCAGGCTGTTTTTAGTCTTTTTCATTTATGAAACAAGTAGTTCCGTGGAGAACTAAATAGCCTATTTTCATATATCCTATTTATATTAATTGCCTCTATCGACATACAATATTTCAGATTGATTGCTGTAATAGATTCGTTGATATTGAGAACTGTCTAAATATTTCGGGTGGTCGCCATGTTGTATTTTTATTATGTTGACCATAGAGTTATGTATTAATACATGAAGATTATTGCGTAGGGGATTATTCAAATGTCAATCGCATAATTAGGACACAAGCAAAACAACGAGATTGCAAAATTTTGCACAGCCGCCATCTTGTGATTATGAAAACAATTGAAACAAATTGAATGTCAGTGGATTAAAATGTATATTAGCATTTACCGTACCAGGTTTGACTGCGATCAGATGGTTAAATCGCGAGAAACGCCTATTTAAATGTTTAAAATTCCCGTTGCCACTATGTTGAATTTGTGCTCACCAGGGTATTAAAGTCCCATAGGTTAACTTATGTTAATAGCCTTTGCCAACATACAAAATTTCAGTTTATTTGCTGACATCGATTAGTAGATATTAAGAATCGTCTAAATATTTAGATGGTCGCCATGTCGGATTTTTGTATATGTAGATCATAGAGTTATGTACTATTAAATGAGGATCATTGCGCAGGTTCATTATTCAAACGTTGACTACAATCGCATGATTAGGACACAAGAAATAAAAACTTTATTTGAAAAGTTTTCACAAACGCCTTGAGGTTATGAATAAAATTGAACTAAACTAAATGCCAGTGCATTATAATGTGTATAAGCATGTGCTGTACCATGTTTCACTGCGCTCGGATGGTTAAATCGCTAGAAAAGACTATTCACATGTTACAAATTCGCTTGGTCGCCATGTTCGTTTTGTTCTTGACAAGTTTTGAATGCCACTTAGGTGAAATTCTAGTAGCGCCCCTTACCACCGAACAAAATTTCAGGGTGATACGAGTAATAGTTTCGGAGATATAGAATGCCGGTGAAATGTTTCACAATGCCGTCATGTTGGATGGGTGAGAATTTGAAGGGCACGGTCGGGGTCGGACAAAACAGTACAATAACCTCACCAAGTTTCATTGAAATTGCTCCCACTGTTTAGATTTTACAAGGGACACACACACATACGCACACGAACACACATATACACACACGGCCAAAATGTGTTCTCATAATCCTATTTGTTTCATAAATAAAAATAGGCTATACATAGGCTTATGAGAGCACCTTTTATCCGTGTGTGTATATATGTGTGTGTTCGTGTGTGTGTGTGCCCACCCCTATTAAAATACAAACAGCCGAAGCGATTCCCATGAAATTAGGTAAGTTCATACCTCGTCCAACCTCGACCGTGCCTTTCAAATTTTAATACATTTCACCAATCCAACAAGTTGGCTGTGCGAAATATTTCACCGGCATTCTATATATCCGAAACTATTACCAATAACACAATGACATTTTGTACGGTGATAAAGGATACCAATACATTTTCATATATGTGAATTTCAAAAACCTCGTGAGTACAAAACAAACATGGCCGCCATGAGAAGTTGAACCCCTCAAATATTCTTTTCTCGCGATTCTGCCACCCGAGCGCTGTGAAACATGGTACAGTGAATGTATATAAACATCGCAATGCACTGACATCTAATTTAGTTCAATTGTTTACATGACCTCAATATGGCGGCTGTGCGAAGTATCAAAAATGTGGTTTTTATTTCTTGTGTCCTAATCATACGATCGAAGAGAACGTTTGAACAATGCCCCTACGCAATAATCGTCATCTAATATTGCATAACCCTATGGCCTACATACATAATAATCCAAGTTGGTGACCATCCGAAATATTTGAATGGTTCTCAATATCTTCTAATCTATGTCAGCAATTAAACTGAAATTTTGTATGTTGATAAAGGCTACGAACAAAAGTTCACCTATGAGATTTTTCAATAACCAAATAAGCACAAATCCTACATAGCGGTGATGCGAAATTTATATATTTAAATGGACGTTTCTCGCAATATAACCATCCGAGTGTATTGAAACTTGGTACAGTAAATGCTTATACAAATGTTAACCCAATGACACATAATTTATGACAATTGTTTTCATAACCATAAGATGGCGGCAGTGCGAGTTTTTAAAATGTCGCTTTTATTCCTTGTGTCCTAATCATGTGATTCAAGTTTAAATAATACACCTAGGCAATTATCTTCATGTAATAGTACATAACTCTATGGCCTGCTATATAAATATCCAACGTGACTATCATCATAAATATTTAGACGGTTCTCAAGATTTACGAATCTTTCACAGCAATCAAACTGAAATTTTACGTACCGTAGGATAATTGAAAATAGGGTATTTAGTCTTTCACGTAACTTCCTGTTTTGTTTATTTTATCGATTGTGTTTCCTAAATTTTACACGCGTGTATACAGTATACACTTTTACTTACGTAATTCATAAAACCCTTAAGACAAAACAAACCTAACATATAACGAGAGTCAATTGTGAATCGTAAAAATTACACCAAAGACAAGCTACTACAATAGTAGCGTTATTACTTTAGTGTAGATTTTAAACCTCAACACAGTGATCAGAGTCGAATGATGATGATGATAAGTGTTGTTATAAGGGGCCTAACATGTAGGTTATCGGCCCCTAATGGTTTGAGTGATCGGGAAGACGATTATGAAATGAAAACTATAACTAGAACTAACTACTAACTTATACACTGGAAGAAGAAAGGGAAAACAAAAGAGAAAAAGACAACTAAAGGACAGGAGGAAAAGAAATGCTCTCAACCCTCGATGAATGCGGATTGAGGAACTTGGAAGGAAGGAGAGCCATAAACGGCAGGTAGGAAAGTGAAGGAGGAGAGGGCCCGCCCCACAGGTAATGGATAAAAGGAGGAAACCCGGACCCAGCTCAGGAAACCCTCGGGGTCGCCAACTCCCGAACTCACCAGCCGTGAGCCCCTGAGGGTGTAGCAATATCTAGGGTGCACCAGAAGTGGTGGGGCTACATACACCCTGCCTCCTTAAGGGCCTTGAGCAGAAGGCAGGAGATAACATGAAAAGAAAAAGAAGGCTGACCCCTCGTAGAAGGACGGTATCAGAAAAGATGAGACAAGGGAAAATTAAGGCGGGAAAGGAAGAGACTCCCTAGGCCTCTGATACCTTAACACCGTCGGGGTCGGAAGAGAACAAGAGTTGACCAAGTGAGGTCGACAGTAAAGAAAACGGAGAGGAGCCCGGCAAAGTAAGTGGAAGTAATGCCGGACCCAGCTAAGGGTCGGATGATGGCCAGTTGAGGGTCGAAGCACGTAATCCTAAATTGCCCAATTTAATGGTGATAATCAACTTATACAGTACATGTATTCTTTTCCAGGAGTGTACTTACATATTTATATATTGTACCCTACCAATTCATTGGGCATAATCGTGTTGCCCGACTGAAGATGTACAAACGCCAATTTTGCAGTATATGCGACTCTGAAAGAATGGCTTCAAATCTCTACATGATCTGAATGTATTCATTGTCCAGGAAGGTGGTTCCTTTTAATTTTATTAGTTGTAAATAATTTACATGCGTGTTACAACCAGTACATTCCCCGAACGGTAGTTTTCGTTTGTAAAATTGAGTAGTATTCCGATGATTAGCTTAGTCGATACTTTAAACAACGTGCAAAATTACCCTCTTCGTTTCCGTCGCTTGGAAATTGATGGAGAAGAGAGACGTAGACACCCACAGTGTCGGACAGATACAATGGCAGCATACTCCAGATGAAACAGGACCAGAGTTTCTTCCAGGCACCAAGTACAATTAGCCTCCGATGTATTTATAGTTAATCTTTCAATAAACGAGGCTAACTAAGCAGCAGTCAACCGTAGAATGATTTCGAAGGCAGTTTGGATCTAGCTGTTGTTCCACTTAGTGGAATGGTGAATTGAAGTTATAATCCCGAGTACCTGGGTGAGTGTGGAAATAATCGGAGAACCTGTGCAATTGTGACGACTGTAGCAGTGTGTGCAAATGTCTGTAATCAAGTGTACATTCCTGTATTAATATGCACCTTTAATCTCTTGTGACATTATTGACGCCAAGATGTCGTACGGGACCTCAAACATTAAATGTGTATCACTGAACAGAATTACCGTACAATAAGACTATTGCATGCATTAAATTCAATTCTGGGAACCAGGAAAAACATTTAAAACGTATTCGAATAATGGAACGTGAATCAATTACAAACTCACTAATTTCTCTCTAAATCCATATTGTTGCAACGCCACAAACATAATAATTATTAATTCCTGGAATGTATTTTGGGAGAGCCACTCTACCAAGAGTTCTATTTCCTGACACAAACCAATCAATACTAATGAGCAGAGAAATCATTGATTCTCGAGTTATGGTTGTTCTTAATACGGAATGATATAACGGGAATAGTGGCTTGATTCAGTGACGATATCTATGTACCGTATATATTTGCTTTTGTGCAAGTTTTTAACTCTTTGTTCTGGTTACAGTCTCATTACGGTGCTAGGGATATATTTGTAACCCGTTCCACGAATATAGATGTGTGTAAAATGTTGAATTAGCCTCCGACAGATTTCAAGAAATATACCAGCTTAAGATCAAGTTGATATCACGTAATAATTAAAAAAACAAAATATGTAGCAGATACAGAATAACCACTGGTAGATTCTGGAAATCTTCAAAAGGCACACACCGATATTTAATATCATTCCGCTTCAGTGGGGGACACGCTAATAAAAAGGGATATACTGTATTTTGATAGCATTACCCAGCATTACACTGATGACGGGAGCTTTCACAGTCCCAGGCAGTGACACAGTCTATGCTGGGCAACTTATTAATAGTTTCTTGACTCACGCCGTGTCTCATTCCCAATTTTGTCCTCAAAACCATTAAAATTCCAAACCATTACGGACACCCTAAAAATACGTTACAGGCCATCGTACAAAATGGAATTCCTCCTTTCCTGTGATAAACGAAATTTATATTACTGTTAAAAGTGTACACACCACCACCCTTAAAATAAACTCCAATTACAGGAAGATGTTCCGTAAAGAAGAAATCACCTGTTTCTACTGTATCTTCAAATACAATGTCCCGTTATTATATTTTGATATTAATGTGTAGTTTATAACAGTAAAGCCCATGCAGGACATTGTTGGAACCCCAGACATGTGATTCCATTTTTAAACCAGTGCCTTCTACGTAAATGCACCGTTTAGAGCAGTGTCTATATTCTCCACTGCCACTCGATTGCATTATGTGTTGTCTACTTATTTATGTGTCATACATTCCAATGGTCTATGATATCCATGAGGTAGAATTGTGCACGCGATGTCTCTAACATAGAATTTACTATTTGCCAAATTTTGAAAAAATTGCTTTGTTACACTCTGACTGCTCGATTTAAAACGCTTGAAAGTATGCAAGGCCGATGTCGATGGACGTGAGCTTTCATCAGAGTGAAACACGGTGCAACCTTATTGGTAGCTTCTGGAATTGCAAGTTTATTACGGGGTGAATTATCAATTAAAATGTTTGTTTGTTGAAAATAATGGTTTGCATTTTATTCAATCACATATATTGTGACATACAAGAACAGTCTCTTATTCATACTTAATCTTATTCACAAAAAAATACTGTAATTCTTGAATTAAATACGACAACATATATTTTATGTTTAATAAATACGGTTGGCCACAATCTTGAATGCAAGTCGATGGACTTGCGGCTTGAGTGAATCGAAACTCTTGCACGATTCTACCTTCTTGCAAATTTCGAGAACTTACAACTTTATTACATGGTAAATTATTGTAAATATTGTCAATTCAAATAACAGTACAGTACGTATGTAGTTAGTTTTAGTTGTAAGTAGGTAGTTAGTTTGTCTATTAGATATATGTCATTGTTCTATTAGACTGTGGTGTGTGAGTGTGTCTGGTAGCAGTTGCATTGTTTATTAGTTCTAGTTCATTGTTTCAGTAGACTGTGATGTGTGAGGGTGCATGTGAGTGTGCCTGGTGACAGACTGTTTTAGTGGTAGTATTTGTTGTTGGTGGAACTTTAGTATTTTTTTCGTTAGTAGAATTTTGGTATTTAATTGTTAGTACGGTAGAAGGTTAGTATTTTTGTTTAGTAGAATTGCTATTTACTTATTCTGAAAGGGAGTAGCAGCCTTTCAGAATAAATCAATTCTTTACTAGTCTTATAGACGGTTAAGATATTGATAATATAAGCCAAATAATGGCTACTCTGCGTCCTGCTGCACGGCTGAAAGCAACGGGAAACTACAGCCGTATGCTATTCCCGAGGATATGCACCTCTCTATGCATAATTACATGTGATGATGGCCTCCTCCCTTGTAAAATTTCAATCCGGAGGTAAACTAGTCCCCCGTTCGGATCTCCGGGTGGGGACTACTCGAGAGGGGGTTAACATCACAGAAGTGACAAAGGGGAAATCTGACATTCTACGGATCGGAGCGTGGAATGTTAGAAGTCTGCTAGGAAGTGGAAGGTTAGAAAACTTAGAAAGGGAAATGGATAGGTTGAGGTTGGATTTGGTTGGGATTAGTGAAATGCGCTGGCAGGAAGAACAGGACTTTTGGTCAGGAGACTATAGGGTCATTAGCACTAAATCAAACAATGGCCAAGCAGGGGTTGGCCTCATATTGAGTAGGAAACTTGGACAGCGGGTGGAATATTATGAACAATATAGTGAACGGATTATTGTAGCAAAAATCAATACTAAACCTACCTGCACCACAGTGGTACAAGTCTATATGCCTACCAGTCAAGCTGATGATGAGGATGTTGAAAAGGTCTACGAAGAAATAGACGAAATTCTGAGGTATATCAAGGATGATGAAAATGTTATAGTAATGGGAGATTGGAATGCTGTGGTAGGAAAAAGGAGAGAAGGGAAAATAGTAGGAGATTTCGGATTAGGTGAAAGGAATGATCGAGGAAGCAGGCTGGTAAAATTCTGCACCGAGCATGAGTTGGTTATAGCTAACACCTTATTCAATAACCACAATAGAAGAATATACACATGGATGAGACCAGGAGATACAGGGCGTTACCAAATCGACTTCATTATGGTCAAGCAGAGGTTTCGAAACCAGATTTTGGATTGTAAAGCATATCCTGGTGCTGACATAAACTCTGACCACAATCTGGTCGTAATGAAATGCAGATTAAAGTTGAAGAAACTGAAGAAAAGTCAAAAGCCAAAAAGGTGGGCAATAGACAGACTGAAAGAGAAGGATGTAAACGAAAGATTCAAGAAGAGTATAAAGGAAGGACTAATGAAAAACCCTAAACAAACTTCAATTGCAGACGAATGGGCACTTTTGAAGAATGAAATAACAAAATCCGCAGAAGAAAACATTGGTAGGAAAGAAAGAATAGGTAGAAAACCGTGGATCACTCAGGATATACTAGAATTGATGGATGAAAGGCGGAAACACAAGAATGTAAGAGATGAGAAGGGGAAAGCAGAATACAGACGTTTGAGAAATGAGGTTAACAAGAAGTGCAAGGAAGCGAAAGTAGAATGGTTGAAAGAGAAATGTGCAGGTATAGAAAATTGTCTGAAATTAGGTAAAGTAGACACAGCTTATCGAAGGATTAAGAATACTTTTGGGGAAAAGAAGACTAAGTGCTGTAATATTAAGGACACAAATGGAAAGCCTCTAACAGAGAGGGAAGAAAAGGTTGAGAGATGGAAAGCTTACATAGAGAGTTTGTATAAGGGAAAGGAGATTGAGAATCATGTAATGGAAAGGGAGGAGGAAATTGATGAGGATGCGAAAGGAGATTTAATATTGAGATCAGAATTTGATAGAGCTTTGGAAGACTTAAGCAGGAACAAAGCACCAGGCATAGATGATATACCGATTGAGTTGCTACGCTGCATAGGAGATGAAGGTCTGATCAGGTTATTTCACTTGGTGTGTAGGATTTATGAGACAGGTGAGGTACCCCCTGATTTCAAGAAGAATGTAATCATCCCTATACCAAAGAAAGTGGGAGCTGTCAGATGTGAAGATTACCGTACAATCAGCTTGATTACTCATGCTTCAAAGATCCTGTCTAGGATAATTTACAAGAGGATTGAAAGCCAGATAGAAACGGAGTTGGGTGAAGACCAGTTTGGTTTCAGGAGAAATGTAGGAACAAGGGAAGCTGTACCAAGTCTTAGGCTGATTTTGGAAGGTAGAATAAGGAAAGATAAGAGAACGTTCATGGCTTTTGTAGACTTAGAAAAGGCTTTTGATAACGTTGATTGGACTAAATTGTTTGACATTTTGAAATCGATTGGAATAAAGTACAGAGATAGGAGGGTGATATACAATCTATACAGAAACCAGACAGCAGTCATTCGAGTTGAAGGACATGAGAGAGAAGCTGGTATTCAGAAAGGTGTAAGGCAAGGCTGCAACTTATCACCCATACTTTTCAATCTTTACATTGAACAAGCAATGAAGGAAATTAGAGAAAAATTTAAAGTGGGAGTGAAGATTCAAGGAGAAATAATTTCAACTCTGAGATTTGCTGATGACATCGTCATCTTGGCCGACAAGCCTGAGGATTTGAATGAGTTTTTGAATGGTATGGACTCCGTCTTACAGAAAGAATTCATGATGAAAATTAATAAATGTAAAACAAAAATAATGGAATGCAGCCGAAATAAATCAGAAACCTCTATGGACATCAAATTGACTGGTGAAAAGCTGAAGGAAGTAGAAGACTTCTGTTACTTAGGAAGTAGAATAACCAGTGATGGACGAAGCAAAGAGGATATAAAAGTAGGTTGGCTCAGGCAAAGAAAGCTTTTCTACAAAAAAGGAATCTGCTGACATCGAATATAGATTTAGGTATTAGGAAGTCATTTTTGAAAGCCTTTGTCTGGAGCGTGGCGCTCTATGGAAGTGAAACTTGGACTATTGGTGCAGTAGAAAAGAGGAGAATAGAAGCATTTGAAATGTGGTGTTACAGGAGAATGATGAAGATCAGATGGGTAGATAGGGTTACAAACATAGAGGTATTAAGACGAGTGGGAGAGGAGAGATGTTTCTGGCGACTGCTAATGAAGAGAAGAGATAGGTTGGTAGGACACATACTAAGACACCCAGGAATAGCAAGCTTAGTTATGGAAGGAAGGGTCGAGGACAAGAACTGTAGGGGTAGACCAAGGTTAGAATATGTTAAACAGATTGCCTCAGATGTAGGGCGTGGTAGTTATGTAGAGATGAAACGATTAGCTCAGGACAGGGAGGCATGGAGAGCTGCATCAAACCAGTCAAAAGACTGAAGACTCAAACAACAACAAATTATTGATCCTACACCGAGTTAATTTAAAATATCTCATATTAAAATCTTCTATCAGAAAATTTGGTGGTCATTGACGAACACAGTAGGTTGAGCTATTTATTTTTATGTTTTAATATTACGCTTGGCATCACCATGACTGTGAAAATTCTAGGGTCTTGTCCCTTCAGTACAGTGAAGCTCTTGCATGTTACTTCACAATCTGTGAAGTTTTGAAATATTAAGTTTATTAGATGGCGAATTATTATTCTGTGTCATATGTTGAATATGGGGGATGTGCGCAATAATCGGTTTGACTTTCCAAGAAAAGTTCTTTCGAAACACCTTGTGATCATTGCTCAATGCTATATTCTGCTATGTCCTTTTGCAGTTTTAACAATACGCATGGCCACCATCCTAAATGTGCTGGTTCGAGGGTCTTTTTCTTGATATATACTTGAACAATTGTATGATAGTACAATTTTACTTAGCTTCGGCATTGTAAGTTTACTAGACGGCAAATTATTGATTTTATTATTTTATATCTTTAAGATGAAGGGAGGACATGATAGTCAAACTAATGATCCCACAATTTTCTAGAGCTACTTTTCCATTCATGCTGCATCAGTGCATTAAAAAATGTGACATTACTGTGAGCGATTTCTGAACTAAAGCTTCTAGTATCAAAACTCAGAGTCGTCTTATTGGCAGCTGGGAATAATGAATTCAGATGTTCCTGAATAAACGTGATGTATAACAATGTTGGAGTAATTCTATGCAGGTATACTAGAGTTTTAATAGGTGACAAACAGACAGACTGAAAAACAGACGTACTGGCTGACCGAAAGAAGGGCACTGATTAATATCTTAATTCTATTGTTATAACACTTCACATGTGAAAAGTGAGACAAGTATAACGTCATAGTACTGTAAGCAATGCGTTGAATATACGAAACAGCTGATATGTCATGTGCCTTTGGGAATTTCAATCTGTACCCTGCCTGTTTAATATCATGGTAGAAATACTGCAAATTTTGTAGCTTAGAAAAATATTAGAAGATGGTTGCAATGCACTATTAATTTTTAGTCGTTATAGCCTATTTCATATCCCGAGCCGCATGTCTGCTTCGACAAATCCTCAACGTGTGAATGCGTAGACATTCTAGGCTAAAATAAACTAACCGGTACTGCATCAACACTCTGTTATGTTGAAGCTCAAGGAATATGCTTGTAAATGACAAAAGTAATTTTATTGTAATTATGAAGGTTTCATTCACCCGAGCTTGAAAGGTTTCATACTTTCGAGTTATTAACTACTTCCCGTTATCAATGAAGATAAATACAGTATATTTGATATGCTAACAACAGGCGTTAAACAGCCTGGATACAGGCGCTAGAATAGATGGTAAAATTTAAGAACTCTTGATTACTATGTTTATTCCATTAAGAGATAAGATCTGCAGGAAGGCAACGCATTACCTTAAACGGAAGTGACGCAACAGAGGTAATGGCGTCATAACTTATTCCTGATGTTGACTATGTCACCAATTCCCTTCGTTAATGAAATGAATTTATATTATTTACTTAAAACCTTGGCAAAATTAAACCAACAACATGAATTGATGGGACGGTCATTATACCGGGTGGTCTACGCCACCCTTGCGATCTAGTTTTATGGAACTGCAACCTACCGCGTTTATTATAAATCTGAAAACTATCGGTCCATGTCCCAAATCCGGAGTAATATAACGAGATCCCAAGCAATTGGGGACAGTCAATAATCTGTACTTGAATACGATTCGAACCCGATACGCTCGAATCGTGTTTTGTAGACCTATATCTGATCGCACTCCTGCCAAGTACCTAATGACGAGACATGGCATGCATTGGGCTGTTCTCAGCCTCTCCTGTTGAAACGTACGTGTTCTTTGTAGCTGTGACGGTTTGAAAGGTTCATTCGGGTGACCCATAATAAACTGATAGTGGCGCATACGATTCCTGCTATCTTCTACCCCGTAACCACATAACTCGTAATACGGATTCATAGTTCTCTCACTCAGTTTTCAGGAATTTTAAAATGTTTTGGACTGTTCAATATCACGATTGTTATATTAGGCCTACATCACAGCGCAGGGAATATTTTTGTTCGAATGTTATTCGCACAACAAGAAGGACCAAGGTGCAAAGTGCCTTCGAAAATTCTGTAGACCATTCCCCGTTCACAAGTGCCGTAGTAGTGGTGATGTACATAATACGAAAAATCAGTGATGGAGGACAGCTTTCACAGAAGAGAGTTTAGACGATATACAAACAAGACTGCAAGTCAGTCCACGTAATTCTCGTCCAAGAGTAGCTCAGGAAACTAGTGTTTCGCATTCTTCAGCTCACAACGCAATACAATTATTACATTTATGACCTTACCGGTCTCATTTAGTCCATATTGTGCACAGCCTGCAGACTTCATTGCAAGAACATAATTTTGCAGTTGGCTAATGAGTAGTGGCCACGATGGTATCGTGGACTCGAACATTTTCTATGAGCGACAAAGCATGGTTCCATTTGAGGAAATGCGTCAATTCACAGAAGAGTAGTGTCTGGGATACAGAGAACTCTCACATTGTACGTCCAAGGCCCTGAACGATGTGAAGGGTTTATGGTGCACTATTAGTGCCCGAAGAATTATCGCTCAGATATTTTCTTGGGAAACCATTAATTCCTGCCGATATATTCACAACATTCTCGAACCATTTTTTGCTGAACTAACTGAAGAATTAAAAAAACATACTGGTATTTCTAGTAGGATAGTGCGAATGTCCGTACGGTGCGTATTTCTATGCGATGTTTACAAACAACATTTGAAGATTATCACATCACCAGTAAAGGCTTACGGCCCCAAGTTCACCTTATTCAAGCGTCTATGACTATTATCTACGAGAAAATATGAAAGGGATAATATACAGGAATAATCCTCAAACTGAAGAAGAATTAAGGAATTAGAAGTCAAAATTAGAAACACTGTGCGTTCCATCATTCTGCATGAACTGCAAGTGTTTCAAAATCACCTTACGAAATGCGAAGCATGCTTTGGAGCTCAATGAAAATAACTTTCACCGTCTTGTGTGATTACTGGTGAGTTCAGTGTCATTTACAGAATTATTTATTTGTTTATATATTGATGTAATACATTTTTATTAGCCTATTTTTCACCTTCCCGCCAACATGATTACACGCCTCCTGATAGGTTCAATATCTAAATGCATGTAACTTCCGTTCTATCCATTGGATTTCAACCAAATTTCGTATCTGCTTTGTGTATCACAACAGATATGACCAGACATTTTCTTTATATCACAAGGGCTGCTAACTATTGATAAATGATCTGTATATTTTTTATCCTAATATCAATACACAGTATCAGAAAAAATGCAGACTAACAGTTTTGAACTTTGCACACGAATAGTACCTTTAATTGTAGATTGGTTTTGAGTACATTGGCACATGTATGCTTCATAATATTTCAGTTTAATTTTGATCATCCCATACTCGGCAGTGTTGCCAATATGATTTTCGGTGCGCTGATAGATATAATGTTTAAGAGCTTGTGACGTCGATACAATCAATTAGACTTCAATCAAATTTTGTATGTTCATTTCGTACCATAATATATGGAAACAAGACTATATTCAAAGTCGCCGGGGCTGACAACTGTTGATAAGATATGATCGTGTGGCCTCCGGAGAGGCCGAGTGCAGGTCTTTCTAGTTGACGCCCGTGGGCGACCTTAGCGTCGTAATGAGGATGAGGTGAAGATGAAGACGTCACATACACCCAGTCCTCGAGCCACGGGAATTAATCTTAGGAGATTAAAATCCCTGACGGCTCGGCCGAGAATTGAACCCGGCCAAAGCTTAGTGCGCTAACCAGTTAGCCACAGAGCCGTACAACTGTTGATGAATACCCTATATAAGTTTTAACCCGGTCTCAGTGGATTAGAAATATTGCAAGCCAGTAGGTCGAAATATTGCAAATTTATAGCAAATATTCCAGATTAATTCTGAGTAACCGAGACATGACAATGTTGCCAACATTATTCTACGCGTGCTAATAGTCTTTTAAACTCTCGATTCAATATCTCTGAATATGTGTACGGAACACCCTTCAAATCTAGCAAACGATAAATCCAAGGTGTTTCACAAATATTTGGAGTGAATAGTGAAAGTGAGTGCTACCAATATAACTATATGCTGGCGTATAGCAGCAGCATTCAACAGCATGTAGCATCCATAATAACAAATTAATTTCAACTGAATCTCGTAGGTTTAATATACAGTATGTATCAAAAGATATAACTCGGCATATATTTTAGGTCATCAGGACTACCAACGGTTGATAAATACGCTCCATAATTGTGTTCCCTAGTTTCAATGAAATCAGGCGAACACTTCAACATATGGAACATGTGTATAGATGAATTTTCATATTCATTTCGAGCAACCCATACATGACAGTATTGCCAACATAATTATACGCATGCTGATATGTTCAGTGTTCAACTGCATCTAATTTCCATAACATTTAATGGATGACTAACAAATTCTATATTTTGTGTATGTCCAACATAGCTTCCTGTGGGATTCCTAACATGACGCACCATGTGTCAACGCTGTTCGGATAGGTAAGGTGACGTGACGTCACATGAGTTGTAGGCGCGATCTAATGGCATTGGTTCCGACTGTTAAATGCATGTGATTCTTATCATATTTTTCTGGATTGGATTTATGGAGAGGCAAGAAGTGGTTTTAAATTACAGATAATAGCCACATTTTATATGTGAGACGATAATCTATCACTGTGTGTCAAGTGTTTCCCTGTAATTTTGACCTGTGAAGAGTTTAATGTCTTGGTTCAACGCCAAAGTGTGGTACGAACAACCACGTGTTTGGCTATGTCACGAGCGAGCTCACAGTTGTGATGTGGAAGACAGATGCTTTTTGAAGCGCGACGCGATAAGTGCTTTTGAGAGTGTCCGAACTACGTGATAATTAGTATTCGTTTCGTAACGCAAAGGCTACGAAGTTTGATCGGTCGGGCATAATTCGCGACGGGAGTGTTCAAACAGTCGTGTATTATACAAATAACGCTGTATTATTTTCATAAGAACATTCTTATCGAAGGAAAGACTTGCTACAAAACCCTTAGACGTAGCAAGTGGTTCGATGCTACTTACTTTGATAGTCACAATGCATGAGGATCAGGCAAGGCCTTGGGCAGATGCCAGCTGATTCGTTCAGCAACGCGTTAGCATTTCACGCTTCTTATGTGAAATAACGAACAGTCGGATTATACGCCTGTGATATTCCAGTGAAAGGAATATTACGTATCTTTGAGAATAATTTGTGACATAAGGACTTATGGCTATAATTATGCAACCAGGACATTTCCCAACCTGGGTAATTGAAATTTCAGTAGAGAATTTATTTCTGGCCTAATACACCGTTAATTTTGATGGTCAAATGTGACAGGATCTGACTTGTTTAAATTTATTTTAATTATTTATTCTTGGAATATCTCCTAATTTTATTTTTGTCGAAGGTTAGGACTGAGGAGATTTATTGGCCAATTAATTTCTAGTGTCAGTTGACAACAAATTATTTGAATCAATGCACGTCAAGTCTTTATTTAGTTTGAATCTCCGAAGCAGGATAAGCTCTTGGATATATACTTATTTTCTGTCGGTTTATGAGCGGCACAATAAATGGACGGTTGTTTTCTTGTTAAATCGTTATTTTCTTCTGGATGTGTTGTTCTATGTGGTTGATTTAGATCTGGGGAAGGGTTGAACTACCCTGGAGCGCCTCTATCTCTTTAACCAGCCCTGAGACTACTTGAAATCTCGTACCCTCCGGTATATTTTTTAATATTCGAACCCAGTTCTCAGTCAGTTTTTTTCTCCATAGTTATATGTCTAGGTTTATCGGCATGAATTGCGATTTTTTCGCAGGGTCATCCAATTCACCGCCGGTTGACGGGGACATATAAAATGGCACACAACGTGTAAGGCCACGAATAGAGAGACCGAACCACACGATGGTGTTGCAACAAGATGCACGCGATAAAATTGGACAACCAGAGTGGGTTGCATTTGTCATTGGCATTTAGATTTGAGTGGCTAAAATACATTGGATTGCCGAATTTGGGGTATTTAAATAGGATGCTGATGCTTGTCTTTTGTGGAAGTCTAATTACCTTCAGTAATTAGATTTTTCCTAGTTTCTGTGGTATAGACAACAAATTCATAAGTATCTATTTTTAGATTCTTGGTGTTGTGGTCTGTGTTCGTATTCATGTTTAATGATCCGATTATGTGGAATCGGAGATGGATACATTTATTTAGCTCGTAGATAGTCTTTCAACTCCATGATCTGGTGTGGTAGAAACTATGGTACAACCTTGGTGTGGTCAGTCTTGATGGTTCCCTTATGTTATATTGATTATTGATGTGTAACATCTTTCCGCTCGGTTGCTGGATAGTTTTGTGGGAGTGATTTTGAAAATTGGGGACGGAAGTGGATCGGAAAGATCGAGCTGGCAGTGGTGGAATACGGAGGTATCCACTGCCCGCTCGATCGATCGAACGGAAGTATACTAGCTGGCAATGGAGGAAAACGGAAGTATGCACTGCCCGCTCGATCGATCGATCCAGTGGGCAGTGGTAAGACCCAGCTGGCAGTGGTATGAGAAACAATGAGCGCGCGGTGTCAGAAATTGATACCATGACGTACTCTCGGCCATGTGCAATGTATATGACATACTGAACGGAAAACGCTCATGCGAACTCTGGTGTCAAGTGATTGAAACAAATGACATGGTACATGTTCAAAGTCTTCGTGTAAGTATTTAAATTGTAAAATGCCTTAATATCAAACATTGTAAGTAGTCGGCAATGCCGGTATTATGTTTCTGCATAATGGCTATTCAAATGTTAACCCACATAACGGTAATGCAGTCATCAATATAATATAATCGTTGTGGTTATACGAGAATTGAGCAAGCCTTCATGAACTATTACTGAATACGGTCTCTTTACTCACAAGAGGGCCTATTCATAAGGCATTTTAAACTCAATTTCACGCAGGAATATTATCGAAACAAGCAAAATATAAATGAAACGTAATTCCGTAATGCAGTATTATTGGAACGTGGAAATAAGTCACCATCTTGTGCACAATATTTGCGTAGTCGAAATAGCCGTGGGGTTAGTGCTTATGACTGTGAATCTAGAGATCTTGGGTTCTAATCCCGGACGGGGTATATATTTCCGCTACCAGATTATCATTTTAGACGATATTTATCATATCAATATGACTCATTTTAACAGAATCCATATGAAATTACGTGTTGGTCTGTGAATGAAGAGGACCTGTTTCTAAGGAATTTAAGGTTATGAGCGGTGTCGCGTCTATTAATCTAGTTGATCCATATCGTATTCTTTATTTAGGCTAGTGCTGGTGGAAGCTACAAATCATCTAATAAAATGAGTTCCATATTATAAACTACAATATCTGTAAAACACTCACTTTTACAATAGATTAATATTTATGCCAATTATAGTGTAAACATACCGGTATATTAACAATTTCACGTGAGATTTCTTCTATGTTCGATGTTACATATCATATGCGACTGCTGTAAAGCTCGTATTTTTTGTATTGATTATCTTGTCTGATATGGAGGAATTGAGGAAGCTCTTTGCTGATATGAAGCAAAGTCAGGAGAATATGAAAGGTGACTTAAAGCAAAGTCAAATGGAGTTAGAGGGTAGATTAAATTTCAATCTCCAACAAAGTCACACTGAGTTAGGAGAGAAATTAATAAAGATATTACAACGTTATCACTCTGAATTAGGGGAGATATTTAAACAACTGTAAATCGAGGCAGCGGCTCAGTCATTAAATACCCTGGCTGATACAATTCAGTTTGGGGAGCGAATAACTAAAAGTCAAGTGGAAACAGATAATAGCATGGATGCTAAACTTGATGCATTGAAGGCTACTATGCAGTGTATAGAGAAAGACATAGAAGAATTGAATGCACACGTCAGGACCCTAGAGAGACGGTTAGATGAATACATTAAAGGAATGGGGACTGATATCACTGCTCCTATAGACCATCCTACAGAGGAATACCAGCTAGAGATGGTGGAAGTGAGGAAGGAATTGAGTGAAAACACTGTCGTCAATCGAACGGAGTTGACAAAGCAAATAGTGAAGGTAGAAACGAAAGTCGTCAAGATGGGACAGGACGTGGATGCGAATCGAAAACGCATGGATGAGGAAGTAGGAAAGATGGATAGAAAAATTAATGAAGCATCTGTAGAATTGGGAAACAAGGGTGGGAATTTGGAATCAATTAATTCTGGCGTACAACAAAATACAAAGAAATAGATGGGACAATTTTGTAAGTTGAGGACAAGATATATATACTAGAGGGCAATCACATAGAGCGTATTACGTGCGTGGAACACATATTGCAGAAGGTTAATGCAGCTAAGATTACGGAAAGTAAAACACCAGAACCTTATCAGGAGAAGCGATTGAATGACATAGATTCGACACCGAGAGGTTTTAATTCGGCTAGTCCAGTAACAATCATCAGGTTACACGATGACTTGCCAAAACCTTTAGTGGTGAAGGAGTTAATACCCCCAATCGAGTTATTACGCGGTATCAGAGATACCATTGACGAAAATCGAATCCCAAGAGAGCGTGAGATCACGGTCATCGAAAGATCACTGGAAAATCAAGTGTTGGCCTGGTTCAGAGCGTTTAGGTGCATGTTCTCGAATTTTGAGGGTTTCGCGACGGCATTTCTCAAACGATTCAGGAGCTCGGAAGATCAACTCAGTATAAGAGCTAAACTCTATTCTAGAAAATACTCAACATCCAACCCAACACAGTATGCGGGATATTTCACGACTCAGCTAGTGAGATTACAATCTTTAGAACCTCCATTGCCCGAAGGAGAATTAATCCAGGTGATTAGAGACAATTCCCGATAGAGGTTCAAAGAATTCTCATAGCATCAGGGGCAAATGACTTTAAAAAATGTGATGAGATCCTACGATAGTTGAACCATAGTAGTTCATTGATGAATACAAGAAACGCTACGTCAGAACATCAGGAAGTAAAGTTTGTCGTGACCGACCAAAAGATACAAACAGAGTCCCAACCCAGGAGTATCTTTCAGAACACAGGATATTGGAGAGGACCATATGACAGTCGTGAATTAAACCAGCAGAATAGGATGTAGAAACATGGTGGAAGGCCGTAATCAGTAAATCATCGGAATCAACAACACGATATCAAGGGAATAATTCCATGGCAGCAAGGAAGAAATAGATTCCAGACCGATAACAGGCAATTGAAAAGAGATGAGCCTCATAACGACCGCGTTAATCTCGGGGACAGATATGCAGAAAGCCAAGTATACTTGCAGCGGATGCGGGAAGCAACTCAGCAGCTGTAAAGTTATGAGCAGACGGACCAGAGGCCTAGTAAGAGTGGCTTCAACTTAGAAGAAGAAACGCCGATTGTAAATCACCCGGCGCAATAGATTCCGGAAGTTTTCAGCCTACCATTGAAATCATCGCCGTACACAGAGTAGAAGAAGATGACCTTATTTACGATAAGGAGAATCCAGTTAGAAGAGAGAAGACCGAATTAACGTTGATTGATATATTTGTAGGTGGTCACAAGATTAAAACATTGCTAGATACCGGAGCCATGGCCAGTATTATATCCGAGGCATGTTTCGAAAATATCAGGATCACAGAAGACATTACTATCTTGCCTGCATCCGGAATGAGAGTCCGGGGAGTGATTCCAAATCAATCCATAAACTGCAAATTACAAGCGTTGATTAGTTTCACTATAGCCAACATAAATTTTGAATATGTCTTCATTGTCCTTAAAGACATGATTCTAGGCGCCGATTTCATGACTGAGCATGGAATCATGATTGACTTACAAGCAGGATAGCAATTTTCCGAGGAAACGAAGGGGAAAGGAATGAAGAGATTGGTATAATACATAAACAAGAGTCACCTGAATGGAACACCCTAGATAACATGGTTAATGAAACGGATGCTGGAAACAGAAAGGTTGCACTATGCCAAGAGGGAAACGCTAGGTCTGCACATCCAAGAGAAGTTAAATGATTTGTTAGAGGAATTCAGAGGCATCTTTGATGAGAAGCCTGGTCTTATAAGCAATTTTGAGTATCGAATACGACTAAAAAATGAGTCTCCATTCGAATGAAAGTTTTATCCGATCCCGGAGAAGTGGAATGAGGAGATAGGCAAAGCCATTAGAGCCATGGAAGAGGAAGACCTTATGCAGAAAAAGGCCACCCCATATCTTAACCCTCTAGCAGTCGTTAAGAAACAGGTCGTCAGGCTTAGGATTTGTCTTGATGCCAGGAGCCTCAATAGGAGAATATTGCCAGAATTTGACAGGCTCCTCCAAAATTAGAGAATTATTAAGGCGATTTACAGGAAAGACCATATTCTCCACAATCGATTTGACAGCTTCATACTATCATATCCGTTTTTCAGAGGAGAGTATACAGTACACAGGGTTTATGTACGATGGCATTACCTACGTTTTCAAAAGGCTACCATTTGGAGTGAAGATTAGCGGACCTGTGAGGGTCAGAGCAATAGACAGGAATCTGACGGAAGAAGTAAAGTGAAATGTATAATGTTAAATTGTTGATTTCATAATAGCATCTATCACTCTGGAAGAACATGTTGAACAACTGCGTAAAATATTGGAGAACCTGTAAGAAGCGCATTTCAAGGTCAACTTCCACAAATGTCATTTTTGCCACACAGAGATTATGTTTTTGGGACATGTTATAAATGGAAAGGGGTACATTCCTAACCTCGATAAAATCAAAGCGATTAAGAGTTTCCCCAGACTACGGAAGGTGAAACAAATTAGACAGTTCCTGGAAAAGTGTCAATTTTTCTCGGCACATTGTCCCATGTACTCAGAGACCATGGCTCAACTCCAAGATCTCTTAAAGAAAAGCATTAAATGGAAATGGGATGAAAAATGTGAAGAGGCCTTTGTTAAAGCAAAAAATATGTTGATGGAGGACATCAAACTTGAAGAACCGGACTTAGCGAGAACATTCTATTTGGAATCAGATGCTTCGCGCGTTGGCATTAGCGCTTTGTTATCCCAGGTGGATGATAAGCATGAGCGTCACTATTTGGCATCCTCCAGTAGAAAATTACGGGAACCAGAAAGGAACTATTCTATCACGGAGATAGAGGCATTAGCAATCTTATCGCATTGCAGAGTTGGAAGAAGATATTGCTGGGACATAAAACCGTCATAATTTCTGATCATAAAGCATTATAGTTTATGCTCAAAACTGATTTAGCTAGTGACAGATTAGCTCGTTAGACTTTTTTCTCCAACAATTCGATGTGTCTATTGTGCCACAACCGAGCTAGAACAACTTCTTGGCTTATATATTGAGTAAAATCCGACGGAAGATGTGCAGGTACATCAATTAGAATTCACAAAGAATGGTCAGGAATCGTTGGAGAAGCTGAAGAAATTGCCACAGCCACAGAAGAGACATACTCCTTTGAGAGTGAAGATTAGATTACTGAAAGGACGAATGAGCAATATCGATCCAGAATATGAATTTACTGCTAGAATGTCTAACAAATATGTCATCGTGGAAGATGTGGTGTGAAAATTTGTGGATGAAGATCATACCATATTGAAGGCAGTCCTACCACCAAACCTAGTTGAAAGAGTAACTTGGCTAGCACATAGATCCATAGGACATGTTGGTGTAGATGAAACCATTCATGAATTACAGGAGAAATTTACATGGAAGGGGCTGCGAACATCTATTAGAAAGGTTTTGAGGAGACGTGATGAAAGCCAGAGAAGTAATTTTGCTTCGTATTTCTTGAAAGGAAGACCGTGACCTATTTTTCCATCGGAAACTCGTGAGCTCTTTTCTACTGATATTTATGGGCCTTTACCAAAATCTAAAAGGGGAAACCAGTTTATCCTTGTCACTATGCATGTTTTCACAAATTATGTTATGTTTGTTCCCAAACAAAAGGCTAAATTATGCTATGTTTTAGCAGGTTAGAGAAAGGTGTATTTCCAACAATGACGAAGCCTCCTTACATTCTTTCCGATCATGGAACTCAATTCACCTTTGCTGAGGTTTATCAGGCCATGATTAAGTGAGACGTAAAACACATCTTTATCTCAATACACCATCCTGAGGTAATCCTTTTGAACATTACTTTGAAGATTTTGATTATTTTTCACATGCTTAGCATTACACTTAATTGCTTATCACCTTAACATTGCTACAAGTCAGTGCAATAATTGGTGATAATGTATCCACACTATTTATGTAATTAAGAGGAAAGTCATTACAATTAAGTAGAGATGATAAGATGATCTACAACAAAAAATATATGTTGGTGCAGTTTTCTATAAAAAAAAAGAAATTGAATAGAAATTTGCACGGTTAATTCACGATGATAGTTCACATATTCTGTGGATGAATAATGACAATATTGTGAGGATTATTCCTGATAAAATTAGGGAAATACTTTGTGAAAGTAAAAAAATGTATAGGCCTAATGGTAATTAGTGGTATAAAATTATTGTCCTTAAATGAGCATTCCTATGTGAGATACAGTAAGCTGATGATGAATAGGGAATTTATTTGAGCAGGTGCTAGTCTAATGACTATGTTACTGATAGAATGGCATATGTTGCGAGCATACCATCGAAATGGGAAAGACAGGAACATTTGTTTAATGTCATGATAAACCATGGATTTGATTTTTGCATAAATGGAGAATAATAGGGTGGATAATATTTGTTTGATTTTTTTAATATTATACTTTGAAATAGTCTGCAACGGGCATTGAAATCATGATAAATAGGATATGGACTCCGGATGAGTGATATGGTAGGATGAAAAACATGACCAATTATGTGATGGGACTGTTTTAATATTTAGAGGAATATTTTAATTATGCAATGGATATAAATGTAAATAATGAATTGAACAACGACATTGTGATCAAATAGATCAAGTTTTGCTACAGAAATAATTATGTTTTTTTTTTGATAAAATATTTAAAGATTTATTAGTTAGAATGGAGATCAACACTATCATTTCAGGGCAAGTTACTCATTTAATTCTTTGTGTCTGTTATGAACTCAAGTGAGCGAATTTATTCTGACCTAAGACACCACCTGACGGACACTCAGGGTGTTGATTTAATCTTGATGGTTAAATGTGACAGAATCTGACTTCATTACATTTAATTTAATTATTTTATTCTTCGAATATCTCCTAATTTTATTTGTGCGGAAGGTTAGGATTGAGGAGATGTATTGGCCCATTAAATTCTAGCATCAGTTGACATTAAATTATTTGAATCAATCCACATCAAGTCTTTATTTAGTGTGAATCTCCGAAGCAGGATAGGCTCTTGGATATATACTTATTCTCTGTTGGTTTATGAGCGGCCCAATAATGGATACTTGTATTCTTGTTAAATTTTTGTTTTCTTCTGATTTTGTTGTTATATGGTGTTGATTTCGATCTGGGGAAGTGTTGATCTACCCTGGTGCGCCTCTTTTCATTTAACCACCCCTGAGACTACTTGAGATCTCGTACCCTCCATCATACAATATATATATATATATATATTAAATTTGAACCCAGATTTCAATCAGCTTTACCCTTCATAGTTAGTATTGGTTTATCAGCATGAATTACGATGTTTTCGCCGTTGAACGGGGACATGAGTGTATGCCGTAAGAGATATATGTATGCGCATTTTCAGAGGCAAGTGGCCTTCCAACTAAGGTGTGTCCGCAACTCTCTCCGCAGCACGTGTTTCGCCTTGTGGGACGTGTTGGGTTGGCAGTACCTTCATGTTATGTTGTTACAAGATAAACAATTACATTAAGTTAAGTAAATTAAGTACTCACCACTATCACACTGTGCTCCGCAAAGTTCCCACCAGCACGGAAAACCAATTCCACTAAATACACGCGCTCTTCTGTAGTAGCCGCTGTGGAGGGACTTTACTGACTCACTGCACCTGAAAACTCTCTCTGAGCATTTGACCCGTAGGCTCTCAGTATGTCTGAATCCATGGATGAAAACTATTTAAAACACACTGTAGTACTCTATTAGGTTACAATATTACAGGTATAGTTCGAACACCTTAATACCGTCATTATTCTAGATAAGTCTATACCATCAATCATTGCTATGAATCTTTAATTTCAAGAAACGTAGGCTCTTACATTCGTACGGAACTACTAGTTGGATGTATATATATATATATCTTCATTTATTACGGAGAACTAAGCATCCAATACTAATATAATAAAGCTGAAGAGTTTGTGTGTTTGTTTGTGTGGTTGTGTGTTTAAACGTGCCAATCTCTGGAACTACCAGTCGGATGATAACCAGATTCAAGAAGAATAGTTTAGGCCATATTAAATTTTGGACAGACCACCCCATTCCCTGCATTTAGCCCCTTTGGCCCAAATCCACACCGTTTTACTGATCAGAACCAAAATTTCTTTACATACCCTTTGGAATCCTGCGAGTAACACTGTCTGCATGAAATTTATGACATACCGGTCCATTCCCTGCATTTAGGCCCTTTGGCACAAACCTACACCTTTTCACCGATCTGAACCAGAATGTGTATACTTAGCCTTTGGAACCCTACGAGTAACACTGTTTACATGAAATTTCGGACAGACCACTCCATTCCCAGCATGTATACCCTTTGGCACAAATCTACACCGTTTCACCGATCTGAACCAAAATTTGTATACTTACCCTTTGGAACCCTGCGAGTAATACAGTCTACGTGAAATTTCGGACAGACCACTCCATTCCCTGCATTTTGGCCCTTTGGCACAAATATACACCGTTTCACTGATCTGAACCAAAATGTGTATACTTACCCTTTGGAACCCTGCGAGTAACACTGTTTCCATGAAATTCCGGACAGACCACTCCATTCCCTTCGGCACAAATGTAAACCGTTTCACCGATCTGAACCAAAATTTGCATACTTACCCTTTGGAACCCTGCAAGTAACACTGTCTGCATGACATTTCGGACAGACAACTCCACTCCCTGCATTTAGGCCCTTTGGCACAAATCTACACCTTTTCGCCGATCTGGATCAAAATTTGTATAATTGTCCTTTGGAACCCTGCGAGTAACACTGTCAGCATGAAATTTTGAAATGACCACTCCATTCCCTGCATTTGGGCCCTTTGCCACAAATTTACACCGTTTCACCGATCTGAACCAAATTTCACATACTTACACTTTGGAACCCGACGAGTAACACGAGTAATTTCGGACAGACTACTCCATTCCCTGCATTTAGGTCCTATGGCACATAACTACACCGATTCTCCGATCTGAATCACATTTTGTACACTTACCCTTTGGAACACTGCGGGTGACACTGTCCACATTTTGGCCCTTTATCACAAATCTACACCTTTCCTCCTAATTGCACCAAATTATACATACACTTTGAAACCCTGCTGGTAACACTGTCCACTTGATATTTTGGACAACGCACTCCATTCCCTACATTTAGGATAGCAAACAAACTGAACTTGAAAACCATGTATTAAGGCCCTAGAATCATTCATGTCCGTAGTAGTGTAACTGTAAGAGTATTTTAATAAGTCTATTGTTCACTGGCAATTCGGGCTGCATCACGTCACCCCTACCAGTGTTCTGGTGCAGAATTGCGAAAATACTTAAATCTTGCGCTGCTTATAAATTGCAGTGCATATTGATTTCTTTTGCCCCTTAAAACAGTTATCATCTTGATCTTATTATGCATTTGTATAAGTGCAATGGTGTTGGTGAAATACATTGAGCTGCAATAAGCGTTGGTGCTTTCAAATTTACCGTAATGTATTCCGAAACTTATCGTTGAGCGCTATGTGGCCATAAATGATACTATTGCTACCTCAGGAGCTCGGGACAGCCGAAGTGTTCCAAAGGGTTCTGATTATTTTCCTACGGCGCTATGCGACAAAAGACGACACTATTGGTCTCTACATTTCTAACAGACAATGAGATATAGGCCCTAGGCAGTGTCTTTTATTTAACTTAGACTACTCCTCTTTCTAATCATTTTTTGAAATTTGTTGGTAAATTACATGTGTCAGTGCTGTAGTTAGTAAATAGCCGTTTCCCTATTCATTATTATCATTAGGGGACAATGACCAAAATGTTACGTCCATTATACTGCACTGCTTATCACCCTCACTACAACCACCACCACCACTAAAATTTATATTTTTTTTTTTCTGGTAGATTAAGTACCATGTGCCAGTTCTGTAGTAGTATTCAATATCATCCATAAAACAAATAAATCCACCGGGCGTAGCCGGGCACTACTGCTAGTCAAATATAAAATTCGTCAAATGCTTCATAAAGCGCCCTCTATATTATTAGGTTGCATATATGTTTTTATTGTAATTCCATAACCTTAAGAATATTTTACTATTGGTAGACTTGTGTGATAGGGTGTACCACTGTTGGACTTGTGTGATAGGATGAACCAGGGAAGGGTATGCATGCGCAGAGTTAAGTTCCCGGACACGTCCCGAACTTTGCCTAACACATGATTCAATCATGTCAATTACATCCATGTGCGGTGTTATCCTGTGTAGCAAGTTCCATGGTCGACAAAGAGGACTCTTTTCGGCTCTTTTTTCATATTTCCTGCAGCCAGAGCCAGCGGCACTGCGGCCACTACTCCCAAACATTTCCATTGTGCATACAAGCAAAGACATTCTTCAAAGTTGCTGCTGGCCTACACAGCACGATCCATCCTTGTGTAGTCTTACGCAACTCAGGAGCTGGAGAGGAAGAATAAATAGATCTGTTTTATTCATTAGTTTTTCGAACAAAATTCCATTGCGTTTCTAGAAAGCTAACTAAATAATATTATGTTGTAAACATTTGTACTGTTTGTACAAGGCATCATAAAAAATCCCACATCTACCGTATTTTAATCAGCATTAATAGCAAGTCAATCACCAGCATGCCTCTTCAAGCGACTGAATTAGCGTGCTTCCTCAGAATTGTACCGTAAAATAGAGTTCATGATAATTTTGGTTTATCTTAATAAACATGTTTGACGGAATCATTAACTTCATCATCATCATCATCATCATCATCTTAATTTCCCCTTTTCCAGCTGACACTGGGTGGGGGCAAATATGGTTCCTCTACACTTTTTTCTGTCGTTCCAGCATTCCTCTTCCGTCACAGTGTTCCAATCCAGGTTCCGCTTATTAATGCTATTCTTCACCGAGTCCATCCAACGCATTCTTGGTCTCCCTCGTCCTCCCTTCCCCGTCGTTCCAGTGGTCGTCTTGTTAGCCTTATTTCATTCATCCGTTTGACATGTCCAAACCATTTCAATCTGTTTTGCTCCAGTTTGTCATTTAGTTTCTGTACTGCCAGTTCTTTCCGTATATCTTCATTTCTCACTCTGTTTCTCCTCGTTTTCAGGACCACACTTCTCAGGAATCTCATCTCAGCTGCCTGTACTCTGCTCTCATTCCTCCTAGTCATTGTCCATGTTTCTGCTGCATATATCATTATAGGAACATAATATGCTTTGTACATAACTTCTTTAGCCTTAATTGGTATATCCTTGTGCCATACAAGTCCCCGTACCTGTTGGTAGAAAGCACTCCCGAGTTGTATTCTTCTGCTAATTTCCAAATCTAGTCTTCCATCTTCAGTCAGTTCACTTCCCAAGTATTTGAAGTGTTTCACCACTTCCAATTCCTTATCTCCTACTTTGATTACTCCTTTTCCTTCTTTCTTACCTCTACTCACCACCACTGTTTTACTCTTCTCCACATTTATCTTCAATCCCCATTGCTCAATCTTTTCATTCATTACGCCTAACTGTTCTTGTACCTCCATCTCATCCTCCCACCAGATCACAACATCGTTTGCAAACAACATTACCTTCATCTTTCCCCTACTATAGTCTTTCATTGCTGCCTTCATGTTGTCATCCATCACCATTAAGAACAATAATGGTGACAACACACTTTCTTGCATTAGTCCAGTGACAATTTTAATCCATTCCGATGTCCCGACTCTAGTAATCATTAACTTAATTATTGGACATTAACAGGTACTCATGAGTACCGTGATATTACAGTTCTGATCTCGGGCCAATTAAAAAGATTGCCAAAACCTAAATGTAATCGGATTTTGAACACACGTATATTGTTCACTCCATAGGCTGACATAAAGTTGCAGTTTGAACTGACGTAGGATCACCCACACATTTTTCAATACAAAGCAAAATGCTGAAAATTGTTTAAAAATAATTTATTAACAACATTTTAATGAAGATCATACAATGATTCCTTCAAATTTCAATAGCCCATCAGGTTCTTCTCAGCTTGTTGGAAGTAGATAAGTATGAGTTCACAACGGCAATAAAATTATGTCCCATAACCCATACGTATACAGTGATATGATGCAGTATTGTACACCTGATTACTATTATTCTATAATGTACTTTACTTATTTCTCACATGACCAACTGAAATCTCCTGTATACTACTACCCTGCAGAAAATTGTACGTCAACCTTGTACATATAATTGTTCGGTGAAGAACAAAGTGGCTAATAACATGGGAATCTATAGCAGGAAATCCGTATTTGCCCATCCTTTGTCGGCAAGAGTGGTGTTTGGGTAAAACAACAATAAAAATAAAATACTCTTACATCTGACAGAAATCATGCCTAATAGGAAAGTTGCTTTCCCGTAATTTACAGTTAAATATCCATATATGAAATAGATTTTAAAAGAATTCTCATTCATCAACATTTGTTCTAATTTTTCAAATAAATCCTTATTAATTTATTAGTTTGTAAAACATGAAAGTAGACTTATGAAATCTACATGGTCTATTGTCCGAGTGCCTGGCTGTGTGTTTGTAGTTGTTGTGCCAGTTTCCCGGATATAACATTGGATGGCCAGGCTAAAACATCTCTATCACCACCGAGATTTGATGATTGTTGTTTTAAGGGATAGGATATAGCTTATAAATATGGACCAAAAATAAAATTGCACCGGGAGGACGAGATATAAATATTCCAACGGATGTGAACAGGATTGGGAATAATAGGTTCCCTTCAAACTAAATCCTTTAAAATCTCACAAGATTAAAGTACAATTCTTCAGGATATACTAAACAAATCACAAACCCAAATTCCTTGAAAACTCTCCAACATTTATAATTATTTCATACCTTCAATATAACATAAAACTAAACCGTGTCCTATGTGAGTCAGAATATACAAATTTACTTCCTGAAGGGAAATTACTTTTTCCCATTAATTCATATAAGGGGGCAACTCCTCACTATTGTCCTGGAATGGGTGTTTATAACTAAAAAAACAAAATCAAAATGTCGAACTTGAAAGTCCTTCAAACACCCAAATTAAATGTTCTTCAATAGGTGTGGACTCTATCGCTGAGATATTTAAACAACTGTCGAGTTTATTTTAAACAATTATTTATTCTCCATTTTTGTTAATTACATATTACACTACTTTTCATGATCATTAGATCATTGCGCAGTTATTTTCATACAATTTATCTCTTGAATCATTTCACTCTAATTTCTAGAGTCCATCAGTCAATGTTTCTCTCATCAGAATCAAATGTAATTAGTCTTAGGAAAATTGTTTATAGTCAATTACCTCATTGGAATGCTCCTTATCGGATTCTGTATTAATCATTATCAGAAATACTCTTGATATGTCCTTTAGAACGTCTTCCCTAGACTTGAGATATTATCTGGCATCTGATAACTCAATTCAATATTGCATCAGTCTGATCTAAACCTCTAATCAATGGTATAAATAACAAATTCCCCAAAAATGCCTTCATGATCACGCTTTCGTGACTTTCTACAGCATAGTAGCATTAAGCACTCAATATTAACAGAAGATGCTATTATTCTCATAAATAAATCCATATCACTAATGAATCACTAACATTTTTTTTAGTACTTCAATGTCATCATTCGACTTTACTTCCATAATCGTGCTCTAAAATTATCACCTTACATTCTGATACTTAATTTAACACTCACATGTGCTCTTACAGGCTCAAGCCTATCTGTTGATACATTATTTGCAGGAGCATAAACATTATGTCATATTTCATCCTGATCAATTAATAGTTCATTTCATCAACACGAAGCATTCCTTTTTAATTATTATTCCGTCATCTCCGTTCTTACATAGATCATCTGAATCTCAAATTTTAGATCTATCATCTCCCACCCAAATATGCTCCTATGTCATTCTAACTCTGAAATTCTACTAAACTAAAGTCTGTACAGGATGATCGTTTTATGAACGTCATTGTCGAACTCTATAATAGAATAATATCATCTATTTACAGGTTCGTTGTCGGCTAAGTGCATAATGTTAGCCACACAATTAACCAAACAAAGATAATCTAGTCGATTTCTACTTTAGTTTGACGTTGCTCTACCTGAAGTGCTGATCTGGGTAGTTCCATGGTGTGTTCTACTTTCCTCTCCTTTTCTATTGAATTCATTTTCTCCTCAACTCTTTCTATCTGATCCGAAATGTCGAAACATGTTGGCCCCCTGATGAGGTATTTAGCTGTTCCCACTACTATGAATGACTCCATCGATATGATGATCGATGTAGACGTAATGGAATATGCGTGTTGTCCAAATTAAACGTATTTCAATGTATTGTTTTAGATCCCTTATTTGGGGGTGGTAGGATCTAAAACGGAGAGTTATTGTGTTGATTTAGAAAAAGGTGTCTAAAAGGGGGTAGCTTCCCGCAGTCGGGCAAGCTGACCAGTGTAGAGTGTTGTTTAGTGTTAGGGGGCTCCTATAAATAATGTAGGAGTGTTTTAGGGGATGGAACTCAATGCAAGGGTCACTGTGCTGGTCGCCCAGCTGTCTGGTTAGATAATCGATTTGTACGTGTCAGCTATATGGCGCGGACCGCTTCTAGCAAGCAGGCCGACACGGAATACAATGATGCTTACACTAGCAAGTATCTGGCTACCACAAGTCACGTCTAATAGTGACGGAGAGTTCAGGAGGGGAATTAGGGCGTAAAGAAGCGTGTAAACAGTAATGCAGGTGTAAGAAACTGACCAAGTGTTTATTGGTCAGTAATAATGTATATGTGAGTCCCTTTTAAGGGATGTAGTGATGTTACAATGTAAAAGTACAATTTGTGGGTAAAGGTTACAAATAGAGGAGATCTGAACACGTCTGACTCACCTCTGATGATACCAGCGTAGCCTCCGGCCGACACGTTGAAACACTGATAATTGAGAGATCCTCTGACCTCCTTAGGACCCCTTTATATATTCTTCGGCGCTATGCTGTCAGCATTGTGACGGCATAGCTGCCCTAGTTAATAATGTGTCGCTGTGTGTAATAATTGTGCAAGGATTGAACCAGCTTTCTAGAATGGCAAGCTGTCCTTGCGGTGTTGATGGATGTTGGTCTGGCTTTACAAGGGTTGCCAGTCAGGAGATTTAGATAGATGATGGGGGGATGGTCCCCAAGGGGTGCATACCCCTGGGGTACTGTACAAGCGTCTTCCTCCATTTGTTCGCGTCCTCGCGAACGGGAACGGAACTGGAGGTTGGGATGTTGATGTAGTTGTTCTTGAAGCCCCCTCGTACTTCTGGTGGTGTCTTCCTCGTCGTCGTCGGCGTCGTCGTATGGAATGGGTGATGTCGTGCTGAAGTGTAGGTGTGAGATCAGCCCGTGTTCAGAGGGGAGGGTTATGGGATGTACAGAGATATACAACCTTGACATTGACATTGTAAAAATGGAAATTGACATTGAGAAATAATTGACATTTGCATGATGGAGAGGAAAAAAAAAATACATGGTACTGATGGTACATTGTTGTGCAGGGAGGAAAAAACCCAGGGCCGAACGGATGATTGTGTCGTCCGCCCTATCTTGGGGAAAAAGTGCTCCCTGCAATAAGAAAGGTAGAAGAGAATAGAAAAAATGGGTGTTCCAGGGTATAATTTAAGGGATATAATCAAAGTGCATTTATTGGTTTGGGATAAAAACGGAACACCCTGACAAATGGGGAAGTTAGAAGAAAGAAAAATGAAAGAAAACAAATCATAGACATTATTTACGTTGGTGGTCTTGATAATGATAACAGATATGACCCGATAATAATAATAATAATCATTACATTTGTAATATTCCTGACGATTTATAAGTGAACATAGTAAACATAGTAATAATGATGAACATAGAAAAAATAATGGTTGCCATGTTGGTACCCTGTATGTATAGGTATGTTGGCCACCCTTGTGGAACCTTTCAATCGTATGATATGGCGAGAAAATACAAAATAATTTACAATTTACAATTATCAACTATCATATATACCTTGTAGAGCTCTGTTACATGGCCAGTTATTGTATACCTCTTATACTTGGTGCGCACCTTACCATCATGCCTCGACGACCGTTCTCTAATCGGCCGTTCCTGGTGCGGTTTAGTGGCTAGTCCACTATTCTCTCCTTGTACTTATCATATAACCTCGTGGTTTTCCGTCGTGGGTCGGAATTCCACCTTAGGGTCGAAGGTTCGGCACTTACAAACTCTGTGTCGCCCTTCGACCCTGAAGTAACGCTTCATTTGCGTATGCTGAATGTGTTTGCGTTCAGCGATGTTCATTATCCCACGTATGCTGTCCACCGCTGACCGCTGACGTTGTCACCTTTAAGGGTGCAACTAAAATTGATGAGTAGTGTATTTGTGTATTTGTGTGTGACATAGATGAAGGTAAGTGTATTTAGGTGTGGGTAATATATTTACCACAGACATATTCACGCTCCTGGTTATCTGTAAATCAAAAAATGTATCCATATAAAAATGTTCATCTCTTCGTTGCTCCGTGGTCTTCCTGTGTGGGTGAAAGTGGATTAATCATTAATAAGCCAGTACAATACATTGCAATGCATTACAGGTATATATAGAACCTTCATTGGTAGCGCTTAATTTGTAAAACTAAGTGTGGCGCCACTGAAGTCTAACTTAATCTAGGTTAGCCTGTGTTAACCTATTTTAGCCTAGTGTTGTCGGGCTTACCTTGGTAACGGATTTTTAGTCACCAAGTGCCGAGATATTCTACCGCAATCCATATGTATAATTAAAAAAATTTTGCCTTAAATGTAGGCTTATGCTATCTTACAACGAATTATCATGACTTATCATGAGTTGTCGGACTTACCCTGATGCCGGGTTTCTGGGTCATCAGGCGCCGAGCGGCGTTATCTTAACACTACTTATCTTACTTATTAATAAAATTATTTAAATGTAAACTATGCTGTATGTACATGCCGAGTGGACCTTACTCTAAAGCCGAAATGTGCTGTGCTATTATTAGCAACAGCGGTTAGTAAATTTGCTTACATCTAAGTGACCTTAAAATGGCACTATGACTTAAGTACTAAAATTTAGATGGAGGCTGTCCGTTTGATTTCTCTCGCGGTGGTTCCCTTGTAGTACATTGTCGGGACCGGAACCCAACAATGTCTCGTAGTCCCCTCCGTTTTAATCCTATTGTCGACATCTATTCTAGGTCTTACTACTAGTACTAACCTAGTCACAGGCGGCTTACGGTGCCACAAAGCAAAACCGTTTCGCCTGCTGTACCTTCCTGGTCATTACCGTTATCGGTCATTGTTGTCGTAGTTGAGCCGCCCACTTTGGCTCCTATGAGGTGCCCGCAATGCCCCTCTCTTAATGCCCATTGACTGCCCGCTGCGTCGCCATTTATGTGGGCATTGGACATTGTCCGATGGCATAATATCCTCTTCGCCTTCATCGGCAATCGCAGTCTGCTTTTCGCAGTAATATTCGCCTTTTATCGGCCGCAGTAATATGCTTTTCGCATTAATATATAATTTCGCCTCTATCGGCCGCAGTAATATGCTTTTCGCATTAATATATCATTTCGCCTCTATCGGCCGCAGTAATATGCTTTTCGCATTAATATATAATTTCGCCTCTATCGGCGGCAGTAATATGCTTTTCGCATTAATATATCATTTCGCCTCTATCGGCCGCAGTAATATGCTTTTCGCATTAATATATCATTTCGCCTCTATCGGCCGCAGTAATATGCTTTTCGCATTAATATATCATTTCGCCTCTATCGGCCGCAGTAATATTTCACTCCAACGCACAGGAGTCTGGCTTCCCGCTATAGAAGCCCTACCTAACTTAAATTTAACTAGAAGTCTAGTCATAATGGGGTCGTCTCTAGGGTTGTTCTCGAGTCCGGCGCTGAGTGAGCTATTTCTCCCGCCATTCTCAGAAAGTCTCCCTGCAGGTCTTGGCTTCGACGACCGTGGCACAGAGTGGGTGTAGCATCCCTTCCTCCCAGGGGCAGTTGAGGTGCACCTAGGATTCCAGAGCTTGCCCGGCCAGGCCGCGAGTGCCTTAACCTTACGTGGTTCGTCTGTTTGGTCTGGTCGTGGAGTTAAGTAAGGTCACTGAGCTGTTGAGCCAACTGGGGTGAGGGTCCACGTCACCTTCCCCAGCTCTGCTCCAGTGTGGTGCCTCTGGCCTTCGGCTTACGCCGCTATCACCAATCAGAGTGTTACAGATTCCTTTACCTTTAAAGAAATATGGGCGTAACCTTTGTAAATGATGTAAAAATGTAAAATGTAAAATATTTCCAGTGTTGTGGGGTTATAGATCTTCTAAGTACATAGACTACTTCTGGTCTACCATTGCTACGTCAGCTTTCCAGCGATAATGCTCTTTGTACCTTAATGGAGGTGTTAGTAGGGTCTATGATGTCAGGTACCCTGTTATTAGGATCTGGGGGTAGTTATTTGTAGAGTGGGCTTAAAGTATGGTAGGAAGGGGTTATGCATCTTTGGGCTCAAATAAATGGTGGCCTTGAGCCGGTAATGTTATTAGGAGTGCTCCTACAATTAGTGGACTGGGGCAGGTAATTCCCGGGATTGCAAAGATATGAAAATTCCATGCAGGTTTGATATGAATACCCCTGGTAAATGGATGGGATATTCATGCAGGTGACCGGATATGAGGCATCTGCGCTCATATAAGGATAGGTGTAGGTTGAGGCATAATACTAATATATTCCTGTCATGCGGGAGTATTTAATTAACAAAAAGTGGTTAATATATATATTTGTGGCCTCATCTCTCATTTGGAGATGCGCATTATGCTTATTTAATGTTTGCCGACCCACCCCTAATACTCAGGTGGTAGCATCGTGATCCAAGGCGTAGCAAGCCTTCTCTTTAGACGCATGAAGTCTATCAACCCCTTGTGTATACTCTGTAATGTAGTGTAGCTGTTTTGGTCGTGTTCATGTGTCTGCGTTGGTTATGTTGGACGTGAGAAGGTTATGGGAAAGGAGTAAGGTGGTACGCTGGTAGCCTGTTCTCCTGTCATCCTCCCTTGGTCCATGTTGGCTTTCTATCCGCGCCTTGGGATAGTAAAGCTTCACGACCTAATCTGGTGTGCCATTTGTAGTGTGAGTGTGGCCAGTGGTCGTAGTGCGATTGGCCATGTCCTAATCGCCTGGAATGATTTACTTTAGGAATAGAATCGCGAAAAGAAGTTATTGGGGGGGGGGGAGGTCTTGTTTTCTCAGAGCCCCTGTCTGTGTTCGCTTCTACTTAGTGAGCGCATGTGTGTGTGTGTGACTATGTTCCGCTACACCACGCGGACGGTTGGTCTGTTACAGGCTAAGTCGTAATATGTATCGCGTGTATGGGCAGAAGGCGCCCGTGGCCTGCCAACGTCTTTGCGAACGTGCTCCTATGAGCCCAAGATAAGTTCCGATGTGTCACGTCTTGTCCATTGCTAAATGTTTTTGCAGTGTGAAAAAAAAATATATGGTGTTGTAATTGTTTTGCGTTCGTAACTTCATGGTCAATGCCGATACACAATAGTGTCTTGTCACCAGCAGTATTGCAGTATGATGAGTCTGCAAGTCAGCAGTTGGTATGTGTAATGTCAGGCTGGGATGTTATTGTTCTAGATTCCTGGCGGCCTTAATGTGGCAATTCATACTATTTGCTAATACTATTGTGTGGTCACTATTCCGTAAGACCTTTGTCTTATGAAATTATCCTAGCTGTGTCTGGGAAATGTATTTCCCATGTCAGGTGTATTTTGAAATTTTATGCCCGGTTTTTGGCGGGAGGAAATGTGGTATTCCCTGTTCATGTATCTGTATGGGCCAATTTCGGTTTGGTTGGCAGCCTGGGTGATTGCTTTCCCTGGTGTCTAATGTTTACTGGGATTGGAACCCGTGATCTCGTGTCATTCTCTGTGTACTATGTCTGCGTTGTTCATGTTTTGTGCGCTCCTTGTATGTATTTTGATTGTGTTCCCCGTACCAAAAATACCGTTGGATAGTTAGTTTTTGGTACGAGCGTGGTGTGTGATCATGGGTTCGGACCCGGTTGCCTGTAAAGACTTGTCACGACGGTATTTGTGCCGTCCATATTATGGCACGTTCCCCGTGTATGTGCACTGCGCAAATGAAAGTACGCATACCTGTGAGGAGTTTGTATGTTTTTGGATTCCCCTCGTAGTGTAATTTGTGGAGTTCTGAGGTGTTTGAATCTGCCGTGAATGAACGCGTCTTTCCTGTCCACTTGGAGCAGGCTTAGTTCGTCTGTGTGCGTGAAGGTCAGCCAGCCATGCGTGCCTTATCGCTTCTCGATAGTGTCTAATTTCACTCACGTGTGCATTATCTCGTTACTTGCTTGACAATGCTCTGTGACTGTATGTTTGTGTCTCTCCGCCTGAATGCTATCTCTGTAATTGTGTGTAGTGCTTCTCGCACTGTAAAAAAAAAGGAAACTTGTAGTTTAGCGTGCCCGTTGATCTGTAGATCATGAGCCACGGGCCTTCCGTTTTACGTGGAGTCCAAACCACAGGCCATGGCATTTCATTTCGGAAATCGCACATGTCTTGGCCGCACCGTAAAAGAACCTCTCGCTAACTACATTTGTGTCCCCAAATTTTGTGTTAACTGTATCGTGGTTCAAGTATATTCCTATCCGTTGTACCAAATGTCGTTATACACTAGTGTGTCTGGACCGCTAGTCGCGTGTTTGGTGACTAGATGCCGGAGGCGATTTTGTTGTTTTTCATTTGTGACCATCTGTTAGTGGAACTGTCCCAATCTGTGTTAGCTTCCTACTTGTCTATCCTAGACTGGATATCTACCCGACCTTATGTTCCTGGTATTCAGAAGGTTGCGGGTTTGGAGACCGTCTTTTCTCAGAGTAATTGTTTCTGGCGCCATTCTAGGCTGTGCCTCCGGGACAGTTCTGGTGAGTGTTAGGATCGTATCCCGGTTCGGTCAGTGAGGCTTAAAGGCTATTTCTTGGCCTTCCTTCCACGTCTGCCATCGGGATCATTTCCTTTTCTTTTAGTAGTGTTTTATTGACATGCGGCAATGTGAACTGATTGTGTTATTTCCAGAAACATGCAGGGTTTCCCAAAGTCTGGGCTTTTCATCCTACGGCGTGTTAGCGTTTTAGCTTGCGTGCTGTTGTGGAAGTGGGAAAAAAGTCATATTACAGGCAGTGTAACGTGTCACGTATGCCTATGTATGCAATGTATATAGTTCAACTTGGCCAATTTTTTTCTTCATCGGGCCTAATGACTGAGGCAGAGAAGAGAAAAAAGAAAAAAAAATGAGCTATGCCCCGCTCCGTATTAATAGAGTACTTTGAAAAGGTATAAAAAAATATACTGTATCTTGCCTGCATCCTGCTTTATGGTGATTAAAGCGGGTTGCCCGACGGCGATAGTCTGTCACAATTATGTTGTAAACACTATGAGAAAAAATGCTTAAAAATGGTAAGTAGGTCCTGATCGTACTATCCACCTAGTAGGTGACGTTAGCACTATAGTAATCTAGTTACGTCTCAGGGAAATCTACCGACACTGTCTAGTACACATTGGGAAGGCCATTGCAAGACGTATTTGATACATTTGTATCACGTCACGAGCAAGGCCAGTGCACTGTGGGAGTCGAACCTCCCTTCCAAAGCAATTGTAACTCACCAAAATGACAGTGTCTCGCCCCGGTGTGCAATTGGGCTTTTCAGTTGGTTAAAGCACACCTCACCAAATTTTTGAAAACTAGTTTGCGATTCTTAATTCTTGTTACAATAAGGGTTCTCACCCGTCACAAGGGAATCTATCAAACTGTTGGACCGGAACATAGAACATTTAGTCATTTCCTCCTGGAAAGACCCGCTTAAGCTCTATGCTGTGTTTTATTGCTTAAGCTGTGTTCGGAATATCTCTTTCCGGCCTTAAGCCGCGTAGCTCACCTGATGGGCTTCTACTTGGCTTTGGATATTAGTACTTTACGTTATCCAAATTATAATATGGACCAACCATGCTCAATACCCATGGCTGGCTTGTGAGAGAAAAGAAAAATGTTAAGGGCCCCAAAAAAAAATCAAGAAGGATTTAGAATTATATACTTTTGGTTTAGCCATGTTGCACTGCATATACGTGGAAGGAAAAAAAATGTGCCGTTTACGTTAGTGAGTCTGTATGTATTTATTGGCGTATTTCCCCCGTGTAAAGGAACTTATGTGTGTCCCTGGTGGAAGTCGTTACTCCGGTCCGAGCGTCCTTGCTCGGAAAGGTGAAGGGTTCTGCCCTGTTATGAGATTATAGGCCCCTGAAATCCACTGAGGCGCTTCTTTGCCATTTTTCGGGGGATTTTGTAGCAAAGTAAGCCTGGGCCTATTTCCACCGTAGCGCGTGTCTGTAGGTTTGAGTGTGCCTGTTTTCGAGGGCCTTAATGCGCTCTGCGCTACCCCAGTAGAGTTTACGGGGGTGTGTGTGTTTTTGCCTGAGTGGTTTTGTGGGGTAGGTAGTAACACCTTTCCTGTACCCCGTGTACCGTGTGTGAGTGCGTGGTCACAATGTGCAGGCGTGTATCGTGCATCCTGAGGGACTGAATGCAACACCCTTTTATGCATTCGCACCTGGGGTACTAATGCCGGTGTTCGCTTTCGTTCTGGCGAACGTGCCCTTTGAACTGGCGGTATAGGCCGCTTAATTGCCTGTCTCCGGCCTGGCAATGTGGTGGCGTGTAGCCTGACCGCTTTCTGGCCCGTGGCCACGGCAGACTCCTGCCATTGCGTTTGCCTATCTGTGTGGGTGTATGTAGGCTTTATGTGTAGTGGGAAGGGTTCTATGTCGTCTGCCCATGACGTGGTTACCTCCTGTTGTCTCTGTGTCATGTCATGTGTTTCTGAGGGTCCTGGCTTCAACTCCCTCTCGTTCGTTTGTTCCGAGGGGATTGTTCCAGGCTCTGCCCCACGTTTTGGCAAAATTGCCTTCTGAATCGGAGCTGAAGGACATGTGTTGGTGTAAGCTTGTCCCCGCAGTGTATTGGAGTCTAACCTGGCCGTCTTCTGGACTGTAGCCATGGTGACCTCCTTCCCATGTGTGGCAGTACATGGCGAGAGGGACATCCTCGCAAATTGTCGAGTCAGCGTATCCACGCTTATGTCCTCTCTCGGCTGGGCTGGTGGCCCTGCCATGTACTCGAAAATGGCCTTATTGTTCTGGAGTTCACGGTACTCGTCCCAAATTTGGGTGTACTGACCGTTGAGGCTCATGGCCTGCTCAGCGACTTTTGTGCCGTTGGTTCCTATGCGTCGGTGTTCCCGGATCAGTGTCTCCCATTGTTGGAACATAAACTCGTGTCGGCAGTGTAGTTGCCAGTGTGCTTTTATGATTTGTGTGCGGAGGGTGGGGATTTTCGCCCGAATCTTGCGATTCTTAGCGCTGCGGAGTGGCCGGACAAGTGCTCTTATGATCCGCATATACTGGGCGTGTAGGAGCTGCTGAAACCTTCTGAGGTAGTCCTGCCTAGTTTCAAAGACTTTGTGCCAGGCAATTAATTCCTGGTACTCCCCAATGCTCCTTAGCACAGCTAGGCGGTATAGGGGGGCCATGTTGAATGAAGTGTATGTGAATAAAATAAAAATAAAAAATCTGTGCGTGTTTGACGGTGTATTTTCGTTCTCTCTAATTCCTTCTGGGGCTGGGGGGTTGGTTTGGGAGAAAAAATTCCCTGTGTAAGTAGTATGGAGCAAAAATGGTGTTTCTTGTCTGGGAAAAAAAAATTCACTATTTGCTTGGCTGCGTGCGGTTAGGACCGTTTTTACTACGAGGGCTCGTTGGTTGAGTCCTGTTCTACTGTGCGTAGTACCCGGCCTCCACCATCTGTTTTAGATCCCTTATTTGGGGGTGGTAGGATCTAAAACGGAGAGTTATTGTGTTGATTTAGAAAAAGGTGTCTAAAAGGGGGTAGCTTCCCGCAGTCGGGCAAGCTGACCAGTGTAGAGTGTTGTTTAGTGTTAGGGGGCTCCTATAAATAATGTAGGAGTGTTTTAGGGGATGGAACTCAATGCAAGGGTCACTGTGCTGGTCGCCCAGCTGTCTGGTTAGATAATCGATTTGTACGTGTCAGCTATATGGCGCGGACCGCTTCTAGCAAGCAGGCCGACACGGAATACAATGATGCTTACACTAGCAAGTATCTGGCTACCACAAGTCACGTCTAATAGTGACGGAGAGTTCAGGAGGGGAATTAGGGCGTAAAGAAGCGTGTAAACAGTAATGCAGGTGTAAGAAACTGACCAAGTGTTTATTGGTCAGTAATAATGTATATGTGAGTCCCTTTTAAGGGATGTAGTGATGTTACAATGTAAAAGTACAATTTGTGGGTAAAGGTTACAAATAGAGGAGATCTGAACACGTCTGACTCACCTCTGATGATACCAGCGTAGCCTCCGGCCGACACGTTGAAACACTGATAATTGAGAGATCCTCTGACCTCCTTAGGACCCCTTTATATATTCTTCGGCGCTATGCTGTCAGCATTGTGACGGCATAGCTGCCCTAGTTAATAATGTGTCGCTGTGTGTAATAATTGTGCAAGGATTGAACCAGCTTTCTAGAATGGCAAGCTGTCCTTGCGGTGTTGATGGATGTTGGTCTGGCTTTACAAGGGTTGCCAGTCAGGAGATTTAGATAGATGATGGGGGGATGGTCTCCGAGGGGTGCATACCCCTGGGGTACTGTACAGTATTTGGACTTAGTGCACTGGATATCTATCTCTGGACACACGAATAAAGTCACCTATTCTAAATCTAACGCAACATTGTAATCGTACATTGCTCCGCTTCAAACTGTTCCTCGTTGCTCAGTTCAGATAGCATTTCGCTAAGATTCCAAAACATTGTTCATTAAATACGCCACTATTGCACTCACCATAGTCTCAAATGCGGTTAATAAGATTTCAGACTATCACAAGAAGCGAAAGAATGTTTGCAGTGTACCAAGATGTCGGTATAATAGGTTTCATTCGATTAGTATGCACGTCACTAAGATCGTACTGCGTAATATAAAATTCAAAATCTTTTAGGCCTCTCACTTTCAATAATCGCTAAGATTGTAAAGACGAACCATTACATAGTTACAAGAAACGATTTTAGACATTAATGTTCATGTGTGATGTATATGGCTTCTTGCTTAGTCACTCTATGTGTGATTTCGCATTGAGCACAATTGCCTGCATATAGTCTCATTGAAGAACTCACGCTTGTGCCCTGCAAATACGCTAGAAAGCGCGGGTAACCTTCTCGCGTTAGCCCGCACTTAGAATATTGCCTCTCTGAAACCATGTGACGTGTTTTTCCAACTCTCAGTGTGCAGCTAGCAATTCTCATGCGCTACGAGAAGGATAATCTTGACTATTCTGTCTGCCTAAAGCAAACTTGATATCACGCTATAAACGAACGGAAATTATCAAGATGATAGCCTATATTGCCTTGTATGGCAGACCCAAAAGAACAGAATGCCCATACATTCAAAATGGTGGCTATGTGAAATATTAGATATTATACAATGACAACTGAGAATGTAACTGAGTAATTAATACGAATCTTGGTAAGAGATGAGTATCGTACAAGACCTCTCACTTGCGTTAATCAAAATATTATTACTCTCAATATAACGCACAGCGGCCAATAAAAATTCAAAATACATCAATAACCTCGGTATTCTACAGATGGAAAAAAGGAATTTAGTAATAAAATTGAACCTTCGCTTAAGGCAAAGAACAGTCACTTCTAATTTTCAAGATGGTCACTAAGCGTATTATTAAATTATCTACAAATTAGTTACTTGGGTAAGAATAGCAAAATTAAATCGATACTTGGTAAGGGAGGAGTATTATCTGAGAGGACTCTGTAGCGTAAGTGATACAATTATCATGCGGAATATAGCACGCAGCGGCCATCCTGAAATTTCATAATTTATAAAAAATACCTTAATATATTTCAGAGGAACAATAACGAAAATTACTGAGTAGGAAGTAACTTCTATTAAATAAAAATTTCAAGATGGCGGGAAGGCATCCCGTTAAATGGTAATAAGGAACCAGTCTGAATGATAGTGTACATTTAAAACGAAGCTTAGTAAGAAAGTTAGTGGTCCTCTCCGAAAGAAGCCGCAGGAACACCACACTGAATACAACGCGCAGTGGCCATCTTGATTAAAGAGAATATGATACCGAATAACTCAAAGTATTTTGGAGCTACAAGAACGAATCTTAGCAGCAATATAGAACCTTGTATGTGGCGTTTTATGACCAATGGAAAATGAAAACCAATTCATACCTGCATGACGGCGGCCAGGCGTACCATTGATATATACAAATGACTAACTTTGAACACAATTGCACAATTAATAACAAAACATTCAGTAAAGAACATATAGCCTACTTTCTCCTAAATGCATGGGTATAGTAAAAACTCTTTGTCCTATACACGGAGTATAATTGAAACTCAGCAATTCTTCTAAGTTTGTGCCGTGTCTTGTGTGGGGTTTCGCCTAGGACACCAATCTGGCTCATCGGCGGGCTCTTGGTATCCCCGCCCGGACCCCCTCAGGAGTAGCGAACTGCGCGCCACCTCCCTTTATATAAGGTGCAACTGCACCTCTTGACTGCGAGAACTAAAAGCTCAAGCAGCCTCAACCTCCCTAAGAAGGCTTCCAAAAAGATGGTATAATTGAAGTTTGTAGTAGCTTGTTGAAATACAACGTGCTATACAGATATCATACGTAGATTGATTGAATCCCCACCTGAAGTATACAGGGTCTAATTGATATAAATTACGTCCGTTACACTGGTGGTTAAAGATGGTACTCTAGGCAAATATCTTCATGAAATGTAGTCGTATCTTCATTAGTGTAGGTGGAAATTAATCACAACAATAGTCGGTTAATGTCTTGGAAGAGGGCTTAGACTGCGTTCCCCTCAGCAGCTCGGATGATTTCTCCCCGTCACCCTCATGTTGACTAGAGTCTGACGTTGATTGCCCTCCTCGTCTTGCCTCTCAATGGCATTGAAATGCACAAACTGAGCCTACGAACAGCTGATTCACACCTTCATGTCGAGTGGTTACATGACTAGTGATGGTGGATCTGTTCAGGATTTGCCAGCCTCATGGCCTATGCATAGAAAATGGAAATCCTAAATATTATGGTAAGTTAATTTAAGGAACTATTGGTCTATCTTTGTGTGAAGACAGTGCAACAACTGTAATGAAAATATTGATATTATTATTATTATTATTATTATTATTATTATTATTATTATTATTATACTAGGCTACTGCTATTAATAATAGGTAATAATAGGCTTTTAGACACATTAACTTCTTTTATGTTTTTTATTTTTGGTATGTCGAGTTGCCAGAATCTTATGAACGCAGGATTTCTTGTATGTGCCATGAAATCCATGGACATGATCGTATTTGATCACATTTATTATTATAAGACTATTATTATTATTATTATAATCATCATCTACAGGTGGTGCCTGTGTTGACACAGCTTTCCATTACCGGCCGATATGCTAGTCGGGACGAGATGGCGCAGAGGTGCAGCTGTTGGCCTCTCACCACGGTGGGCTGGGTTTGATTCTCGGTCAATACATGTGAGATTTACAAAGTGAAATGCCATGTCCTGTAGTTCAGATTCCACATAAAAAGGAGGTCCAGTAGCTCATGATCATGATATTTATGGACATGTAAAACCAGTTGCTTCCTTACTTCCCACCATCGGCAGCCACAAGATGATTTCCCGTGGCAACCCACGAGGCCAATGTTGGGAGGTCCCATCATAAGACCACGGCTGCTTTCCTTCCTACCCCCACGGTGTAGCCATGCGCGTTTAATAGTACACCACGATCGCAGCAAGTCCGGTGATTGGAGCTCCGAACTCAGCACCGACAGTGGCTATGCTGAGTTAGGATTTCCCCCGATTCTTCCACGCGTTCTCCAAACACATGCCGGGATAGTATGGTACTTGGAGTCCCGGAGCACCAACCTCATTTACGACCCTAATAACTACAGCTACACATACTAATACAGTCACCACAGAAACAAAGTGCATCAGACAAATCCAACACTCACCTAACTAAACGGGGCTGATAAACAAATTTCCCAAGCCCCTAAAATGAATTAACAACAACCATCACAAAAAGCTTGCAGGTGTCTTCCATCAATATTGTTACCAAAAATATTTATTTATTGAACGTCTTAATAATCGGAACCCAATTAAAAATAAATAACTTTCAGTAAAGATATAATTTCTTAAAATTTGTTTAGTAATACTAATAATAATAATAATAATAATAATAATAATAGATTTGTAGACACACTTTTTTTGTGGGATGTCGAGATTCCGGAATGTTGTGTTCACAGAATTTTATGTACGTGCCATTACATCCATCGGCATAAGGCTGTCGTAATTGTTCACCTTCATTTATAACATGATGGAGCCTAGATCAAACCCTTGAGAAGGATAGCAGTCTACAACCTGAGCTACACAGCCTCGCCATCATTTAATTATTATTAGTCTTTTATACAGTACATAAATAACACATTGCTGGTACATCACAACATAACTCTACGGGCTTCAGGGAACCAAAGTATAGTTACTGAAACAGTCACCTCTAAGCTGGAAAGTCGATATCGCTACCCATGAACTTCCAGACGATTCGGGTTGTTGAGAAAACTACTGCCATCTGCATAGTTTGTACTGTTGAGTATCCAGATCCAGTTTTTTAAGGCCATGTAGCAAGGTACTTGGGATCATGTCCGTACTTGAAACAATGATAGGTTTGGTGCTTACCCGTTTTACATGCCATTGCCTTTTGATAGGGCTGACCAACTCACTATATTTGCATTATTGTTATTATTATTTTTATTATTAAGTACATGTGGTAGCGTTCTAGTATTAAATCTTGGAAGTAGTTTTCCATGGTTTCCCACTTCTATCCCAGGCAAATGCCGGGATGGTTCCTAACTTAAGACCACGGCCGCCTTTTTCCCAATCCTCACTTGAATTATAAATACACACATTACTACAGAAACCACAAAACAAAGGTTATCAGACAAAATTTACCCACACCCTACAACATGGGGTTAATTGACCGAAATCGCCAAGCCCCTAAAATAAAACATCAAGTATTTTACTTCGGTCTTTAATGTTAGCTCTGAACAGACTACGGGATGTTGGAATTTTGTCCCATTGTATTTCATTAACGTGCCGGACGCCAATGGCACATCAGGGCTGATATCAAAATTATTTTACCATTTGCATGAACATCAAACAATTAGTTCCACACTTACAAAGTAGGCTACACAATACTACCGGTCCTAACATCCCAAGCCATTGCGTGCTATTTCAACAACAGCAACAACATAAATAAGAATTTAAAAAAATTCTACGAGCCTTACAGTAGTCGCATGTGATGTGTAACATGTGACATGTTATCCTACTATGTGTGTCCGGGAGCGCAAATCCTTTGTTAACAGTGAACTCTGTTGGTCATTGAAATAACTACTTGTAAACTCCAGTGCCAATTAATCCTGACCGTAATAAAATTATTTGCTAAGACGTTGTATCTTAATCGATTGATAACACATTGTGCATTTTGCAATGGAAAATTAAAAGTGTATATTGTAATATCATAGTGCAGAAGTGGCTTTAAAAAGCTGAACCGTCTCGGTTGCAGACGAGATGGCAGCTGATCTCTCGTTCTGAACTATATTTCACTAATTCGAGTATGTCGCATGCAATATAGCCTACAGATGTAAAAATAACAGGAACTTTGTATGAAATTAACTTTGTTTGAAATATACTCCAGTGAATAAATCATTTAGTCAAAGTCATTATTGGCTAAGTTGTTGTATCTAAATCGAATGATAACATTAATTTTGGGAGGACATACTTAGGTGTGTGGTTACAGCGTTGGTCTCTCAACCTGCCGGCTGGGGTTCTAATCCTCACAGAGTTGTATTATTGCTTGATTTTTTTATATTTATAGTTTTTTGAGTACTGAGGCGTTATACAGTTGAGCGTTATGTTATGCTTTTAGCACTGGAAAATATTCATTAATTAAAACAAAGTTCTCCAATGGACCTGCAGTAGTGACATCTACCTTTAACTAGTTGAACTATGGAATGCGGGAGGACGGCCGAAGCAATCCACTGCGCTCTATACCGGCCAGTTAGTGAACCCATGCCAGCGATGTTATTGAAAATGGCCTCTTTTTGGCGAAAGAGCGCACAACGAAGTATAGGCGCGATTAAAAATTAGGTGTGCAGAAGGTATATTAAATGTGTTTCTCCCAGTGATAAGTTTAGACCAACGAAGTTTCAATTATTGTTAGTAGTCGGTGTTAATATACTGAATTCCTGCGTTGTTTGGAATGTTTGTTGATGCTATATAGATTCCACATAGCCACATGGCCGACAGTACATTGAGTGTTTACATTAAATAAGAATATAGCAAAAGTATGAAGATCTAATAAATCGTAATTGTTTTCAGCAATTATGATCTAATGAATATTTTCGCACCAATGAACGACAACTTGAAGAAGATTTATAGTTGAAATATCTATCCTCATAACTGCTCATACCACCCCTCAACCGGTAAGGTCAATGCTCCGATTACGTAACAACTTCCCCTCCGCGCGTCGTTCCACCTCACCCCGCCTCGTTTCCCAAAGACTGCCTTCTACTTGAAGAGTTTCTGAAAAAACCTAAAAACATTGACTTTTTAATGATTAATTTTCAATTTAAAGAAAGGTGACAAATGTTATACCTAGGAAGGTTAGAATAGTCTCTTCTGTCACCAGGGTAACGGACTTTTATTATATCAATTACACCTTGTATACACACACTAATACAGCCATCATGATAACACAGGTTATCAGAAAAAATCGACACTCACCGTAGTACAGGGCTAAATGACCATGATGTCCATGCAACTCGAATGAAACAACAACAGCTTCCTACCCAAATCCTTCCTCGTATAAAAGTGCGCACACTAGTAAACCTACAGACATCACAAAGACACAGGTTATCAGACAACTTCTATACACACCCAAGTACACGGGGCTACAATATCACGATGTCGCAAACACCCTAAAGAATCAACAACAACAATAGACTCTACCGCGGATGAAGGACAATGAATTTTAATCGATGTACTCGAGAGTTGAAATATGTGGTGTTATAAGTATAGGTCTATCGCAGTCCTGCATGAAGACTGCCACAAGTCAATAAATGTCAATTTTGAGTTATATATGACTTGGAATAGTTTACTGTGTCCTTTTCAGGTTCAAAGACTGCCACAAGTCTAAATTTATATTTGACTATTACTTGACCCTCTAAGGCAGTATACACACTACTTGTAAAATGCAGCTCTTTGTGTCTAATGAGCAATTGCATTGTTAGTAAGTCAGATGTGTTATTATTGTTACATGAGAAATAGTGCCACAAGTCAAAATGTGACTGTTAATGAAGAAATTGAAGATTTTGGATCGACTTTCACACACCCAAGTATGTCTTATGATGCAAGATATGGCTACAGCTACTTATGCCTCGTAAAAGTTACGCCATGATCTGTTTTCTCTAACACCAAAGAGTGAATCCATCCTAATTTAAACAAGGTTGATCAACTAGCATCACAATCAGAGTACCTCTCTACGCTATATCTGAATTGAAGAAAAGGGATCTCATGTTACTCGGCTTGGTTCGATTCCCGACACTGCCTTAAAATTGTAGGACTATACTTTCTCTCTTCAGGCATTCTTTCTACACGTCCTAACCATCTAAGCCTATTGATCCTCAAGATAATAGCTTCTATCACAGTGATAATAATAATTTGTCTTCGAACTCAGGAAATATGGATGTCATAACTGTTTGAATTTAGTAATGTCAGACTTGATCATCTTATAGGGACAATGGCTGTGAATATTGACAATGCAGGTTATGACAATATTTTGGGTGATCCAATATTCCCAATGCTATTATCATGTTATCAATTAAATCCGTAACTTAACCAACGCCACCAAAATAAATGTTATTATTATTATAAACATAGTCATAGCGTTTCGTGACTAGCTTGGTTCCTTCTCAATACAATTCCTACTACCAAGGACTCAAAAGTTCTGAATTGGAGAAACAATAGAGTGCAACCCGTAGAAAATGTGAAATAAGGTATAGTAAATTAATTTAATTTGACCATGCTTTGAACGTAAAGATCTGGAAAATGGTACGCAGGTAATTATGCAATGTTTCTTTCTTTCAAGTAGTAATTTCGTGAACACTCAATAGTGTAGTCTAAGATGTCCATCAGGAACGCACAAAAATAATTTGTAAGGATGCAACTTCATATTTCAAAAATCAGTTAGTTGTGAACATGCTTTCACATCAAGAAAAACATTCACAGATGACAATGTATTTGTAAGCCAATTCTTTCTGTAACTTGCATAATAATTGCTTGTAAAACATGCTGTATAGTCTAGTGAATGAGTGCCACGACTACAGTACAGTATGTAACAGACCGTAAACCTTGCATTAGATCATGGCGAAAGAGTGCCACAACTCAATAATTATGTTTAATAGGCAACTTCTTTCTAATTTAACTTCATCTTTGTATGCTTGAAGTCAAATCCAATAAATTAGGGGCAATTCTACAAAATATTGCAAAAATAGCAATTCATTTGCATTAATTACAGGAATTTAAACACTTTGAAGCTCATTATCTCAGAACTGTGTTTTTAACTTGTGGTAGTCATCTTGCAGGGGTGCGATATATATAATATTTTCGATTGCAAATACACACTATAGAGGGTGTATTTGATATCAGTGACGTCCGTTACACTGGCGATAGAAGATGGTATTCCAAGCAAATATCTTCATGAAATTTAATCGTATCTTATTTAGTGTAGGTGTAACTAAATCACAAATATCGTCGGTCAATGTCTTGTAAAAGGGCTTAGACTTCGTTCCCCTCAGCAGCACAGCGTATTTCTCCCCTCTGGTCTCCCCTCCAACGCTGTGGCATGTAGACAAGGTTCTGAAGGTGAGTGATCTCTGCCAATAGCAATGAATACACAAACCGAGCCTATGAACAACTGATTCACTCAGTCACGGGGAGTGGCCTGCATGCCAAGGAAAGGTAGGATTTAGCTAATCTTATGTCCTATTAATAACTTATTGGTCTACGATATAGTGCGTAGCCTTCATTACAAACTGAAATTCTAAACATGTGCTAAATTATTGAAAGGAACCGTTATGTTATAAGTTTGTGCAAACACAGCGCAACAACGATAATACTAATAATAATAGTTCTCTCGTTTCTCAATGTGCCACCCTAAAAGAAATCGTCATACCGTCTTACAAACAATCCGATGATATGTAGATTTGGCACACTTATGTGGTGAAATGAATGCCATAACAGTAATAATAATAATAATAATAATAATAGTAATGGAAATGGATTTTGATACCATTGAAGAACGGCATGTATATGATGCTATAAGGAGAAGTCAGAATTGGAAAGCGCCGGACACAGATAACATTCACAATCATTGGTACAAACATCTCACGTGCGTGCACCAGAAGATAGCCCAGCAATTTACTTACCTCATCCATCATCTTGAGGAATGTCCTGATTTCCTTACTGCTGGAATTACATATCTTATCTCAAAAGAAAGTGGAAATACTAAAATACCATCAAACTACAGACCTATCACCCGTCTCCAAACACTTTACAAACTATTAACGTCCATAATTGCGGACGAAATGTACAAGTATCTCGACAAACATAACATTTTGGGTGAGGAACAGTAAGGATGCAAGAAGCTGTCGCAAGGATGCAAAGAACAGATAGTTATTGATTCTGTGATAACACAACAGGCGTTACATAATCAAAGGAATCTATATACGGCATACATAGATTACCTGAAAGCAATTGATTCAGTCCCACATTCATGGCTGAAAGAAACCCTCCAACTGTATAAGATTAACCCTCCTGGAGGTCACTATGGATAATTGGAAAACAGTACTTTATACTAAGACAGACAATGAATGCGTCACATCTAACACAATAAACATTGAGCGTGGTATCTATCAAGGAGACTCGCTAAGCCCATAATGGTTTTGATTAGCCATCAATCCTCTCTCTAAAATTCTAAAATCCACCGGTTTCGGATTTGACATCAAATACTACAACAGGAAATACAGAATATCCCATCTCCTGTATATGGATGACCTCAAAGTATATGCACACAATGAAACTCAAATGAATGCCTTGCTAAATATAATAGATTCATATTCATCCGATGTCCGAATGACGTTGAGAGTGAAGAAATGCAAGCGTTTGACAATTGAAAGAGGTAAATATGCAACTTCTGAACCACATGAGCTACGCAAAGGATCTCTAATTGTAGGAATGACTGAAATAGAAACCTACAAATATCTGGGATTTGCTCAAAATACAACTTTGGATCATATAAGTATCAAAGATGAACTCATTGGAAAATATACCACAAGACTACATGAAGTGCTGTGAACCAATCTATGTGCAAAGAAAAAAATTAAAGATATCAACACATACGCTATACCAACCCTAGTATATTCATTTGGGATTCTGAAATGGTCAGCAACAGAAATGGAAAGCCTGCATAGATAAACAAGGACCCTTCTCACTACTTACCGTTTACATCATCCAAACGCCTGCAAATAAAGGGTCACTCTTCCACGAAAGATGGGAGTTCGAGGAGTACTGAATTTACAAATTTTGCTCCAGAACCAAATTAAAACCCTTAGAAGATATTCATATCAAAGAATGGAAAACAGAATTCTCCATAAAGCCATTGTACTTGCTGATAAACACACTGTATTGAACCTTCGTACAACCTCTGATGATCATATCAGCCAGCAACTACACTTACAAGAAAAAGAAAAGGCATGGGGAGAAAATACCCTGCAAGGAAAATAATACAGGAATCTATCCCAACAGGGTATTGATAAAAACGCATCGTGTTTGTGGTTACAAAGTGGTCGACTGTTTGGAGAAACAGAGGGATTCGCAATTGCCATCCAAGATCAAGTCATTGCTACAAAAAATTACAAGAAATACATCATCAAATGTACCGGTGTAATTTCAGACAAATGCAGACGATGCGCCATTAATCTCGAGACCATTGACCATGTCACTGCAGCGTGCCCAATACTAGCATCAGTTGAATATACAAAACGGCACAATCAGGTTGCATGCATCATTCATCAAGCATTCGCACAGAAATATAAATTAATTGAGGAGTATATCCCTTACTACAAGTATCATCCACCATCCCTCCTCGAAAATGAATTGTGTAAAATATAGTGGGACATTGGTATTGTGACAGACAAAACAATAGATCACAATCGACCAGACATCATAGTAGTAAATAAGGTTGATGGCACTACATTTATAATAGACATAGCAGTCCCCAACGACACCAATATCGAACGGAAACACAATGAAAAAAATCACCAAGTATAGACAGCTTGCAGAGGAAATCAAGGGGATATGGAAGATAAACTGCGTCCGGATAGTGCCTGTAATCTTGTCAGTCAACGGCCTCATACCTCACACACTCCACAAGAGTCTGAAGGAATTGGATCTTCCGCCGACCATCTACAAGAGTATGCAGCATTCTACCCTCTTGTCCACATGCAATATAGTGCGATCCTTCCTGGCTAGTGAATGAGTGATACTGAATAATGAAAATCCACAGCCTGCTTCCAGTCTCCGACCGGGTCAGGAATGGAATGAATGAAGCCCCCATCTAGCGGCGAGGATATGAACTGTGCCGGCTGCCGAGGCCTGACGCACTCCTCTGGGGCAATGATTTAATGAACGACAGATGAAATAAAATGATAGTGGAGAGTGTTGCTGGAATGAAATTTTGACAGGGAAAACCGGAGTACCCGGAGAAAAACCTGTCTGCCTCCGTTTTGTCCAGCACAGATCTCACATGGAGTGACCGGGATTTGAACCACGGACCCAGCGGTGAGAGGCCGGCGTGCTACCGCCTAACCCACGGAGGCTCCGTGATACTGAATAATAATAATGTTATTGGTTTTACGTCCCTTTTAACTACACTGGCTTTTAGAGACGCCGGGGTGCCGGAATTTTGCCCCAAAGGGGATCTTTAACGTGCCAGTAAATCTACGGACACGGCTCCCTCGCATTTGCGCATCCTCAAATGCCATCTGACTGCGCCTGGATACGAACCTGCAACCTTGGGCCCAGCAAGCGGGAACGTTACCCCTGAGCCACGCAGCCAGCCGAGTGATAATGAACTCTATATTTTGTATATACATGATATGTATGTATTATAGTTTGTATTATAGTTTGGTTTAACCCGTGCTTAAAAGTAACCCATGTTTGTAATGGTGAATTGAATAAATAATAATAATAATAATATTTTGAACACACTCACTACTTTTATGTTTTTCGAGGATGTCGAGTTGCCGGAATTTTGAGTTCACTTGATTATTTTCTTATACGTGCCATTAAATGCATCGACATAAAGCTGTCGTATTTCATCACCTTCATTTACTTTAGACTGAACCTAGAATGAATCTTCAAGGAGGATAGCACTTTACGACCAGAAGAGCTTTATTTATTATTATTATTATTATTATTATTAATAATATTATATTCGTTTCGGTCGTCTAGGGACCACGAGCCAATTTCAATGCTTTGTCCTTTGCTGTTCCTTCTTCTTCCTCCAATATTCCTTCATCATCTCACTCTATTTCCCCTTTCTTTCCTCGGACCAGTTTGAGACGGTTTTCATTCTTTCTTTATCTTCCTCCCTTAGAATCCTTTCATTCTTAGCAATTTAATTATTATTATTATTGTTATTAATAATAATAATAATAATAATAATGTTATTATTATCCACATGTGGTGCTAGTGTTGATACAGCTTACTATTACCGGCTTATATGCAAGTAAGACGACTGTAATAAACAAACTATAAAATTTAACACATGCATGTAGATATTTGAAACCCTAATGGTGCTAGAAAACCTGCCAAAGTACACATTGCATTAAAATCATTTCGTAGCTGTACCTATGCTTAGCATCGAGTCAAACCATTGGCAAGGGGCGTGGTGGCGGAGCGGAGAAACTGTTAGGGTCTCACCAAGGTAGGATGGGTTCGATTCCCTGTCAATGGATGCGAGATTTTCGAAGTGAAATGCCATGTCCTGTGGTAAGGATTCCACATAAAAAGGAGGTCCAGTAGCTCATGATCACGATATTTACCGTCATGTAAACCCACAAGCTTCCTTACTTCCCACCATCGGCAGCCACAAGATGATTTCACGTGGCATCCCACGAGGCCAAAGTTGGGATGTCCCTTCTTAAGACCATGGCTGCTTTCTTTCCTACCCCCGCGGTGTAGGCAAGTGCGTTTAGTCGTGTACCATGATCGCAGCAAGTCCCGTGATTGGAGGTCGAAACTCAGCACCGACAGTGGCTATCCTGAGTTTGGATATCCCCGGATTCTTCCACGCGCTTTCCAAGCACATGCCGGGATAGTATGGTACTTAACTCATTCACAACCCTAATAACAGCTACACATACTAGTACAGTCACCACAGAAACACAGTTTATCAGAAAAATCCAACACCCAACCAAACACACGGGGCTGATAAACAAGTGTCCCATGTCCCTAAAATGAATTAACAACAACCACCATAACAAGCTTCCAAGTCTCTTCCATCATCATTGTTACCAGAAATATTTATTTACTGAACGTCCTAAACAATTAAACCCTACTTAAAAATAAATAATATTCAGTAAATATATAATCCCTTATAATTTGTTTAATAATATTAATAATAATAATAATAATGATAATATGTTGTTATACACTATTTTTTGGGGGGATGTCGAGATACGGGAATGTTGTGTTAAGAGAATTTCATGTACGTGCCATTACATCCATCGGCATAACGTTGTCGTATTAGTTCACGTTCATTTATTACATGACTGAACCTAGATCGAACCCTCGAGAAGGATAGCACTCTACTACCTGAGCTTCACAGCCTCGCCTTCAATTAATTATTATTATAGTTTCATATAACATATTGCTGGTACATCACAACATGACGACACGGGCTTCAGGGAACCAAAGTATAGTGACTAGAACAGCCACTTCAAAGCTGGAAAGTCGAAATCGCTACCCATGAACTTCCAGACGATTCGGGTTGTTGAGAAAACTACTGCCTTCTCCATTAGTTTGTACAGTCGAGTATCCAGATCCAGTTATTTAAGGTCTTGGAGCAAGGTACAGTACTTGGGATCACGCGCGTACTTGAGACAATGATAGGTTGGCCCTATGGTCTTTACCCATTCTACATGCCATTGCCTTTTGATAGGGCCGATCAACTCGCTATATTTGCTTTATTGTTATTTTTACTATTATTATTATTTGCATGTGGTGCCGTATTAGTATTAAATCTTGGAAGTAGTTTTCCATGGTTTCCCGCTTCTACCCCAGGCAAATGCCGGGATAGGTCCTAACTTAAGGCCACGGCCGCCTTCTTCCCAATTCTCACCTGCATTATAAATACCCGCATTACTACAGGATCCCCAAAAACACAGGTTATCAGACAAATTCTACCCACACCCAACTACATGGGGCTAAATGATCAAAATCGCCAAGCTTCTCAAACAAAACATCAACTATTTTACTTCCGTCTTAAGTGCTATTCTGAACAGACCACGGGATGTCGGAATTTTGTCCCTCTGTATTTCATTATCGTGCTGGATGCCAATGACACACCAGGGCAGATTATCGGAATTATTGTATACATGAACATCAATCAATGAGTTATACACTTGCAAAGTAGGCTACACAATACTACCGGACCTAACGTCCCAAGCCATTTAGTGTGATTTCAACAACAACAACAACAACAACAACAACAACAGCAATACAAAGTTTCTTACGAGACGGATGTCGCTATCCTCATAACAGTTGATACCACCCCTCAACCGGTAAGGTCAATGCTCCGATTACGTAACAACTTCTCCTCCGTGCGTCGTCCCACGTCGCCACGCCTTCTTTCCCCCAGGACTGCCGCTCCAGCTTCTGCTTGAAAAGTTTCTGAAAAACCTAAAAACATTGACTTTTTAATTAATAATTTTCAATTTAAATATAGATGACATTTTTTTAACCTAGGATGCTTAGAATAGTCTCTTCTATCACCAGTGTAACGGACTTTCACCGTATGAATTACACTCTGTATGTGCTCAACATTATAACGTGTGAATAGTTAAAAATCAGTAAATTAAAAAAAAGTTAAAATATGTGAACCTCTTAGGATTTAAACTAGGGACAACTAAGCTACGAGTCATCGACGCTACCAATACGCTCCACACGCTCAATGCTAACATTGCGTTAATAACATCTTTAGTACAACTGCCTAGAATATTTTGTCTCGCAATGAACGATTTCATTATCGTTTTCTGTCGTTTTTATAAACCTTTTAATACTAAATATGTATTATTTTGTTCAGTACATTCCTAAAAGGATATAAACATACAAAGTTAAGGATATATATGGATTTACGAGAAAAAATAGCCGCCATTTTTACAACGGGATGGCACGGACAAGCACGATACGGCACGATCATCCGGAACTATTAGTCACTACTGCGGAATAATATGCCATATTAACATGTAATATCCTACAGGTCACCTCCCTATGTACGATGAGCGTATTTGGTAAGGCCAGGCCTTGTTGAATCGTCGGCTATGAAAATAAAAATCCACAGCCAGCTTCCAGTCGACCGACCGGGTCAGGGAAAGGAATGAATGAAACCCCATCTATCGGCGAGGAGATGAACTGTGCCGGCTGCCGAAGCCTGTCGCATTCTCTTGGAGCAATCATTAAATGAATGACAGATGAAATGAAATGATAGTGGAGAGAGTTGCAGGAATGAAGTTTGTGGCAGGGAAAGCTGGAGTACCCGGAGAAAAACCTGTCTGCCTCCATTTCGTCCAGCACAAATCTCACATGGAGTGACCGGGATTTGAACCACGGACCCAGCGGTGAGAGGCCGGCGTGCTGCTGCCTAAGGCACGGAGGCTGCATCGTAGGCTATGGTTTGGCTATAATATTGGCATGATTCATATATCCGCCATCTTGAAACTGTTTGGCTGATGAACTTGTAGTTTGGACAAATGACGCTTCCCTCTATAACGTATATTGTTACAAAATTCGGTAGAGGTTGGATGATTAATTTCGTCGTAATTTGATTTAAGCTCAGAACATTGGGTTGAGCGCCATTTCTTTTTTGTTATGATGGTGGCGATATACACCATGACACTGAGTTTTCACTTGCTAGTACTACCTCTGAACCAAAGTTGGTTCGATTGGGTTTCGTTGTATTTGAATTGATAGGGAGGATCGATTTGCCCACACACACGGCCGCCATCTTTCAACTGTTGTGCTGATGAACTTGTAGTTTGGTCGAACGGCGATTCCCACATGAAGGTATGTTGATGCAAAATTTGGTAGAGATCAGTTGATTAGGTTGGTCGTAATTTTATTTAAGCGTTGAACATTTGGGTGGCCGCCATTACGTTTCCGTCAATATGTCGGTGCTATAAAACATGACACTGAGGTGCCCTATGCTAGTGCTACCTCTGTGCTAAATTTCTTTTAATTCGGTTTCACCGTGTTTGAATTGATAGGGGAGGGGGCGGGGGTTGGGGTGCGCGGAAGGGGGGGGGGGGCAGACATACCAAATCCCACACACACACACACACTCTCATAGACACACTATTTTTGGACCTGTATAGATCTCATCAGTCTACTTCCTTTTTTTGCAAAAATCAAAATTAGGCTAAAAATGTTATTTGTCTTACGTCCCATTTTGCTACTAGGCTACGGATTTTAGAGTCGTCAGGTTGCCGGAAAATTTCCCCGAAAGGGTTCTTTAACGTGTCAACAAATCTACTGACATGGCTGGCTCGCATTTCCGCACCCTCAAATGCCAGCTGACTGCGCAAGGATTCGATCCCGCAACCTGGGACTCAGCAGGCGGGAATATTACCACTGAGCCACGCAGCCAGTCAATTGCACAACTAGGACGAAACAGCGTAAAAAGGAGGTATCATAGATGTGACCTTATTAGAGTTAATGTTAACAATTTCGCACTAGATATAGCGCGCAGCATCTATCTTGAAATTTCAAAATATCAAAATGAATAACTCTGCATGTTTTAGAGCCACGATAACGAAAATTAGTATTAATGTAGAACGCTATAATTGGCTCCTTACGACAAAAGAAAAAGAACAATAACGAAACATTCAAAATGGTGGCAGGGGGTACTGTTGAGACAATTAAATCAATTACACGTAAATACTCAGCTTATACGAAATTTTGTGAGGAATGAGAATCATATAAGAGACGTCGCTAACATTATTCTTATGAATACCACACTGAATATAGTGCGCAGTGGCCATCGTGAAAATATGGAATATAAAATTAATAAATAAATATTTTAAATTTTATGGCTGCAATAATCAAAATTAGTATTAATGAGGATCCGTGTATGGGCTTTGTATGCACTGGGCAAAATAATAGTCTGGCCATATATTTAAATTGACGACTGTTAAACATATGAAACAATAACTCAAGATCTAATTGCGCAATTAACACAACATTTTTAAGGGAGGGGTATCATATTACAGGCCTGGCTATAATTAGTCATAAGACTGTCATATTGCAGGCAGGCGCCATTATGCGAATGCAAGGTTAATATCGATGATCCACTATTACAGTTCCAATGATGAAACGTAGCAAATATGTAGTCCCGTATTAATATTCTCCACAGAAGGCACAATATCATCGATTACATACATTTAAGGTGGTAGAAGGATGTATTTTTTTATGTGAAATTCAATCCATCTGGATAAACCAGCAGAGTTACAAAGAAATGTAATAAGTGAGGAGTCTTATAATGGGAAAAACTCTTAGCTTTCTTCACAAGAAAATTGAATTAAACTACATGACAATGAAAAAGAGTTGTAACTATACCCATTCATTTTAGAGAAAGTAGGTTACACAGTATTTACTGAATATCTTGTTTCTCACATTTGCTATTGTTCCTCTTGTAAAACGTATAATTAGGTCGGGCTCGACACTGCTTGTAAAAGCATAGTCGGGAGGGATTCTGCTCTCATTCACTAACTTCTGTGAAACTTTCGTGAGGATTATCACTTCTCTTTCAAGTTGAATACAGAGGAGTTGATGACTGTCTGGTCTTGCCAACATTGCAATGGTATGCCCTCTCCCTCTGTCCCTGCCTCTCTGTCATATCAGAGGCGTTTAATTCCAAATAACTTAAGTTGACAAGAAACTGTCTAAATTTTGTCATTACAAGAACTGATTACTTTCGATTAACCTTTCATACGGCCCTAACCATTTCTTCAGGCTGCATCGGCGAATGTTTTAACTGTGTGCGTCCGTGCCACATAGGTATGTCCATAGCAATGTAAGGGGAGATTGGCCCATAGAAACGAGATCAATAAATCGCAATGAAATATGATTGCCTTTGATCAGGCACGTTCACTCAAATAATTGGCTAATTGAAAGTTGTGAGTGGTAGAGATTGTATCATGGAGAGTGTATGGATATATTTATGAACTGGGCTTTGTGAATCATCACATATCCTAATGGTTATATGCTCTACTCGATATCTCACTATGACAAGTGAAAGTTGAACGCAGACTTCTATCGTAATTATTACACTTAGCTGTATGACTGGGCACCAGTACAAAGAGATTGTGCCTTGATGCATGAAACTAAATTCTTCTTTATGAAGTAGGAGATGAATATTCATGCATTTGACCTACAAGCAACAATGAAGTAAAAATGGTAGTGGAGGAGATAAATGATTTAGTATTCTACAAATGGTTATAACTAAGTTCAGTATAACAATTGATGTGCGATTTTTGCCTCCGAGATTCAATGATCTATTCATTATACTGTGTATTCGATTTTAACACTGCGTAAGTGTGGCACTGTCTCTTGTTCCGGGCCTCACAACAATGCTATTTAAATTTCCGACTGTTGAAGCTAATAAGCTGTAGGCTACTGTGTTGTACCTTCCTCTGTTGCGACCCCGCACGTGCAACTCATATTGCCAGTCGTGGGAAATTGACCATTGTGACAACTCACTACGACACGGTTCCTGAGACCAGCAACACTTTTTCCGTTACGTTCAGTGTAGCTATGAGGTAATTAATATATTTTTATTATGCCTTATTTTTTGTGATGCTTTCTACTTTAATATTGATGAATTATCGAACCATTTGTTCAAGCCTATATTTTACTACATTTTTAGGTAAAATGGATTATAAAAGAGAACAAAAACAATTGCAAAGGCTGCTTGAAACCGTTTCCATTCATTCTGAACCGGAACCATATGATGCTTCAGAAGATGACGAAGAGGACGTGCTGGAAGTTCGAGAAGAGAATTCGGGAAGTGAAGAAGAATTGGATCCTGATGAGGATGCAGAATCCTTGCGACGGCATTATTATCACGGAGGTGAAGACTCTTACTTTTATTATTGTAGGGATGGGACGAAGTGGAAAATTCATCCCCCTCCCAAAAATATTAGAACACGTCAGAAGAATATTATAACGCACCTTCCAGGTATCAGGGGATCAGTTAGAGGAAAGACCGATCCTCTAGAGGTTTGGTGACATTTCTTTGATCGAGACATAATTGAAATTATTGAAACATTTTCAAACCAACTGTATTACCACTCACGCAAAAGGAAAATATAATCAGGAATATCACGTTCGAAAGGTCGACTGTATTGAAATACAAGCTCTCTGGGGCCTTCTCATTTTGAGTGGAGTAAAGAAGTCCAATAGGTTAAATTTAGGAGAACTGTTCTCCAAAGATGGAGACTCCACAGAAATCTTTCGGCTAGTTAGTCTCAGCAACGTTTCTCTTTCCTACTCATCCATATACGTTTTGACCAGGCAGCAGAGGCTACTGTCAGATAGACTGGCTCCAATTCGTGATCTGTTCGAATTATTTGTTCAGAGGTGTGCACAATATTTCAGCTTAAATCAGTTTGTTCAGTGATGTAATGCTATTAGGTTTTAGGGGAAAGGCTGCTTTCCGGCAGTACATACCTTCGAAACCTAACAAACACGGCATCAAGGTATATGCCTAGTGTGATGCTAAGCTATTTTATACTTACAAAATGGAAGTCTACGGTGGAAAACAGACAGAAAGATCACAGTATGCTGTAAGTAACAGCCCGAAGAATGTAGTGGAGAGACTAATACAGCCTATTTCCGGGACGAGAAGGAACGTTACAGTGGACAACTGGTTCACCATCGTTGAACTCTGTGAAATGTTGACCAGTCAGTACAAACTCACGCTGATAGGAACCATTAGGGAAAAAACAAGCGACAGCTTCCACCTTAATTCACTCAAGGACAGTCCAGGCCTACCCCATCCAACATATTCTGTCATATATTCCTAACAAACGAAAGAATGTTTTACTAATTTCATCGATGCACGATGATGACTTCTTCGAAAAAGAAACAGGGAAATCAGATATGATTCTGGACTACAATAAAACTAAGGGCGGTGTCGATGCCGTAGAGCTGTATGCAAATTGTGATGTGGCCAGAAATACAAGACGTTGGCCTATGGTGGAATTTTATTCTCTGATAAACATTGCTGGCATAAACAGTCACGTTATTATAAGCCAGAATGCACCAACCCAGAATATAGTACGGCGAAAATTTCTCACAGGGTTGGGGATGAGCCTTTTACAAATCCACCTTCGCTCTCGCATGGCGATGACTAACACCCCAAAAGATCTGCGTGAGAGGATTGCTGTCGTCTGCAAGCTTGAAAGGGCACACGGTGATCAGCCTCTACGTCTCTTTGGACGATGTCAGACGTGTACTGGGAAGCAGAACAGAAAAAAAAACTATTGTAGAAAGTGCAAGAAGTTCATGTGCCTAGAGCACATAGAAGTGTTAAGCAAAGACTGTGAGTGAATTTTCAAAATAAATGTGCAATGTTTACGGGAGACCTTACTTCTTAAGCCACATGTAATATAAAATTTTCGATTTCAAATACATACTATATATGCTTAACATTATAGCGTGTGAGTAGTTCTAAATCAATAAATACAAAAAGACGGAGTCATAAAATTTGTACCTGTTGGGATTTGAGCCATGAACCTACAAGCTATGAGTCAGAGACGCTACCATTACGCTAAACACGCTCTATGCCGGAATTGCTATTTAAATGATTTGAGTTCACTTGTGATTTCATTTTCTGATTCTTTCCTTTGTTTCTGTTATCTTTATGGGTCTGATTTTACTTGCAAGTCTGTTTTCTTTCTGTGAGTTTGAATAAATACATTTTGTGTGACACCTGATCTATTCTTACAATTTACAATTTAATAAATAAACAAAATAAAATACCCGGTCTTAGAGACGGGCCACACGAAATAGCGAAATATTAAACACGAATGAGAGCTTCAAAATGAGGCCAAGTTTCCTGCTGTACGTTTATCCTGGGCTGAGAAACGTTACGTCAGAAAAAGTATAAGAACTTTTTATAGGGTAGCTGAAAAAAATTAAAACTTCAGATTTGCACTACCAATACTTTTGCCTATCACATATAAAAATGTAATTACCCTCAGCCAAGTAGTTTTCCATGTATATAAGTTTAAGTGAGCGGTTCCTAGAAAAGACGTCAAAAACACGGACAATTTTTCATACAACGACAAATAAATAAATAATTAATAAACTTGAAAATAATTGGCTTATATAGTCTAACGCAGAATTAAACAAGGAAAATATTGGTATAACTCGTTTTGCAATAGGTCTGTTGGTTTGGTTGTAATAAAAAAACTCGAGTATCCATAATTAAAAAATCCGATAGTAGTCTGAGTCATGAAATACATGAAGGTGAACAAATACAACAGCCTTATGCCGGTGGATGTAATACCACGTACATGAAATTCTGTGAACACAACATTCCGGAACCTCGACATTCCCGCCAAAAATAAAAACAGTGTGTCCAACGACATATTATTATTATTATTATTATTATTATTATTATTATTATTATTATTATTATACGCATTATACGCATTATAAGTGGTTATATATTTACTGAAGGTTATTTATTTTTAAGTTGGGTTCCAATTATTTAGGACGTTCAGTAAATAAATATTTTTTGTAACTATGATGAAGGAAGAGACTTGAAAGCTTGTTGTGATGGTTGTTGTTAATTCATTTTAGGGTCTTGGGACAATTGTTTATCAGCCCCGTGTAGTTGGGTGAGTGTTGGATTTGTCTGATAAACTGGGTTTCTGTGGTGACTGTAGTAGTATGAGTAGCTGTAGTTATTAGGGTCGTGAATGTGGTTGGTGCTCCGGGACTCCAAGTACCATACTATCCTGGCATGTGCTTGAAAAGCGCGTGGAAGCATCCAGGGAAATCCAAATTCAGGATAGCCACTGTCTGTGCTGAGTTTGGACCTCCAATCACCGGACTTGCTGCGATCGTGGTGTACGATTAAATGCGCATGCCTACACCACGGGGGAAGGAAAGAAAGCAGCCGTGGTCTTATGAAGGGACATTCCAACTTTGGGCTCGTGGAATGCCAAGGGAAATCATCTTGTGGGTGAAGATGGTGGGAAGTAAGGAGGCTTGTGGTATTACATGACCGCAAATTTCGTGATCATGAGCTACTGGACCTCCTTTTTATGCGGAATCCCAACCTCAGGACATGGCATTTCACTTCGCAAATCTCACATGCATTGACCGGGAATCTAACCTGGTCCGCCGTGGTGAGAGGCCAACAGCTGGACCGCTGCGCCATCACGCCCCGAATAGAATATCGGCCGGTGATGGTAAGCTGTCTCAATACTAGCACCCCATGTAGATGATGATGATGATAATAATAATAATAGTCTAATAATAATAATGAGAGTGAGCATGTGTAGCTCTGGTGGTAGAGTGCCTAAAATAAAAGTCTGGCAACTCGACATACTGTACCAAAAATAAATATAAAGTAACTTAGGTTGGGTCCATAGTGTAGGTGCTGCGACAACGTGGTCAGGTAGCCCCGTGTTAAAGATGTTAGTGTGTCTAAAATTCGATTATTACTATTATTAGTACAGTAGTAGTAGCCTAGTATAATCATAATAGTATTATATAATTTTTAGCCTACATTTCACATTTTGCAAAAATGAGGAAAAAGTAGACTTATGAGACCGATCCGGGAAAATGTGTGTCTGTCTGTCTGTCTGTCTGGCTGTGTGTGTGTCCCCCCCCCCCCTATCAACTCCTAAACGGCTGCAGCAATCATAACCAAATTTAGTATGAGTAAAGATGTGCACCGGAATAGCTCACGTCCATATTTGAAAATGATGTCAGTGCTACCAACTGCTGAAAAATCGCACTAGAAATTTGAGCTCCATGTTGGATATCTCGCAAGGTATGCATGGGAGCTATTCCAAAGTTGGTACACATGCAGATAATACTATTTCAGTTTAATTTCCAGGAGGCCAACAATGACAGTGTTGCCAAAATAATTTTAAGCCTTCTGAAAGGTCCAATGTTTAAATGCATATAACTTCTACACTATCAATTAGATTTCAACCAAATTTTGTATGTAATATCTGTACCTAAACATATATGATTGAGCGTATTCTTAAGAGCCACTAGGGCTGCCAACTGATAATAATTGCTCTCTCTATTTTTTTATCCAAATACTAATATATCAGAAAGTATGCAAGCCAACAGCTTTAAACTATGCACACGTATATTCTGACATTTTAGATTAATTTGGAGTAACTTATATACGTCAGTTCTACCAACATGATTATAAGCCTGCTGATAGTACCAATTTTTAAATACATGTAACTTCTATACTATCAGTTCGATTTCAACCAAATTTCGTATGTGCTATGTGTACCATAACAGATATGACTATAAGTATTTTTAAGAGCAATCAGGGCTGCCAACTGTTAATAAATGCTGTCCATATTTTTTTACTCTAATATCAATATATCAGAAAGTATGCAAGCCAACAGCTCTATATTTTGCACACGTATAGCACCTGACATTGTAGATTAATTTGGAATAATTAATACAAGGCAGTGCTGCCAACAAGATTCTATGCCTGCAGATATGTCCAATTTTAAAATACATGTAACTTCTATACTAACAAATGGATTTCATCCAAAATTGGCACAACAAGATATCATAATATTTCAGATTATTTCTGACCAGCACACGCATGGTATTGTTGGCGACATGTTTTACGCGTGCTGATAGATCCAGTGTCTAACTGCATGTAACGTCCATTGGACTTCAACCTAGTTTTGTATTCTGTACCTTAAGAGATGGAACTAAGAATATATTCAGTCACCAGGGCTGCCAACTGTAGTGCTCTATTAGGCTACATTATACCAGGTATATTTTGAACTAATTTGATATTTCGATATTACCAACTTAATTTTGTCATTATTCTAGATAGGTTCATATACTGTAGACTAATCATTGGCATGAAAAGTAGGCTGTATAGTTTTTCACGGAACTTCTTGTTTTGTTACAGTTGTTGCACTGTCTTCACACAAAGATAGATCAACAGTTTCTTAAATTAATTTATCAAATCTTTAGGATTTTCATTTTCCATGAGGATGGCAAAATCCTAAACAGATCCACCATCACTAGTCATGTAGTCACTCCCCATGAAGGTGTGAAACAGCTGTTCATAGGCTCGGTTTGTGTATTTCAATGCCATTGGCAGACAAGACGAGGAGGTCACTCCACTTCAGACTCTTGTCAACATTCCTTAGCGTTGGAGGGGAGGGCGACGGAGAGAAGTCAGCTGTACTGCTGAGGGGAACGAAGTGTAAGCCCGTTTCCAAGACATTGACCGACGATTTTTGTGATTTAATTCCACCTACACTAATTAAGATCTGACTGAATTTCATGAAGATATTTGCATGGAATACCATCTTCTATCACCAGTGTAACGGACTTCCATCATATCAAATACACCATGTATAAACATTTTAATCATAGTCTATTACGGAAATTTGGGAGGAAAACGGACAATGAACAGAGATTGGAACTTCAGAATGGTGTCGGTGTCACATACTTCAATTAGGGGAGATACAAGTATTTTGCGTATATAATTGACGAGCCAGTACAAAGATTTCCTCTGTCAAAGAATGTTATTCTAAAGCTGCAATTTTACAGTGGTTCCTGGAGGGAAAGGGACTATTGCCACGTTATTTCCTGCAAGGATGCCTCCTAAACATGAAATGTCACTATACGCAGTCCAACAACCAAACAGCTGTGCATATCCACTTCCATAAATGGGAAAAATGATTCTTGTTATCTTACTTTCAATTCCCTCTTTCCCATATTTACTGATGTTGTCACTTTCATGTTAGGTTGCCTGCCTGACCCTGTTCCACCTATCAATTACCAAACGACGAAACTGAATTAAATTACATTTCATACAGAGATAGCAACATTGCCCTGTTTTATATCTCTGCCTTCGAAACTCAAACGAATTGGCGGCCACCCAAATGTTCAAAACCTAAAACAAATTATGACTAAACTATTCATTGGATCTCTACCAAATTTTGAAAAGGCAAACCTTTATGTTGAAAACGTCTAAGAATTAAATTACAAGATCATCAGCTGAACGATTTAAAGATGGTGGCCGCGAGAATCATTGAAATTTAATAGTCTATAACTTATGATCCAATGAATCATTGCTCACAGCACATCAGGTAGTTTAAGACAAGGACCCTCTGTTATCAACGTGATGACTATACGAGAGTGAATATTACGCGCAGCTACCATCTTGAAATGATAAAATATGAATGCAAAAGACATTCAACCATAAAGAGCCATATTTACAACAACAAAATAACGTGATCTATGTATATATGGCCACGTACGACTAAGGGTAAAGAACAGATTCTCCGTATATTTAAGATGACAACAACACAAACAAGTTGAACATTAAAATATACATATCAGAATGTAAATGCGTAATTAAGACGAATCTTGGCAATAGATGAGTAACATATAAGGGTTCTCCCCTGCGTTAGTCAAAAGATTATCACTCTGTATTGTGCCCGTTTACCCGATGATAAACGCCCACATATGCGGGATCCTTGATCACAGTTGAACACAAGACTCGGAAAATCTCAGTGGTTAACGGGTAAGGACTAGGAGGTGCTGAACTGTGTTCAAGACTCGCACTTGAATATAGCAAGGATGAAATACACACAAAATGTTCTTAAAACACACACCAATTTATTGAATACTAGCAGTTGTGCCCGGCTTTGCCCAGTGGATTTATTTCTTTGTTTAATTGATGATAGCTGTGCCCCGCGGTTTCACCCGCGTACAATTAATGTAAGAAATCACAGGTTGATGAATCATAATACTTCAGTATAGACAACATTTTTAGTAAAATTTCCTTGTGGTATTAATATATATTGATTTTCACCGCATCCCGTTCTAGATAAGGCAACATATGATAAACGCCCACATATGCGGGATCCTTGATCACAGTTGAACACAAGACTCGGAAAATCTCAGTGGTTAACGGGAAAAACAGCATTCCCTTAAATATATTCCCACGTGCTTAAAGGTCTGTCCCTGTGCTTTAATTATAGTGACTGCAAACGATACTTTTACGGGAAATTGTATTCTTTTGAAGTTAAATGGTAAATATGTGGGTATCATAGGAATTCGAGTTATTAGTACCGTTAGCCCAATTGCTGGTCCAGTCAAAACTATAGCAACAATGATATTGTTTCTAAGAAATTTAAATTGAAGTCGAGTTCCGTTACATAAACTCGGTGGTCGCAGATTTCGCAATAAAATAATGGGAGTGCCAGTTTTTAAGTTCAATTAATATGGTGGTAGTCCACAAGGATGCAAAGAATTTAAAAATTATTGAGGGTAATGTACTGCGTCCTCTTGATCCATGACGGTATCAATGGCATGGCAGTTTATGTCGTCGCCTGGTAATTTTGCCATTATTTCATTGTTTATGTCGTCAACGGTTGTATTTTTTGCAGCTAATATTGCCCTCTCACACATCAATTGATAATTTTTTGGCCTATATTGGCCACATCCATGTACACCCTTGAGATCAGGTCTTCAATGTTGGTCACGATTTCACCAAGGTCTTTTTTATCAAAGGTATTTTTTCTCGTGTGAGTCAGGTACTTTGTTGTTACCAATCATTAGTATATTTTTTGAGAAATCTGTGCTTCCTGCAGCGAAGTGACTCCTTGTGTTGGTATACAGTTTGAAGAATTGAACAGATTTTCACAGTGGGGAAGACTTTACGCAAGATTTAATAATATCTGCTCTAGTTCCCTTAACTATTACAGGCAATATTTGTATGTAATCACCAGAAAACATGAAAGTAATTCCACCCATCACTTTATTTGAGCACCTTATGTCTCTGAGAGTTCTATCTAATGCCTCTACGAGAGCTCTATGAGTCATGGGGCACTCATCCCATATTATTAGACTTGCATCTTGCAAGATTTTTTCCAACGGGCCATTTTTACGGATAGAGCACACACTGTCTCTTTCGAGTGACACTTACTGTACAGTTTAAAAGTGGAATGAGCCGTTCTTCCACCTGCCAATAGAGTAGAAGCAATACCTGAGGACGCGACGGCAATGGCTACTTTTCCCAGTGACCTAACTTTCGCTAATATTAAATAAGTCACGAAAGTCTTGCCAGTTCCACCTGGAGCATCCAAGAAGAAGGGTTTTCCTTCGTCAGAGGAAACGCTTTTTAAAACTGAATTATAAGACTTGATCACGCACTAACTTGTGTTCATGTTCTGAAATATAGTTATTTAATTGGTTTACATCATATGGTCTCCGCAAAAGTTCTTCTAGAGGCTCCATATTATTGTGATTATTGCGAATCGGGGCCGGAAGTCCGAAATCTGTAAGAAATTTTTCCGACATTTCATGAATTCTGTCTTCAATAAATGTAAGACCTTCATTGTATATTTCATAATTGTATGGCATTAGCAGGTCCTGATTTTCATTGCGAACTCTATGTAATATGTCTTCACACAAATTTTCTGATTTTTTTCTTCATAATTCTATTGGCTCTGATGGCTGGCAAAATATCAGGATGATGGCAAATGATTCTCTCAATTTTTCTGGTGACTCAGAAATAACCACATCCGAAAGAGTATTTTCCCAATGTCCATCTCCTTCTAATAATCCCAGTTCTTTGCAAGCGACTTGATACGTGATTAAAGTAATGCAATTAACTGTTCTAAGATGTTCGAAGGAAGTTGGTCCGCGTACATTCATCAATAACATTCTTAAATAAAAAAATCCGTTTGATTTGGATAAACATTATAAACATGACCTAAAGCTGCGTCTTTTTTTACACCTGGGTATCCGTCAACATCTTGCCCACGTTTCTTTCTAGAAAATTTCTTTCTTTCCCAGATGTAATATTGATGCACTTCATGGTACAGCAAACGTTTTGCAAAATCGTCATATGTTCAGAGTTCAAAAAAGCCATTGAGAGTCGATGCAGGAGGATTATTAACGTGATCATGAATGTTTTCTTCAATGAAGTATACTCTTTGTCCATTTTGCAAATGGACCGCTAAATGGATGACTGGTGGGTAGCGCTCATATATTGGGAACTGAAATATTCTCCAAACAGCTTCAGAAGTGCTAATATATCGACCATTAAGATATTTTTCGACCTCATCGTTGTTATTTTGCACAGTGAATGTAGCTTGATCAGAACCTTTATGAATGTACTTGCAAATATATTTTATTGCTTTGACTGTCTGGCAAAATTCAACATTAATATGTGCGTTGAAAATTCGTAATAGAACTGGATTATATGGAACAGCCCATCTATTGTCTATGTTCATTTCAGCATTTCAGTTCCCCTCACATTTAGGACACCTGTATTTCCCCCGGAATATGAAGCTCTACGTCTATAGGTTGGGTAACCATCATCACCCGTTTGTGTCTGAGAAGTGAACCTTTTTGGGTATTTTTTTTGGAACACATGTGTTGTTTCATCCACGGTGACGTGGGGTTATTTGGTCCACAAGGGCCGTGGATCATGTTCTTCACCTCAATGTTATAAAGTTCAGGATCTTGTTCTTTGTCGGGTATTTCAGCCCGTATTATATCATCTATAGAATCCGGTTGCACTTTTTTGTAAGCCATAACAAAATATGCGCATGTGGTAATCCCCGTTTTTGCCATTCTACGCTATAATCGAAAGCCTTAGTTGGGCCAAAAATATTTTTGTTAATAGTTCCATCAAGTTCTTGAGTTTCAAATGGAACACTCTTGAAAGCAAATCATGTCTATCTTGCGATTTTTGATTAGGGAATAAGTGAATTTGTATATCTTTCCATTCTGGATTGTAGGTGACTGTGATAAAAAGATCTGGTCTACCAAAGTTCCTAACAAATGTCATGTCGTGTTGGGTCTTTTCATTCATATATCGCGGAGATCATGTAAATGAAGATGGCAATATCACATATCGGCCAATATTAGATGCATTAACACTTCTATCATTGGCAACTGCATTTCGTAAGTGTATATATTCATCGGCCCTCAATTTCTTTTGGTTCCTTCTGATAAAATCAAGTCTTTCCGATATCATTTATGCCGACATATCAACACAATATTACGGCATGACTGATGGCAGTCGCTCACATCCGGGAGGCGAGGAGGTTCGAATCCCCCCGCCGGCAACCTTGAAGATGGTCTTCTGTGGTTTCCCATCTTCCTTCCAGGCAAATGCCGGGGTTGGTCCTTAACTATAGGCCACAGCCGCTACCTTCCAACTCCTCGTCCTTACATTCCAACTCCTCTCCTTCCCTCCCCAACGGTACTTGTAGCTCACCCATTGGGTGTCCGTCTCGAATCAGCTACAAAACTGGCGAGCCGAACATGTCCTCGGACACTCCCGGCACTAAAAGCCATACGCTAAAAAAAAACACAATATTGATTGAATAATCCTCTGAAATAATGTAAACTGTTCATCTCATTTGTTCTCACCACAAGCCTGAAAGCATAAAATTGCATACATGATACTGTCTTAGGTCGTGCAACACCGGTTTGTTGTTGAATGTTGATACAGTACCCATCATTTCCACGTGGGAAGAGTAGAGGATGCTGCAGCGGGTCATACGATCTGTGCAACTCACAAACTCTTTTAAGATGACCACCTTTAGTATTTATCACAATATCTTTCGGACCCTTGTCCTCATCTACTAAAAGAACAGCGACTTCGTCTACAGTTGGCGCGTCGTAGAGAACACCGTGCCCGTTGGGAGGTTTTAGATCAGCGTGAATAATTAATTTGAAATCGTGCGCTGGTCTGTTCTCAAGATTATATTTGAAACTTTGAATATAACTATTATAATCGCGAAGCTCTATTTGCAAAGGACCAATGAGCTCAGTTCGCAGATTGGGATTTCTATTTGTGCTCGAAGATAACTGATCAGCTTGGGAAACGAAATATATTTGCAAAAACTCAGGCTGCGCACATTGAGCAGGAAGTAAATTGCCTATCAAGTGGTAAATCTATCCATATATTTTGAAGGTAGGCATAAAATTCCCCTCTCGTATTTCTTTTGCACCAAATGACGTCATTTGAAATAGAGTGTTGTATTGTCTTGTATGAATCAAGAAATGTTTTGAGCCTGGATGCGTACCTAATAATAATTCTTTCAAAACTGGTGTTGGTTCCGGAATTTTAAGTATATTCACTTTACCGTTGCCGCAGCATAAACCTGGCGCTTCAGTTTTCCATTTTTGTGCCTGGCAATTGTTGCAGATATTATTCATTCTGCCAATGTCCACATCGTTTAACTCGGAGTAACTTACATTAAAGTCATATGCAAAGGCTGAATATAGGAGGTTGGTTTGCCTTCGTGCACGGTTTGCTGAAGTTCGTGCATTCTGGTCTATTAAACGTTGAGAACGTTCAGCGCTTGATTCTCGAGCACGGCTAGCAGCAGTTCGTGCATTCTTGTCAATCAAACGCTGAGAGCGTTCAGCGCTTGATTCTCGAGCACGTGTAACAACAGTTCGTGCATTCTGGTCCATCAAACGCTGGGAACGTTCAGTGCTTGATTCTCGAGCACGGGTAGCAGCAGTTCGTGCATTCTTGTCAGTCAAACGCTGAGAGCGTTCAGCGCTCGTTCCCTATGCCGATTTTGTCTGGAAATGTTACGTTGATTGTCCAACCTATTAATATGTTCATCTTCCGTCTCGGTGTCACGCGTAAGTCTCAGACGCTTTGCTGTAGCTGAACGTTGAGTAAGGTGAGATTTTGTTCCAGGCATCGAAACAGATAATTAGAAAGTATACAACGAAAGTGGCTTAGGCGGCAGCACGCCGGCCTCTCACCGCTGGGTCCATTGTTCAAATCCCGGTCACTCCATGTGAGATCTGTGCTGGACAAAACGGAGGCAGACAGGTTTTTCTCCGGGTACTCCGGTTTTCCCTGTCAAAATTTCATTCCAGCAACACTCTCCACTATCATTTCATTTCATCTGTCATTCATTTAATCATTGCCCCAGAGGAGTGCGTCAGGCCTCGGCAGCCGGCACAGTTCATATCCTCGCCGCTAGATGGGGACTGCATTCATTCCATTCCTGACCCGGTCTGAGACTGGAAGCAGGCTGTGGATTTTCACAACGAAAGTAAATAAATAAAAGCAAATCAACTAAGACATGAAAGTAAATAAACTGAACCTAACAATCAACTAATCTACAAATTTAAGAAAGGTAATAACCTGCTTAGTACTAACCAACAAAAAGAAAATAATGAAGAATTACGGTTATAACCAACAAAAAGAAAATAATGAAGAACTACGGTTATTTACTATTGAATCGTTGAAAACGATCTTCACGCTATTTTTACTCAAGTAAAACGGATAACGTCAAAGAAACTGCGCATGAGTCATTTCATTCCAGCAACACTCTCCACTATCATTTCCAAGCGACTGTGACTGAGCCTAGCTGCAAGGAAGCTTACATTGTTCGTCTCTTCTCGGCAATGGTCGGTTCTCGTCAGGCGGGCAAGGTCGCGCCATCACTGCAGCCAAGCTACTCGGGAACGCTTGTTCTTCCGACTTACTGAACAAAAATCAATCTTTAAGGTTACCTGAGAGGTGTAGCCTAACGCTACATAGTCTAAACTATTCATCTTGAATCTGGCTATCATGTACGAAAATAATTGTTCAAATCTGACTGGTAGTTCCAGAGATTATCGCGTTTAAACACATAAACACACAAACACACAAACTCTTCAGCTTTATTATATTAGTATAGATAAGCAAAAAATCATGTCAGCAGTAGAAAACACTTCCTACCTAAATCTACAGGGTGTAATAATATCAGTCTCTCACCCTGAGATTCCGGATGAAAAGAAAGAAATTAATCCAAAGGTACTTCCTAATAATTGTCTTATTATTAAGGCATGCCCATCATGTCCACATTTATGAAAATATCTACACTTGTTACCATTTTATTTTCCACACAAGGCACTGTTGAAAGTATATTTCATTTCACTATTTCATTATTCAGAAAATACTTGAATAAAGGCTCATTATCCATAAAATATCATGATTTATCCATTCATAATTGATTATCTATTTATCAAAACTTTCGTTGCAAATATTATGTACACAAAATCACCAGCATGTTGAAAATTAAGGATTCGATCTGATCCTAATGAAATAATTCTTCCTCGTAATTTTCAGATTAATAGCAAGACGTATTATTCTGATTTTAACTACGTCAGATGCCATTGGATTATACATGAAAGAAATGATTCCCTTTGTATTTCAGATTTATTGTGACCTCCACATACTTATGCATTCAGAAAAATGAATCTTCACTGTGTGTCCCACATATTCATTCTTAACCACAACCACTACTCCAAAATTCGTGGTGCATTCAAGCTACACTGCCTGATGCCCAAATATCACATTACCTATCGGCGAAATGTCTACGAAATGCCCATTTAATAAACTGAATGCTAAATTCAAAAATTGCACTTTTTGTCACGATCTGATTTGTCATTCCATTCCGACAACAACAGATATATTAAATTTCATTTGTGATTCTCAAAAAACCATCTATAATCAATCCGGACCTCAACTACTTTTAGCTGTTACTTAAAATATTATCTCCTATTCAACTCGGAATTATTATTATCTGGTCTGAGCTATTTAACAGTAAATAAATAAATTCTACAACTGATTCTTTCATTGTTCCAATTTCATATTTGAACATATTGAATTATCATGAGCCCCCTTAATGATTTTTCTTAATTTATTATTATTATCATTAACTCCATTTGCAGTAATAATTCGTAACTGAGAGTGATTCACCATTATTATTATTATTATTATTATTATTTACATCCAACTGCCTGATATTTATTCACTCACAAAACGTCCACAATCTAAATATCCACTCATGAATAACCAAAATTTTTCCTATCACTATCACGAATCAGGAAACTCCACATAATGTGATAATCTCCGCACAAAGTTTCAAAAGTGAAATATGAAAGAAACCGTTTACTGGCAATCCCTGCCTGTCTAAACTTGAGCGACATAGAAAGAAAAAAATAATTCTAGAATACGCTGACCTAAGAGTTTGGGAAAATACAACATGACTAGACTACAGCATGACTACAAAAAAATGTTGAGATCTTACTTCATATCTTCCACGACGTGAATTTGTATCGGCTGCCAGGTGATGAAAATTGCAGTAAATAGTTCCTCCATGCGGCAGAAGTATGTCCACCCAGGTCACACCACGTCCTGGACTGCACGTCAGCGACCTCGGGTAGAGCTCCATCTTCCTGATGCCCCATCATGATGTTCTGGAACCCTCTTCCGGCTTCCCACATGGGCTGGTATCGGTGACGTCCTTTCCACATTTCCTTGGATCTAACCCATCCTTGATTTTTAGTGCATGATCATTGTATCACAAAGTCCCAATATGCAACTCGTAAAATGACCACGATGTTCCGCACACATATTTTAGAGTGTCCTTCACTGTCTTTACACCATATGGTTATTCGTTCCATTTGATACTGGTGTCTCCCACACTTCATTAAGCACGCTATGCTTATAGTTGCACACACAATTTCCAAGTCCTGAGTACGCACGGCTAATGGTTGCATGACCGGTTAAACCGAATAAACCTGTGTAACGTCCTATCACACATGACCAACATTTATTAAAGAGCATTTCGACTTTTGTCTGCTTGATTAATGGGTGGCTAAATGTAAAGTGTTGTGGCCTGATATCCTCGACCTCACAATTCCTATACAACTATGCGGCAATACTTTGAATTTATTCCTTAACTGAATAGCTGCCCACATATTCCCCTCACTGTCTCCACATACAAACATGATGCACTGTCAAAAAGCAAATTTACTGGCCCATTTCTCGTGACTAGCACTTCTGACATAACAGTTAAAAAATTAATAAAGTTTGTTAAACTGACTTCGGTTTGAAGAATTTCTAAGTCCACCACTCCACAAGCAATACAGTCGGAGTCAACACTTAATAAATTTTCCCGGCCTTCCAGAACATTCCAGGTCCGCGCACCTCGGCCACCTGCAATGTTCGCGGCGATGACGTTTCACTCGCATAGAGACTGCTGCCTGTATTTACTGTCGTGCACGTTGTTCTTGTAGTCGTTGTACCCGTTGACTTCTTGTCCTGTGGTCTGCTCCGTGCATCTTTTATATTGCTCAGGCACGTCACGTGAAACTGCAGTGATGTCATGCTATAAACTTCCTCCGTTCATATCTCCTGAATGCGTAATTCTATCATCCCAATTCTTTCAATAATATCAGTGTAAATTCAGGGGCTACTTCATGACAAAACATTCTTCTTTCCAGCCTAAAGAAATAGGGTAGCTCACAACCTTCCAGCACCTTCGGCATCTTCTCATTCGCCACACCAGCGTGCACGCTCCTCACATTGGCTCTCCGCCCGTGAGCGCTATTTCAAAACTCCGCTCGGCGCTCCATTCGAAATAGGATGACGACAGGATGCCCCTGGACCACGGGTACAGTGTATTGTGCTAAGCAGACATCGTGAAATTTCAAAAAAACATAAATAATTAAATTAACAACACTCGGCATCGTGTAGTTATGATTACGAAAATTAATAATGAGGTAGGACTGCATACGTCACTTCGTAAGGCTAAAGTCAATGAACAGTGAATTTATATCTTCAGGATGGTGCCTAGGCGTAATATTATAACAAACAAATTAGTAACGTAGGGTGTAATTGCGCTATTTAGACGAAAATCGGTAGGGGAGTAGCATCATATAAAAGTCGTTAGTATTGTCAGTGGTTAATTGATCACTCTGAATATAATGCACAGCAGCCATCCTCAAATTTCATAATTTAAAAGTAAATAACTCATTAAATTTCAGCTTCAGTAATGAAAAGTAGAGGTAAGGTAGAACAAATGTGTCATTGTATGACGAAAGCGAAGTAAGAGCGACTCCAAACATTCCAGATGGCGGCTGGGTGCACTATTGAAACGTTATATTGAATCATTCTGGATGTAACTGTTCAATTCAAATAACACTTTCAGTAGTAAGAAAGAAATACCTTCCTGATATAAGTCATACGATTAATACACTGAATACATCGCGGAGTGGTCATCTTAAACATAGAGAACATGTTATTGGTTAACTAGTTTTAAGTTACAATAACAAAACTTAGTAGGGGTGTAGAACCTTGTAAGTGGCTTCCTATGGCCGTATCAAAGAACAGAGACCCCATATATTCAAGATGTCATATAGGCATCTTTCTAAAACGTGAATGCCATTAACTCATGATTTTATAGAACAATTTACGCGAAATTTTCGGAGATGGGAGTACCATATAAAATACCCCGCCAGCATTATTCAAAGGAACATCACACTTAGTATAGCGCGTAGTGGCGATCTAGAACTTCTAGAATTCGATTAGAAATAACTCTCTATAAGAGCTACGATACTGAAATAAGAGATTTTGATAAAATTAGTCATTTTTTTGCCGTGTAGCCTCATGAGAGGCCGAGTGCAGGTCCTTCTAGTTGACGCCCGTGGACGACCTGCGCGTCGAGATGAGAGATGGAATGGATGAAGATGAATGAAACTGGGCAAGGATGTGGAAGGAAGCGACCGTGGCCTGTCAGAAAGTACCGTCCCAGCATTTTCCTGGTGTTGAAAATGGGAAACCACGGAAAACCATTTCAAGGACGGCCGACAGTGGGGCTATAACCCGCACGTCTACCGAGTCAGCAGAGAGCTTGGCCCCATGACCTAACGTTTTGCTTTAGCCAGCGTTGCCAATGCTGTCGGTTAGTCATAAGACTACCACACTGCTCATAGCACACAGTCACTATCTTAAAAAAAATTAGATGTTTATATCAAAAATCCATAATCTATCACAGTTACAAGAATGAAACGAAGCGAGTAAGTAGTCTTAATATAGAAGGCTTTCTCTGTAGAAGCCACAAGTTCAACGATTACATACATTGAAATGGAGGATAGACGTATATTTTCTCATCTTAGAATCAATTCCTCTACATGCAATAGCGGAAATACAACGATATTTAATAAACAAGGAGTAACATATTATATAGGGCACTTCTCACAACGTTCATCATAAGAACATTCTGTTATAATGATTACAAGGACAAGGAGTTACAACCTTACCCACACATTTAAAAGAATTTTGGCAATATGGTATAGGCACTGAATATCGTGTTTTGCTTTTGTAGGCTACTTTGGGAAAAACTCAATACATACCTTCTCAATTTCTCCTTCGTATCTCATAAATAAACGGGAAACAAATATCGTTATTTTCCTATTTCTAATCCTGTACCAAATTTGAGGCAGCTATGTTGATTAACCATGGTAAATTCTTCACTTTTCATACTGTCCAAAATCATAAATATTCATCGTACACTGTCCGCGCATTTGCCCTCCTAGCCTCCACAAAGCACGAGTATAACTTTTCGTACAACTGCTCCTTCACCTGAATTGGTCTTTCGTCCATTTTCTGTAATTGTGTTTTGCTCGTGTATAACTGTCGGATTGAAGGCACAGCATGAAAATGTTTACAAACAGTATTTAAGGATTACTTCTTCTTACCTCTCGCATTTACCCAAAAGCGAACGGCTCGTCTTTTAAATTACAACTTAATTTAATTTTTGTTGTTCTTCTCGGGACCTAGTGCGTAGCTTGATATTGGTGAATCATAAGGTAGTTATTTCACTTGCTCTGTAATGAGCTTCTGTCACCTCATTTAAATTTCTTCCCTGACAGCGAAAAGTGAAAATTATTCTACTCATACTGTACACCACTGTCCTTTTCTTTGCCACTATACTTTCTTCATCCTCATTTTCAATGTCCTGTGAAGTTGAAGATTTCTAAATATTCCCTACTGGACGATTCTCGATTAGTGCTATTAGCAATGCTGTGAATAACTTCACTTCTCTAACTATTGCATCTGTAGGTAAAATATTATTATTACGAAAATATGCAAACTCAAGAATATTAAGTGGATTTAACTATATCGTATTCAAGCAAATTATCCAGAAAAACCCGTAGCCAATTTACAAAAACACAAGTTACAATTGACTAGTTTAGTATGCATCTATGTATGTCTAGCATGAAGATATCGACGAAGCTTATAAAGAAACATGTGAGTTCTATCGAACTGTTCACCCGTAGTTGTTCAGAGTTGCCTGTCCCCTCTCCTCCCTTGCTTCCACTCCTTTAATGTGATTGTAGCTATAGTATCTATTTACTAGACAATGTAAGGATAATCTCAACTTCGAATCATAGATCCTCTTGGAATCGGTAACTGAGATTTCCAGAATAGACGTGTGGCTGAGTATATCTGTAGGGGTGGGGCAGTTAAGGTGGGATTTCGATATGAGCGGGTTTGGTGGTTCCCTTATGAGCTATAGCTTTAAAACTACGGACACAGAATGCTAGGGATTATAAAACACAGATTTTCATGTTAGGTTTCTTGGGTCGAAAATATCCGACAGACCTAAAGAGACATTTAATGATATTAAGATGACAAATCTTTGTGAAAGGCAACCAAAATATTGAAACCTTTGCACAAACGTGAGGTTTGCGATACCCAGCCAATACTAAGAGGATTTTTAACGTTAATTGAGGTTTGGAAAGGAGTGATAATAGCCTTATGAGAATAAGTGAGAATACATTTCGCTCGAGTTCTATTCCCGGCCATCTTGGAAGTGGTGTCCGTTTGCTTCCTAGAGTACCCGTTCAGATCCGGACTGATCGGTTATTTAGGCAAGGAATGTGTCAGGTGAGAGTCGAGCCAGATTAGAAAGCTGGTATTGCCTCTCTAAAGCAGTGGGTGAAGCTCGAGAAGGAGAATCACTTAGTGAATGCGATGAAATTCAGCGGATGTAATAAACGTGAGATGGAAATGAAAAGAAGGAAGATTGAAGTTTTACGTGACCGTTAATTTCGAGATCATGAGCCACGGGACCTCCTTTTTACGTGGAATGCAAACCACAGGACATGGCAATTCACTTTAAAAATCTCACATATATCGACCGGGAATTGAACCCGGTCCGCCGTGGTGAGAGGCTAACAGCCTGACCGCTGTGCCACCACGCCCCCAGAGAGGGAAATGAGAACACCGAAGTTTATAACTGTGCAGAGTCAGTTATATTTAGAGTAGAATATGCGAACAATAATCATTAAAAATACAATATAGTGGGAAATAAATACCCATTCATTAAAATTTAGAGGGAATTTACACAAAAATGGAGATTAGATATGCCGAGGATTTAACAATAATTTTATGAGATAAGAATAAATAAGTTTCGATAAATTATTTTAATTTGAAACTAAATCGAAACTGAACCTCACACCACGTATAAATTTCGTGGCATTATAATCCAACACGAATGGTAATCTATGGTGATAATTAAACCTAATATAGACATTAATAGCTTTTGATAGATTTATCAATCAGAGGACGGAGGACATTGACTGTGACAGGGATTTTTGAAGAATAGTCTGCTGATGACAATTGATGAATAATGAGAGGTCAGATTATGTGATATGTTTGATTGTGAATTTTTACAAATAGAGCTAACAGACAGTTATTTATCAATAAATGTGCGAATGATGTATATATATATATATATAATATTTTCATAGAATATTTTTGGTGTGAGTACCGTAGCTCATTCAACCACAGTAAAATGTTGATTATAGTGACAAGCATTTTGAGAAATTCTACTATTTGTACTTAAATATTTTATAAATTTATATTACCGTTCTGTCATCATCTTGCTCTTGGATTATATTATTCTAGCAATTCATTGAGGATTTTTGGACTCTTAAGTAGAGGTGTAATGTTTCCGTTAGCCTTTCAATGATCACCATGATATGACTTGCCCTTTCACTACACAGTTCTGAAGCAACGGGCAACCTTCTTCAACCCCAGGACATTGCCAATATGGTAAATACTTCTGTGAGGTCTTGAGAGCTCGTTCCAAAATCTTCCCTCCCCCTTCCATTAATAGTTCACGCATCAATATAGACTGAAAAAATATGACAGGTTATCTGACAGATTTCACGTGCACCCTAGTACACAGTACTGATGACCACGAAGTTTGAAACTCCTGAGTGATTCATGAATAGCAGCATAAGGTTTTGTGAAGTTAATATGAAAATAAACATGTGTGTTAAATTATTTCAACGTGGTAGCTACCGAACGTCATGATATATAGCCTTGGTTTTCGTATAGTATAAATTAACGTGTGTTTCCTTCTCCGTTTCTTCCAACAGTGAGCAATTACTGCTTACAATTCTCATGCTATGAATGCACGTTATGATATCCCTTGCAGTTCCCTATATTAAACATACTGGTGTTCACAGCTGATGCAGTAATAAATTTGTGCGGTATACTTCGCTTGGAAAAATCCAATTTAATTATATCACTGTGTGTGTGCTCCGTTTAATATTTCATTTATAAACAAGGCTTCTACATTAAGACATTTGAGGTGCTATGAAATACTGTATGATAAAGCGCAGGCACTTGTACTACTTAATGGGTTCATATTATGATCTCTCCCCTTGCCGTGTAATTGCCTTTCAACCACTTAAAATTCAACAGATTCGCATTGACTGCCGACGAAGTGACAGATTTCAGTACGGCAACTCTCACAAATAAATGGCTTTTTAATGCTCGCACCAGGGAATGGCTAATTAACCAGCTTCTCGCATGGAATACTTGGCTCCATTCCATATTCTTCAGCCAGCACGGTGGACTGGGCAGTATGAAGTGTATCAACTACGTACTAGATCAATAGTGGCACATGGTATATGGGGCATTATGGATGTTTTTATATCACGATACACTTGTTGTTTTATATGAGGAGCTTCGACATCGTGGTCATTCAAACCCGTGTAAACGATATACTTATCCGTCAATTATCGAATCTTACAACTGCCGATATTACTACTACTACTAATGCCAATAATAAAAATAATAATAATAACAATAATAATTATAACGCTGATAATAATAATAATAAGAATTTCCATGAAGAACTAAATAGCCAATTTTCATATATCCCACTGGTCTTTTCCATTAAAACTTTCCTGACTATTAAAAGGATTTTTCATGTGAAAGACTAAATGACTTTTCGTTCACGACCTGTCTTCAACAGCACCATTACAATAAGAATTGATGTGCTAGGTACAGATTTCGTTGCGGTACAGACGTCCTATACACTATAGCCGTGAGTTGCAGCTAGATGGCAGCGTGTAAGCTATTTCGGTATCAAAGCAATAACCACTGTCTGCTGGTTTGGTGCAAGTTGCTCGCATATTACGCAAATTGTATTCGATAACGTGAGGCGAGCGCATGTTTCCTCCTGGCAATGTTTTTCCTTATACACACATCAAAAAAAGTTTTGCATCACCTCGGTTCCCAGATCTCCGGCATATAGACGTTGACTGTGTATATTGTATCAAAGATACAGTCCCTTTGACTGTTCATAGATGTCACTAAAACTGCTCAAAGATGTAAACAACCATGCATGAGCAGGGCCTATTAGACGGAGGGGGTACGACAGCCGATCAGTTCCAGTCATTCCACCAGGACGAAGGTACGCTGCTCATGTTGTCTGTAGTTCTACCATGCCTAGAAGGTCAATACCGCAGTTCGATCGCGTCCGCATTGTTACTTTGTGTCAAGAAGGGCTCTCAACAAGGGAAGTTTCCAGGCGTCTCAGAGTGAACCAAAGCGATGTTGTTCGGACATGGAGGAGGTACAGAGATACAGGAACTGTCGATGACAGGCCTCGCTCAGGCCGCCCAAGGGCTACTACTGTAGTGGATGACCGCTACTTACGGATTGCCGCTCGGAGGAACCCTGACAGCAATGCCACCATGTTGAATAATGCGTTTCGTTCAGCCACAGGACGTCGTGTTTCAACTCAAACTGTGCGCAATAGGCTGCATGATGCGCAACTTCACTCCCGACGTCCATGGCGAGGTCCAGCTTTGCAACCCCGACACCATGCAGCGCGGTACAGATACAACATGCTGAATGGACCCCACAGAATTGGCATCACGTTCTCTTCACCGATGAGTGTCGCATATGCCTTCAACCAGACAATCGTCGGAGACGTGTTTGGAGGCACCCTGGTCAGGCTGAACGTCTTAGACACACTGTCCAGCGAGTGCAGCAAGGTGGTGGTTCCCTGATGTTTTGGGGTGGCATTTTGTGGGGCCGACGTACGCCACTGGTGGTCATGGAAGGCTCCGAAACGGCTTTACGATACCTGAATGACATCCTCCGACCCATAGTGCACCCATATCGGCAGAATATTGGAGAGGCATTTGTCTTCATGGACGACAATTCTCGACCTCATCGTGCACATCTTGTGAATGCGTTCCTTCAAGATAACGACATCGCTCGACTACAGTGGCCAGCATGTTCTCCAGACATGAACCCTATCGAACATGCCTGGGATATGTTGAAAAGGGCTGTTTATGGACGTCTTGACCCACCAACCACTCTGAGAGATTTACGCCGAATTGTCGTTGAGGAGTGGGACAATTTGGACCAACAGTGTCTTGATGAACTTGTGGATAGTATGCCACGACGAATACAGGCATGCATCAATGCAAGAGGACGTGCTACTGGGTATTAGAGGTAGTGGTGTGTACTGCAATCTGGACCACAAATGCTGAAAGTCTAGCTGTATGATGGTACAACATGCAATGTGTGGGTCTCATGAGCAATAAAACGAGCTGAAATGTTGTTTGTGTTGATCTCTATTCCCTTTGTATTTAAAGGTTCCGGAACTCTTGGAACCGAGGTGATGCAAAACTTTTTTTGATGTGTGTATTAATATATTGTAAGTTATATTAAGTTGGTCTCAAATGCTTAAATCAGCCATTTTAGTACATAATAAGTCTTAACCGTTACTGTAGTAGATGGTAAGCTTATTTTCGGCCATGCTAACCTTGAAGTACGACAACTGGAGGGTGCGGCGTCTCTACCTGACATTTGGGAGAGTTGCGGCACAGCATGCGCTAGAGATGCCTCATTGATATCCTACCTTAAAAGTGATCTGGAAACATTCAAATTATTCAGAGGGTGCCGGTGTTATATTCGAATAATTTATTACTTCATAGTTCGTGAAATACCTAATTTATTTCATTGGTTTCATTGTTAACATCATTGTTACTATATACTGTGACCGTTTGACGGAGGTCCCACGACCACATAAGCGCACATCTAAATAACAGCAGAGCACAAGACTCAAAAACATCTCGGGGTAAAAATGAGCAAACAACCAACGTTGTAATTTAATATAAAAGCTTAGCTGTTATTCCGATGTACACTACAGCAAGGATAGAAAGGAGTTAAGTTTCAAGAAATCATGAATGCCCCCAGTTTTCTGTAAGATAAAATGCATCAGGTCAATTTATTCATTCAACCATCCTACTCTAATACAGTCCTTCCTTCCGCAAGGAGATCGCTAAATACACTCCTGATATAAAAAACACCCTATCGCTCCCCCTGGGACCATGTTCTAAAGATGCCCTATTCGATTAACGGCAATAATTAAATCCCAAAAAACAAAATTTAAATAACGAAATTAGTCAAATAGTCCTCCAACATTTAGTAAAATTTATAGTTTATCACTGGAATGTGTGTTATTCGAAACACCATAAACACATTAATGATGTGCAGACAATTAATAGTCCAGTCTGACATCAATTCAAAAATTATATACAAGTCAATACAGCATTATATTTCCAAAATATCCTCGAAATTATTCTTAGTTTCAAAATCAATCATGTGAAAAGTCATGAATAAAAATTCTTAAATAGTTATCTCAATTATTTAACAAGCCATCAAAACTATTGGCTATGAACCATCTATTATTCCATGTAATCTGATGCTAAGTCAGTTATTTCATAATCGGAAGTTTCCACACCTGGAATTTATTAATCACTCCAACAACCAAATTGATTTAATATAATCTCTTAAAGAAAATAATTTTATTCACTTATTAAAATTTTTGGGTGTCACTCGCTATTATCATGAAATTATTAAATTTTATATGAATTATGGATCAGTTATAACGGCTAACAAATTCATCTGAAATCGAGGTCAGTCTTCTCTGAATGCCCCATATCACTAAGCATTAATAGGCTTCACATTTTATATCTCCACATAATATTGAAAGTTTCAAAATATATTGATCATACAGTAATATCAATGTCATTACGTAGAATATTTGTAAGGTTTGAGCAAAATAAGTAGAATCCGAAATTATACTGATGACATTATCTGGTTTAAGGCGTGGGGTTGCTACTCTGGCTAGACCCTTCTTTTTGAGACACGTAACACGAGACTTCATCCTCCAAAATCATTAATATCAAACACACACAACATCATTTAATCATTATTACTACTTCCATTTTTCTAAATTCCATTGAGCCTCATTGCTTCAATTAATGGATTATAATAAATAAAACAATTACGAGCCTTACAGTAGTCGCATATGATGTGTAACATCTGACAGAAGAAACCTCACGTGAAATTGTTGATACACCGGTATTTTATAGTATTATTGGCACAAATATTAATCTATTGTAAAAGGGAGTGTTTTACAGATATTGTAGTTTATAATATGGAACTCATTTTATTAGATGATTTGTAGCTTCCACCAGCACTAGACTAAATAAAGAATATGATATGGATCAACTATAGATTAATAGACGCGACACCGCTCATAACCTTAAATTCCTTATAAACAGGTCCTCTTGATTCACAGACCAACAAGTAATTTCATATGGATTCTGTTAAAATGAGTCATATTGATATGATAAATATCGTTTAAATTAATAATCTGGTAGCAAAAATATCTACCCCGCCCAGGATTCGAACCCAAGATCTCTAGATTCAAGAAGTTCCTTGACGAACTAAAGAGCCTAATTTTCATAAAATTTATGATTCATGCCAATGATTAATCTATGGTATCAATTTTCGACACCGCGCGCTGATTGTTTCTCTTACCAGTGCCAGCTGGATCGATCGATCGAGTTGGCAGTGCATCTTATACTTCCGTTCGATCCACCACTGCCAGCTAGGGCACACTTCCATTCGATCGATCGAGCGGGCAGTCCATACTTCCGTTGTCCACCACTGCCAGCTAGTACACTTCCGTTTGATCGATCGAGCGGGCAGTGCATACTTCCGTTGTCCACCACTGCCAGCTAGTACACTTCCGTTTGATCGATCGAGCGGGCAGTGCCTACTTCCGTTTGATCCACCACTGCCAGCTCGATCGTTCCGATCCACTTCCGTCCCCAATCTTCAAAATCACTCCCACAAAACTATCCAGCAACTGAGCTGAAAGATTTTACACATCAAAACTGTGGGCTAAATACACGCATGTCTTCCCCATTTAACTCAACTACCAAGCCAGATAAATACCGACAGTAGTGGCTACGCTGGCTAACGCGCAGCATTAGGTCATGGGGCCAAGCTCTCTGCTGACTCGGTAGACGCGTGGGTTCGAGCCCCACCGTCGGCCGTCCTTGAAATGGTTTTCCGTGGTTTCCCATTTTCAACACCAGGCAAATGCTGGGACGGTACCTTCTGACAGTCCACGGCCGCTACCTTCCAAATCCTTGCCCAGTTTCATTCACCATCATTCATTTCATCTCTCATTAACTCCTCTCATGAGGTTGGCGTCAGGAAGGGCATCCGGCCGTAAAAACCATCGCCACAAAGACTTCCATCGCATCTCATCCCCGACCCCGTTGGAAAAACGGGAATAATAAGGGGTAGACATACAATACCAAGCCAGATAAATCATTAGTTGTCATTAACAATTATTTTGCCTTCCAATAGTCATCTTAGTAAACACTCCCTAATTGACACAACTGCTCTACACCGCAACTTCCATTTCGAAAAATGTCATCACCATCTCATTAGAGAAATCCAAATTACATTATTAATTACGACCTCATTACCTCTTGTCTATAATCTGATCCAAAATTCGATTATGTGAACACCACAGAATGGTTCACTATCACCCAATAAATTTATTATTATTGTTACGTGCCACCCCCTAGTGGCACCTTTGTTAACTGGATTACGGTGGGTAGGAAGCACAACACCAATTACTGCTTAAAGAAATAATTAACTTTATTGCGGCCAGGAGGATACATCACTCTTCAGTAAATACAAGCAATTATTACCTTACTCCAGTTTCCTCACGTCGAGAATACTTTCACTTTCACTTGTCAACAGACCACAGTTAATCCTCTTCGCTAATGAGTCCGGTCCCGTACGCTAGCTGGAAATAGCTGCACTAGGTCTGTCACTGTACTATACACTGTTTCACAAGCACCACAATCACTTCCTCGCTGTCAAGATAATCAGCTTCACTAGGGATTTCGCAAGTCACCACACTACTGTCGCCCAGGATAAACACTCGCACTAGCTCGTAAACACAACAACAACCACTGCTTGGCAGGTCGCCCTTATATAGCAGGCCGGTGACTCAATAAATGCTTCTAGATCCATCCAGGGTCCACGGCTTCTCGAGGTTTCCATTGCTGGTCCAGTCACGAATATTCTGGACTATCCCTTTGTCCTAGTAGCTCTGTTGCATAAGGCGCACGCAATACAGGAGGCAGGGCACAGCCCAGCCCTGGGGCAGTTGTGACTCATGCGGCGAGCGATGACACTAACTCACAGCCGCAACACCATCCCCTTCCTAAAAAAAGCTGATCGTCCCGATCAATCATTGGTCCGTCTGTGTCCCTCCGTAGGCTGCCAGGCGATCTCGATGCACGATCTTCATCTTCGCCCTCGGGCTCCGCTGGATCCTGTAGACGACATGGTTGATCCGTTTCACGACTCGGTACGGGCCCTCCCAGGACTTCTGCAGTTTGGGTGCAGGCCTTTCTTCCGTAATGGGTTGAAGAGCCAGACCAGGTCGTCCTCGTGGAATCCTCCGGCATCCGTCTGCTGGTCGTATCGGGTCTTCATTCGGTCGGTCTCGATCCGCAGTTTCCTCCACGCGAACCCGTGCACGTCCTCCAGTTGGTCGACCAGTTATTGACAATACTGGCTTACCGGGATCGGATCATTCCCAGGTCGGCCGAAGGCAAGATCGACAGGTAGACGGAGCTCCCTCCCAAACATGGCCCGGGCTGGTGTGCACCCGGTGGCTTCATGCACGGCGGTGCGGTAGGCCAGGAGAAATAGTGGAAGATGCTTGTCCCAATCCCTCTGGAGCTCGCTGACAACTATTCGGAGATGGTTCTCGATGGTGCGGTTGAATCGCTCTACCATCCCGTCGGACTGAGGGTGTAGCGGCGTTGTCCTTGTCTTCCGGATTCCCAGCAGCTGGCATAGGTTCTGGAACACCTGCAACTCGAAGTTCCTCCCTTGGTCGGAGTGCAGCTCCAGGGGTACTCCGTACCGGCTGACGAATTCCTTCACCAGGGTATCTGCGATCGTCGCGGCTTCTTGGTTAGGGAGCGCAAACGCCTCCCGCCATTTGGTAAAGTAGTCGCTGACGACTAATATGTAGCGGTTCCCTGCCTCGCTTAACGGGAATGGCCCAGCAACATCGATGGCCACTCTCTCCATGGGGCCGCCCACGTTGTAGGTCTTCAGTGGACCCCGTCGTCTTCGTCCTGGGCCCTTGCTGGCTGCGCAACCGTGGCACCTCGCGCAGTGGTTCTCCACGTCTGTTCGGCATCCGATCCAGTAGAACCGCTCTCTCAGCTTCTCTAGGGTCTTCTTTATCCCTAGGTGTCCACCAGATGATCCTCCATGAACTTCCTTCAGGACTTCCTCCGTCATAGCCTTTGGAACGACGACTTGTCCCCGATATGTCTTCCCGTCGGTGCTCTCCCAGGCGCGGCAGATGAGGCCATCCCTTACAATCAGCGAGTCCCACTGCGCCCAGTAGGACTTAAACTTTGGGCTGCAGTCACTCACAATGTTCCACCCGGGTCTGGGGACACAGGCCCCCATACATTCGGCTATCAGCCCCAGGTCATCATCTTCTACTTGTGCCCGCGTGAAAGATTCTCGGCTCCAGCTCCCTTGAAGTTCCACGGTAGTCCTTCGGCACTGTATCCCGGTGTTCTCCTCCCTTCGGGCACAGAAGGTGCAGTCTTCGGGGCACGGTCTTCGGGACAGGGCGTCGGCATTAGAATGCAGCTGGCCTTTCCTGTGCTGAATCTCAAAGTTGTACTGTTGAAGCCACTCTAACCACCGCGCGAGTTGACCCTCGGGCTGCTTGAAGTTCAGGAGCCACCGCCGGGATGCATGGTCAGTCCTGATGAGGAATTCTTGCCCGTACAGGTACTTGTGGAAGTGTTCAATGGTCTTCACGATGGCGAGCAGCTCCTTCCTGGTGACGCAGTAGTTCCTTTCTGGCTGTGACAAGGCCTTGCTGAAGTAGGCCACTACTCTCTCCTCGCCGTCCACTACTTGCGACAGGATTTCCCCTATGCCAAAGTCGCTGGCATCGGTATCGACGATGAATCTTGTTCCAGGTCTGGGGTAGGCCAGAATAGGCGCGGTGCACAGAGCCTGCTTGAGTTGTTCGAAGGCACTGTGGCATTCTGCTGTCCACGTGAAGAGTTGGTCCTTCTCAGTCAGTCGATGTAAAGGTTTGGCGATGTCGGCGAATCCTCTCACGAAGCGACGGTAATAAGTGCCGAGTCCCAGGAAGCTTCGTAGTTGGGACTTGTCCTTCGGAACTGGCCACTCCCTCACAGCTGCGGTCTTCTCTGGGTCGGTGCGCACCCCTTCCTCGGAGACGATATGCCCAAGGTACTGGACCCGCTTCTGGAAGAGCTGACACTTCTTGGGGCTCAAGTTCAGCTGGGCAGCCCGTAGCTTCAACAAGATCTCCTCCAGGTTGCTGTAGTGCTCCTCGAAGCTCCTCCCCAGAACGATGACGTCGTCTAGGTAGAACAGGGCAGGTCTTCCAGTTTAGTCCCCTCAGAATGGACTCCATTAGCCTTTCGAAGGTCGCAGGGGCGTTGCACAGACCGAATGGCATGACGGTGAACTGCCAGAGCCCGCTGCCCACAGAGAACGCCGTTTTCTCGCGGTCCTTAGGGTGGACCTCCACCTGCCAGTAGCCACTCTTCAAATCCAAGGTGGAGAACCATCTTGACCCTGATATGGTGTCCATCGTGTCGTCGATCCGGGGTAGAGGGTAGCTGTCCTTCTTCGTGACGTCGTTCAGGTTGGACAGGCGGACGTACGGCCGAGGCGTCGTGTTGATGAGGGTCTTGGCAACTAGCAATCCTTTTGTCTGGATGTCCTCATATTTTGGCTCGATGACAGCCGCCACTCCCTCAGCAGTTCCGTCGACAATTACGGCGGCGCTGACCTCCGTCCTGGCAGGAATGATGACGTCCTCTCTCAGCCTTACTCGTCGTGCGGTGACGGCCTCGTGTGCTGGTTGCAATGCAAGTTCCTCACCTCCGAAGTGCAGAGTGTTGGTACTCAAGTCCAAGATGATGTTGTTCTGGTCCAGGAAGTCCAGTCCGATGATCACTTCGTTTGATACGTCAGCCACAAGCACTGGATGCTTCACCGCCCGTCGACCAATGACGAGCTCCAGTGATGCTTCGCCATGTACCTGTGCGGTCTCTCCGGTCGCGGTTATTAGCTGGAGGTTCCTTTGTGTGGGTTGCACTCTCCACTTCGGGATCACGGTGGGATTGACGATGGTCCTCGACGCTCCCGTGTCGATCAGCATGGGCCAGCTCACTCCGTTGACGACTCCGTCGACCATCAGGCTGCAATTGTCCCTCCGTAATTTCGTCACACGCACTTGGACTGCTGGGGCTTGACGACTGTCACAAGCCAACCTTTGCCCCCCAAGGCTGGCTAATACTCGTTTCCCTGGGCCGCGCGGTTTTCAGGCGACTGGTTTCCCGTCGGATACCCTCGGCGGCGGCGATCACCGCAGTCCTTGCTCAGGTGGCCTTTCTTACCGCAGGCCCAGCAGGTCGGTAGTCTTCTTCCGGGCCGCCTCTCCGGTTGTCTTCCGGCTGTGTCGTTGCTGGTGGTACCGCGACTATCGAAGAAACGGCTTAGCGTCTCCATTAATTCGTCGGCCAGGGGCTTGGTCTCGTTGGTTTTTACTGGTTCGTCGACGTCCACTTGACGCAACCGCGCGTGCATTCTGGATGCCTGTTTTGCCGTCTCGAACTCAAGTGCGTGGCTCAGCGCATCTGCCAGGGTCTTATTGCGCGCGAGACGCAGCGCCTGTTGAGTGTCCGAGTCCCGTAGCCCGTCGGTGAAAGTCTGCGTCGCTATCTGCTCCAGAAAGTCGGCCGGCGCTGTTGGGTAGGTGAGCCTTACGAGGCGTGCGATGTCCATCTCGAACTCCTGCAGGGTTTCCGCGTTCTTCTGTACCCGGGTCCGGAGCTGCATCTGATAGGCCTGCTGAAGATGGCTATCGGGACTCCATATGGGCGATCAGGGAAGCGTAGTCCTGGGATCCAGTCAGGATGGCCTGAAGGACGTTAAGGGCGTCACCTCTCAGCGCTACAATGAGAGCTGTAGCCTTTTCTGTGTTGTTCCAGTTATTTATGGAACAGGCCGCCTCGAACTGACGTAAGTAGGTGCTCCACGGGACCTTTCCGTCGAAGGTTGGGGCGTCACTCTGCTATGTCCCGTTCCTGATGTTCCCGGTGTAACGGTGGGCGGGCGTTGGTGCAGCTCGGCAACTTACTCTCGTAGAGCGTTGAATTTCTCCTCCACCCCCGTCAGTGGGCGTTGGCGCAGCTCGGCAACTTCCTTTTGTAAGGCGTTGAATTTCTCCTCCACCCCCATCAGCGGGCGTTGGCACAGCTCGGCAACTTCCACTTGTAAGGCGTTGAATTTCTCCTCCACCCCCATCAGCGGTCGTTGGCACAGCTCGGCAACTTCCACTTGCAAGGCGTTGAATTTCTCCTCCACCCCCGTCAGTGGGCGTTGGCGCAGCTCGGCAACTTCCTTTTGTAAGACGTTGAATTTCTCCTCCACCCCCATCAGCGGGCGTTGGCGCAGCTCGGCAACTTCCACTTGTAAGGCGTCGAACTTCTTTTCCACTGCCGTGACTTCCTCACGCAGACCCAGTTCTAATTTCTTCAGGTCCTGTGTCAACTTATTCTGACCGTCTTCCGTCTTCTTCTGGCCGTCCTCTATCCTCTTCAGGTCCTCCGCTAGCTTATTTTGACCGTCTTCCATCTTCTTCTGGCCGTCTTCTAGTTTGGCAGTTAGGTCCTCGGATAACTTCTTCTGGCTGTCTTCTAGTTTGGCAGTTAGGTCCTCGGCTAACTTCTTCTGGCCGTCCTCCATCTTCTTCTGGCCATCCTCCATCTTCTTCAGGTCCTCCGCTAACTTATTTTGACCGTCTTCCATCTTCTTCTGGCCGTCTTCTAGCTTCTTCTGGCCGTCTTCTAATTTGGCAGTTAGCTCCTTGGTTAAATTCTTCTGGCCGTCCTCCATCTTGGTTTCCATGCCATGTAACTTTTCTAGCAATGCTGCCAATTTCTCCTCCTTTTTAGTTGTTTGTCTTGTAAAGGGCATGCACTCACAGGAAAATTAGAGAAAATGACCTGCTCGGGTTTTGAAACCAGGACCGTCAGGTGTTGTGCTTGAGTTCGTAATCCGGCTTCTGACACCAGTTGTTACGTGCCACCCCCTAGTGGCACCTTTGTTAATTGGATTACGGTGGGTAGGAAGCACAACACCAATTACTGCTTAAAGAAATAATTAACTTTATTGCGGCCAGAAGGATCCAGCACTCTTCAGTAAATACAAGCAATTATTACCTTACTCCAGTTTCCTCACGTCGAGAATACTATCCCTTTCACTTGTCAACAGACCACAGTTAATCCTCTTCGCTAATGAGTCCGGTCCCGTACGCTAGCTGGAAATAGCTGCACTAGGTCTGTCACTGTACTATACACTGTTTCACAAGCACCACAATCACTTCCTCGCTGTCAAGAGAATCAGCTTCACTAGGGATTTCGCAAGTCACCACACTACTGTCGCCCAGGATAAACACTCGCACTAGCTCGTAAACACAACAACAACCACTGCTTGGCAGGTCGCCCTTATATAGCAGGCCCGTGACTCAATAAATGCTTCTAGATCCACCCAGGGTCCACGGCTTCTCGAGGTTTCCATCGCTGGTCCAGTCACGAATATTCTGGACTATCCCTTTGTCCTAGTAGCCCTGTTGCATAAGGCGCACGCAATACAGGAGGCAGGGCACAGCCCAGCCCTGGGGCAGTTGTGACTCATGCGGCGAGCGATGACACTAACTCACAGCCGTAACATTATTATTAAATATTAAATATCTCAACATGTCAAAATAATTAAATTCCAAGTTCATGATCCCAACAGATCATCAAAATCCCGATAATCATTCAACATGATTTAATCAAGTATTATCGAAAGTATTAAAATCATCAATTATTATTATTATAATCATTATTAGAAAATCCTAATCGTATGAAAAATCAAACTCATTAGGTAAGGATTAAGTATCTAATCTCATCGAATATTACTGAAATCAACTCCCAAGAATCATTAAGTAACGTAAAATCATCGCAACCAACTATCCATGAAAGATAGCCTTCGATCAAAAATGTAACAAGAAAAAAACAATATGTACACGACTGTACACCAGAAAATCTATGAAAAGTAACTAGCTAACTATAGAAGCATGGATGCATTGAAAGAATGTCACCACCCCACGACCAAACTGTATCGTGGATATGCTAGTCTACATGACGTGCTGAAGCATCGCCTAGAAATCCATAAAGTGACTCCAGTCATTATGCTCTGGTATAATTCAAAATAAATGCTGGCATCAAACGTTGATCGCTAAAATGGTTGAATGAAATAGTCTACAGTCTGCAAATCACATGTACTAATTACTAGAAGGTAAAGATGTTATTCACTTCCCTTGATAATAGTCTGCGGCGATGGATCCACCTGTTGTAGCATGCCTCCTCCATGACATGCGGCTGGCTCAAATCCACATGTGCACGAACACACATGTTCCTGCTGGCTGTTCACCACGCCTCAAAGTTCCATTACATCGACCTCCATCACACCACCAAATATGGTTTAACAATCCATAATGACGTTTCGATTCATGGTAGTATTATTCAGAAGTTTATCACGAACGTTCGCTACCATGAATTTCTGTACGGTATCCATTAACAGCATGGCTTCTGCCATAACAATCCACGTAATCTAGACTAAGGTAGTTGACTATTGTCACCCGGTCATTTACCGTTCCGAAATACGTCCGTGTTACAAGTATGAATGTACACGACGACTTGGCTATCATTCAGCTGGTATTAGCGCAGTACACTGACGACATTGCTTGCCATATTTTCCAACATTAGCTATAAAATAAATCCTTTAAATGAGGATATGCTTTAGGAATATGTTCCAGCACGTAGGCTAACAGTATGTGAGACTGAAATATTAGTCCACAGCAGTTTTGAACACAGCAAACTGGTCCAACTATATAAATGCTATCTGCGGACAACACTGAAACAGTGTTCCCTCGCAGGCTAATTATCTGGCAATATGTCTGTTACTCGTAATATAGTTCTGAACGAACGCTTCGAAATACATGCTCAACTTGCATGAAAACGAATCTCGTGCGATGCGCTCTTGCACACTCCCTGCTGTCTGTCATACTAACAGGTTTTCATGGTTCAGTGACCTGACTCGCTATCCCGCGCGCATCCACATCGCGCATCTGACGTAACGCCTCGCGCTACAGGCTCTCCACAAGCTTTCATTGGCGCTTTCTTCAAAACCATCTTCAAAATATACTCCAGAAAAACGACTCTCATATACAAGCTATGGGCTCACTCAAATTGGGCAAAATACAAGTATATTATTTTCAGAAATAAAAAAGAATGGCCTGCCTACTGAGGACAAAAAGAAGTGCACAATCGAAAGAGCTCAGTGGGATAGGAAATTTCAGGAGAATGTGAATAAAGGCTTAAAACAAAGGAAGTACTATAATATTCACGAAGGCAGAAAGGAGCAATTGCATTCAGGCACGAACATTAAAACTAAGAATGGATTCCGGAAATCCACAAGGCACAATGGGTCCATATGTGTTAGTTAAGTGAGGCCTGAATACGCACGTATAACATTTATAATGTCAATTAAAATAAAACGTAGCTTGTATTGACGAGGTGGGGTATCTTCAAAAGATAAATATTATTTCTCAAAATATAATTGTCTTGTAGTATGTTCTAATTCTCAATTGTATTAGAGTTGAGGACATTAGAATACATTTGATTTTGTTCTTAAACATTTTACTTGCGGCGTCTCTCCCGAACAATGTCAGCATTTATTCCGGTTTCCAAGGAAAGATGCCGCTGATGCAACAATTACTTTGTTCCTTCTGTTCGCAGATTTATTTTCCATTACTAATGCTTTACTCATAAAAATATGTGATCAATTGCAAACATTTTCAGATTATGCTCTGTCCATTTGCAACAATTTTTAAAGTAATTCTACTGAGATATAACCAAAGTTATACAAAATTTGTGGCAACTCTCCTGGATTTACCTTAGATTTCAATATAGGTGATTAAGGCTCCTCCCGTGAGACGTCATCTTACTGTTACGAAACAAGGGATTTAATTTTTAATAAAGTCATATGCATGGCTCCTATGATTTACGAAAAGGAAGCTAGAAACGTTAGTGCCATTAGATAATGATTATCATAGCCCTTCATACGAATACTCTCTAGAATCGGCTGAATAAGATTCGAGAAATAAAAAAATATGGTTGAAAAATTTCGAACTGATGCCATCTTGATTTTATAAACAATCGAACACCATTACATGTCTCTACACTAAGCTCTGAATAAAGATTGGCCGTGATAATTTCATTGCCCTCGGGTGATTTGATAGCCAACACATTGTTTGATATATTTCAATATCACTTAGCCGTTGTAATGTTTATGTGACTTTCAGGATTTGGAAAGTCGCATATTTGTCCTATAACAGTTCTCTACAAACATACAAAATTTCTGTTTGATGGCTAAAGTAGTTTTGAAGATATTGATAACCGGTGAAATGTAAGTAGTAACAAATGACACATTCTGGCGGATGGCTACTATGCAGTGCAAAAAATGTCAAAATGCAGTTCTTTTGCGGTCAATTTTCTGGGATTTTGTACATTCTGAGCGTAAAAGTTTTGAATAATGTCACTTTTGGATGATGGCTATTGTGCAGATGGGAATGGTCCTGGGTTCTGGGCCATTTTTGTACATTCTGAGCGTAACATGTTTTCTAAAATGCACTTTTGGCTAATGTGCTAGTGGTTCTGGCACAGGACTACTGTGCAGTGACAAAAGTGCCTATTTTTCTGTTCGTTTTTTTTTGTATATTCTGAGCCTAAATTTTTGGCAAGGTCCCGGGTCTATTAGCGTGAAGGTAGGAACGCGGTGTACTTTTTGGAGCAGGCTTGCAGAATATTTTGCAGATTGCGATTGCGCCACTTGGTTGCGAGGTCCCGGGTCCTATTCTTGGTGCTTTGTAGTTTTTCTATCTTGGGGCCTTGTACTTACTTCTAGCATGCCCCAGAAAATACAAGACACCACGTTCTAACCCTCACTGTAACAGAAACGGAACCTTGCCAAACATTTAACGCTCAGAATGTAAAAAAGGCACTTTTGCACAATAGCCCTGCTTCGGACCCACTAGCACAGTAGCCAAAAGTGCCTTTTACCAAACATTTACCGCTCAGAATGTACAATAACTGTACAGTATCCTTCGCCCACCTGCATTCTAGCCAAAAGTGCTTTTTAGCAAAACCATTACGGTCAGAATGTACAAAAATGACACATAACCCGGGACTTTACCTATCTGCACAGTATCCAATGAGCCAAAAAATGACATTTTTCAAAAGAAATTACGCTCATAATGTACAAAATATCAGAACAATGGCCACAAAAAATGTATTTTGACACTTTTTGCGCTGCATAGAAGCCACCCGCCAGTATGTGTACAAATGTATGGTACGGACGCCATCTTGCATTGTTATATACAGGGTGTAATTGAAGTAATGGAAGTCCATTACACTGGTGATAGAATAGACTATTCTAAGCTTCCTAGTTTAAAAAAATATCATTAATCATTAAAAAGTCAATGTTTTTGGGTTTTTCAGAAACTCTTCAAACATGGGGAATTCGAGGTGGGGCGAGGTGGGATGACGTGCGGAGGGGAAGTTTTTACGTAATCGGAGCATTGACCTAACCGGTTGAGGGGTGGTATCAGCTGTTAAGAGGAAAGCGGTACCCATCTCGTAAGATAATTTGTATTGGCGTTGTTGTTGTTGTTGTTGAAATTGCACGTAATGGCTTGATACGTTAGGACCGGTAGTATTGTGTAGCTTACTTTGTAAGTGTAGGCTAAGTATAAAATAATTTCGATAATCAGCCCTGCTGTGTCATTGGTTTCCGGCACGTTACTGAAATACAGTGAGACAAAATTCCGACACTCGTAGTCTGTCCAGAACTAGCATTTAAGACAGAAGTAAAATAATTGATGATTTGTTTGAGAGGCTTGGTGATTTTGGTCATTTAGCCCCATGTAGTTGGGCGTGTGTAGAATTTGTCTGATAACCTGTGTTTTTGTGGAAGCGTCCCGGCGTTTCCCTGGAGACGAGTGGGAAACCATGGAAAGCTACTTCCAAGATTTAATACTAGTACGGTACCACATGAAAATAATAATAGACTAATTATAATACTACTAATAATAATAACAATAAAGCAAATATAGCGAGTTGGTCGGCACTATCAATAAGCAATGGCATGTAGAACGGGTAAAGACCATACCAATTATTGTCTCAAGTAGGGGCGTGATCCCAAGTACCTTGCTCCAAGGCTTTAAAGAACTGGATCAGGATACTAAACTGTAAAAACTAATGCAGAAGGCTGTTTCAGTAACAATAATTTGTTTCCCTGAAGCCCGAATAGTTATTTTGTAATGTACCAACAATGTGTTACATATAATGTACAAAACAATAATAATAATAATTAAATGATAACGAAGCTGTGTAGCTCAGGTAGTAGAGTGCTATCCGTCTCAAGGTTTCGATCTACACTCAGTCATGTAATAAATGAGGGTGAACAAATACGGCGGCGATATACTGATGGGTTTAATGGCACGTACATGAAATTCTGTGAACACAACATTCCGCAATCTCGACATCCCACAAAAAGATAAAAATAGTTTGTCTAACAATAAATTATGTTATTATTATTATTAGATTATTAAACAAATTATAAGATATTATATCTTTACTGAATGTCATGTATTTTTAAGTAGGGTTCCAATTGTTTAGTTCGTTCAGTAAATAAATATTTTTGGTAACTATGATGATGGAAGAGACTTGCAAGCTTGCTGTGATGGTTGTTGTTAATTCATTTTAGGGGCTTGTGACATTTGTTTGTCAGCCCCGTGTAGTTGGGTTAGTGTTAGGTTTGTCTGATAAACTGTGCTTCTGTGGTGACTGTAGTGACTGTAGTAGTATAGTCTATGTAGCAGTGGTTATTAGCGTCGTGAAAGAGTTTGGTGCCCCGAGACTCCAAGTACCATACTATCCGGCATGTGCTAGGAAAGCGCGTGGAAGAATCTCAAATCAGGATAGCCACTGTCGGTGATGAGTTCGGAGCTCCAATCACCGGACTTGCTGTGATCGTGGTACACGATTAAACGCGCATGCCTTCACCGCGGGGGTAGGAAGGAAAGCAGCCGTGCTCTTATGAAAGGATAACCCAACTTTGGTCTCGTGGGATGCCTTGTGGCTACAGATGGTGGGAAGTAAGGAGGTTTGTGGTTTTACATGACCGTAAATATCATGACCATGAGCTACTGTACCTCCTTTTTACGTGGAATCTGAACCACGGGATGTGGCATATCACTTCGAAAATCTCACCTGCATTGACCGGATATCAAACCCGGTCCGACGTGGTGAGAGGCCAACAGCTGGACCGTTGCACCATCACGTACCGACTTAAATATCGGCCGGTAATGGGAAGCTGTCTCAAAACTAGCATCACATGTAGATTACGACAATAATAATAATAATAATAATAATAATAGTCTAATAATAATAATAAGAGTCAGCATGTGTAGCTCTGGTTGTAGAGTGATAGATAACCTTCTAAAAGGTGCGATCTACGTTCAGTCAAGTAGTAAATAAATGTGATCTAATACGATCATGTCCATGGATTTCATAGCACACACAAGAAATCTTGCGAACATAAAAGTCTGGCAACTCGCCATACAAAAAAAAACATATAATAAGTTTGTGTGATAAAAGTCTATGATTACTCTTATTAGTAGTAGTAGCCTCTTAAAATAATATTCTTATTAATATTTTTATTACAGTTGATGCACTGTCTTCACACAAAGAGAGACTAACAGTTAAAAAATAATTTACCAAATCCTAAACAGATCCACCATCACTAGTCATGTAGCCACTTCTCATGAAGGTGTGAATCAGCTGTTCATAGGCGCGGTTTGTGTATTTCAATGCAATTGGCAGACAAGACGAGGAGGTCACTCAACTTCGGATTCTTGGCAACATTCCTCAGCGTTGGAAGGCAGGGTGACGGAGAGAAGTCAGCTGTGCTGCTGAGGGGAACGTAGTCTAAAAGCCCTTTTCCAAGACATTGACCGACGATTTTTGTGTTTTAATTCCACCTACACTAATTAGAATACGACTAAATTTCATGAAGATATTAGCATAGAATAGTCTCTTCTATAACCAGTGTAACGGACTTCCATTAAATCAATTACAGCCTGTATATACAGTGTGTAATTGATATAATGGAAGTCCGTTACACTGGTGATAGAAGAGAGTATTCTAAGCTTCCTAGGTAAAATTTTGACACCTATCATTAAATTGAAAATTAATCATTTAAAAGTCAATGTTTTTAGGTTTTTCAGAAACTCCTCAAACAGAAGGTGAGGCAAGCAGTCTGGGGGAAACGAGGCGAAGCGAGGTGGGACGATGCGCGGAGGGGAAGTTGTTACGTAATGGGAGCATTGACCTTATTGGAAAAGGAAGGAAGCTTGTAGTTTAACGTGACCGTTAATCTGTAGATTATGAGCCACGGGACCTCCTTTTTACGTGGAATCCAATCACAGGACATGGCATTTCACTTCGAAAATCTCACATGCATTGACCGGGAATCGAACCCGGACCGCCTTGGTGAGAGGCATACAGCTAGACCGCTGAGCCACCACGCCTCTTGATCTTATTGGTTAAGGGGTGGTATCAGCAGTAATGAGGATAGCGAGCAATACCCGTCTAGTAAGAAAATTTGTATTGCTCTTGTTGTTGTTGTTGTTGTTGTTGAAATTGCACGCAATGTATTTACCATACCAAATCATTTTAATATGATAATCACTATTTTATTAACACAACTCAACATCGCCTCCAAAGACAACAACAAAGATACTACACTCAAAGATAACAAAAACCAAACGATGAAAATCAAAACACTGTCTATTTTTCTACAGGAAGTCGATTGCTCGAATGAGCTTTAGTTCACTTTCTCCACATTCTCCCACCTTGCAAAAGGTAGTTTTGCAACACACACTCATAAACTGAAGTAAACATTCCAAAATTATAGTTGAACATTGAGCTCAGGAATGTGAACCACTATAAGTCTACTTTCTTCAGTTGCCTAACAATTCTACCACAACGAGTCTTGAATTCACTCTCCATTTCAGTTCCAGAGTTACTGCAGGGAATATCTTCATTAAGGACCGGCTCTCTTAGTCGATGTTGTGAAGTGTTGATAAAATCACCTTTGTTAAGACAGTTCATCTCTAACGAATAAAGTCGCTGTACTGGACGAAGTAGGATGCCACTTGCTGTCTTCATTTCAACCAGACGAGTTACTTTGTCTCTTCCAGGTAACAGTTCCACCACTTTTCCTAAGGGCCAGTTGATCCGTTTCTTGTTGTCGCTCTCCACCAGTACTATGTATCCTACTTGTATGGATCCCTGTTGCTTTTTGCTCCGTGATCGGAGAAATCCCAAGTATTCTTTCTTGAAGCGATTTCTCAGGCTCTCCCGAACAGCTTGTAGATAACGCCATCTGTCGTTTAAACTGCTGGATTGAATTTGGTCTAAGTCGGTTACATCATTACCCTCTAGGCTCTGTAGGAACATGGAGGGTCTGAGTGGCTCGAGTTCATCTTCATCAGAAAGATAATTCAAAGGTCGGTTGTTCATCAGGTTCTCACAATCGCACAGAAGAGTACACATTTCCTCTTAATTTAGGCAAGCTTTACCCAAATTACGGCGAAGCAAATCCTTTAGAATCCTAATCAACCTTTCCCAGAATCCTCCCCACCAGGCTGCAGTGGGAGGTTTCAGCTTCCATTTAATCTTCAGAAGGCTGCACGCCCTCTCTATTTCAGTCCAATACAATTGCTCCATGGTTCTGCGAAGTCCTGTGAAATTCGTCCCATTGTCTGAATACATGGTATTAACTCTTCCTCTTCTTGCCACAAATTATGCTACCATACTAAGTGAAGTGATCAATTCCAGATGTACAGCCCGATAAACTGCACAAGTGAATATCACAATCCATCCCTTTTCTCCTCCTCGTAGGAACACAGGGCCGGCCAAGTCTGTAACCGTGATCTGGAAAACACTCGATGCCTTGATTCCATCCTGTGGCAACGGAGGAAAAGGTACCTCAAAACCCTTAGCAGAGTTACGAGGACAGATAACGCATTTCTGGACAACTGCTGCCACCGTCCTTCCTCCTCTAAGTATCCAAACCCTTTGGCGCAACAAAACAAGTAGTGTGTGCGTCCCACTCTGGTTATGGAATCGATGAAATTGTTCAATCATTCTTTCAACCATCACATTTTTATGGAAGTACAACTGGATAGGTATACTCAGGAGTGTCGTCAGAATCAATGACTCTTTACTTCATGCGTAGAATTCCTTGATCGTCTGTTCAATTGTTCCTTTCTCTATTCTTCTTAAAGCGTTCCATTCTGGATAAGGAAGTACAGTTTCTTCTCAGCATTGAGAAACTCTTCGCTATCAATTTTCTTAGATATGTGGTCTCTACGATTCCTTTGTTTCAATCTCAAAATCCAAGCAATGGTTCTAAAGATTTTAATGTATCCAGAGAATCGTGAACTTAATCGTAGTAAAATCGTTTCCACAACAGTGTTCTCAGCAGCTACAACTCTTTTCCTCCTTTCCCTGTTGACTTCTTCCAACAATGGTTCAGGGCGATTAATTACGCATTCTCCTTCCTTACATTTAAGCCAAGACGGACCCTCCCACCATCTGGATCTCCAAAGTTGTGATGGTGAACCCCCTCTAGACAGAAGATCTGCTGGATTGAGGCTGTCCGGTATGTGTCTCCATGAACTAGCCTTACTGTGTTCATGAATTTCCTTTACTTGATTCTCTACGAACACCGACCAAAGCCCTTTTTAGCAATACAAGCCAAGACTACTGTTTAATCAGACCAAAACACTGTGGGTATGTCATTCCGGTGTAGGCATCGAAGGCTCAACCGAGACATTCTAACTCCAAGCAGCGCTCCCATAAGTTCAAGGCGGGGTAGTGTTAGTTCTTTAAGAGGTGCCACTCTAGATTTAGCCATCAGAAGACTCAGTTTAATCTTACTTTATTCTTCTGTTCTCAGAAAAATGCAACAACCAAACGCTGTTTTGCTAGTGTCGACAAATATATGCAAAGTGCTGTTGTCGTTCAGGAAAATCCTTCTAGGTATCCGACAGTATGCAGGTATTGCAACTGCTGAGTCCATCGACAGAATTTCTCACAAATGTCTCCTGGTAAAACCTCATCCCATCCTGTACTTTTCTGCCATGTCTTCTGTAGAATGAGCTGGGAAATCAGAGTTACTGGGGCCGAAAATCCAATCGGATCAAATATTTTTTGCACGCTTCATAGTACCACTCTTCGGGTTACTAAACCTGTAGTCGGGCTGACGTTACATCCAAGTTCATCTACTTCGCAATACCAACGAAGTCCTAATACATTCTCAGTTTAACCAACACCACAATCAAAGGAATTCACCCATCCTCTCAAATTGAAACATCAATTCTTGTGCCTTTGAAATAAAGGGTCCAATTTCTTCCTTTGAAGGAACTCCAGTAAGACAGTTGTCCACATAAAATGCAGGTTTCATTTTTGTAGCTACTTCCTTCAAATGAATTGGGGGGTCATCCAGAAGGTTGTTCAGTACGGAAACCAATAGGAAGGGACAGAACAAACACCAAAAACCACCGTGCAATGTCGAAAAGTGGTGATCTTATCATTATCCCACCAGAGAAAACGAAGCATATCCCTGTCTTCAGGATCAATTATAATCTGCAGGAATGCCTTCTCTATATCAGCTATTAGACCTATAGGATAGGTTCGAAAATTTGTCAACACTGATGGAACAAGGTCGATGAGGTTGGGTCCGGACTCGAGGCAATCATTCAAGTAATGACCATTTCTGTCTTTTTTGGAAACATCGACCACTGGCCTTATCTTTGTAGTGCCACCACCTTTCAGCACAGCTCTATGAGGCAAATAATGTGTAGGTCCATACAAAACCTCGTTTACAACACCTTCCATAATTCCTTTGCTTACTCATTCCTGTAACACCTCATCATAATCCTGAAATTTCTGCATCCCTCGTAACTTTCTTGAAGTGTTCAATAATCGTTTATGAGAAATTTAACTATTCGTTCCAGAGAAGTACAACCATCCATCCAGGGTAGTTTAACAATGTAGCGTCCAGATTCCACTTCTCTCTTCACAGTCCTATCGAAGAACATCTGAACTTGTTGTTCCCTTTCTTCCTTTTTTATCTTTTCGCCAGGATCTTTAATACCCAAAGTCTCCATTTCCCACAATCCGCCACTCTTGTTGATTGAGTTAAAGTACGTAGAGTGTAAGACGAGGCAGTAGTTGAGGTGATCTCAGAAGAGCCCTTAAGTGTCCACCCTAAACATGTTCTCACGACCACTAGACTCTTGCTTACATGTACAACGTCTGGCGTGATTATCTGAGCCCACACGTCAGCTCCTAACAATACCTGTTTATCAGTACTGTTGCTACCATTATCTTGGCCAACATCACTAAGTTCAACTCCCTTGTACCACAGTAAATTAAACAAGTCGGCATCAACTAGGGGAGTACCTCCACAGATACTATCAGAGCCTAACACTGCAACCTCACATCTGTTTTCCTCGTTCATACCCAGCAAAGTTATTTGATAGGACTCGAAACCAACAGGTGCTGTTTTCCTACCTCCAAATAATTCTTGACTTAGAGTTACCTTTCCAGTTTGTTCCAACTCTAATTTCTTAACACAAAATTTCTTTATGTAGCTTCTCTGCGATCCCCTATCACACAGAACTCTTACTCGGTGCGTGGATCCACCAACAACTACTCTAGCAAGTTCTAAACGTAACCTCTGGCAAGTCACTCTCTACTAGTGGAAATAACATTGCAGCGTATTTCTCCTTCGTTACTCCCAAGGAATCAAGTGCTCTCAACTATCCCTCCATACTATCAAACAGTTGGGCTATGCATCTTAAACTATACTTCTTTAACACCAAGGATAATTATTCCCTAACATAGTATTCATTGTGTAACTCATCCTTCCCATACCTAGACTTCAACAATTCTACAGCCTTTTTGTAGTTTTTCTTTGAAGGAGGAAAGTTTTCTACCGACATCTGAGTACATGAACCAGGTTCCTTACACTGAATCAAATAATCTAATTTGTCTTCAACTTTAAGACTGCTATCTTCATGTATTTTAGTAAATTGCGCCCATAACCCAATCCAGCACTTCACGTTTCCATCGAATTTTTTCAGTTCTAGTTTTGGTAGTCTTAGTAGTCTCTGATAAGAGCATGTGAACAGTTACTCGTATTAGCTACAGAAACGGCTTAATCTCCAACTTGTAAGGCCTGCACTTTTTCTCTTAACCTGTCATGACGACTGAGATGCATCGCGCGTAAAAGTGCTCCGTAGAATACCTGCCGAATCCGCAAAATAACTCACAAATAGAGTCTGCTAGGGTGTGTATTATTAACTATATACAACTTAGTGAATATTTAGTCAACAGTCATGACCCTAAAAGCCGTCAATCAAAGAATTTCAGCGTTTGAAGAAAAGCTCAAAGTATTTCAAACTCGCCTAGAGGGAGCCACCACAGCTGGAACGAGCACTTCTACCAACCTCAACTCCGTGAAAGTGGAAACTCTAGCGTCGGAGGACTTTTCGCCTTGAAGTCATAACGGAGCTAAGTGACTTAAAAAGGATTTGAATGACCAGATTGTGAAGCAAGAACTTCGAATTGATGAGGCAGAACAGTACAGCCGCCGGAACTGCCTACTGCTACATGGGGTAAGTGAAACTCCTAACGAAGACGTGTACGCTAGAGTAACGGAGGTACTTAAGGACAAGCTTAACATAGAACTGACTATGATGAGCATCGATCGGTGTCATCGATTGGGGAAACCAAAGAGATCGTCTGCGGATGTGGTGGTTACCGGTAGAAGACCAATTATTGTCAAGTTCACCCGCTACCACGAGAGGGATCGTGTCTGGCGCGCCAAGAGACTTCTCAAAGGAACTTCGATCCTCATAACTGAGTCCCTCACAGCATCACGCAAGGACATGCTCAACAAGGCCAGAGATCACTTTGGAGCAAGAAAAACCTTCACTCTGGATGGGCGAATAGTGATAGTGGATTCTGACGGTAAAAAACATTACGTTAACACTCCAGCAGAACTTGCCTGCTTAATGAAAGGGCAGGTATCGGAAGTTAAGTGAACAGGTTAATGTGTGTAATTGTGAGTGTGTGTTTAATATATTATTTTAATTTTAGTGTGAGTGATTGCATAAGTGATAGGGGGTTTAATTTTAAATTCAGTGAGAGTGGTTGTTTAATTGCTTCTAGTGGCTTGTGCATACATGAGGAAACAATGGTAAGTTGCATGCTCTCTTCTGTTTTATGGCCAGTGTAGTTGGTACCGTTACATTCAGTCCCGACAGAGATAATGACCTTCACCTTGACAATGAGACTACCAGCCCTCCCCATTCCATGTCTTCGTCTCCCCCCCACCTGCAATCATCTGGAAAGGGAATTTTCCGCCTTTCCCCGTTCACTGCTGTGTGCACATGTCAATGCCCAGTCCATAATAGCGCTTCACGCTGAGCTCCAAGCTATTTTTGAAGGAAGCATGGTAAACGTTGTAGCAATTAGTGAAAGCTGGATGAAAGACTCTGTCCCTTTAAACATGATAAGTCTAGTAGGGTACAATTCGCTCTTTCACAACCGACTGAAGCGTCGAGGAGGAGGAGTAGCTTTATTCTATAAAAACAATTTGGCGGCAAAGATTATAAAAACATCAAACCTATCTACTGACCCCTTGACCGAATATATGTTTGTTGAGCTCACTGTTGACGTGACTTAAGTGCTTATTGGTGTAGTATATAAACCACCTAAAGAAGGGAACTTCGTGGATGTTGAAGAAACTCTACTAAGACTGTTACCTACCTACGAACACGTACTTATATTTGGTGACTTTAACACAAACATATTAATAGACTCCACTGACGCAAATCGTTTACGGAATATGTTTACCTCTTGTAACATGACAATATTACCACTCGGTCCTACTCACCACGTACACACCCCCCAAGGATCTTCACGCACTCTAATTGATTTAATTATCACAAATAACCCACAGAAAATACTAAAACACGGACAGATTTCAGTACCTGGCATATCTTTACACGACCTGATTTATTTAGCTTATTCTCTAAAAACTCCAAAATCTGCACCTAAATACATAACATATAGAGACATGAAGAGATTGAACCTTCAAGAACTAACACAAGACGCAATTCTCTGTCCATGTAACGATATACTACACTTGACTGACGTTGATGAAAAGGTGAGCAGATTTAACACAATACTGCTGGAACTATATGACAAACATGCACCTAAACGAACAGCTAAAGTCACTCGTAAAGCTGCCCCCTGGCTATCAAGTGACATTAAATCCGCAATGGCCGAACGTGACGCATTTCATATGCGTTATAAGCAGACCTTATCAAGTGACGATTTTGAAAAATATTGTGTGCTTAGAAATCGAGTTAAACAAATGATTCGAAATAAAAAGTATGCCTACTTCCAACAGCTAGCCGGCAACTTGAATGCTAGGAGCACCTGGCAGCAACTCAGGTCGGTAGGTATTGGGAGGCGCACTAAAAACACCAATAAGCAGGATATTAATCCCATTGAATTAAATGCTCACTTTGCTCGATAAATAATTAGTACTGATCCCCAAATAATACAAACAACAATAAATACACTGCAATGTGTCCCACTACCTCACCGAACGTTATTCAAGTTTCGTAAAATAGATGATACTGGCGTAAGAAAACAAATAATATCTATCAAATCACAAGCAGTCGGAATAGATGACATCCCAATTTCCTTTATCGTTAACCTAATAGAAGTATTACTGCCAATTATTACGCACATTTGTAACACATGTCTTTTAGATGGTTTCTTCCCAACAATATGGAAAGGTGCTTAAGTTATTCCAGTTCCGAAAAATGCTCTTGCAAATTCTTCATCCGACTATCGACCTGTAAGCATACTTTCCTCAATTTCCAAAATACTAGAAAAACGTATGCATGAACAACTTCTTCAGTACTTGACGCAATACTCACTACTTGATCCGTTACAATCTGGATTTAAGAAAGGACACAGTACATCTACTGCACTCATTAAGATCACTGATGACGTAAGACGAGCAATGGATGAGCGTTAAGTGACTATACTCATTCTTCTAGACTTCAGCAGTGCATTCGACACCATTAACACGGACATACTTATGGCTAAATTGCAATCCTTCCATCTTAGTCCCGTTGCTCTCAAATTATTCGCCTCCTATCTTCATAACCGAAGACAACGTGTACTCCTTAATGGAAACAGAACTGAGTGGAAGTTCAAAATAAATGGAGTACCTCAGGGTTCAATTCTCGGCCCCCTTATATTCATTCTATATCTGAACGACATCTCTTCGAAACTGGAAAACTGTAACTACCATCTATATGCTGATGACCTTCAGATATATTGCCACACAAAAGTAAACGACATAGATGCGGCAATTGAAAATATGAATCTAAATCTAAAGAGGATCAGCCGCTATGCAACTGAAAATTCTCTTGCCATCAACCCAATTAAAACACAAGCTACCGTAATAGGACAGACTAAATTGCTCTTCCATTTACACAGTAGACCGCTTTCTTTAATTCAACTAAATGGTGTTGCTATCCCGTTCTCTAAATCGGTAAAAAGTCTTGGAGTCACACTAAATGAAACTTTGAATTGGGATGGGCACGTTACTAATACATGCAGGAAAGTTTACTCGTCACTTCATCCACTTAAGATTCACCAGTCCGTTCTACCCCGTAACTTGAAAATAAAACTCGTCCAAACCTTGATACTCCCTATATTTAACTACTGTTATGTTGTATTAGTAGATGCTACCGGTGAACAAAACAAGAAACTTCAGAGAGCTTTAAATTCCTTCATTAGGCTTATTTTCTCCTTGAAATTTTCCTCACACGTGTCTCCTTTTTATGATCTACTTTCCTGGCTAAAAGTAGAACAACAAGGGAACCTGCACATATGTACCCTCATCTATCGACTTCTCAATGAAAGTACTCCTCACTATCTCTCTTGTAATTTTCGTTTTCTTTCTTCCTTTCATTATCGTCACACGCGATCTGGATCTATAATTGCAATTCCTCTACATCATTCGTCTGCCTTCAGTAACTCTTTCCTCATGTCGGGAACTAGAATTTGGAATAATTGTCCTCGTGACGTCAGAAATTGTACATCCCTTACAACTTTCAAACGTGCATGTAAAGATTTCCTCTTGAATTCGTAGCCCAACTAGAACAATTTGTGTATGAATGTGTGAGTGAAGGACCATGGTATAATTTTGTTAAAAATGTATGTCATTTAAATTGTATAGCTTAGTAAATATCACGCAGTCGCCAATTTAATTTAATTTAATTTAATTTTTATTTTATTTTATTTTATTTTATTTTATTTTATTTTATTTTATTTTATTTTATTCTAGTATTTAAGGTTTTCCTAGTATTTAAGTTTGGTAGGTTAAGAATAACATATGTGAGTATTCATGTAAGTTGCACTGTGTGTGGTTAAGTGTAAGAGAGGGCCTGGAGCCCTAACTTCGCCACAATAAAGGCACCAATAAATAAATAAATAAATAAAATATTTCAGGTCGAACTCACTGCAATTGTTGATCTCTGTTTCAAGCACGATGTGTTCAAGGTCTTCATTTTGCAGCAGCTCATTGTATACTTCATCATCCAGACGTTTTAAGTTCTCGTAGCGTTCCACAAGTAAAGCATATCTGCTACGAATATCCACGTGGTCAACAATAGCAAGCGCCAACAGTCCTTCAAGCTTATTTACTTCACGTATAAATACGCCACGTAATACTCGACGTTCGGTCATCGTTGTTCTGATGTATTTGATGTTGAAATTGCCAGTAAATCCTGTCACGGTCGCCAGTTATTTACCATACAAATCTTTTTAATATACGGTAATCACTATTTTATTAACACAACTCAACATCGCCTCCAAAGACAACAACAAAGATACTACACTCAAAGGTAACAAAAACCAAACTGTGAAAATGAACACCCTGTCTATTTTTCTACAGGAAGTCAATTGCTCCAACGAGCTTTAGTTCACTTTCTCCACACAATGGCTTGGGACGTTAGGACCGGTAGTATTGTGTAGCCTACTTTGTAAGTGTAAGAATAAAATAATATTGATAATCAGCCCTGGTGTGTTATTGCCGTCCGGCATGTTAATGAAATACAGTGTGACAAAATTCCGACATCCCGTATTCTGTTCAGAACTAGCATTTAAGACGGAGGGAAAATACTTGATGTTTTGTTTGAGAGGCTTGACAATTTTGGTCATTTAGCCCCATGTGGTTGGGTGTGGGTAGATTTTGTCTGATAACCTGTGTTTTTGTGGTTTCTTTAGTAAAGTGGGTCTTTGTATTTCAGGTGAGGATTGGGAAGAAGGCGGCCGTGGCTTTAAGTTAGGAACCATCCCAGCCTTTACCTGGGGTAGAAGTGGGAAACCGTGGAAAACTACTTCCGAGATAAATACTAGTATGGTACCACAAGTACATAATAATAATAATATTAATAATAATAATAATAACAATAAAGAAAATATAGCGAGTTCGTCAGCCCTATCAAAAGGCAATGTCATGTAGAACGGATAGAGACCATAGGGCCTACCTATCATTGTCTCAAGTACAGGCGTGATCGCAAGTACCATGCTCCAAGGCCTTAAAAAACTGGATCAGGGTACTCAACTGTACATACCAATGCAGAAGGCAGTAGTTCTCTCAACAACCCGAATCGTCTGGAAGTGGCTGTATCAGTAACAATACTTTGGTTCCCTGAAGCCCGTACAGTTATGTTATGATGTACCGGCAATGTGTTATATTTATTGTATAAAACAATAATAATAATTGAATGATAGCGAAGCTGTGTAGCTCAGGTAATGGAGTGCTATCATTCTCGACGGTTCGATCTAGGCTCTGTCATGTAATACATGAAGGTGAAAAAATACGACAGCCTTATGCCGATGGATGTAATGGCACGCACATGAAATTCTGTGAACACAACATTCCGGATTCTCGACATCGCCGCAAAAAATAAAAATAGTGTGTCTAAAAAAATATTATTATTATTATTATTATTATTATTATTATTATTATTATTATTATTATTATTATTATTATTGATATCGTTATTAAACACATTATAAGAGATTATACCTATACTGAATGTTATTTTTCTTTAAGTCGGGTTTTAATTGTTTAGGACGTTCAGTAAATAAATATTTTTTGGTAACAATGATGATGGAAGAGGCTTGAAAGCTTGTTGTGTTGGTTGTTTTTAATTCATTTTAGGGGCTTGGGACATTTGTTTATCAGCCCCATGTAGTTGGGTGAGTGTTGGATATGTCTGATAAACTGTGATCCAGTGGTTACTGTAGTACTATGTGTAGCTGTAGTTATTAGGGTCGTGAATGAGGTTGGTGCCCCTGGACTCCAAGTACCATACTATCCCGGCATGTGCTTGGAAAGCGCGTGGAAGAATCCAGGGAAATCCAAACTCAGGGTACCCACTTTCGGTGCTGAGTTTGGGCCTCCAATCACCGGACTTGCTGCAATCGTAGTACACGATTAAATGCGCATGCCTACACCGCGGTGGTAGGAAAGAAGACAGCCGTTGTCTTATGAAGGGACATCCCAAATTAGGCCTCGTGGGATGCCACGGGAAATCGTCTTGTGGCTGCCGATGGTGGGCAGTAAGGAAGCTTGTAGTTTTACATGACCGTAAATTTCGTGATCATGAGCTACTGGACCTCCTTTTATGTGGAATCCGAACCACAGGACATGGCATTTCACTTCGAAAATCTCACATGCATTGACCGGGAATCAAACCCGGTCCGCCCTGGTGAGAGGCCAACAGCTGGACCGCTGCGCCATCACGCACCGACTTGCATATCGGCCGGTGATGGTAAGCTGTCTCAATACTAGCACCACATGTAGATGATGATGATGATAATCATAATATTAGTCTAATAATAATAATAATAATAATAATAATAATAAGCATCAGCATGTGTAGCTCTGGTGGTAGAGTGCTTACCTTTTCGAGGGTCCGATCTACGTTCAGGCATGTAGTAAATGAATGTGATCTAATACGATCATGTCCATGGATTTCATGGCACATACAAGAAATCCTGCGTACATAAAAGTCAGGCAACTCGACATACAAAAAAAAAAACATTAAAGAAGTTAGGTTGGTCCCTTACTGTAGTTTAGGGGCTGCGACAACGTGGTCATCTATTCCCGTATAAAAGAAGTTAGTGTGTCTAAAAGTCTATTATTGCTATTATTAGTACAGTAGTAGTAGCCTACTATAATAATAATAATAATAATAATAATAATAATAATAATAATAATAATAATATTTTGATTACAGTTGTTGTACTCTCTTCACACAAAGGTAGACCAACAGTTCCTATTAATTTACCAAATCTTTAGGATTTCCACTTTCTATGCATAGGCCACGAGGCTGGCAAAATCCTAAACAGATCCACCATCACTAGTCATGTTGCCACTCCCCATGAAGGTGTGAATCATCTGTTCATAGGCTCGGTTCGTGTATTCAATGCCGTTGGCAGACAAGACGAGGAGGTCATTCAACTTCAGACTCATGTCAACATTCCTCAGCGTTGTAGGGGAGGGCGACGGGGAGAAGTCAGCTGTGCTGCTGAGGCGAAGGCAGACAAAGACCTTTTCCAAGACATTGACCGACGATTTTTGTGATTTAATTCCACTTACAATAATTAAGATACGACTAAATTTCATGTAGATATTTGCTTAGAATAGTCTCTTCTATCACCAGTGTAACAGACTTCCATTATATCAAATACACCCTGTATATGCAACATAATTTTATGCCCGCAGAGGAATAGTATAATCGTGGCTGATTATACCAGTCAAATATTCTATCGCTTGTTTAGGACACAAGAAATATAAACGTGATTTTAGAAATTAAAGCACAACCACAATTTTAAAATTCTCATAGAAAGTGGATTACCTTTGACGCTGCTATATTGAGCCCTGTAGGAAGATTTTCCGTGCTAAGTTTCACAGCACTCCTACAAATACGTCGCGATAAAAGTCCTTATAAATATTGAAATTTCGCGTTACCACCATGTTCGATTCGTGTAAATCAAGTTATTTATGGGCCCGTAGGTGAATGTTTGATAATTACCTCCATCAACATAAAAATATTCAGTTTGTATGCTGCAATTGTTTCTCAGATATTCAGAACCGTCTAATATTTCGGACGATCCCCATGTTGGATTGCTCTATATGTAGGCCATTGAATTATGCACCATTATATGAAGACTATTGCCTAGGTTCATTATTCAACCGTTCAATTCGATCTTATGATTAGGACACAAGAAATAAAAACATCAAGGATCAGCTACAGCATATTACCACTGCCACTGAGTAACTCTGGCTCCTGCTTTCACAGTTTCTCTACGTAAAACACTAATATGCTATGTCATAAAGCCACAAACCTAGTGGCTGTAGAGAAAGAAAGAATTTCGAAAAGCCGTTCCCCATGAAGATCACTTCCCTAAAATGAAGGAAGTATGCAAGTTTCGTGATCTGTTGGTAGGTCTATCAATTCATCCGCGGCAACAGCGTGACAATTCGTATTTGTTGAAATGATTCAAGCGCTGCCTATTCCAATGTCTTTTGGTTAAATGAATCGCGTGCCAAAAATACTACTTAAAAGGGGAACTTTCTGCCTATGGCAATACAGTAGGAGCTTTTCTGTTTGTTTTATAAACACATTGACATACATTTTGGCCACGTTTCTTCTGCTTTATTAAAACATAATTCAGAAACCTGCGTGTGAGTACGCACGACAACTCACCAAAGTTTAATCGTAATCGAATGAAGGTTATAAGAACGAATTCGGGACAAACATAGGCCTACCATGAAATCACAGGATATGCCGCTAAACAGTATGAAATGAACTCATTAGTTGGAGCAACATTCCTGAAACGACTCGCGCGTCATCTATTGTAAAATAGAGTTACGTATTCAGAAGACTTCGCGTGCTGGCACACAACCCAAAAAAGTTAATTTGTTGAAATAATTCACGGCAACACCCTTCTGTTTAAACCCCTCGTGCGACACCTGTTGAAAATGTATTTACGAACACCGAAACCTTCACGGGCATGCGCATAACAATTCACCTAAGTATCACCGCGTTCGGAGGAATGCTAATGGAATTCAATGAGACAATCATGCAATGAAAACACAGAAACAGCCGCTAAACAGTGTGAAAAACACACTCTTGTAAAGCAATTCGCGCGCAAATACTAATTTTTGTCGAAACGATTCGCGTTCCATTTATTGTGAAATGGATTTACTAAATTAGAAACCTTCGTGGGCATATACACAACAAATCGCAAAGTATCATTTGTTGAACCTACTCGCGTCACGTTCCATCTATTGCAAAATGGATTTACTAATAAATTCAGAAACTTAAACGGGAGTGTGCTTAACTATTAAGCAATGTTTCATCGCTAAGGGATGAATGATATTTGAACACACATGGGACTTAATTGAAACGATTCGCCTGCCAGCACACATTTTTTGAAACTACTACTATAACTTACTTATTGTAAAATTGATCTGGTAATTCAGAAACCTTTGTAGGAGGTTGAACAACAACTCTCCAAAGTTTCATCGCAATGGAATGAACTGTATATGAACACATACGGGGCCTTGCTGAAACGATTCGCACGACAACACGCATTTGTTGAAAGAACTCTTGCGCCATATATTGTAAAATGGATTTATTAATTTTGTAACGTTCAGGTGAGCGTTCACAACAACTCTTCAAAATCTCATCGCAATCGGAAGAATGGTGTATAAACGCTTACAAGACAAACAAACATTTATTTATATACTCTATATACTGTATATTTATATATATAATAGATTTAGTTCGACTTACGGTAGCTTTCCTTAAAGGATACTCCAATTCATCCAAAGATTATGGAATTCTATTGGACAATAGTTGCCCAAGAAACAAATGAACACTAAAAGCGCTCGCTGAAGACAGATGGAAGTTCTTTCTGTTTACCGCTGAGTTTATTTTACGCTCCGAGGAGCCTGACTGCCTGTGGCTGGAAGCAAATAAGAGATAAGTTTTAGTTTAAATATTGTTTTTAACGTTACGATCAAGACGACTTCACCGAAATATGGAAATGTGGCATAAAGGAACTTCATCACCGTGATGTTTGCACTATAGCTTGTCGCAATCACAAGTAATTATATTAGAAAATTCATCTCAACAACGTCTTCAATTCTTTCTCTGAATCACTTAGATCAAATTCGAGTGAACCTCGTCCATAACAGCAAAATGCCAGATGACTCAATTTACATCATCGTAATAAAATACAAACCTTGGAGGGAATATAAATACCATATGGAATTATTTTGACAAGCTGTCGTTGTTTACCATAACTACATACCACACTGTTTACTTCCTACTAATCTGCGAAACCGAGTGTGTTACCCCATGCTCTGCAACAGAAACGGGGATCTGCACATTCAGCATCGATGGTGGCAACCCTGTACTTATGTATGATAGACATTGAATCCACGTCATGCAGTAATATATACTACGTGATTATATGAATAAATTATACACAGCACACTATATCGGTATAATTCTGATGTCAATTACTTACATCAACTAAAGTCTGTATCTTTTAATTATATCTCCCTTATGACTTTGCAGTCAACAACAATTCTACTGATTCATCAACACTTTTGAAGACTTCCGTATGGTAATAGAAATATGGTGTACCCTTAACTTTTCAGTCATTCAACACGCCCTTTTGCCCGCCTTTGTAATGTGGGAAACACAAGTCTCACCATAAAACCATTATAAGTGAATAACAGGTACCCGCGGCTTCGCACGCGATGACAATGGTGATGATGCATTATTGCTAATAATTGGTCTATTATAATACAGCAATCTCGACTGGGTGGGTCCATTTCAATTAGGAAAATTCTGATTCCTACAGTATATTAGTAGGCTATGAGCCGCAAAATGGGAATTCCATAGAGTTGAGAAAGTTGAATTGTTGCCTTATGTTAACACATTTTAAAATTACGATCTTGGTTTTGGCGTGTTTTGCTGAGATATAACGATTTTGTTGTCTGGATACTCGTGAGTACGCCACATACATTTGCCCATAGGAAAAACATGTTTTGTCTAAATGTACACCTGCTGCTGTTATGTGTTCGTCATTGCGCTTTGTTAATAGTAATTGTGAATATTGCTTGAAGAGGAAACTGCACTCTTGCACACTGGAATGGCTAATCGATCGGAATATGAGGAATTAAATGTATTTTCCTTCAGACCGACAGTAGTGGCTACGCTGGCTAACGCGCAGCATTCGGTCATGGGGCCAAGCTCTCTGCTGACTCGGTAGACGCGTGGGTTCGAGCCCCACCGTCGGCCGTCCTTGAAATGGTTTTCCGTGGATTCCCACTTTCAACACCAGGCAAATGCTGGGACGGTACCTTCTGACGGGCCACGGCCGCTTCCTTCCACATCCTTGCCCAGTTTCATTCACCATCATTCATTTCATCTCTCATTAACTCCTCTCATGAGGTTGGCGTCAGGAAGGGCATCCGGCCGTAAAATCCATCGCCACAAAGACCACCATCGCATCTCATTCCCGACCCCGTTGGAAAACGGGAATAATAAGGGGTAGACGTACAAATGTATTTTCCTTCAGCTATTCAGGGTGTAATTTTCCCACAAGTATTGATGATTTGAACGTCATCATGTCGCTATTAATAGACCTATAGTAAAATATATCTCACCTTGCCACTGATGTACATTATGCAGCCTCTTCCAGTGTTACATCCAAAGGATTGAAATACCCCGACAATCCTTTTGCCTCACATGGCTCTGTAAATATTGAAAATTCCTGATTATTGTGTTTTCAGAGGTCTTTGAAGGAGGTTACCCTCGCACCTTGTGTAGATGCATTGTTAAAGGAAAACATTCCATGTTACGAACATGGATCGTGTAACCTGTACCGAAAGCTTCTGCACCAGACCAAATCTGAAAAACAGTTCCTTGCCAATATGTTACTGTATTGTTCTATGTATAATATCCCTGTACCTCAACGTAGAGAAGAGTACTTTGAAAATCATGTCTTGTGTAAATTTTGGAAATGGTGGTGAGTGATTTTGGCGTATTGGATACTCGCTCGTGGAAATAATTTGCAGTAAAATAGACTGTTTCACAATTCTGTAAGTGCACATAGAAGTATGTGTCGGCGGGATGACTTATGTGTTACGGAAACTCTAATAGCCACCATACAGCTTCGTTGCTACTGACATAACGACCAGATTGATATGTTTGTACTTAATATACGGGATTTGTGAGCCCTTTGTTTATGAAATTGAACGTAGCTTGATCGATACCTTCATTTATATTTATATTTTAAGGGCCTAAATATAGGGAACGCAGTGGGCTGTCCAAAATTTCAAGTGGACAGTGTTACTCGTCGGGTTCCAAAGTAAAGTTTGGTCCAGATCGGTGAAATGGTGTAGATTTGTTCCAAAGGGTCTAACACGAACATTGAGCTTTATATATATGGATGAAAGGCAGCCTCTGTGTTAATCCAGGGTGTAAGCTATAAGTGTAATCCGCAGTGTACCAAAAGATAAGTACGTAAAATTTGGTTTAGATTGGTGAAACGGTGTACATTTGTGCCAAAGGGCCTAAATGTAAGGAATGGGGAGGGCTGTCCGAAAATTCTAGCAAACAGTGTTACTCGCAAGAATCCACAGTGTAAGTACGTAAAATGTGGTTCAGATTGGTGAAACGGTGTAGATTTGGGCCAAAGGGCCTAAATGTAGGGAATGCAGTGGGCTGTCCGAAATTTCAAGTGGACAGTGTTATTGGTCGGGTTCCAAAGTATGTTTTGGTTCAGATCGGTGAAACGATGTAGATTTCTACCAAAGGGCCTAAATATAGGGAATGGAGAGAGATGCTTGAAATTTGAAGTGGAGAGTGTTACTTGTCGGGTTTCAGAGGGTAAGTATGTAAAATTTGGTCCAGATCGATGAAACGGGGTAGATTTGTGCCAAAGGGCCTAACTATGAACATTGAGCTTTATATGGATCAAAGACCGCCTATGTGTTAATCCAGGGTATACGCTATCAGTGTAATCCACAGTGTACCAAAAAATAAGTACGTCAAATTTGGCTCTGTTCGGTTAAACGATGTAGATTTGTGCCAAAGGGCTTAAATGCAGGAAATGGAGAGGGCTGTCTGAAATTTCAAGTGGACAGTGCTACCTTCAGGAATCCACAGGCTAAGTACATACAATTTGGTATAGACTGGTGAAACGGTGTACTTTTGTACCAAAGGGCCTAAATGTAGGGAATGGAGATGGCGGTCCGAAATTTGAAATGAACAGTGTCACTTGCAAGAATCCACAGGATAAATACGTAAAATTTGGTTCAGATCGGTGAAACGCTGTAGATTTATGTCAAAGGGTCTTAATGTAGGGAATGTAGCGGGCTGTCCGAAATTTAAGTGGACAGTGTTACTCGTCGGGTTCCGAAGTGTAAGTACGTAAAGTTTGGTTCAGATTGGTGAAACGGTGTCTATTTATGCCAAAGGGCCTAAATGCTGGGAATGGAGAGGGCTGCATGAAATTTGAAGTGGACGGTGTTATATGTCGTGTTTCAGAGGGTAAGTATGTAAAATTTGGTCCAGATCGGTGAAACGGTGTAGATTTGTGCCAAATAGCGTAACTACGAACACTGAGCTATATATAGATTGATGAAAGGCAGCCTATATGTTAATCCAGGTTTTAAGCTATCTCCATTTCAAATTTCATCCAAATCCGTCCAACCGTTTTGGTGTGAAGAGGTATCAAACACACTCACTCACTCATTAACACTCTCACAAACTTTCACAATTATAATATACATAGGCATTAATTATTATTTGATCAGATTCCTTACATGGATAACATGTTTCGTACATCAACCGACATCATCAGATCCAAGATAATCAAAGAAATCATATATACAAAACAGAAATCTAGCACTACCAAGCACTATAAAAAACACAAACAATCGCGGTATTTTATTACAAATGAGAAAAAGTGCGGCTACTACTACGGTGACATGCTTTAAGGGATCCTTGAATATTTCGTTAACATCCTGAATTTTGAGTTTGTCTATTGTCCACCTCTTTGGATTCTTACTTTTCTTTAGGTGTAAGAACAAGGTAAAACAAGTTTCAATTATATAATAACGCCGTAACTGATTGAATTGTATTCGAAGAGAAACGACTTCAGAAAGGGATATTATACTAAGGAGAACAGTAACTAAGAGGAAGGCTTACACAGTAAGGGTTGAAACTGTAACAATGATAACGGTGATTCGAAAGATCTGTTTTATCGTTAGGTGGAGCACAACACTGGATGATTTATATCTAGACAACATGAGCTCGAACCGGTGCTTCAGTGGATTGATTCACTGGGGAACACGATTTTTGGTGTCTATTTTATGTCAGTCTTTTTTTAGGGTATTGTGGGTAGAAGATACTGAAAATGATTTATATACGCGAATACAATTAAAAATTTGCGTATTTACGTCTAAAATTATACTACAACATTTTAATCTGTTATTTGCAGTTTAATGAATGGCCGTGATAATTGAGGAAGAGGATTGGTCTCTTTTGGTTTTATGTACACAAATGTGAACAAACACAAACTCATTAGTAAATTTTAAGGACTAATGAAGGATTCCAATGTTTAAATAGTGTATATACTGAACCCTACCCACGCATTTGGTTCCATGCATATTCAAGTATGTCTGCCCTCCAGTTCATCAGCTATGTATTGTGGAGAACGCATGGTTGGTGCGACGACACCATTTGCCGTATTACCTTAGGTTAAGGCCATGCGATGATACTCCTTATATCAAGCTGCAATGCAATTGTCCTCACGAGAATGAGTAGGCCTACATAATTTTTTAGCCCTCAGTTCAAATCTCCAGAGAAGCAGGGAATCGAACCTGGTGTCCCATATGTAAGAGATAAGCGTGCTACCCTACACCACGGGGTCGTCAAATAATCGATAAATAGTGGAGAAACCCTAGCTGATGTTGAAACATGAGCAGGGGAAACGGGCCAATGGATACATGATGTTAAAATTTGAGATGTATGAAAAATAAATTAAAACAGGATATTCAGTAAAGAACGTATAGCCTACTTTCTCCTAAATGTATGGATATAGTTATAACTCATTGTCCTTATCAAGGAGTATATTTGAAGAGCTTATTTCCAAAGTGACGTAAATCTGTGAAATGCAAAAATTCAGAAATCGCTTTTTTGTTTCTTCGTATAATTAAATTCAGATATGATTATGAATATACCGTAATTACATTCCTTACTTTGAAGCACATCCTGACACTGTGTTTTAAAAATCTCCTATCTATAGAAATGGTGCTAATCGTCTCCTGTAAGATGGAGTTAGGACGTTTTGGAAATAAATCATATATTGACATATGTTTTGAGTGAGACATTTACGAACATTAAAACGGTTTAAACACAACAATATACAGCATACCTACATTTCACATAATTATCGTAAAGATAGTACACAAGTTATAACAACACTTAAATGAACAAAATACATTTTAAAATAATGTTCAGCACATGGAGTACATTACATCATCTTCAAACATCGCCCTCTTTGTCACTCTCATTATTAATATTGCCAGCTCGAGCAATCCTATGTGGATAAAACAGCTTTGCAAGATGGTCCTCCACTATGCCAAGTTTATTTAGAAGCATTTTTTAAGTCTTTTATCTTCTCCTCTTTCACTGGGTGGCCTATCTGTTCTTGTGTGTGCTTTAGAGATGACCATAATTAACCCCTCTTCAGCGATGTGTTAAAACATCCTGTCAGCCCTGAAAATGTAGGTTTGCGGAACACTTGGTTTGCACTTATCTGAATCGATTTCAACTCTGAGATATTAAAATCCTGTTTTGATTTAATATGTTCCCGAGATTAGGTTTTCCATGCGTGGAGATGCCAATCCCTGGCAAGAACATGTACAGTGCCAACTTCTCCATATCACGTGATGTCCACAGAGTCATAGGATTGGTCAACATGGATATAAAACACATTGGAAATAAATACACGTTGGAATTACGTCAGTTTGCAAATAAACTTAATGTTTAGATCAATGTTAATATGACATATAAGACGTACTGCTACTTAAAACCTTTGCTATACGTTGAGGGTACCTTTAAACTTGTTTATGATAGAGAAAGAATTAGAAAACATCAATTTTGGATTTACGTCACTTTGTAAAATAATAACCTCTTCAATTGAATGTTGGTTGTAGTAGCTTGATGACGGTACTTCCTGATCCTATTATCCACTTATTAACTCAATGTGGTACTTTGGTCGAGTGGACTAGATGCTTGGCTCTCACCCACGCAGATACGTACGAATACGTGAAACGTGTTTCCCTGATTTGTGTTTTATTGTATTTGTTGTTTTATAATTACCCGTATAATTACATATCGTGTGCATATTATTCTAATGGAAAACAAATATGACTTACACAGCACTTTTAATACAAATTTCCACAGCAAAGAAGCTAGTTCATTGGCTAAGGTTACCTACAGCCATCCCTTGGCCAAAATAAAATACATTACTTTCTATTAATATAACGAATACTATTTGATTTACCTATCAGAAGCTTTGTTGACAGTGGTGAACTCTACCTCGGATCATGAAAAACGAATGGAAATCGCTGTGGCAGCGTGTTGAATATGTGATGCTATATTTATATATGACATTTTCAATTGCAAAATACACACTTTATATACTTAATGAGTAATTATAAACCAATAAATATTAAATAAAAGAAGGGAAAAAAATCAATCCAACTTGGAATTGAAACACAGACCTACGGGCGACAGTCTGGAACGCTACCCCTTGGCTAAATCTGATCGTTGGTAAGAGTATAGTCTTTCAGTTGGTATAACTGCCTAGCGTATAAAGTCTTGGAATGAACGATTTCTTCAGCGCATTATGCCGTTATTTTAAAACATTTCATGTTAAATTTATATTAGAGTATTTTATCCTGTACATTCCATAAAATAATTTCTTGCTGCTGAAATATGGACCAGTCGGGAGGCAATAGTCGCCATTTTGACGAGTGAGCTCGGTGCTCGTCACGGCACGGCACGGGGCGAGCGCTCGGCCTGAACACTCTCGTCACTTTTACGGTATAATATTCTATTATAAATTTATAATATCCAACAGTCCACCTCCTTGAAGACACCTTAAGCCACCCTCTGTACCATAAGGGGAACTGGTGAGGCCGAGTCTTGTTGGATCTTAAGTCAGGTATTAGCCTATAATGCTTGCATGATTCGCACGGTCACCATCTTGGAACTATATGGCTGATGCCCCTGTAGTTTGGGCAAAATACCTTTCCCACAATAATATATACTCTTGCAAAAGTTGGTAGAAATCTGATGATAAGTTTATTCCTAACTTGGTTTAAACTTTGAAATTTAGATAACTGCCACTTCGTTTTCGTAAATATGGCAGCATTATAAAACAGGACACTGAGGTATCCTTGCTAGTGCTACCTTTGTATTAAATTAAGTTCAATTTGGTTTCGTCATTTCTGAATTAATATGGGGGACAAACATATACACGTTCACACACACACTCACACACATACACACAGACTGACACACCATGTTATTACTCGTGGAGGAAACTAATATTTATTTCGTTATCATTTGAGGAAATACGTAATCTTTACGCGCGTGCTATCAATGGGGATGACATTCCCGTCAAACATGTGCCTATCGACCTCGGGATATTAGGTGACCTCTTTGGTACGTTTCACTTTAAAATATTGGTTATGCGTCCACAAAACGTTATCCATTACGGGTTAGGACAAAAGAAAAACTCTTAATTTTTGATGTCGCTGGTGTATGGCGCTGATTTCACAGCACTCGAGCGTATTGCTGTATTTATGATTGTGATAAGGCGTAATTACCTCCCACGGAGACGTTTACCAGGCATCGTGCTTAATTAATCTGCATAATGGCGAAGCATTATGCTTTGTCTCGATGTCAAAAGGAAGTCTAATATAGATATTAATATGATCCATGTACTGCAACAATCTACAACCCTGGAATGAGGGAGGATACGATTACTAAAATAGCCTGCGCTAGGTTGTAACAGTTAAAAGATGTTCTCATTCCACTAACACCACCGCTCCCCAAGTTTACAAATTACACATGACAATGACGTTGGGTAATAGCATTAGCAATTGTGCTTAGACTATTTGAGTGAGGTGTTATGTGAACAATTATCTCTACTACTAAACTATGATTTCGTACTGGTTTACATTCTTTCGATAGCAGTGAATTGATATGTGTTTTTGGTTTGAATCTTATACCAAGGTAGAATGAGAGGGCTGAATCAATGGACCGCTGAAAAACAATTAGTCAATCCGCCTCATTGCGTAGTGGCTAGCACTCTTGACTGTCACCGCGGAAGCCCGGGTTCGATTCCCGGCGCTGTCAAGAAATTTAATTCTGGTTTGAGGGCTTCAAAAGGGTACACTCAGCCTCATGTGGCAAAACTGAGAAGAGGCGGGTTTGAATCCCATCTCAGCCATCCTGGAAGTGGATTTCCGTGGTTCCCCAATTCTAATCTAGGCGAATGCCGGGATGGTTCCCAAATTAAGGCCACGGCAGCCTCCTTCCCAATCCTCATCTGAATTACAAATTCACAAACCAATACAGCAATTGCAGTAACACTGGTTATCTATGTGGAATGAAATTAAATGTTGAACATGGAATGAATTAAAGTGTGGAACGAAATTATACCATGAGGTTGGAATTAAATATGGAATAAAATTAAATGTTGAGGTCTCAGTGAAATTAAATGTGGAATTGAATACAATTCGCAGGTTGATTGGAATTAAAGGAATGAAATTAAATTTTTGGGTCGGTAAGGAATTAAATGTGGAATAAAACTAAATCCTCAGGTCGGAATGAAATCAAATGTGTACTAAAATGAAACCTTGGAGCCGGAATGAAAGTAAATCCTCACGGCGGAAAGGTATTAAATGTGGAATAAAATTAAATCTTTGTGTGGGAATGAATTTAAATCTTCGACTCGGAGTGAAATTAAATGTGGAATAAAATTAAATCTTGAGGTCGGAGTGAAATTAAAATCTGGAGTAAAATTAAATCTTGAGGTCGGAAATGAAATTTGGAATGATATTAAATCTTGAGGTTGGAGTGGAATGAAATGTGGAAATAAATCACATCTTGAGGTCGGCGTGAAATGAAATGTGGAACTAAATTAAATCTTGAGGTCGGAGCGAAATTAAATTCATACAATATGATTCTATTCCGGCCGGAGTGACATTAAATTCATACGATTTAATTCTACTCCGGCCGGAGTGAAACTAAATCCATACAATTTAATTCGAACGAATATTCAATTCTATTGCTGCTGGATTGAAGTTAAATCCATGCATTATAATTCCCTTCTTGTCGGAATGAAACTGGGAATGAACATTTAGTTCTATTCCGGCCGGAGTGAAATTACATTCATAGACATTCATTCCAACGAGCATTTAATTCCATCCCTACGTGAATAAAATAAATCCATACAATTTAATGATGTGTATATGAAGGGAATATTTTATTTTCGCTATCGTTTTACCCTCCAGGTTTGGATTTTCCCACGGACTAGGCGAGGGTTCCCACCTCTACCACCACTGAGGGCAGTGTCCTTGAGCTTGAGACTCTGAGTCGGGGATACAACTGGGGTGTGTGGCCAGCACAACGACCAGGTGGCCTCACCTGCAAAGCGAACAGGGGCCTGATGAAGGGATGGAAAGAGTGGGAGGGTTAGGCAAGGAAGTGGGAATGTGGCAGCCGTGGCCTTCGGTAGGAACCATCCCGGCATTTGCCCGAAGACGAAGAGGGAAACCACGGAAAACCACTTCGAGGATGGCTGAGTTGAGAATCAAACCCACTGTACTCATTTGTACCACCCGAGGCTGAGTCGACACCGTTCCAGTCCTCATACACATTTTCAAATTTCGTGTCAAGGCCGGGAATCGAACCGCGGACCTCCGGGGTGGCAGTTAATCACGCTGACCACTACATAATGGAGGCGACATGACAAGAAATTTAATGCATAAAATTACGGTTTATTCACCGCGGAATGGAATTCTCAATGAAGAGTTTGTCCTATTCAATCCAATGAATGATAAGGATCGTATGGCCTCCTGAGAGGCGGGGGCGTGGTGGCTCAGCGGTCTAGCTGTATGCCTCTCACCAAGGCTGCCCGGGTTCGATTCCCGGTCATTGCATGTGAGATTTTCGAAGTGAAATGCCATGTCCTGTGGTTCGGATTCCACGTAAAAAGGAGGTCCCGTGGCTCATGATCTCGAGATTAACGGTCACGTTAAACTACAAGCTTCCTTCCTTTTCCTCCTGAGAGGTCGAGTGCAGGTATTTCTAGTTGACGCCCGGGAGCCATCTGCGCGCCATAATGAGGATGAAGTGATGATGAAGACGTCACATACACCCAGTCCCCGAGCCATGGGAATTAACCCAGGAGAATAAAATCCTTGTTGGCCCGGGCGGAAATCGAGCCCACGACACGTCGGGTGAAAGCCTATTGCGCTACCCATTTAGCCACAGAGCCATTCACCCTGACGACATTCTGGGATCTAATGTTAATGGCACTCTCAATGAAGACTTTGTCTTATTCAATCTAATGAATGATAAGGATCGTATGGCCTCCTGAGAGGCTGAATGCAGGACTTTCTAGTTGACACCCTGTTCGACCTGTGCGCTGCGCTGTAATGAGGGTGAATTGATGATGAAGACGTCACATACAACCAGTCCCCGAGCCATGGGGATTAACCTCAGGAGAATAAAATCATTGATGATCCGGCTGGGAATCGAACCTGGGACACGTCGAGTCAAAACCTAGCGCGCCAACTATTTAGCCAAGGATCCATTCACCCCAATGGAATTCTGGACTATAATGTTAATACCTGAGGCTTTTTTTCTCAATTTTATTTCACCGGATTATTAATTTGAGCCTCCTTTCGTGTTAGGAAATATAGACTTGTATCCGTGTGTGTATGTGTGTACGTGTGTGTCTCCTGATAAACGCTAAACGGCTCGAGCGATTACAATGAAACTTTGTAAGGTCGTAGTACTATCTCGTCCACCACGACTGTACCTTTCAAATTCTAATACGTTTAACAAATTCAACATGATGACCGCGCGAATAATTACACCAGCATTCAATATCTCCGACAGGATTTGTTATTAGGAATCATTTGTATACCAAATAGGCCGACAGCGTTAGCTATGCTCGCTAACGCTAACGCTACTAGGCTTTGGGGACAAGCTCTCTGCGGACTCACAGGACGTGAAATGGTTTTCTGTGGTTTCCGGTTTTCAACTCCATGCAAACGCTGGGACGGTACCTTATGAAAGACCACGGCCGCTTCCTTCCACAGTTTCAGTCATATTCAATCATTTCACTTGTCATTAACTCCTCGCCTGAGGTTGGCGTCTGGAAGTGCGTCCGGCTTTAAAAAACGCCCGCCACATAGACTTTCATTGCATCTCATCCCCGACCTCGTTGAATAATAAGGAAGAACAAAAAGAAGTTTCTAGTTTTACGTGACCGTTAATCTCGCGATCACGAGCCACGGGATCGCTCTTTTACGTGAAATCCGAACCACAGAACATGGCATTTCACTTTAAAAACATCACATGCATCGATTGGGAATCGAGCCCTGTCCGCCGTGGTAACAGGCAGCTTGACCGCTGCGCCACCACGCCTCTGAATAATAAGGGATAGACATACATTTCTGTACCAAATCCTGGCCATATAAGATTCACTTTCATCCGCCTACTACGCTCTGGGTATCAATGGCTTTATTCATAATTTAGCCTACCCACCCAAGTTTGCAGGCAAATTCCATTATAACGTCGAACTTAGTGTACTCATACATTCTGAAAAGCCCTTGTCCAACTCTCAATATGTCTGCTGTATGTAGATAAACATGTTTTGCTTTGTACTCAATTTCAAATTAATACAATTCTGTTTTTCTTTTAAATGATATTTCTGCTTACGTATCATAGTCTTACGGTGAAATGCAATAGGGGAGTGGGATGAGGTAGTGAGATGCCAAGCTGCTTGTTTTTCACCCATGTGAACCGGTTTCGACACCCGGTCAATGCAATTGGGATTTTTGAAGCGAAATACCACGTCCTGTGGTTCGGATGGTGGTCCCGTAGCTTATAATCACGAGATTTACAGTCACGTAAAACTACCGGCTGCCTTCTTCTTAAAGTGTCCCCCTCCTGCTGTAGCGGCCAGCATTTCGGTCTGTCTTCCTGGAGGTCCAGGTTCGATCCCCGGCACTCTTTCTTCTTCTTTCTTTCTTAGTCATTTTACCCTCCAGAGTTGGCTTTTCACTCGAACTCAGCGAAGGATCTCACCTTTTCCGCCTCCACGGCAGTGTCTTGGCGCTACAACTGAGGAGGTAGGACGAGCACCTCACCCAGGTGGCCTCACCTGAAAAGCAAACAGAGCATCACGAGGGACGGGAAGGGAAGATTGGGAGGGATCGGCAAGGAAGAGAGAAGGAGGTGGCCGTGGCCTTATGTTAGGTATTGTAACCGTATTTTGTATTCTGGATTTATGCATTTTAAGAAGCCAGCCCACAGCGCAAAGGAGATTGTATTCATGGACGAGTGTGCTCGTTTGAAACAGCTGTTAGCCAAGACAAGAGGCGAACGACCTACCCGAGATGCACCAAGAGACGTGCAGGTTGTCGGTCAATGACAGATGACGTCACATGAAGAAATGACAGTCGCGTGAATCTAGGTGTGGGGCTGATTGTAATGTGATCACTTACTCTGATTTATCGAGACGCGCGGGCAACACAAGTTTACGAGCAGGAACGTGTCGCGCGGAGATTATAAATGCGACATTCGTAAGTTACACTGTGTGGACTTAAACATTCCGTGGACTTGTATAATTTTAGTATATTGAGATACTCCACTATACCGTGGAGCAAACTATGACTATTTCGAGGATTAATAGAAGCTTTTTCAATATTCTTGATACAAGTTACGTAGTATTATTGCGCAGTACAGACAATATACATGGACATTTTATATAATCTGTTCTCTACACAGAACTGCAGTGAACTTTCATATTTAATTGTTATTCGAGTATTCTTCATACTTCAAGATGTATAGCAAATCGCTGTTGGAAGGAATAACCTTACGGTTTGCTGAATATACTATTATGGACGCTTAAACATAAATTCAAGAACATAGTATGCAGAAGCAGAGCGATGACTACGTGAAGTAATTGTGATATCCAGACACGCCGAATATGTTTCTAGAACGATTTCTGACCACGTTCGCCATGTAATATAATTCTTTCGAATTCATGGATGAGACAGGAGTGAACCACGGAATTACTTCAAAAATATGCAGCTTCTACTTTATAAAGATCGTCTTTGAAGAGAGCTCGGGTTTACAATCGTTCAGTACGAGCTCCCAGAATGTACCGAATTTGGAGTACAGTCCACAGCCAGGAAGGAACCGTGAGGAGAATTGTTCCAGGTTCGAGACCGGTTTTGTGGATTCGTATACGGATTGCCAATATATTTAGGGGTCCAGACTCGGACGTTTGCTCCAAGTGACGCCTCTCCGATGTTCTGCACAAGTCAGACGTTCGACATCTTTCTGATAGAAGTAGAGCATTGATATTTTGTTGTTTCCAGTTGCCAATTTTGTAATTAGAATAATTGATGATGGGATTTAAGTCTGATAATTCCTAGTCATTCTTGATCCCAGATTTGATTATTTTGCGTCCGTTTGACGAACATCTACATTCCTTTTCTCTAGGATATTTTACATCCTTCTTGGTCTATGCATTTCATTCAGTATTAACGTAGAATTTTTAATCTTTCAATCGTTGTGATAATCAACATTCAGGGGAGGACTTGCGTTTAGTATAAGTGTTTTAAGTATTTGTGCTTTGTTTGACGTGAAGATGAACTTTGAGTTAGGGATTTTGCGGATTGGAATAATTCTGATTGACATTAATTTTTAAAAGATATATCAGAAAATCAAGTTTGAAAATGTATAATTATTAATCTGTGAAACGGTTTAATTCTTGAATAATTCAGTAATTAAGATTTCTCACGATAATTAGTCATAGTGTTGATTTATAATTGAAGCATAATTGAAAATGAAATAATGAGTTTGTGGATATTTGTAGCCAAGATATAAGTTCAAAGTTATAGGAAGTTTTACGATCACTATGAGACTGACGGATATTAAGAAAGTATAATGTGAAACTGAATGAAGTAAAGTGTGTTGTATAAGTATTGGGTTGAATATAGTTGAAGTTTGGAGGATTTTCTATGGAGTTGTATGATGCGTATGTAAGGTATTTCGAAGGTTTGTGGATGTACATGGAGTGCATAATTACGCCCTTTGAGACTACGTCACCGTTTGACTTGTGATTTTTCAATTAACTGGAGGTGATATCTTTAGATACTTGCTGTAGTAATACTTTATCTCCTCTTAATATTAATGAATTTAATGAGACCTTTTGTCTATTACTGAGCATTTCGAGAGAACAGTTATATTCAAGTAATTTATTCTGCATCATCTGTATTTTATTATACCACAAGGTGGACTTATTAATTTAACTGAGCTTTGCCACTTGGTTAAATCATATTGGAAGTGATATTATTATATCGAATTTAACCCAATAATGAGTCGTATGGGTGTTAAAAGTATTCATTGAATTATGTTTCAGGAATAAACAACTTAAAATGTGTATATATGTATATTAGTTCGTTGTATATAATGTACATTTGGGTAATGTAATGTGTAATTTGGTGGATTCAATTCACTGTCTATGATGTTCAAGAGATCGTTATTTAACGAATCGTCAGTATGCGTGACGGAGTTTTACGAGGGTGTGCCAAACATCAGCTTTGGAGCTTCGTTTGACACTTTAGTGTTATTTCACATTTTCGTCTTTTTGACGATTGGACGATTCAATAAATTTTTGTTTAACAATTATTTGATTCGAGAATGATAATTCATAATAATCATATAAAGTTGTGTCAAAAAGTCCAATGTGTTTTTTCTTAATCTTTCTCACTTCTCTGAGATAAGTTTTTACCTTATTTGAGTTTCGAGTTATGTCTTTTGACGTGAGCTATTTTCTTCGTGTACATTTTGGTCTGTCTTTACGCAATCTTGGTTAGTTGATATACACCCTTCATACTTCCTTCACCTGTTGGTAGGATCTCGCGGGTGGGGGTTAGAAGGACATTTTCTGATTCTACAATCAAGTGATCTTCGTAGGAATCAACAGGTATTGGTAAGTGATAATCGGGCACAGTACCATCCCGGCATTTGCCTGGAGACAAAGTGGGAAACCACGGAAAATCACTTCAATGATGTCTGAGGTGGGAATCGAACCCCCTCTACTCATTTGGACCACCACAGGCTGAGTAGACCCCGTTCTATTCCTCATATCACTTTTCAAATTTCGTGGCAGAGCCGGGAATCGAACCTCGTACCTCCGGGGTGGCAGATAAGCACGCTAACCACTACACCACGGAGGTGACCCGGGCTCTGTCACGAAATTAAATTGTGGTCTGATGGCTGGAACGGGGTACACACAGCCTCGTGAGGCACAACTGAGAAGAGGGGGATTCGACTCCCATCTTAGCCGTCCTCGAAGTGGTTTTCCGTGGTTTTCCCCCTTCGTCTCCAGGCAAATGTCGGAATGGTTCGTAACGTAAGGCCACGGCCGCCTCCTTCCCTATTCCAGCCTCTCCCTCACAATCTTACCATCCCTTCCCATCGCTCATAAGGCCCCTGTTCGCTTTGCAGCTGAGTTTGCCAGGGCGAGGTGCTTGTCCCACCTCCCCAGTTGTGTCCCCATACCCAATGATTCAAGCTTCAGGACTCTGCCCTGGAGGCGGTAATGGTGGGATCCCTCGCTGAGTCCGAAGGAAAAGACAACCTGGTGGATAAACCGACCAAACAAACAGTAGACCGTTGGAGACTCGGACAAGAGCTTTTCAGAATTTATGCGTATACTCGATGTTATAATGGAATTTTACCTGGCAAACTCGTGTGGGTGAATTATGAATAAGGCCATTTGATACCCGGAGCCCAGTAGGCATGTGAAAGTGGAACTTATAGCCTATGGCAGGATTTGGTATACAAATGTATGTCTATACCTTATTATTCAACAAGGCCGGGGATGAGATGCGATGAAAGTCTATGATGCGGGTTATTTTTACACCCGGATGCACTTCCCGACGCCAACTTCAGGAAAGGAGTTGATGAGAAGAGAAATGAATAAATATGATTGAAACTGAGCAAGGATATGGAAGGAAGTGGCCGTGGCCTGCCAGAAGGTACTGTCCCAGCGTTTGCCTGGAGTTGAAAATCGGAAATCACGGAAAACCATTTCACGTCTACCCAGTTCGCAGACAGTTTGGCCCTATGGTCCAGCGTTGCGCGTTAGCAAGCATATCTACCGCTGTCGGTCAATTTGGTACACAAATGATTCCTAATAACAAATCCTGTCGGAGATAATGAATGCTGGTGTAATTTTTCGCGCGGTCGTCATGTTGAATTGGTAAACCGTATTAAAATGTGAGAGGCACAGTCGTGGTTGGACGAGATAGTAATACGATTTCACAATGATTCATTGTAATCGCTGTTGCCGTTTAGGGTTTATCAGGACACACACATGTACACACATACACACACGGATACAAGTCTATATTTCATAACATTAAAGTAGGCTCAAATTAATAATCCGGTGAAATAAAATTGAGAAAAATGCCTCAGGTATGAACATTATATCCCAGAATGTCAGTGGAGTGAATGGCTCCGTGGCTAAACAGTTAGCGCGCTACGATTTGACTCGACGTGTCCCAGTTTCGATTCCCAGCCAGACCCTCAAGGATTTTATTCTCCTGGGGTTAATTCCCATGGCTAGGGCACTGGTTGTATGTGACGTCTTCATCATCACTTCATCCTCATTACGGCGCACAGGTCGTACAGGGTGTCAACTAGAAAGACCTGCACTTGGCCTCTCAGGAGAACATGCGATCATTATCATTCATTGGATTGAATAAGACAAATATTCATTGAGAGTGCCATTCCGCGAGTTATAAACCATCATTATATGGATTACGTTTCGCTTAATATTTACCTATCATGAAATTGTATGGATTTATTTTATTCACGTCAGAATTGAATTAAATATTCGTTCAAAGTTTCATTCCGAGAGGAATAGAATTGAATTGTATGGATTTAATTTCACTCCGGCCGGAATAGAATTAAATATTCGGTCAAATTAAATTGTATGAATCTAATTTCACTCCGGCCGCAGTAGATCTCAATTGTGTGAATTAAATTTTACTCCGGCGGAATAGAATTAGATTGTATGAATTTAAATTCACTCCGGCCGGAATAGAATTAATTGTTTGTTCACAGTTTCATTCCATCAGGAATATAATTAAATTGTATGAATTTAATATCACTCCGGCAGGAATAGAATTAAATTGTATGATTTTATTTTCACTCCGATGAGAATAGAATTAAATTGTATGGATATAATTTTACTCCGGGCGGTATAGAATGAAATGTTCGTTCACAGTTTCATTCCAACAGGAATAGAATTAAATTGTATGAATTTAATTTCACTCCAGCGGGAATAGAATTAAATTGCATGAATTTAATTTCATTCTGGCCGGAATAGAATTAAATTGTATGAAATTAATTTCACTCCTGCAGGAATAGGATTGCATTATATGAATATAATTTAACTCCGGCCAGAATATAATTACATGCTCGTTCGAATTTAAGTCTATGGATTTCGTGTCACTCCGGCTGGAATAGAATTACATGATTTTTCAGTTTCATTCCAACGGAATAGAATTAAATTCTATGAATGTTATCTCACTCCGACTGGAATAGAATTAAATTGTATGTATGTAATTTCACTCCGGCCTGAATAGAAGTAAATGTTCGTTCGAATTTAAACGTATGGATTTAATTTTACTCCGTCTGGAATATAATTAAATGTCTTTTCACAGTTTCATTCCAACGGAATAGAATTAAATTGCATTTATTTAATTGCACTCCGGCCGGAGTAGAATTTAATGCTCGTTCGAGTTAAACTATACTGATTTAAATTCACTCCGTTCAGAGTTTTAATCCGAGCGGAATAGAATTAAATTGTATGGATTTAATTACTCTCCGGACTGAATAGAATTAAATTTTATGGATGTTATTTCACTCCGACCGGAGTAGAATTAAATGTTTGTTTGAATTATACGCCAAGGATTTCATTTAGTTTAGCTGGAATAAAATTAAATTTTCGTCCAGATTTCGTTCCGAGAATTATAGAAAATATGAATTGTATGGATTACATTTCACTTCAGCCGTAATTGACCGAAATATTTTGTTCAGAGTTTCATTTCAAGAGGAATATAATGACATTCTATGCTTTTAATTGCATTCCCGCCGTAATATAATTAAATGTTCTATTCATAATTTAATTCCGAGAGGAATATAATTAAAGCGTATGGATTTAATTTCATTCCCACTGGAGTGGAATTCAATGTTTCTTTCGGAGTTTCATTCCGAGGAGAATTAAGTTAAATTCTTTGGATTTTATTTTATTCCCTTGGGAATAAAATCGTGCGCCTCATTCGACATTTCATTCCGAGAGGAATAAAGTGCAATGCAATGGATATAATTTCACTCCCAGCGGAATTGAATTGAATTTTGAGTCCAAGAGTTATTCTGAGAGGAATAGAATTCAATATTTTATTCCCAATTTAATTCCTTGTTGGAGTGAAATTATATGTTTCACTCCAGGTTTAATTGTACACCGTAATAGTATTGAATTGACTGGCTGAATTTAATTCCTCTCCTGCTCCGGATTGAAATATAACATTTCATTCACTGTACGCTGTACATAGTCTCTAATTGCTGAAACACTGGGGTTGTTCGTTAAGACCGTAACGAATTATAAGAGTTACTTAACAAAGCTTTCAGTTCCATTAGAACAGTGAAACATCCAGTAGTAGCATTCCTTGCAACAAACAGAATACTTTAGTAATGTGTTCAGTATAGTTTATTAGAAGCAAGTAAGTACCTGAGTTAGGAAGCCTCCGTGGCTTAGGCGGCAGCACGCCGGCCTCTCACCGCTGGGTCCGTGGTTCAAATCCCGGTCACTCCTTGTGAGATCTGTGCTGGACAAAACGGAGGCAGACAGGTTTTTCTCCGGGTACTCTGGTTTTCCCTGTCAAAATTTCATTCCAGCAACACTCTCCACTATCATTTCATTTCATCTGTCATTCATTTAATCATTGCCCCAGAGGAGTGCGTCAGGCCTCGGCAGCCGGCACAGTTCATATCCTCGCCGCTAGTTGGGGGCTTCATTCATTCCATTCCTGACCCGGTCGGAGACTGGAAACAGGCTGTGGATTTTCATTTCAAGTACCTGAGTACCACACACCTTATTTCACATTGGCTGGCAGGGTACTCCAAAGTGTAAGTTGTCATCATTAAACTAATAAGTTAACACGTAAAAATGGCTTCAAAGCTGTCTTTACCATTAAATCAATTTAAAATGTTTTGGAACATACATCTGTCATATTTCTTAACAGTATAAACAGCTCATTCTTCAAGATTTTTTTATTCGCGAATGCATGTGAAGGAAACTGAGTAAGTAATTTTATGTTATAGCAGCTTTCAAAATCACAGATTTTGATTTATTTATACTAAAGGACTATTTCGCCACCAGTGCAGTGTTGAAAATATTCGATAACGTGTGTTTCTCTGGGGGCTGTAATATTGTATGTAACGGTAGAACAGAGTAAGGATTGGAAACCAGCCGTGCCGAAATAACATACACACTTGCATAGTGATACCGTGAATATATGATTTGGCTGATGTTCTGCTTTAAACAATAACAAATTATTATAATATACTATCTGTTTTTTCAGTGCAACTGCTGTATGTTGTACGTTGTAAATTTAAACAAATTATATTTTCAAGATGGTGGTTGCATAACCATTTTAATATTCGAGTAACTATTCTTGTCTTACTTAATAATACTCGTTGTATTTCTCCTATTTCAGCCCGAGTAATCGATTTTGACATTGAATAGTACACCCAACCACTATTCGTTCATCTTAAATCTTTTAAAAAGAAAATATTATGATGATTCCACCTACTGACTAATTAACTAATTAATGGTGGGTTATACCATATTTCCAAAACGGCAAACTAGTGTTAGCGTTTGTGTGGTGTGTTATATGGTGCTCCTGATCTACCATGTTTAATACCAACTGCACCATCACATTTTAAGTAGCCTAATGCGTTTCATTCTTTTATTAGATCGCCAACACGCCATCATAAATTCATTAAACCACTGGCCCTTGATTTTGTATCAGTTAAGGCTGTCGTACAATGCATCTACTTGCGAAGATAGAGAGTTTCACTTGAAAGACTTTTTTTTCAAGGTGATGGCTACGCACTCTGTGCTCTATGATGGTCTTAGGATGATTACTAGCAGGTTTTCTTATATGATTCTCCTTTTTTTTACTAAGTGACGTGTTGGTAAAAAAATTAATTTCTTAGTTACTGATTTTAACATTTTAGTACTACGCTCAGCCACCATTTTGAATGTGCATACCCAGCCACATATTCGGTTCAACTTTATTGCTAATTTTCGTTAGTACCGTAGTTGTTATAAAATTTAGAGAGTTATATATTTTTATATTTTATTACATAAAACTAAGATTGCGGCTGTGCGTGATGTTTAGTCAAATAGAATTATTACTTTGTCAGCATTGGTGCCTTGTATAAAATCCCCTGTTTAACAACTATTGTGAGCATTGGTTCATTGGAGCAGGATTTACGGATTGTGATTTAATGTTTCGCACGATGGCCATCTTGAAATAATACAGCAGATGACTTTGTACTGAACCCTATTGATCTGGGCCGATTAAATAGGTTCATTGCTAGGAGACATAGCGTGCAGCGAAAATGAATGTTTCAATGCATAGGAACGGGTGAGAATCTAGATGATGGAAAGTGCACTTAAGATGAGGGGTGAGCCAAGTTATCGACTTACAATATCAAACGTCCATTGATTACATTCCGCAGCGAGGGGACCGGGGAGATGTTATGTCTTAGTAAGCAGGCAGTTGGAGGTACCAACTCTGGCAGATAAAGCACGCGACTTCGATATAATGCCGTAGCCTATTTAAGCTAAATTGGATCGGTCACACGAAAATGAAAGGACACCCGAGGTTAATAAAAATAAAAATAAGATCCGAATTATGAAAAGATAGAAGCTAATAATGTAAATGAAGTTCATTAATTACGCATTTAGAGGCCAAACGTTAGCCATGCACACGCGGGGCGACAAGGAGTGGGAGCTCAAGATGTGTGAATCCCCTAATCATCTCTTGAGAAAGTGAATTTTCAAACCCACGCTTTCCAAATTTTAGGGATTTGCGCGAACGATTCCGATACGAGTACCCTATTGGATTCAGCAGGTCGCGGACATTAAGGGAAGGTCAGTCCCGAATTCGAAGACCAAGTTTCAGCGGATCTCGGGTACAAATATTAATCCCAACTCCAGGGCCTACCCCGAAATCTCTATAAGATTCATGCCTTACGCCATAGTCTCTCAGTATAACGACGCCAGTTATGGCGCGAGCCTTCACTGGGCTGTCCCAGATTTAGGGCAAGAAAGGACTTGTTCAAAAGATGTCCAATTCACATAAGGGGTCCAAATATAGTGTGGACACGAATAGCCAAGCGTTCTGAACATAGTAGGGACGGCGCTAGTTGCGAATAACTTCATTTTCAAGGCAGGAGAGAAATGCCAGAGTGTTTTGATAAACTGATATCTAGGGAGTAAGGTAATGCTAGATCTTAATGGCAAGTAACCAGCCTAGAAACAGAGAGAACTTGTACGCCTGAGTACACAGACAATCTAACGCGAGTGGATCGTGAAGACAATCCAGTGTTGGAATTATTTTCATTTTTAGTGAATACAAACTCTGTGTTGTAGATATAACTGAATTCCAAAATGTGCAATCCGATGTCATTGAAAGAAATCCGGGCGGATGCTGTCAATCAACTGCTAGAGAGCCGTAATATGGTCAGCTAAGTATGTAAAAGGAGATGACCTGACCAGGCATGCTATTATGGAATTGATTTACAGCTGAGTACACTTTTTGATATTTCAATTTAAGAAATAAGGAATATAATCATACATAACACATGTACAAATTAATGTTGTGGTTAAAAAGAAAAATTCTACTTGGAGAATGTATAAGAATGAACAAAGATTTGTTGTCATAGATTTACGAAGTCGGGAAAATTTTCAAATTTATATAAATATAGACGGGTATGATATGTGATAGAATTTATGGGTCTGGTATTATCTTCTGTAAGGAAACACAATCACTCAGCATTGCCCATAATATTCATTGAAAACAGTGATAATAATAATAATAATAATAATAATAATAATAATAATAATAATAATAATAATAATATCAATAATGATAATGATTCTGTGCATGATGGTCAGTGAATCATAGAGTAATGATGTTGAACAGTTGACTGCCGAAGTAATTTGAAAATTCATTTAAGATGGGATGTTTAACACAGGGTGTTCATTAAAATATTTGAGACGTGAAAGTTATGATGTGTAAATGTGTATTGTTGTGACGAATTGATTGAGGAAATTAAGTACTTCAAGTAGCGGATTGGGTACTAGGTAAGTGCCAGACGTCGACGATATATATAGTTAGGGGCAATAGGTAAGACCTCAAATCTACGCTAGAGGCATCAAGTAAGATCTCAAATCTACATTAGAGGCATCAGGTAAGACCTCAAATCTACGATAGGGGCCATATAAAATTCAGGGGTGGAATAGTATTCTGAAATCTACGACAATAAAATACAGGGGTGGAACAGTCCCTTGAAAGGTAAATGAAACGGCACTAAGAACGCAGTGAACGATAAATCGGCGGAATTAATAGGTAAATGTTGTATCAACTACAGTCAGTACTATAATTTGGTAGAGTATTTAGCCGTTGTAGAGCTATGGTAAGGGCAGTCAAGTGATCCATTGATGTAATTGAAGATTTGATATATTATATTTCGTTTTTGTACGAGTGAATTCTATGATTCTCAATCCATGTGATAAGCACATGTAGACACCAGATTAATTAACACCCGAAAATTGGAAAGTTGAAGTACGGAGGTAACAGTGATTAATGCAAGACCAATTTTTCCGAATATCGTTAGAAATTGTAATATGAATTTTATTAGTATGTGCCAGGGCCCTAATAAAAGTATATTTTGAATTGTGTGTGTATTCATTGAAAGGAGTGACAACAAATCCTAGGTCGAAAGAATGAGTTATTTGCATTGAGTGTCAAGAGTTAATTAACTATTAATTTACAGTTGTACTTGTAAATGTTTGGCTCGCAAGGTAAAAGTAAGTAAAGTTACGCAGTAGAATTGCGTGTGATATGTAGGGACCCAGTCGCATGGTTAGGGAATAAATTACATATATCTTAAATATTGCAGTACCCACCTCTGACGGCATATCGCTGTCAAATTTGGAGAAAAACATTGGATATTGTTCAACCATTGTTTAAAACATCGTCATAAATGTTGACAAATAATTGCTGGTAATTTAAAGTAATTATTGCAATCGTTGGTGTATTAAAACTTTCATGAAGTTTTTTTTTTTGGGACAACATTCATTGGTGTTGTATTGTCCACGATTTGTTAATCTCAACACCGGAAGAAAGGTGTGCAGTTGCCCATTCAAGATTGAGCAGAGTGTAGAGTCAAGTGATATGTACTCATCAATGACGGCGTAAAGCTGTCGGGAGAATGAAAACAAAACATCAATCATCTCTAGTATAATTAATTGCCAATAGTAATGTTATCGACAGGGATCATTTATTTATTAACTATAAGTTTTAAACAATGAAAATTTTATGAACGACGATTGAATTTTCTCAATGAGTTGTTATAAACAAATTAAAATTATATAAATAAATACAATTTTATAAAGGCTTAAAATTTCATCTACAATTAAAAGTTATTAGCCTTTGGTTAAAAACAATTAACATTTACTGACCAATTAAAATTTTATGAACAATTAAAATTTCATCTACGATTGATTTTCTCAATAACTTGTTCTAACAAAATATAATTTTATAAATAAATAAGATCTTATGAACAATTAAAATGTCATCTACAATTTAAGTTTATAAATGATTCAGTTATTAACAATAAGTTACAAACAATTACTTTTTATAAACAATTAAAGTTTTATAAAGAAATTAAATTTTATGAACAATTGAAATTCTAAATTAAACTAAACGATTTTTTACATTTTTGCTAATTCTTAGAATTGGTGTCAAGCAAGTATTGGCAGATTCAAGTGAGCAGTTTCCAAGTTAAGCAAATATTGGAAGTTTGAGTAAAGATTGGTCAAATCTAGTAAATACTGTTATACTTGGAAATAAGTGACTGTGTATAAAATATTCAGCTCAATAGGCGGATTATGCCTCATATTTATGGCCGAGAAATGGTGTTATGTTTTGAAAGTTATGGTCGTTTGTAAGACCAGATTCTTTTGTTTTGAAGATGTTGTACAGTTATATTTATGTAGTTTTTATAATTTTGTTCTTGTCAGTTTCTGATATTAAATTCATTTTCCATATTCATAAATCCACCCAAGTGTATGTGTCTTTATTTTAGTAGTTCTTTAAATCCCCAGACTTGAATTAGTGCCAAAGATGATTCCCAAATTTTAACCCGGTACGCCCCGAGTGACCAATTGAGCTTATTTTGTATTTTATTTTATTTTGCCCCTAAATTCAAGTCTACGCCACCGACAAAAGGTTACAGTACTTAGGACCTCTAATATACAACGTAAGGCGGTTTGTTTTTGAGAATAGCTGTGTACCGATGATTGGTTTATATGGAATTTGATTTTGGCATAGAACACTAAGATGGCCACTATTTTGTCTTCGTTAACATGATGGCAATATTTAGGACTGAGGTGATACCTAGTGCTACCTCTCCACCAAATGTTATTAATTTTATTTCTACGTCGTTTAGAAATTGATGGAAGTGGCTTACACATATATACATAGAGGGAGATAAGCTGACAGCAATAATACATTCCGGTGTTTTGCAGACCTGATGTCTAGGAAGTCATCAATTCTTGATTGTCACTAGGTATAACTAGGACTCTCAGTGCACACAAGTACAAATTATAACGCTACATGAACTTCTGTAAAATTGATAATCCAGCCTATCCGAGCTCTTAAGATTAATGAGAGAGTGTATAGGAGAGGGCAGGAATTTGACACTGTTTACTTACCGCCACGCCTAGCTGAGGTAGGTCGTTGCTATGACGCTCAATTGCGAGGTGGCACTGACATACCAGCGAACAGATTCAAGGCAATTCTTAACGACCATAACGCTATGAACTACGCGGGGCTAACTGAACTGTAATTCTCCACTGCATTTTACTTGTGTAATATAATTGTCTAATTCCCAACCTAACGCATGAAATTGTAAAAGAAGAAAATTTGCCTTCTTGGCAACACTGTATTTTTGCCTACATTTCACATGTGGCAACACTTATGAAAAATATGTCTTATGAGATCATCCGGGCAGATAAGTCTCGTTCTGTCAGTGTGACCCCCACCCCCAACCACCTAAAAGCTCCTAAAATGTTCCAGCTATGGAAAACAAATTTGGTTTTAGAAAAGACCTATACCAGGACACGTTATGGTCATATTTGAAAATTACGTCAGTGCTATCAACTGCTGGTAAATCACAATTGATATTTTTGAGCTCTTTGTTTGATATTTCAGAAGATATGTATGGGAGCTATCTCACAAATGGCACACACATAGATAATAATATTTCAGAGTAATTTTCAGCTGCCCATATATGACAAAGTTGCCAACATAATATTACTCGTGCTAATATGTGCAATTTTTGAATGGATATTACTCCCATACTATTGATTGGATTTTGAAAATAATTCGTACGTGCTTCCTACACCGTAATATATATGACTATGCTTATTAGTAGGTGGTGCTTCTAATTCACAACTTTTTGATCCCTCCTCGTATCAATCTTTAAGCCGATATTTCTCGAAACCATGGTTCGATTTTGGCATGCGACATATCATTGGACTCGAGCTGACGCCCCCTTTGCTATGGACCACCCGTTAAAGTTTTTTTTTCATTGAAAATTTTGGATTTGGAAAGTAGGCTATTGTTTGAAAACCAAACATGGTAGAACGTTAGGCAATAGTTCAAACGAAAGGTCTCTATGTCCTTTATTTTATATAATAAATTTTTTAAATTATTTATGTTTTTTTGCAGAAAGTGTAATTTTGAAATTCCTATATTTTGGAAACTAACAAGTTTACAAAGAAGTTTGTTGGATATAAATGAATTTCAAGTCTCTAGGATAAAAATGCAAAAGGAGGAGTAGGGTAAGGATAGTTCTAATTCCCAGCCTACTTTCCGAAGAACTTAACCGATATCTCCCGAACGCATGATCGGATTTTAACGAACGAAGTGTTGTTGGCGTTGGGGTGACGTCCTCTTTGCTAAGAATGTGTGTTGGTAATTTTAATTTTTTTTATTGTTGATTTTGAAATTGGCGCTATTTTGGAAACGGTGAAGATGTATATTAAGAACAAAGTTCCAAATGGTTCCGCCTCGTCAATACTGTTTAAACAGTATTGACGAGGAGGAACCATTTGGAACTTTGTTCTTAATATAATTCAGTCAATACGGAAAAAATGTGCGACTCTCAGAGTCGAAAATAACGGTGAAGATGAGAAAAAAAAGTTTGTTTGACGTGAATTAAAGGTGCCTATGCCCTGTTGGTGGACAGCAAGTTTCAAATGTGTAGGAGGGAAACAAATTAAGCCTACTTTCCTACGAACTTTGCCGATATCTCCCGAAAGCATGATCGGATTTTTACGAACGAGGTGCCGTTGGACTCGAGCTGACGGGCGCTTTGCTCTGGACGACTTGTACTAATTTTCAAAAAAAAAAAATGAAAGATATTGTTTTTGAAAGTATGCGATAGTTTGAAAACCAAACTTGATAGAACGTTGTGCAGTAGTTCAAACGAAAGATGTCTATGTCTTTTATTTTCTGTATCAAAACTTTTTTATTTTTTATGTTTTCTTGAAAAAAAAGTGTAAATTTGAAATTCCTATATTTTGAAAACTAGGATTTCTACAAAAAAGTTTGTTTGATATACCTGAAAGGTCCCTAACCCCTCTACCAAGAAAATAAATATCAAGTCTCTAGGACTATAACTACGCATTTTCAAACTTTTTTACCTGTTCTTTTTTTATTTTTTTATTTTTAAAATAGGGAGTGTTTGTGGACTGAGAGAGAGAGAGAGAAGATACCGCTGGGCATGTGTTACAACGAGGCTATCACCGGCCATGGTGAATATAGGAAATGGCTATTTCAAAGGGGCGAAGTATGGCAGAACGATAGAACGAGGGGTCGCTTTTCGATATTTTACTATGACAGATGAATGAAGGCGAATATTTCGAAAAACCATTATGACAATCTTTGAACATGTTAGTAATAAGGTAATTGACAAATAATAATAATAATAATAATAATAATAATAATAATAATAATAATAATAATAATAATAATAATAATAATAATGGTATGAGACGAATGAAAGCAGGGCGTTTGGTAGTTGTCATTAAGAACTTTACGAACTTGCTTTGATTGAGTGACTAGCAGCCTACAATGAATAAATCTGTTGAGGCTGGCTGGCCGGCTGAGAGCCGGCTAGCAGAATGTATCCTCTTATCACGTTTCAGGAATGTGAGCCAGAACTGACAACAGGCCAATGGAAAATTACAGTGATGTAGAGGTCACTTGACGGTCGAACAATATCACAACTACGTTGGAGAAATAATGCAGTAAGCGAGTATAACTCCTCCCCCTACCATTGCCATAGACAATTGCCGGGCAAGAGCGATGTTAACAGCTGTAGTAAGAGGAACACAGGGCGAGGGGCTGGGAGAGGAGGGCAGGGGTAATGGAGTGTTGATCATGTTATGACACACAGTCAGTCATTACTGTTTTAAACTTTGCAGTGTAAACATAGGCTGTGTCTTATCGATATAAAACTAATTGCATTCGTGTGCTTAACCCCAGTTAGTTACTATATAGGATTCATAATATATTTACAGGTAAGTGTAACATTAACATTGTTTAGTTTATTTTTATGCTAATCAATGTTTAAATTGATATTGGTTTGAAATTTTATTTATGGATTGATTTTTGTTTTTAGATAATCTGCATACTTGTTGGGGTAATAGAGGACGAGGCGGGCAGTCAGACAGAGACAAACCATTCCACTCGAGCCTAGGAAAAGGGAAAAGCAGAGCTTTTTACAAAACCCAGGTAAGATTTTTTTTTAAATATGTAGAATAAATCTGCTTTTTAATTTATTTTATTTATTTTTGTTTATGATAGATGCTATTTGGAATCGATATACTCACGGTGGTTTATTTTATTTCTTTTTTAGAGTGTTGGAAAACGCTTGACCACTGCTGAAAAAAACCGAGAACGTGTGTGATTGGGACCATTGCTGGAAAATCTACGACTGAAATCTCTGGTGAGATATTTTTTTTAAATCATGTCTTTTGCCACTGCAGATAGCATAACTTGCGAACCCATTGTGTCCTGTTTCAAAACGGGTGTCTGCTCTGGCCGCGTGGGAGTTTAATCCCTAAAGACTTTGTTGAATCTTGTTTCGAAATTTTTAAAGAACAAATTTGTACAGCGCAAAGGTTGCATACGGCATTAAAGGTCAATACACAACTCTCGTGCGATTTCATATATAAAAACATGGACGGTGAGCATAAAAACATTTTATATTGGCAGTAAAACGCAAGAGCTTTAGATAGCTAATAATCTGAACGAGTGGCATCAAAGCCATGTGGTGTATGCCTTGCTATCAAAATTTGATAAACTGCAACAAGGGCCCAGTGGTTTAGCGTTAGACAAAATCCATTACCTACACATCAACATTTGTCATTTCAACACATTGAATGCTGGGTCTAGCTTTATTAAAACACCACTAGCAATAGCTTCGAAAAAGGCTGTGGTCAACATTGAAAATAAAGACGATAAATGTTTTCTGTGGTCTGTGGCTGCATATTTGCAGCCGGTACAACACAATAGTTGTCGACCAGGAATCTACAAGGTTGTATTTAACCATTTGAATGAAAGTTTAAATTTAACTCGAGTATCGTTCCCTATGGACTTAACCGAGATCCATAGGTTTGAAGTAGATAACCAGGACTTTTCGTTCATGGTGTATGGCCTTGATGGTAATGAAATTGTGGGTCCTCTTTATACCACAAAAGAACCGAAACGACACCACATTCATCTTTTGTATCTGTCTGAGGGAGAGGTGAATCACTATTGCCTAATTAAAAGCCTGAGTAGATTGCTAAGCAGACAAGTGTCTAAGCATGCTGGTGTAAAACATATGTGTGACCGTTGTCTACAATATTTTAAAGGCCCTACGCTTTAGAACGTCATAGGTTTGATTGCGTTTCTAAGGAAGCGGTGAGATTGATATCGCCACAAGTGTGCTAATGTTTAAGGACATTCATAAGCGTGACACTGTTGCCTATGTGGTGTATGCAGATTTTGAAGCCCTCACTACACCCATGGCGGGTTGTGAACCAGATCCCGCCATCAGCTCAACCACACCCATTCAAAAACGTGAGCCCTATGCCATAGGATTTAATGTGGTGTGTACCTATGACCCCACGCAATCCTTTTATAAGTCCCGTGAGGGCTCAGTTTGTGCCAGATGGATTTTGGATGAACTTGTTAAGTTGGCCGACCATGTAAAGGGATTACTGGACCACCCAGTACCCATGAGCCTATCTCCAGAACTGCAGCAGCAGTATGTGCATGCCACGACATGCCATATCTGTGAAAAGCCACTGATCAGTGCTGAAGACACCGTTCGTGATCACTCGTATTTTACCGGAGAGTTTCGTGGAGCTGCGCACAGCAAATGCAATTTGAACTTTCCAGCTCCTCGTTTTATCAGTGTGTTTTTCCACAATCTGGCGAATTATGACATTCAGTTTTTAATTCGTGAATTGGGTCATGTCAACAAGGGCTCATTTTTCATAATCCCCCAAAACCATGAATGTTTTAGAGCCTTGACATGGCGGTTGAGGGATTTTGCATTCGATTTTGGATTCCTTTAAGTTTATGGCATCCTTGCTAGATAGACTTGAGAATGGCTTGGATGAAGAGGAATTAAAAAATACCAGAATGCATTTTAATGATCCTGAGCAATTTCAATTGTGCATTCGGAAAGGTATATTTCCCTACGATTTCTGCAACAACTGGGACGTGTTAAAGAAAAAAACTCCCACCACAAGAGAAATTTTACTCAAAACTAATACGCAGTACCGTTTCCGATGAAGACTATGCTCATGCAAGTAAAGTTTGGCGAGTGTTTGGCATTAACACGCTAGGTGAATATGCTATGCATTACCTAAAACGGGATGCACTGCTGCTCACCGATGTGTTTCAAAAATTCCGTGAGTTGTGTCAGCACATTTACGGTCTCGATCCGGCTCACTAGTATACGAGTCGTGGGCTCTCGTTTGATGCCGCTTTGAAATACACTCAAGTGGAATTGGATTTACTCACTGATGTAGATATGGTTCTATTTTTTGAAAAGGGCATTCGCGGCGGCTTTGTTTCGCTTAACCAGCGCCATGCCGAAGCGAACAATCTCTACATACCTGAATTTTCACCAGACAAACCAGAATCGTACTTAATGTACTATGAAGTGCATAATTTGTATGGCTACGCCATGTGTCAGCCTTTGCCCTATGTAGAGTTGGCTTGGCTGACAGAGAAACAGGTGTCAGAATTTGATGTGAACTTGTCTAGTCAAGAAACATGCCGTGTATATGTCTTGGAAGTGGATATTGAATATTCCTCATCCTTGTATTATGAACATGCCGATTTCCCATTCTGCCTAGAGCAAATGGTTCCCCCTGACAGTAAAGTGAAAATTGAAAAACTCATGGGCACACTTTACAACAAAAATCGGTATGTGCTACATATCCAAATGTTGGTGCAATGCCTATCCCAAGGCTTGGTGTTGAAGGAAATCCATAGTGGTATTTATTTTGCTTAAAAAGCATAGCTTGAGCCATGCATGCGACTCAACACAGAGCACCGACAAATGGCAACACAGCAGTTTGAAATTATTTTTCCTAAATTAGTAAACAACTGCATCTATGGCAAGTCCATGGAAAATGTCCGCAAATACCGTGACATTAAATTGGTCAATGTCTGGGAAGGACGTTACGGTGCCCGGCGGTACATTGCCAAGCCAAAATTTAAATCGATCAACATTGTCGATGAGGATTTAGTCACTATTGAAATGAGTAGGACCAGTGTGACCATGGATAAGCCCATTTACTTGGGCCAAGTTATTTTAGACTTTTCTAAATCGGTCATGTATCGATTCCACTATGAGTTTGCCAAACGCTATTTTGAGGACGTCTCTCTTTAGTATATGGATACGGACTCATTCATTTACCACATTTGCCACTGCAACCCCTATGACGTCATGAGGCAGCATAGTGACTGGTTCGACACCTCTTGCTATAGCGTTGACAACGTGTTTCAACTAACCATAAAAAACAAGAAGTAAATGGGTGTTTTAAAAGATGAATGCGGTGATTCCGTTATGACGGAATTCTTAGGTTTGGTCTCGAAAATGTATGCTTATCAGACATTAGACTGTAAGGAATCCAAAAGAGCAAAATGTGTAGGTAGGGCAGTGGTAAAATCGCTACGTGTAGATGACTTCCTGGCTGTTTTACGCACTGGCAATGCTATGTCCCATACACAGTACAGGATACAATCCAGCAACCATCATTTGTATCTTGTGGTACAGAGAAAACGCAGCCTCGCCTCCATGGATAACAAACGTGTGTGGGCTGATGACCTGCTCACCAGCCTGCCCTGGGGTTATGACCGCAAGGAGGAGGAGGTGTGATTTCCCATACACAGTACAGGATACAATCCAGCAACCATCATTTGTATCTTGTGGAACAGAGAAAACGCAACCTCGCCTCCATGGATAAAAACGTGTGTGGGCTGATGACCTGCTCACCAGCCTGACCTGGGGTTATGACCGCAAGGAGGAGGAGCTGTGATTTCTCTGTTTAATAGTTTAGGGACATTGCATTTTGGGATTTTGTAAATAGTGGCAACCGACTTGGACCTTCTCCTCCTTAAAAGCCGTATGCAACCTTATTTTTAAAATTTTTGATTGGGTTAGTAATTTGAAAATCCCTCATGGTAAATGGTAAAGAGTTTTAATTTTTTTTAAGCTGCACAAAGGTGTTATTTGTTTTTTTGTGTAAATATCAAATGAGTAATAGTATTTTTGGGTAGCTTTAATGACTAGTATTTACAGTAATTCTTTTTTGTAATGTAAATTATAAATGGTTAACTAAAAAAAAGTTATTTTGGGATAAGTGTGCATGTCGAGAGTGTGCTTTTGGGAATAAATAAAGTGTTTGTGCTTGTTCCCAAAGACAGGTGTGAATGTATGAGTAGAGAGAAAGCTGGTGTGTATGTATGAACAGAACAAACACGGTGAGGTAGGGTGAGGGGGGATGGGGGAAATTTCCACTTATATAGTCATTTTGTTTTGACGATAGTTTTGTTTTTTATTTCAAATGTAGTGGTCAATATACATTAATTTTGTAAAACAGTCTTACCTGCAGTAGTTGTAGATCTCAACGTTTCCACAAACCCATAAACGCACTGCATCATCATCATCACGGTCGAGCAATCGCTTCAACATCGTTGACAAATCTCAACTTACGACATACACCAAATGGAAAATGTGTAAACAACAAAATTTAATATCCATGTTTCAATATCAACAAAATTCAAAAATGTAAACCTGTCATTTAAAAACTGGAAATGGCCGTGACTCAAATATAACAATTCAAAAACCTTCTAACGGACATTTTTTAAAGTGTAATCTGCAAAATGGAATAATCATATCATCAAAAACGCAAAACTGGAAACAGACATTTTTAAAAAACTGTAAATTGCAAATTGACAAATGGCAATGAGTGAAAATGTGAAAATGAAAAATCAGCCCATCAACTTCATGATTTTTTAAAATAAAATAAAAACATTGTTCTCTGGTACACCTTTGTTTTTATTTCATAGCCATAGGGATTGACAAAATAAAATAAAATACAAACATATCCCAATTCCTCAATGTTCTTTCCATGCATGATCAAGTTTCCTTTCGTAGCACTCATCACAGGATGTGAAACGTTGTTTAGTTTTTTCAATAACAATTTATCTGCCGCATGTCTTAAACCATGATGATTATGGCGATAAGAAAGGTCGTGTTCTTTACATGCTTGATCCAAAAGATTAATGGGTACATCACCACGCTGCGAACGTTTTTCCAGACGAGTTCCATGGCCACAAAAACGATACCCTGGGAGATGGATTTTGAAAGGTAAGTATTGATTCACTTTGTCAATGACGCGATTGCAAGTACAGGTCTGGCATATCCTTTTCCATGGATGGTGAAATGGTTTGGTCTTCCTCCTCCGCTGTGGACGATGTTTGTGTTTGTGTTTGTTGTTCTTGTTGCTTTTTTCTCGCCATGACACCCGTGGAATGATTCAACAAAGTATTTACATGGACTTTTATGTCAGTGATACAGTTTGACCAGTTGGCAAGTTGCACACTGGCGCATAGTCGGTATTTTAGCCATGGCCACTTGCTGATGGTGATCATAATCCCTACAGGGTTGCAATTCACTCAACACAGGGTCTCGAATCCATGATTTTGGTACATGTTGCCAGATTTCTTTCACCGCGTTGGCAACCACATAATAAATGAACGACTTGGGGAGCGCCAAAAGTTCCTCTTTGGTAAAACTGTCTAGTTTGTTTTTGCACACAAAGAACTTGCAGATGGCTTTGTCTGTAGCATTTCCTTTCTCCATGGTATCACGTGCTGTAGATGGTTACACGTTGTTTGTAGAAATCTCACTTACGTCATTCACAGGTAAATCTTGAGTTTTAATTTTGTTCAACAACTCCCAGCAGGCATGAGTGGTTAATCAATGAAAGAGATGCCACGCATGCGCTAGGGCTGTAAGGGTAATGTTGCCACAGGGACAAGTATACATGAGCGTTTGCAATGAGGGACAACCCAAGTTCATGAGGTCAATACATTGACAGTAAGAAGCCAAAAATGGTTGCAACCATTCACGTTTTTCATTACCTTTCACAAATACCACATTGGCCGAGGACAAGTGCGCTTTCATCACCGTGTCCAACTATTTATAGGAAATGGTTCCTTGATTCCAGTCTAGTTGCCTATGATTTTCAATCCACTGGGATTGTTTACGGTCTTTTTCACAAAACAAATCAAAAGCATGGGGCGGTTTAAATAGCAAATGCGTAGCTTGCGATATCCAAAAAGTTGTACAATCGTTAATGGCCACTTGTTTAAATATAAATTTGTTGTCACCAATTTTAAACCCTTGACAATCCACAATGAGTGTGCGCAACATGTTGCCGCTTGCCTGGACCAAGTTCAACTGACGACTGACTGACGATCAATGAATAAGGTGTGACCATGACATGGACTTACCTGCCAAGCTAGTTAAAAAAAATTGAGGTTAGGTTAGGACATGGGGACATGAAAAATAATATTGCCAACCACAAAATATTTTTATTACGTCATTTTATTTTCATAACACGTCGTACAGGCTTTAGTCATTTTGGGATAGGGACGATACCAACTCATACAACAATATAGTCTCGTGTGTTTTAACGTCCATAACAGCCATGATGTCCCAATGTCTCTAAACTAGGCGTTTTTGACGGTGAGCTGCTCATCGAAGCACCGTTGACACCATACAGTCCACACGAATCGTAACTTGTTTTTCATTTCTCAGAGGCACGAGTGAGGGATAGCTTGAATGACAGGGTATATTTCCCACCTCCATTCTGCACAGGTAGGGGCAGGCAGGTGACCAGCGCTGATGTTCCTGCATGGGTTCATTGCTCTCTTGCCATTGGTCTACGGTGACGGCACAAAAGGCACATTTCACTTCATCTCTTGTTTTTAAATAATAGAATCCAGCGGCCACCAAGGCTTGAGGGTTTATGAAAGGCACCGGCCACGTCGCAAAGGTCTCGAAACGTTGTTCCTCAAAGTTTAAATTCATGGATGTGACGTCCCTTGATGCTTTAAAGCAAGGCATGACTGAGCGGCTTTACGTGGGTTGCCCCGTTATTTATACACTCGTCACTGGGTTGGACAGTGGATAATAGTTGACTTGTTTGTGATGAATAATCAAACACTAGGCCGTCGTATTGGCTGGTACATTGTCAAGCGTTTCAAAATCTGGTCGAATGTCAATATTGGATGGCTTGACAGACACTTCCAGGTAAGAACAGTCAAAGACAATCAGTGGCGCTCTTGCCTTAAACGCTTGGGGTAGCAGCATGGGGCTGTTCTCTTTTTGATAATAAGACCATCGAAATTTAGAAAACAAGTCGTACAGGGCACCAAACTTATATTTTGAAAAATCCAAATCCAGTCCTTCATAGGGAAACACAGCTCCGTTGAGGAAAGAGGCTCATTTCTCAATTGCAAGTGATCAAATTGGGTGGCATCTTTTGTTTGTTGAAACTTGCGATTCGGTTGAAAACCCACGATCATGTAGAGAGGTCTATCTGTATAGCGGGCTGTTTTACAGACCAACTGTGTGTGTTGGTGGTCGGCAATAGCGGGTACTCATGGAGTGCCCAGCTTCTAAATTCCATGGGTAGAGGCATATCCCTCTTTACCATCTTGAGTATGTCCAATTTTTTGCTATCGTCGAGGGTCACATGGGGCACATTCCATAGCAAGCGTTGTAGTTGAATTTTTGAATCTACGGGGGCATTGTCGGCTCCCTTGAGTGCATGATTATCACTCCAGTCTCTCACCAAATAAAGCACTTGCCTTGCGTAGACCACAATGCGCTGGTGATCTTCGGCAAAGCCTAAAATCAAATTAAGAGGTAAATATCCACTAAAGGTGCCATCGGTGTGTACAATCAAGTCATTGGTTGAGTCAGGACACCAACCCGCCATGCAAAGTGTTTTACCTTTCTCCTCATTGTAAGAGGGGTATAGTTTCATGACACTGGAAATACCCACTTTTGAGTGCTATCCACCACAATATCGTTAATGACATATCGCAACCTAGAAAACAAAAAGGCCAAACCATGGTTGGCTAACTTGGATGTGGTTGGTTGTAGAGCCATCGGCATTGGTAAGCCGACCTTCAATCTGAATGACACTTTCATGCGGCAGGGTGTAAATATCTTGGTTGTTGATAAATTGAATTTCATCATTGTTATTGAGTCCAGGTGTTTGAGCTTGATTGGAATGGAGATCAATTCCTACCACCCCTGGTTGCTCCTCGATGTGGTTCACTACATCTAGGATAGAATTCATCATGGGGGTTGACGTGGTAACTCAAATGCTGTAAAATCTGCTTGTCCTTAGATGTTAACGTGTATTCACGTGGCAAACAACTAACACCATTCCCATACGGTGTTGTTGCCTTATACACAAACTTCATAGTGGCTTTAGCACCAACTTGTAAGTCACTGGTGTGGTTGAATCTTGATCAATGAGTTGTTGATCTCTATTGATCAGTCTTAATGTTATATTACTAATACCATCGACAGCCACAGATTGAAAAAGCACCACTGGAGGGTTTTCACGAATAATATAGCCATTGGGCGATGCCACAATGAAGTCATAAAGCGAAAGCGATGGTTCTTAATTGGTGCACACTTGTCTAATAATATTACACGTCACCGACACATGATGGTCCTCAATGAACCTATTCTGGAATATGCCTCGGCGGTTTGGGATCCATATCAAGTAGGGCTCATCAATGAGTTGGAAATGGTACAAAGAAAGGCCGCTAGATTTGTGCTCAGTGACTTTAATCCCAGGAGCAGTGTGAGCCGTATGTTAAAGAAACTTGGGTGGGAATCACTGGAGGCTAGGAGGATGAAATCTATACTCTGCGCTATGTACAACACGTATACAAATCAACCAGCATGGGGTGAGCTTAGCAAACGATTGGGAAAGCCCACTTACATGGGTAGGAGCGATCATCCTTTCAAAGTTAAGGGCCGACCACAGCGAACAAATTATGGTAAATATTATTTTGTAAACCGTGCCATTGATAACTGAAACTCTCTACCTGCCGCAGTCTTAGAGCCTTTTCCCAAACATATAGGTGTGTTTAAGAAAAGACTGACTATTTGTGTAAATACTCCAGTTTAATTGTTGTATAATTGTTATTGAATTGTTATGTATAATTATTTATTTGTTATGTATATCCAATTTGCCACCGGGGGACACACCCCCCATTGCAAATAAATGAATGAATGAATGAATGAATGAATGAATTTCACTTCTTGGTCTGATTCATGTTTTTTGATGGGCTCTAACACGCATGGTTTAAATCCTAGTAATGGACCAATGCAATCGGAGCGTGTTTTAAGTCAATTTTGAATGTAGAGAAAATACTGCAGCGATGAGTGTTGGTAATTCCTACAAGTTCAAACTTGAGCGTTCCATCGAGAAATTACTTTAAACCAAATTCAATGACCAACACCACAAAAATGTGTTCATAAATATCATCTATCGTGCATCCACCAGAGTTCAGGTTGAGCACAGAATCATCATAGTAAGACTTGTTGTTCACATTTTCACGTATGTTGTATATTCTATTGTCCTAAACCATAAGGTCTTTCACTCAATTCGATAGGCGGGTAAGAGTCTAGGCTGACTTCAGGTCCACGTCCATGCAGTGTAAACGTTTTACTTTCTGCCGGCATACTGAGGACGTTTTTGCTTATGCTGTGTCTTATATAAAAAAATAAACACAAACTTCCACACTGTTGGCTGTTAAACGTTTGCTCACGTTTCACATTATAATATATCTTGATCCTGTTTCCAAAATAGGTCACTAGTTCCATGGGCGGGGGCAAATTCCAAAAACTGGCAAAATAACAAACGGTGGATCCCTCTTTGACATAAGCTACAACAGTACATTCCTGTTTCCTGGGTCGTGGGGGTAATTGGTTTCGCATAAACACACCTCGAAAATGAGAAAGCTTTAGTTGTTTAGCATAGCATTCCACTTGTTGATGCATCAGGGCATGTCTTGCTATGGTTGAGGTTAAAAATGTTTTATTTTATTTCGAAATGGTGAAATCCCAAATCCGTATTGACAAAAGGCTGGCTTTAAATAGCACTTCTAGCCCCCTTAGCAATCGCTTCCATGTTTTCATTGTGTCGCTGACTTTCTTTTAGTTGTTGCTTGCCCTGCTGCGCGGCTTTAATGGTTTTCGCCACCGCACAGGCACCGCCCAATAGTGAACCCAGAGCAGCCAGACCGGCAAATAAACTGGCAAAAATCCCGCTCGTTTCGGGGCGGGAATCACTCGCCCTTGTTTTGAACCCTATCACGGACGTTTTGGAACAACATATCTCTCTGCTGCTCGAAGGGATTTTCTTATGGTCAACACGTTATTTTTATTGTTTTCTTTCGCAAGGGATTGCCCACGAATGCCTTAAGCCCAGGCTTTGACAAGGACAGGGTCTTTTTAGTCTTTCTCACCACATATCTTTTTTTCACCATGATGAGGATCAACAACCTTTCACAAGAAAGTTTAAGTCACAACTAACGTCAGCTTGTTATTTCATGGCTGTATATTCCCATTCCACATAAAGTGGGATCGATTAAGCTTTTTGCTGCTTGCTTTTCATTCCATGTCAACATGAGTTGAAAGGATAATTCTTCACCTGTATTGACCATTTCATGGTTATGGACCAACGTCCTATGACCATTTATCTGTATTTGTAAATGGTTTTCATCAGGCATTGCGTATTCCATGTGAATGGTTCCATCATAGTGTAATCGATAGTGGTTTAAACCCGAAGCAAGTACATAGGTCAGGTGCTGGTAATGGACTAGTGGTAAATGGTTTCTGTCATTCACAGGTTTTTCATTTGCCAGGTACACTAAAAATACGGATGGGATGAATTTATAAAGCCTTTTCATTTCATAGGTCACGTAACGTTTGGTACTGTACAGACGTCGTCTTCTTCTTGTGGGTCTTCCACGTGAATAATGCGGTGATGATAAGCGGTATAGCCTTTCACCGTAAGCTGAGGCACTTTGTCATAAAATTCATACACTTTGTTATCCACATACTTTTTTGTAGTAACGTTTGTAGACACTTGAGGATGTTTCAAATGGGTTAACCGCTTTCCCTTAAAGTCATAATCTCCCTGTTTTGGGCGTGGCACTACTGACCTATCCACATCGTGTTTATTAGCGGGATCTGTTTCTTGTTTAGGATCATGTATGGGGACAGACCTAGCTTTGGCCATCAACGCTCGTCCAAAGACATCCATCGTCAACCTGTCGTATGAGTCAACTGTTTCTATGACAAGGCTCGGTTCCATGTATACAGACAGCCTGCTAGCCTCTCTAAGCCTTAGTTGATATGAAAATTATTAAGCAGCAAGAGTCATTCCCCGTGGAGGACATGGTTTCCCATCTCTGTCCCACATCACGTGAACAACGCCGTGGTCCACTGTTTCCATCTTCCATTCGCTGCATCATTGTTGGTCCTTCCGGCTGTGGAAAGACCAATCTTTGCTAACGCTCATCCCAGCGCTCAATGGTCTGCGTATTCAAAATATGTATATTTTTGCAAAATCTCTCTACCAACCCCTCTACGTGTATCTGGATCAAGTCATGTCTGGATTACGAAACGAGAATATGGGTTATTTCACATTTTCCATGCAAGAAAATGTTATTTCACCGGATGAGGTAAAGCCTGATTCACTCATAATTTTCGATGATGTATCCACTGAACGTCAAGGCATCATTTAAAGCTATTTCAGCATGGGTCGTCACAAACATATCGATTGCTTCTATCTTGGACAAACGTATTCTAAAATGTATAAACAGTTGATTCGTGTTAACGCCAATGTCATTGTTTTATTTCGCCAGGACGAGAGGAACAGTCGTCACATGTGAATCCGGATATGACCTTTCAAATGTTTACTGAATTGTGTGGCAAGTGCTGTAACACCCAACGTCATGCCTGTTGGTCATTGACAAACAAAGTGAACTCAACCAAGGACGGTATCGCTTAGGGTTTGATAATTTTATTGCTATTTAAGGCACTGTCTCATTCCCTCTCAAGTCGTTAGTCAAGACACCATGGCGTTAGCAGAGAGTCGTTTGAAAAAGCATATTATTAGAGCAAAAAATACTATTCGCCAAAAGTTTCGACAATTGAAACGATCACGTGCGGATCATGCTTTGTTTATTCAACAACATTTAGCACCCCCGCTAAAAGCCATGTTGAATCCCTCTTTCAAGCCATCTGAAACGCTACCCACCGTTTCACAAGCCACTCAGACGCACCTCGAGGACCCTGATGAAGAGGAAGAGGAACAGGAACAGGAAGATTTGACTGGTGTTAGCGAGGTTGAGGATGACGATGAACAAGTGTTTACGCCTCAATAAAAGTCCTCACCCCTTGCAGAGTTTTTAAGAAAAAAGAAATCCTTGGTCATGGTCGAAACACCTTGTCCTTCCAGAACGTCTGCCGTTTTCACAACTCTTGGCCACCCCTCAACATAAAGCTCAACTGAAAAACATTCTAATAATATATTCTGGATCAACACTAGAACCCTATTTTACCGATCTATTTATTGGAAACACAGATACCACGTATGGTGATCGTTATGAGGATGATAGTTTTAAAATTGGGGATTCATCCATTAAATTTGCTCGTACTGCGCCCGAAGAAACCCATCAGTACTTATATCCAAAGCCCGAAAAAGGATTGCAGACATGTAAGTTACCCAGCTCACAAGCTTATCATGCCTACTAAGTAAAATTGGGAATTCCAGGAACATACAGGATAGATATTATTCGTAAAGAAAATAGTACTACTAGACAAGGTACAAATTTCTACTATTATTTACATTTAGAACAATCGAGAAAACTCCAATCTCAAGGGATGATAAGGTCTAATCTATAGTGAGCGCCTGTATCTATACCTCGTAGTACTATTTTCGACGATGACGACAATGAAAACGGAATCAGTTTAGATAAAATTTGACCAAGTTGCTAAAAAGCACTAGCCGTTTATTAAGCTAATAAAACATGTATAACAACTGACTTCCTCCCTTAATATTGTGTCTCCCTGACACTTCAACAAAAATAACTGCAAAGATAAATTTGCACGTGGCATTACTATCGTAAGAAAATGTGAAACGGCGTGACATTAAGTATTGCCCTATTTTATACAGGTCCGCTTCAACTATGAACCGTAGTTCCATATCTAATCAAATTATTCATGAACTATGTGCATATATACATATTTTTATGAAATTCAAATTTTACACTTCATAACGTCGAAGATTAAGTTTTCTTCCTCCAATAAGTCTTTCATCTACTCCATTTCTCTTAAACATCAAATTCAAATTCAAACAAACATACACCGCAACTATCGTGTTGAAAGTAATAAATACTCGTCATAATCAATTGAACATAAGTGACAAACATTTAAGTTAAGCACTGTTCCTTTTTACCTTTATCTATATATCATGAAATTCTGAAATAAGTGCTGAAATTCTTTACTGAGTTAACAATCTTCTGATAAACGTGAATACTGTAAGTGCACGGCATTAACCTTCGTTTCCACACTTCTCCTCCATAATTATACAACAATTACTTTCTCTCTTAAACACCCTGTACAGAATCTTCCTTTACTACTCTCTCATAACTTCACAATTATTGCATTCAATACTAGAAAAATTTAAGAGACTCCCCTGCGTCCCTTCGTAAACTTACGTAACTCCTTTACGTTCATATCTCCTTAATCTGCACGGTAATTCAACTATAAACTTCTACTTCAATACATATACTTCCTTTACTTAACATCTTTCCTCTATAATTGACACAACATCGCCTCGTGCTCGTAATTTCATTTCTGTAATAAATCTCTGTACTTTCACCTTTCTAATCACCCTGTGATTTAATTTCGTTAACTTTCCTCTTCACGTGTTTAAATTCAGCTTTACATTTTATTACAACTTTTCAAGAAATATCAGTAAATATTCATATTCTTAACAAAAGATATAAGTTTGACTTCATTCCATTAATATTTGTTTAACAAACTCCTTTATGTTTTTTAACGCTCTAAATCTCATTAGACATATGTGTTTAAGCTTTTCGTAATACTTTCGTTCATAATAAATTTCTGGCACTCGAATCAACATCATGAGTTGTCGAAATATTCTTTACATTTCGTGACGTTACTTCTTAAGTATACTGTACTTAAATTTGCTCCAATAAATTTCATTTTACTTCACTTACAATCTTACTCCTTCTTTACTTCGTTCAACGTTCTATTCCTTTTATATAGTTCACTCTACATTCCTTTTTAACGCTCTAAATTTCTTTAATACAATTTCTTCCAATAATTTGCTTTCCTCTAAACAATTCCTTTATATTCCTTTTTTAACGCTCTGAATTCCTTTAATACAATTGGTTCTAAGTTACTCTGAACAATTCCTTTATATTCCTCTCAATTCCTTTATATTCCATCGCTGCGATAAAACAGATTTAATTAAATTAAATCTAACGCAAGTGTGAAAATATTTACACGATTTTACTTTAATATAACCTTAGTGTTAATAGCATCATCATCATGCCAAAATTTCGTCCAAGTGACTGAAATTTTCCAAGATATACGGCAAATAACTCCGTAGCAAAATATGAAAATCACAATAACAAGATCTACACAAATTTAATTACTTTGACAAAATTACACGTTTTAAATAATGCAGTTAAGAAAAATGCTGTTGAAAATATGCGGTTGAAAATATGCGGTTGAAAAATATGCGGTTGGTCAATTGGATAATCACACAACTAAACTACAATTCTACATGATAAAAGACAATTTTCTCACTACCTTGTGTTGACTTCTGTACTGCTAAAAATACTTGCATCGCTCCTTCCAAACCAAACTTGTCGTGTTCATAGCAATGTCCACAGCTATGAAGACCGGTTTTGTGACAGCACCAGTTGGACTCGCGGTGAATGACCTCGCCGAGAACAGCTCTGCCAACTCCCGTCTCTCCTCCGCTCCAAGTAGGCCGGCTTCGATTCTCCATCTCTTCAGAATAGACATCATGTTTTCTTCAGAATAGACATCGGTTTTCTTCAGAATAGACATCGGTTTTCTTCAGAATAGACATCACGGTGTAATACTGTCGTTTATGCAAGCTTTTTCGTCTCTCAAGATGTGTTAAAACTCTCGTAGAAAAGTATGAGTTTTGCTCGGTGATGTTGCGCTTTGCGTAGATATTTGTAGCGTCTTTCATGTTAGTGAATCTGGAATTCAACTGACATTCTTGTAGTCTTCAACTTCCCCATGCTTAACTTAGCACATGTCAATATTCATATTCTTGATAATATACTTGAGACCTCCCCGTTGCTGCCTTATAACTTGCATTTTCAATACAATGTTGAAATAAGCTTTCACACGTAGAAATACTGAGTAGCTTCTTGTCGAAAATGTTTCTAGCTGTGTGGAACACTTTGTATAAGCACTGCAATATATAGTTGTAGCTTGCTCCCAAGTTACTGAAATTACACTCTTCCTTACTTCCAACCTTTGTGAACCGTAGCACTATTATAAAGATACTCGTTTATGCTCGAGGTCTTGTCTCGTTCAAATCTCAATTGGAAAGGAACTCTCTCGTCCTGCTCTCCGCATTCCTCAAGTTCTCGTCTCACTTCCTCTCCTCCCGTGGTGTGACGTAGCTCCTACCACCTCTCCTGACTTCCGTCCGCAGTTCGACCTTCGCCTCTTCCCCTCTCTCATGACGTAACTCTCGCTTCAAGTGGCGTGATCTTTCTCGTAAAGTGAACCTCCCCCTTTCGTATAATGGAATATATGTCCATCTTTAAATCATTTCTACTTCCTTGCCTTTTTATAAATGCATAAGATCTATAGTATTTCACTCATTTCCATACAGTTTTTCCCATATTACTCAAATTTTTAATAAATAAAAAAATTTATCCACTCATTTTTTTCTGGGGTCTTGGTTCATCTCCCGATCAGTTCTTGAGTAATGACCTTCAATAAATTCTGGCGCAGTACCAAAGCTGTCATTAATAACATTAATTATAAATTTATGCCAGGACTGTTAAAGATGCTATTCTCTCGAACACCCTCTTACCATAATTATACGCCAGAGGACCTTGGCAAATATAAATCCATTTTATTGGACACCCATGCCCACAAAATACAGTATGATCCCGCTCATCAAGTGAATGCCAATATATCTCAAAGATATAAAACCATCATTGAAAAAATATTTCCCACCTGTCAAAGTGGTCGTCGTAAAGCATCCGCTTCGGGAGTGACATTTAAACCATTAAAACCCCTTGTGGATGTTACCTACAGGCAAAATCCCTTAAAGCTCGTCCAGCGGCTACAGTTGTTGCATGCTTCACGTCAAGCCGGCCATACCGGTCACGATTGGGAAATTCAAAAAATTGAACAAGAACTTCGAAATGCCAAAATTATTGTTCAAGCCCTCACCCATTAAAATGGGTATTGCTCATGAGTTGCATCGCCCAGCTAGGCGTCACTATCCGCGACTCAAGGTGATTTCACGAGGAGTGGATGAACTTTGGCAGGCTGACTTGATTGAAATGATACCCTATGCTAGCGTTAACTACGGTGTATTCTATATGTTGACCGTCATTGTTGTGTATTCCAACATGGCCTTTGTTGAACCTGTGCATCGCAAGTCTGGTCCACTAGTCACCAAGGCCTTTCAACATATTATTCAACACTCCAATCGTCAACCTCAGTTGCTACAAACCGACCAGGGGAAGGAATTTTTCAACAAGGATTTCTTCAGTTTTCTCAAACTAAGGATATTCACCATTTCACCACGTACAGCAATCTCAAAGCCAGCGTGGTCGAGCGGTTTAACCGAACATTGAAAACCCATATGTGGATAGCTTTTACCGCTCAGGGCACATATCGCTGGTTGGACATGTTACCTGAGCAAGTGTCGCGTTACAATGACACCAAACATAGAACCATTGGGACCAAGCCACGGCTCGTGACCAAAAATATTCAGCGACAAGATAAACTGTTTATCCCCATAAAAACAGCAGATCCTAAACGTCACCGACTGAAAATTGGGGATTTTGTTCGTGTGAGCAAATTTAAGTCTGCCTTCAATAAGGGCTAAATGCCTCAGTGGGGGGCTGAACTATTTCGAATTCGTCAAGTCAACTTGGACAGTCCAGTGACCTGTTTACTCGAGGACCTCAACCATCTACCAATAAAAGGTAGATTGTATCTCCATGAACTTCAGAAAACAGCGTTTCCTAAACATTGTCTTGTGGAAAAATGTTGAAACAAAAAGGAAATAAACTATATGTAATTTAATTCTTGGATCAATAAATTACATGTTGTGTGAACATGTATACTTTTTATTTATTTATTGAATCATGTTGTACGAGAGCCCTGGGTACGGCGCTCAACACTTTATGCATATTCACACATGTTTTTTTTTTCTCTCTCTCTTCTTACCTATGTCTCACTCCTCGACTCCATGTTGACATACAACTCGATCAGCTATTGGCTGTCGTGGGTTCACCACTCCTCCCCCCTCACCTCTCCAAGCCCCCTCAGGCCCCGCCCCTCACCGCTCTGCAGTGGTCACGTGATTTCCTGTTGTGTAGAGGTTTCCCCCTACCCCCTTTCACCGCTTCTGTCCACTCATGCAAGCCGCTCTGCTCGGCTCTCTGACAGAATGTGAAATATTATCTCCGTTAGAGAGTTGTCAGATTGTTCCAACCTGTTATCACCTGACAGCAGTGTTCCCAAGTCGCGTCCTTTCGTATTCCATTCTCTTAGCCAGCTAGCCATGCCTCGAGTAGATTTTTCTTTCTTGGTTGTCAGTCAGACATATATACAAAGCAAGTTCATTTTCAAGTTGTTGACATCTATCAAACGTTTCCCGCTTTCATTGACCTCCTACCATTATTATTATTATTATTATTAATATTAATTGTCAATTACCTTATTACTAATATGTTTAAAGATTGTCATAATTGTTTTTCGAAATATTCGCCTTCATTCTTCTATCATAGGAAAATTTTAAAATCGACCCCTCGTTCTATCGTTCTGCCATACATCGTCCCGTTGAAATAGCCATATCCTGTATTCACCATGGCCGGTGATAGCCTAGTTGTAACACATGCCCAGCGGCATTCTCTCTCTCTCTCTCAGTCTACAAACACTCTTTATTTTAAAAATAAAAAATAAAAAAGGACAGGTAGAAAAAGGTTTGGAAATGCATAGTTTTTGTCGTAGAGACTTGACATTTATTTTCCTGGTAGAGGGGGTAGGGACCTTTCATGTATGTCACACAAACGTTTTTGTAGAATTCCTACTTTCCAAAATATAGGAATTTCAAAATTACACTTTTCTTTTAAAAACATAAAATATAAAAAAGTTTTATTACAGAAAATAAAAGACATAGATACCTTTTGTTTGAACTATTGCACAACGTTCTATCAAGTTTGGTTTTCAAACTATCGCATACCTTCAAAAACAATACTTTTCAATTTTTTTTTGAAAAATAGTACAAGTTGTTCAGAGCAAAGCGACCGTCAGCTCGAGTCCAACGACATCTCATTCGTTAAAATCCGATCATGCGTTAGGGAGATATCTTTTTTTTCCTCGTACACACTTGAAACTTGCTGCCCCTACAGGGATATGCACCTTCCATTCACGTCAAACAAACTCTTTTTCTCATATTCACTGTTTCCAAAATGGCGCCAATTTCAAAATCAAAATTTTCAAAAAAAAGTACCAACACACATTCTTAGCAAAGAGGGCGTCACCCCAACGCCAACAACACTTCGTTAAATCCGATCATGCGTTCAGGAGATATCGGCAAAGTTCGTAGGAATGTAGGCTGGGAATAGAACTATCCTTACCCCACTTCTCTTTTTGCATTTTTATCCTAGAGACTTGAAATTTATTTTGGTGGTAGCGGGGGTAGGGACCTTTCATTTATGTCAAACAAACATCTTTGTAAACTTGTTAGTTTCCAAAATATTGGACTTTCAAAATTACACTTTTTCAAAGGAACATAAAAATAAAAATGTTTTATTATATAAAATAAAAGACATAGAGACCTTTCGTTTGAACTATTGCATAACGTTCTACCATGTTTGTTTTTCAAACTATCGACTACTTTCGAAAAAAAAATTTTTTTAAAGAATATAATGAGCGGTCCATAGCAATGGGGGTGTCAGCTCGAGTCCAACGATATGTCGCATGCCAAATCGAACCATGGATTCGAGAGATATCGGCTTAAAGGTTGATACAAGGAGGGATCAAAAAGTTGTGAGCAAGAAGCACCACTGCTCCCATACTCTTATTGTTTAGAGTCCCCAGGGCGGACACCTGTTAATGAATGTTCTCTAAAATATGAACCCAAGTCTCAGCAGATAGGAACATATGCAGGCCAACATATCTAAATACTTCAAACGTATAGAACATAATATTCCAAATTAATTTTAAGTAACCCATATACGGCAATGTTACCAACATGATTCTACGTGTGCTGATCGGTGCAATTTTTATATGCACGAAACTTTCATACTAAAGAATGGATTTCATCCCAAAGTTGTTCGTACAGTGTATCCTTCACCACAAAGAACTGTGCTTGTCCTATGAGGCAGCAGTGCTACAAACTGTGTTCTGATTATCTGAACACTCTTGAACCCCAGATTCATAATATAGGAATATCTGTACGGGATGCACTCAAATTTAGCAGTTTGTAAGCACAAGATGTTTTAGACGAATTGAGAGTAAATCGTCAAAGTTAGTGCTACCAACAGTATTCCATGCTAGCGATACAGGATCTTCGTTCAACTGCATATAACGTTCATATTGATAAAGTAAATTTTAACCAAAATTTCGAATGAGTCATATATCTCTCAGCCAGCCTCGTGGTGTTGGGGTAGCGGGCCTGCCTCTCACCCGGAGGCCCGGCGTTCTATTCCCGGCTACGTCAGGGATTTTAGAAACTGACGTGAGGGCTAGAACGGGGTGCACTCAGCCTCGTGAGGACAATTGAGTAGCTGTCTGACAGTGAGGCAGCGCCCCTACCACGAAAACCAAGATTAACGGCCGAGGGGACCCGATGCACTGTTCACGTGTCACCCCGATATCTGCAGGCCAAATGGCTGGGCAGTGGTCACTTGGTAGGCCTAGGCCCATCACGGGCTGTAGTGCCAGAGGTTATATAATATATCTCTCAAGAGATATAGCTCGGCATTTGCATAAGGACATCGGGGTTACTATTTATTGATAAATGCTTGCCCTAGTCTCAACACATCGAAATGCATGCAGGCAAACAGTTCAAAACTTGGCAGATGTATTGACCATCATTTTGGAGATTCATTTTGAGTAACCCTTACGTGACAGTGTTTCTAACATGACTCTAAGCGTGCTGATTGGTTCAATGTATAACTGCATGCAACATTCATAACATTTAAAACTAAACTAAATATACACAGTGAGTGCTGCAAGGGATATACTTGTGTGGATGTTGAGAGGCAACAGACCTACCAGCTACCTAACAACTCCCTCTGAGCAGTTTAGCCATAGACTCTCAGTATTTCAAAATCCATCGAAGGAAACTAATTCAAACAAGCTGTAGTGCTGAATTAGGACACAATGCTTATTGTATATATCGAGCATATCATACATAGGCCTATCAGTATTACCAACTTAGTTCAATTTATTAGTCTAGGTAAATCAACATAGATCAATCATTGGTATGAATCTTGTATTCTAAGAAAAGTAGGCTCTGTATTTCTACACGGAACTACTCATTAATTATTTAATTTTAATAGGCATTACAATGCTGAGCAGAAAGAGTGATCTGTGTGTGTAACGGTGTTCTTATGTGAAATATCATTCGAGAACAATAACAATAAAATTAATAACATACCATGGAATTCTGAGTAAGAATGAGAAGGCACTTCAGGGATCTAATTGATTCGTGGTATAGAAATGCGTAATGCATCCTAGGGTTAAGTGAAGAACTCCATGAGGTACAATTAAGACACTAAGTAGGAGATTAGGCTGATGGCTGTTGTATCCTAAACCTACAAAACAACAACAAAAACCTCCCTAGACTTGTTCCTATATAAAATGTGGGAATGCTGCCTTGTAAACGTCGCGTTGAAATCAATTGACTTGTGGACATTCACTATTTTGTGGTTGTGGGGTGTGTTGATTTTGCCTGTTCCTGAGGGAAATGTAATAAAATACGCAATGAGGCTAGTTCTTAGGGTCAGGATTGGGAATTGAGGTGCCATCCTGGTGAGAATAGAGTAACACCCTCCCCCTCCTCAATTAGGATGCCGGTGACATTGCCAGTATTCTTACCTTCAATCCCCGAACATTCAGCGTCTTCCTACTTTTTTGGTGCGTGACACTGTGGGGTCCGCGGGGTTCACCAGAGAGCCTAAAATCAAGATAAAACGAAGGTGTTAATAGATGATTTCTGAACTATGGCTTATATCACAATATAATGTCGCCAGCTAACCACAGGACCTGTCTTATTTCGATAAGATAACGTAACCCCCATTTGATATAGGGTATATTGAAACTTCCTCCCATGTATGTGTAGGGGTTAATGATTAATTGCCGTACAGGCAAACAGAAAAACGAGATAGGCATACTTTCAGCTTAATTAATGTAGGATCTACTGGCTGCTTCACCCAGTTTTGCTTGTACGCCGAAAATTGTTATTAATTTCTATCTAGTCACTAAGTAGATAATTGCTATTGGAGCAGATTTTGCTTTGTCTTGTTTCAACGCATTTATAATGGGAAGGAATAGATTACCAAAGGAAAACCTACCCTAACTCTTTCTAACATAAGCCCTTCAGGCGTATTTATATTTTAATTCCCAGTACTCTCAGTGCAACAGTAACTCTAGTTGCATAAGATTGAGCATTTGTCTGCCTGCATGCCGTCTGCCTGGCCGTCTGTGCCTTTATACCTTGAAAACGACTCAAGAATTTTCAGTATATATGTTAAATGACTATTATGTTACACCGGAACCGACTTAGGCTATAACATCATGCACATAAATGGGGCGTTTAAGGGGCCAAGGAAGATCCTATATTAATTTTATACAATTTACGTGTGCAATAAGTCGTTTAGGAGCTCATTTATACACAAAGACAGCAAAAATATTTTACATAACACGTTATGATGTATTGTAGAACGCGTTGAGGCCACTGCCTACTGAACTCTAAAACTCTTATAACATTTTGGAAGATATTCATCTCCAAACAAATACCTAAACCGTTAATTATTTATTACATTTCACAAAGTAGCTACATAATGAAACTTTTACGATATAGTTCAGATGACCTGCTCCATGTATTGTTAATATCTAAATTACACCACACAAGCAGATGTATCCACACAAAAGAACTACTCATGTTATTTAGCTTTTGGAATCACATTGCACAAATACAAATATAGTCCATATACATATTTACATAATAATCTGTACACGACATCTCCATGGGTGTTTTCAGTTTTATTAATGCAAAGAAGGTATGCATTTTCTATACTGCTCCGTACATATGTCACCACACCATAAAACGTATCATACGTAGCACCTAAGAGATCGAAACCAGGTATTTTACCTCTTTAGGAGAATTGGTTTACATTCTCAACATGATGTTCTTGAACCGCAACTAGATCAACTCTGTTATCATCCAAGATCTTACGTAAGAGATGGCATTTGGCTCTACTAATGCCTTCGATGTTCAGTTGACACAATCTAATGTTTGGACTCAGATTTCTGTATAGATGGTCATGAAAAGGTCCATTTCGTTGATTTTTTGCCATTTTGGCAATGTGATATATGCCAGGAGATCACAAGGATTATCTGGCTCCAGTAATATTGTTGCTCGTTTAGCACCACCCAGGACACACGTGCAGGTTAATGTAAGGTTATACCTGCGGACGTGAGCAACGGACATCCCCCACTACCCAAGTATCTACTTATGATAGATCATTATTCTTGAAATTGTGGTTGTACCCAGAATGGTTAAGATCTTCCAAATAACAGTGTAACCGGAAATGGCCACAGTTTGGCGGTTCATCTCAAACAAAACATACAGTTGTTCTCATAGCTTATTGACAAATACCGAGTAGTGTAGCCAAGCACGTTCAGTCAGACACCTGGTTTGTGTTGTGGATTGCTGGTCCAGGAATTCATGATTTGAATCCCGAATTTGGCAGTGGAATTCCTGAGTGTGGTTAACCCGGCGGTGGTCTATAGTCACTCAATGAGGAGATGAAACGTTATCTCAAGCCCCGTTTCATCTATCCCCATCCTATGCCCAGCTACACACACTACTACAGTTACCAAACAAATATCATTCGCGTGAAGGCACACAGTTACACGGATCTGATCACTAAAAGTATTTTAAGCAAATCAGTATTAAAACAGGAGGGAAATGGGGCTTCGTTCAGTCCAGCTTCACGTTTGTGCCAGTGGGAGAAACGAGAAAGCACTCACTCCAGTCAAGTTAACGTACTCAGTAATTAACCAGCCACCTGGTCTAATTAACTTCATCAGGCTAATGAATAGATATCCTCGAGACCTAACTCGGCTGCAATTGGCAATAAACAACGGGAACACAAAGGAGACATCCGTACACCAGTAAGATATGTGACGCTCATATAGTGAACTTATTCCCCATGTCTATTTTTCCGTGAAGTAAGACAAATTTCCACTGCTAATATATAATCTGCCACTGCCACAGTTTTGATTAAATTAATCCACTGTTGGAATGTATATACCACAAAATACCATAATGCGATCAATGTAGTCAAGTTACTAAGTTGGTGTTCTGAAGGTTTGGATTACTGTCATATCATGACTATAGCGTACAGGTTGGGCGTGGCTAAGGCTGACGTATAAATGAGACAATATGACATTTTCAAACAGGGAGATTATCCCACAGATCTGGTGGCACGTACTTCTTTCATGTATCTTCAATTAGTTGGAAGTTTGTTGGAAGTTTCCTGTGAAACAAATAAAGATGAAGGAATGTGTGTGATAAAATCCTGACATCAGCGTTTGTACTCTGTCTGTGAAACTATCTGAACTGGTTTTGCTAGCAAAGTATTAATTTGAGTTTTACAGACATCAGCAGAGTGCGTAGTTGTTGTTGCCCTTTTACATTAGTAAAGATAGTTTTGAAGTCATTCTTCAGTGTTGCCTTATTGGAAATTGTAATAAATAACCTGAAATAAAATACATGAGATTAAAGATATATATATATTGTGCCCTTGTAAAGAAGCGTATTACAAGACTCATTTTCGGGGTCGTGTTCAGATCTTGTTCGTTGTTGGTTGGTGTAATAATTTGCTTCTTATAATAACATGGTGACATAGAGGTATTTATATTAGGAAGAAAAGTGAACCAAAGTAAAATAAAACAGGTTTAATAGCTGATCAAACAAATTCAAAACCAGAAAAACACACCTACCTTCAATTCACACCCTCTGAATCAAATACGCAGATAAACAGATATAAAATCTCAGCCAAATAAGAACATGAAATTAGTCCAGACATAACTTCAATAAATATTTTCTGTGTATTAGAAGTCGATGCTTGCTGAAAAGGTATGAGTACTGTAATGTGGCGATTTGCTCTCATTTGGAACAACCAGTATGTTGCGATTCCGTATTTTATGCGTATTTGGACTTCGCGTCTGGGAAAACGGTAATTAACTGGCTTTACAATAAATACACCAATACCGACACTCCTATCCTTCTAAAAATAATATCTCAGATTTCCTTCTTGAAACCTTTAACATAGTGCACCGAGCACACCAACAAATGCCTCAAATTAGGTCTTATAAAACACTATAGCAATACATGTGACTACACTAAACATGACACAATAGGTTGACCGATTCGTCACCTTGAATAAATACTTAAAACAAGAGTCTGCAAATCACGACACTAAAGAAAATAAGAATGCGAATGCCCTCCGGCACTATATACAGCAACTACAAAATTTCACATCAGCATGATATATGAATACACAGTTTCGGCGTGGATATCAGTCCCTTTAAATAAAACTTCATTTAACCAAACAGGCTTATCTACTTAAACATCTCGGGTTGCTGTCCAAACAGGCTGGCCCTACTGATTATCAAGTCTTATCTCCGATTTGCGTGTACACATGTGGAACAACTCGCCGCTTGCATGTCATTAACCCGGTGTGTTTACCAACATCTCGACAGAGCTCAATTGCTCTGCAAGACCGCAGAACATGTCATCTCACCCACCTAAATCACTAAATAAGTGTGTCACCAAATATACCAATATAGCCTCGATAATTCTCCCAGGAATTATACGACTCGACGCGATTTGAACAGCGCCTCCGCAGAACATGTCTGTCGATTATTTATATTGCAGGGTACAGGATTGGATACCTAGCCAAAAATCCCAGAGTACATAAACACACATGGACACACATCACACTACCTGGGCATGACAAATATTTTCACAATCCACACCAAACATGACGTGGCAGATCAAGGACTTCCTCAACCGAGTGTTCAAACACCTTCCTATCCTTAGTAATCATTAACTTTCATACTCAAAGAACAGACGGTTCTCCGCAATAAAATTTGCAACAAGGCAAAATCAAACAGCCTGTTTAATTAAATTTGCAAATATAAATCTATATTTCCCCCCAATATCTATCATTACATTTACACTAAAAAAGCCCCACTTGTCACAGAATACGTATCTTATGTTCTAGCGGAATGAAATATCGCTCAAAAATCGTACCCGATAGTACATGAAATCCATATTACTTGAATAAAATACACACAAAAAATATCTGCATAGTAGTCACAATGCATTACCGAAAAAAATATATGAATGTCGGTAACAATTAAAATTAACACAAGAATTACAATAAAAGCACACAAAATATATACACACTGTTCCCATAAACCAAGCTATCCACAGATAATTAAATTAATTCAATATTGTACTCATCCTCTCTGCAAACATCTTTCAGATGACGTCACCGTGCATGGACCAACTGATAGTTTACTCCATCTCCGACATCATTCCACAAGAAACCAAGGGCATCCTTCCTTCTGTATGGCTGGCTTCCATCACCTTGATGCTTTCTACTGGGTGGGATAAAATTGTTTATTATCAGACACCACTAGTTCATATCTAAATTGGTGTTGAGTTACTTAATTCGCTCAAAGTCCTAAGCAATTCTTACGTCGAACTTTGCCCTAATTTACAGCACATAAGCTTCTAGAATCACACGCTCAAACTTAGCGATGTCCAAATTGACAATCAAAATATACATTTCACACAGCAAAATGTTGAAATGTTTTAATGTCCAAATACCAGACAACATTTTACAAGTCACAACGACATCCAATTGAAATGTACAAGTTCAAATACCTGCCCTTTAACATGCCAAATGGTTGCAGTATAATAAGTCTCCCCTGAGACACAAGTTTGAATAACGTGACCGTCTCCTCAAAGATTCAAAGTAGAAAATGTTAGATAGCTTCAGTGGCATTATTTATATGAAACTAGGTAAATTTTGGTGGAGGGGACATTCTCTGTTACTAAAAATCGAAGTAATTGGTGTACAGACAAGGGAGTTACTTTAAAACATTCGTATTACTGCACAGTTCAAGGCTCTGTTCTTCGGAACTAAAATCGATCGTACGTTAATCCGTAATCTTCTTCCCTCCAAATCTGCAATCAATCTTCGTTCGTGGGCTTCACGGCGTCCTTAATTCTTATTCGCTGTTTCAACTTCGGCACGTACATTGGGACGAGAAAGGCGCCTCTTCTCCCTCCGCTGAAGTAAACTGAGATACTCCAGCTTCCAACGACGCCAAAAGGAATTACGGAAAGATTCTATCTTTCTTCAATACATAGGCAGATAGATATAAAAGCGCCTAATCAACATGGGAGGAGTGGGGGCTAAAGCGCAAACAATTAAAACATGACTAGGCGTTAAAGAAATAAGATCATTAGGCTCATTGGATAAGGGAGTAAGCGGTCAACAATTAACAATTCCTTCAATCTGAATTATGAGGGAATTAAATTCTTCATAGGAAAGTACAGAAGGACCAAGAGGTCACGCACGATTCCCAACGACCACCGTGGTTAGGAGCGTAAGGAGGGGGGGGGGGTATGGAAAGCCACTTGAAACCCTTATTGTAGGAAAAATTCGAAAGCTGTTCCTTAGAGGAAGGAGAAGTAAATGCCTTTCTTAGAAGATCTGAAGCACTGATAAAAAATCACATTATCTGAAAATACTTCAGAAGGAACACCTCGTCTAGCGGTGGACCTGGAGAAGGCGGCCAAAATAGGAAGTGGAAGCATTGGTTACCAATTCGAGATGAAAGGCCCCTGTACTCAGGCAAACGAATAAAGCTATGTATAACTTGCCCAACACTTTGCGTTTAGACGTAGGAAAATTCACTTGATAGGTAAAAGGACCGGAGTAATCAATACCGGTAAATGCAAAGGGCTTGTTAGGGTCAGAATGAAAAGAAGGGAGATGACCCATAATCTGAGAGATAGAACGCGGTTTGGCCTTAAAACAAGGTATATACTTCCGAACTGCAGATGACACTTCATGAGCTCCATTGACGAGCCAATAGTGTTCCCGAATCAAATACAACAAAGTACGAGTTCCCGAATGTAAATAATGGGAATGAAACTTCTGAATTATGAGAGCGGTCACATGATGTTTTGAGGGAAGAATTATAGGATGCTTTTTCTCAGAATAGATCGAAAATAACAATCTACCGGCTACTCTTATCAAACCATCCTTATCAAGGAAGGGAGTAAGGGCTGAAAGTCGACTAGTCTTGGGTAAATCTTAACCAATTGGAAGCATTTGCCTTTCGGAAGAAAACACCTCATGTTGGGTTAGCAGTAGAATTCTTCGTGTTGTTAATTCCAGATCTACTGTAGTGAGAAAACATTGAGCCTGATTAATTACTAAATATTTCCAGCGAAAGAGGTATGCTACTACTCGAATTAATTTAGAAAATGAGGAATAGCGCTGAAAAGACTAATCGTAGCCGAAGCAACATAAAAGGAAGCGAAAATAATGCGAGTTTCTGGTACTTCTGTCAACATATTACATGAAAGACGAGGCCAGAAAGTGGAATTTTGCAAAAGCCAAGGCGGCCCATGCCAATAAAAATCAAAAGAAGCCACCTTTGTGGGTGAACAGCCACGTGATATGATATCTGCAGATTTTTCTTACTGGGAGGACACCACTGCTCTGAGTGGGAGACTTCCTGAATTTTGGAAAAACGATTAGAAACGAAAGTATTCCAATGAGAGGAGGGTTCCGGAGGCCTAGCCAAAACAACCGAGGAGTCACTCCAAAAACACGTACGGGAAAATTGTACGTTCAGACTTTTGTTTAGTTTGACAGATAATTCAGCGGCCATTAAGGCGGCACACAATTCAAGTCTCGGCAAGGAGATTGACTTAAGCGGAGTTACTTTGAATTTAGCACAAATCAAATTTGAAAATCCACTAGAAGAGGTGGTAGGACCTCCTACTATATAAGCACAACAACCATAGGCTTTCTCGGAACTGTCGCAAAAATGTGCAATTCAAAGGATTGACACATGGGGTCTGAAATTAAAAGGCGGGGAATAAGAATTTTAGAAAGATCAGGTAAGCTGTTTCGATATTCCAACCATTCTTTCAGAAAGGGAGTGGGTACTAATTCATCCCATCCTGATTTCAATAACCAGAGCCGTTGCATAAAGATTTTTGCAATAATTACAACAGGGGCTAGGTTCTGAAGGGGGTTGAAGATTTTGGCTATTTCTGATAAGACTTCCATTTTAGTTCAGGAATCAAATTCGACGACTGAACCTTATATGAAAAATTATCAGAAGAAGGGGACAAAAGAATACCTGGGGCTTTCACGGTAGCTTCCTCAGTTGGCAGCTCAATTAACTCAGTGCTGAATGAGTCAGATGAAAATTTTCACATAATTTCAGTTGAATTTGAGTTCCACTTGTGGAGCGGAAAACCACCTCCAAGCAACAAAGACTTAAGATTTCCACAAATAAGATAAGCATATGTTGAATTGGAAAGGAGTGGAGGAAATTATCCACATAAAAAGAATTTTTAAGTATCTCAGAAGCTAACTGATGACTATCTAGTTTAGCCAGCATATGCAGAGAGCGAATTGCGAGAAAAAAGAGCGTTTTAGGCCATAAGTTACAGGTTTTAGGCGAAATATTTTAATGGGGTTTGAATGTTCGTCTCACCATAAAATCTTTTGCAAATCCTGCTGCTCGGGGTTTACCAAAATTTGTCTATACATCTGCTTGGTGTCAGCTAAGACTGCAAACGGGTAAAGACGAAAGTTCAATAAGACAGAAGTAAGATCATTCTGAATTGCGGGTCCTGAATGCGAAGTGTCATTGAGAGAAATGCCATTGAGGTCAGGAGAAGAAGCATTAAATACCACTCTTATCTGTTCCCGCGTGGAAGGGTTCTTCCAGACAGCGTGATGGTTTAAATAAACTATGTTATTAGGAGGATTATATTCATCTTCAATTTTGGAAATCACTTCCATGTGGTCAGCAGACTCATATTCCTCCATAAAAGAGGTGTACTGAGTTTTCACAGCTTTATCTTGCTTGAAGCGATTTTCGAAAGTGAAAAAGCTTTTAGCGCTCTAGGGTAAGAATCAATAATGACAGAGGGATCAGAAATTCGAGGAAGAGTTACAATAAATCTATATTGAGAGGTACTGTACCCGTTCGTCCTGGGGATGCGATGACCCATCTGCTATAACATCACATCCCTGGAGTTCCAGGACAGAGCGGAGTTAAATGAACCTCTAGTCAAATAAGGAATGTGTCGGAAATTCAGCTGAGTTCGTGAAAAAGCAGTGGGTTTCACGAGACAAAGTATCTCTAGGGTCGTTACGGGCTTAAGTTAATAAAAAATAATTCAAATATAAATGGGCGCCATCAACTGAATTCCTAGCAAAACCACTTCCTTTCCGGAGAAGCCTAACTCAAGACAAGGAAAGAAAAAGGAACATCACACCATCATCAGATCACCACTAAGATAAAAACAAATTTATTTTACTTTGATAGTCAGACAGACATTTTAAATATAAATCCTACCTAAGAGTATGGTCGAATGCAAAGTTAAATAGTCATTGTCCAAAAATCGAACCATCTCCTTTCTAATGCAAATTTATTTCAATCCACTTATCAAGAAAAATGTATAAAGTTCTCTTGGGTTCTCAGGATCACTGTCGCACTATGTCTTTCGTCACTGACATTTGTGAAGCCTGAGACCTAATTCTCTTTAATTTAACATCAATGTGGATTTAATTAAGTTATTAAGCTGTCTAAACATACACATATAATAATCACTCATATTAAATATCACATAAATTATGGTTTGCATGGTATAATTTGAACGTAGAACATGTTAATCAAATGTTCCTAAACATTGACTAATTAATTTACATTATTTACATCGTCATTAATCTCTTATCTGTGAATTACAGAAAATTCAAATTCTCATTGGTCATCCTCATCATTATTATCAAAATTAAATATTTCTTACATTAATTCTCACTTCAAAATTCCAAATATTCCTGTCAGAATCGTTAATTCATCACCATTACATCATTTAAATTCACATTTTAAGTTGCAATTCCTTCGAATCATCTCTCAATTAAATTTATTTAATTTCATAAAAATTCATTAATCATCAGCTTCTTTAATTAATCATCACCTTCTAATTCAGTTATTCATCATCATTACCATCGTCTAATAATTTATTTCAATCAGTTTAATTAATTCAATCTTTAATTCATCCACTTATTTAATTCATCGATTTATTTCAAAATTTAATTTATCAACTTATTTAAATTTCAATCATCTGGTTATTTAGATTATTATTTCATCTAGTCATTCTGATTTTTATTTCATTAGGTCAGATCGTTAATATGCTTAAATCTCAGATTATTATTTCATTAATTATTATTTTCAGAAAATCTTGTATTATAAACTTCATTTATTTGTTTAATTTCCTAACAAATTGTTTAATAAGGTTTATAGAACGTTGTCTTACAGTTTTATTACTTCCAAGTTATATCTCGTATTTAATTATCATGCCAAAAATATTATTGTCTCCACGACATCACGTTGGATCTAACTATCCACAACGACATTATATTTCTTCAATATTCCAAATATCACATTTGAATATAAGAATTGCTACAAAAACTCCATAAATATTCAGCACATACAGCATGAATCTCAACAAATACGCTAGACTGGGTATGACAACCTCATGTCCGCTTCAAAATACATTATCAACGTTGCAACTATCAAATGGCAAATTCCACAAAATGCCTATCACAAACTTCTCTTAACCACGTTGCATGATCTACAAAAATATATAAATGGCTTCAAATTATTAACGCACATAATCTCCAATGACTGTAATTACTCTGATCATATCTAGACAACTTCTTAAACAATTGGAAAAACATTACTTCAGTAATTTAATATTTGCTTTCAAATAGCATAAATTCTCTTTCACAAGTTTCATAATTCACATCGTAGAAAAACACCAATGTGCTATAATCTCTCACATCAAAATCTGCAATACTGATCTGCCTTAAAATAATTATGACCATTAATGATTAATCTTACAAGATTAAATTACTTTAAATCCTTCTCAAAGGTATCAAACACAATTATAAAAATCATCAAAGCATCAGCTGTAACAGCGGTTAAACTGAAATTACTCTCAAAAGAGTATAGCAACAAAATATTGGATTGGCAAACAAGAATTACTAAATGCAATCCTGTTGACATTTATCGTTACTTTATTTAACAAAATTTCGACTGATATGTGACTAGTAGTTCCTTGTTTAATTCACTTACATCTCGTGTACATTCGGATGATAAAATGAGTTCCTCAATGGCGAGTAAGATGTGTAACCACCGTGCAATCGTATAAATACGAAGGACCTCGCCCCGTCGACTTGGATGATAGTTCCCTAAACGGTGGGTAAGGTGAGTAGCCACCATACAATCGTATAAATACGAAGGACCCCACCTCGTAGGCTATATGAGTGAATGTACTAGAAAGGAATCAACAAGTTTCTAGTTGTCATATAAAAGCGACGTTCATTCACTAAAGTGAATAACTTCTTAATATCTCCAAACAATCCAATGGAAAAAAAATCCCTACTGATGAATAATACACACTCGCTAGTATGCAATGAACTGACGAAGTAGTTTCTGATAATCAATTGCAGATCACGAGTTCGAAATACTCGTTACACAAAAAAACTATCCATGAAAAATATCCTAGCTGGAAAAATGTCTATAAGACCAAACATCTTCTTAATAAAGCCAAACAACGGTGAGAATATCGATTAATGATGCCTGCCATATCATATGGTCACTCCATATTCTAGCAAATTCGAAGTATATAAATTCAAACCATGTCTTAATAATCAAATCACTCCTATTAGAAAAATATACATGTGTGCCCAGTATTCATGAAAATAATCGTATCAGGTAGATAGAACTCTTACAATACCTTTCATTATCAGTTGTAATATAATTTCCAAGATCGTCGATTTTCCCTACCTAAAGATTTCTCGTAAGATCGGCGTGAATATCATTTCATCCATGAAATGACGATTTCCTTCGAAATCCCAAGCGAATCAGCTGTTGGACTCCTCTCGTCAGGAACCGAATCCATCGCTCTGTGGTGCCATCTTGTCTCTATTCACGTTTACTCGATCATGTTGAACCTCGGATTACCCATAGCGGATATCGTCCAACTCCTTCTCGAAAAGTTCATGGTAACAGCGGACCCCCTACTCTTCTTCTAATATACGCCACTGTTCCGATAAATGTTCAGTTTGAGAATTGTAAGTCCTCTCTCAACTTATTGCAAAGTTCTACTTGAGTAAAATAAAAATTTTACTAGATAGTGTTCATGATTACGATACACCCTGTATCTGTCTATAATTTGTAATCCATGAAAATGGTATAAGATAAAAATCTTATAAATGCACGCTGTAATGTTCATCAGAGCCTATGCTAAACATTCAGTTTACTTGAAATAGTAAAAAGTCGTTTGAATGTATTATATAACAGCATGGTTATAAGGTTAATTGTGAAAGCCTGTGTTCGAACAACGTCGAAATGAAGCTTGAAATAAAGTCTTCATATGCGATCAGTGTGGTTTTGAAATACCCCGGCTATCTACAATTTTCTTCTCGGCTAGGTCGCCTGTATCAACGACCCGCGCGGCCTCTGTTGCTCGGTGATGCGAGAAATGTCGCCTACACTTGCCGTGACGGTTTACGTGTGTTGCGTGACCTTCAATGCCCGTCTCGCTGTGCTATAGAGCTGCTCTGTACTGCTCGTCTCGTAGAGCCCAACTGAACCGCTCAGCGCTGTGTTCCAGCTTATAAGCTCCGTGCGGCACGTGGCTAATTCTCCCCACCACGGTGCTTCCACGTCACGAAGATATTCTCGAACCCGACTCCTCTCGGCTGTTCTGTTATACAATAACTTATTTCCATAAAATTATTTCCACATATAATGCATGTTATTTATACTCTTCTAAGTTGTTTTAACTTATTATAATCCCATATATATTTCAATAAAGTTTCACATCTTTATTAATAATTCTATCTTCTTACAGATTTCAATGCCTCCTTGATTCTTGACCTCCTACGTCATCTTGGCTTTCTTCTTGACGCGATCGATGCGCTATCTTATCTGAATGCTTCCCAAAACCTCAACTATAGCTTAATGTCAGCTGGCGTAGCCGATAGCCTAAAATAGGTATCGGGTACATCTCTCCCGTACATCTCCTATATTTTTTTATCAGGATTGAGAAAAAAAAATACACTCTCAGGCATTCAATATATTATACATGTACACGATAGCTCTACAATTTCCTTTACTCAGCATGATGGTACTTTCTGACTCTCTATAATGATGACTTCCAATGATTAACGTCTTGATTCTGTGTTATTCTGACGTTTATTCCTTCTTTCTTCACTCGTGCTGGCTCGATTGACATCTCTCATTGTCTCTTCGAGTGGTGCACTAGGCTGTCTATCCTCTTGTCTTGACCTTTCATGTCCACGATTGTCCCGTCTGTCGTTAGGATCGTTTCTTCGGCCATCCTGTCGGTCGTTTCTATTAAACTGTTGACCTTGGTTCCAGTTATTCCTTCCCCGATATCTGTTATTATACCGATTCCTGTCCTGATACCTGGAATTTTGGTTATAATTCCTATACCGGCTATCTCTCGCTTCTTGATCGTATGGCCTTTCATATGGTCCTCTATATCGATCATTTCCTCTTGCGTTACGGATGTTTCCTCGATTCCCATCGTTCCGTCGGTTTTCCCAGGAATCCCTTCTGTCCGTTTGAGCTGCATTGTCCACGACTACCGCATTTACTTCTTGCGTGTTTCTGTTGTCGTTCCTATTACTTCTCGGTGTAACCTGTGCGCTCGTATAATCCAATCGCCTCAATATGTCATCATAATGTTCCAGCGTATTGGCTCCCGATGCTATCAAAGATCGCTGTACCTCTATCGGTAACTGTCGCGCTATAGCTTGCAAAAGCTCTTCTTCTGGCAATGGAGGAATAAGGAACTGTAATTTAGCCAGTTGTGACGTGAAGTAGTTGGCGTAATGCGTCGGATGTGACGTAGAATAGCGTTTAGAGTACATCTCCGCTCTTACGTTGAGTTGATCCTCGGCACTCCAGAATCTCCTCAAGAAAGCCATGGCAAATTGCTCCATGTTCGCAAAGTTGCTTCTGAACGCTCTAAACCACGTAAGTGCAGATCCATCTAAGGCGCGTTCTACTATCCTTAGCTCTCTTTCTTTGGCTACCCTGTGTTCCGCCATGTAGTCTCGAATATCTCGCAGAAATTCTACTGGTGTAACTCCTGTATTTCCCGAAAACTTTCTCGGTTTGTCATCTAGGTTCCTTATAATTGTGACTGGACCTGAGTATCGTTCGCTTGGACTCGACGTACTCCTACTCGAACTTGGATTCTCCTGAGGGGTTGAACTGACCCTTTCGAATGTCACATTCGGTTGCATTTGACGGTCTTCTACCATGCTCGTGTCTTGATTCGTCATACTGCGGTCTATCGCTGTTTGATTTATCAATGTTTCCCCTGATGTCACATTATGACTGGTAAAACTGTTAACTATGGATTCTAGTTTCGTCATCCTGTCTTCTGCTAATCTCTTGACCTGAGTCTTCAACTCATCTAACGATGTAACGTCCTGCGTCTTGTTACTTTCGTCTAGATCGTTCCTCAACTTGTCAATCTTTCCTTCGCACGTGTTCTTCACTAACGCGACTTGTTCTTTCAACAGATCAACATCTGTTCTAAATAGTGTTGAATCTAATTTCATCGCTTCCTTGCTTTCCGTAAACCTAACTTCTAAGTTTGCCATACCTGCGATTAATTTTTCATCTAACCCATTCGCGTTTCTCTTTTGCTTCGGCATCGACCTCATTATATCGTTCTTCCACGATTGCTCCGACTCTATTTTTAAATAAAGTTAAGTTTTCGTTAACCTTTTGCTCTATATCGTCGTCTATCTTCCTAATATCCTTCTGCAATTGATTTTCTAACGACTTTATATTAGAATTGACCTCTCCCAAGACTTCATCTTTAATGGTCCCAATTACTGTCTTCAAATCTTTTATTTCGTTACCTAGATTCGTTTCTAGACTCTTAATCTTAGTCTCGAAAGATACTTCGGTAGACCAATCTTGAATTTTTCCTACATCTGCAACTAAACCATCGATGTCGAATCTCAACTTCGATACATCTGACTTAATGTCTTTCTGTATGGTCATAACATCTGTTCTTAAAGTAAAAATATTTTCTTCCCCTCTATTTTCCAACTCGATAATATTTTTCCTTAATATCTGAACATTTTCCTCTCCTTTCATGTTTACTGCAATTATGTCTAATTGTAAAGTTTTCAACATCTCATTATTCTTTAAAGTTAAACTATTCTCTAATCTGGTTAACTTATTTTCTAATTCAGTATTAGTTTCTTCACTACGAGACTGTAATTTCTCTTCTAATAACTTAAAATTGTCCTTCAAGTTAGCTTCACTAGTTGACTGTAGCCTAGTCTCTAATAACATCAACTCATCTTTGCTATTTGACTGTAATAGTTTTAAATTTTCTTCACTACTAGTTTGCAATGCTTGTACATTCTCTTTACATTTAGCTTCTAATCTAGCTTCTGAATTATTAATTTGTTCTTTAACTTCAGTTTCCATCTTAGAAATGGTTTCTGCAATTCCAGACATACCCGTCTGCAACTCTCCTAACACCTTCGCTAAATCCTCTGGCAACATAATTATATTTCAATATAGAATTATATAGAGACGTTAGACAACAACACATCACAATGTCTCAATTCCTGCATTCACTTGGGTATAGGGAAAAATATCTTATAACTAACATGATATTACTAATACGATTAACATGAACACTGGATTGGGCACACAAGTACATTGTCTGACTAAGTATAATAAATTTTGTAACACACTTAAATGAACTTGAGATCAATCTCTCAGTAATCTAAATCTGATGTGATTCCATCGAATTAACAAAATCGAAAAGCCCCACTAGTTGGATAAAGCCAATTCTCCCTCTCTCTCTGTACCCGTTCGTCCTGGGGATGCGATGACCCATCTGCTATAACATCACATCCCTGGAGTTCCAGGACAGAGCGGAGTTAAATGAACCTCTAGTCAAATAAGGAATGTGTCGGAAATTCAGCTGAGTTCGTGAAAAAGCAGTGGGTTTCACGAGACAAAGTATCTCTAGGGTCGTTACGGGCTTAAGTTAATAAAAAATAATTCAAATATAAATGGGCGCCATCAACTGAATTCCTAGCAAAACCACTTCCTTTCCGGATAAGCCTAACTCAAGACAAGGAAAGAAAAAGGAACATCACACCATCATCAGATCACCACTAAGATAAAAACAAATTTATTTTACTTTGATAGTCAGACAGACATTTTAAATATAAATCCTACCTAAGAGTATGGTCGAATGCAAAGTTAAATTGTCATTGTCCAAAAATCGAACCATCTCCTTTCTAATGCAAAATTATTTCAATCCACTTATCAAGAAAAATGTATAAAGTTCTCTTGGGTTCTCAGGATCACTGTCGCACTATGTCTTTCGTCACTGACATTTGTGAAGCCTGAGACCTAATTCTCTTTAATTTAACATCAATGTGGATTTAATTAAGTTATTAAGCTGTCTAAACATACACATATAATAATCACTCATATTAAATATCACATAAATTATGGTTTGCATGGTATAATTTGAACGTAGAACATGTTAATCAAATGTTCCTAAACATTGACTAATTAATTTACATTATTTACATCGTCATTAATCTCTTATCTGTGAATTACAGAAAATTCAAATTCTCATTGGTCATCCTCATCATTATTATCAAAATTAAATATTTCTTACATTAATTCTCACTTCAAAATTCCAAATATTCCTGTCAGAATCGTTAATTCATCACCATTACATCATTTAAATTCACATTTTAAGTTGCAATTCCTTCGAATCATCTCTCAATTAAATTTATTTAATTTCATAAAAATTCATTAATCATCAGCTTCTTTAATTAATCATCACCTTCTAATTCAGTTATTCATCATCATTACCATCGTCTAATAATTTATTTCAATCAGTTTAATTAATTCAATCTTTAATTCATCCACTTATTTAATTCATCGATTTATTTCAAAATTTAATTTATCAACTTATTTAAATTTCAATCATCTGGTTATTTAGATTATTATTTCATCTAGTCATTCTGATTTTCATTTCATTAGGTCAGATCGTTAATATGCTTAAATCTCAGATTATTATTTCATTAATTATTATTTTCAGAAAATCTTGTATTATAAACTTCATTTATTTGTTTAATTTCCTAACAAATTGTTTAATAAGGTTTATAGAACGTTGTCTTACAGTTTTATTACTTCCAAGTTATATCTCGTATTTAATTATCATGCCAAAAATATTATTGTCTCCACGACATCACGTTGGATCTAACTATCCACAACGACATTATATTTCTTCAATATTCCAAATATCACATTTGAATATAAGAATTGCTACAAAAACTCCATAAATATTCAGCACATACAGCATGAATCTCAACAAATACGCTAGACTGGGTATGACAACCTCATGTCCGCTTCAAAATACATTATCAACGTTGCAACTATCAAATGGCAAATTCCACAAAATGCCTATCACAAACTTCTCTTAACCACGTTGCATGATCTACAAAAATATATAAATGGCTTCAAATTATTAACGCACATAATCTCCAATGACTGTAATTACTCTGATCATATCTAGACAACTTCTTAAACAATTGGAAAAACATTACTTCAGTAATTTAATATTTGCTTTCAAATAGCATAAATTCTCTTTCACAAGTTTCATAATTCACATCGTAGAAAAACACCAATGTGCTATAATCTCTCACATCAAAATCTGCAATACTGATCTGCCTTAAAATAATTATGACCATTAATGATTAATCTTACAAGATTAAATTACTTTAAATCCTTCTCAAAGGTATCAAACACAATTATAAAAATCATCAAAGCATCAGCTGTAACAGCTGTTAAACTGAAATTACTCTCAAAAGAGTATAGCAACAAAATATTGGATTGGCAAACAAGAATTACTAAATGCAATCCTGTTGACATTTATCGTTACTTTATTTAACAAAATTTCGACTGATATGTGACTAGTAGTTCCTTGTTTAATTCACTTACATCTCGTGTACATTCGGATGATAAAATGAGTTCCTCAATGGCGAGTAAGATGTGTAACCACCGTGCAATCGTATAAATACGAAGGACCTCGCCCCGTCGACTTGGATGATAGTTCCCTAAACGGTGGGTAAGGTGAGTAGCCACCATACAATCGTATAAATACGAAGGACCCCACCTCGTAGGCTATATGAGTGAATGTACTAGAAAGGAATCAACAAGTTTCTAGTTGTCATATAAAAGCGACGTTCATTCACTAAAGTGAATAACTTCTTAATATCTCCAAACAATCCAATGGAAAAAAAATCCCTACTGATGAATAATACACACTCGCTAGTATGCAATGAACTGACGAAGTAGTTTCTGATAATCAATTGCAGATCACGAGTTCGAAATAGTCGTTACACAAAAAAAACTATCCATGAAAAATATCCTAGCTGGAAAAATGTCTATAAGACCAAACATCTTCTTAATAAAGCCAAACAACGGTGAGAATATCGATTAATGATGCCTGCCATATCATATGGTCACTCCATATTCTAGCAAATTCGAAGTATATAAATTCAAACCATGTCTTAATAATCAAATCACTCCTATTAGAAAAATATACATGTGTGCCCAGTATTCATGAAAATAATCGTATCAGGTAGATAGAACTCTTACAATACCTTTCATTATCAGTTGTAATATAATTTCCAAGATCGTCGATTTTCCCTACCTAAAGATTTCTCGTAAGATCGGCGTGAATATCATTTCATCCATGAAATGACGATTTCCTTCGAAATCCCAAGCGAATCAGCTGTTGGACTCCTCTCGTCAGGAACCGAATCCATCGCTCTGTGGTGCCATCTTGTCTCTATTCACGTTTACTCGATCATGTTGAACCTCGGATTACCCATAGCGGATATCGTCCAACTCCTTCTCGAAAAGTTCATGGTAACAGCGGACCCCCTACTCTTCTTCTAATATACGCCACTGTTCCGATAAATGTTCAGTTTGAGAATTGTAAGTCCTCTCTCAACTTATTGCAAAGTTCTACTTGAGTAAAATAAAAATTTTACTAGATAGTGTTCATGATTACGATACACCCTGTATCTGTCTATAATTTGTAATCCATGAAAATGGTATAAGATAAAAATCTTATAAATGCACGCTGTAATGTTCATCAGAGCCTATGCTAAACATTCAGTTTACTTGAAATAGTAAAAAGTCGTTTGAATGTATTATATAACAGCATGGTTATAAGGTTAATTGTGAAAGCCTGTGTTCGAACAACGTCGAAATGAAGCTTGAAATAAAGTCTTCATATGCGATCAGTGTGGTTTTGAAATACCCCGGCTATCTACAATTTTCTTCTCGGCTAGGTCGCCTGTATCAACGACCCGCGCGGCCTCTGTTGCTCGGTGATGCGAGAAATGTCGCCTACACTTGCCGTGACGGTTTACGTGTGTTGCGTGACCTTCAATGCCCGTCTCGCTGTGCTATAGAGCTGCTCTGTACTGCTCGTCTCGTAGAGCCCAACTGAACCGCTCAGCGCTGTGTTCCAGCTTATAAGCTCCGTGCGGCACGTGGCTAATTCTCCCCACCACGGTGCTTCCACGTCACGAAGATAGTCTCGAACCCGACTCCTCTCGGCTGTTCTGTTATACAATAACTTATTTCCATAAAATTATTTCCACATATAATGCATGTTATTTATACTCTTCTAAGTTGTTTTAACTTATTATAATCCCATATATATTTCAATAAAGTTTCACATTTTTATTAATAATTCTATCTTCTTACAGATTTCAATGCCTCCTTGATTCTTGACCTCCTACGTCATCTTGGCTTTCTTCTTGACGCGATCGATGCGCTATCTTATCTGAATGCTTCCCAAAACCTCAACTATAGCTTAATGTCAGCTGGCGTAGCCGATAGCCTAAAATAGGTATCGGGTACAGTACGAATAGTACTTTCATGAAAAAGCTTTTCGCAAATCACGTTATTCGAGGAAAGAGGCGTTGCGGCTTGGATATTTTCTATATCTATATTACAGAAACCCTGATTAAAGCGAAACTAATGAAAATTTTATCAAGTCATGGACCAAATCTGCATGAATATGATAACAGGTTGAGACAGACTGAACAGCACTGCGATGTATTTGTCCCGTGGCAAAGACATCCAAAGCTAGTTTTGCGAAAAAAAGACGCTAGGAACAACCTTGAATTTCTCAAACTGCAAACATTGCCAGAAAATGCTAGAACTGAGAAGAATGTCAACGGGCAACCTTTCGTTGAAACGTGGATCAGCCAATTTTATGAAATACGGAATATGCCAGTTATGAACTAAGAAAAAAGAGCTTGGAGTTTCATTGCCTATACAATTAATCGCTAAGAAATCTAGTTGAAAACGAGTGCCAAAATTATGAGAATCCATTAAAGTCGACCGTGACGAAACTTAAAGATTTAAATTTTGAACGATTAATTCCAGTGTCTTCTATTGAAGTAGGATGTTTTTGCAGACTTAATATACGAATTAAATGCTCACATATGAAGTTGTTAGTGGCAGCATAGTCTAGTAACCCTCGAGCCGTAATCCATTAAACATGCACATTCTTGAGTAAGAATTGCACAGTAGATAGCAATACTTGAAGCTTACTAAAGGAAGTGGAGCATTGAGTAAACGACTGAGCACTAGTAGAAGGAATTTCAGAATTAGGCTTTTGAGAAGAACAGCTAGGGGCTGACGATCGTGGTTTCTCAAGTCTATGTAACAAAGTATGATGCTTGGCTTTGCAATGAAAGCACAGGCGTTCGGAACGACAATTATTCAAAGAATGTGCTCTTGAAAGACAATTGAAATAATGTGTATGCGTTGTCCACAGACAAGGCTTTGAAATTGGAATATTGATATAAGTGATGAGACTGATGACATAAAACACAACTTTGCATGTGATTAGGCGATTGAATATGTGCGGCAAGGGCATGAGACCTTAAAACTCTTTGATCATGGTTAATGATCTTGTGGTTTGAAGATATTTTAGCGGAAATAGCAGTACTTTTGGCAGTCTATAGCGGACAAAACTTGGCACCTGGCCTTTATAAACTTAACAAGGGCCTCGTAAGTGCATTGCGAATACTGATATAGCCTAGTTCAATCTCCCAATTTCTTATGGCAGCAGAATCGAATTTGGTAGAAACAAGATGAATTATGAACAAATCCCAAAATTCCACAGGCTGACGTAGATTCGCCAAAGCAAGAATGTGAAGCTCTGCTGTATCAATTAAATTGCGAAGAGATATATCATTGTCAGATTGAACATTAGGAAGATTAAAGAAAGCTTGTTGGTGTCTTTGATTCCTAAGCCTTGAATTTCAATAACGATGTTTGAGAAATTCCAAAGCGACCTCGTAATTGTCACTTATCACTTGTATTAATACATTATAAAACAGTTCAAGCATTAATATTATTCTTGATTTCTGGTGTGCAATATTTGAAATGGTTTAAATCCCGAGATTCGGTACCAAATTTATGGAGAAAAGATCTGCCCTAAATCTTTCCCATAAGGGAGAACGCATCAGGCGTGAGCCTGGTCAAAGTAACTACTGTAAAAGAACTATTAAACTGAAGCGGTGCGGGGTAGTGGGCATTAAGGTACATTACCAGAAAACCAAAAAGTTAGATAACAATATTTATTGCTAAAATGCAAATTGATAACACAATAATCAAAATGCACATAAGTTCTTAAAGCAGAATTGAATAGTTTTGAATATAGCAAATTGTGAGGGTCTGATTACAGAAACCCTCATTAAAGCGAAACCAATGAAAATGCTTGCCTCTGACTGGAGAGAAGTTGAGCTTGAAATATAAAATACGCTTGAAAAAGAGAACAATAAAACTGAATGAGGAAATGTATGACAATAGTAAAATTTGAATTTTAGATAAAATGAACTTATCTTCTCAAAAGGAAGTGGAAGAGATATCCTTGTAGAGCCAGCTCCTTAAAAGGTCCAGCTAACAATAAATGGCATTAAGAAGTCTTCACAGCTCCTTCGGAAGTAGGACCCCTTGGCCTCGAGATATGTATCTCTTAGATAGAAAGGTCCAACTCTTCTTTCTTCTCTCTTGAACGTATGACACTTGTAGTGTCCCGGCGATGATTTAGAAGAAATTTGAAGTTGGTTAGCAGTCGGGAAGACTGCTGCTGCCTTGAAGGATTAATCAAAATAGACACCATCTAAGATATGGTTTGCTGAGTAAGACAGCCGGCAATTATTCCTGCCATCTGTAGCGATACGTCAGAGTGAAGAACTCAAGGTGTAAACGTGTGGCAGCGTAGTGGCTAGCGATGTAGCACTGAGAGGAATGGCAGCAAAAGTGCCATGAGATGCAGTACCGTGTAGAGAGTGATGATCAGAAAGTGCAATGCAGAACAACAGCAAGCACCATCATATATAGCGGCCAAGAATTCTCTAGAAGCTCAAGACCGCATGACCAGATTGAAGGCCTACAATTGGTCGTAAGAAGGTCACGGTGACGTCACTCCCCACCGGCAAGCTGCAAGAAGCTGCAACACTCAAGGTAAGGACTTAGAAAAAACGTACAGAGGAGCTTATATAATTTGAAGAATTATAATACAATTAAGTAATTATCTCTTGTTTGGAGGTTTTCGGGAATGAATAATAAACGGACAGAGAATAAGGGCTGTCACACGAAGAAAGAAAACATACAAACAGAAAAGCGTATAATGTCACGAAAGTGACCACCGTCCACCAGCTCCTTCAACTAGTGCACGTTCAGTGCGCTGTATTTACCATGTATTGGTGGCTAAATCGGTTAAAGCATGGCCGTACATGGTCGGCTAGAACGGGTAGAATAGTGCTTCGAATCCAGAGTTTGGGGTAATTTTTGAACAACAGCCCGCGCTCCATTTTAGTTGGGATGAAACATTGCCACATTTATTCACTTACGATGTATTCCTGTTAATAGTACATTGATTATTGCTGATTTACAAAGAGAATACCATCGCATTGGTAGGTTATGTCATGTGACCTGTAATGGCATAAAACAAGAGTTTAGTGCTTTTCAGTCGGTCAACACGAATGTACCCAAAAAGATGGGTTATGCCCTAATCCTGAAATAAATTACATGAGATTAATTTCAGGATTAGGGCATAACCCATCTCTTTTGGGTACATTCGTGTTGACCGACTGAAAAGCACTAAACTCTTGTTTACTAAGGCAACACTGAAAATATGGCTTCAAACACCACAATGGCATAAAATTAAAATACTGTCATGGATATTAACATAACATATCTAAGTGTAGCTTCGGAGGCCCTGGTTCGATTCCCGGCTCTCTCAAGAAATTTAATACTGGTCTGAGGGCTGAAATGGGGTACACTCAGCCTCGTGAAGCGAATCTGAGAAGAGATGGGTTCAATTCCTACCTCAGCCACCCTGGAAGTGGTTTTCCGTGGTTTCCCACTTCTAATCCGGCCAAATGTCGGCATGGTTTCTATCCTAAGGCCACGGCAGCCTCCTTCCCAATCCTTAATTGCAAATACACACATAAATACAAGCCCGCAATAACTTAGGTTACAGACAAATTCTACTCACACACCCAAGTACACGGGGATAAATGACCGCGATCTTTGTAACTCTTCCCCGCCAGTGCTCTCATCGAAGTATACGTATTCCTTAGAATTTCCCTTAGTATTATTTTGTTATTAAATTTTAACAACAAAGTTTGCATATCTTTAGTGAGAAAAGTCATAGTAACAGTCTAATGAACTCAATACACTACGGTATTTCTCATAAGTGGATCAATTAATTCTTTTTTCTATTTTTCAAACGTAAGAATGAGGATTAGATTATATCCCGCGGTTACAGAGGGCTTTGACTTCACACAGCGTACGAATGAGGAATGGTTTTCAACCCGAGACGTTACAGAGGGCTTTGACTTGACATGTGTGGTGGCTAGAGTGAGTCTGAGTTTTCATTTAAACCAAGGTGGTCAACATTTCTAACACTTGGTACCCTGCATATGCAGGATACCTTGATTTCGTTCTACAAATCATTATGTCGTCGTCCAATATGGCTACGTACCATGGGATAAATGCGGTCCTTTTCAGGACCAAATAAAAAATCCCTCGTTGGAACAGGTTGATATGCGTCCACAATACATCCACAATAAACGACATTAAGCAAAAAAAAAAGTACTAGTTCAAGGTTTGAACCTACTACTATGCGACTTGGTCGACGCTACTCCAGCAATTCTTGATTTAACCACCTTAGCTAGCGAGAACCGTGATGTCAGGGGGATGACAGTTAATAGGGAGCGCGTGGGTCGAAGTAAGGCCCTGTACTGGATGTTCTGCCAACCAATGAAGAATTCATTTTAGCACTAAGGTTCCGTAGTTGGCACTCATGAACGTTCACATCAATCCGACTGGCGAAAGCGGGGTTAGTCTGTTTTGATTGATTTTACTCGTGGTGTTGTTGGTTGTTTTGATTTGTTCAGTATTTTGATTGTTTATTTGAATTGAATTGAGAGTCAATCATGCCCCTGCAAGGGAGGAAAAATTGCCAATTACCGGGATGTAAGAATTATAATGATAGTAAGAACAATACGGCAATGTTGATCTTCCTGGTGTTGACCATGTGTAAAACTAGTCGTTAATATGGACTACTCTCGAATAAAAATATATAGATAATAAATGTGTGCATTTCATCTCTAGTTTGTTTTCTTACCCATTCTCCTTTGCATTGCAATAAAATTTGTGGTTTAGGGCTACGAGGAGGGGTGGGTGGCAGCGGGCATATTAGGCCAAAAGTGAGGTTATGGCAATGTAGTGTGTGAATTTGGACAGTTTTCTTTATATTCATCGAATATCCCAACAATTCTGTAGAGTATGAGAGGATTTTTAATTAGCCTAGAGGTGAATTAAGCTCTAGAACGGCATAACTGTGTCCTTCGTGACAAATCTATTGCCAACATTGATATATATCAAAATGTATTATTTTCCTATCTGGACGTATATTTCAGCGCCTAGCGAAAGGCGCAGTTATGTTTGTGTTATTTTCATCAATAATCAATAACTCATCGCAGAACACACTGTTCATTTACGTGTAATAAAGGCTACATTAATATGGCTTTTTACTTTTTATGTTGCCAGACTTGCCAGTACAATTCATAGCCTCAGGCGGTGTTCTCTCTCGGAAATTCTATAACCAAAAGTGACGAATCTCTTATACTTACATGATCCTTGCATGATGTATTGCTGGCACGTATTGAATCTATTCGTAGATACTTCCTGTGTAAACGTAAGGTGGTGTTATTCGAAGCTGTGATCGTTTTAATCATACATTATAATTGAGGTCATTGAAATAACACTGCCACTATCGATTTATTCTATATTCGCGAGCATGTAGTCAACGGTTAAGTTGTAATAAGGTCGTCAAGGAGCAGGTACCAATGTTTTTAGGATGACTATGATATACGCGTTAGTTGGGTTGCCTTTCTCCAAAGAAAATAACGGGCTGGTAAAACATTTTGTATATACTGTATATGTATTTTATGGACTATAGAAGAAGGAGAACACTACATTATTTTAATTTAATTTATTTCAGGTTATTTCTTCAAATATTCCATTAATTGGAATTATTTAGTGTTGACCGACTGATGGTTACAATAATACTTCTTCTTTTGGGAGTGTGATTATCAAGTGCGCCTTGCTGCTTGCGGACGCTGTGTGATAACCAATGTTACGGAGGTATCTGCACTAGCACATTCCATAGAAAATTACATTGAAATCAGGATATTTGAGGTGAATAATAGCTCAGATAATCAGGAGGAGAAGCCACTAGGTATCAAGTGGGTAGTAGTGCCAGGCATAAGTCCGGAGGACCAAACCTCGTCATAATTATAACTTTATGAAGGGCTGCCCCTCACCAACTATTAACACAGAATATCGACATACTCCTTGGTTTAAATGTCAGTATATAATAATAATATCAATAATAATAATAATAACAATAATAATAATATCTCCGCCTGCAGTAACTACTGGGTGGATTGAGTAGCTCAGTAGTTTCTGTTGCCGGTCCCAAGCCCGGAGAAAGGAGGAGGGTTGGCTCTAAGCCGTAAAATAGCAAATCCACTGGCGTTTGTTCGGCATCCGACGGCCAGTGGTCAGCGTCTGTTCCTCTAGTTGAGGCGGCTGTACTTAAATCTTCTCGAATTCAAAAATCGAGTCGTATACTTGTGGTCTCAATTGAGACTACCACAAACACTCAAAACTCAACTTGAGCGCATGATGGAAGAGACGATCATAGAATAACTACCCCAGGCACCAGTCGATGGACTGGACCCACCTGATCATCGGATTCTGGGGGATCAGGGACACCATGCGGAGAAGAATCGGAGCTTCTCAAGAACTCTTCATACTCGCAAGACCAGACGTAAACATTTTGTTGGCACGCTTAACGTTAACACCCTCACTAAGACGGGTAAGCTAAAACAACTTCTCAACACCTTGGAAAATTTTGAATTAAAAATCACTGTGCTCCAGGATACACGCTTCACGGACGAAGAACACTTCAACACAGGGAATTTCCGAATCTACAAGGGAAAACCTGCCATCAAAATTAATGACAACTTACCTCTCTTGGGAACAGGATTCGCCGTACACAATTCTGTGCTTGATTCGATCATCGACTTTACTTCTCCAACCGAGAGAGTCTCTTTACTATCAGTAAAATCAGCTAATAAAGCTTACACGCTGATCAAGGTGCACGCCCCCACAAATCAACACAATAAAACTGATCCTGAAACCGTGGACAATTTCTGGGAAACTTTGGAAGAAACAACCAACAACATACCAAGACACCGTGAGAAAATTTTATTAGGTGATTTTAACGCACAGTTAGGGAAAGAAAGGAAATTCAAGGATACCACAGGCCCTCATACTAAACACAGACGTACCAACAAAAATGGGGAAAGATTAATTGACTTCTGTAGAAACTTTGGACTTAAAATTATGAGCACCCAATTTCAACAACCTGCACATAAATTGACCACATGGAGATCACCCAGTCTTAAACAGGGTGAGTACCAAATTGACCATGTCACAATCTCCAAGAAAAACATAAAAGAAATTTTGAACGTCAGGGCTCGTAAAGGCGTCTTTGAATCAGATCATTATCTTCTCCAAATAAAGACAAAATTCCAACCAAATAGAAGACCAAAACGCCCACCAAAAAATTTCAGACCAGATCCGGAATATCTGAAACTCCACAAGGAAGAAATCACTTTGCAAATCAATCACGAGGAATCAACAGACTGGAGAATACTAACGGGGAGAATTCAGGAAGCCATGAAGCTAGGACAACCACCTCGCTCCAGAAAACATCGTTGGTGGAACACAATTTGCGATCAAGCAGTTGAAAATCGCATGATGGCTTGGAAAAAATTTCACAGTAGCCAAACAAAGTAAAACTGGGAGAACTTTCTTACCACTCAAAAACAGGCCTCAAAAATAATTAGGAAAGAAAAACGAAGATATGACAACAACAGACTCCACGAAATCCAGCAGGATTTCACCAAAAATAATACTAGAAATTTCTACAAGACATTTAGAGAAAATCTTCGGGGATACCAAGCACCCAGTCTGTGCTTCAAGAGACACGACGGCTCATTGGAAACTAACTCCAAAAATAATTGCAAACTATTAGCCCAATATTTCAACTCTCTTCTTAACTCTGAACCACCTCTAGTAAAACTTGACTTCTCTCCTCCGGTATTCATACACTTGGACTCGCATGCCTCCGACATTGAAGAAATTACGGAGATAATCCGACAACTCAAAAACAACAAAGCACCAGGGGAAGATGGGATCATTGCTGAACTCTGGATACTGAATGATCCCACACTCCATTCCATAATTTCAGATATTTGGACAACGGAGCAATTACCACATGACTGGAAATGCGCTTTGATTCACCCGTTGCACAAAAAGGGCGACAAGACTGACATCAACAATTATAGAGGAATTTTCCTGCTCCCGGTTGCTTATAAAATCCTTTCCACAGCACTTCTGAACAGGTTAGAGCTCCAAATGGATCCACTCATTGGTGACTACCAGGCTGGATTCAGAAAAGGGCGATCGTGTGCTGAACAGATATGGTGCCTAAAGACGATCTTACAAATGAGGAAATGTAGAAATACCGTGATTGCATTCATCGATTTCAGAAAAGCATATGACTCTGTTGACCTCGACACCCTCTTTAAAATCATGGAAGAATTTGGGATCGATCGTAAGACACGCAAAATCATAGAACAGACACTTACAGGAACAATATCCAAAGTGAAATTCATGGGCGAAATATCAGAGCCCTTCGAAATTAATACGGGAGTCCGACAGGGGAATGGACTATCCCCAATCCTCTTCAATATGGTTCTGGAGAGGATAATTAGGGAATGGGAACCTCTTGTAAAGGGAATTCAAATCGGTACTAAAAAAGAGAACAGAACTAAAGTCAAATGTCTCGCTTTCGGGGACGATATTGCAATTGTCGCAGACAACAGATCGGAAGCGACTTACGCAGTGGAAAAGCTCCATGAGATTGCACAAAAGACCGGATTACGTATATCTTACGACAAGACCAAATATATGGAGAGAAGGCCAGAAAATAAATCCCATTTAAACACCAAATACGGTAAAATCGCACAAGTCTGCAGTTTTAAATACCTTGGCGAAATTATACTGCCCTCAGGACTTAATCGAATCGCTAATGAAGACAGAATCACTAAGCTCCAGAAGGCCTACAGGTTAACGTGGGCCCATTACAACACGAAATGCGTTTCGACAAACGCCAAATTACGACTTTATAAAACAGTTATTCTTCCAGAAGCAACATATGCGGCTGAAACAATAGTAATCGATGGTCATTCCAAGATTAGGGAACTGGAAAAGCAGGAACGAAAAATTCTCCGGAAGATCTACGGAGCAATCAACAGATACGGCATTAGGATGAAGAGACCTAGTACTGAACTCTATCAAAACACCATTACGATAACAGACGAAATTAGAAAACGCCGAGCCAAATTTTACACTCACATCCACAGGATGGCCACCTCCAGATTGCCCAAGAAACTACTCAGTATCATAACACAGAGAAAATGCGGCACAGAATGGCTTAAAGAGGTACAAAGAGACTTACAAATTATCTGTATACAAAATTTCGAAGACCGAACTGAGTGCCAGACGAAAATCAAGAATGTTAAGTTCGAACCAAGATCATTACGACAACCTGGAAAAAAGTGGACGGATGAGAGGAAGCGGGAACATTCCGCGAGAATGAAGAGATTTTGGGGGGAGCGGAGGAGACACGCCTCCAAATGACATCATGTGATCCAAGTTTAATCGCTCTCCTGTAGGGGAATTTTCGCTTAAATAAAATAATAATAATAATAATAATAATAATTGCAATAATCATTATGCTTTACAAGGAAAAGTTATAGTTATAGAATTTGGTACACGGTATTGGGTGAATCAGCTGCCCGTAATATTATTGATTTTTGCAGCCCAACTAACGCGGGTTGCCAGGAAGGCCAATATTTCTCTGCCTGCATCCCGTATGGTACTAATGCACGGCAGGTATATCCCGCAAACGATACTGAACACTATTAATTTCCCTCGCCTTAGTCTGCAGTCACATCGACGGAAAAATAATAGAGTTCAGTATCGTTTGCGGGATATGCTTACAATGCATTAGTGCCATACGGGATGCAGGCATAGAAATATCGACCTTCCTGATTTCAAGGTTAACTTGGTTTCATAATGCAGTATTATTAGGGGCAGCTGATTCACCTGGTATATCCACAAATACGCAGCAAAATTAGTTTAGGTTGTTTAATTTCTCTTGATTTGTTATTATAGCAAGTCAACTCTCAAATTATAAATCACTATGCTCCAATATTACACCTCAAGGATAATAAGAATGTTGCATATCCAAACCAGTTTTTTAAGAGTAGAAGATTATCAGTAATGTGACACTGCACACTATCCGTGTAAACATAACATTAATATTGAAACCAATATTATTATGAGCCCGCCATGACAGTTTAGTTTGTTAGTTAATGATGTTTTATTGAGCAGAACAGTGAGGTCATCTGCCCCTCATGACAGTTTGATTCAAGCTATTACTATTAAGTGACTTCTGTATGTAATTATATATCAAACTATTATCGCTTTGACAACGTTTTCAAGTGCATTATTCCATTCGCAGTTGTTACATTGTAACAATTTTACATTTTATGAAACTAGTATTATTGTTATTATTATTATTATATTATTATCACTAATTAAAATTATGCATCTACTACTACTAACACTAATTACCATATGTGTGTGTATCGACAAACTGGAATTCCCCAAACCAAGCGACGCTAAAAATAGCGGCACTACAGGCTCTGCTGTTTTAACCTTTTAGATAGATTAAATTGGAATGTGTTGTCTAACTTACGAGTCGCTACCGAGAAATTATTTAAATAGTTTCACCTGTCTGACGGTCAGGTAGCAGTTGTACAGGATTCAAGCTCCAATTTGTCAGTTAATTAAACTTGTCGGTGTCTAGAATTAGGACCCTTGGTCGGGCGATTTATAACTCCATTGAAACAATGGTAGGCCTAATTTACGTGCAGAGAGCATATACCACATGGCGGCACCTCGAGAGATTGGCCAGCGAGTGAATAAAGGATAGGCGAAGTGAGAAGGAAAATGAATTTATTATCCAAGTCCGAATGTGCCAAGCAGGAACACATGTGCTTTGGCCATCTTATGTCAGGAACGTTATACAGGGTGCTTCAAAAAATGTATACACACTTTAAACTATCGTAGTTTTCCCGCTCTACAAGGCTAATGTTATATTTCTTCGCCAGGTGGCAGCATAATCGTCCCTCTATGTTATATTTTCAGTTGGAATTTGTAATATCAACATGGCGGACGTACGTTTGAGTTTTGAAGAACATAAGCAGGTTATTAAGTGGTACTGGAAGTTTGAGAATGTAAATGAAGTTCATAGACAGTGGAGAAGGGAGTATGATACAGAACCACCTTCAAGATTAACAATTACATGCATACGAGACAAATTCGAAGTTCATGGAACAGTGTGTGATGTGCATAAAGGTCATTCAGGTCGACCTCGAACAGCTACAAGTGATGAGTCATCAACGGCAGCCTTGGAACTGTTTCAACGCTCTCCTAACAAATCTTCAAGGCAAGGGGCACGTGAAAGTGATGTAAGTGCTAGCAGCGTGCTACGCATTCTGAAGAGAGGCAAGTATCGTGTTTACATTCCAAGGCTGGTGCAACAGCTAAGTGACGACGATCCAGATCGAAGGTTGCAATTTTGTGAATGGGTTCAGGAGATGGTGATACGTGAACCGGGATTTATGGGTAGCATCATTTGGTCGGATGAAGCCCAATTCAAACTTAATGGAACTGTCAATAGGCACAATTGTGTTTACTGGGGTGAAGAAAATCCTCACATTACAATTGAAAAAGCTGTAAATTTGCCTGGTGTAAATGTCTGGTGCGGTTTGTCTTCAAGGGGACTCATTGGACCTTTTCGATTTGAAGGCACTGTAACTGGTATAACTTACCTAACAATGCTTGCTGATTCCATATTTCCTGCCATTCGTGCATTATACGGTAATGATAATTTTTATTTTCAACAAGATGGTGCCCCGCCGCACTATCACAGGGACGTACGAGCTTACCTGGATCAAAATTTGCCGGGCCAGTGGATAGGACCCAGGGGGCAAATCGAGTTTCCAGCACGCTCTCCAGACCTTACACCTCTGGATTTCTTCTTATGGGGCACAGTAAAAGATGAGGTGTACAAACGTAAACCACGTAACCTAGACATTCTTTGGAATGAGATTCAAGCCGTGTGTAGAGAAATCTCATTGGACGTTTTGATACGATGTACAGAATCAGTGGTGACTCGTACTCAGAATTGTATTGATGCTGCAGGTCGCCAATTTGAACAGTATTAACATTTGTTATTTATGTTTCATTTACATTGGACTTTCAGCTTTCTAATTTCCTGAAATTTAACTTTGTAGAACGGTAAATAAATTTTCTATGGAAGTTCAAAGTGTGTATACATTTTTTGAAGCACCCTGTATATGGAAAAACGGTTTGCCAATGATGAGCCATTCAAAACTATGTTTTTTCGTTTGTGCAGTTCCAACGTGTGGAACTCTATGATAAAGGAATACAAATGCAGGCAAAACGTTCAGACTGTTGCTTACACAGATTGGGTAACAATATCAGAAATAGCATGGTATACCTGTGTCATCTTGAATTGTATAGCGTCGTTCCGCGAAAGATAATTCACTTTCAACAATCATTTTTAAGTTATTTTTTTAATGTTTCTGTATAGCTATTCTTGAGCTACTTCGTTCATTGCCCTCTCGGCTCAGTGACGTTATCTCCCCATCAGATTCTTGTCACCCCGACAACACAACACAAATGCTTCTACTATGCTCTTGCACTAACTCAGTAATCTCACCTGCAGAAAGAGAGAGAGCGATAGTCTGCTCAAAGACATTGTACTTAACTTTAATAAGTGACACATATCCCACTTATTTTAGTTGCATGCGGAATATGTGAGCATGCAAAGTCCAGTTTCTGGCTTCTAGTTAAGGAGATATTCCACTTTAAAACTGGTAACTGGAAAGTGTAAGTATATTTGTCTTGTATATTTACACTCTCCTAATTGAATTGGAAGGAGGATAATGAGCGCCAATACACAAAGTTCAAGTATTTAATTAGGTTTAGCACAATCCGCTAGCTGTGCTAACTCAAATCAATATAATTATTCCCTTCATATGCAGGCACACATGTGGAAAATTCATAGATATTGTTGTTGTGGATTCTTAAGGGGCATTGCGACATCGTGCTCATGTAGCCCCGTGTATTTGTTTGTGTGTAGACTGTTGTATGATAACCTTTGTCACTGAGATGCCTGTACTACTGTGTGTATTTGTAATTGAGGTAGGATTTAGGGTAGGAAGTGACCGTGGTCTTAAGTTAGGTATCATCCCGGCATTTGCCTAGAGTAGAATAGCAAACCACGGAAAACCACTTCCAGAATGGCTGAGGTAGAAATCTAACCCTAATCGTTGCTTCATGAGGATGAGTGTGCCCCGTTCCAGCCCTCAGACCAGAATTATATTCCTTGGCAGAGCCGGATATTGAATCTGGGCCTCCACGGTGTCAGCCAAGGAATCTGGCTACTGCGCAAATAGGGGGATCAGGTCTCAGTTATACACATCTGAGTAAACACTAATGATATGCATCTTTGTCTGTATGCCAATAAGGTTAATATTTTTGGAACATAATACTTGAAGTGACCCTTACTGCATTACTTGTAACACTGCAATTCTCCTTCTCTTCTTGAGGTGGATGACCTAGCTGTTGCCACTCGTAAAAAAGTCATCATCATTATCATTATCATCATCATCATCATCTCTTTCTGGATTTTGATTCTCCATGCACAACCGATCTATTCTATATGTAGAAACAATCATTGCATTTTGGAAAACATTTATATAAAGGCCTGGATCCAGCACCAGTTCCGTTAAACAATCCCGTTAGTTGTTGGGAATCTCACCAGTAACGATGACCATATGTCATTGCTTTCTGATCAATTCTCAAGCTCTACATAATTTGTCAAATTGTCATCTTTCATCTCGATGAAACTTCGGTGGCGTAGTTGGTAGCATGCTGAACTGATGTGCCCATGATAGCGGATTCAAACCCGGCCGAGGTCGTCGGATTTTTAAGAGCGTTAAAATCCCCCAGTATGCCTTCCTTCGGAGAGGAAGTAAAGCCGGCGGTCCCATGTCATAGATTTATGGCATGTAAATGATCCATCCATAGACTAAACTTGTGTGAAGCAAAATGTCTAGGTTAGATTTCGTTGGAACGCTCTATCAAAGTTCCAACGCTCACCATTGAATACCAGTGACAACTGGTAGCGAAAGTTGGAACTACTTGAAATTGAACGGAATTTGTAGCTCACCCTATGGGTGTTCGCTTGAAGCAGCTACAGCCACTGGCGACCTGAACATGTCGTCGGACAATCCCGGCACTAAAAACACACACGATAAATAAATAGATAAAATGTTTGAAATTGTGACGTCTATCGGGGTGGTGTGTTTTAGATGTTTTATTTTTTTAAGAATAACCAGATGTGGCCTGTTGTGTATAGCTGCCTGATCTATCAATATAGCGGAATTTCAATACAATGTACAGTCATCATTGTCTACCACACATTCAGGATAGTATTTGTAGTTCAGTACCGTACGTATTCTGATAAAATGTGTGTGTCATTGTGGACACCGTAAGGGTGCATAAGAAGTAAGGTCATCTTCCCTTGGTAATCCAGAAGTTTCTCTGTTATGATTTAAATACACACACCAGCACAGTTGCATTAATGTTATTGGTTTATCATTCCATTTAACTACTATGACTTTTAGATTCGCCGTAGTACCGAAATTTCCTTCCAGAGGGGTTTAAAACGTGCCAATAAATCCACTGGCACACCTCGCTCGCATTTAAGAACCCTCAAAAGCCAACTGACTGTGTCAGGATCCGATCCTTCAACCTTGGGCGGGAACGTTACCGCTGCGACACGCAGCAAGTCGAGCACGGCCGCACTTAAAACTAGACATAATATTCTGCCTCGTTCTTACTAATTGCGAAGTAGTCGCTCTCGCGTTGCGTAAAATATCTCATTTCGACATCCCGAAAATGTTGATAGAAAATTTTAAGTTTGAATTATCTGTTTCTACCATAGTGTTTGGTTGTGAAATGGCATATTGTGTGTGTATTTTTCCGTAATTACTGTAACTTACCATTTGTTAGTTATTTTATGTCTTTACTTGTAGCAAAATTATGGCTAACGACCCTCTGTTATGAGGTATGAGAGAAGTTGAATTGCTCACGGTGATGCGGGCATTTGAAGAACATTTTGTATTTGCTTTACGTCCAATGACCTATTCGGAATAACAAATCAATATTTCTCCACACTCTATAGATGGATCGATACCTTTGTAATTATAAATCGCTAAGCCTTCATGACCGAACCCATCCATGACGTAGTGTGTGCAGTCCTGAAACTGAACGTCGATTCTTTGAATGCTAGTTTGGGATTAGAGTTACATTGATTACAGTGATTAGAATTCTGTCAGTGCGATAATGCTCTCAGACTGGTACTGAATAGTGGTTAACAGATGCAACTAAGGGCCTCTCTCCTTCAGCTTTGTTTTTTCACCACGATTCCCGTGTGGAGGTTTTAGAGAAAGACGCACAAAACTCTTTCAACAAACACTGAAACCTGATAAATTCTCCTCGAGAGACAACACGAATGACGTGTGTGAAATTATCTGTTTGGCTACTGGAATACGGCAGGTATGGCTCAGGGATCATAAAATAACTTTTGTATGTTCACAACTTACTTTCCAGGTTTCTTCAGACTCAGGAATGATGGGAGGCGTGGGAGACGGGATTCTATGCTGTGGAGTACTATTAATGTCCTTCCTAACGCCAGCCTTACCAAAGGGGTTAATGAGAGATGACATGAATGAAGATAATTGAAACTGGTGAAGGATTTGGACGAAGGATGGAAGGAAGGAAGGAAAGAGGGGAGGAAGGAAAGAAGGGAGGGAGTGGCCGTGACCTTTCAGAAAGTACCTTCCAGACATTTGCCTTTCGTCCATGCGTGCGTGTATATGCCTGCTCCCCTTAAAAATTTAAAACAGTTTGATGGATTTCAATAATTTTATTAATGCAGCCAATCGCCATGTATTTAGCCTACTTTTCACATTTTGCAAAAATGAGGAAAAAGTAGACTTATGAGATCGGGCAAATGTGTGTCTGTCTGTCTGCAGTTTAATTTCCAGGAGGCCATACATCGCAGTGTTGCCAAAATGAATATACGTCTGCTGATAAGTCCAAATTTTAAATCCATATAACTTCTACACTATCAATTGGATTTCAACCAAATTTCGTATGTGCTATATGTACAAAAACAGATATGATTGAACGTATTCTTAAGATCCACCAGGGCTGCCAACTGTTAATAAATGCCCTCAATTTATTTTATCCAAATACCAATATATCAGAAAGTATGCAAGCCGACAGCTTTAAACTATGCACACGTATAGTAACTGACATTCTATATTAATTTGGTGTAACTTATATACGTCAGTGCTACCAACATGATTCTAATCCTGCTGAGAGGTCCAACTTTAAATACATGTAACTTCTATACTATAATTTGGATTTCAACCAAATTTCGTGTGTGCTATGTGTACCATAACAGATATGTATATGCCGATTCTTAAGAGTAACGGGGGCTGCCAACTGTCAATAAATACTGTCTCTATTTTTTTACCCTAATATCAATATATCAGAAAGTATGCAAGCCAATAGCTCTAAACTTTGCACACGTATAGTACCTGGCATTCTAGATTAATTTGGAGTAACTAATATACGTCAGTGCTGCCAACATGATTCTAAGCCTGCTGATAGATCCAATTTTAAAATGCATGTAACTTCTATACTAACTAATGGATTTCATTCAATATTCACACAACAATAGATCATATTATTTCAGATTATTTCTGACCAATACATGTATGTCATTGTTGCCAACATGATTTTACGCGCGCTGTTAGATCCAATGTTTAACTGCATGTAACGTCCGTGCTATCCATTGGACTTCAACCAAATTTTGTATTCTGTACCTTAAGAGATGGAACTAAGAATATATTCAGTCACCAGGGCTGCCAACTGTAGTTCTCTATTAGGCTACATTATGCCAGGTATACAGTATTTCGAACTAATTAGAAATTTCGATATTACCAACTTAATTTCGGCATTATTCTAGATAGATCCATATAGATTAATAATTGGCATAGATCTTAAATTTTAAGAAAAGTAGGCACTTTAGTTCGTCACGGAACTTCTTGTTTTCTTTTCAGGACGGGTCAGGGAAGGGCTTATGAAAGGAAATCGGCCGTGGACCTATTGAAAGGAACCTCCCGGCATTTGCCTTGTAGTGTAAATGGTAAACCACGAAAACCATTTTCAGGACGGCCGGGGTGGGGTTCGAACCCACGCTCTCCCGATGCCAGCGAGACACGAGGTAGTGCGTTAGCGCTCTCGGCCACGGCGGCCGGTGATGGATTTCAATGAAACTTGGTGAGATCATCCTACTTCTTCGTCCGATTTTGGTCGTACCCCTCAAATTTTAATTTTACCCGTCGTGTATGGAGGCTACACGATATATTACACTGGCATTCATTATCTCCAAAACTATTACTGCTAACAACCTGGAAATCTATGTGATGATAGACGATTCAAATAAAATTTATGGGACCTTAACGACCTGATATGAACAAACCCGACATAGCGACCACGCGAATTTCCAATATTTAAATGAATTTACTCAATTTCTTTTATGAAGACGTCTCAAACACCCAATCCCTGAGCCAGGGGAATTAACCATAGGATATTGAAATTCCTATGACTCGGCCTTGAATTGAACTAAGACCCTTTGGACCAAAGCTTAGTATGCTAGCCAATTAGCCACGTAGCAACCAGATAGCATTCAAATGAATATAATAGTACCATATGCTGTCGGTTTAGCTTTAGGTAGTGTTGTGTACATTTTTTACAAGCCATCAAGATATTAAACAAAGAATTAAAACGTATGATAGAAAAAGGACTCGAACCTGTGTCTGTTTTCCAACTTCCATACGACAAGTACACGCATCCTCTCTGCTTGACTAAGGTACATTAGAGGGTTGCATAGCTCAGTGGGTAGGGGCACTGTTCTTCTAATTAAGAGGGAATGGGTTTGATTCTCACTCAGGTTATGGATTTCAGAGACAAAACTGCCACATTTAGAATAGCCCAGCCTATAACGGAAATGAGGACCAGGGTTA